>OX463788.1:37140586-38484550 GCA_949825025.1 Siphlonurus alternatus | reverse complement strand
GTCATTTGAATTACACATTTTAAAAAAAAGACAAAATTTCCAAAAGATAAAGTATGAATTTCTAAAACAATTCTCTCTTTTTTTATCGGAGTCAAAAAGGTCTTGTCTATATCCTTATGGGTTTGACATGAAATATAATAAGAAAAACAATTTCTTTTACATGTGGACTCTCGGTATATACACTCCTTGCCTCTAGCTGAAAAGTTCTCTTCTGCAGCCTGGTTACTGTGACATGATGGTGATTAACAAGGCTGCAGAAAGGAACTTTTCAGGGGCGAGGAATGTATAAGCTAAATGAAATGCTTTAATTTATTCAATAGTGTTTTGAAAACAAAAATCTCTTTAAATCTAAAAGAATCTCCATTACGAAATTTTAAACTCAAATTTAATGTACTATGAGATCAGATAAGTAATTAAAATAGTATGCTAAAATATAATATTATATTAAAATTAACTTTTACCATTATTATTTCATGGTAATTTTTATCAAGCATATTAATTTATAGTACTGCAGTGTAGTATGCCTCTTTCGTAGTAGCAGTTTAAATACACACTTATATGAGATTGAATACTCTGTAATAAAACCAGACTTCAAACAAATTAATTTAAAGCTTAAATTAATACAAGAAATGAATTGTGAATGCACTTTATTGTATAATAAATTAATTATAATTTAATTTTATGAATACCTTAACTTGAATGCAACATATATATTAAACATTTTATTTAATCTTACGTTAGTCTATAACATCATATAAAACCAAGTGTAAACAAGATTAAATTAAATTTTTCATCACTATATATTTATATATTATTATATACTGACATGTTTTTTTTGTGTTTTTTTAACCTGAAAGCAGCAGCTACTTTGAAATTGTAACGAATGTTTACTCCACTTTTTTTTCTTTCAACAGCGTCACTGTTTTCGTATAGTTAGACTAAGTGTTTACTGTTTTCATTTCAACAATTTGCTAGCTTCCCCTTAGTATAATTACTGTAAATATTTACTTACCAATGAAATAACATTAATTTGAAGCTACAAGACTGGAATACTTTATACATTCTTCTAAAATAAATTGTAAAATTGAATTGAGAGGATTAATTAGGTGTCTACAATAAGGATTGAAATATTAATTTATTTTTGGAGACCTAAATGAATTAGGTTTTCATCGTTCAACAAATCAAAACCTGGCATTGAGTTGTCTGCTACAAGTGTATAGCCGTACTTAGACACGAAATATAAAAAATATCATCGCTCTTCTATCATCAAATCAATAAAGTGATGTCATCAAATTTTATAACTCTGTTTTCTTACGACTACTTTTCCAAGTTGAATTTTGTTTTATTTTTTTTTTTTTTTGTTTTTATAATGCTACAAACTCTGTAAAAAATCTGACAATATAACTTCAATTCTGAACTGTTTTATTTGAAAGTTAATTTAAAAAATTGAGTTTAAACTTCATTCGTTAATTAACATTTTTAATTACTTTTGTCATCATATATTATTTTTGTTTTTACGGAGAAAAACAAACATTGAAGCTCGTCACTGAGGCTAAATTACGCTTTATTTTATTTATATATTTTTTAAATTTATATACTTTCCCTTATGTCGAACCTGTCTACTCAAGAGTGTAGAACCTATAGATAGAGACGGAGGGCGGACAGGAAAAGCTGGAGCCCATACACCCTCAGGTGCCCGACAACCCGTAGGATGAGAGGAGTTAGGTGACTGGATGACGAGGCTACTAGGATAGAAAAAGAGGTGGCTGTGGTCTTGAGTTAGGAACTGCTCCGGTATTCACCTTGTAGTGACGATGGGAAACCACAGAAAACCATCGTCAAGGCAGACAGCACCAAGGTGAATCACCATTTAATCCCATTATAAATATACAATTCATTATCTTTCAACATCAGCTTTTAGGTATTTTTCATAATTAATTTAATTATTATTTCTAAGTAATTACTTCTGACCATATTATACTTAAATAATTCATTGTCTTGTTTTCAAACGTATATTGTTTTTGTATATTTGGGAGTATTTGAATATGACCTTTTGTGATAAATCCTCTTCAAATTTTGTTAATTTACTGTATCAACAAAACGTAAGTAATTCTAAATTTTTGGAATATTATAATTACATTTTCCGTTCACCGCTACAGTAAGTTTGAAAATAACCTCCATTGGCACCAGTGTCACATCCGGATGTGACAAACAGCAACGTTATATTGGCATAGTACTTAACACCAATGAGCAATAACAAAGAACAACTAGATATGATGATCTAAAAAATTGACAACTCTATGTTATGAGTATAGTGTTCTTGTTAAATATGATAATGAATCTTAATATCAACTATACAGAATATTTTAGGGAAATTACCACTGAAAATTTATTATAATTCACATTAAATAATAAATTTTCAGCATTAGTTTATAGATCTCTAGTATTTTATTGCTAAGTCTAAGTTTACATTCCATTTTTTATATTAAAAACAGGATTTATTATACAGAAAATCTTTAAAACTTAATAAGAATTTAATAATAAATTTGAGATTTGAGTGCATAATATCAAAGATATTATAAAAGTTTCAGTTCATATTAAGATAGAGTTGCTGCTATATATAACAATCTACAGTATTATTCATACAGTTCGTAGCTTTATAGATGCGTATATAAAGTAGATTTGAAACTATAGATACTTGAGATCAGAGCATCATCATTATAGCAGTTCAAGTCTGTTATACCAGTGGCTCTTACATATATATTATTTCGATTCAGCAATATCTACGCTTTGAATTGTTCTCTGGCTGTTGGCTAAAGTAGGAGGGAGGGGGATGAGGAACCAGTTCCAATTAAAAGTTCCGCTTTGATTGAGTTTGGTCGTGGGGGTGGGTGGAGAGTCAGCCGGCTGGGGAGAGTGAGTTCCTCCAGCAAGGCTCACGGTTGAGTAAAGAGAGCACTGCATGCGCAAGGAGAAAACCCCAAGCAAGCAGCAGCCGCCGAGCTGTTGAGAGACTCAAGGGTTTGCCACTCGGACTGTATGGCTAAGAACGTGGGAGTCAGAACGTAAAGATTTACTGATGTAACTCTACGATAGATAGATAGCTGCTGACTTGACGATTCACAACAACCACACACACACACAAAATAAAATAGCAGCTTTTTCCGACTGTATACGCGATGATGGTATAAATGTAAAAGTAAGCATTCTCCACAGTCTGCTAAAAAAAAAGAAAAAAAAAAAACTAAAAAACTCAAGATCAAAACGTAAAAGTATATCGATAGTCCACAACATGATGACAAAGAAGTGTTAGTAGTGGTGATAAAGTTTAGAGACGAGAGAGTGAATGAGGGACAGAGAGAGAGAGCAAACTCTGAAGCTTTCAAAATAACCTTCTGCTTGTGTTTTCTTCCTTCATCTCCACCTATGCACCCATCCCATTTCTCCCTCTCTTTTCCTTCCCTTTCTTTGTTTTTCCTTTTATTTCTTTTTTTTTTTACTTTAACCTTCCGTTTTCCGCAGCCTTTAGCCTTTGCTCCCTTCCTCCCCCCCTTTTCTTTCTTGCTCTTTCTCTGATTCTTTAGTTTTCATTTTTCTCCATTCTGCTCTTCTCATTCTCTGCACGGTATTTCTTCTTCTTCCAGCAGCAGTTTGTGCATCCTGACACACCCGCAACCCGCATTGATCATCGTCTGAAAGGATTGCATACCTTTTAAGGAAATCTTCAATTCTTGATGATAATACATACAAATGACTTGATCCTAATATTAAATAATTTAAAGAAATTTGCATTTCTAACAACAACAATAATTAATAATAAAGAAGAAAAAATAGCTCTTCAGGAATGAGTAATGATTTTTCTCTATCTCGTCTAGTCACAAGCTCTTCTTATTTTAATGAGAAAATTTAACTCGATGTGTAATATATTGAATGTAAAAGGAATCGTAGCAGCAGAAGCAACAAAGCAATACAAAGCAATGAGATATATGGACATTATGTACGTGTGTATATAGTAGTATTCGGGGCGTGTTGTATATAGAACTATCCAGTTTTAGGAGGGGCGGTTCAAGTTTATAAGGTTTATAGCTCACAGATGGGTTGTAGACGTTGTAGTCATCGTGTGTGTATATATATATATATATGTATAATATATTATATAGTCTATATATTTCTAATGTAGCTTGGTTAACTCTGCAATACTGCACAAACAACAAACAATAAGAGCTAGACGTTTGAAATATGAGTTTTGGAGAGAGTGTGAGCATATAATATATGAGTTTTAAGGAAACCGCATCCCATAGCTTGATTAATATAGAGCCTAGCAGACACAAGTAAGTATATAATAAAGTCATATTATACGTACAAGTCATTTCAATATGGTACAAGCGGTAGAGTTCTATCGTATCATTCTTGTTATATAATATAATACCTCTTACAGTAAAATTAATCCTGTACCAAAAACAGTAGTCACACAGGTTCAAAAAGCTGAATTTTGAAATTTTGTTATAGAAAATATTAATGACTGAACTTTACAAAAGTTGACCAAAAATCAAGAGTATACTTCTGGTAGGAATAACAATTAAATTCAACTGTATTACAAGTTGCCTGCTTTTCTTCATTTGAGTGTAATATGCTTCATTATCTATACTTATATATTATGTTAAAGTGATCCGGGCCTCAAATTAAAATTAGCCAATCACTAAGAGTTGTTGGAGCTGATTATCATTGTGTGCATTATTTTTATCAAAACACGATACAGCTGGGAAAAAAATGCGGCTGTAAAGTAACATAGCTTGAGTATTATAACGTCACACCTCAAAGTAAAACCGCTTAAATTGTGAGAAGTGACGTCATAATACTCAAGCTATCTTACTTTACAGCCGCATTTTTGCCCAGCTGCATCGTGTTTTGATAAAAATAATGCACATAATGATAATCAGCTCTAACAACTCTTGGTGATTGGCTAATTTTTAATTTGAGGCCCGGATCACTTTAAATAACTGTAAAGCTAAAATTCCTGACTATATTGAAAAATAAAAAGAAAATGGGAGTTAAGTGAAGAAAAGTAAAAAAAAAAAAAAAAAAAAAAAAAAGATTATAGCGTTTTTAAATTCTCTTGTTTTTAATAATTAAGTTGATTAATTTGTTTTTAAAATTGATATAAAGTAGGTACATTAAGTTTAATGATGAAACTAGATCGCCTTTATGGAAGACCGAGTTTACTTAATGGTACTTCAGGTTTAGTAATGAGTGTCTGTCTGAAGTAATGGACACTCAAAGGAAGGAGGAGGTTTCATGAACGTCGTATAGTCGTCGTAGTATTATGGCCTTTAGTCCATTTCATCCACTAGCAAGTTCGTTCGTTCGTCTCTACATCGATTGCTTGATGACGTCAGAGGCGTGGGAGCGGTCAAGTGGTCACCCCGAATGTGTGTGGTTTTGGCCCACCTCTATACCCCCGCCCACAACCACCCACTGTCTCTCCTTCTTCTGTCTCTTTCCCCTACCCTCACTTCACTTACTACTTGCTTGCTTGCTTGCTTGCTCTCTTTAGATCAACTCATTCCGTTCACAAATGAACCTCTTTTATATAATAAAAAAGGGAGAGAAGTATATATAGAGATTTTTCTTGCAACGGTAAAAAATTACTGTTGATTTAAAAAAAAAAAAAAAAAAAATACCAAAAGGGTTTTCATGACATTTTCACCTTATAAATAATATATAATGTATACTGTAATATTTTATTTCAAATAAAACTTACTTTATGTAATATAAAATATTGTTAAGTATGTTATTAATTGAGTGTCATAAATGTCATATATTGATATAATATATATCATATCATGATATCTTGCTAACGTTATTTAGAAAGCAGTAGCTGAAAGGTATAACTAAACCTATAATATCTTTATCCTGGAACTTCGGGTACACATCAGCAACAACATATTATAATTAATGATTAATGTGATGTAATTTGCAAATTACTATTCAGAACAATATTTTAATACGATTAATACCAAGCAAATTATATAATATGCACCAAATAAATTACCTAAAAATAAACAGACTCAAAATGTATAAAGTTTGCATCACAACAAAATAGTGTTCCTATTTCGTAATCATTTTTGGAATTAAAAAAAATAAGCAAATAAGGTTGCATTACATTTTTTATTAACATATTTGATTTAAATTTCAAATTCTGTTCTGCAATGAGAAGCAATTATTATTAGTGTAAAATTCTACTATATGTATGTATATATATATATGCATACATACATGATATCATATAGTTACGATAATAATACTATTAATCCTGTTTTAAAAGAGCAAAACAAATAAAAATTCAAAATATATATTATCTATATATTCTATACAATGCAGTAAGTATATATATATACAATCATATTGTATTAAATTCTGTTTTTCTTCAATTCTAATTTAAATATAACTAAATAAATAAGATTTGAGTACAGCAGCTGTATTATATAATATACATATAATACGTCTTATTTACAAAGATACATTTATTTACTCTTCAAATACAAAATCACAAAGGATTATCCATCAGAGAGAACACAAAGTAGATTGAGATTTGTTTGCTCCTCTTTTATTCGTCATTGATTGAATTTTTTGGATATTGTACAGAAATAAAGCAAAATAAAAAACACACAGATTTCAAATATTTTTAAATTAACTCAGTCTTTTTAAACTTTTTTTTTTTTTTTTTCTTTTTTTTTTTGCTTCGATAGTACCCTTAACAGCAACTACATAGAACTTTGAGTAATTTATAGTTTTTGTGCCTTCTCATATCCTGCATGCATTCCTTTGCCTCAAGCCGTATAATTTCAAACAGGGTAATGAAAATGAACAGTTTGATTTATATTTTACATTTTCAATCCATTATAGTGTAAATTTTGCATTTCATAAACCTAGCTATAATAAAAAAAATAACTGGATACTCTAAAATTATATACATGCAAATACTATAATTATGCAACATAATACTGTGCGTATTAAATTTTTTTACCTTTCAACCAATGTACAAAGTTTAAAATATGTTAGCAACATAATATTTAAATTAGATGACAAATTAGCTGTTCGGGTAATTTGTAAATTATGCAACCTGCATAGCAGACAAGTTTTAAGAAAACTGTCACCTCAGTTTTCTCATTTAATTTTTTTCCATTGCGTAGTAATTTTTTTTAAAAATTTTGTTCATTTTCAAGATGGATGCCTTGAAGTCCAAGTTTATAATGGGCTGCTCTCAGATTGACATCTTCAAAGTTGATTAGCAAAAAATAATATTGAGTTGGCCCTATAGCGGTAGTTTGCAATACAAAGCTAAGAGTTTTTAGTATAAATACATTCCTAAAGAAAAATATATCAATATCGAACAGGATTTCGAGCTATGAGTACTTTTCTGCAAAAATTCCACGAAAAATATCAGTTTTACATGTTAATCAAATGGGGAACAAAAACTTGATTATCTCAAAATATTATTGCGTTACCCCCCATGAATTGTATTTGATAATTCTAAATGGCCCAAGAGGGATAAGTGGTAAAAATTTCAGGTGTAGTTATCGAAAGAATTTGTAATGTTCCATCTACTTTAAGATAATATAAGGTTACTTTGTTTTCAATTTTATACCTAATTATAAATTTTTGTTTTTTAAACTACAAGAAAAATTGTATTTCAAGAATATATTATAAATACACTTCTACTTTATTAATCCCAGTAAATTAAGTTTTTTGACAGCTTAAAACTTTCCCTTTTTTTTATCCCCAATTAAAACGCAAAATTAGTTGACGAGATAAGACAAAAAACTTTAATTAAATGGTATTAAGAAGAAAAAAAATAGATTATGTTTTGTAATAGTTACTTTGTGGAGAACACGTATAGGGTTAGAAAAAAAATGTGATAAGAAATAAAAGTTTCGTAATATGACAAGACTGGTCGAATCAGTGAAACAGAGGGTAGCTGCGAGTGGGTAGTCCAAGCAGGCCAGCAATATAGCCTTGTTGCCTGCTTTCTTGCTTGGGTAAATTCTGTAATATATATAGCAAGGTGGACGATATTCTTGCACAAAGAGAGAGAGAAAGGGAAGAAGGAGAGTTGGCTCGTTGCTAAGGGAACGCCCATGAACAGCTGGATCAAACAATATGTCGTGTAGACCATGTAATGTTATTTCCACACTGCAGCATGGCATATATACACTAAGTTGACAGTTGTTAGGCTTAAATACTTTAGCTGAAAAACGTAATTCTTGGGTAAACATTTTCTAACAATTATATTTTGTATGAAAATTTGCTATGTGAGTGATGAAATTCTAAAGCAATGGTATACAAATTGTGTGTGTGTGTTTGAAGCAAAAAGTATATATATATATAAATATATATATATATATATATATATATATATATATATATATATATATATATATATATATATATATATATATATATATATATATACGCACACATATAAAACGAACATTGGTTTGCTCGCGGCCGCCGGCTGTAAGCAGGCAAGCTGCAAAATGGACCAACGTCACCTACACCCTACTCTTCTTGTTGGGATGTGTATATTTCAAGTTGTGTAGATGGAAGTGGTGCCTATATATTTATATACTTTACCTCTGCGGCTGCACTACTGCTCATGATACACAAGACAGTATATTTCTCTATGTAAGAGCTCAGATCCCTTTAAACGCTCTCTTGCTTTGTTCGCTGGCTCACCCTCTTTTTAGTTTGGACATATTTTATACCTCTACTCAAGCATGAATAACTTTACGTGACGTTTTATAAAGAAACGACGAAATTCTTCAAACTATAATATCTATCTTATATTTTTCCTCTTAAATGTTTGTTTTATCTGCTCTGATTTGTATATTTTTTATAACGTCCGTATTATTACAAATATAAATAAATCTGTTAATGTTTCTATTAAAAATATAACCACTAGAAAACTATGTGACATTTTGAAGTCTTTCTTCGTTGTTGACCTCAGACTTCACGCGACAAAGTTTTCAACTTGAAAAATGAAGAAATCGTCAACGTGAGAATGATTTTTTGTATTTGAGTAATTTAGTTTTCACAATATTTTATGAATTGAATATAATTAAATTAGTTCCTTCAACTAGAGCACTAACATAGCTAGTTAATTAATCTGTACAAAGCCTTTGTATACTGCAGTAATATGGTACCGGGAAAAATATAAATGCATAAAGAAACCTGTTTCTTTTTTTTTTTTTTGCTAAATTATCAAAAAAATTGTATTTAGTACAAAAAATTAATACATTTATACATATATATATATATTATATATTTGCAAATTCTGATTAGCTTCTTTCCATTTGACCATATTTGATGTCGTTTCTGTAAAGGAAAAAAAATCAGTATCTATAGTGCTCAAAGAGTTTTAAGATTTTTTTTTTCTTAAAACAATTGATGAAGTGGTCTGTCTTAAGCACTTTATACAACCATTGATGTATTGTTGTTGTAGCACTTATGACAGCAAGAAATTGTTGCTGACACTTAGTAATTGAACAACAAATTCTTCTCCATTTTCAACGTTAGGTGTAAAATATATATCAACGTAACTATGTTGAGCTTGTGAGTAATTTAAGCAATAAATCCAAGAGTTGTTTTATCTCTTTACTCTCTCATTTCTCTCTTCTTATATTATATATAACCAATTTCTATTTCTCACACGTTCAAGTAACTCTTTATTTGTCTTAAAACCTCGTTATACTAAGGAGCCATGTTGAAAAAAAATATATATCTGAACATTTTGCTTTGAAAAAAAAATCTTTTTTTTTTCTGTTTTTTTTTTTTTTTTTCCTTCGTTTCAGTTCATTTCATCACAAGAATATATTAACATAATATTTTCTTCTCCACAAGACATTTTCGTTGCTGCTGTTTTTATTATGTTATTCTGTTAAAAAATTATTAATGTGCATATAAAAATGTTTATAAATATAATACAGAAATACAGACACTCATTTTTACCTTTTCTATTCTTTGTACTGCGCATTATGTGGTACATTATGTTAGTCAAGTTATGATCTATAATATAATAAAACAATTACATTTTCTCTTTATAATTTCATAAGCTAATAATAATATATTTGTTGCCTCAATTTCTAAACAGATATATAGAATCATATTTCTATAAAAGAGAATTTTCAAAATATACTGTAGATAATTATATATTTTGTTATAATTAGCTCCTTTATTATATAGTAACAATAATAAAAATAATTATATGCTCAATTTGTTCAAAGCTGTCGAAATTCACAACTCTGTAATTACATTATTATAATGGAGTATCGACCTCAATTTTTTTATTGCAGAAATGGATAGAGGGTGCAAAGTCATGCTACCCTGATTTTTTTCAGATTTTTTAGAGACGGGGAACTATTTTTTAAAAATTATTGAAAGTCCTTTTTGTGACGTCATGAGGCGGCAAGTCCTATCTTTTTCTTAAGGAGCGGCGTCTCGTGACGTCACGAAAAGGACCTTCAATAATTTTTTTAAAAATAGTTCTCGGTCTGTAAAAAATCTGAAAAAAAATCAGGGTAACATAACTTTGCACCCTCTATTCATTTCTGCAATAAAAAAAAATTGAAATCGATGCTCCCTTGGACTATTTAATTCTTTGATCAAAGCAATATATACTGAATTTTCTATAATATTCACATATAGGCTCATACAGCATACACAAATTCCTAACTTTTATCATGTGTTTTCAGAAAATTGAGAACAAGAAATCAGTAAAACAACATTTACCACCTATGACAAAGGAAGAGATTAAAAAATATTATATATTATATATATTTTAAAATCTAGAGTCATATTCTTTTTACATTACCGTTATTTGAAAGCAAATTACAAATCACAATTTGCTGAGTTGGAATTAATAAAGCAATAACATCATCATACTCACTGCAGTATACAATTAAATTAAATCCTGAGTAGCCTTCAAGCTATTCAAACGATATGTACCCGGGTTACGTAAAGTTGAAACTATTTTTATATATTCACTAAGTAGGTCCATATTGTTATAATTTTTATTTTAGTATGTCTAATGTGTAGTGTGAATAGACATCAATATTTGACGCGATCATGTTCTTTTTTGGAACTCTGTTCCAATATATTACAACGCTTCTCAATAAATTAATTTGAGTCTCGCGGATGGGCTTTTTTGGCATCTCTCTCTCTCTCTCTCTCTCTCTCTCTCTCTCTCTCTCTCTCTCTCTCTCTCTCTCTCTCTCTCTCTCTCTCTCTCTCTCTCTCTCTCTCTCTCTCTCTCTCTCTCTCTCTGCAAATAAAATCATACAGGATAACATAGAAATTGATGTTAGGAACTGTAGAATAAGCGTAAAAATGAAAATAATTCATTATTTAAGCAAAAAAACAAAAAAAAAATGTCATTAAGTCCATGCCTGTGGCCTGTCGCATTATAGTAATTTTTGTCGCCACGCCATCTCGCAGGGCTATGAAATGGCACGCAAAGACCATTGTGAACGTGAGCACCAGCACCTCACATGGTGCCTCGAGGCAGCAGCGAACAAGCGAACGAACGAGTAGTACGGGAAGTGGAAGGGGGGACACCAAGGCACCACGGCAGTACGTTGGCGGCCGAGCGCAACGCCTCAGAGCTAACTAGAGGTGCACGCAGCGTAAATCATTGCTGGTAATTAGCAAAAGCCACCTTGCATACACCAAATCTAGTAGTTGTGTGCGTGTACCAGAGAGAAGAGCGGGAGAGAGAGAGAGAGAGAGAGAGAGAGAGAGAGAGAGAGAGAGAGAGAGAGAGAGAGAGAGAGAGAGAGAGAGAGAGAGAGAGAGAGAGAGAGAGACTATATGCAAAGCTTAATTACTTATTATACTCAAAGTATAAAACGTACCATTTTTTATATAATTAAAATAACATATTTATTTTTTTTTTTTTTTTTTACAAAATAAGTTCCAACACACAAGATGCGGTACTTTATTTGTGTACTAATTAATTTAATTTTGCTCTTAGAACTTGGAATTGGTCTAACATGGGATCGCAATGTTCCCTAGTATTATATAAAAAAAAACATGTTTCACAGAAATACATTGTAAAAAAGTTTCCTTCTAATTAATAATTAACTTCAATGTATGAAAGTTATGATGACATCCAATATAACAAAATAAAAAGAATTATTGGAAAAGTTTCATTCATTTTAGTTTAGACAGAAAAGAAAGAGAGAAAAAAATATAACAAGGAAATAAAGTTATTGACAGTCAGTTCTGATGAAGAAATAGTGTATTATATTATATTATTTTGAGTCACCCATTGAGCATTATGTATTATATATTATATTATTATATATAAAACTAAATCAATATATTATATTATATATATAATATATATTATTATCTCTATATTATATATATATATTATATTATACATTATCTCTGTCTTGAAAAAGCTATTTAATCATTTCAATATATTCATGTAGAAGTAAAAAATATACAATATAATATATATATATATATATATATATATATATATATATATATATATATATATATATATATATTAACAAAGAAATTAAAAAAAAAATGTAAAAAGGTTATTATAATAGTAAAATTAATTTTTAAATTACAAAAATTACAGTACAGTATACGCAGTTTTCATTTTTTTCCCCTTTACTTACCTTTTTAAGTAAGATGATGAAGCAGAATTGTGTAGCGTTAAAAAATATATGTAATATGCATGTTTTTACTAACCTTGAACATTATATTTCTTTATTTTAATGATTTACTAATTAAATTTAAACCTATAGTATATACAATAGTTATTATTTATTATATTACTGCACATAACGTGTTATTATTGAGGAAGTAACAAAACCGTAATTGGAATTGTTTTATGTAATTTAAAGTTATAGTTATTATGATATTTTTCTTTTCATGTTCATCACTAATGATGTACAGTACTATGTCATTTTTTATTGCTTGTTTTAGCATTTTTTTTTAAAAATAAAAAACTGTTTGATTTCGCTAACAAACGTATTTTTAGCTTTGTCTGTGGATTATAGCTTGGCTTGTATAGGCACGCATACACCCATCATATGGTAACACCTTCAATCAGTAAAACATATAAATTTATATTTAATGCTTCAAATTATTTCGGTTCATGAGATACATTTGTTTTGTTATTGACATTGTACAGTTTATTAATATGCTGTTGGTTGGTATTAAACACAAACAAAATACAATTCTATTGCGTGCTTTAATACCTATCATACAGAATATTATATGAATTGTTGTATATATATTATATATGTATAATAATAACATTTGTTGCTCATTGCTCAAGATGCTCAAGACTTATATGTTTTATATGCATGTTTCAAGATAATATAGAAACATTGCTTTAAAACTTTTACAAACAACGTTCTAACATTAAGTTATTAAAATGAAGAATGATGTAAGACTTTGTTTTTTTGTGTTTTAAATGTGGTTTGAGATTTGAGACAGTTTTTAATAATATTTCAGTTAAAAGTAAATTGAATAACATTATTGTGTTTAATTTAAGAGTTAAATAGTTTTTATAGAGAAAGGAATTGAAGCATATAATGTTTCCATTGGATAAAAATGAATATATAATATATATATATATATATATATATATATATATATATATATATATATATATATACAGGGTGTTTACTTTGATTTGAACGTTTTAAAGTGATAATTAAGGAATGAAGTTCGATGGTAATATAGACATGTCATGCATCAAATTAAAGCTTACATTTTAACATTTTCAAAACTTGTATCATAAATTACATGTGCGGACTTGTCTGTTTTTGAGACGAAAAAGAAACAAAAATGAACTGTTTTTTTGTTCAAATATCGGTGGTAACATGAAATTAAATGGCATTTTAATGTGACTGATCGCAACGTGGAAACTTGTCAGGATGAACGCCACATGCATCTTCAAATTTTGTCAATGAACCAGAAACAGAAATGGAATGGTTAAAATTCGTAGAGAAACCACATTGTGGTAAAAAGCGTTACCCCTGGATGGGAGAAGTGCAATTTTTGTTTAAATGGTCACTCATCCAACCACAAAACAGTCTTGTGTTGCTTTACTTTGGTGATCTAAGGAAAATTGACCAAACGCATTACATATCACTCCCACACCAACCTTGCAATCCTATGAAGGATTCAACAGTTAATTTCATGTTACCACCGATATTTGAACAAAAAAACGGCTCATTTTTGTTTCTTTTTCGTCTCAAAAAAAGACAAGTCCGCACATGTAATTTATGATGCAAGTTTTGAAAATGTTAAAATGTAAGCTTTACTTTGATGTATGACATGTTTATATTACCATCGAACTTCATTCCTTAATTATCACTTTAAAACATTCAAATCAAAGTAAACACCCTGTATATATATATATATATATATATATATATATATATATATATATATATATATATATATATATATATATATATATATATATATATATATATATATCTATATATATATATATATATATATCTATATATATATATATATATATATCTATATATATATATATACATACAAAATAATCTATACAAGTAATAATCTACTATATAAGGAGGTGTAGAGCACTAAAGACAATCTGATTTCTTTGAATGTTTTTAAATGCGTTCTTCTTTAATTACAGAAGATTTGAATGAAATTTTCCCCTGGTTCGTTGATTAGATATGTAAATTTACACGATATTCACGTTGCTTAATCTATATAAGACCCTATCCGTCCTGGAGTAAAACCCCCCTCCCCCTCCCTCCACCCCAGCTCTACTATCATTATTTTAAAATCATTTTTCACTCACACGTTTTTCTTTTTCTATTTCAATTAATTTCATATAAAAGAGATTATGCTTATACTAATACTCTCAAACCTCCAACAACATAGAGAGAGAGAGAGAGAGAGAGAGAGAGAGAGAGAGAGAGAGAGAGAGAGAGAGAGAGAGAGAGAGAGAGAGATAGTATTTAATATGTGGGAAGGGGTGTATTCTTACTCTACGTATATTTCAATTAATCTGCAGCCGCCATTCTGTTCTTAGCCCCCGAATGTTAGGCCAACCGCCCAGCTTCACTTGCCTGAGGCTTGAGGCCGCTTGGTGAGGTATGTGTGACAATGATTGTACAGCGATTAGCCTACATTTCTATCAGCAGGGGTAATGGCGGCTAAATTTATAATTTCAAACTGCAATCATTTTCCCCCAATAGTGTAATTAAGGAAGCTTTATTCAAATTATTATATATTATATTATGCAGTCACATTTTAAGACGAAGAACTATATAAATTTATGAATTCAACATTATACGACAGGACAAATTTTAATGATGGATCATTAAAATTAATTACGTTACCATACGACAATACTAACACTGTAAGTTCAGTAAAAGTGCAAATAAGAAAAAAAAAATGACTTCGTGCTATCTAGCCCTCTTTTTATATTTTTCTTATTTTTATTCTTTGTTAAAAAATAGCACAGAAAATAGGACCTCAAATCAACTTTACTCCATTTTGTTAGTACGTTTTAAGATAAAAAAAATTTACACTGTAGCTTTACCAATTAGCACACTTAATTATGAGAGGTAGTGTACATACTTTGTATTAATGAAAGGAACAGAGACCAGTTAGAGAGATCTCAGCAATAGGATGTCTTGAAGTAATTTTGAGTAAAAAAAGATTGAGTCAGCTCCAGTATTGCAAAGAGATGCAGATAATCATTCAATAAATCAATAACTATCCTAATGAATTTTGATTGAATGAATCGATTGACTAAGGATCTTGAGTTAGCCTTAAATACCTTAATATATAGTCCAAATATATTCTTTAAGAAGAAATTACAATACTTAATTTTAGTTGGACTGCAATATTATGAGTACTATATTTAGAAGAATTATGATAAGGATAATAATTTTATAAATGATTACAACACACATACACATTGTATATAATAATATTATGTTGTGCATATTTAAAACATTTTACTATAGTGTTAAGTAAAAATGCATTTTTTTTTCTCGGCTATCATTAGAGAAATAAAAAGAAAAAAGCTTATGCAAATGAGGGTTAAGTCAGGGTGACCTGTGCACTATAAAAACAGTGAGGCTGAGATTATTCTTGTGTCTGCATGCCGCCTGCTTTATACATAACAATCCTTCCTGTGACGTCACGCATCACATGACCTCATCAACATCCCTATAAAACAAAGTCATTTTAATGAAAAAAACGTTTAACTTGGCATTAAAAAGTAGTTATAGTTTTAAAAATAATGCAAAATATCAATAGAAAATAATATAATTATGTATATATTTTAAAATTATTTTGAACTAAACATTCGAGTTCAACCATATTATATATATATATATATATATATATAATAATGTATATACACACAACAAGAAAGTCATGCCATTATACTTGATTCTCGCTTTTGGTATACTATGTATGCATACGTGTATGAATTTTAAACTCGACTAAATTCATACAAAAGTTTACATGGAATGCATACAACAATTCTGATGTTGCCAGTAACATTACCGACATTTTGTAAACAACAATAAAGTATATTGTGTTCTGGACCATAATACTTTATACTATAATATGTATATATATATATATATATATATATATATATATATATATATGTATACATGCATATATAGCTCATTATATAAAATATACCTGAATACATGATATATTATGCCAAACACGTTTTGTACATACGTACTAATATATAAATTTTATAAGCTTATGTTATTTGTTTTGTGCTCTTGTTTTTTCATATTACTAAGAATAAAAAAAATAAATTCACTAACATTTATTAATATAAAAAAATATCAAATCATTTTATTTTAAAAAAAGTGCTCCATGATATACATTGAGATAGAGATATAGATTGTACATCGAGCACAAGAGAGACTAGAGAGAATGTAATAACTAATAACACACAATGTTAGTCCGTCCCTTGAAGCAAGAACGAAACTGAACTAGATATGAACATTTCCTACTACAATGAAACAACATAAAAGTTCTGAATTTCCATGAGCAAAAAAAAAAAAAAAAGTTAGCTATAGAAGTTAAATTAAATTGCATTAGAGAGTATTAGAGTGGAAGAATAAAAAAGTTACATATACAAATAAATAAGGAGTGATATTGACATTTTTTATTAATTTTACATTACAATCAAATACACAAGGCAGTGGGTTACCACCATGTAACAGTTAGCTATACAGAGACGTGAGATTTTATTAAATTATCGTAACTTTTTTTCTGAACTTTACCGCAATAAAAACTAAGTAATTGTTGTTTTGTAATATTTTCACTGACTGCATGCAGTTGGCAATATGCGTTGTCACATCATGTATAGCATAGTAAATTTCAATATTATTTGATATTAATGTTTAAAGGTATTATAATGTGAAATTACTAATTAATCTGTACTCTCCTAAAGGGGCATTCACAAAGTCTTAAGGCCACATTTAAGGCTCAATAATTTAAAGCTTCATTTTAGATGTGTTTTTTAGACCCAAAATTTCTGGTCTTAAATTATTGAGCCTTAAATGTGTCCGTAAGGCTTTGTGAATGCCCCTTCTAATCTCTTCAATTTTTTTTAATATTTTTTGAATTTGTGTTTACGCCTTTAGATTTAGTATATATAGGTATGACAACTTATAATCTTTAGTAAGACAGTTTGCATAATGTCTCTTCAGGTGATAAAATAATACATGGATGGTAATGATGGCGGCAAATTTAAATATACATAACACATTAATTTTTACCCCCAATATAATTAGTAAAACTTAATAATTAAAACTAATGACGATACATTTTATATCAGTATTAATTAATTAAAATTGTTGCATACTTTTTATAATTTTCTGGGTAGACAGTAAAAATTTAACGGGCTATAGCGTGGGGTTTGTCATTACCACAAAATGCGTGCTTTTACATATTATCCTTCACAAAGCATTCATTTTTCTCACTCTTCGCTTCCTGCACTCAAATTAAAGAGAAAATATATTCTAAAAGTCGTTCAAGAGTTTCAAGACTTTATAGTGACTGCTAAACTTTTTACGCTTTTACGGAAGGTAACAAAGCTATTAAGGAAACAAAATACTTTACAGTATAAACAACAATTGTAGGACTTGGTACAATATTTTATTTAAACAAATTTTCTTTTATTAATTGCATTAAATTGGTTTCCTTAGTTTTAATTATAAGAAATAAAAATTAATAAAAAAATGCTAAAACAAAATTTAATCATAAAAAGATAGTAGTGTTAATTTGTACCATAAAACTGCATTTCTTGTGTAAAAATTTCAAGAAAATTGTTAAAAATAAGTATTTTAATGATTTTTTATTCTTTGTGCAAATATAATATGAGCATTATTATATGACATTTTTCTTCTTTGTCTTAATTAATTATCACCCATAGATATTATAATTAGGCTTTACAGAGTGTGCATAAGTTTTCTTCTCTTTTGCTTCCCATTTTAATTAAAATTTCCCTACTTAAAAAAAAAAAAAAAAACAGTATCATACACTATTTACTATATGCAAATATTGTAAACGGTTGTTAATTAAAACACCTGCTTGGTCAGCATTAAAATTTATGAGTTAACTTGCACCGCGAAATATCACACTCAATTTTATGTTTTCAAAATTAATTAATTAGCAAATGAAATTTTATGTTTAAAATGTTACTTTCTTCTTCTCAATTTAAGTAATAATACTGCTAGTAGCAATTTCAGTAACAGTACAGAGTACAAGACTTAAGCCTTTATTATACGATAAATTTTGCATACAATTATTCTGTACAAGAAAATTTTGTAGAAAAAAATAATGACTTTCATATTTTCTTGCAAGGAAAAATTGCATCGTGTAATATCCGCTTTAAATTCTATTTAATTTATATTTTTTATTTAGTTATTTTTTAAAGTTAATTATTGAATTGTTTACTAGTACTAATGAAAAATCTTTATTGCAGCTAAAATTTGCCTCTTCAAATTAGTTACTATTATGCAGGGGCTTTTCAGTCTGATTGTGTGTTGTCTAATTTAATACTTCCAGTTTTCTTTATTTTAAATGACATTAAAAATTATCTAGCATTATTATTTTTGTGTCATTCTTAATGCTTTTACAAGTTACAAACAAATATAATATTACTTTTGAACATATTTTGAATTATTAATGGGGGCGATTCACGAAAGAGTTATCCCCCGGAGGTTTTTATCCGCGTTTAGCTTAACCACGTTTAAACTATAACTGTTTTACGTGTTAAATCATCTGGGCTAAACGTGGTTAAGCTAAACGTGGTTAAGCTAAACGTCGATAAAAACCTGGATAACTCTTTCGTGAATCGCCCCCATTGTCTTTTTTGTTCAAATAATCATAAAAAGTTGTTTGAATCCATTTTATTTATTTTTTTCTCCCAGGGTCTAGTATAGATAATCTTTCATAACAAACGATTTGTATAAAAATTTTATGTAATGCCAAACAATGGATTGTGATAGGCCTGAAGGTGTGTATTGTGTATATGTATAAAAAGCAATTACATTTTCAAGCTATTTCCCATTTCATAAAATATATATTTTTTTAATGTTATATTATATATGATGAGTTTGTTTAGATACGTGCAAAGCGACATCTTTTGCGTTATATATATGAAATACTGTTGCATAATTCTCGCAAACGTTGTAGAAAGACCTCCCCCTCTGTCTCGGTTAGAAATGATAATATTCCATGCTCTACGTACGTACATGCTTGTAAGTACTCAGTATATAATTTATATATTAAACTCTTATCGTAGCTCTGCATATTGTACTTAAAATTTCATAACACATTTTGTAAGCTTTGTTACCTTCTTTTAATATACATTATAATATTAAAGAAAATTTAGGGAATATTACCATAGCCATAGTGAAAAAAACATTACAAAGAATTTTCACTTTTTTGAAAAATTAAGAATTCTAAATTTTTATTTATTTATTATATTTCCCGATTGTTACATAAAATAGCAGTTGGCCGGTGATACTAAAACAGTCCTATGTACAGAACAAAACGCAACGGATGAGTCACGCATAGTATCCCTTTTAACAATTATTAATAAAAAATAAAGGAAAACATAACAAATTTACTTGTAACAAGACTATAAAATAATTTTTACTTATTTTTATAGAAAGTTATTGTTTTACAGTTTTTAATAAAAATATCAGCGCACAATTTTATGAAATTATAATTAGTTACGTTTTAATTAAAATATATAAAATATAGGTGTTTATAACTGTCATCTATATAGTTTAATATTGTTGATAACTTGCATGCAAACATATAATTAATGTCTGCGGTAAAATCATTATAGAAAGATCCTTTTATCTCACTAAACAAACTGACCTTTAGTTGAAATTAGATAATCAAATAGAAGGGCCAAATGAAAAAGAATTGCAGACTAAGACCTTTTCTACTCTTCAAATTTACTGTGGTATTTGTTTTATTATTTCATACTGTTAGGTAACCCTTTTATACAGGATATATAACATAAATGCAATAAACACATAATTACATGTCATAAAGTTGTATTACATGGTCAAAATTATTATGTTATAGTAGAATGTTATAATTACATTATTAAATTTGATTATTATTCATATTAATTTGTTATATTATTTCATACATTGAAAGTAACCTTTCATCGCAAATTACAAATTTCATTATCTTGTTTTACTTATACTATACTGTATGTCAGTTTCGATATCAGAGTGCATGGGATTATAAATGTATACTTTTTATGGAAATCACAGAAAAATTAAAAAATCTATAAATGTAATTTTTTTCCAATACTATATAATGGTAATTCATAAAAATGCTCTATTTTTTTATCACACCACAATGGGTATATCTTTTCACTAATTATTAATATATTTTTTAACTAAAATTTGATCATAATTATATTTTCTAATATTTTTATTTAATTTAATGGACTTTATCTTATACACATATACACAGGGATATGATGTGATATGATTGATATTATTTTGCGTTTACAATGTCATATAAAAATATCAAAACAAATCATCATTCAATCTAGTTTTAGAGATGCCATGTGAAAAAGTATTGAGATGGAACTGTATGTCAACAGACGAGCAGCACTGCCCGTGGTCGGCGCTCCAGCGTGGGAGTGGCGTGCAAACACAAGAAACTCGCGTGGACGATGCCCAAGTGGTTCGCGGCCAAGAAGCCCAGAGCCATGTACCTTAACAAAAAATTTAACATCCATAGCCTATTGATGTTATTTTTGTGAAGCAAAGTGTACAGTACATGGGGAAGTGGTATCAAATCTGACACTACCCTTTACTTTTACTTCAATATTTATTTGTTCAATGTTTTTCTTCACTGCATTCAATTTTCTATAAGTTCTGAATTTTTACTCTTGATTGACTATGTTTTTAAAATAATTATTATGTTACATGATATATCTAATAAATAAATTTGATGTTTTTAATGGATAGTTATTATTTATTAATTAATTTTACTTCCTATAAGTTATATCATATTTAAAATGAATTTAAAATTAACTAAATATTATACTAATTAATAATATTATACCTTATTATTTACTAACTATTAAATAATTAACAAATCATTATAATTGAACCAGAAAACTAATTTTGCTGCAAAAAATATTAAAGTACTCTATATTTTTTTTTTATTTATTTATTTATTTTTATTATTTATTTTTTTTTTTTTTCAGCTAAAAATTTTGCATGTGATTGAAAGTTCATGTTTAAATAAGAGCGTATATTCTTTGCTAGTTTCATGGAGCACCTCATTTAATTATATTCAAAATTTATATTGGTAAATATTGAGATTGATAACTTCAAATAATATTTCATTTTTCTTGTTGTCAACTGTATACAGTATTGATTTCTATATGTTATATCCTTCAATTCTTTCATATTGTTGATAAAGTTTTACTCTCATTGTTTCTATTTTGCTTGCTTTCTTCTGGGACTTGCCCTTGTCATCCCTCCTGTCTTATATAATCTTGCTTCTTTTTATATTATATTGAGTAAAATATAATAGTACAAAATATACAGATTTTGTTATGTCGTGTACGGCTTTATTTAGAAGTCATCTGCAGATGACATGTTACCGAAACACAGACAATTCCACTGACATGACTCTAAAGTTCTAATTCTCTAAAAAGTTACGAAATATTGAATACATCAATTCCATTCAGTAAGATTGTCTACGCACATGTAAGTGATAAGCTTCTTTGATGATTTTTATTGACTTTATTTTCATGTTCATAAATAAATTCTAAATATAAATATGACTACATATATTCAACAGTATTGCTATTTATATCTTCTTTTTAAATAATTAGAAAATTCTTGGACTGCATAGTTAGGACCTTAAATATGAAATATAATATTACAAGTTCTTCTATCACAATTGTTACAATATATTATAAATCTACTATATAGTTGAGTTTTTGTGGGATAGAAGACAAGTTGTACAAAAAAATTATAAATAAATGTGAGCATAAATAAAAATTGAATTTTACTTGAGGATATTAGTTTGCATGTACAAATAATTAACACATAACCTTGAAGTTCACCTTCCCAAGGTTAAGACAATATATTTAATTAACCGTTAAGCAATATTTTAGTGTTAACTTCCAGGAGAATTAGTAAGTTATGATGCGGCTGCATCTTTAAAACAACATTATTGTATAACAAAATGACATGTTGATGTTATTACTGTTATATTAGTTGGCTTAAATGTTTTGTCATCTATTAAATACTTAACTAACTTCTTGCTTTCTTCAAAAGTTTTTGCAAGGCACTAAATATTATATAATAACATACGCTATAAAATATATATCTATCTTACAGGTGTTCTACTGTATAGGGAATAATATACGTATATATGCATATAGGCAAATACTAATTGTTAATGTTTGTTGATTTGCCAAGATAGGTACAGTTACGAGATTAAAATTAAAATGCAATATCTTTAAATTAGTATTATTATTATTTACAAGGATACACCCCTAAGAGCTTACAGCTCGCGGCGGGGTAATGGGTAGGGATAAGGTAGGGAAAGGTTGGCGGCCACGGCCTGTTACGCGTCCCAGCATTCACTGAGGTGAGACTGAGGGAACCGTGGAAAACCTGTCAGGACGGACACCTCTACTTTTTATCAATGGACCAAAATAATATATATATATATATATATATATAATATATATATTTTTTTTTTACACTTGAACTCAAAACATTTTAAATTTAAAAAAAAAAAATGAGTTAGCCTCTTCGGCATCTTTGCCATATTTATCTTCCATTAAGCTAAAAGGCAACTGTTTTAGGTTTGAAACGTCCAAATCTGAGGGTTGCCTACTGGACAGCCAATTTTTTTCCTTACCCCTGCCATTTTATGTAACTCTCTCCGTTTGGATGATGAACAAGTTGCCTAGCTACAAGGCAAAATTCTTGGACAAGGAGAACAGTTTTAAATTGTTTGATTGCACAACATACGTGCATGAATTCACTTCTTGTTTTATATGATTTATAAAAAGAGCACATAGAGTTGTGTTACTTTGATTTTCTCAGAATTTTTACATACCATTGCTTTTTTTTTTATTTATTTTTAAAGGTACTGAAACTACTGTGTATGTATGTTTTTATACATCATGCCTTTGATATTATCATCATTATCATCAGCAACAAATCTTAACTAAAAAATAATAGAATTTTGATGGAATTCGTAATAACGAAGTAATTTTAAGAATAAAATTATTAGGCGTTGAACATGAAAAATAGAGTAAAATGTTTGCTGTTTCCTGCATGTATAGAATTTTCACCTGTTCATCTGAATAACATTAAAAAAAAAAAACGCGTTATTATTTTGCTGTCTCAATACTCAGTTATTGTAGCTGTGTATTTTCTTAATTACATAATTATTATTTTGTCATTACACCATTAAGATATTGAAGGATACACAATAAAGGCGTACCTTCTATAACGCTAGTCAGTTAGTGACTATATCTTTACTCTAAAAGGAACTTACCTGATTAGATATTATATCCTACTGCACCAGATCAAGTGATATTTACTGCTATAAACATATATATATATATATATATATATATATATATATATATATATATATATATATATATATATATATAACTCTAATTATGTAACTATTGTAACTATTATCATTGTTGGAAGCTGTTATCACAGTAATAAAAAAAAAACTACATTGCAGTAACACCAGCAACGCTCTGAGTCTAAACTTGGCCCTTATATACGAGGACGATCGACTATATCCAAGCCAGTAGATAGTCTGTGAGACTCCTCTATCTGTGGCCGGCGAGTTCGCCATGGTACGACAGTCGCAGTTTAGAAATGTTCCAATAGTTGACATTTTACGTGCTCGGACGACGAAAGTATCGCATCACCTTTTCTAGACCCACCCACTAGGTCTATTCGCTCTTTTGTGCCAAGAGAAACACGCAGACAAAATGCCACGTAAATTGGGAGACGACATCTCGTTTATTTTTTTTTTTCACTTTTTTTTTTTTTTTTTTTTTTTCAATTTTACCTAGCTACTAGTGATAATACCATATAGCTCTATATAATATTGATAATAATTAAAAGATTTTTAATTCCTTCTTTTAAAATTTAACACAAAATCACATTATAAATTAACTTAGAAGACAAAATTTAATAAAATATCAATGGCATGACTCTCATATGTAAAAAAAAAAACAAAAAATGTGAATCAATTTAATAAAAATTAAAGAAATTGTTATTATGAATACATCACAATAATAAATTATCTTTACCATTAATTTTTAAATAAGTTAAAAAAAATCATACTTTGATAAATATATAAATTATATAATAATTCAATTTGAAATTCAATTTGGTAAATGTCAGAAAGTATAATATATTTACCTATTATATTATTATTATTATTATTATAATAATAATGTTATATTTAATATTTATTGATATTTGTTATGTATAAAAGATAAAGTTATATGTTGTAGTTTGGTATAAAATATAAGAAAAGGTTACAAAATAGGTGATGGCTTAGCGCTTGTATTTCCCGAGAGGAAGCAAAAGCGAAGGAAGAACAGGAGAAGCTGCGGCATATTTCTTCACATGGCTGCTGGTGCTTTGGAAGGCGGCAAGCAGTCTAGGGAATATTACGTACATGCCACTATATAAGAGGACGTGGAGGAGGAGTACAACGAGCATACACATACAGGAGATAGAATAGAGTGTCGTGCCATGTAAAACAGTACGTAGTATCCCAGTAAGTATATGTTTTGTGGATAGTGTTTGGTTTGCTATATGGTCTATACTGTATATATACTGTGTTGTTCACTATATACAGGCACTATGTCTCCTTACACATGTACTTACATATATTGTTGATACAACATATGTTATATAAATAATATATATAAAACCTTTGTATTCTTATATGTATTCCTTAAATTACATAGATAAAATTCATATTTATATGTATATTATACATATTGTTGGCTGCTATATAGTATTATTATAGTTATAACATAGTGTGGTAATACAGCAGTTAGGAAAAGAGAGGCAACAACAGAATATAGTGGCATAGTTTACTTCATACGTGTTAAAAGTTCTGCCTACATGAGTATGTGGCCAACTTAAGTTTTAGTTCTTGAGAATGCATGGTATGCGCCTAAAATATTGTAAAATGAGTGAAGAGAGGTATATTTGCTTGGATAAACTTGCTTCATATTATACGAGAGAGCTGTCACAGTGCGCAGAGATGCTCTGTCATTTACGTCATAATAGACAGCTAATATTGATGTCTTTATTTCATCAGTTAAATGAGGTAAATGCTTGAATGGATATTTTAACGTATGGAAAACCTTTTGTACTCACTTCTTCCCATTTTGAATTTAACATGGGCAATATAGGCATTTCCCCCACTCCAAAAATTTTTTTAACATGGAGGCAGCCCCCTTCGAATTTTTTTTCTGGGTCCGCGCCTGATCACCCGTGCTCTCATCGTATAAGGCGTTGTCACGCAGTCTATGGTAGCACATGGTAAAATTGGGTCTCTTTTTGTACGTCTCTTTCCCTTTTTGAGCTGTGAAACAAAAAAAAAAAAAAAAAAATCAATCAGTGATAAGTGGGGTAACATTCCAATTATCTCTAACTGTACAGCGTCTGTCTGTCCCCTGCAGTTGACACACGATCATTATATATAGTATTTAATGATTAAATGATGACTTATTGACTTTAGAATCATGGCGGTTAAATGTCTAAAACAGAACCTCACAGCACGTGTCATTTTTTTTTTTTTTTTTTTTTTTTTTTTTTTTTTTTTTTTTTACAATTACGTTTTTCATTTAATTTTTTTATATGGTTTCACTGTTACCCTATCAGTATTTATTTTCTTTGAATTAAAAGAAGTTGAATGTATGAATAGAGCTTTATTATTTAAATTAATAAATTGTGTCAATATTTTTTTCACCTAGGTGCTTGCTTGGTGCAAAAATATGTCATTTCGTTTTGCAATATGAATTTTGATATTAATTTACTTTGGCTAAAACATTAAATTTATGACACATAATGACGTCGGCCGTAATAATTAATTCGTTTTATATACACATTATTATTCCACTTAAACCATGTAGAACACAATAAAGTGGCATATTATTATAATGTCAAGTCGTTAACTTATTAAATTTTACATAATATTGTAATGATAATAATTTTTAACTGCTTGTTGTTTATTTAAAGTACACAAAACCATGACAGTAAAATAATGATTTCATATCCTTGTATATGTTATTAATATTATTGTTATAACTACCTTGATATATAAAATTATTCAAGCATATTTTACACAATATTATATATAAATATATATTATATTTTAATATTCATTCATATATATATATATAATATATTCATTCAATGTTGCTAAAATTAGATCTCTATTGTGTGTGATATGAGCAAGATGAAGATTTGCTGGAGGCATTTTTATCAATCCTTTCTATACTGCATGGCTGCTTGAGCTTCATTCAGCTCGGACAGATGAAATATATGCGTAATATGTCGTGGGAGAGTAACATATGATGACTCTGCAATCTTTAAAAAATATATTATATAAAGAAATTGCAGTGTAATTTCATTTTCATGTGTAAAAACTTTGACTAAAATATTCGATCTTTACCTATACATTTCATATATTAATGATAAAAAAAACTTCTTATCCTAACATTCATAGTAATAAAAAAACTAAATAAAAAAATAACACAATAAAATTATGACACAGTGCGTTGATAGGCTTTCGTTACATTACACATTACAGAAGTCACGGTATAAAGAAAGATTAGAGCGGTTAGTACATACTTATAATATATCATGTTGTTTGCTGCGTTGCTCGTCTCAATTAACACATCTCACTAATATAATACATTTCCCAACTAGTGGCACCCGTGTATTTCAATGTATGTGATTCATCTAGTTTTGAATATAACTTTAGTCCATTATTAAAGGTTTTTGATAGTTCCCTCAGTCCAACCTTAGCAAATGCTTGGACACAAACAGACCATACATTAATCAATCTCGTGAACGTAATCCTCTTTGCTTTTTGCATTCGAGGGGAAAAATTGCATATTTTATATCCCCCATAGCGTAATACTTTCCCCAAGCATACATATCATATTGTTATTTTTTTTATACACCTATATATGTTTCACAGCTCGGTCGTCACGATACTGTCATATAATGTCATATTAGTGGCGTTTGTAAACAGCTACGTCTTGTTTACTGCTGCTGTGCTGTGGCTTGGAGAACGGACGTGCACTCGACCACCATAGCATATAACAACAGTTGGTAATTACATTTAAAGACTGTACACAGTACAAGTAACTTGTTTACTTTGAAGCATCTCTTGATCATTTGTCTTTTCAGATTTCAGTTAACAACTTTTTACTCGAAAAGAAAACATGTTTTTTTTTTAAATAACTTTTTTTTTTCAAAATTTTTAAATTTTAACACTAGAAGATTTAAAAATGTTTTACTTTGAACGGAACTAAAACTCCCTAATTGCTGAAATATTCAAGTAAAATAACTGAAAGAAGAAAATAATTATAAAATATATTTAGATAAATTTAATTATAAAGTTATTTTAAATATTATGTTCACAACTCATAAATCAAAAGTGAATGGAGTACCGACCTCAAATTTTTTTATTGCAGAAATGGATAGAGGGTGCAAAAATATGCTACTCTGATTTTTTTCAGATTTTTTTGGGACTGGGAAGTATTGCTAAAAAGTTTTGGCGAGGTCGGGTTCGAATCCACGTCCCTTTTGGGTCCTATCTTTTATTAAGAGAGGCGGCAAGAGGCGGCACCTTTTCTGCACTTTCAATAATTTTTTAAAAATACTTCCCGGTCTCAGAAAATTCTGAAAAAATTCAGAGTAGCATATTTTTGCACCCTCTATCCATTTCTGCAATAAAAAATTTTGAGGTCGGTACTCCATTTATTTAATTTAACAATTTGATAAAAACAAACATATACGTCTTGTATAATTACAATTATTTACTTTTAAAGACATAATCATGCATCTTTTCCCACCAAATCTTGATTTCTTGTTTAATAAATTTATAAAGAAGAGAGAGTAATAAGTACTTTTTTATACAGCAAAAATGCAAAGTAGATAATAATTCTGTACTAAAGAATTCAATATAATTGTAATTAATTAATATAAAATATAATATTCTTTATTCTTACATGCAAGAGAAAACATGATGACGAATAAATAGAATATAGTGGTTTTAAGTTCTAATTAGTTTGAATAAAATAATTGGTATAACAAGATGAGAGAAAACTACTCTGGGAGGCATTTCAAATTGAATAGAAGGAATACTTCTTGCTAATTATTTTCTTTCCGTAATAACAGTGGTATGTATAGAACTATTTTTTTTCAATACAGAAAAAAATATATTTATAATCATAATTCCTTAATTAGCTTGTGAAGTAATGTTTTTATATTCTTCCTACCATTTTCTTCTCTACTATTTTTTATGATTGATGACGTATAATTCTTTAATATCATTGAAAAATAAAACGTAAAAGCTGTAAGAAAGCTGAAAGCTGTAATGATTCTTTTGAGCTGATATCAAACGGAAACAGAATTAAAATATTATTATAAAAATACCCTCTTATAGGCTTCTTAGTTTTCATATAAAAATTTGACTGCACAGAAAAATTATAAACAGAAAATTAGAACGCAAAAGTTTTTTATTTTGATTTAATTTACATCGAACATGCATTCTGCATTGTTGTTTTTTCGGCTTTAATAGAATAGGTGATATAGTTAACATAAAATAAATCTGAAAGGGTACTTCACTTCAAAGGGAAATTAATATTGTAGGCTCGAAAACGTAATTATTAATTTCTTGTATTGAAACTCTATCTACACAATTTAGGATTTGAAATATTTTGTAAATAAACCCAAATCAATTTGTTAAAACTTACAGACTTATAACTGGAAGTATTTAGCATTCCTTTTTAGATTTAAAAAATCTCATGGGCATGTTAAATACTAGCTCCTATTCCAAAAGTCTCTGCAATATTTGTGAGAAACTAAACCCCAAACAAAAAGATTTAAAAACTTACAAATCCGTCTAATTCAAGGACTAAAATTTGAATCACATAATAAATAAAGTAATAAATTTAAAGAATAATGTTACATAATAAATGTTATCAAGCTAAATTTGAAATAAAATCGTTATATAAGTTTATGAAATATTATGCCATTTTACACAAAAATCAAACGTTCATAATATGTAGATTCTGCTCTAATTCACCTAAATTACTCCTTTTAGATTAGTGAATGTGATATAACAATTATTCTGCAAACTATTTGTGAACATAAAGAAGTTTACATACAGCACATATATATTCTAAATCTCGATTACGTAGTCACAGATAGTTTACCAAAGTCTTTCGTCTACTCTGCTTTCTGCTATAATATTACAATGCCTTGTGGGCTTCTTGCTAAGCATCACTTTGTACTAAAACTTTGTAGATAAAGTGAAAAATTTTACTAGGCTTAGTACATGTATAATCACGTAATTTATATATAACTAAACTATATGCCATTATATAGCCTTCAAAATATAAATATCAACTTTTCATGTCATATGATATACGTTAAATGTAACCATATGATGTATTGTAAATTTTCTGTATACATTATACAATGATAACAACAATATAATTTTATAAAATAAAATTTCATGGATGACCAAATGGAGAGTGCTTGTGATCCCTAAACAGATCCTGTTGATAACAATATACAGTATAATCATTATTACATTCTTCTTATACATTCAATCTATAGCTGCAAAATTTAAAAATAAAATATTTTATTTCATTTTTTTGTTTACGTGCAAAATACATTTTTTATAGTAGACATGATGTTTTTTGTAATATAATTTATTTTATTATATAGCTTCTGTAACATAGTTGTCAATGGTATAGTAACAACAAGATTCTCAAGTCAATTACATCTAAAATATAGCATATTATAACATTTCTACAAATTAGTCATGATATAATATAAATATATGTTTTTCTGTAGAGAAGGGAAGTTCTATTTTTTTTTTTTTTTTCTACTGTTGATGGTTGATTTGACATTTGCTTGATTGGTTTGGGTATTTCCTCCTTAGTTAACTTAGTATACAGCAAATTGTAAATAATACATCATCACATCAGTAAGGAGGATATCAAGTTGAAATTCATTACGAAGAAGGTAGTAACAATAAAACACTTTCAAGAAAGAGTAAAAAAAAAAAAAATGTAAAGTTTTCTTAAAGTTTTAACGAAATACATTTACTCCCTCCTCCAAAATGAAAAAAAGAAAATGCTTGAACATATGGTAATTAGTTTTAAAGTTTTAATTTATGTATAAAGAGAAATGAAGGTATAATATGCAAAGCATAATTACTTATTAATTAATTTCAAGTTTTTTTAAGAACTTCTTTTTTATTATTATTATTATTTTCCGTAAATTGTTGCAAGTTCATAATTATATACAGTCTAAAATGCCTGTCGAGATGAAATAACATTTATAAAATAATAATTATTAATAATAACATTAATGATTATTTGAGAGATTTTTTTTTCTTTCTTCCTACTGTATAATTATACATATATATTTTTTTAACATTTTATTATGTTAAAAAAAGCCACCACGACTCTTCATTTTACAAGATCTGAATTTTTCTTAAGCTGGTAAGTGGAAAAGGCAAAGAAGTGAACTAATCTTCTTTTCTAAATGTATTATTTTACCTTATGTCAAGTTCTACCCCATATATAAGGGGGGGGGGGCTCGTAACTTTCAATGCTAAAATATTAAAATCGAAGGAACTTCATGCCAGTGAAGAAATTGTCATATTATGTAACTAGCAGCTAAACACATATGACACATGGGTGCTAAAACAATTCAAATATAAATAAAAGTTAAATTTGAAATTCCTTATGATAATAATGTTAAAATGATAATTTTTCATCATCATTTAATATGTACATGTGCATAAAAGGTAACATTATAACACATGTAAGTAATATTCTATAAAGTAGATAAAATTTTATATAATATTATTGTTTTCATATTTTATTTCAGGTTCTGTATATAAGATACAGTATACGTTATATAATTTTATATATTTATATAGATCTCTATATATATTCTGTTATCCTTTCTTTTTGTTTTGATAAGATTCGAGAGTACCTCATGTTCAATGATACACAGTTTATTTTTTGTTTACCCTATATATATTAAAAAAATGTCACTGTCTATATTCTACAATAACACAAATAAAAGTTAAAAATTGATCTTGCTACAAATTTTAATAAAACGTTCAAAGTTATACAGATCTTCACCATACGTCCTAAATTCCTAATACAATATGACGTCACGATTTTGTAGGTAAAACATTGTCTGGGGCATGGCAGATACGTGTTAATTAAAGTTGGTTTCGAAATTAATTTCTTCTGCTTATTCGCATCATTTTTTTTAGAATTTTAAGTGGTGACAAGAAGAACCAATGCTATTGAAGAAAAATATTTGGCAACCAAAACTGTTTTTAAAAAAGGGATGTTGTGAGTTACGTTCCTGCACAGCATAGAATTTTAGGGTTTTCTGCTTCCGAATATCTTCGGGCAGCCTCGGACATCTCCGTGCTACCTAAAACGTAAAATGAAATTCCCGTATAGATAATACGTACCAAGAGATATCATTCCTGCTAAAATTATCTCAATTATATCTGTTATCATACATTCATGCGCATCATTCTATATTAAAATTATGCACAAGTTAAATCGGTGCACTGCAAACTTGAGGACGTTGGAAAAAAAAAAAAAGTGCATTTTTTATTACATTCCTGTATATAGCTATAACATAATTTTGTAAAATGAAATTACTCATCAGCGCAAAGCGAATTAAGGATACAGAGGATTGAAGTGGGTTCAATGTCTGCACTTTTTATACGTTAGCAGTTAGGGATTTCACCGTCATTTGCATTCCACATTTTAATAAGATGTGATAAAATAGGGTACATCTTTAAGATGTATGTACCCTATTTTGTCAGTCAGTGGTTCTCACTGCTGGCCGAAAGCTTACTAAACATTAAGATTTAAGAAATATTTAATTACCACTTGCCATGTAAGTGGTGACAATAAGAGATGTTTTTGTTGTTGTTGTTTTTTCCACGGAGCACGCGCGGAGCATACAATATAACTTTCGTTGCGCATTCACATTGCCATACAGTTTTTATTGTTTTATAAACTTCGAAGATGTTTCATAAAATAGCCATCTCATTTTGTAACTTTACAGAAAACTCTCTATATTATAATGTTCTCAACTTCTTAACAGTTTTAATATCCATGATTAAAAAAAAAAAAAAAAAAAAAAATTGAAGTCTATAAAAGAAGTGCATGGTGCATGTCATCTTTGGAAAACAGAATATAATATACAGTATAATCGCTATATTAATATTAATTTCGTTCTCACTAAAATACATAGATATAAGAAATATTAAATATATAGCTCTACTGCATGCATTTACTATTACAGATGCATGCATGAACGGCCTGAAGACGCGCAATAGAAATTTTTGTTGCCAACGTTATGCATGCAGTAATAGATAATGGAATAAAATACATATTCCATTGTCTCTCTGGGGCTAACCAATTCTTCATTTGATCCGATAGTGGTTGAGTGATATTCATGCGATGTTCCTTCCGTTTGTTCTTGTTCTGCAGTCTTGCTCGCCCACACATTTTCTCTTGCGTTGATGATAACTGATTGATGACTCCCCGTGACCTCTGAACCCAGAAGGCACGGCTCCTCGCTCGACTTCCACTGCCTCTCTCCCTCTCTCTGCTATCTCTCCGCAATATTTTTGTATACAGTTGGGAGTAGATAGAATGAATGCTCAATGTAGGCTACTGGAGCTCGTGAAAAAATATGCTTGAAATAGAAAAAAAAAAAAAAAAAAAAAACTTAGCCTTAAGGCGGATTCAGATGGCGACAACGGCGATGCGACGCGATTTTGACGTAAAAGTTCTGAAATCCTATGCGCTGGCGAATTCACCGGAAATCGCGTTAATTACGATGTTCTTTTTCTTTTAATCGCGCCAAATATGGCCACCAATGGATGTTACAGCAAGTGCGCATATCATTCGCGTCGCGTCGCATGATAAAAATCGCCATGTAAATCCACCTTTAGCCTTATTTTTTTTTTTTTTTTTTTTTTTTTTTTTTAAACCTTTGTATGGGTGGAATAAGAAAAGAATATCAATAAAATTATATGTAACAAAATTTAAGGAGTGGAAAGGAGAAATGCATTCTTTGGGCAATCGTTATTAAGCACACCCATGATAGCTAGAACTATAGAAACACACCTTTGAATTAATGCATATAGCTGAAGCTATAAAACATAGCTGAAGCCATAGTAATTATAGTAATTTTATTTATAAATATTGTTCTTTCCATTCTTTCATCTATAGTGAGTTACATTATGGTGACCCCCCCCCCCCAAATATGCATATGTACTATATATATATATATATATATATATATATATATATATATGCACGCGAGTATAAAGAACTCTGCATGCCTCCGAAATGGAAATGGGAGAAATAGAACTTCCATGTTAAATTAATTAGTCAACTTTAAAAATTACTAACTCAAAAACTACATCGAATTTGTACACCTATAAAATAGATAGGGTATGTACAGGAGAACATTTTAATTAAGATATATTTCATAATTTTCATGTGTGCGGGAATTTTTTTAACATATTAGGCGTGCTACCTTAATTAAGCAGGAGGTTTAATATTAAATTTCTAGATAGAAAGGAAAGGAATTTCTTTTTTTTTTAGACAAAATAGAAGAAATCGTCTTTTTATTTACAAAAATGTTATTAATAATTTATTATTACGTTATTAGTTACAAAATTAAACGCCTTAAAACATAAAATTTTGCTTGAAATTTATGCCGCTAGAGGTCAGCTCTCCTTTCAAGTGATTGAAACTCTATGCTTAGTTATAAAACGTAACTAGAGATGTCGACCTAATGTTTCATGTGAGGTGCTCTTCTGCTGACCAAATCCGACTTCAGCGCGAAATACTTAAATAATTCTTAAACAATTTTGGGCAACTCCCATTCTCTCCAGCATTCTCTCTTATGTTTCTTCAATTTCAGAAAACTTAATCTATAAAATTTAAGAGTTTTTTTTTTTTTTTTTTTAATAACATGAAAATGCATTTCTTATGATTTGTGATAAATATATCCTTATAATGATAAAGGAATTAATACATTTAAATAATAATTTAATAATAATTACGTAGCTAGGGGGTCTATATATTATAGTGTCGTACTCCTACACTTTATTTGTTTAACATGAAATAAATAATTTAATTCAAATATTAAATATTAATTTTAGGCTCTTCCAACATATTTTTTTATCATAATGAAAGGTCAATTTTAAGTGTAATACCATTGACATGATATATGACGATGCAATAGAAGATGGAGACCTAGTTAGACTGATATGTTTACATTTTAAGACATTTCATTCAGGATGCACCATAATGACATTGCATTCAAGTTACTCTGAAGCACCTCAGTATCCTCTATGCATGATATTTCCCTTGAAATAGTACTATCGTCAGCATACTGAGCCAAAGACGATGCAGCACACCCAGGCATGAGATGAAGCATATATTTTGTTTTTGACGAAGTAGTTTAATTTCTTTGAAATGTCTGATAGTAGTACGTAGTACAATTAAGTTAGTTGGGTGGCTGAACACTTTATGTGAATTAAATGGGATATCCTTTTTCAGCCACCAATTGGGCAGCTTTATATGCTTTTTGTACAAAGATAATTATAATATATACTATCTTAAAATTAAAGGTCACAAAATCAAAATATTGTCAATATATATATCAAAATTAAAGGTCAAGATAGAATCATATGTTTTTTAACGGAGCCAGTTTATTTTATTACACAAATAGATTGATATGGCAAATACATAAAATATGCATTGTATATCAGACTCAAAAAAAATATATATATAATAATAAATGAAGTTTTATTTTAACACAATAATTGATATTTCATAGACTCTTTAATCATCTGAATTAAGTAAAAGAATTGATTTCAAACACACTGTATTATAGCTTATTATATATACATATATTATAGTGATATGCAAAAATAAAATATTTTTAACAAAACTTTTTCAAATAAGTATCTTAAAGATTTGGTCCAGTAAGTATACATATATGGATTTTAATTTAAGTTAACTACGTTTATTGCATTCATAATATATATATATATATATTCATGAATGCAATGTCACATGCAGGAGCATTGAGAGGCATCATGACGATTTCCAAGCCATTGAGGATGGACGTAACGAATTCCACAACGCTACAAGTGAAATAAATATTTCATGGTAAGTTGGAATTTAAATTGTAATAATAATGCAGTTATACTAATGCAAGACCTTTTTTTTTTTTTTGCAGATTTAATTGGTTGCAAAGGATTGCAAATTGAGCGCCACGCGAATGTAGACGAATGAACCTCCTCTCCTTTATCACCTCCACATCATTGGACGGCCACCGTCACTTTGCTGGTCGATCACCAAAATCGCCCAACCCAGATGGAAAGAAAGAAGAAAGGACACATTCGTTCGAGATACACCTTTTTGCAGTTGTGATAATGTTGAGTACAGTCCCTTAATTTGCATCACTATATGCCATGATTATACCTTTCGAAAAATTCACTTCTTCATAATATTTTTATTTTCTCTCTTTACAAGCAAATTGAATTTCATACTCTATATATTGACTGTTTGACCATGCAGTATAAAATTTCCGTTCATATTTTGATTTTTGATTTTTTTTTTTAACTTTCTTTTGGAAACTTAATACGTAAATAATATTAATTTGTAATGAATAACCTGAAACTGTTATTCATATATAGTATATAATAATATATGTGTGTGTATTTTCCACCTTTTAAATTAAATAATACTATAAATTAATCACTTGTTCTTTCATTTTATCCCATTATAAGTATTTTATTAGCTAGAATTAGCTTCCTCATTCAAAAAATTAAGCATATGATAGTAAAATTTACTTAAATTTAGAGTTAATCACCGAATAAAAATTGCTACATTATAAATAGTAAAAATGTTTACATCATCATTATTACACGATACGATTTCTGATTTCTCTATTTATTGCATGTATTTTCTTCTTGCAAGCCAACTTCAACTACATGTGCAAGTACTTGGACAGGTAGAGTTGAAATTGGCTTGTAGGGAGAAAATGTATGCAATAAGTAGAACAATCGTATCGTGTAATAATGACTATAATTTTAAAAAAGTTAATCTGTAGAATTATAAGGACGTAGCTATGTAAGCAGGAGCGTTACAATAAAAAACTTAGAATTCAAAAGAGTAACATTATAAATATTAAAAACTTACAGCATTGAATGTAGTCTTATCCCTTAAGGTAGAGATAACGTCGAACAGCTGTTCGACGTAATCCCCTTTGATTAACATGTAAACCTTAGCAAATTGACAAAAATTCTGAAATTTTTTTGAGGGGCAGATATTAGTGCCTAAAAGTCATAGCAAAAGTTTCAAAAACATTTAACGAGCCGATTTTTTTAAATTAATTTTTTAGTTTGGCTCTCCATGGGAAAGCCCTATGCTGAAAATTAAAAAAATTAATTAAAAAAAATCGGCTCGTTAAATCGTTTTGAAATTTTTTCGATGACTTTTAGGCACTAATATCTGCCTCTCAAAAAAATTTCAGAATTTTTGTCAATTTGCTAAGGTTTACATGTTACTCAAAGGGCATTACGTCGATCAGCTGTTCGGCGTTATCTCTACCTTAAATCTAACGTTTTTAAACTGTTGTTTTTAACATATTTTTACATCTAGTACGTTACACATTTACTACTTCATATTTAAAGTTTTTAGGGTTTTTGAAGTGTAGCTCTTTTGATTTTAAAAGTATTTTTTCGTGGTTCAGATGCACATGACTAAATCTTTTAAATTTAAATCAAAAGCCGTTATCCTTTTTCTCAGTGAATCCAATTTGAGTTTCGTTCAATATTTCGATTGAAATATTAATTAAAAAAGCACAAAGTTCACCACATGTTTGTTTATTATATTGCCTTGACATTTTTCATGTACTAAAATTAAACAATTAAATATTCCAATTTTAATCAAAGTGAAATAATTCAAACATAATTATGAAAGATGCAGTTTATTTCATAAGTTTTGGCGTATAAACGTTTGCATATTTGTATTGACAACATGAGAGAAAGACGGTAGTGGTGACATTCAGACTGCCTCGAAGTGTATGACAAAGCCATACCAGCAGAGCGAAACTAGTAGGGAAGTCTCTATCGAAATTTTGGACTTAATGGGTTAAAGAAACTTTCTCTTTTTTTTTTTTTTTTTTAAATAAATATGTATACTTTGGACTTTATGCGTATAGCTGCAGTAGCCGCGGTCAAATTTAATATATTATTAGAGATTATTTTGTAATTAACGATTAATCTCAGTTACTTATTTGGAGTCAAAGAATCCCTGCAAACGAATCGAATGAAATAAATTTTAAAAAAGAGAGAATGTTCTAAAACTTAATCGCTTATGGTTTGAGCAAATTCAGTCTTGCAGTTTTCTTACAACAGCTCCATTTCCGATTTCCGTCCATAAGGCCAATGTTCAAATTCTACCTCAGTTTTCACAAAGCTTCAAAATTTTTATGCCACGGGTGAGTTCTAAGTTCTAAGTCCCCTGCAAGTCTTGTTGCATTCAGGAGCTATACGATTGCGAGATATCAACCTACTGAGATTCATCCTTAATCGAAATTAAAGATTCTGTGACGTCATATTCTTGTAACGAACTTTCCCTTGATTTGGTGTAAAATAATAATAATAGTAATAATAAAATGCCGCAACAGCGATTTGCAGCTTGATTAAAAGAGCGGTGTTGGAGGATATTTATTTATTTATTTATTATTTATTTTTATTTTGGAACTTCTTTTTGGTTGTACAAGACAAACATATGTTCAAGTCAAAATTGGACAAAATACAACATAAAAACATCAAACTTAAACACATTTACATAAGTCATTTAACACTATCAAACACAATCACTGACAATAATAATAAAAACAAAATACAAGCCAAAGTCACCATTAATACTGATAAATTTTAGTTTATGTGGAACATATATATATATACATATATATATATATATATACATACATATATATATATACATACATACATACACATACACACACACATATATATATATATATATATATATATATACATACACATACACATATACACACACATACATATATGTATATATACACATACATACATATATATATATCAGTCAATACAATGTATATGTAAATTTATAATTTTGTTTATTTTATAATCCTGATAATACTTTTTCAGACATTTTATTACTCTCAAAAGCTTTAATAGAGTAAAACTCTTTATTGATCAATACATTCTTTAATTTTGTGCGAAAAAGTTTACTGGTTTTTATTTCTTTCAAACATGCTGGTAAAAATTCATAAAATTTTGCTGTTTGATACATTGCACAGTTTTTGAAAAATTGTGTGTTATGTCTTTCAGTAACTACATTCGATTTATTCCTAGTATTATAGTCATGATAGCCATCATTCTGAACATAAAAATTTGGATGATTTTTTTTGAATGAGGCACAATTTAAAATATAAATGCAAGGGACAGTTAACATTTTATTAGCCTTAAAATGTGAAACACACGACTGTCCTTTTGGTATTCTTAAAATCGTTCTAAGTGCTCTCTTTTGCAAAACAAAACATCGATTCAATAGTTCCGATTTACATCCCCAATTTATTATGCCATATGCCAAATGTGGATAAACATACGCATAATATATGGTTAGCAAGGTTTCATGAGATACATGATTCCTGATTGTATATAACATAAAATTGGCCGAATTTATCTTCTTACAAATCGCATTTACATGTAAAGACCAATCCAAACTTTCATTAATGTGTAGACCAAGAAACTTAACAGACTCTGCTCTTTTAATTGTTTTCCCGGCTAATTGCAACAAATAACTATTCAAAGGGATTTGTCTAGGGGAATGAAATTGGATGTATTCGGTTTTAGTTGAATTTAATATTAGCTTATTATTTGTACACCATGTATGTACCTCTTCAATAGTAAGTTTAATCTTACGAATTAATTCATCTTCGGCTTCTGCTGTGATTATAGCTGTAATATCATCAGCATACTTTACTAATACCGCATTCTTGACATGATCTGATAAGTCATTTGTTCCTGTATTAAACAATGTGGCTGACATTTTTCCTCCTTGAGGAATTCCAAGTGTAATCGGTAATTTGTCTGATTTATATGTAATATTTTGGCCGTTAGAATTTGAATTTAATTCAACATATTGTTGTCTGTTAGTTAGATATGAATCTAATAGATTACGACTCGAAACTCCTATTCCCATGTTATCAAATTTATTCAATAATACATCTTTATTTAGACTATCAAACGCTTTAGATAAATCAAAAAATATTGCAACGCAAAATAGTTTATTATCTATTGCCATATAAACGTGGCTTAAAAGATCAAATAGTGCTGTATCAGTAGAACGGTCTTTCAAGAATCCATAAAAAGCTTGAACAGAATGGACAACATACATGAAATTTTTTTATTGCAGAAATGAATAGAGGGTATCAAATTATGCCACTCTGAATTCTTTTACATTTTTTTGAAACCCAGAACTATTTTTAAATAATTATTGAAAGTGCGGCCACGCCCCCTGGAGGCGTCAATAGGCGTCCAGTCTCTATCCTTTTTATTAAGGCTGCAGGGGTGCCAACTGAAATCACAGGACTTTCAATAATTATTTAAAAATAGTTCCGGGTTTCAAAAAAATCTGAAAAAATTCAGAGTAGCATAATATCGTACCATCCATTCATTTCTGCAATAAATTTTTTTCATGTATGTTGTCCATTGTTACTGAATCTAAATATTTATCACGAGATCTTATATCTTGTTCTTGTTTTAACGTTTCCTTATAATTTGAAATTAATATTCATTCATGCCCATAAGCCGCAAGGCAATCTGAAAACAGCCGACAAAAGTAACACATAAATGCTTGTTTACAAGATGCATCCATATATACATTTTTTTTAATCAAACCCTATTGGGTACTTCTATTTCCTAATTACATACTATGATATACTTTGAAACACCGAACTTTCCGAAACCCTATCTTGAACGTTTCGCGGGCTCATCGGGATCGGGAGAAACCACCCACGGCCACGGCCTTGCAAACCATCCCGGCATTTGACTGAGACTGAGGGAAACGTGGAAACCTCAGCCAGGATGTGTATTCGTGTATTACTATATATAACAATTGAATATTATAAATTAAAGAAAGCATATTACTCCACACAGTTACATATATATATATATATGTTTATGAATACTTGATACTTTTCATGCACTAAAATCTTTCAATTGAATAGGCTAACTTTTAAAAAAGTGAATTATAATTTTGTCATGCAATGAACCGGAAGTGCAATGGTCCAAAGCCAGGGAAATGTACCACATTGTGGAAAAGCGCAACAATATATTGAATCCCTGGGTGGGAAGCGTGGTTCTTGTTGAAAATGGACACCCATCTAACTACTAACCACTATTACTGATGAGACCTGGTCAAGCGCACTGCGCCGCACCTGCCCGTGCACTTAATAAACTCACTTCGATACAATGGCGGGGTGCGCCGGGGTGTAATGAGAGTAGACGTAAAGTTCGGGATGTCAAAAGAGTTGTATATGACGGGGCATGTGACGTCATATCGCGAGATAGTTTTCAATGTAAAGTAGGCAACTATTTAAGCACCAAAGTGCCACAGGTTGCAGGATGAAACTATAATATTACACATGAGACATCTTTAACAAAGATCTGAGTACAATTAAAAAAAAAGTTGGCTTTTAAATTAGACTAGAATAGTTAAGAATATTTATAAAAATTAAAATGCAATATGTCCACAAATTTTATACTAAATCTGTGGTACACGAGGCTATAATATACAGTATAATATCTCTATGCAAATTCATTTTTTTGTTTACTCCCTTTTTCTATATATTTTGAGACTTTATTTTACAGTATTAATTAATTTTACATTAAAATTTTAATTTTAAAATCTGACCTCAAATATTTAATTTGTTTATAATTTTAATACATTACTCAATCAGTAATGAATATTGCCATTTATAGACGAGGGAAATTTTCCAAGGTGAGGAGAGTATATCTTTATTGGCTGCACGAGACGGCCGAACTCCTTCCTCGATATGTTGTATGTCTTTACCTCCTGCAACAACATGCAGAGAGCAAAGGTCAGGAACACTCGTATAGACAGTGACGTAGACAAGGGGGTGGGAATACATAGATCCACCTTACCTCTCATTTACATTTATTTTCATGCAGTGGTCGTAGATTAAGTAATTAAGCATAATATAGAGACGACTATATAATATATAATTTACTTTGTTTCATGTAAAGCAATAACAAATTACATTTCCTCATGCTGTAAATTTCTATTCATTAAATTAACCCTAGCATTACTAAGGCACTTTTTTTTTGCCACACGCTTTACTAAGCGGGGGCAGGGGGGAAGGGCAAAAGCGAAACGACCCGCTATTTAAATAATATATATATTTATATATTTTTTTGCGGAAATACATTGATATAATATTGATTGAAATAGACAACCTGTATGAAATTTGTTACTGTATATGCGAATAAAAGTGATTTAAAATTATACTGCATAAGTTTTGTAATTTGTTTTAATAAAATTAAGTATCTTAACAATTTGGCCTTCCTTATGTATAATGTATATAGAGAGACGAGTTCTATATTAAACATGAACCTAATAGTATGAAGCACTATAGTTCAATTATTTTATGCAACATTTTATGTGCCAGTTCAGTCCGACCAGTTTTAATATAAATGTAAAAAAAATTCTGCACTTATTTTTTTTTAACTAAATTGATTCAAATATGCGATAAAGATGTATATATTGCAACCCCATATACACGCACCTAAATAAAAAAAAATGCATATAAGATTGTATTTTATAGTAAAAATAAATGTTGTCATAATGTTATTAACTCGTAAAGCACACACGCATGCATACGTAATCGATACGAGATTTAATTTATTAGGAATTTTGTTTCTTGTCAACATATATTATGTATTAACTGAATGAATCTGTAGGCGTCTAATAAAATGGCACGTTTTGGTTTCGGTCTCCACCCCTGAGAATGTCATACTTAAAAAGTTTATACTGAAGAAAGATTCTTCAATACTATATGTAAAGAAATTTTGGCATGACATCACTTAATACAATTCAATGGGTACATCAATCATAAGTAAAATAATCATATCTACAGTTTATGTATAAAATAAATAATGAAAGACTATAATTATTAATGAACACAATGGACTTACAAAAATTAAAAAAAAAAAAAAACGCTTTTCAATTTTAGATTATAAATATGGATTGCACGTTTTGATATTATTATATAGTATAATATTATTACGTCATTGTCAAGTGAGACTAGCTCCAGTATATGTGGTTGCTTTGATGTTGTAGCAGGATACAAGCAAATCCTGTTGCTGCCAACCTCCCTACCTCCCTACCTCCCCCTCCTCTTAACTTCTATAGCGGACTCAAAAAACTAATAAAATAGAGGATTGCTGGTTAGGTTAAATTTTTTTTTCTTCAAAACTACACCAATGTTTCAATGGTTATTTTGACCCGGAAGTTTTGGGTCACAAAAACTATGATAACCTTATTGGCTTGTTGTTGCATGTCATATCATAATCCTTTTGGTTTTTGCAGGCAGAAAAGTTCATCTTGTGAGCATCCCTGGACCGTGAGGTGGTCCAGCAGCAACAACAGCCCTATAACATGCATGCCTGTATATGCCAAGTGTTTTAAATGTTTTAATGTTGTTACTCCAAATGTCTACGGGGAGTCTTGTCATTCTCGCCAGCAGGGGGCTGTTAACATATCAATAATCAATAATACTTGCTGTCAATACTAATGTCAAATTGAATTTGTTATTATAAAATAACTGTGTTAACCGTCAGCCAGAGTAGTTGTTTTATTATTAATGAACTTGAAATAACTTATTTTTTATAATTGGATACAAAGTAATACAATAATGCTGTTAATGCTGTATATTAAAGACGTTCAACGTTTTTGCTGTATACACCAATGCTTGATGCAGCTGAAAACAAGAAAGATAATAAGTATGCAGATTTGCCATTTTAGGAGACGTAAGAAAAGTAACCAACCTAAATGAAGCCATTAAATTAAAAAAAAATATATATATATATACGCTTTTACGCCCTCTAAGAACTACGTGGCAGCGCTGACAAGCAGAGCAACGGTAATGTTTGTGGTGTCCTAAATTGTAAAAACTTGTCATGTTATTTTTTGTCAATACTTCCAAATTTGAAAATAATTTCACAAAAAATGGTATGGCAAACAATTAAAATATTAAAGTATATTATAGTAAAATTAATGAAAGAGGAAAAACTACACCGTCGCGCGTAATTTTAATAAAAAGGTTCATCTTTGTACTAGAAATCTGACTAGAAATTCTGAAGTTTCATAGCCTTTTTATTTTTTATTATCATATAATAGTTAAGTTATATATATATATATATATATATATATATATATATTATTTATGTGTGTGTCTATTTAACTATGTCTACTATACTATCAGACTATCAGTAGTTAATTTGTGTAGTCTGTTCTGAATAAATAATATAAATATTATCATGTATAATGTATATTATTTTATTATGTAATAGCTCACAAATATTATAATTGTGCTATTGCTAAGTAAAATACACCGAGAACTACATATTTTTCATATTAGAGCACTAATAAGATTTTGATTCAGTTGACCTTAAATTATAATATACATTAATGTGTTAATTTTTTTTTTAACAATAAAGCCACCAGAGTGGATGGAATATAAATCTTCCTTTTGAGAATAGATAATGCTGAGTAGATTTAATTAATTATTAGCAGACTTGAATGATATGGCCAAGAGGAAAGAAGGTATGAATCCCTGACGACGTGAGAAGGGAAAACAATGAGAGGCGTCCATCTTCATGATAGACAAGAGTGTGTCATCCGTCTTTGTAGTCTTCCACCGTGCACAAAATTTATTCATCTGCTTAAGCTTTGAAGGATATGATGAATAGACACATATTATCACATAACTCATTGGGGATGCAACAAATGATAAAATTACAAAGACTATATAACCAGCAAAAAAAAAAAAAAAAAAAAAAATGTATGCGTGGCTAAAATCTTCACAACAAGATGTAAAGTGAGAAGACGAGAGAAGCAGGTATAGCAGCAAAGTCACATAATTTGCTACATCCATTGACTTCGTGAGCCACCTTAGTCGTTTACTCCTGTGCATACAAATCTAGCGGTAGCCGCGACACAGCAGCAGCGCAAGTGAATGGACCCGTCCCTGGCAGCTATAGTCTTCTCACACCTCGCTCGCACTGCAGCAAAGCAAGCTCGCTCACTACTGCTCATAATCACTTCGCCGCTTTGCCGCCCGCTTGGCTCAGGGGGACGAGCAGCAACAACTGAATGGGCCTTGGCCATCAACTCTCTCTCTCTCTCTCTCTCTCTCTCTCTCTCTCTCTCTCTCCTCTGTTACCACTATAATACCGCCAACACCGCCGCCACTCGCCGCCTCCTCTTTAGCTAATAGTGACCACGCAACCTTCTTTCTTACCTGGCTTCTGCGTCGACAGCAGGAGCTACTGTATATGAATGAAACACAGACGATTTGAAACGTTCATTCATTATTCATTCACTGAATTAAAATATATTATATGTTGTGTTGTTTATGTTGCCATTTTTTATTTGTAATAAACTAATATTATAATCAGTGGTATATTTTTTTTTCATGAATGCTACTGGAAAAAAAATCATCTTTTAGTTACATCACAAAAATTTCTTTTTTATTTTTATATTTTATAATATCTAATTTTTTTTAAAAATGTTTAATTATGTTAAAATTATAATTTTCATGCAATTTTTTTTATAACGCATATATATTTTTATTTTTCAGTTGGATATAGTAATTTAGAGAGAATCTTAGAATATATATAATATATACAACAACGTTATTTTATATTTATTATTTTTTCCATGAACCCTTAAAAGATAAACCTTAATATAATTATGGAGCTCAGAAAATAAATTGTCAAGAAATTAAGAATTTAAGAAAATTTCTCCAAACGGCATTAAATCTGCAAACCAGGTAAATTTTTGCGTGTTCAAGTTAAATTTTTCGTAAAAACAACTGCCGTCATGTAGTGAACATATTTTTAACTGAATACATCCATCCATCATAATGTATTTTTATATATAAAAATGTGTTTAACAAGGGTAACAAGAAATTAAATTATGAGTTATCACTATTCAGGGTATTATATATGATATTATGTAGAGTCATCATTGGAAATACAAATGAAATGTCATGTCACCTCTCACGTTTTCTTGAAACCTAATACACCTCTGGACAGTTGGAATGTTTTACCAAATCATTGCATTGTGTGTAGACGTTGTCACGATAATCTTCACAATCGTGAGGCGGTGGGGAACTCTTTAGAGAGAGCCGTTCTTTCATCAATTATCCTAGATTTTCGGGGAAAAAATTAAATTGTCCTTAAACGCTGAAGTGTTGAAATAAAAAGACAGTGATAACGTTATGGCTGAATTTTGAGTATATAATACTTGACAGTCTCGTTAACGCGTTGATTTTAAAGAACTTTATTCATATTTTCATATTATGATATATATATATATATATATATAGCTTTCCATAATGTAATGTATTAACAATTGCTATTAAGAGAGATAAGTTGTCATTTTTCTTCATTTAGAGACAGCAGAAACGCATATTTCAATGGGTTTGCTGACTCAAATGTTCATATATATTTAAAGACATTAGGGAAGTAAGAACTTCATATTTTATAAATATAATTATGTCTATATATAGCTATTTTAACATAAGGGTAAATTCACCAGTAGCTACATCATCTTCTCATACTTCGAAATGAGAAATAATTGTCATAATTGCATGGTGTACAAAATGGAAAATGTCTCTCAACTTGCAGAAATATGTGGCAATCACTTTTACTAATAAAAAAAATCACAATTAATAAAAATTATAAAATTGACGGTACAGTATTGCAACGGGTTGAGGAGGTAAAAGACTTGGGTGTAACATTTGATTCAAAATTAACTTTTAATGTTCTTCTGAACAATATCCGAAATAAATGTAACCGAATGCGCGGGTTCATTCAAAGGGTTGGGAGAAATTTCAAAACAGACTCGTCAAAAATTCTGTATACATGACACTTGTTCGACCAATTCACGACTACGCAAGCCCTGTGTGGTCTCCAGCTGCCTTTATAACAAATCAAGATACACTGGAAAAAATTCAAAGGTAATTTATTAAAAGTATAATGTGTCAAAAAGACAAGATCAACTATAATAAACAAAATTACCCTGAATTATGCAAAAAATATGCAATAACAACACTTAACTACAGATATGAGTAGTTATGATATGAGTGATATCTTTTTTCTTAAGAAGTTAATCGATAGAAAATTAGACTGTCCTGAAATTCTGGCTGAGCTCACCGTCAGTCTAAATGTACTAGCGAGACAAAACAGATCATATATCTCACCTTTTCTACATAACAAACGCAAGAATTGATATTGATAATATGCTTTTATTTCCAGAGTTCAATCATTTTGCAATGAACTGTACAGTAAATACGAGCTTGACATTTTCCATCAATCTTCCCAAGAAATTGCAAGGATATGTAAATAACTCAAATGCATGCTTAATTATTTAATATAAATATTAACTTTTATTTATTATTAAATATTATGTATATACATGTATTATATATATGTTACCAAGATTTTAGTTGTATAATAATTTTTGTACGTGTGTATTTTAATCAATTAAGAATTCGTTTGTATGAACTATTGTATTCTTTATAATCGGATTACCTAACCTGTAGTCTGTTTTTTTGAATAAATATATAATAATAAATAAATAATAAAGTTCTTACTACCAAGAGGTCCTATTTTGCAATATTATAATAAAGTGTGCGTTATATATATAATGTCATGTAATCTATTAAGGAAGTTTTGTTGTTATTAAATCAATTTGGAGAGGCCTGACATAACACTCCTCTAACGATTCTAAATATCTGCAAATATATTATCATATTTTTACACATATTTTTCTAGGGACGCAAAAAATCAATCTTTGGTACAGCAGTCTCAAGGAGGAAAATTAATGCTATCAGTCAGGATATGTATATACATACCCTGACAATCAGTATACTTTGGGACAGCTATAATAGCAAGAACTTTTCTCCTGCCTCATTTGCTGAAGCAGCAGTTCCTAGAGACAAAGATATGCAGATTTGAAATTTGGGAGAATTTGGAGATATTTTTGGGATTGTTCTAGTGCACACATCTCCAGCTGCGTGACAACGTCCATAAACAAAGTAGAAACTTGTGTAAAGTTCATGCTGCCTATAGGTGTATGTTATACATTATATATAATTATTGAGAGTCCACGGATATTATATAAGTTCATATAAAATAAAATTTAAATGTATGTAATGGTGTAAGCTTGAACTACTATCAGCGAGAGAATATTATATGAAATGATCAAATTTATATTAGGGATCGATTTAAATTGTAATTAAGTGACTCAGCTAGAGAGCACTCATGTCATGTACTAGTTCGTCTAATTTATAAAACAAAATAGCATTTCTGCATAGAGGTGCGTGCTATCTTTTTTAACTCAATACCTATTGAAAAAAGACTAGCATTCCATAAAGAATTTAAGTTATATGTCATGAAATTATTGTAATCTTCCAGTGATCTAAATTTTACATCTAAATTCAAATTATGAAAAAATGTTCTTGTTATTTTAATTATTACTGTCTTTTGTTAATTTGCTATTGTTATTTATGCTAGTAAGTTGTCATTATGTGTCTACATTTATCCATACTATTTGATCCATTTTTTTTATATAATCACTATTTTTAATTATGATGTCGTGTAATATCTGTATTATTTATCCCAATTAATGTATAAAAAAGTATAATCATGCAATCTGCCATCTGACCCAATTTATTAATACTGACCCAATTTATTAATCAATGTATAATACAGAAACAATTTCCCATTAATTTAAAAAAAGGAGTGTGTAGACCTATTTACAAAAATGGATGTCATAAAATTTTTCTAATAACTATAGACCAATTATGTTGTCACCTACAGTAGATAAATTTCCCCAAAAGTACATAACTGAATATATAATTGAATATCTTGAGAAATATAAAATAATAAATGAAAATCAATATGCATATCAGAAAGGAAAATCCACTAATAAATTAATTGGTGATATGTCTAATTATATAAATAATGAGTTAAAAGAAAATAATCATGTTTTGGCATTATTTTGTGGATTTTTCTAAGGCGTTTGATACGCTGAACCATGATATACTTTTTGCTGAATTAGAGAAAGTGGGTATAAGAGGACCAATGCTTGAGCTAATTAAAAATTATTTAAAAGATCGAAGCATGGTTGTAGAAATAAATAATGTACAAGGTGATGAGTGGGAAATTAAGTGGGGAACCCTTCAAGGAGGTACCATTTCTGCAATATTGTTTAATGTTTATGTAAATAGTTTATTTTCTGTCTTGAAAAATTGTAAAATATTTATGTTTGCAGATGACCTTTTGATACTTGTGTCAAACAAAGATTTTTCTATTGCTCAAAAAAATTTACAAATTAATGCAAATCAACTAGCACATTGGGCTCATGATTATGGATTAGTGATTAATACAAATAAAACTAAAGTTATGCATATTTACAACAAATTCTTGAGAAAAAATGAGTCAATTAAAATTATAATTCATAATAATATGTGTCTACATAATTTTTTACAAGACTGTACTTGTAACAATATTGAACAAGTTAGAGAACATAAATATCTTGGAATAATCATTGATGATAACTTTGAATGGTACCCGCAAATTAACAAAATTATAATGAAATTAAGAGCTGTTATGTCTCAAATTTATAAATTAAAAAAAATTGTTAATGAAAAAACACTGAGAAATGTATATTTTGCTTTGGTACATTCATTTATATTACATGGAAATTTAGGATAGGGTTTTACACAATCAAGTTCAATGACAAATTTAATAAAAATGCAAAAAAGGGTATTAAAATCAATGAAAAAGGGGGATAAATTTGAAGAATGAGAGAATGTGTTTAAATATTGGAATATTTACCTGTAAATTTACAATCGAAACAATCTTTAATTATTGAAAAATTTTGATGTAAATCATGGTGAATATAGAATTCATAATTATGATACCAGACTTATCCACTATTTACACCACTAAGAGTTAATAGATTCAGTGAGAAACCCTGGAAGTATATATTGCCTAGGCTGTGGAATGAATTACCTTTACATTTAAAAAATTTAGAATCTAAAAGCTTGGTTAAAAAATATATCAAAAATTGGTTAATGTCCGTGATAAGTTAATGCAATTTTAAATAATTTTAAATAATAATGATATGTATAGAACAAAAATAACAGTGTTAAAAAAGATAATAATAATATTAAGGTTATCTTGTGTTCTTATGTTCTAGAATTTTCTTTCGTTTCAGATTTCTAACTTTTTCTTTTCTTACAGAAATATAATAATTGTAAACAAAATAACTTTATTTTTCAATTTTTTGTTTGTTTGTTTTAAATATATGTGATAGAAATTTTTGCGTTGTTTTGTTTTATCAGTTTTCTGAAGTAATATAATTATGTATAAAAAAATATATACATAATTATAATGAATTGTACGTATTCTTCTTGTTCTAATGCTGATTGTATGTTTTTAAAATGTTTATTTGGATGAAACTAAAAACATAGAAAGTTAATGTTTGAGCTTTCAATAAATTTAACACTTTTGTGGAAATATGTTGTACTAGGTGAAAGTCATGTGGGATAAGAACTTTTTTAGATCTGCCTGAATATTTATGACAGAAATGACAACTATAACTTTTCACTGTTAAAAAAATTGTGTTGACCTTCATAAATGAAGATCCAACACTTCGTGAATACTTAATAAATTTATTACTCATTTAAAATATTATAATAGTTAAAAAAGAAGTAATTTCATTACTTTGGATAATAATTTTAGTCTATTTTGCTATTCTCTTTTTCCCCATCCCCTTTTTTAACCCCTCTTTTTTTTCGCTATAACATCATTATTAAATTTCTCATCTGGTAATTATAATAATTTTAATTATAAAATGACGCTAATTTAATAAAGATTCCACATAGTAAAAATCATCACGGCGAAGAACCCAGCTATACGATTAAAACCAGTATTATCGGCCAAGAAGTGATGATGTAAATAATTATATTATATATACATACATTTTGTAATAACGTGTTAAGCTTTCATGTAACTATAGAAACAAAGATAATCAATTCAATTTATCATAATATAATGTTTCGAACAAGTCAGTTGTCAAAAAAAAAAAAAAAAAAAAGTCAGCCTGTTAAGTGTGGGTTGAGGTTAAAAGCTATATGAAGAAGGAAGAGAAAAGTAATAATTATGTGCACTACAAGGTGGTGGAATATGTAAGGCATGCACATTGCGCGACGTACGTACGCCACAATCACGATGGACACCGGTGGTGTTCACGGGGCCACGCAGGGCCAACCAGGTATGCTCGGGTGAAAGATGGTGCCGTATTACCGCCCACCATGCATGCCTGCCACACTGATGCAGTCCCGTTATAGTATCCACTCGTGACAGCCAGCAGCCTGCCCTGACTGGATGCTGCTAAGTTGATCTCTTTGCCGCCTGATCTTTACTGGAATGCTTCTTGCATGCTTACTTCTTACTAACATGCATTGGGAGAAGAGAGGGTGGTGGGTGGGATGGTGGGACGTGGAACGTGGGTGGATATGTGACGGACCAATGACCCAGGGTAGGTAGTGTGACCACTATAACTTGTACTTGTATACTACTCTACTGCATTGTATTTGCTGCTTATAAAGTAACCAGGCATGGAAGAATGTTGTTTTTTTAGTCAATTTCGGTTTACCGGGAGTAAGTCAATGTATTATTTTATGTATGTCAAAATAGCACGAGCGAAATGATGACTGCTGCATGTATATGCAACTTTTCCTACTTCATAGCTCAAAGGGTTGCGTATTATAATTTTTAAGGGGCATAAAAAGTTAAATATCTTATACTATAAATAAATATATTGCTATTTAAAATAAAATAAAATAAAATAATGGAGAACAAGCTGCACCCTTTTTTATTCATGCTGTTATTAAATTGTTGGTATATAGTTTTAGATTAGTCATAAATAATAATCCTACGTCACCGCATTGTTCAAGGTACTGCAAGTAACTTGTAAGATCACGATAAAAACATTACAAGTTATATATAACTTTAAAAAAAAAGTTTAATCTTCAAATGAAAATTTCATTAGGCATGCAAAATGTCACTTCATGACTGACCATCATGTTTATTTTCTAAGAAACGCAACAGGATGCTGGTAGGCATGCAGGATGCGCACGCTGGCTGAACTATAATAGAAGGTACATTATTTTTGCTTATACACTGATGCACGTTTATTGATGATCTAATGCATGAAAGCATAACCCTGACTAATAAAAAATATAAAAATATAAATGAAACATAAAAAAGTTCCTTAAATCATTTTTAAATGTCATATTGTTTTGGGAACGGTGTAAAAATTTTGCTGACGAAGTTTTCTATACCAAGGCAGGTTAAGTTGAGAGAAGAGAGAGAGAGAGAAAGAGAGAGAGAGAGAGAGAGAGAGAGAGAGAGAGAGAGAGAGAGAGAGAGAGAGAGAGAGAGAGAGAGAGAGAGAGAGAGAGAGAGCACAAAGTGCGGTGCCGTCCGTCCGTCCGTTGGTTCTCCATGCTGCCTAAATGTTCCGTCCTGTACCGCCAAAGCAAATTAAGCTTAAGAGGTGAGGCGTCCGGGCTGGTAGTAGTAGCCACGGTGTGCGGTCCCGCGTGGCTCCACTGGCGCCTCCATGTATCAACGTGTGTCCTGAATAGCGCGATTTAATGGGTTTTCCCTTGTATATATAAATAACAATAAAAAAAATATTTATGGTTTTTCCCTTCATCACTTTTTATAATGGAGATTGGAGACAAAACCTTCATTGTTAAGTGATAAGTGAATTTTTAATGGTTTAAGAAAAGTATAGACTAATTAGTTCCAAAAAAATTAGTGTAAGAAAAAAATACTTAGTAAGTTCTAAAGTTTTACGTATGGCTGCTTACGTAAGAAAGCTTGTTCATGACGAACGATCATGAACATCTTTTCATGAGTAAGCATGCACGTGTTTGTTAAAAACAACTTTTTCATCAAAGCACTTTCATATAAAATACATATTTATATATTTATTTATTTGTGATATCTCTCACTCATGCATGCTAAGTATTAGGCAGAATATTATAGCAGAAATAAATGTGGCTAAATAGACTACCTGACTAATTAGATCTATATCATAATTAGACAAGGGGACAATACACAATCCTCGATCACAAGTTTTTCAAACTCTTGGGGTTTACTGTGTATTTTTATGTAATATATCTCAAATCTGTTTTACAAATAAATAAAGAAACAAAAATGTAATAAATTTTAATTGAAACTAATACTAATTAAGTGTCAGTCTTGACGTATTTAGTCACCTGTAATTTCTATATAGACATTATAAGATAATCTTACATCATGCAGACAGTATATTTAAAAACGCTCTTGTATATTATTATTATTATTATTATAATATATATTAAATTATGTACCTTCAAGTGATATATGGACTGATGTAAGCTACTTCCCTGAGATCCCATTTGGTTGTGTTATACTAGCAAGCATGAATGAGTGCACTAATGAATTTTAGGGTTCATCTCTCTACTTCAACTTCTAAATTTTATTCCGATATTAAAAATTCAAACGTTGTTTTGTTTCAGAGGCGAAAAAATCAGATTTTCTAATGTCAATGTCGAATTGCGATAACATAATTTTTTACGTGGTATGAGTAAAAGTATATTATATCATGCACTATTATTATATTCAGCGTGTTTTCAAACCCCTAGATATGAAATATTAAGCATTACATATTTTTATTTCAAAAATATTATCCCATAAAAATTAAAAATATTTAAATCTTTATAATATGTAGATATGCATGCAGAAATATGTATATCTACCCCTATATCGAAGTGAATTTATGAGTTTTAGAATTTTTTTAACATCTGGGCCTGCTTAATTTCAGGTATGTGGAAATCTCCGTGTTAATTGACATATTATTTGATCACATTTTTTTTTTTTTACTCCGATGAAAGTTTATTTTTGAAATATCACAGAAAGTGTATAGTAAGTATATATATATATATATATATATGATTATAATCATGCCTTTAAGCCTAAATTAAGTCTTGACTTATGTAAGAAAAAATTGACGTAACATAAAATTGTAATTTCCTGCATTAAATTATTAATAAATATTAATTAATCATTTGTTTTAAAAATGTATAAAGAATTTGGATTTAGTTAAAATTCAATCCTCCCTTCTCTTGTCCGTTACCTCTTCTTTGCATCAACTCTTTAATAAGACACACACAGACACACACACCTTTCTTATACTCCAACCAGGATACAAATTTGTATAAGATAGATGAACCCTTCATGATTATGTCATAAGGTCAATTGAGGGTTCAATCATGTCAATGTTTTTGCAGCATTAGCTCATACATACACATCCTTTATTTCCATCTTTTTTATTTTTGTTTTCTCATATACAACAGCATCCGTGATACACGCCTGTCCAAACACGGTGCTGACTTAATACTCGATGCTTCTGCTGTTGTTGCATAAACATGGTTATATGATGCCGGATTATGACAATATATTATATATATAATAGTATGATATTGAACCTTTCTTACGCTTTAGATATAACGACATCGGCTTTTTGTTTTTTGTTAAAATAAAGTATAAATAAAATATTTATTATATGAGACTTGCATGCTTCAAAACCACTAATACAAATTATAATGTTCAAAATGACAATTGCGCTGTGATTGAAAATATAACTCTCACAATTACAATAGAGTATTGACCTTAAATTTTTTTATTGCAGAAATGGATAGAGCGTGCAAATTTATGCTACCCTGATATTTTTCAGATTTTTTACAGCCCGGGAACTATTTTTAAAAAATTAATGAAAATTCTTTTTGTGACGTCACGCGGCGGCAAGTCCTATCTTTTTCTTAAGGAGCGGCGTCTCGTGACGTCACAAAAAGAACTTTCAATAATTTTTTAAAAATAGTTCCCGGGTTCTAAAAAATCTGAAAAATATCAGGGTAGCATAAATTTGCACGCTCTATCCATTTCTGCAATAAAAATGTTTGAGGTCAATACTCTATTAAGAATATCCGGTTCAAAGCGTGCACATCGTCTCATACTTACAAATTATACACTGATGATCTGAAAGTTCTAAAAAAATAATTCGAAATTAATAAAAATACACAGATGTGGAAATGGACAACTATGTCTATGCTAACATATATTTATATTATATTAAACAAATTAAAGAATCAGAGGGGGGGGGGGAGAATTAAGAAAATTGGAAAATTGACTGGAAGTTATATTATAAAGAGAAAACTACTAAACTTCTGGGTACGTCATATTTTGAAATGTGTTGGGAAAAAAAAAATGATTACAATAAAAAAAATAATATGGTGTACCGTGTACATTGTAATATGTAATTGATGTTTAATTTAAATAAATGAACATGTATCTGTTCTGTGTATGTTCATAATACAATGTACAGTACAGCTATTACATATAGATTAAACATTGATGATGGATGATGGATGATAAAACTCTTTCCTTGATGTATAATATTTAAAACAAATTAAGTATTGATGATCCCCGTCGTACGCTAATTCAAATACTTTCCAAGATTTGAAATTTTAATATATTTAACTTAATGCCACTATTATAATTATTATGGACTGCAATGTAAAATGCTATTTTATATACTGTATACAATAGGCAGAATTATTTCTCTGCTTGTATTTTTTAAATGTTTTTTATTTACAAATTTATAATATAATATCTTGTTTTTTTTTTTTATTTCTCTGAATAAAAAAATCTGTCTTTTTGAAGGTGAATAGAGAATAGACACTTTATAGTGAATGGGTTGCATTTGAATTGAAGCTTTTTTATTAATTTTTTTATTTTCCCCTGAAGCTTTAACGTTTTCTTGCTATATATATATGATCTAGAGATTAAATAAAAAATATATTGCATAATTAATGCTACATAATACAATATTTTATTGGAATAAATATTATTTACTAAACATTTCTGTTATAGATTCACTTGTTATACTGTATACATGTATTGTATAAGACGGCCGGCCAACAATACCTGTGAAGCTGAAGGCTCGTTAAAACATGCAGATCGCCGACACCGCCAACAGCTATAGCTCTCCCACATAGTGAATGAAGCAGCTTATCTGGCGGCTATCATGACTCGGAACAAGGTTGGTTTGCTCGCTTATACTTGCCATTCTCGTTTCTCCTCGTTAATTCTTTTATACCATACACCATCAGATTAATTGTATTGATAAAAAAGCATAAAAATATATATATGTTTTTTTATCACGTCATATTATTATCATTTTTGTATGCTGTATAAAATAAAAATAATATAAAAATACAATTTTCTTATGTTCGTGCGAGTTGTGTTTTATAATTTATATATATATATATATCTATATTTTATGTATTATAAAAATAAATAAATAAATAAATAAACAAATAAATAAACAAATAAACAAATAAATAAACAAATAAACAAATAAATAAATAAACAAATAAATAAATAAATAAATAAATAAATAAATAAATAAATAAATAAATAAATAAATAAATAAATAAATAAATAAATAAATAAATAAATAAATAAATAAATAAATAAATAAATAAATAAATAAATAAATAAATAAATAAATAAATAAATAAATAAATAATATAATTTCATAGTAAAATTATTGAATAGTAGTTTTTCATCATTATTTAAAGTGAAGTGAAGAACGACGAGGCACATTTGCAGTAAATTCCATTATAATAGTAATTTGAATTACGCGATGGTGAAATCTGAGGTCTCCTTTGACGATATCACAGTTAGTGCGTGTACGTCACAATATAGCACCACGCAGTTAGTGCTATTTATTGAAACACAAAACAAAAAATTTGTAAAAATTCCACAGTTTAAAAATTAGTAAGATTTTCAGTTTTCAGTACACGTAGAAGTAGGTTCGTGCTGAATTTTTTTAAATTGTTTTTTCATGTGAATTAGATATGTGAAATGTGAGTTTGTTTGTGCGAAGTTCCTTACTGCTGTTGAAATTTGATTCATTGATTGGTTGATTGATTGGATGACCAAAGAATGGATCCGATTAGAGAGCAAGTCGAGGCTGGACGAGGAGAGGCTGACGGGGAAGCTGATGATGCCGGCCTTGAGTTCAGCCTGGGGTGTCAAGGGTGGGTGGGTGGTGCATGCAAGAACCATCGTCAGCCTAGATCAGCAGCTAAATCAAACAGCACCATATTTTTATGGTCGCCGCTCTCCAGAGACTTGTACACATGTATAAGCCTGCTGCCTTATCAGAGGTTTTAGTAAAAATAATCTTCAAACAAGCCCTGAGAGTATAAATAAACCAAGGCCAAGGTTTCATTCACGCTTCAGCCAATTCATAAAAAAAAAAAAAAAAAAAAAAAAATGTATACAAAAAAACTATAATAATAGACAATGTAAATTTAGCATCTTTAAAATAAGTTATCTTCTGTTGTGTAATCATTATTATGTATTTATGGGTGAAATAATAAATCAATAAAAATTAAACATTAAAAAAAGTAATATTCATATTATATTGTTCACTAGATGATAACTAGCTATAGTATATATAGTAGTTATCTTTTGCGTTTTTTGTTCAGCAAGTAGAATAATAGTCTGAATAATTAACATGTATTTTTAAATATATTGAAATCTGCATGCATGGATATTGTTCATTGCAAGCATTACATTGGCGTATGGCTGTCATATAAAATCCACATCTCAATATGTATATGTATATATATATATATATATATTATATATATATAATATATGGATATATTATAATTATTATATTATATATAATGTTTGAGGACACCACCGTGTCTGCTCCTCGATAACCGCGGACGCCGCGGCTGCAGAGAAGACGGCGGAGAAGTTAAGAAGAGGTTCAGAAGGAGTTGAGACTTAGTTAGCCCTAGGCTGTTGCTTCTTTTTTTTTGCTTAAAAATCTTTAAAGCCTTAATGGTTAGCAAAAAGGATTAACGTCCGACGAAGGCCGCCAAGTCTGTGATCAGTACTGGAGATATCGGTAGGTTGGCGATGGCGGCCAGTGTGCTGATAGTCTGCGCCACCACGTCTGCGGGGTGCGCCAGCCCGTCTTGTTACCAGCCGCGAATTGTGAGCAAGCAAGCAACACCTTGCTACTCGCTTACTGCCTGACTACTCTTAAATATATTTAGTACCCAAAAGAAAACCAGTATTGAAATTTTTTACAAATATTATTTTATTGGAAATATTCAGGAAGGTAAATGCAATTAATTTGTCTTTCATAAAAGTCTTTTTGATTTAATTTTATTATTTTTTTTTTTAAATTGAATTTCAAATAAATGAAGAAGCACCATGGACGACAGCACTTATCAAAATTAATTTGATCCCCATTTGAAATAAAAACTATCCTTATCGTTTTACCTGAAAAAAAAAATGTCGAGGAAAGAGCGAAGAACATAATTGAGTATCGATCTCAAAATTTTTATTACTAAAATGGATAGAGGGTCTAAAGTTATGCCACTCTGAGTTCTTTCAGATTTTTTTTAGAGCCCGGGAATTATTGCTAAAAGTTCTTAAAAAGTTTTGCCGAAGTTGGGTTTGAACCCACGCCCATTTAAGGTCCTATCTTTTTATTAAGAGAGGCGTCTAGAGACGTTACTTTCTCTGTACTTTCAATAATTTTTAAAAAATAATTCCCATATTTTAAAAAAGCTGAAAAAAAAATCAGAGTAGCATAACTTTGCACCCTCTATCCATTTCAGCAATAAAAAATTTTGTGGTCGATATTCCATACACCACACAACACACAAATTGTAAATTAAGTACAAGAATTTTGTCAAGTTAAATATAAACATTATTTATTTATTTATGATTGTATATATAGGAAGAATAGAATTAAAAAAGAATTTCGAATTTTTTATTATGGTATTTAAACAAAATTTTAATAAAATCTTTTGTATCAAATTTCATAAAGACAAGTGATATATTTATACGAACAATATCAGAAAAATATTCAACTTAAAAACAGACCATTTGTATCCAACTGAACAAATATCCTGTATCCTGTTTTTGCACTGTCTTAATTCTTTCTAAATTATACCTCACCACCAAGCTCACCTAGTTCAGCAAGTTATGCAAGTTCAGCAATAGTCAGTTATATTATAATTATGTTGTGTGATAGTGTCAGTATTCAAGTATGTATTATGATGTTAATTGGTGGACACAAAATAATATTGAGTGTAATTAAGCCTTGATGAAATTTGTGTAAAATGTTTTTTATCAATTGCTTTGTCTCACTCTTCGGGTGGTGAACAAGTCTATTATACATTACACATTGACAGCAAAATGTTACGATACTTCATCAGTACGAATATTGAATACTTCAACGGCAGCAAAACAAGCAAGATATATAATACAAATCATGCATGCTTTTTAAAGAAACACTTTATTGCAGGATCGTGTAATATTGATCAGAGAGAGAGAGAGAGAGAGATAGATTGAGGGAGAGAAAGGGAGAGGGAGATCTTGCAGCATAGCAATTACTTAAAATTGTGGATAAAGCTTCAATTTAATATTGCATTTATTCCTCAGTTTAGTTCAGATATATATGAGACCATTTTAGGGGATTTTCAACACTACGGGCGTCTAGAGGTCACTTTGCCCCCTCGGCCATGGCCTATATAGCTGTGGTTGCATCCCTGCATTTTTAACCTTTTGCAATTTGAGGGAACTACGGAAACCGCAAATAGGATTGTTGGTTGAGAAACTTATACTGGCTCCGTGCTCTTCCCAAATGCACTTGCAGTTAATGTGGCCCAATTTATATATGATCTCACCTTACTTCATTATTTATGTACTGAGTGACAATAAGGCAATATTATTATATAGAATGGTGAAAATAATGTCATCATGTATGCAATGTACACATACAACTTATAATAGATGTGTGGGAGTTTATTTTTTTACTTTAAATATAAATTGGTTCCTTTTAAACACCAGAATGATCAACAGTTGTCTGGTTATAGGCACTGCATGCATGTGGTTTTTAATTATATATGTAGTGTTTTGCTTTGATCATGAAAATAAAGTAAATTTAAAATTTAAAACTATATTAAATTAATCGATGAAATACTGTGCATGTATAAGATCTATCATGACAGCAACTGTACTGTTGTATTCAGAAGTTGAGACTATAATTGTAAGTGTTAACTTCCTCATACACGCAACCATTTATTGTAATTACAGGTTGTCACTCTACCGATCTTTTTTTTTTTCCATATATACTATCAACCTTTATTTATATATATTTTTATATATATATATATATATGTACTAAAGTGTTTGATAGTTTGAGGCTACAATAGCAGCTAATAGCTTAAGTGTGCAGACGGACGGACAGGCAAGCAAGCAGCCGCGATGGCGTCGGCGGTCGGGGGTTATTGGTCGGCCATCAGGTCGGCAGTTATATGGGCAAGGGAAAATCGCCCTCTATTTCCCACGGTCACTAAAGGTCATGGTGCAACAGATCGTGACCGTGAGCCTTATGGTGGCTGCTGCTGCCCGCCAGGCTTATATTGTAGACTGCTACATGGCGTCTAAAGAGCGCCAGATATACATGCATACAGCTAGCTCGATCAAACTGGTTAATAGCGGAATATATTTCATCAAAATTGTGTGGATATTGATATGAAGTATATGCATCAGTATTATACATTCAAATTCTTTAAAAGTAAATCAAGAGTTTATGTTTTTATTTATTATTTTTTTTTTTAATTTGAGCAATTTTAGAATTAATATTTGTACCAAACGTTAGCACTGGAAGTTTAATTATGTTTGTTTTTGTTACCACACCAAAACTTTACAAGAAGATAAATTTATGTAGGTGTTAAAATTTGATTCTTTATCGATATTTTTGTGTAACCAAATTAATGTCGTAACATTTTTTTGTCCCATTATTTATCATATTATATAAAAAAATTGTTAGAAATTACTGTTTTATTGTCTTATTGATTGTTTTTTTCAATAGTTCATTGTAGCATTTTCGTACTTTTTAAATCTAAAAAATGATTGTATTTTATATTTACCGTAGCTATTGAAAGAAATAATTGTGTATTTGCATGCACCATCATACTTTAGTATGGTGTCTTTATTTCCTGCTCTAGTCATGCAAGCGTCCGCATCATTATGATCTTCAACGCTTGTAGCCAGCCCACCCACGCCTGCCTGCTAGCTGATGGCAAAGAGAGTGGTGGCCCCGACCTTTGCGAGGCCGTCGCCGCGAGCCGGCTGGCCAGGCTTGAGGCCGCGCACAGGTAGGATCCGTCAACATAAGATGGGTGGGCAGTCGGGCGCCACGCCGTGGCGTCGTGGCGCAGCGGACACGAGGAGCGAAGGGAAGGAGGATATAAGAGATATAAAAATTTGCGAGAAACCAAGAGCAGGCAGTCACAGCATCTTTGATGGAGCCCTCCTGTGAGTAAGTGGGTGGGTGGAATATTCGAACATAATGCTGTCCCGACCAAACTCGCCCGCCACGCCACCACCGTTGTCGTTCTCACTCACTCGCTGGTGCGGCGCAACTTTAAAGGCCCTCTGTCAACCAACCAGAAGGCGATTTGCATACATGGTAGCTAGCTTTTTCAACCAACTACAGTGCAGGATGATTAATTGTTGAGGTGAGCTATGGGAGGAGATCAGGGTATAGGTTCGACCTACGAAAGCAAACTGGCAGGTACTCAGGCAAGCCAGAGGCGAGAGTGAGCTAGAAGCAAGAGAGCTATGATAGTAGGGAGGCTGAATATACGGCAGCAAGCTAGCAACGGTAGGCAGTCAAGCACACTGAGTCCCTGAGCCTCCTTAGCAGTGGCCAGTCAGTTCAAGTGCAGCCACGAGGCAGACAGCGTGGGAGCATTTTTGCCCCTTCTTTGCTCACTCTCAACTGCTTGCTCTTCGCTAACTTGCTGCATTAATAGCCTGCCTAGCTGCAACTAAACGTGCACCGTCCGTAAAGCGCAGCGTGCCTTTCGGCCCACACGTCCACTGCTCACCAGCTCGTTCGCCGTACGATCATCATCTTCATAGAAGAGCGCAGGTAAGACGAACAAGCTCTTCGCCCTCTCACAGACACAGCCTGACCCTTCCGGTCCAGCCATTAAATCAAAACTAAACAGCTTGTGCTTTAAAATGCGTTTTTGACAACTGCAATAACATTAACATTTGCTTTCATGATATATAACAGCATGCATTAATTTGAGCTATATTTAATACAAAAAAAATTACTTAAACAAAAATTAATGTTGAATATGGTGAAAAGAACCTATTGAAGTTTTACTTATATTATTATAGAAATCGATAAAGAAAGATAAAATAAAGTAGATAAAACATGTAGTATTACAATGTTTTTTTTTTTTTTTTTAATATATTTTATTATGTTTGTGTTGACGTTGAGCTGTACAGGGAAATCGCATGTATATGTCATAAGCCAAATTAGCTTGGATTTGAAACATCCTGCTACATTCTTCAAACAAAAGATTACCTTAACCATGGCTAACCACATGCAAGAGCGTTAATTGTTTACTGAAATATTCTTTAGTAATTTTAGTATGTTGTCACTCTTTTTGAAAGGCAATGAGTAACATTGCTATGACAGTTTATCCAGTTAATATTTGTCAACTTCTTTATTTAAATAATAGGTTTGTTAAAATATTGAAATGTTCTTTTATTTAACATTGATAATATATAATAAAGTTTAATACTTTTATATTAAATATGTATCAAGGACGTTGCTCAGAGCTGAAGACGCCATTATTGCCTTTTAGGTATGCAAACTTCTCCACATATAGCTGAAATATATTGGGTTGTTCCTTCTAATTTAGTTATATTTGCAATTAAGACAAAATGCACAACATAGGTGTATACGTGTATACTTTTGTTTTCAATATATTGGATTGATCATTTCTAATCTGACTATATTTTGATATTAAAGTACTTAAAGAAAAAAGACAGGAATAACCAGCAAGGCCGTACCGTTCGAAAAAGTCACAGTAGATGAAAATATTGTGGTCACAGGTGCACTTCATTAAAAAATGTAAATAATTTTCAAAGTGAATCTGTGCCTACAAGATTTTCACTTAATGCGATTTGAATTTTTCGATTGGTGAGGCCTTGATGGTTATTCCTGCCTTTTTCTTAAATAAGGTGTCACAATCTAAATGATTTCTTTTCCTTAATAAGAATTGAATATTTTGCTATTAGGAAAAATAATATATACAACATAGGTTATTATTTTTTTTTAAATATTTTTATTCATATTTTTTATGTCTTTAATCTCTTATTATATATAGATTTAGTTCTTTCAGATGCACATAATTACATTTTTTTGATTGACGAATTTTCTACTCGTTGCATGAAGTAAAAATATTGCAGCTTAATCACTTACGCTAAAATTGTGATTGTTTTGATTATTATTATTATTATTTATTATTATTAAGAACATTAATATCATTACTTACCAGCCAGGTTTTTTTTTTTTTTTTTAAAGAAAGAAAACTGTATATAGGCCAATACAAAAGTACACAATATATTTGTTAACATAAATTTTAATAATAATATATTAAATATACTTCTAATTTCAATATTATAAATCATGATTAATTAACGAATCATTGTTGTAAGTTCATTATGAAATACAATTTTAACAAATGATCAAAAATTGAAAATTTTAATTTAATTATTACAAAAAAAAAAAAAAAAAGCCCGCGTGTAGACGATTTTGTCTCCCTAAAGTTCTAATACACATATGTTGTATTCAAGAAAAAATGTTGTATTAAAATCACAAACAAATTTAAAAACATAGCTGGTGCTTGACGGTGTACGCATGTACGCAACTCCTCACGCTGCTGTGTTGTGCGGGTTGCATTCGTTCCAAGTCAAATAAAAATCCTTGGCAACGCTTCTAAATAGGATTTGAATAGTTAAATTGTCAAATTAGATACTTAAATTATTTACACTCTATCATCACATAATTTTTTTACAAATAAATAATGAAATTACTGTTAAAATAATGGCTAAAATTTAATAAACAATTCAATGAAGAAATTTAAAAAGTTGTGGAACTAATAGAAGAAAAGGACATATCTGTAATAATCAATACTTAATGAATCTTCTAAACATAATAAGAAAGAAATATATAGATGAATACTTAATAATGTATATTTTTAATTTTTATATAATGCTCAGTAATTATATAAATGAAAAAATAAACCAAAAATATTAATAATGTTCTTACTTCAATCAATCACAACAATCGCAGTCCGATGAAAGTTTTGAAAACGGTCACCCCCAGCTAACAATATGCATAATAATTAAGTATCCGTTTGCAGCCTTGTGAATCTCCATATATGCTAGTGCTAGCAAACCTTGTAGTGTAAGTACAGAGTATACACATTAAAATAACAAAATTAAAACATGCATGTAGAATTGATCCATATCCACAGGGCGTGGAGATTTGAAAGGCTGCAAATGGACACCAAGTTAGGGTTTCTTTTAAATATTGCTTTTTTAAATGAAAGTCAAACAATAGTATATATTAATAAATTTCCCAAAAGAGTTCTGCTTAGCAATAAATATTTATTGCACCGTGAAAATCTTCATCAATACAATATCAATAAATAATTACTAATAAATAATAGCTAAAGAATGGGAATAATTCAATTTTCACAAAATCAGTCTAACTGATATTATAATATATAATATTATATATTATATGGTCTAACTGACTGTATCAGTTGTAAATAAGTTCATAGATTTATTCCGTGAAATTCGTAACTGAAAACGAGGAAAGCAGGTGAGATTTATTTCGTCCCATAAATATTTGAGCAAATGGAAATATTAAATATTCACAAATTTTGTGAATGTATGATACAGTTGTATAGAGAAATAATTAATAAATTTTGATATGACATATTTCATTGAAGTTTGGATATTACTCGAAGAGAGAGAGAGAGAGAGAGAGAGAGAGAAGTATAGTATATGACTGCCAAAGAAAGTGAGACGACGAAGAAATTTGAAATTAATAATATATAATATCTAATATAATTGTTAATGCAGGATTAATTTTTAATCTTGTTTGTTTTCGCCATAAAATATAAATAGAAGGACTTATGGATTTCTGACGGAGAAGGAGGAAGTTTTATGCACCTGCATGCATATTCAATTACTGTCAATTTAAAATAATTGTTGTAGATCAAACATCTGTATATGCTGATTGTCATAATGTGCCAGGCCCTCCCTTTTCCTTATAAGCTTGACGTTAAACTATTACACTTTGTAAATGGTTTTGTTTATGATTATGTTTATTGACTTAAATTGCTGTTTTCTTTTAAAAGCTGTCTCATTAGCTCAATTATTTGACTCTTACTAGGGAAATTTAGTAATATATTATTCTGTTTAATGTTAATTATATACCTACACATATTATATTCAGGCAGGTGTGTTTTAGATAGGTGGGTGCTGGGTTGTCTTGACAAGAAACCAATAAGGTTCCTATTAGCATTGGTTACTTGCAAGATATTATCATGTTGGTTATAAGGTGTAAGAATGGGCTTGCCTAAACCTCGCCGCAATAAAAGCAATTTTCTACCTATTCTATATATCAATAAATTTACTGCTAGCATGATATATCACTTTTATTAATAACGCTTTAAAATATATGTACCAATGAAATATATTCCAATTCAAATTCATTTTTTTTAATCTTTCCGAATAAATTGAACAGTATAATCATAAAATATTGTTTGGTATTTTGTAATTAATTAATTAATTTTGTATTTTAATTAAAAAAAATTTATATTTGAATTTTATTAAATAAATTAAGCAGATATAAAAATTAAGATTTAATAACAGTTCCCTTAATCTAATATTATTGTGCATTTAGGAACAGACCTTATTTTTTATTGCTGCAGTTTACTAACGCTATAAAATACAGCAATCTGTTTCTTGAGCAAGCTTATATATTATAGCCAACAGCAAGAAGTCTATTTTGTTCATCGTGCGTTCAAGTGCTTGCATGGCTTATAGACGGTACAGCACTCAATATACTGTGTTGAGGAAAACTAATATACAACGTGGGTGCAACTTTATTTTTTTTTTTCTTTTTTCTTCTTCTTTTTTAACGCCCTACTTCTCCGCCTACACATTTAAGGTTATCCCAGGGCATTTAACTATAACTCACCGAGGAAGAATGAATAACAGATAAACAAACATAAAGAATAAAATCAACATATTAAATTAATTAGTATGAGTATGTTACATTTTTTTTACCCATGTGTATTCTACACTAATAGTGATAAAACAACATTTTGAAAAGATATCCAACCTTAAAAAAATAATAAAATGAAAAAAAAAAAAAAAAAGTATAATAAAAAATATATTCTTTTTATTACTTTGATGCATCAGTAAAGATGTAAGTACTTAGTCTTCTTCGTAGATGATGTTTTCTTTCTCTATCTCCTCTCTTCTCGTGGTGGGTGGCCGCCCAATATGGCCGTACCTGCCGGTGTGTAAGGGAGGTGGAGGGGAAATAGGAGGAGGTATCACGCTTAGCTAGCTACAGCAGATATAGTGTCGTAACCAAGTACACCCATATACACATATACATTATCATACATACTTACATACATGCTGCTTACTTGTTGTTTGCTTGAAAGAATGGTGCAGCTCCTAAAGATTTATGACATCATGAAATTATGCTTATTATTTTTTCTTTATTTCTCTTCAAGAACAGAAAGATTGCCAAAAATATCAAAAGTTCAATGCTCGTTTCTTATGTTTATTTAAAAAAAAAAAAAAAAAATGTGAAATAAAATGTTTTAGTATGATTATTATATTTTTGTACAATATTCACGTTTGTTGTTAAAATGCTGCTTGTCTACCTTTTCTGTCTGCTATCAAATGAGTATAAGCATGAGAGCAAGCAAGTAAAACATGTACGTTGTGTATGCTGGCATAAAAGCGCAAGCCTGTACAATTCTCTCTTCTTGCCGTTTTACAAGACAAGATCTAAACGACTTGTTGGCTGGTCTGGAAGAAAGGGAAATAGTATCTAGTATTAAGATCTCGTGAGGGTGGTCGTTCGGTTCATGTGCTAGCTTATAATATAAGTCAGCCATGGTTACCAAGCTGGCAGACTCTGCAGTGGATAATTACATAACATTGAAAATAGTCTTGCTTGTCCATCGTTCAGGTCGCTGTGCAGAAAACAAAATACCTACCGCCCTCTTAATATGACGTCATATAATTGAGATAGAATGCAGTGATACAGTACAGTGTCTTTTTGTTTAATAAGCTTGTTTAGTCTTCCATCACTTAACAAAAAGTTTGATTCAAAACATAGAACGTTCTTAGTATCTTAAAGCTAGGCAACCCCTTCAGCAAATTTTATTTATAATGAGCTAATTACTAAACTTAATTAGTTGTTCAATACAGGTAATATTTACACAAACTGGCATACATGCAATGCTATTTTGTAGTTTTTTCAATTGTTTGCTTATTTGTTTACTTCTACTTTTAAAATTCGGATATTTAAAATTCTACTAAAATTGGATGGCATTACATTGATTGAAAGGTAAAAATTCTCACAGCAGTTGATCATTGTGCCGTTCGACGGTTTTATCGACGTACTTTATTTTTGTGACGAGAAAAGAATCTGCTGAAATTGGTTAATTATATCTTAATCTTACTTAATATAAATATAAAATGTCAAATATGACAACAAAATTTATTTAATTAGACCGAATAATAAATTAATAAACATTTTACAAATATAAGTATATTGTCGAATATTACAATTATAAACATTCATTATAATTATATTTAATGCAAGCTATATTTTTGTCTAAAATTTATTAATAATAAATATTCTAGTGAATGTTGTATACAAATATAATTATGTGTTAATACTTTATTAATATATGATTTAGTTTATTTTACGTGTCATAATTGTTTTAATTAAGAACAAAAGGTGATAGAAGATAGAACCCGCCTACTTTCCTGCATGTCTTCTCATTCATAAAACTGACCAACCTTAAAAAAAAACTTGCTGGCCTCGGGCTTCTAATTAGTGCTGGGCGATGACAAGAAAGCATATAGTATTGTTAGAGGCGGGCCCGATATACTTGCTCTCCACACGGTTAAACAATATTCTATCTTATGATCGATCTCAACCCCGTCAGTTGGGAACACATAAGGCCTTGGGCAGAACCACCGATGCTCCATAACATGGACAAGTAAGATCACTGATAGAAAAGGAAAAAAAAAATCAACTTGAGATTCTCCATTCATGCATGTAACTTTAAAAAGAACCTTAGAATTATGCAAAAGTTATGGTTATTTTCAATTTCAAGAAAATAAATCGCACACTATATCATGGATACAAACATCTAATTTACAAAAGAAATAAATATTTAGGTGCATGGAGCACACTGTAATAAGTGCAGAGGTTCACCATATGTATATATAGCAAGTCTCAATACACTAGTACAATGCAATTAAAAATATCCTATATATTATATACTTTTTTTGAAAAGCAAATGAGTGAGCAATTAAGATGCAAAAATTGTATGACATAAATTTAATTTAATAGTTTCATTATATCCTTGAATAAAATGGAGTTTGTTGTATTTTGTTCATTTTAGAAAATAAAGAATGGGAGTACATGAATAGTAAGCCAACATTATAATATAAGTATTGATCGATCGTACTGTAATATGTTATACTTCTTAATCTTATTTTGCAAGATTAGTTGGGGTCTTCCCAAATTGCTATAGTGTTATTAACAATACAAAATAAAAACAAATTACATTATTATAAAATTTATAAGTAATGCCATTCAATTTTAGAATAGGTCACAGCTAATGATTCTTATATATAGGTCACAGTATAGGTTATAATTATTACTGTTTATTTTTTCTACTAACGTAAGATTAATAACTATATATTGTATATGTCAAAATTATATTAAAACTTACAGAAAATGGCTTAATGAAGTCCATTAGTATATAACTATATATAAAAAAGCTACATATATTATACTCAAGGTGTTTCAGATGAAGGAGTTACTTACTTATAAACAAACGAACATTTTACAAAAACAAGAACTTATTGAACATCACTGTCTAATAGAAAAAATACCAATCAGACTTCAATTACTTTGTTGTAGTAATAAAATATATTTAACAGCTTTAAGTGCCTTGCAACAATTAACTTTTTCTCCATAATTATTATTACGCTGCATGTTGCATGACGTCAAAATAGGCTTGACTCCCCCCCCCTCTCTCTTTTTAAGTAACATTTTACCATGCAACTTCTCGAGAACATAACTCTTTAAATATACTGTATACTTGCATATACAGTACATGTCTATATAATAAATATTTTTACCGCCATTCATATGACGCGTGCGCATATTCACTCATATGCATGAGAACAATACAAACGAAGACCAGTTGTGACATTTTAGATCACATAACAAGGGTAAGACAATTTTAAATTATATGCAGCAGTCAGGTAGAATCACTTGTGTCATGCATGACATGTAATATTGCATACAACAATTTATGACATATTTTATGGGTAGAGATAAAAAAAAAAAAAAAAATGAAATAAAATAAATAATTGCCTATAAAAATTTTAATACCATCGCGGTAACGTCAAGGGCTTGAATTATTATTGTTCAGTATTCTATGTCCTGTATTGAAATATAATAATTTTCTTCATGTTGATTCTAATATTATTTTTTCTGTATGTAAATTATACTGCATATTACTTTTATTATTATTATTATTATAAAACATATTCAATTGGATTGCTAAAAATAATCGCTAAAAATAATAATATTCATTTCAACCCACTGTTGAAATGAATATGCAATTAAAATCTACATATTGTTATCTATTTTATATAATAATTCATGGGTCTGTGTATTACAATTAATGGTTATGTATGGATTTCTTTTCTATCTGTCTTGGTGCAGTACACTGTTAGCAAATGTTGAACTAATTCGAATAGTTGAAAATATTCTGAACTGATATAAACGTTATGTAATAATTATTAGTATTATATTTGAAATTTGATACTTATGAAAGTTTTGATGATCTGCGAGAGAGACAATGAATAAAAATATATTAAACCAAGTGAAACGTAGCGCTAAAACTTTCGATATTTCATGTAGGTGTTTATTTGTATCAATATAATCCAGTAGAGTAAATTGCAACAGTGCAATATATCGTATATATAAAGCACTCCTTATTTCACCAAGAGCATGAACTGCATGAACTTGAGTTCAGCATTGTTAATTCTCTATATTTTTTTTTCTTCAAAAGTCTGCACATTGCATAATTATATTATTCAATAATAAAAAATTAAAAAAGTTTTATAGATAAATAATCTTATTAATCTGGAAGAAGTTATAATGCAAATTAAAGGAACACAAAAATCAGCTTGCATGCATGCATGCATAAGGGATGGTGCGTTGAAGATGTATGGAGAGTTGCCTAACTACAAAACTGCAGGGGTCACCGTCGCAAGTTGCATAATCTCATATTTAAGAGTTAGATGTGCTTTCGGGTGTTGGTTGCCTTGGTTAGCTCATGACTGAGAGCCGACAGAGTTAGCCGCCGCTCTGCTACATCTGTGTGGTCCTTCCTCGCCGCCTGCTCAATTACCCTTGCAAAGCTTGCTGTTGCTGTTACCTGCCTGCCTAGCTACAGAAACACCACGAACAAGTATTGCAAGGTAGCTTTGACGCTGGTGCTGTTGCTCTCCTGCTATATCAGTGCATCGCCACCATAAAACCTGACAAGCAAGCTAGTGCATCATTAATTATCGTAATTAAAACGCTGTTGGCAAGGTGTTTGCTTTGTTTTAAGATTCACATTTTTTTAAACTTTGAAGCAAGTACGTTGTGTGTATGTTACCTCCTTCTGCTCTTTGATCACCACTCCTTCTCTCTCTCTCTCTCTCTCTCTCTCTCTCTCTCTCTCTCTCTTCTCTCTCTTTTCTCCGTCGTCCTCCCCCGCTTGCGCCTGCCCCCCTACTCCTTCACAACCTCCTCCTCTTCCTCCTCATTTTCCCTTGCCATTCGCTTGGCCGGCCAGTCCGGCCTGTGCTGAGTTCTGTGCTGGGCTAGCAGGCTCTCGCTGCTCCATAGTCTCCGTCTCTCTTGCCTGCTTGCCACCTCTGTCTTGCTGCAGCGTCGCAGCTCACTCACTCCGTATCCGTGTCGTGGTCTCTCACAACAACGCTCCTCATCATATACGGCGTGGAGCTGCTGTCATTTGCTAACCTACTCGCTTCCTACACTCACGTCGGTGCTCACTGATTGCAGGAAGGAAGAACGGAAGCATCGTGAAGGGCTGTCCCGCTTTGTCCTGTTTATCGACCGACCGGCCGGCCGTCTGCCACCATGAGGTGGTTGCGTATGCTCTGCGGAGCCGTGCTCCTGCTGCACCTTGCTGGACGCTTCAGCAGCTGGGCTTATGGCACAAACGTACAAAGATTATCACGAGCTCATTTTGAATTTACACTTGATCTTTACCGTCATTTAATGGATAGTCCTGGAGGTCGTGAAAATATTATATTCTCACCGTACTCCATTTATAATGTGTTGTCAATGTTATTCCTTGGAGCTGGAGCAACTTCTAATACTTCACGCCAATTACGTGAAGTATTACATTATACAAATCTAAGCTATGCAGAAGTACATAATGCATTTAAATTAGTGTTGGAAAATTTTCAAGATGGTTACTATAATGATACGGTGCAAGTGGCCAATGGTGTCTTCAAACAAGCTGGAGTAAGCGTATCTTCGTATTATGAACGTGCTTTAGAGGAGTTCTATAAAACAAGAATGGATGAACTTGACTTTGTTCACAATGAGAGCGCGGCGAGGGAGGTGATCAACCGCTGGGTGAGCAGACACACGGGCGAGAGAATCACCGAGCTCCTGGCGCAACCCCTTGCCGCGGACACTCAGCTTATCTTGGTGAACGCCCTTGCCATGAAGGCGCGCTGGCTCTTCCGATTTGACGAGGCGCAGACTTTCGCCAAGGGACTCTTCTACATCACTTCTCAGCGCCGGTGAGTACTATATATTATAATATATTATTTTGTGAATTCTATAACTCTGATTTCTTTTCAGCTTCCTTCCTTCCTTCTTTCTTTATTTTATTATTGTCTGTTTTTGTTATTTAAATTACACTTAGGGAAAGTAGTTAATAGTCATGCGTCGTTCATGGGGCAGGTACGGTGGCTTTGATTTAGAAAGTTTCTTCTATTTTATAACTTACGTACGCTGGCCAAGTAATAATTTACATAATCTTACATTAAATTAAATCAACCAAAGAAATAATTCAGATTGTTTATAATTTATATTGCTGTTTTTCCTCATATTTATTCGCAAGCTTGTCAACTGCAATAATGCTTAAATATTGTGACTAAAATTAAGTATTTGATATTTTGCTTCAATTTGATTGAGCTTGCACGATTTCAAAGGACGTGGGCACTGTTCGGATGGACCCAGAAAGCCCGAACTCTTGCCCTAATCCTTCATTACTTCCGGCCAGGAAACGTGGACATGAAAGGGCCTTGCCGGGGCGCGACATCTCTCTTCTTCTCTTTAATTTTCTACACCTTCTTTTCTTTCTGCTTATTGCTAAAATTTGAGTAAATGATGCATGCATGATGCTTGTAATTTGCGTAAATTGTGTGCATGAATCTTCCCCTTCGTAACGTTTCTTCCTGCTACCTCACCTTTTCTTCGATCACAAACTAATAATAAATTCTCCTGTTGTATCTTTTCACTACGGCGAAATTGCTTTTACGCAAAGGTTAACCTTTCATTCCACGAAGTAGAGTCATTTCCTTTGGTGCGCACATACATATCAATTATATTATTTCCTTTTCAAATATAATCATTCATATTTTAATTAATTTTAACGAGTAAGAGCTTACTTAATAATTATTTTAATAATATTAAGAGTTGCATGCAGGAACGTACACCATGGCATATTGCCCCAAAAATGCTATTTAACATGGTTGATATGGAGGCTTCCTCTACTGTTATTAATATTGACCTTATGGTTTCAGATCATTCCTGCTCTTTTATTGAATCAGTCATGAAGTGCATGCATATGTTACCTTTTTTTTTCTCTCTCTCTCTCTCACTGCTTATGCGAACAGTTCGAGGGAGGTACTGCATGTACTATGATGAAGGGCAGGGTATAGACAGATCGGAGTGGGAGCAGAGCTGCATGTTACACGCATCCAACATGTAATCTCTTCTTTCAACCCACCTGTTAGGTCTTATTAGCCACCTAAACTTGACAACCCACGAATCGCACCTGGGCAAAAGGAGCTTGAAGCTTGCTTGCTTGCTTTCTCGTTTGCTCGCCCGCCTGGTTGTGTAATAAGGATCGAACGAGCGACGAAAGGTCGTCTCCTTCGTACCTAATTGGCGATCTTGGGAGCTAGCTATAGCTATAGCTAGGGCGTCGTCGTAACTACCTGCTTGTAGTTAGCAGCTTCAGTGTAAGTGGGCACAGCAAGCTGACGGAGAGGTATAGTAGGTAGGATTAATTGTATGCACCGACTTGGTGGTATCGCTCGATGCAATGCAAGCCACCGTAATAAGGGAGGGAGGCGTGGCTGACTGACTGTATCGTCTCTTGCCAGCCGCATGCAAGTCGATGACCCATGGCACTGTAAGCAATGGCCTTGAGTCTAGACTACTCACTAAGCCACGACAGGACACACACCAATCACACACTTCCCCTCCAAAGTTTCATTCATGGAAAATGCTCCATATTTTTCTTGCCTGACGACTTCTTCTCCTCTTTTTAAAATATACATGTATCTATCAAAATTTACACAATTTCTTGAAGATACTTTCCATCAAATTTAAAATACGCATATATTTTTTATTTGTATCAATATATATATACATATTAAACAAATAAAGTGTCTCAAAATTAATTAAATTATATATATTTTCAAACAAAACATTCTGGGTGTGGAAAAAAGTTGAACATTATTATTTTTAACATTCATAAAGCAAGTATAAAATTGTTTCAATTACTCGTCTAACTTATTTAAAACAAGATTTAGTGCCAACAAAAGCTGCAATTATGCTACTTATGTGGGCAAACATAATTGTCCTGTGTATTATAAAAGTTGGGCTGTACTTCCATTTTAGGAGCAATAGAAGAGATTAATACCTTGTTGCGAGGTGACCGCGCCGCCGCCGCGTCCCGTCAAAGAAACCGACCAAGCGGCTCGTGCCAGTCCGCATGCCCATAGGCCTAGTGTTAAATCAGCACCTGGCTCTTCCGTGACCCTTTCTTTAAAGTGCCCAACTTGTGCCTGCCATACTCGTCGCAAATTACACATATTAAGTGTACAGTTACTTTGCTGACAATACAAGTTATATCAATTAACTTAAAACGTCTGAAGTATTTTTAACTTTATGTCTGCCAAATTGCCCTTCAAAGAGTAATGCAGAAATTTCAATTAAAACTTTAGTTAAAGAATCATTTGACTATGTTTAGGAAAATGAATGTTACCTTTTTATAGGTTTCGTTAAAAAAAAAAAAAAAATATCCTCATTTCGTGAATGATTCGCATTTAATTTGATATGCGTGATGCAACCAAAAAAATATAATTTAAAGTTAATTAAAAATATTTAACAAGTAAGCAAATAATCATTTACAAAAGCTATCATATAGACACACATAATTATTGTTATAATGTGTATGGTTAAATTACCAATGAATAAGTGTAATGTAGTTCATATTTAATTACTTAACATTTTAATTTGAAATTATCTAAATATAATAACACCGACAACATGAATTTTCAGTAGCACTGGAGCTGGAGTAAAGTTTATTTAATTGAGGCATGCATAGTTTGGAAAAAAAAAATCATCTACTTTTTTTTTTTTTTTTTTTTTACTTTTTATGTACTTTGAACGAAGTACAAAATTATTGGATCCAATAGCAGCCACAATTAAAGAGTATGATATTAATATTAATTAAAATATAAATAAAGACTATAAAATAGCTTCAGCCTATAGCACAGAAGAAAAGTGTGCATTTACTTATTTTAATGGTAAAGTGAAGAGTCATGCAGGTCAAGTTAAAATGTTTCAATGTTATTACGTCATGAAGGCATTGACAGCCTTACGGGTCAACTTGTTGTCGTTATTGCATGCCACTCTCAGCTGGTTGTTTGCATCGCAATGTCACTACTCCTTGGCTGTTATGTGTCCCAGTGTCACACACATGACATTTAATCTGGTGCTCATTTTTCTCCTTATACATCCCTGCTAACAAAAATTATGTCAGCAAAATATTAGTCAGTAGAATCTTTATGATATTAAAATATAATGAATATTTAAAAAAAAAAAAAAAAGGCAGTTGCATTATCATATAATTAATATGCTAGCTTGGATTTGGATTTAATTTTACCTGAAACTTATTATTCAAATTTGTACAAATTTTTAATTTTTTTCCCTCTTTTGTTTGATGCAGATTCGAGATACCAATGATGATCGGCAAGTTTAAACTACCCCTTGGATACAGTCAAGATCTGGAGTGTCGCGTTCTGGAAATTCCGTTTAAAGAGCGCCGCATCAGTCTGTTCATTTTGCTACCAGATGACCTGGACCGCGGCCTGGCGCGTCTTGAGGAGCACATGTCTTCAGACACCATCAAGGCACTCTTCTCTACCCTCAAGGTGAGCCAATCATGTGCATGCTGCAGCTGCTTTCAAACAAAGCCATGCTGGGATCGAGTCACTGACGACCGTGGCGAACGCGAGTTAGTAAGTGGCTCGTGCGTGCTGCTTGACACGGCCGCCGCATCTGTCTGCTATATACATGGCACGCGGCCAGGGGCGCACATGGAGAACACTGGACACTAGGTTGCGCGGGATCACCTATATTTTAATCCACCCAGCGCACTATACTCGTTACTAATAAATGCATTTTATTTAATACACATGAATAACAAATAATTATATCCGAATAAAATTATAAATAATTTGTATAAAAAATATGTATAAAGAGAATGATGTTCGATTAAAAAGGTACCATTACCAACATAGCACCAAGCCTTTGTGGGAGGTCTTATGTTGGTTTTACTGCGAGCAGTCGGCCTGCAAGAGGCAGCATACAAAACCCACACAAGGACACGACTAGGGGTCAGTGCACGGCTATGCTGGAGACAAGACTTGCTTGCTGGCTTGCTTTACTCTCTCTGCTCTGGCTGCGCTGCTCGCTTGCTTGCTCGCTGTATGTAATAGTGCTGTACTGTACTGCCCGCCCGCCTGCGCCTCATCGCCTTTGTTCCTTGCTTGCTGCCTCCCTCTCCCGCCCTCGCTCCCGCCCCCGCCACCACTTCGCGGCTGTGGCAGGATAGTCGTGATCCACGTATCTACCTTGTTTGCTCGCTTCTATAATACATATAGTGACGTAATCTATTAAACAAACAACTTAAAAAATATATATTTTTTTTTACTCCCATATTGTCTACAGTGAACGTAGGGATATAATTTTGTATGCTAGATAGTATATGAACGTGTTAACAACAAAACTGAATAGATGTATCATATATCCAAATTTGCATTTTTACAGAACATCAGTACATAATTACGTATGTAAATTTTTATTGGAAAATATTTATAAACATATAATTTTATCATGAATACTGATTTTTTTTTTCTCCCTTTAGGATGAAATGGTAAACATTCGACTGCCACGGTTCCGTGTATCCCGCAATGCTAATTTGGTTGATGCATTACTGAGTATGGGAGTGACCGACATCTTCTCCGGCCCTCGTGCAGACTTCTCCGGGATGTCGGACAGTCGAGGACTTCACATCAGCGGCATTGCTCACAAGTATGTACACGCACCTCCGAACGTTCCTTACCTAGCTCTGCTTACTTTTTGTAAGTGTCGTTGCAGTCTAGACATACGTTGTCAAATTTAATTTTGTATAATGTAGGGTGCTTTTCTTATACCTCCCAAAATTAGAAATATGCAATTTTTCGTTTTCAACTCTTAATTATAATTATGGTTAACAATCCTATTTACTAAAATGAGCAAATGGTGCATGTGGAATATTATAATGGAAAAAAAATTCTCTAAGGACTAAAATATTTTAGTGAACCCTTAACTCTACATTTTTACAGTTACTATAATATTTTAAATGTGGAATTAATGCTTTTAAACTTGAAACTTCAATTTGTGAATGTGGATTTAATGGATCGTAATGTTATAGTTAATAATCTGAAGAAGTGTTAGGATTGTTAGGAACATAACGAGATTTACCCAGCATCAGAGTGCATGTTTTGTGGTGCTCACGTGACCCAGGAGATGGTGCTCAGCATCCGTCTACCTACCACGTGCCACACCTCTATATGTGAAAGTGATAGAACGTGTGGCGCGGTGCTTTGCTTGCAGGACCGTACTAGAGATCAGAGAGGACGGCGCCGAGGCTGCCACGGCCACATCCACCGGCCTCGAGAGGATAGGAACGTTCGGAGACAAGTACTTTGAAGTGGACCATCCCTTTATCTTCTTCATCTGGGATTACCGCAGTGGTATCGTGTTGTTTATGGGACGTGTTGCTAATCCGACACCAATCACGGACTAACACATCTAAAATGTTCACCAACAAGTTTGTGTTTATCGTCGTTTTCCAAAGTGTTCTAATTCTTTATCGTATAGACAAAATTATCTTTCTTTAGGGGTTAAAAAAAATTAAATAAGTAAAACAATATGGTTTTTTAACACACAAAAGCTTGGGCCAGTCACATTATAATATATGCAAAAGAAATAATAATTATAATAATAACAAAAAAAAAAAAAAGAAAGAAAAAAAAATGAATGAATGAATATGAGAAGTCAAACGTTGACAACGCTATATTATTCATCTTATAGCTAATGTTCTATGTTGCGTCAAGTTAACTTGATTCAATCTGAATATTAATCATTGTCTCTCCTCCCACACCCTCCTTTTTCTTCTTTCATAAAGTTAATACTCTTGCGCATCACTTCCTGTGTAGTGAAGGATTTCTATAAATTTCCGTTCCCCTCCTTCCTTAATGAAACCCTGTGTGGCTTACTGAACAAGCAAGACTGCCACTACTGTACATTGTTCACTCGTCGCCAGCATCGGAAGTCGCGTGCCACCGCGGCCGCACTGCTGCTGTTGCGGCACCAATGTTGGCAGCCAGCGATGCAGCCACAAGCAGCAGCAGCGTTCGGACGGGCGGACGGACGGATGGACGGACGCTTGGGCATGGGAGGGCGGGTGATCACGCGTGCATCACTTCACCTGGCGGCGGCGGTGACACACAGATAAGGCGGATGTGTGATTCGCTTGCCTTGCAGCAAAAAAAAAAAAAAAAAAAAAAAAAAACACTTCACATGACGCAAATTCATGTAACCTGCGTATCATCAGCATCAGATAACCACAACTATAATCTTTGACCTCATAAAAAACAAATCATAGCAATAAAGATGAAACTTTTATAATTTTTAATAAGTTGATAGCAAACAATATTGAAGCTATAAATGAAGCCACATTTGTATGAACGTAATTAAGGATTAATATCAGTAGTTAGAAAAAACGTTAGATGGTGGTAAATCAAATCGAAAATTTCAGTAAACCTTCCTTACAAAATTTGTTTCGAGAATAAAAATAGTATGTTTTTAATTATACCTATAGCATATAGCATTGTAGAATAGCATTGTATAATATATGGATTTATTGCTATCATTATTTTAATATATTAATCAAATTAGTACATATTTTTTACACTAAAAAATTAATGGTTAAATAGAATTCGTTGTTTTTTACTTGTTGATTCAGTAATTTTGTCCGCTATTTATAAGCTTATTTTTTAAGTTCACCGTCAGTAAAAAAACAAAACAAAAACATAATTATAATTGCATCTGGGTGTAACATTAATCGTAAATTGAATTTATATGTATTGAGATGCACCAACAGTATATGTTAAAGAGTAAATAATATAATATGAAGTAGTAAAATAAAATGTAGATTTATTCAGCTTTTTTTTTTTTTTTTTTTTTTTTTTGGGTAGGCTTTTGCAAAGTGTACGAAGGCGGTTTCTACTTGGAGGCATGTTCGTACGCCCAGTTCGAATTATCACTCGGCTGTTGACCACATGCATCCATCTCTCTGCTTTAATTGCCCTTTTAAACCAACACAACATATTTTATTACTGTGTTTAAAGTTATGTACAGAATATGAAACCATCACATCATTTGTGTTTAAATGTTAATAATATATTAGTGATAGATAATATAGTAGGCAAACTTTGTTTCTTTCAACGCCATTCTCCAGTGTTTTTATACTGAAAATAGTTGTTGTTCCTTAGTTGTTCCTTAATTGCTTATTAAACTTTTCAGATAAAACAACAACAATTTACTTGCTAAGATATTAAGAAATGTGGTCATTTGAGGAAAAGAAGTCTGCAAGTTTATTTTAAAAGATGAAAGATAAATTGGAAAATAATTCATAAAATGAACAACTTTCTTGTGTGTGCATGTACATAAGCAAAAAAGGTATAAAATATATTATTCACCAGCACATATGCAGTGTTAATGTTGATAGGTGAGATTGCGAAGGAAAGAGGAAAAGAGGGGGAGAGAAAGAGAAGAGGATGAGTGAAAGGTTATCTCATTCAAGTCGTCAAAGCAGACAACCTTGGATGTATGAGCCAGCTATAATAAAATAGCAAGCTGCTTGATCCTTCGATCTTGTCTCCTCTGCACGCCGCCTGGCCCCCTGCACACCCCATAAGTGTACTGTATTGCGGATTTTTACGCGAGTTTCGGCTTTAATGCATATAATATATGGTCATGAACAACTATATATAGTTAACTCTTTATAGATGTTCCTCAAGTTTGTGCCACAATCGTCCGGCACGAAGCACGCAGATCCAGATGAGCGTGTTGGCTACTTCGGCAAGACATTACCTGCTGCATGCACTTCTTAACACAAGGTGCACACAGGCAGACAGCGAGGACATTACCACCACCCTCTCTTCTCGAGATATGCCACCACGCATTGTCTAGCAGATAAGCGGAAGGAAGGGCGCGATCGATTGATCCAATCAGGCAGGCGTCAAGTTTATGTGTCGATGAACAATCAAGTGATGAACAATGCAACAATGCGTTGCATGCACTTTGCTTCGATATAAAATCAGGCAATATTGCTATGCATTTTATATTAAATTTCACTACCAAGACAATGCAGTTTCATAAAATAAATGTTATTAATAATGCTTTTCTTATACACATTTATATGTATTGCCTATATATTTTTATTGAAAGAAGACATAAGATTGTTGATAAATGTAAAAATTATGTAGGTTGATTTCTATCTGTTGTTTTGATTATTGTTAATTGGATTGTAAATTAAACAATTACTGATATTTAAAATTTAATTAATATCTCAAATATATAATCATTGTTAGACTAACGTAATATACCATATTTTCTGTTTTATGTATTATTTTATTATAATTATACATGCAATTAAATACTTCAAATATTGGTTATTGTTCTTACTTGCTTCAAAATTAAATTTGAAAATGTTATTTTTTAATATCAGTTGATATCAGTAAATTTAAAATATGTTATAGTTCTTAACAATTGATTGTTTCTTTATTTAGCTTGCATGCAATACCGATTCTTTGTTTCTTTTTTAGTTTCATATGGGCTTTTTCTGCATGGCCTAACAGAACATAAACATTGCCATATAAATTTAATCACTATGAAGTATAGTATATATAAAAGTATGGAAGGTAAACATAGTGAACTTAATTAATATCATTTAAAGGCCTTTTAGAAATCTTTGAGTGTTATGTTATGTTTTCACTTTATTCATTGGTTTAAATTGTACTGTCAATGTTGACATTTCTTGCAGTACATAATTATTATTTAATACCAGTAATAAAACAAAATTTAGCTTATAAGTGAAAGGATGAGAACAGTTATGATCCAGTAAAATTATTATTCAATCAAAATTTATTAATCAAATTAAAATTTATACCATTGAAAAATATTGTATGATATTATGGCCTATACATTCTATTACGTTGTCAATTGTAGATTTTTTTTAAAACAATAAGCTTTGCTATGTTTATATAAAATAACAACTATTAAAATTTTAACCTGTTAATGAAAAACAAATCATATTTTTAATAATTATTGGGAAATGTTTTTTTAATTTATAGATCTCATAGATTGTACACATTTTTTAGAATTAACTAGATTTAAGTGTTACTTATGTATGGGTAAATGTCCATAGCATTCTTTTAAGAGGTTCATATACATCATTATACATATATATGCAGTCGATGGGGGCTAAATTGGTTTTTATATCGGCTACTGATGTATAAGAACCTTTTAGACGCATGTTATTGATAATTTTTTAATAAATGCGCGTTTTCTAAACTGTGTAATTTATAAGCTTCGTAATAAACAATGTCGTTTATCAGAATTGACAGTGTCTTAATTTTAAATAGCAACTTATAGAAACTGACAGTTCCAATGAATTACAGTGTACTAGCTGCTGGTATACATTTTATCACTTTTTAAGTGTGTTTATGTTATTAATAATTAAGGGTGACATTTCATTAAATGGTAGACAAATTGCAAAAAATAACTTTCCCACATACTAAAATCAGTAGTAATTATCATAAAAAAAAATGATAAAACTGTTGGTAAATTGTCTGAGACAGGGAGGACTGCCAAACCTTGTAGGAATATTCATTTAAAAAATAATAATAAAAAAATTAAAAATCATATATAAAAGTTAAATTTATTATTATTTTTAATTAAGCGATCTACAGTCATCATTACAGACCTGTTTATTGTTGGTAAGCACTAATAAAGAACTAATTATACGCCCAGCTAAATGGATTCTGTGTTGTTCTTATTTATCAACTTCCTATTTAATATAAAAATAACAATTTAAATCTTTAAATTTTATTAAAGGTATATCAAGCAACTTTATTACAATATATGAATACGTGCATGGTTATAGCAATCAAAAATGCATGCATAAATAGTTATATATTTAACATTATTATGTGACAATACTTCTTGTTTAATTTAATAAATTGATGTTACTGCAGCAAGGACATATTCAGGAATTTGAGTAAAACTAAGCCTTAGGTTTGGGAGGGAAAGATCAAATGATCGGAAATTTTTGAAATTGAATTGAAATTGAAATATTCTTTATTTTAGCTTGCGCTAATAATACAAGATTATAAAACAGATTACATATTTTACAAATTGACATAACTTTAAAATTTTAAAATAACCTTGACATATTAATATATATTGTTGACATAAATAATAACATAATTTATAATTAATTTGTTATTATTGATTTTCTATTATAATCAATAATAAAATACACACATATTATATGCATATATCATATTAGATAATTTCATATTACATATGCCTACAGTAAAATTAACTAAATACAAATTATAATTAGACCATCAAATAAATCGACTAAATTATATTCGCTATGACATACAGTCTAATTAATATATATAATTAGTTTTTTTTTATTATTATAATTTACCTGCTATAAGGAAACTTGTCTTTTACAAACTGTATACAATATCTTTTAAGTTGTTTTTTACTTTCACAATTCTTAATATCATCAGATAATTTATTAAATAAAGACTTCCCACAATTATAAATGGATTTTTCAGTACTTTATTTCCTTACAGAATTTCTAAAATAGTTATTACAGCCTCTTGTGTTGTAGGAATACAATTCACTATTTTTTACTAAATCTTTTATAAAATGTTCTGGAAATTTATCATTAACTATATCATAAAAAAATAACAATATCTTCAGGCCAAATCTCTGTTTAACACTTAGCCATTGTAATATATCTAGCATTATAGTAGTAATCGGAAATTGCAAATAACATTTTAAATTAAAATGAATACTTCAAATAGAAAAATTATTATTCTAGCTCTATAACACCAACAGACTTACAGATAAATAATATAACAATTTCAATGTTAAAAAGATGAGCCTGGTGGAACAGGAATTTAAATAAAGAAACAGAAGGGGGAAATTGCATGTTTTTAAATTTTAAGCATTAGAAATTTAAAAAAAAAAAAAACTATTTATTTCATAGAGATTCATTAAATAAAGATCAAGCAAATAAGTTAAACATTCAGTCCAAAATTTAAGTCCCTCTTCGCCACGTACACACATGTGAACACTACAAGACATGAGTAAAAAGATCCATTTAAAAAAAAGTTTTTTGTTTTCTTAACTACTATGAAATTATTATTGAAGCTATAAATATAATAGGTTTTGAATGAATTGTAAAGTTACAATTATTGCTGGAAGCAAAATGGCACACTATGATTTATATTTTTTTGTTTTATCAACATTAATTAAGATAAATCTAACATGTAAGCTTATCATGTAAAACACACAAAAAAATATTTTAATTACAATTCTAAAAAGGTTAAATATTACAGAATTACTAGGCACAACAAATCTTAATTATATGATGCTAACAAATGGAAATGCCTTTTTCTACTCGCTACCTTGCAGTGGGGTTGTGTGGAGAATTGCAAGTGCCACTTCATCTTCAAAGAAGGAAGACTTTTTGTTGTTTCTTTGCAGTGTTTATTTTATTTTATTATCTCTTTCATGGGCACTGCATGTACAATAATATGACATATATACATAATATATATATTAAATTAATTTATATCGACATTGATCAGCAGCAATTAAAAAACAAACTCACTTAAACTAGTTTTTGCTTATTTACAATTAGTGAAAATTTCCAGTAAATAACAATTAGATTGTCACAATTATTTTTTAGAATTATAAAAATATCCAGCTATAACTGCTCTATTATCATTATCTCACCTGCTTTTTTTTTTTTTTTTTTTTTTTTCATTCAGTTATACAAGTTATTGGCCAGCCAAAGCTTTTACAAAGCTTGCCGGCCGGTGCAAAAAATACATTCTTTATTTAACTTCAATCAAGCTCATTTAATTATAGTGGACATTTTTAATTTTTACTTTAAGTCCAAAATAATACAAAAGAAAAGAAAACAAAAAACATAAATATATAGTCCCTAAGATTCTAATACATTATCTCACACAGGAAAAAAGCAAAAACTTTTTAAAAGAATTCAGCATCATATTACTACATTTCATAATTATTTTTCCAATTTTATACTATAATACAAGACAAAAAAAATTAATAAATAATACTAACGAAGCTACATCTCATACAATCATCACAATGATATAACCATTATATGAGAGATTATTTAGTACTATTTATGAATTTTAAACAAAACATAAGGAAAATGCATTTTATATATAATTTTTCAAAAACCACAAAAATAAAAAAGTGAACAGCAATGTAAATTATGTTCTGAAAAAAGGAAGAAAATATATTTTTGAAAAGTCCTGAAAAGTAAGAAAAAACCTGAAACATAAGATATCTGAAACAAAAGAAAAACTGAAACAAAATAGAGACATTTTAATTATTTATTTCACACAAACATAATATATATTACCAAGATATATATATATTTTTTTTTCATTTATTATTTTTTATTTTTTAGTTAATTTATTTATTTTTTACCTTTTATACGTTATTTTTAATGCTTTGATATAATAACAATTCTGAGAAAAAAATAGTAAATTATTGAATATCTGAAATATTCTGAAACTGCTGCATTGCAGTTTGAGATTCCTGGTCCTCAGATTCAATTAAGAGGGCACTGTAGGACGATAACGTTGTTGCTGCTCAGGTTGATGCAGCCCCTCAATGCCCAGCACGAAAGAAATTCCACCTGACCAAGATACGGTACAACAGCTGCATGTAGTAAAAAAGAGAATTAATTACGTAACACATAGGGAAAGAAATCAAAAAATTTTATAATTTTTAAAGACACAATGTTTTAGATGTAAATATTATAAAAAGTAAATAAATAAATGAATGAATGAATGAATGAGTGAATGAATGAATGAATGAATGAATGAATGAATGAATGAATGAATGAATGAATGAATGAATGAATGAATGAATGAATGAATGAATGAATGAATGAATGAATGAATGAATGAATGAATGAATGAATGAATGAATGAATGAATGAATGAATGAATGAATGAATGAATGAATGAATGAATGAATGAATGAATGAATGAATGAATGAATGAATGAATGAATGAATGAATGATTGAATGAATGAATAAAAAATAAATAAATAAATAAATAAATAAATAAATAAATAAATAAATAAATAAATAAATAAATAAATAAATAAATAAATAAATAAATAAATAAATAAATAAATAAATAAATAAATAAATAAATAAATAATTAAACAAATAAATAAATAAATAAAGCAATCAGAATATTATGGAAAAAAAAGCACAAAAATTATTTATTCGTTCATCCTTTCATTCATAACATTACGCCAGATCCCTAATTGTAAGCCAGCAGCGTTATTACCTCGGTCGTCGATGTCCAAGGCAATTTTTCTCTGCTTTTTTTTAGTAAGATGTTATTTTAAAGTGAGGTTTACTAGACACCACGTACTGAGGACATGTTGCTAACGGCTTGCCCTGCCGACTAGATTTTGGGATTAATTTAGCCGCTGACCCACAGACACAGAGACAATGTACTCATTCCCTTGAGCTAGGGTTCCTGCTGCAAGAACTGACTCAAGGGTCGAGTCAGCGATGTCCATGTTCACCACTTATAGGAGAGGTAATAATGCTCTGCTCTGATTATGATACACTTTTGAACACTCATAAATAATTTATATAAAATGTATATATTATGATAATATACATACTATACTACTCTATATATAATTTCAAAAAATGCACTTCGATGGTAATTACATTTATTATGATTTTTAAAAAATAATTTTTTGTTGTAGCAGATCAAATCCGTAATTAAGGATTATTGTCACTAATAATTATTAGTAATTATTGTGTAATTATTTTTTGATGGGTATTAAAAAAATTTAAAATTTAGATCAGAACATAGAGAAGAAAATGACTGTTCACTTTCTGAAGTAAAAAAAGTAATTATTCAGTCCAGTTTTTGATATATTAATTTTTTTAGTTGAAAAAGATGCTGATTTGACTTGATTTAAAAATGACCGCCAGATTTTCAATGATATTCTCACTATTTGTATCCTGACAAGAATCTAAAAAACTTGACTGACTTTTACTTCATTTTTTTTTAATTTAAGTTATAATGTAAGGAAGTTTTACTATAATTTTCAGAGTAATTCACCATCTCCTAAGACTAGTGACAATATTCGATTGATTGGTTGATATTTTGGGTCAATTGACACATTTTGGTCATGTATGCCCGGTGACAATAATCTTTTAATTGTAACGCCAATAGTATTTTGTCAAAGAGTAAATTTTTCATAAAACGCTTTTGTCACATCAAGCACCATCATCACATCATTAAAAGTAATAAAACATCATTCCCATGAATACGTACCGTAGCATGCTTATTTCGAATGAAAAAGTTAATACAAAATATATACACATTAACGATTTTGGTTGAAGATTGAGGTTGGAATGAACAATTATAATTATAAAGTTTGATTGCGCAATGATATGTTTAATTATAAGTTCAAGCAAAATGAAAGGTAAAAACTACAAATACACAACATTTAAAAAAAAAAACTTTCTTTATAAATATATATATATTATATATATATATATATATATATATATATATATATATATATAATATATGTGTGTATAATATGTTAAAAACCTTTAATTATAATATAAAATTATGCACTAGATTTGTTTTCCTCTTAAAAATACCCTAAAATGATGTTGAATTATATCAACAAACTGTATAAAATATATTGACCAGCAGAAGAAGAAGGAAAAAAAAGAAAACATATACCCAACATAAATAATTAAATTTATGTATTTCTTTAAAATTATAGTGAAAATTTCTATTAAATAACACTTTTGACACAATTATTTTTGACTTATAAAAATATCCAATTAAAATCACAAAAAACTTATATGAAAATACATTGCACTTTTACTGTAACTCAAGACTCAAGGGCATCATGAAATGTCTATTAACGATGTGATGTGTATGATCATAAAAGCATAAAGTTTATAGTCAAAAGATGATAGAGTGATGTATAATGGTCGTACTTGTGAATATTTATTTTCACTATGGAAATCTGTTGAGTTAATGGTACATTATTAATGCAATAAAAAGCTAAATATAATAAATGAGTGCAAAAACCTCCGTAACTAACGAATTCAAGAAAATTCATTCTTATTATCAGTAAAACTATAATATAATATGTGAATAACAATATTCTCAAATGAAATTCAATGAGTTTTCCCGGTGTTTTTCCAGAATTTTTTTAATAGTTCCAAGTCAATTTTTTATTGTTCAGGGTGGAGGGGGAGATTTTACACTAAAAACTTGAACCATAATTTTTTAAGGTATATATATCATTCAATTAAGATTAAATTATTATTCCTCAAAGAACAAAAATCTTGACATATAAACATTTGTTTTTCTTAACAATTAGCCATTATTTCATCAATTTAAAAATACAGATCATGAAAAAATGCAACACGTACATTTTAAAAAAGTAACGAGAAACAGAGCTAGTACATTTGGATATATGACAGAATTGCGAGCGTAGCGAACAAATTTTTCGCTAATTAGAGAATTTTTATGCTCAAAATTTTGATGAAAATGGAATAAATACAATTTTCAATAAATTGTATGATTCTACTAAACTTTTACTTTATATTATATCATAATACAACACTATAGGGAACTTGGAAAATCGCAAAAAACAAAACGAATACTGGAATATCTAAATCTCCAAATTATCTCTGTTCTGGTGATCGACACTATATAGTGCATGCATGAATGTAAAATACATTGCAGATAAATTTTGATGTAATTCTATCACACGTAAAGAAAACAACTTTTAAATAAGAGACTATATATATATATATATATATTGATAAAAAGTGCTCCTGCAGAGGTTTAATTTTTCACGGGGTTTCCTCAGTTTCACCTCAGCTCAGCGAATGCCGGCGAATGCTGGGACGCGAAACAGGCCGTGCAGGCCACCAGATCCTTTCAATTCCTTTCTCTATATACCTTATTCCTACTCATTAACCCGCCGCGAGCTCCAATTAAGCCCATCAGAGGGTTGTAAAAAATGAATAAATGAATAAATGAATAAATAAATAAATAAATAAATAAATAAATAAATAAATAAATAAATAAATAAATAAATAAATAAATAAATAAATAAATAAATAAATAAATAAATAAATAAATATATTTTTTTGTCTTTCCCACCGTTTCTTTGTTTATTCTACGGTAGCCAAGGCGATGTATCTTCTTTATGTAACGAAATACTTACAAAACGTGTGAAAAACCTTCCTGAAATAGCCACCAGTAGCGCGTCGATCGTTATTCTGTGCCGTGACGGGTGCTGCATTGCCGGTTCTTACCGCGCTAGACCGCGCCGTGCCGATTAACAATGGTCACATGAGTTTTTTCACCAAAGCTCATAAAATATTACGCACAGTTTTATGATACCTTCCTGAAACTACCGCTTGGGGGCCAAAAATACAAATATTTGGGCCGCCGGCAAAGCTACATCCCCATGACGGTAGCCGTGCGTGCTTTGTTTTCAGCGCAAATATTTTAAAAATTAGGAAGTGACTATTCGCACGTTATTTCCGTGCGAATAAGGCTACAGCCGCTATTCGCACGTTATTTCCCTGCGAATAGCACCTTTTACAAGTGCGTGCTATTCGCACGTTATTTCTCTGCGAATAGCGAATTTAACGTGTAGTTGCTATTCGCACGTTTTTTCCGTGCGAATAGCGTTGGGCACCTTATTTGCACGTCAAAAAGAATGTTAAATACGAAGACTAGCAGCGATTTCTGCAACGACCTGCCGTGGCGCAGTGGTAAGCGTGTCGGCTTTCAAATCGTTACGTTGCAGGTTCGAATCCTCGAGGGGGTTAACTTTTTGAAGCATTGCCTTCAAGTCAGCATAATGTCAGCTGCATTTTCACTAAAATATTGTCAGCTGACTTAATTCCTGATACAAAAGAAAGTCCCATTACTTACTTTACGAGTATAAAGGGCGCATAGGAGGGACCCTTAGAACGAAGTGGGCAGTGGCGGAGTGGCAATAGGTTAAAGTGTAGTGAACGATACTATGATTGAATATAATGAATAATGGGATATATGCTGTGACATGCAGCGCTGTGGCGCCGTGGTTTTATATACTCGAATCATACGTGTACGTGGCTCGCCGATTGATGTTTTTTATATCAAATTATCTAATTATATCCAACTCAGCACTATAATATAGACATCAACTATATGACTATATCATATATTTTTTTATTGATCATTATATATATAGAATATCATTAAAGTAGAGTGAGCGATTGCATTTTTTTTTAATATTTTATTTTCTAAAAATAGTTTAAGCTGCATGCCCTCTATTGAGAAATGAAAACCAAAAAATTCCATCTCAAATAGTTTCACCACAAAAAAATCCCAAAGTTGGTATTTTGGAGGCCTTTGACGTGCAGCGCGCCTTATATATGGAACATAAAACCGCGTTTTACTCCAACATTTTCTGAACTATGCTACACCATTTAAAAAATACCTACGTAATCTATGATGAATTCTTTAATGGATTTTTAAATAATAAAAAAAAAAAAAATTACGGAGCCGTTTTTTCGGAAAAAAATCTTTAAGTTTTTGCGGGTTAATTCCCATAAGGATTTTGATGATTTTTTTTCCAAGAAAACGACCCCGTAAATTTTTTTTTTTATTTGAAAATTCATTAATTAAAGAACTCATCATAGATTACGAAAGTATTTTTTAAATGGTACCATAGTTCAGAAAAAGTTGGAGTAAAACGCGGTTTTATGTTCCATAAGGCTGCACGTTAAAGGCCTCCGAAACACCAAATTTGGGAATTTTTTGTGGTGAAACTATTTGAGATGGAATTTTTTGGTTTTCATTTCTCAATAGAGGGCAGCTTAAACTATTTTTAAAAAATAAAATATTAAAAAAATGAACTCGCTCACTCTACTTTAAAACATACATTGCAGCTAGTTTAAGAATTAATGTCACAATTTGTTTACTTCTTTAACTCTATGAGATTTTTAAGCTTTTATAGCGCAAGGGAGGGGAAAAAAATCAAATTAATTGATAAGTAGCAGATCAAATAAAATATATATTATGATGCAATATACAAAACATTAAAAATATTTTTTTATATTTATTTTTTTATTAATTAATTAATTTTTTTTTTTTTTACAATTAAGGATATATATACACTGTATACAGGCACCCCTATATAAGAACTTACAGCTCGCGGCGGGGTAAATGGGTGCATCTAAGGGATAATGGACAACATACATGAAATTTCGTTATTGCAGAAATGAATTTGGTGTACCAAATTATGCTACTCTGAATTTTTTCAGATTTTTTTGAGACCCAGAACTATTTTTAAATAATTATTGAAAGTGCGGCCACGCCCCCTGGAGGCGTCAATAGGCGTCCAGTCTATATCCTTTTTACTAAGGCTGCAGGGGTGCCAATTGAAATCGCAGGACTTTCAATAATTATTTAAAAATAGTTCCGGGTCTCAAAAAAATCTGAAAAAATTCAGAGTAGCATAATTTGGTACCTTCTATTCATTTCTGCAATAACATTTTTTCATGTATGTTGTCCATTAAGGTAGTTATAATATGGCTGGTGGCCACGGCATGGCCTGTTACGCGTCCCAGCATTTGCTAGCTGAGGTGCCCAAGACGCCCAAGTGCCATGAGACTGAGGGAACCATGGAAAACCTAATCATGCAGGACGCGCGGACGTACACCTCTACTTTTTATCAATGGACCAAAGTGATGTTTAAAGCTTGGGGATCGAGAACCAGGGAACCACACACAAGGATGTATTGTAATACATGATTATTATAGCGGAAGGTATAATTATGAGAATTACATAAGATATAAGAGATTAGGAATTTTTATTAAAAGTACGTTATATATTAAAGATTAAAGAAAAATATCAATACGGTTTCCCAGTATCAAAAGTGTATAAAATAAAATATGCAGTTTTCAAAGTTAATAGGCATTAAATTTAATATTTAATCTACTTAAATTACGATCGATTGAATGAAATAATATGATTTAAATAAATTATTTTTATGAAGAATATTATATATATTATGTTATATTATCTGCGACGACTATTTTATTTTCTTTAATTTTTTTTTAATGCATAAAAAAATAAACACTATATTTTATTTTTTGAATGTGACTAATAAAATTAATTAAAGTAAATTCTGCAAAACAACTTTTTGCTGATGCGTCATAAATACTAAACCACGAACTTAAACTATACATATTTTTCCTGTTTCATTTACTGTACATTTGTATATTAATGCAAATTAATTTTTATTTATAATAAATTCAGGAGGTAGAGAGGAGCAGTGCCTTCTCTGCCTCACGTATTAGGTAGGTAGTTAAGAGGGTCTAATTTACGCAAGGCCGGAGTTCATAAGGATTCGGGATCGCATTGCATATTTAGGAGATCAAATTGTAGTCAGTAACGTCAGTGCTAGGTTAGTAAAATTAATTCCTTAAAAAATTCTTCATTGTAATGAATTTTGTAGAAAACAAACAAATAACTTTATTTTATTTATTTATTTTTTTTTTATTAATTTTTTAAAGATTAAGTATCACAAAAATTAAGTCACGTGCATTCATGTGACTCTAACATTGCGAGCAAGTAGTAGCGATCGAGCCATAAAGCAGCAGCTATATAGGGGCCGAGATGTCGAGATGACTGTACAGTTGGACCATATTTAATATGGCTAGGTTTTAATTCTTATAATCGATGCCAAGGGAGAACAATAACAACAAGATCTAAAATAAATAAAAGTTAATTACCGAAACAAATATAAGCATTACAATTTATAATAATAAAAATAATTCTCTATTTTTGAAATTTTTTTCTTGAATAATTTTTTGAGGCATTTAAAGCATTATTAAGTTAAATATTTAAAAAAATGTAATATTTAATTAAATTATAAAGCATTTCAAATCGTAATTCAGGGGAAACTAACGCACGCGCTCAATGTTAAAAATAATTTAAAAAAAATGATATCATGAAAATTATGGGGGAAAAAAAATAACAAAATGTTCTCCTCTACATCCCCTATCAGTAGCAAAAATATCAGGTATATAAATTCGTATCGTTTTTTAGTTATGAACTTTTAAAGTTGACAACTTTAAAATGGAAAAATCAACCCTCCATTTTAATTAAATTAGTCAACTTTAAAAATCATAACTCAAAAACTAGCTGAATTTGTCTTATAATACTTATTATTTTCCTTAAAGGGTTCCTGAACTTGAAAATTCATATGCAGATATGGTCCTCACAAGAGTCGATCCGGACGCAAGTTTTAGTTGCTTAGGTCGCACCGTTGTCTAGATATGAGCGAAAGAATGCCACGCGGCTAGTAGCGATGACGTCACATCGCTTAAGGTCGAAGCGATCTTTTACATGCAAGCGTACGGCCGCGCGGCGGCCGCGACCACGTTTTCTCGTACTCGTGGTTGCATAGCGCGAGTTAGGAGTGACGTATCAACAAAAATAAAAAAGGACATGAATGACAACATACTAATGTACATTGAACTCAATTTTCGAACATTTATGTTGGTAAAAAAAAAAAAATAGATATCACAATTCACAAATCACAAATTTTTATTTTTTATTCACAATGAAATATACAGAAATTAAAACGAACAGTTTTATTCTTTGCATGATTTTTTTGTTTTTGCTTCACATAATATTACATACGTAAAGTAAGTGATGTTGTAAATTGTTAATTGCAATGAAATATTACAATCTCATTATTTAGTAACATTAATAAAAATACTCCAAATATTTATAATAATTATTTTAATTATATTTTCTTCTTTTTTTCTTATATTATAAACAAGCAAAATTACATGGTGCGATAACAATATAATTTTAATATTACTACATAATTATGTTTATACCTTATACAGATATAGGTCTCGTAAATTCGTATTATATCACTGTGAAAAAATCATTTCAAACTATTTGTATAAGCATGCAGTGCTCAAAATAAGGTGAGTTATATATATTATAGTCCATAAGGCGCCTCGATCGAAAGCCTGCAGGATGGATCATACAAGTTGCATTTCTTACAATTAAAATACTGTATTAATTTTAACTAACTAGTTTTCTTTAGTCCAAAATTAATAATGCTGCTGCACTATGTAGATTAATTATATTTTCTATATTATATCGAACACTGCGTAGCTTTTTCCTACCAAAGAATTATGGCAACTAAATAAATGATTAATTTTGGCTCGTTTCAACATGCCTTAAAAATATAAAACAGGCATCAAGAACAGTGTTGGACAGTGCGGTGACCAGTTCTCGCCAGATCACCGATGTCCTGCAGCAACGTTGCATCACAGCACGACAAATGACGTCACGGTTGTCCCATCAGGTGTACCACCCTAATTCAGAAATTTTAAATATTTTTTTTAAAATTAGTTCCCGCACTCCAAAAAATCTGAAAAAATTCAGATAAGCATAATTTTAGGTATATTTTCTAATTATGAAATAAAAAATTGCAACCATTATTGTCTATTAAACCATATATATATATATATTATATATATATATATATATATATATCAGCAGGGGCATAACCACTTTTATATTATTTTTATTAGTTTTTTATACAAATATATTATATAGTACACTGATGTAATTCGGATATTAAATTTTTTCGGAAGAAAATTGAGTTCTATATATTATTATATATATAGGTAATGCTTTCTAAACACAGTTCATATATGATATATATATATAGATAAATTAAAATTAATCAAAAATTTAATATCCGAATTACATCAGTGTACTATATAATATATTTGTATATAAAAATAATAAAACTAATCATAAAACTAATAAAAATAGTATAAAAGTGGTTATATTGATGAATTACTTGATTGATTGGTATTTTGGAGCAATTTACACATTTTTGTCATGTATGCCCCTGCTGATGAATATTACTTGATTTAACTAAAATGATTTACTCAAATTATATTATTAAAGGGGGTGTGACTTTTCAAAATAAAAAATTCACCAAAAAATCTTCTTTCCAAAAATGTAAATTTCACTTTCCTCCGACTCCCCGTTCCTTCCATACCGCCCGGTCAAAAGTCTACTATGACGTCACATTACTTAAGGTCGCGCGCAAGAAAGCAAACAAGCAAGTGGCGGCGAGCGATAAAATCCACGTTTTCGCGTCTTTAAGCCCGCCTAGCAGCCGACAGCAAAGAGATAAAAATTATCCGCCATGGGATAATTTTATCTAAAGAACATTCTGCGTTTGTATCCGCTTTCGGCATTTCTTCATTTTAATTAGGAAATTAAATATCACGATGCAAACTCAAATTTTTTACAGATTTCTTTTGTCAACTGACTTCAAACACATAAAATATTTTATCAAGCATCTATAATAACTTTATTGTAGACACACGTATTGGATTGACATATTATATATGTACAGTACATACGATTTATATTATGTATATGGTATTTAAACAGTATTTTAATTACCTATGATTTTAGCCGCAGCCTTACATTATATAATTATAAAATCACGGCAAACACGCAACTAAAACTGTTATTATTTTGTGCATGATCGCTATTTATTTACTTTCTTCGACATTTGTATTTAAGTTATATAAATATGCAGCATATAGTGATTATTCGATATTACCATTATTAATTATTAATACAATATACTTTAAATTATTATATTTAGTCTAACATACATTATATAAGGCATTATATAAATCTTTTATTGCACTCATTATACGCTTGCTATTATGCATATACGGAAATTTATAAATAATTATGTGATTCAATTAACTAAAGGTGCAGTGATAACAATCTGAGAGATAATATGGAGGAGGCGAAGTTATTGAATTCTGATGCAAAACAAATTTTTACAAAACTGAACTGAAAAAATCTCCCTACATTCTTGCTCCCTTATGTACGTGTGCGGCCGGAACTGTCCGCTGACACTGAAAGCCAGAGTAAGCCCACGTGTCTATAAAGAAACAAAACTTTGCAATTATAAATAATTATATATTTTTGCCTCAAAATCGAATTAAAAATTTGTTCATTATTTGTATTTATAATAATATGTAAAATCTAAAATCATTGAACCGATTGAACGTACAGTACTATACTATATATTTATATAGTCTACGACTAAATAACAGTTAACATTATAATATAGTAATACTATACAAATACTATATTATATAATGTTAATTGTTATTTAGACGAAATATAATATAGTAATGTACGTTCAATCGGTTCAATGATTTTAGATTTTACATATTATTATAAATACAAATAATGAACAAATTTTTAAATCGATTTTGAGGCAAAAATATATAATTATTCATAATTGCAAAGTTTTGTTTCTTTATAGACACGTGGGCTTACTCTGGCTTTCAGTGTCAGCGGACAGTTCCGGCCGCACACATAAGGGAGCAAGAATGCAGGGAGATTTGTTCAGTTCAGTGTTGTGAAAATTTGTTTTGCATCAGCATTCAATACCGTCGCCTCCAAGTACTTGGAGTTGCACGTTGTCTCTGAGATTGTTATCACTGCACTTTTAGTTAATTAATCACATAATTTTTTTATAAATTTCCGTATATGCATAATAGCAAGCGTAATGAGTTCAAGAAAATATATAAAGAATGTTTGAACCAACTTGCAGCGCAGATGATCCCCGTCGATTGAATCGCGGTAAATATTCTGGTGCCCGAGTCTGCTCTGCTGTGCTAGAATTACGCTGGAATTACGTACTAGAATTAAATTACAGAAACCCTAATATTATTAGTATTCTTACTTTGAGCTCTGAATATAAATAAAGCTTTTATGTTATATTATTTTAACTCAAAGGGAAACAAAGTTTCCATCTATACATTTGGACCGAGAACACCTTTATATATTATATATAAATACATATATAAATATATATATATATATTACAATGACACTGACTATATTAACAACAAGAATTAAAAGCAGAACTGGTGTGATATATTATGCATGGGGCAGCCTCTAAGTTGAAGATTAATTATAATTATTAATAATTATTTCGTGATTATTACAAAAAATATAATAATTTAGAGTATATTGTATTAATAATTAATAATGGTAATATCGAATAATCACTATATGCTGCATATTTATATAACTTAAATACAAATGTCGAAGAAAGTAAATAAATAGCGATCATGCACAAAATAATAACAGTTTTAGTTGCGTGTTTGCCGTGATTTTATAATTATATAATGTAAGGCTGCGGCTAAAATCATAGGTAATTAAAATACTGTTTAAATACCATATACATAATATAAATCGTATGTACTGTACATATATAATATGTCAATCCAATACGTGTGTCTACAATAAAGTTATTATAGATGCTTGATAAAATATTTTATGTGTTTGAAGTCAGTTGACAAAAGAAATCTGTAAAAAATTTGAGTTTGCATCGTGATATTTAATTTCCTAATTAAAATGAAGAAATGCCGAAAGCGGATACAAACGCAGAATGTTCTTTAGATAAAATTATCCCATGGCGGATAATTTTTATCTCTTTGCTGTCGGCTGCTAGGCGGGCTTAAAGACGCGAAAACGTGGATTTTATCGCTCGCCGCCACTTGCTTGTTTGCTTTCTTGCGCGCGACCTTAAGTAATGTGACGTCATAGTAGACTTTTGACCGGGCGGTATGGAAGGAACGGGGAGTCGGAGGAAAGTGAAATTTACATTTTTGGAAAGAAGATTTTTTGGTGAATTTTTTATTTTGAAAAGTCACACCCCCTTTAAGCTATATTTATTACGTTATATAGTGCACGTATTAAAAAGAAATAAAAATAATGGGGTGAAAAAATACAACATTTTAAAAAAATTGCATCATCCAGCTAGTTATAAGTCTTATTTTTGTTTTATTAATTATTAATTTCCCTGGGCCGCAACGGCCCACCGAGCGAGAATAAGGAACGACGGCCCACAGAGGCTGAGGCTAACACTCGAAAGGGGGGTCTGGGAGGGCGTAGCTCCCCAGTAGGCAGCAGCCCGCCGCAGGCGCGATTTTTTTTAGGATTTCACTAGAATTTTCACTAAATTTCACTAAAATTTTAACAAATTACACTAAAAACTGAAATAAATTATTTAATGATACTTCATAGAAATCCTATGTACAATTATGTTTTTTAAGGAAAAAAAATGAAACTACTAAATATATTTTTAGTTGCAAATACAATTGTTTTTAAAAATATATTTAAAATTATATGTCATTAAAAAAATAATTTGGTACCCATTATCATCTACATTCATTCATTTATGCAAAAAAAAAAAAAAAAAAAAAAAAACTTATAAGGCGCGCGCGTGTCCATTGGACAAAATATAAATCAAGACAAGACTAAAAATACTGTAACATGCAATATAAGTATATTAATAATTAATTGCTTAATAAACCGAGTATTTAAATTAAATTAATTACGTACGAGTTTGAAAATGGAATTTTCTTAAGGGCATTGGGTGTAGCACCGGTAGTTGGCAACACTGACGTATCTTCACCATGCTAATTTTTGATCATTGCTCCTCGGAGTAATTTTTATGCTAGAGCTAAGCTGATTGCTGTAGTATCAAGATAATTAGTAGCCCAAGTGCACAATTTGGCTAAATAAAGCCTGATTTAAAGAAAAGTATATTTTTTATATTTTAGAAAAATGCATGTAAATTTAAAAAATTACTAAAAAATACTTTTCTTTAAATCAGGCTTTATTTAGCCAAATTGTGCACTTGAGCTACTAATTATCTTCATACTACAGCAATCAGCTTAGCTCTAGCATAAAAATTACTCCGAGGAGCAATGACCAAAAATTAGCATGGTGAAGATAGGTCAGTGTTGCCAACTACCGGTGCTACACCCAATGCCCTTAATATATATTATACGTAATTTTGAGTACTTGTATGCAAGTTTAAATTTTAGTTAGTTTTTAATTTCCTTCTGCATTAATTAAAATTGAAATGCCCTTTTTTTAAGAACAAATGTTTATTACATTTTTTTTTTTTTTTCATTTTGTGTTAAATTTTATTTTTAATACCGTTTTCATCAAAGTAATGTAAACAAAATTCATTAAAATAATTTAATCTCTGAAATATTTTTCTGATGCATGTTAATTTCCACTTGATTGTAATGTAATATAATGATATAGTTATTTTTTATTATTCCAAATCTAGTGATTTAACTTTATTTGAAAGTACTAAAATTTCTTGGGTCGCATATATATAGTCTGCCCTGGATAAAACTTTTATAGTACTTAGAAAGACCTGATTTTTCATATAACATCACGAGCGCAGTATACCAGGCATACTGTGTATAAATTCCTTGATTTATGAAAGACGTTATAACATGATACATTTTTTCATCAATATTTTCTTATAAAAAAAAAAAAATCTATAATACAAACAAATAGCGTGGAAATTTTCTTATAAAAAATGAAAAATTGAATGCAGTGTTCAATAATTTGAAATTTTGTACCGTGTAATTTCAGCTTAAAGTAGAGTTCCTATGAGGTTCCTATCAGTTGAGTTAGTATTTTTTTAAAATAATTCAAGTGGTCCTCCATATCAAACCGAATTCCAAAAAATTCTATCTCACATAGTTTTGCCAGAAAAAATTCCAAAGTTACAGCAAACGTGTCGTTTACAAAGACCCTTGAATATCTTAAAAATAAAAGAAAGAAATACACCGTTAGGTGGTATGAAAAATGTAACGATTTTCTATCATATATAGAAAAAATATTAATTCTTTGGTTCTATGACCAACCAAATTTTTTGGCTCCAAACCATTTTTCCGTACAAAAATAAAGAAAAACTCTTATGGGAATGAACATTGCTATTATATAGACTGTTATTTTTTACGGATAAATGGATTCGAGCGAAAAAAAAAATTTGGTTTTTGGTTAAAGCTCGTGTCACAGAACATCGATCGCTATATTTTTTTCATATCTCCTAAGACCTAGGGTTTATTTTTTCGAGATATTCGAGTGTCTTGGTTATATAGGTATAAGGCCTTAAAATGTTAAGCGACTCGTTTACTCTGACTTTGGATTTATTTTCTGGCAAAGGTTTATGTGAGATAGATTTTTTTTTTCGGTTCGATACGGTGGATCACTTGAATGATTTTTAGAAAATACTAACTCATTTTTTTCCTGATAGGAGCTCTACATTAAGATAAAATGGTCCATTATATATAATAATAATTGTTCATTGCATGCATCATAGGTTTTAAAAATCTCTTTAATTTCGCTAATAGTTGGTTGTTATCATTTTGTTCTTATTTTCCTTTTTCTCCTTCTCCTTCTCCCTCTTTTTTTTCTCTTTTTTACCCTCTTTTTTTTCTTTGTGGCCGGCGGCTCACATTTGCCCCGGCGACCCACTTTTGTCGCGGCCCACCGACCCACGCTCGGATAGGCCAGTCCGTGCCTGAGCTAGACCATATACATTTTCTATCAGCCTTCTAATCTTCGGGCGCGATTTTGCCACTCTTCCGTTTATTCGTAAATACCAAGATAATACTAAAAAATCAAGACAGAAACGAATTATTAATTTGAAGCATATCGGAGTGATGATAACTTATTAAGTAAATATTACTAATTACTCTTTTAAGTTACAAAAAAGCAACAAATCTCATCCGGCCGTGCAACAAGTAAGATTGAGCTTACATAACAATTATTTGTGTATAAGTGGCTACAGTAAATGTAAAAACTATTCTGATTATGTCAGCCCTCTCACTACTTTTCTTGTTCTCATATAATTAAAAATTTAATTGATTATACCAGCATAAATTATCGATCATTAAAAAAAAAAAAAAAAAAAATGGCATTGTCAACCTTAAATCCATATTATTACCACATTTCTCACCCACCAGCTCAACCAAACCCAAGTCCACTTCTGGACGTGAACTACCTCTATTTTGCCCTAACATCCTGTCTGCAACAAATTCATCTGCTTAGATGTCAGTTCGCCACACTGACACCGAATCAGTCACCCCACCCAGCACACCCCAACCCTCCCCCACCTCCCCAAGCAACAAAACAAGTATCATCAACCACACCTATCCTATCTCGTATGCGTACGAAAAGTCCCTTAGACCGTATGCAGACTCAGAATCTTCAGCCCAACTCAGATCACGTGAGATACCCAGAGCTCAAAGAATACCTAGAATTCCTTGCTGGCATCATTCCTCCCCCCAACATTCCCGAGTCAGACATCACTTGCCAAATCATAGAAAAAACAGGAAATATTTTCGACGTTCCCAGTTCCGTCGTAAAAGCTCATGCAGTCGCTGCTGACATCAAGATGAATGCAGGCATAGCCAAGAAATTTAAAAATATATACGGCAACTTGGAACACCTCAGAAACAAACAAAGATTCCCTGGTGATATCGCTACACTGCAAGTAGATGGTGAAACCATTCTGTACATAATCACCAAGTTTAAGTCCAACCATAAGTATTCCCAAAACCAAAATCAATTTTTGAAGAATTTCCTTAAAGGCCTGAATGGCCTTAAAAATCACTGCGTCAAAAATCAAATTAAAAGAATAGCAATCCCTCGTATCGGCTCAGGACTAGATGGACTCAATTGGAATTATGTCAAGAGCAAAATCGAAGCTATCTTCATCAACGTGGACATCCTTATTGAGGTCTACTCTCTGAAGCAGAGGAGAAGTCCTCGCCATATGGCGTCTTCAACAACATCCCAAGGTGACAACCAAACCCACCCCAAAACTTTCCTATCTGATCAACACACCTCCTTATCATCAAACGATGGTCTCATGCACCCTCCTCAAATCTCCCCTCCAAATTCCCAATTCCCTAAACCTTCTGCCCCTCCTCCTTCCCCCAAAACTCCACCCACTACTCTCCCCAATCCCTCTGCCCCACCCCCCTCCTTATCCCCCCCCACAATGGCCCACCCCACCCCCCAAATTGTCCATCAACCCTCATCTCCCCCTAAGTCCCATCCTCCCGTGCTCACCCGTCTCTGCACTTCGCAGACAACCACCCCCATTCGCCCCTCATGTGTCACAAATACAAATAGTCCCCATCCAATGCCATCAGGCCCTCCCCGCCTCATCAAGGCTCCCTACTACTACAGGCTCAACATGCTCTCTGAAAGTTCCAAGTCCCCCTCCAGCTCTCTTCAGCATTTCCACTACCCCTCTACCCCCCATCTCCCCAAAGTTAACAACCCGCCTCAACATATAATCAGCTCGCCCAATCCGAGCCCGCATTTTCGCGCAACCCTCTCTGCTCCACCCCGTCCAAAGTTGACGAGGTGGTAGTCTCAAACTCACCACTAAGGCTAAATATTCTCTTATGGAATGTGGAAGGCCTGAAAAAGCTAATACCTTTAATCTCAGACAATATTCTTGAGAACCGAGATATTATTGTATTCACAGAGACCTTCTTACTTGAATCACTTGACATAAATGGCTACTACTCCTTCCACAACCTTGCTTTCAAATGGCAGAGAGGGAGACCGTTTGGAGGCATCTCATGCTTCATAAACCCAAAACATGGTCCAATTTTAAATTTCTTAAAACTTAAAGATTTTATCATCATCAAAACTAAATTTTTTACAGTCATTGCCATGTACCTTAATCCATATTTTACAGTTCTCGAACTAATGGAGGTAGTACTATATGCAATAAGCCTCACAGAAAATGATGCTAATGTAATTTTCACGGGCGATTTTAACTGTAGAATTGACCTTTCAAATGTCCCGAAACATCTACGAAACAAGACAGATATTCTATTAGACATTTTAAATTCAAATGGCTACTTACTCTCTAATAGCCCCCTAGAAAAAACTTTTGTAAACGCAAATGGTTCAAGTACAATCGACCTGCTTTTTTATAAACCTAAAAATTTTATATTAATAAAACATGTCATTATTTCTGAGACAAACTCGTCACTGTTAAAGAGTCATCTACCCGGTGAAATTATTTTAAAATTTACCCCTAGCAATCTTCCCAATAAAAAACTTTTTTACAGATCAAATTATTCAAACAAAATTGATATTAGAAATTATAATGACCAAATTTATACTTATGGTGATACCATAATTACTCATATCAATAATAAAGATGTAAATAGTCTAAATACTTTAATTACTAATGTCATTCTATATTCTACTATTGCAAAGAAAAATAATAAAAGAGTATCTAAACCCTGGTTTAATAGCGAATGTTATCTATCAAGGCAAGATCTTCTATCAAAATTTCATGCCAGCAAATTATATTTATTCAAAAACCCAAATTTGCATGAGCAATTTATTCAGGCAAGAAGCTGTTATAAGGCTTTATTGAAACAGAAAGAATTAGAATTTAAAATTAAATCGGAAGATAAAATGATTAAAGACGCAGAGCTAGAACCATACACATATCTTAGGAAAGATAGACCACCAACTAAGTCATGCCCAATTAACATAGACAAATGGGAAAACCATTTTACAAATATCTTAAACACAAATAAATTACAATCCGACCAAACTCTCAATCTTTTATCATTAACAAGAGACTATAATTGTAACTCAAATTATATTCCTCTTAATGAATTTGAAGTCTATAATTGTATGCAAAGCCTAAAAAACAATAAAGCTTCGGGCCCAGATTTTATTACGAATGAACATTTGAAGCTAGTAAGCAAGTCGTTAACCCCAACAATCACCAATATGTTTAACCTCTGTATTGAAACGGCTACAATTCCGGAATTGTGGCGGATCGCCTACCTAATGGTATTATACAAAGGGAAGGGTAACATTATGTCACCCGACTCATACAGAGGTATTATCCATGGTGATACCATGTACAAACTCTTCTCGAGATTAATTGCAAACAGGCTTTTTGATTCCACCCACTATCTTATTCCAAAAGAGCAATACGGCTTTATGCCAGGACGTTCCACAATACAAGCTGTATCCACAGTATATAATCAAATTAAACTAGCATTGGAGAAGCCAATAAGGGTCATTTATATATTGCTTTTGTAGACTTCAGAAAAGCTTTTGATTCGGTCAATAGGAATTTGCTCATTGAAAAGCTGAAGTCATTTAAAGTAATTCCTTCTGAAATTTTGAATATCTTAGCTGTTATTCTAAATATCAATTATGTATGTGTTCAAGATCGCTTATCATGTTCTAGTAATATTATTCAATCTAACGGAGTTTTGCAAGGAGACCCGAGCAGCTCTCTTCTTTTCAATCTTTTTACTGCAGATATAACTGAGATTACAAAAGATATAAACTGTGAAAATGAAAATGATCAAGTCGTACTAAATTTATATGCAGATGATCTTGCTATTATTTCAAAGAGCAAAGTCAAGCTACAAAAAGCGCTAAATAATCTATCCATCTGGGCCAAAACAAATGGTCTAGAAATTAACACAGAGAAAACCAAGGTTGTTAAGTTTAGAAGAGGCGGACCGTTATGCAAAAACGATGAAATTTATTGTGACGGTCAAAAGATTGAATTTCTAAATTCATTTAAATATCTTGGCATAATACTTCAAATGACAGGGCTTTCTTTTTCTAAACATATAACAGAAAGATGTAAGAACGCTATCACTGTTATGTACACTATCTCAGGGCTGTCTGGTCTATCCGTCAAAACAGGGCTCAAACTGTTCAATTTAAAAGTCGCCCCTGTGGCTACTTATGGTATTGAAATTGTATGGCCTCATTTATCTGTATCCGATTTTGATAAATTAGAATCAGTAAAAGCCATGTTTGTTAAAAGATTACTGTGTCTGTCAAAATTTACCGAAACTAGACTGGCCTATAAACTGATAGATTCCAATTATTTTATTACAGAAATCAAAGAAATGTTTAAACTTCCAACGACAGATCAATATTCCAATTTTATAGCTGTCAGGAATCAAAAAGCTCAGGATATTAATCCTGAGTTTTACAGCACTGATGCTATGACATGTAAATATTGGTGTCTGCCCCAATTGGATAGATCCAATGTTAGAAATGTTTTAACTCGCCAGGCTGTTCACGGCTTCCACTATCTAATTTGTAAATCTTCTGGTTATCATAAAGCTGAACAATCTTGTGTATGTAAATTATGTAATGAATATTGTAGCCAATATCATTTAAATATCTGTAAATCTAGAATTAAGTCTATTAGCGATTATGCCAGGGGAGATTTCATATAGTCTATAGATTTTGAATAGCAATGAAGCAATAAGTTTTTTTTTATTCTATCTATTTTCTATGTCATATTTTGTCTTATATATATGTGATTATATATATGATATATTATTATTATGATGTAACAGGCTGTTAGTATCATCTGTTATTTTATTTTATATTGTTTTATTATCATTTTCTATTGTTCTATTATTCTGTAACTATTATATATGTTTTGTATGTATGTTTTATGTGTTCTATTGTAATGTTTTTCTATAATGTATGTTTCTAGTGCTGTTAATATGTACACTTTCTGTGTTTAATAAAAGACTGATAATAATAATAGTATTTTTCCACAACTTTACCCCAAAAAAAGCGGTGTGTTCTCTAGAAAAAGAGCGTCTGTGGCGGCCGGCCTATTGGGTGTTTTCTCGATCTTTATCCTGAGGACCCCCCCCCCTTCGTGGGCAAATCCTGGCTAAGCCACTGGCTGGGGGCCTAGATGCCAATTGACGCCTTCAGAGGGCGTAGCCGCAATTTCAATATTTATTTTAAAATAGTTCTATAGGCCCAGTGGTGAAAGTAATTTCAATTTCTTACCAGTGCGCTTCAGATAGAGGCCTGAAGGGCCCAAAACCCCCCCGGAGGCGTGATTTTTTTGGAAAAAGGGGTGTGGCTCATTTTTTTTTAATTGAAAGTTACACTAAAGTTGATTTATAATTAATTTTTAAAATAGAGTGAGCGATCACATTTTTTTAAAGAATTTATTTTCTAAAAATATTTTAAAACCTGCCCGCCTCTAATAATTAAGAAATGAAAACCCAAAATTTCCCAAAGTTGGTGTTTCGGAGGCGTTTAACATGCAAAATTTTGACACAGAAAACAGTTTTTTACTTTTTACTTAAACTTTACTTGAACTATATGGTACCAATTAACTCTGATTTTTTTCACATTTTTTTGAGACCGGGAACTATTTTTTAAAATTTATTGAAAGTTCTTTTCGTGACGTCACGAGACGCCGCTCCTTATGAAAGAGATAGGACTTGCCGACTTGCCGCCTCGTGACGTCACAAAAAAGAGATTCAATATTTTTAAAAAAATGTTTCCCGGCCTCAAAAAAAAAAAAAAAAAAAAAATGGAAAAAATCAGGGTAGCATAACTTTGCACCCTCTATAATCCATTTCTGCAATAAAAAAATTTCAGGTCGATATACTCCGTTGTATTTTAAATTTCACTCTCGTGATCTCGATCTAGCCCCTTTTGAGCTAATCTGAGATGCTTAGGTCCCCTCTTGCCATATATGGGCCTGCCGGCCCTCATTCTGTATGTAGTTATAATAGGCTATTGTCTCAATTAAATAGCTGCACATTATAGAGTATAATAATTATAATATATATCGAACAGCGTAAACAATAATTATTATAATATTCAATGAAATTATTTTAATTGTGATGCACATGGCTGGCATATATTTCTAAATGTATAATATATAGTTATACAGAATGAGAGTCCGCAGGCCCATGGAAAGAGGGGACCTAAGTCAGACTATCTCAAAAAGGGCTATCTATATAGGTCACAATGACTATTTACCCAGTATATATAGAGTTAGCTGATTGCGCTGACGTCATGCCCCTGTAAGTTAGGCTGCCCTATGGAGGACCAGAATTCACAGATTAATTATAGATATAAACAAATTACGTATTTTGATTTTTTTTTTTTTCACTTACAAAACAAATCAGGTTTAAACAATTTTAAAAATACGCCAATAATAAACGATATAGCTAGTATAAAAAATCCCATCATTATAATATATTCATATAGAACGTATAATATATATACATGCAATCAAAACTATTTTTTTCTATTTATTTTTGTCATTTTTTCCTATCTAATATGCCATATAGTATATAGCTGTACCTCCACTTTCTCTTTTCTACCCGCCTGCATATGACCGACCTGACCGTCCGTATACCTTCTATGCTATTTTTCCTCGTAATTAAACAAAAAAAGCAAAGAACTCTGTTTTAGTAGTTGTCATTGTAGCTATAATAAGATCACGAGTGAAATTTGAAATACAATTAAAATAAAATTGTATTATATATTATTAATATATGTTTTAAACATGCGTGCGTGAAGAAATCGGCGCATGCGCACAAGATAAAAAAAGTGGAGAGTTGCGCGAGTTGCGTCCCAATTCTTCTTTTCTCGGGATTTTTTCGTTCACTACAATTTGTACAGAAAATAACGTGCGAATAGCATTTACTCCTTACTTGTGCTATTTGCACGTTAATAACGTGTTCAAAATATAACGTGCGAATAGCATTTACTCTTTACATGTGTTATTCGCACGTTAATATCGTGTACAGAATATAACGTGCGAATAGCAACAGTAAGTAGTAACTGCTATTCGCACGTCAACTTTCTCACCATTTTAACGTGCGAATAGCGTTTTTATGTCTTATTTACAGAATAATTCCGTGCGAATAGCAATATTTGTCTTATTTACACCGAAATAACGTGCGAATAGCGCCGTTCTAAAAATTAGTACAAAAATCAGCTGTTTTTATTTCAGGTTTTCAGTAGTTCTTTCAGACCTTTCAGTAGACATTTCACTACACATCATTTTCATATTACGAGAGAGATAGCTTATTTCAAGCAACATGTTCAAGTTTTTTTCAGATCAGGACGTTTCTGGTTATACTTTTATTCTGGTTTGTATGCCTACTTTCGGTCTTTATTATCAGATTTGTTTTCAATACTGTGCAGTCATGGGAGGAGAAATGGTGACGCTAAAGGCTGGATGTAGTATGCATAATGGACAACTACTGTAAGGTTTAAACATCATACAGTATAGCAATTACCTTTTTTTTTTTTAGCAAAAATATGCACTATTAGAAACATGGACTAATATAGTTATGATGTTTTTAGCACATATAACATGCAGCTAGATAGTGCATGGTGGTAAACAAATAAATTATGCATATTTGTGAGTCTTTTGACCAAAATAAAACTCGGAAAACTGTACCGGTATACATATACTCCAGCTAGCCTTCACTGTTTCTATCCTCGTTGGTGTGGAGTATGCTGCTGTACATGCAGTATGTATGTACATATACATATCATGTGGATGCTTGGCATGTACAGTACTGTACGTATCTTATGCCTATGTACAGCTACTACACAGTCTGTCCATACACAGATTTGTACATACTGTGTTTTATTTAATGTATAATATACAGTATGCATACTGTGTGCATAATGCATGTCATAAAGTACGCATTAGATTAGATGAGTTATTAGTATTTTTTCCTGCGACAAAATTGTAGTACCAAAGGGTACATATAAATAAACAGGATAAACAAGCCTTATAGGTGACGTCATAAAAGACATTTGGCATCAAGGTATGAGTGATAAGAAGAGACACACCAACTGACCTTCACACCACAAATGCAATACAAATTGTTGCCGATACTAAGTAAACAAATAGGCATTGTATATGTCCCTTCGATCGGTACTACTATCGCTCACAGTCTGGTGCCCTATATGGTCACCATCTCCCTGAACTTTGCAGCCTTGTTCACTCCCACCTCAGCAGCGTCCAGTAGCTCCAATCCCTCGCAGTTCTCCCGATATAAGATAATACTTCCCCACGTCGTTCCTACTATAGCTTTCATGATACTCCAGTTTCCACTCGAGATCCCCTTGCTCCCTTTACCTCCCCCTCTTGTGGTGATTTACAAACATGTTGAATTTGAATGCTAAAATCTCCAATCATTACAAAAATCATTCTTAAAGCCTTAGCAATGGTGTGAAGGGTAACATGGAGTCGGACTCAATGTTTGTTGAGACATTTGAATGCAACGACTATATACTGGAGGACAGCCTAGAACAACTCATTGAACAACCTCGATACTCGAAATTTTTCGCCAACCTTCGGGGAAGTCCGCTAAATGAGCCACGTGCTCGGGCGGTTTCTTTGAAGACGTCAAAGATTTGACAGCTTGACAGATTTGACAGATGGCTAATAAAGCGGCATCTTTGACCACGGTATCTTTGTAGCTGACTCTAGGCCAATCAAATGCGCTAGAAAAGTCAATGTCGTGACGTCACTGGGTTAAGGAAATGTCAGCCGGTTGGCGGCAAAAAAGTTAGGCCGTCCTCTTAGTAAATAGTTCTTGATTTGAATGGTGAAAATAAAAGTAAAGTAGATTTCATAAGTTGAACAATAATGGAGTAGTATTGGCCTCAAAAATTTTTATTTTATAAATGGATGCAAAGTTATGCTACTCTGATTTTTTCAGATTTTATTGAGTCCGGGAACTATTTTTAAAAAATCATTGAAAATAGAGAGAAAGTGCCGCCTCTGGACGCCTCTCTCGCACAAACCAGCTGATTTTGTAGTCCCATTTGATTAACATGTAAACCTTAGCAAATTCACAAAAATTCTGGAAGATATTTGAGAGACAGATTTTAGTATTTAAGGGTAAGATAAAACGAAACATTGATTGTTGTAGTCCCATTTGATTAACATGTAAACCTTAGCAACCTCATAATAATTATGTTTTTGTTTTTTTTAGAGACAGTCCTTATTATAGCACCAAAAAAATATAGACAAAATTTCAAAACAATGGGACGATGCAATTTTAAAATATAAAAATTAATTTAAAAAAATCGGATCGTCCGATTGTTTTGAAATTTCCTCCACATTTTTTTGGTGCTAAGGACTGTCTCTCAAAAAAAAATCAGAATTATTATGAGGTTGCTAAGGTTTACATGGTAATCAAATGTCAAATGGGACAACTACAATCAATGTTTCATGTTATCTTACCCTTAAAAGCCATAGAAAAAATTTTAAGACAATTATTTGATCCGATTTTTTTAACAATATTTTTATTTTATTTTTTTTTTTTTCAGCGTAGGGCTTTCACATGGAGAGACAAACTAAAAGCTTAATTTAAAAAAAATTGGCTCACGAATAATTGTCTTGAGATTTTTTCTATTGCTCTTAGGTACTAAAATCTATCTTAAAAATTTACTAATATTTTTATTTCCCTATATTTTTATTCAGTTTCACGAATAGTTTAAGTAGATAATATGTTGTTGCACCCGCGGAGTCCCCCTTTAACATATGTCATGTACAGGAAAATATGATTGTAGGAAGAAATGGATTGAATAAAATATTTTGAATTTTGCCACAGTTATAATCTTATAGAGGACATAAAGGACCAAGAGATGGCGCTGACATCTGAAAATTTTGCTCTTTGCATGGAGGATACGGCAATACCTATAGCATGGGGAGAATCACAAAAATTATCAAATTTCGAGGAAAGAAATCACTTACGACGTTGAAATATTTTTTTATATTTGTCCGAAAGTATTTGACAACTTATTATGGTGTTGTCATTTCTGTAAAATTATGCTGTGGCTGCTGACAGAGCATTTACATGATTTTAGAGTGTTAATCATATACAGCAATCCTCGCCAGACGCACGTAGTTCCAGCAGTTACCACTAGGTTCGCACTAACTTTATGACGCCAATAAGCAATGTTCTTTGAGATAAGAATTATTTCTAATTTCTAGAACTTAATGCAGTACTGCATAATATACTGTATTCTGTAAGTTTATATAACTAGCAATTAACTCTATTTCTCTTTATTTGCAGCCGTCAGTGTCTGTTGGAAATGTGAGCCAACTGGCGGTTGACCTGCTGATATCAACCCTGCAGCCATTGAAGTGGGCTACTGTATGGCATCCAGTTTTCCTGCCTACTGTAGGAGGGGACCCATACAATCTTAGCAGCACAGCCATTAGCACTGCTTGTGAGCGTAAGTTGAATTCTGTGTATCAATGCTAAGCTTAGAAAATTTGTCGTACCACCACTGCATTCAAGATATAAGTATGTTGTTATAAGCAGCCAAGTAATGTGACTCATGAATGAATCCTCAACTGGAGCCATGAAACTTGCTGTCACAGCACACAGTTCATAATTTGAAAATATAGAGATCTCATACTACCTAGAGTACACTAAAGTTCTTAGAGTTCTGTATAATCAAGGAGAAAAGAAAAGGAGAAAAGGCTTGATTATAAATTGTGTGTGCTTACGGATAAAATGCAAGCTACTATAGTACTGGTTTATCAAAATGAACAAAAACTCAAGTGACTCAGCATTAAGCTAGAATGATCAGTTTCAGTCTATTTAAAGTTTTTTCATTAGATTCGATGTTCCAATAAAAGTAAGAGATTATGATTTATTACGATTTTTATTTATTTATTTATTTATTTATTTATTTATTTATTTATTTATTTATTTATATATTTATTTATTTATTTATTTATTTATTTATTTATTTATTTATTTATTTTTCCCCCTTCATACAACACAAAGTATTATATTCCTTGATAGCATTTGACTGCTGTTTTTATGCATTGAAAGAACTCGTCAACTTACAAAGTTATTAAATTTCATTAAATTTTAACAAGCAATAATAATAAATTGATTCAAAAAGCTGGGTTTACTTGATGGGTAAGACCCCATAAATTATCCTGATAAAAGTGATCATAATCACATACAATAACCTTCCTTTCCGGCAAAAACCTGAAGTGTAAAATGGTATAACAATGGAGTATTGACCTCATTTTTTTTTTATTGCAGAAATGGATAGAGGGTGCAAAGTTATGCTACCCTGATTTTTTTCAGATTTTTTAGAGCCCGGGAACTATTTTTAAAAAATTATTGAAATTTATTTTTGTGACGTCACGAGACGCCGCTCCTTAAGAAAAAGATAGGACTTGCCGCCGCGTGACGTCACAAAAAGGACTTTCAATAATTTTTTAAAAATTCTTCCCGGGCTCTAAAAAATCTGAAAAAAATCAGGGTAGCATAACTTTGCACGCTCTATCCATTTCTGCAATAAAAAAAATTGAGGACAATACTCCATTGGCTAAAATCACATGCTAGAAATCTAGAAATGACACGCTAGAGGAGCGCTCAGTATTAATTTATTCTAAGAAACCAAAGTATATACGAAGGATGCAATCTCATCTCTGCATCAACTGCTAATCTTTATTGATCTTCTTTTACAGTGTTACAAACTGTTAAATTAATTTATAAAGTCTATGATTGTATCTGCAGGTTTGCAGGCGAAGAATCAAGCAGTACAATCCATTTATATGATAGTTATGCAAGTATGTTTGTATTATTATTAAGCATAAAGAAATAAAGAAAATTTGATTTTTACATTTTTACTAGCCTTCTGAGTATATAGTATAGGAAAGTAAATTTCTCAAAAAGTGTTTTTTTTTTTTTTTTTTTTTTTTTTTAAGAGATAGTGGCGAGAGAAGCTAGCTGTGGTAATGCTCTTTCCAATTCCATGCTATGTCATAAATTGGTTAAAAATTAATATCAGAATTACGATTGTCTGCCTCATACCCATCCACTCTTCCCCATTAATTTCTTGCACCCAACCTGCCAATGCTTCTTAAGCACATGCAGTAACTGGAGATTGAAATTTGGGCAGCTCTCAGTTCTAAGATACATTATATTTCCTCATTAGTATGGTGATTCTCTATGTATTGGGTGCCTTCTGGGGGATCCTTAGATCTCCACTTAAATATTTCACTTAAATTATACAGTAATATTAATTTTAAACCATTTTCCTTTGTTTTCAGTTTACATCCACAAAGAAAAAAAAATTGTTATCATGCAGCTTCGATCACCTTTAATCAAGGTATGTTTCACTTATTTTTTGTGGATTTGAAGTTTTATAAAAGAATATTCTGGGCAGAGGAAGAGCTTTATGGTTGAATAAATAAATATTACTATTTTATATTCTTAGAAAGTAATTTATAAGATATTTCAGCAGAAGTCATAATTTTAGCAATTTTGCTATTTGATATTACTATGCAACATTACTATTACCTATTGTTGTATTGCCAAATTTAAATTCTGCGATTGGATTATCCACAATAAACAAATTAAATATAAGCTCTATTGTTGCAAAGTTCATGCACATTTTTTGACATAAATATGAGATTTAAGACTTCTGTAATGTTTGCACTCACCATTTGTATTAATTATTTCTTAACCTGATGTAATCACCTTTAATTTCAGAAACACAAAACTTCCTTCCTGAAAAGTTTGGTTACTTGGATCAAACAGCAGTGTTTTACCCAGACCATCATTCTTGCCTCGCTGAGTGCATACGAGAGGTTTGGGCTTCAACTTAAGAGCTCCCCCCTGCGTTATGTTGCCAGTCAGACCATTGGAGAGCACAACCTTGCGACTTTCAAGTAAGCACCAACTAGAACAGAAGGCACTGTACCTTGGGTTTTGTCAACTATCACTGTATTCATAGTTACATGATAATGCCTCAAAAGAAAAAATGTAATATTGTTGGATGTTGTCCACTTAACTACATTACTGTCATGTCAATACAGTGTTTGATTTTAGAGTTACGAATTCTCAAGAGATCTCCTCTGTTTTCTCTTTCTATCGTTTGTGTAACATTTTTATTTATTTTTTTCCTCCTTGTTAATGTCAATGTATTGTTAAGTGCTAAGTTTTGTTGGTGGATTAACAAAATAAATAAAACATGATTTTTAAAATAATATCAATTTATTAAATGCACAGCATTTAAGATATATGTAAATAGATGAATTTGTACATTATCTGAAAATGTACTGTATTTATTACTATAATCTAGAATCAGATTTAAGTCTCAGCTCTGTAAATAGAACTAATGGTGGTCTGTAGGTTCATATAATGTGTGTTTTTTTTTCAGAGCTTATTTAGACATCTAAACTTGGGGAATACTAATGATTATATATACAAATATCATATCATGAAAGGTTCTGTCAGTTTAATAAAAAGAACTTTTAAATTGTGCTTTTTGAACTCTTATAATATATACAATAAAAATTTGTTATTATGCTAAGTCAAGGGACGCAGGAAATGGGGTACTGACTGGTATTTGAGTTAGCAACACTAGTAAAAAGTACTCTGAATTCTATGAAGAACGAGCCCTGTTAGAGCATTCTACGACAATTTGCTGATTTTATATGAATTTTTAAAGCTTTTTTTGATGACATAGCATTGAATCTTAAATGGAAAAATGCATCAGTTAACATTGCTAAAATGAAAAGCAATTGAGGTAGGAATTTGAAACCTTCATTATCATGATTCTAGCACCTAAAAACCTTGCAAATGAAGTTTTGGTGAAATTTCAATATTAAGTATGGGATTTGGCAATGCTAACTGATCTATTTTTCCATTTAAGATTCAATGCTTTGACGTCATTTTTGAGAGGTTTCAAAAATTCATATAAAAGCAGGAAATTGTCGTACAATGCTATAATAGGGCTTGTTCTTCATGAAATTCTTGTGCCTTTTGAAATTTTGACAAAAACTTTACATTTTTTTTTTTGGTCAGTACCCCATTAGGTTTACCTTGTATTGAGTATTACCTTATGTCAAGTTTTTCCTAGCCACACAATGCTATAATTATTTTTAACGGGACCGCAATCTCCTTTACTCAAAGTTGAGTTTTACCTAATAACAAGTTGCGTAATAGTGAGTTTTTACTGTAATATTATTTATTGTAATATATTTAATAAAATTCACCCTGTAGACTGACTGACTTGTTGTGATTAACAACATTTTTTTTTTTTTTTTTTTTACTGGTTGGATATAATAATTTTATGCAGGCTGATTGTTATATAATATAATGCAGTGAACACCGGTCTATATTTTTAATAATTTAATAAATACTTTGAAGTAAGCTTGTGTTGTTGCAGTTATACATTAATTTATAAGAAGCAGACAATGAATGATTTGAACTAGATGGTAAAACTTTTGGGGATTTGTTGTATGTTGAGCCTCGATCGCGGCTCTTCTACAGTATTTTTTAGACCTGCAGTTCATTTGGAAAGGCTATTACTTTTTCCTCCTTAACTGAACCGAGTTGTAGGGTAGTGGTCACAAATAACTTTATACTTTAATTTTCCAGCTCTTCGTGCGATCTGACTTAATGGTGGCGTCCCAATAGTCCTATTCTCGTCTACTACGTCTACTACCCTTCCCTACAATGGCGGCAAATTTAGGGCGCATCATATGCGCCCTTCTTATATAGCGGCCATCTTGGAGGGGAGGGGAAAGCTCATTTAGGGACCCTAAGTAGACGAGAAATAGTATTGGGACGCCACCAATCTTTTTAGGATTTTGTGGGCTTTCCAAATAAGCAGCTATGGACTAGCAATCTATCTCAGCATTTACCTAGTCGTATCTGATGTAAGGTAAGCATGAAAACCACAGTCAGTGTGGTTCATGAAGAATGTCATCAATCCTCCAGATGCTTGAAAAAATCCGGCAATGCCTTAAATTAAACTCCTGACTGATTCTTATTATGAATCTGACGCACTATAAACCAATGCGTGAAATGACTGGTTGTATATAAGTCAAAGATGTATGTGTGACTTGGTGTTGCAGGACACTTGGCTGGAGAGAGCTGGAGAAGCGCTCTGTGTTTCCTGCTCCTGCAGAGCTGTCCGGAAATAGGGAGACAAAAGAGGGAGAATACTACATGCCACATGGAGGCTTCACCAAGCAGTTCTTTAACATGTGGTAAACAAGATAACTATTGTACCAATGAAACATTAATGTAGTAAAAAAAAAATACCATATGCCAATCTCAGGTCTCTATCAATAATATCAATGTTATATTAACCTGCAGGAGGGAGTGGTGTTTTGGATGGGACATCTGATAGCGTAGTATCAAGATGTTCCAACTACACACAACACTGTCACACTCACAAGTTCAAGATAATGTTAGTATTTTTTTTTTATTTTTTATTTATTTATTTATTTATTTATTTTTTTACACTGAAAAATAGTTTTAGCTGATATTGCCACCACAATTACAAAATTCTAACTCAAATTCTTCAAATTAATATATTTTTCCTCACTGCAGTTTCAATGCATAAAATTACAGCACATGGTGTAAGTCCATGAAAATTATCCATGCCTCCATACCGGAAATTCAACATTCCTTGAATAACCATCCTTCTTCCCCCCCCCCTCCTCTAAGCATACAGTATATTTATTCACAGCGATAAAATAAATCATGAGATATTTTTTAATAGTGGGCACAATTGGCATAGGCTAGCTAGCTTGATTCTTTTTGTAATTGCAGGAGCCATACTGTAACACAAGGAAAACAATTAACTATGTATATTACTAGGGTTTGCTGGAGGTGTTATGATAGGGGTGAATTGTGGAGTAAAAGGCAGTGTTTTCTTAACATATAGACCACTAAAATAAATAGAACAGTTGAAATAAAAAGAAAAAGGTGTGAAGTTGTTTCCTTGTCTTAACCATTTGCATTTTGTAATTGAAAATACTTTTTTCTTGTGATCCGATAACTAGTTATCCAGGGGCGGATCCAGCCCGCGGCTTTGGGGGGGGGGGGGGGGTGCCTTATCCCCCAATGTTAAATTTTGGGGGGGGGGGGGGCGCAGGGGGGGGTGGTAATACCTTTAATGTATTTGGGGGGGGAGGCGATCACCCCCATCGCCCCCCTCCCCCCTGGATCCGCGCCTGTAGTTATCCTGTATATTAATCAAGAGCCACGTTTTTATAAAGCGTACATAGGTTATTCTTTTCGATAATGGTTTATTTAATTAAAGAAATAATACTGTAAATTTGTATATATAATTATATTACACAACCAATTCTATCAGGAAACAATAAATAAATTTAAATTATTGTCATAATGCTATTGAAAAGCTTAAGGATAAACTGATAAAAGTAATGTTTTGGGAAAGCAATCAAATTTTAGAAGTTAGTTTCTGGTACATTCAGATATTGATTCTCAATTGAATTGAAATGTATTATATACTGTATATGCGTTTCCTTTCTTTCTTTGCTATTGTTACAACAAAACTCTAGAATTATTGTTGTTTTGCTACAGCTGTGCTGAAATGCTGCCAGTTGCTGGCCTGCTGAAATTCTGTGACGAGGGATGTAACACCCCTGATGCTCAACAACTGGCAGACTACCTCAACTCCTGGCTCATAGTTGTAAGTTTTCCTTTGAACAGAGAAGTTAATTCGACTGTATCTTAGGTAGTAGAATACCAGTGCTTCACTTGGCAGTGCCTGAAAGTTATTCCAACTTTGAATTATTGGTTGCTGTATCAACTTAAAGCACTGACAGCTAGAGGGGATGAATGATTACCAAGCTGATAAAGTATAAATTAAATAAATCTCTTACTGCATCACTATAGTACAGTAATCTTTGGAAGATTATTAAAAATTATTAGGTTGTATATATGTGATGTTTGAGTTTCTTTTGCTACTTTGTAAATTTATACTTAAATGTAAATTTTGATATTCAATTGTATAATCAATAGCCATTTCAAAAGTAGTCCTAAAATGAAATATTTTTTATGCTAAAATACAAAATGATAAAATATATTAATAACTTGAAATAAGTTGATTGGCAAGTTTATATTAAGCAGGGGACTAGAAAGAGCAGAGTTATAGAAGTAGGTGCCTTTTCCTTGGCTCCAGCTTGATGTCCCTGAAAAGAATTTATGTAATTTTGTTAATATGATCCTAATTTTATGATTTGCTATTACTATTACCTGTCATCGTGTAGTTCAGGATAATTGATATTTGTGCCAGCTGCTTAGTTTTGAGTTTTAATTTATACTGGCAGAATATGATGTAGTTAAATAATTTACCTTTAGTGATTGTCAGATTGAAAGATATTTTTTTTAATGGCTTTCCCGTGTATGTCTAACCTGTCTACTCAGGAGTAGAATCTATTAGATAGGGACAGAAAATAGTCAGGAAGGACCAGAGTCCAAACACCCTAGTGTAGTAACCCTTAGGATAAAAGGAGTAAGAACAAGTACGAGGTTGACAATGGGAAACCACAGAAAACCATCATCAAAGCAGTCTGCACCTAAATAAAATTTAGCAACTCCCAAATACAGTGCTCAACTTCTACATGTCATGGCCATTGCAGGTCCGCAAGCGTACTCAGGAACACTTCCAAACTGGTAGACACCAGTGGCAAACTCAATCTCTGGAGACGATCCAGATTAGCAGTCTGACACATAATCACTGATGAAAGTAAGCCGGTGCGCACCAGTGTGCCGCACTGGTAAGACTTGATCTCGAAATTGATTGAAAAAGCAAGGATTTTTTTAGGAAAATTTAAAATATTAACAAATTTGGAATAGTTTTATTTGATTAACCTTTTAATAATTTAATTTAAACAACACAATAAAAATACCCAAACATGGATGAAAGCAATATGTTCGTGGTTTCTTCTTGTTATTCAAAAACTTTTTTTTTAGTTCGTCTAGTGTGTGATCAGATGGTTCTTAGTTTGGGTTTTCTGTCACGACAGTCACGAGGCAAATGAAATGCTGAATGGCCGGTATATGGATTAATTACTATAATAGAATGCTAGGTCATGGAAGGAACTAGCCTTGATTTCATTAAATGTGATGGATTCAGAACATTGAGTCCAAGAACAATAAAAAAATACATCATAATTATGATACCTGCAACCGCAACCTGTGTATGAAATAATTTTTAGCAATGAAAAGAATAAAACCGCTAAATTATTTATTATTGCAAAAAATATTTAAGATTGAGAGCAAAGTATGTGTTCCTTGATATGTCCTTATTTCTTACATATTTGAAATTGTTGCTTTGTTTCAGACTGATGAAGCGAAGCAGTGGAAGATGCCTCCTTCATGGCGCTTGTTCTTTGGCAACCCTCCACCCATTGAAATCTTCTGAGCTTTAACCTCATGACACAATACTAAATAAGGAACTCGCTTTAAAAATGGAATCTTTAACACAAACATTAAATACATTAATTACAATGAATACATTGTTCTGAACATTTGAAATGATGTACGTAGCTTGACTTTGCACTGTCACTTTGACGATGGTAAATATAGAACATACATGTGGAACAAAAGCTTTGTCAAAGTGACAGTGCAGACCATTCATTGGTCAAGGTATACTCAGTAAGAGAAAGAAACTCAGGGTAGCAAAAATTATGCAAAAAAAAAAAAAAAATAATAATAAGCTAAAAGCAAGTCAAATTTGCGTATTAAAAACCTAGTGGTGTTTATTTGTGTGTTATATTTATTATTCAAATATAACACAAATAAAAACTTAAAAAGATGTGTATTTGTAATAGTAATCCAGTATTCACTGTAACAAACTGTCCATACCCATTTTCATAATTATATAGTACACGATATATATGTACATTTCATTTAAAACCAGCTCTTTAGTGTAGTGGTTAGTACACTTGGCTCTCGTCCGAGAGGTCCCCTGTTCAAATCCCAAACACGGCAGACTTTTTGCGACTTGGGATGGGTGTGGCTGGCTACTAGATGAAGGAGTTGGTAGGAGGAAGGCAGCTTCAGCTGTCTATACTCCGCTGGGGTGATTAAGACTGCGGAATGTTGTGCAAACGACATACGTGCTCTACTTAGAAACGGTACTTAACTGTCTGGCTTGCAGACTAGGTATTAAAATTAAGAGCCCCAGAGAGCTCTGAGAAAAATGTTGAAAAACAAGTTCCGCCATTGGTAACAAACCACATTTCATTTTGTGGCATCCTATAATATAAGATGAGTAATCAATATATACAATTGAATTATTATTTAAAGATGGTGTTCACTGATTATGAATATAATACTATGTTATAGTTGGATTACTTTTTGTATGCACCTCTTACAAGTATTGATAATGCTCAAATTTCAGTTTGTTGTTATTTTTCTGCTTTTTTTTTTTTTTTTTTTTTTTTTTTTTTTTTTTTTTTTTTTTTTTTACATACTTTAAACTTTTTTGTAATTTGTCGTACAATCGAAAAACAAAACAAAATAATTATTATTATGAATTATCGAGCATTAAATTATCTGAAGCAAGAACAGAAGTTTATTTATGAACAATTTAAGTTGAAAAAAATTCAGTGAAACATAAAAGTGTATAATATATATACCCTAATATACATACAAACAACAAAAACAAGTGAACAATGATCAAGAAGTGCCAGATAGAAATGTACGTCCATTGTATATTTAATTACTAAAGAAAAAGAGAGAAATAACCAGCAAGGCCTTGTCACAGCAGGTAAAAATCTTAAGTCTTAATCACAGGTTGACTTAAAAACTTATTTACATTAATAGATTGTAAATAATTTTCAAGCCAACCATGTATAACCACAAGATTTTCACCTGCATATTGACCTTTTCAATCGGTAAGGCCTTGCAGGTTATCTCTGTCCTTTTCTTTAAAAATATGTAACAATTTTAATGGTTCATTTTCCTTAAATTTAATAGATGCATGTTATTAAATATTAATTGACAGTTCAGCAAATGGTAAAAAAAAAAAAAAAAAAAGTGAGCAATTGTGTGTGTGTTTGTGAATTTATAATTTTGGTTACCCTTTGTATTGTAGTAACATTTTTTAACTATATTTATATATATATTTTTTAATAACTGTAGAAAATTACTTTGCTCGCCATCCTTTTTCATTCTTTAAAAAATTGGTAAATGACAATTAAATTATGCACAATGACCTAATATTGGTAAAAGAGTATTTGTCATGCAGGCTTATTTATAATTTTAATTCCTTAGATTATAATTATGAACATCATCAGATTTCAATAATAAAATTTGAAAAATAAATAAATAAATAAATGAAATATATACTTCTTTTTTTTTTCAGGGTCGTGTTAATAAATATTATATAATCATAATTAGTTATCATTACAGTTCTATTGAATAAAAATTATTTATTTGCATGTGTTCATCAACAAAAGCCCAAAAGACTTGTGCATTTGCACACGCATAGTACATAATTTTTTAAAATTTTCATGTACAACACCTTAATTAATATTTGTTTATAAAATCAGTTTTTATCATACTATTGAAATGCAGAACACTCTCATGCACACTATTTCTAACATATTTTGTATTTTGAAGGATAAAAGAAATAAACATTTTTCTACTTTAAATTAATGCAATACTTTTGCTGCAGATTCGAGCTAGTATATAATATTGTGTACATGAAGGACCAATAGATGGCGCTGCGTGAAGAAATTTTGGCTCTTTGCATCGAGGATACGGCAATACCTATAGCATGGGGAGAATCACAAAAATGACAAAATTTATATGAAAGAAATCACTTATAAAGTTGAAATAATTTTTAATATTTGTCTGAAGATATGGGACAACTAGCTACTTAATTATGCATGGTGTTGTTTCAAATTGTAAAATTATGCTGTGGCTGCTGTCGGAGCATTTTCATGATTTTACAATATTAATTATTAAATTATGTAATGGGCCCTCGCTTCACGCACGTAGTTCAGTCATTACCACCATGCAGGTTCGCTGCCAACTTTATGGTGTCAATATAGTTGAAATTTATTAAGATGTCATTCATGAAATACTTTTATATAATTATATATTCTTACTAATAACATGTAATAAAAAGTGGAACATTAGGTTTTTTACTTAATTAAGTGATGGCTTAATTCCTATTTAACTACAAGTTTTACAAGAATTTTAGTGTTGCATTTTTCTAAACAGAAGGTGCTCTTTAGAGTGTGTATAATATATAAATACTATAGCCAGTTTGTGATATATATATATATATATATATATATATATATATATATATATACATCCAGCTCTATGAATTTATATCTGCAAGATATTAATTGAATGCACTGCATGCTTATATATTTGACATGTAGGTCAAATAATATGGCATATATATTTAAAAATTGCTCCATATTGATTCCTATATAGATATACCATACATATATAATTTAATTATTTTGTTTGTAAAAATTCTTACGGAAGAATATAATATTTGTTTTTTTGTGAATGCACAATTGGTTCAATTTATCATCTGCATGTGGACACATACATATAACATAAAATATGAGACATATACATGAAGTCATCTGTCAAAAGCAATATAATTCTTAAATTTTTGTAGCTTTAATTTTCACAATCCGTTCAATAAAGTACAAACATCAAAGTGACTAAACACATTATATAAATGAGTCATTTTGTTAATAAATAACATAAATATTGAAAACTGAGGCTTGATAAAAAAGCAAGTCATTTTTAATGGTCAGCATCCATGATGACATCACCAATCCTTTGTCCTCCCATTTACTTACAAAAAAAGATTGGGCGCACGTAAGATCCTATACGGAGCAATTTTTCAATCGTTTATTGTTAAGTTTGTTAACCCTCTAAATAAGTTATGTTTGCAAATTTAAAATTAGGTATTGGCACTAACCTTTTACGTTTGCTGCTATAAAAATTTTATTATTTGCCTTGGGTCAGTTTAATTAAAGAGCATCTAAAGAATTTCGCGGTAGTAGTGTTTTGACTTCGAGCCGAAAAAACGTGCGCAGAAGGGTTGCGCGCCGATGCGCGGTGGTTGTAGCAGGAGTCAAAATTAGCAAACGAACATATGGCGACAATATAATTTTTCTGATGGATACTTACCATTGAATAACTTTAATTAAAGTTCTGATTGTAAATGGCTATAATCAATAATTTTTTACATAATATCAGGCGCGGATCCAGTTTCCAGCTGCAGCCTCCCCCCCGAAATTTTGGATTTAACATGGGCAATATAGGCATTTCCCCCACTCCAAATTTTTTTTTTTAACATTGGCCTTATGGAGGCAGCCCCCCCCCCCCCCCCCCCGAAATTTTTTTCTGGATCCGCGCCTGCTTAATTCACACATTACTGATGTTATTGCACTATATTTAGTAATAAAATTAAGGATTTAAATGAATCTACTGATACTGAAATACAACTAATATTAATAGTTTTATAGTTTTTTTACACACATTCAAAAATATTCAAAATTCAAATTTCTTTATTTAATCTATTTCTCCTACAATTAATATATCAAGCATGTAATAGAGATATAACTGTTGAGGTTAATAGAACAGGTCATGGCGGCAACAAAAAAAGGCGAGATTAATTTAAGGAGTGGTTATTAATATAGGTATATAATATGTACAAACAATTATTATTATAACTATTTTAAGGGTAAGATAACGCCGCCAATGTTAAAAAAAAAACTCACGCGATAGAAAATTATGAAAAAAATTTAAAATGTTCTCCTTTACATTCCCTATCATTAGCTAAAATATCAAGTATTAAAATACGAGCTAGTTTTTTAGTTATAAATTTTTAAAGTTGACTATACTTTAACATGAAGAAATGGAACTTCCTCATGTTAAATTAGTCAGCTTTAAAAATTCATAGCTAAAAAACTAGCTCGTATTTGTATACCTGATATTTTAGCTACTGATAGGAGATGTAGAGAACATTTTAAATTTTTTCACAATTTTCATGAGGGATAATTTTTTTAACATTGGCCGGTGGCTTTATCTTACCCTTAACCCTTAACGGTGGGCGGGAGGCCGTAACTGCCATCTATTGGAATTGTCTAGGAAGTAAATAATTATTTCCGTTTGTTTTGCAGTAATTATTATGAAACTATCTGAGGTCCTAGAGTAAAAGAGCCGCTAACCAATGTAAAAAGAATTAATAAGTTTCATTCAATTATAACCCAGAAAAACTTTCAACAAATTTCTGAAGCGCCATCTTTTGAGCAATTTTTGTAACTCAATTCCAGAGTTGTTCTGGACAGTTAATCTCAGAAACTTGAGTTTATAATTCAATTGGATTTTTACAGTAGATAGCTAATAATATAGTGCAGGTATGCAGTTGGTTTCAAAACGATCAGATGAAAACTTTCCAAGAAAAAAATTGAAATGTACGAACACTATCAAAACGTCTTGTTTGAGCCTACCCCCCACCCTTAATTAAAAAATAAAAAATAAATAAATGCGTAAAAAAAATAAAAGTAGAGTTGCATGAAACTTTCATGCAATTCATACTTCTATATATATAATATATATATATTATATATATATATATATAAAATGATACCACAATTATAATACTAGAAACAAATCCAACGTTATGACAGAGAAGCACACAGTAAATACACAATTTTTTAAAAACTGCAATGTACCAGACCGCTAACATTTATGATTTTTTACCAAGCTGTCGGAAAGAGATAGAGAATAATAAATTGTTTCGATTGAAATTAAAAAGTGTACTAATATCCAAGGAGTTTGAAAGTGATAAAATGTCTGAAAAAATACCATCTTAATATATAAGTCGTTTAAATTTTAAGATGCAAAATATAACATTATTTTTTGTAAATTTTCATATTATTGTTATTGAATTTTAATTTTTAATCTACATTCTATTTGTAATGTTTAGTATTTTTTATATCGATGTGGTATAAGTATGCTTTATGCATTAACCAACAAAAGTTTAATATATATATATATATATATATATATATATACATGCAGTGTGTGTGTGGTAGAGATAATATATTTTAGTTCCTTTACAAGAGCTTATTGAAATGCGTGTGAAAATGACGTACTTATATAATGTTGGCACCCAAAGCCGAATTCGGCCCCTGGGCCGAATTCGGCTTTGGATGCCAACATATATATAATCGTAAACAGTATAAAATAAACACAGGCTTAATTACTATCATATATTTTTGGGAATTCGACATATTACAGCATTATTAACTCTGATCATTACTAAAACCTGTTACAGGGTGTAATATATTATATAATTCACGTACTGCACTATATATAGCTATTATATTTGTAGCAGGTAGAAGATGGTTATAGAAGCGAACAGCAGTGGGTGGTAGTATCCCGCGGAAAATCTGTGGGTGGCCGAGCTTCTTCATGCAGTGGCGTTCAACCAGCGCACGAGCTCCTTTTCACATCGTCCTTCTGCTCGCATTGGCTTGTATTGTGAAAAGAAAGATGAAAAAGTAATATCATAAAAGAAAAAAAAAAAAAAAAAAAAAAAAAATCAAAATTGACCATGAATAACAAAATTTGAATAGAATAGAAGATGCCATTTAGCTTTTTTTCTGTCGTAGAGCATTTATAAACAGAGCTATTTATTAATTAAATTCATTTAATAAAAAAAGGAATGTTCCCAACAGTATTTATAAGACCAATAAATTGTTACAATTAAATGTATTATATATTGTAATATTAATATTATACATATATATTATATGATATATAATACAATAATATATATGTATGTTAATGGAAATTAAATGAAGTTTGAAATTGAAAACACAATCTATATAATTATATTATATTCTATATGTAAAGCATTTTTCTATAGTTTCCATTTTCAATTACTTTTCGGCTCTATGTATAGTCATATAATTATTTTATAATATAATAATTACAAAGGATTAGGTATAGCATATTAAGGTATTCACGTATTAATTATAATTATAGAAGTATATATTAATAATGTAAGGTTATATATATTCTTTAATTTTAATATAAAGCTAGCTGGATATGATACAACATATGACAATTTATGCAACATATAATAATATTTTAATTATTTATTTATATTAAAATATATATACTAATTAAATAATAAAATATATAATTAAAAGTAGTTCTATATAATATAAATATTAGTTTTTAACTATTGATGGCCGATATAATAAACAAGTTTATAGTGTCATCTTATACTGATTTGCTTTAATATTCTCGATAATGTTTAATTAATTATAATACAGTTTTTTCTTTCTTATATAACCTGATTTTAGGACAGGCGTTACTGTCGATCCTCGATCTTGATGCAGGTGTGTATATATATATATATAGTATAAGCATATATATACAGTATATTATAATATTATGCAAATCATTATGTTCATTAATTTAATTAATTTAAAAATATTTTGTATTCTATACTATAGCATATTCAACACATAATTAACGCAATATTATTCAATATTATTTAAAGAGATTTAAAGGGAACATAATTATGTTATTCAAATTGGAGTACCGCGAGATAAATAAGTACCTCAGCGAAATAGCGACACTTAATATGTCCCATCCACCTCTGTAATGGAATATATCGACCTCAAAATTTTTATTGCAGAAATAGATAGAAGGTGCAAAGTTATGGTACTCTGATTTTTTTTAGAGTCCGAGGACTATTTTTTTTAAAAAAATTACTAAAAATTCAGAGAAATTGACGCCTCTTGACGCCTCTCTTAAAATGACATGCAGGAATTAAAGGAGTGTGGGTTCAAACCAGACCTCGGCAAAACTTTTTAGCAATACTTCCCGGCCCTTCCCGGGCTCTAAATATATATATATATATATATATATATATATATATATATATATATATATATATATATATATATATATATATATATAAGGAAAAGTATGTGTGTAAATATTTTATGAGACCACCAGATGCAAAACTAGGAAATTGCATGCATATACTATATATATTATTATACTTTCCGCTAAATAAAAACTATCAGTTTTGTTAGTAAAAAGTCTAAACGTTGTCGTTGATGTTGAAAGTATTATCGCAAATTTCAATTGTCTGCTTTAGCGTCTGGTATATTATGTACAGAACGTACCCTTGTATAACAATTAAAAATTCATTATAATGTGTTATCCGTTCGAACTTATCTGGATAGCATAATATTTGATTTAGAACACCAAGTTACAACCCTTAAAGTTCAAGAAGTTTCGAAGAAATTATAATATTTTTATTTGTATTATCATTCAAGATATAAAATAGCAATAAAATTAGATTTCATATAATATGTATTTAAAAAAAAATACTAGTATATTTTTATCGAGTATTTATAGAGAGTTTAATTTTAACTCTTCAAATGGTATATATTTATAGTTATTTATTTACTATATTATATATTATTATTATATTATATTATATTATATTATATTATATTATATTATATTATATTATATTATATTATATTATATTATATTATATTATATTATATTATATTATATTATATTATATTATATTATATTATATTATATTATATTATATTATATTATATTATATTATATTATATTATATATTATAATATATTAAATATTAAGAGAGAGAGAGAGAGAGAGAGAGAGAGAGAGAGAGAGAGAGAGAGAGTACCGAAGAAAGAAAATCAACATCTTATTCTTATATTATTATATATATAATATTTGATATTTCCATTATTTATATCAAAACGCAACTACACCAAACAAATTCATTTTTCAATAATTATTCTCTTGTTTCGATTATAACACACATATGTATATATATATATATATATATATATATATATATATATATATATATATATATATATATATATATATATATATATATATATATATATATATATCTGTATTTACTATATAAATATAATACAAGAAGAGTTAAAAATTATAATTTATCTACATATTATATTATAGGCCTAAGTAATTTATGTTGTTGACAAGCGTATTATTAGAATTTACGTTCAATTAAATTTTCCATTACAATGGTGGCAGGTCGATTAAAAAATTGATGATCAGCTCGACAGGCAGGCCCTGTTAGCTCTATCGTCCTTCATCCATCACCTCGATCGTATACCGCCTTTGTCCGACCGGCAGCAGCAGCACAGCTATATAGCGTCTATCGCCGCGCCTCCTGATTGATCAATTCAATCAGTATGAGACTGCACTGATTAGTTGCTCCAGGCTCACGCGAACTGCCGGCCGGCTTGCTGGCTTCAACATGTATGCTTTGCAATTGATATGAATATGTGATGAGACTATGTCATAGCTACGTAATGCAGTAAGCCAGTAGTAAATATATTATTATGATCCTTACCGTTATATTATTAAGCATTCTAACAGTATTAAAAGCAAGTATTCACTGTTTCTTTTGATGCAAGGAAAGAAATGTTGTATACATCAGTACAATACATTATATTTAAAATAAATGGCTAAAAATAAAACAATACATTGATGCATCAGTAATTGAATATAAATATAATACATTAATTTGATTAAATTAATATATTATATCATATAATATATTAATCAAATGTATATTTGCAAACTTTGCAAGGTTTCTTCACAGTTAGGATCAAATATAATACATATATTCGTATTTATTGATATCGTTTGTATCTCTATTTGTATAATTATTAAGTCTCTTTAGTTCTTTACAAAAATGTATGCTTTTTAATATGTCATGTGAACACTTTTATGCATTTCATTACGTACACCATGTTAACCATATTTAAAATATATTATACACACAAGGCCTGTTCTTAAATACTTTATTCTTAAGGAAAAATACTGGAATTTAAGTGAGAGAAAATTATTTTAGTGAATTTTACTTTACAATGACATTTCATTTATTTATCTTCTCTCTTTAACAATGCTACGTAATAGGTAATTAATAATTAATTAATTATATTCCCTTCCAGAACTAATGAAATTAATAGAACTAACAATATAAGAGTGTTTTGACTTATACCCACCTGGTGCATGGTGGATTAATAAAGTTCAAACATCACACTTCATTTGGTGGTCGAACCAACAAATGAAGTGTGATGTTTGTCAAGGTGCATAGTCATCTAACATAGCAACGTAAAACTGGCTCCTTCATTTCATTTCAGTAATATAACTGAAATATAACTAAATGATCTACTATACAAGATCCTTGGTTATAATACATGAATGGAAAACTCAACTTTAATTAATTTTGCTCCAAGTAAATTGTCTAGCATACTAGCTGTTAAAGCCATTTAATAATGTTATATTCTGTCAGATGCCCACTGAATATACAGTGTATCGATGAATGAAAATAATTTTAAAATTTTATAACAACAGAAAACTCACAGCATTTAAATGTTATCATCTTTGATCAGAATTTGCTTAAAGATCAGAGTTCCCACCCTCAGTAGCACGTGTGTGTGTCTTGGCCTGCGTTACAGGTACGTACGTACGTGTCTCTGCGTTTCCTTCTATTGTCATTGTTCATCAGTCAGTCAGACCACGAACTGCCACGCACGCCACTCAATGTTTGCACTCATCCTTTACTGCATGCGACATATAAATTATATTTCCATAATCATGGTAAGGATCCTAACACTCACGTTACTTTTGTGATAACATGCAACAGAGCTAGGTTACTCTTATTTTACACCAAATATTTATTATAAATACGTTCTTAAATACATAATCGGTTCAAATTTATAAAAAAATCAAATGAACCGTACGTCTGAACAGGAGACACAAGGTTAATCTGATTCTTGATTACGAAAAGGTTAAAAAGTGCATTAATATTATGTTTCAATTATATTATATTGTAACTTGTGAAGTAATTAAGTTGTACAATTATTATAATAATTATATGACGCGATTTATAACCATCATGGTTACCCTAACCATATACCCTAACTTAATGAAATGACACTAAACGCGGATTAAATTAATATTAGTACGTGAAATCTTAAAAGCAAATTTTCATCGATAATTTTATTGATTATTAATAATGGGGTATTGTCCTCATTTTTTTTATTGCAGAAATGGATAGGGCGTGCAAAGTTATGCTACCCTGATTTTTTTCAGATTTTTTAGAGCCCGGGAAGTATTTTTAAAAAATTATTGAAAGTCCTTTTTGTGACGTCACGCGACGGCAAGTCCTTTCTTTTTCTTAAGGAGCGGCGTTTCGTGACGTCACAAAAAGAACTTTCAATAATTTTTTAAAAATAGTTCCCGGTCTCTAAAAAATCTGAAAAAATCAGGGTAGCATAACTTTGCACCCTCTATCCATTTCTACAATAAAAAAAATTGAGGTCAATACTCCATTGCGACAGCTGCTTTCCTTTTTTAAATTTTACATCTTATTCTTACTATATATTTATCTTTATAATTGTCATATAAAAGTCCATTGTAAATACAATTACAATTTGTCATAAAAATATAATAAGCAAAGCTATAAAAATATTAATAGTAGTTATTATTTATCACATATTATATTGCATTTTTTTAATGCTACTTTTTATAACACCGTCTTCCGAATGCTGATGTACTCTAGAATTTTATTTCAATATAATAATAACCACATTCAAGGACACTGGTATACTTTGCTGGCACCATTATATAGGGAAACAGCAATTACGTTGTATTTATCACCTCATAGTGCAATATACATCATTATATCGTGTTATACACTAATGGTACATCACCTTTAACATTGTAAAAATATGTTATAGAATTTATATATACGTAATATTGCATGACATTTTACATCATATTATACTTAACAAATGTATAGTTAAACTTCTACAAAGAGTTTTTGCCGACTTTCTATAACAAAATATATATAATAACGTTAGGTTGAAGTCAATTATGGTATGTAAAGCAGTATGAATATACATTGAACCATAATCTTTATAATAATAGCTTTTTTTGTTATGTCTTATATCATAAAACAGTTGCATGTAAATTAATCGTAAAAAGGTACTAAAGCAAAACAATTATGATAGTCATACAAAAAAAAGCTGTAATTTAAAACTTGTTACACTTTTTACCTGTTTTTCTTAAGTTGAACTAAAAAATATTCCAGGACGTTTTATTTGTATTTTACTCAATTACACATTTCTTTGGGTGATCAAGACGTGATTAAGTCCTGCAATTTGCTGAATTAAGTATATATATAAAGAGATACCATGGTATTGGACGTATTGCCTTTTTAAACTCTCATCGACTTTCATGAAAGTGAAATCCATGTAGTCAATTGAATATTTGTAACGCAGAAAGAAGCTTGCATGTTGTAAAGATGCATTTCATTGTTGCACGTGTGTCACATGTTATACCAGTACGCCATAATCTTATTGACATATTGAAGTGTATCAATTACTGAGAAAAATAGTTAAAGAGTAACTTTTGAAATCAAAAGTTTAACACTGGTGGATCTATGCCAGCCCCAAATTCTTTTAAAAGTTAAGTACTCAAGTACATTGAAATGTACCTTGTATAATATATCAGAAAGTAAAGAGTCAGAAGATAAAATGCTATCGACTTCGGTGTAGTATTGTATGAGCTGCAATGCCTAGAATGTCACTGTTTTAAATATAAAATTCTAAGTAGTAACTCCTTAAAATTGTAAGCAGCGGGCTCTCTATGGCTTTATGTCACAAGTGCTACTTTGTTAAGCTGTAAACTCTTTAGGTTTTTAAGCGTAATAACATTACTTTAAAAGTAGAATACTACTTTACTTTTTATTGAATGTACTTTTTATTTTTAAGTACATAATGGGTAAGATTCAATGTATCAAACCATTATTTTTCAAGAAATATCTACATTACTTATTATAGAGTAAACTATATTATTTTATCTACTTAAGCAATAGAAAGCTACCTGTTAATCTTTTTGCTTTCAATGCATGCAATAACTTAACATGTTAAATATTTACTATTTTCATGGCAAATGTGTAGCAACTCAAATCATAAATGAATATTTTGTTCAGTTGGATTCATTCATCGACTAACATGAAGTAAAAGCATTAAAGTACTGTTTCAAGTAAACTTCAATGCTTTTGCTTTGTGTCAATATATAAATTGATCCAACTCCACATTGCTACAAAAAAAGTCACAGTTACAACAGATTTGGAATCGTTATATTAAAAATAGTAAATATAAATAAAGACATAAAAATAATAACTACATCATAACTTAATCAATGAAAAAAATGAATATGATTACAATATACAATTTATTGAAATAAATGGACATATAGAAATAGCATACATAATAAACCTTGCTTATTTAACAAAACATCAGAGCAGCGTATTATATGATGTTGCATGATGTGTTGAAATTACAATTTAATAACTATGAAAACATTATCTACACGGAACTTCTATTCTGCAGACGCTGCAGCTCAGTGCACAGGTTTCCTGGAACCTGAAAGTAACATTAAAATCATGCTTAAAAAAATTGTCATAGCAATTTCATTACTATTAAAAATATGGGGCGTGAAAAAATTATGGACATACTTTGCTGCTTCACAAATATTTTTTTTAATGCCGTTGTTTAAAAGTTTTCCTGTATATAAAACTTTTGTTATGACGAATAAAAAAAAATGCACATTTTAATTTTCAGTGAATAAAATTATTTGAAAATTTTAAATAATATTTAATAATTTCACATAATATTTTCATGGAAATTTCCCGACGCCCCAAACTTTTTTTTTTTTTTTTTTTTTGCCCATGTAACATTAATCACTAATCAGATTTGCAGATTTGTCCATAGGACCGAAGTTGACTTTGCCCATGACCAGGGAGGGGGGGGGTATTTTTTTTTTTCACTTAACCAAAAGTTTGTCGTCCTGAATCGAAATGGTAAAAAAAAAAAAAATTTGGAGAGGGGTGGGAAAAATTTCCCCCCACCCCACCCCATTTTTTTTTTTTTTTTTTTTTTGCCCACGGAACAATAATCTCTAATCAGATTTGCAGATATGCCCATAGGACCGAAGTTGACTTTGCCCATGACCCGGGAGGGGAGGGGGGTATTTTTTTTCACTTCACCGTCCCTTCGTCGTCCACAATCAAGATAGTGAAAAAAAAATATTTTTGGGGGGGTTGGGGAAATTGGGGGGGGGTCACTTTTCCCGGATTTTATTTTTGCCCATGCGAACCGAATCACCGATCAGATTTGCAAAGTTGCCCATAGGGCCGAAGTTGGGTTTGCCCACATGTGTAGTATGTAGTGGCAATTGTAGTAACGTGGAAATTAAAACAAAAATAATACTTAACAACTATAAAACAAAACTTTTAAAAAGGGTTTGATTCCGATGTTAGCATACTTACAGTTTTATCATCAGATGATCCCCTCCGGGAGTTGGATGCCATGCTGTCTTCGGTAAAAAAAAAAATTGAACTTTCAAACACATTATTTTAATGAAAATATGACATAAATCACTAAACTTTATGACACAACAGATAAATAATTAATGGATTTAACTAAAAATCTTTAGTTCAAAAAGATAGTACTAAAGATGACTTCGATGTTTGTAGATAACTTGTCGAGTATAAATGGCCGCAAACACGGCAAGCAAAGAGAGATGAACGACTGACCAACTGTCATCGCTGTGCGCATGTGGTGCGCATGCGATTTGTAAGTAAGAATTCCGTAACTTTAAATATTATGCTGCACTCTTTAACTTTTTAAGCATTATACGACTTGATATTTTATGGCGTTATGAAGTAACTTTTACTTATTTGATTCTAATGTTTTTTAATGTTAAAAGCTATGAAGCAAAGAGAGTAAGAAACTGTTTAAAAGTTCAAACTGTAAAATGCTATACATCGAGCGTTGTAAGTTAAAAAACAAACAAGAGCAACACATATAATGTTAAATACAAAATTATTAGATATTGTAGTATCATTTAGGTCGATACTTTATTAAATACTTACATTCATTGAATTTAAATTATTTAACTTAAGTCTCCAGATTATGTATTTTATAACTAACTAATAACAGAGTTGAGTCTTAAAGCATTATGTACTTGTTGCATTAAAATTTCTTTAATGTTTTAAAACTTTATAAGTTTAACCTTTCACCGACCTAAGCAGCGAAAAAGCAGCAAAACTTTAAAATTTTATGTAGAAGACGGTTGCATTTTAAAAATAATTGCTTTGATTATATACCAAAGTAATTTGAAGCTTTATTTTTTTCCTCAGTGTAATAATATAGTGCATAAATATCGATAGTCACCAATATATTTCTTCGAATCTATATTGCTATATTGAGATGACTAGATTGAAATAAAATACATAGTAACCTCAATTTATAATTATAGATTAATATTCACGATTTCACGAAAGAGTTATTCAGCTTTCTCAACTAATCGCGTTTAGCGCCAGCCTTAACTCTAAATCGTAAATCGCGCCCAATTATATAATTATAAAACATGCTTGTTCTTTAATTGCAGTTAAAGTAAGAATTACTTTAAATGTAACAATAATGTATTTGAAAAAACAAAAAAAACATGACATGTATCTCAGGAAAAAAACATTAATTTTGATTGCGTATGTTACAGCACCCAAAACGGAATTCGGACAATGCATGACTTGAAACGATCAGAAATATCATATTACCTTTCAAATACGAAACTAAAAAAATGATGGAGTGAGTGAAAAGGTTATAATATTATTATCCTGATTTTTGGTTCATCCAAAATTAGTTTTGTTCAAAAGAAATTATCAAAAGCAAAAACATTTCCCTTTTTTTTTCTGTAAAAAATTATGGGTTTCGAATACAACATTGGTTTTAAATTTTTAAAGCTTGTCGCATGGAAACTGCTACAACTTTCACTGCAGCACTATCAATGATGCAAAACTACAATACATCATTCTGGAACCCATAGTATTAAAACAGTTTTTTTTTTTCTATGCTGAAAAGGATTAAAAGGAATTAGTTGCGACCAAATGAAATTAATCATTGAAAATTTGTAGGCTGTTACCGATGGAGATGAAGGTAAAAGGATGTGTTTGAAAATAAAAAGAGAAACAGTATATTTCAATTATACGGTAATCCAAAAAGCCCCTAAAACATTTGCAGTTGTGTGGGTGACTTTAAATCTGAATAGTAAAAGTTAACAATAAAAAAATAAAAAATGTTATTTTTATATTCCATAATTTTCTAAAAAATTGAATTCTCCACCTTGATGCACGTAATTTTTAATTTAATAAATGCGCAAAAAAGAACGTATATTATAAATTGAACTACTTACAGTTAGTTTGTTTCTTCATCTATATAGTACAAGATGACATGAAATGATTTGTATAGATTTAATTGGTGTAATATGAATAGATTGAAAAGCCAGAGTAGTTATTGAAATACAAATTACTGTAGGTATGTTTGTAGTTGCTGACCCCTCATCTAGCCTTTCTTAATTGCACGTACAGTACACATTCGGTGAGGCAGGGAGGGCGCGGAGAGCTTGACGAGCTAGGCATATAATATACCCGCACGCATCATTTAAGGTGCTTTTATTGGGTACATCCAGATACCCTTAGGGTATTATGTATACTTTACATCAAATGTGACCCCCATTAAAGTTAGTCGACCTACGTAACTCATCAATTAACGGTTTAAGGCTTTTAGGTGTTTTTTTTTTCTTGACTGTCTATTATATAACTTGTATGTATTTTATTATAACTATATGATGCAGAAGATGATACATATTATGTATATAGTTCACCGTTTTTATTATTAGCTAGTTCGATTATTTTTGCTCTCCCGCTGTTATTGTTGTTGGTTGATCTTTGATCAAACTGGATTGGAATCTCACGAGTTCATTCACCTTTTTTTTATTATTAAATCATTTGCATTCTATTTTCTTAGAAAAGAATAACAATGTATATAAAAATATATTACAATGGAGGAAGTTGTAACAACAGGAAGACAAAATACTGTTGAAGAACAGCTCTAGTTTTGTCGCCACAAGTTGTGAAGTGAAGTTTCATGTTCAGTAATATAACCGGCCTGTATATATAACTGACCACCAGACGTCCAGTGCCCCGCCGTGCAGCATATATGCACTCGAGCGTAGATGCATGCTGCAATCCCTGCTGATGAACGCTTAATTCTTCTGCATATATAAGCTTTAACCCTGAAAGGCTCTTGAGACATACGTGCTGCGATTTATTTCTATACTTTTGACTCAGCTAAGATGAGTTATTTATTACCAGCATCTTAAATAACAAAAAAAACTGTAGTTAGAAAAACTTATCTGATATATTATATATATTTAAAAGAAATTGAGCGGAACAGAAAAATAAAGATTATATCAACAACTGTCTTTCTGAATAACCAGCATGCATTGCAGTATTACTTTACCATAACTCATATTGACTATATAGATTGTGTGTATACGTATTATGTTTCGTAGTTCCAACAAATGATATAGGATTTCAACGCCCTTGTCGGTGAGCTGGTTTGATCTTCCAATGACGTGCATGGTGCTCAGTATAACGTTAAGTGTGTACAGACAGCGGACAGTCACGCTCGATTTTGTCGGTGCACAACACAGCCAGCGTGCATGCAAACCTATGTCTTTTTTTATTATTATTATTATTATTTTTTTTTTTTACTACTGTGCAATTGAAGCCACCCAGTCCCGCGCGTCAGCTCCTCATCAGTTAAAAGTTTTAACGACATTTCAGTTAAACCGGGAAGTCAGCAATTTATTGTCTGGTGCCGCTGCTATTTCATATTTTGACTCGATCCCGTACGAAAATAAAACAGGTTTTTAACATTTCTTTAACCAATAAATGAACAAATTTTTTCATCGTTTTGAATAAATTGTCTATCATCAAGATATATCATGTAACATTTTATGACGCACGTGTTTTTAATCATTACCACAATCTTAACAATCTTTAATTATATAAAAGTAAAGGTGTCTGCTAGGTAACTGTATCGTCAAAATATATTTTCAAAATAGAATTTAGAGCAAATTCTTTTGCACATCTTGAAATCCATCATTTCTGCCGTGATACAAAATGTACCCCATACGTTCACGAATGGAAGCTAATGCTTTTTCATTGATGGTATGTCCAAAACGTCGCTCACAAAATTTCTCAACTTACTTATATCAGGCACAGAGCTTTTGTTTACATGAGGTCCCTGTCCATATTTATATAAACAAAATTATGATACTGTAGTATCCACACTTATACATATTATACAGGCCTATATGTCTTCTTTTTCAGTAGAAGCTAGGTCAGGTCCTTCAGATGTCAGAAAACCGATTTAATTTCATTTTAAACGATTATCTTGTCGTCCAAGAAAATTTTGCATTCAACAAATTTAAAATATTTATAAGTCAGATTTTTTTTATACGAGTTAATTGCATAGTATCATTATTTTTATAATAAAAGTCTAGCATACGTGTATATATTTATATACACCATGATGAAAGTATTCTTAATACATCTTGATATACACCAAAGCTGAATTCGGACAATGTCCAAAAAAAGTGATCAAAACTAGTTAGTTAAAGTTTTTTTCATTTTGACCAAAAACCGAAATGAACTTGTATTTCGACTTTTGGTAAATTTTTCATATGTTTAAACAAAACTAGGTTTGATCATTTCATTATTGTGATTTAATAATATATATAATATTCGTGATTTATTCAATAAAAAGATATAATTTATTTCATTGCTTATTTTATTTTATGCCAATGTGATCATAATCCTATAATAGGTAATAATGAGGTATATAATAAAAAGTATTAATTATCAAATAAATAAAAAGTACATACCTTTAAATGTTTCCGATTGTAGAACATATCATTGTTTTATTACACTTCAGCATTTTTTTTTTTCAATTATTGCTTCATATATAAGTCATAATTTTTAATTATTATTCATTAATATTTAATACATAATTTCAAAGCTGCACCTCAATCCTATCACTATATAACTATGCACCACATTGCAAAGTATACTCGTCAGTTAAACTCCCTTAATTTATAATTTTTTTTTTCGCCTCATTATTAACTATTATAGGATTATGAATTATGATACACAATGGCATAAAATAAATTAATGAAAGAAATAAGGGACCAAAAGCCGACGAGCTCTCTCTCTCTCTCTCTCTCTCGCTCTCTCTCTCTCTCTCTCTCTCTCTCTCTCTCTCTCTCTCTCTCTCTCTCTCTCTCTCTCTCTCTCTCTCTCTCTCTCTCTCTCTCTCTCTCTCTCTCTCTCTCTCTCAGCGTTTTTTTTTTATTTATTTTTTTTATGATTTGACCAGAACTACTAGCAAATTTAAGTTAATTTAACTGACCAAAATCCGAAATATTTGTTCATTTCAAGTTTTGTTCACTTTTTTTACATTATCCGAATTCGGCTTTGGGCGCTAACAGTATATACTGCAGTATAAAATAAATTATTATAACAGTTTTACCAGCATTTTAAGGAACATTTGTCAACAAATCCTGAAATGCTATTAATATAGCACAAATTCTTAGTTGGTTCTCTAGTAGATTCATTTCATATTTGATCGAATCTATTATGGTGCAACAAAATATTGTTAGTGTATGCAGGCGTGCACTCTTGCACCACGATCGACTGATGCAGCTGCAGCTCCTCCTCGATCTTCTCGACATGGCTTCACGCTCCACCTCCGCTCTCTGCACGACTCCAGCTGATGGAGTTTGAGTTATTTTATTGTATTCATGTAACACCAGCAGATGCTGATCACAAAACTAACATTTTCTATTTTTATAATTTTTAATTAGTATCTGCATGTTTTGTTAGTTATTTACACTAATTAAATATTTTTATTTATCTCATATACCTTTCGCTTCAGTAGACTTTTTTTTTAATACACATGTAATGTTTTTCTTGAGAAAAAAAAATGATACTTACAATGATTGTTATAGTGTTTTTATTTTTAAGTTTTAATTGTCACCACCAATGGGTGTAATTATTATAATATTAAAAGTAACAAAATCTATAATTTATTGCTGTATCAGATAGGATTTATTGACATGCGGTCAAATCATATACTCTCATCAAAAGTATTTGCATGCAACTTCTGCATGAAGTGACGATGGGATATACTATCCTTTGTTACTATTTTAAAAAAAAATATCACGTTAAAAGATTTTTCCCATAACCAATAAATTAACAGACATTAATTTAAATTATTATTTGTCACCATATATCAACACTGATGATAACTTAATGAATTATACAACAATATCGGAAGGCAAGAGGTTGCTACAAATCATCTCTTGCAAAAAAATAATATGTAGTTGACAAATGTTCCATAAGCAGCATAAACTTGTATATTTATTGCTATATTAAACAGTCAAAAAAATTAATAAAGAGCAATTTTAATGATATGCAAGTTCTTCTTGAATTGAACTTAACTTTTGTTTAATTTATTATAGTTTTTGTTCACGTCTATTAAAAGCTTTATCATAACAGGTATACTTAACAAGAAAAATATAATTAAATGTCATCATGCAGTAGCGAACGACGAGCGTTTTATAGTTAGCAGTCTTCTTATATATATATACATTACATTTAAGTATAAAAAGAATTTTATCCTGTTTTATTGTAGTAAATTTAATTGTCTAATAAATTATGTAGTTTTGTATGCAAAAGTTGCATTATGCATGTACACTTTCACGCTTCTTTTGACTTCAAATAAGTTGTTTTTCGTATAACGATGATGGCCGCGGGCCGAATGGCAATTAAGAGAACTAGTCAGACTGATGGAGCAAACGGCGTGGCCTATAGGCCTAACTAAACGTCACAAGCCATCAGGCTAAAAGAAGCCTGATACTGATGATGTTCACTTTCATAATAATGCAAGCACAAGAAATGCAACATGATTTACAAACTAAACTTCCCTTACCAACTGGTTTTCTATCGATCCTGCTGCTTACAATTTCCCAGTGAGTAGTGTGTATTGAATATAAAATTACTTATACTATATACATATATTTAAAAAAAAAAAAAGAAATCTATAATGAAAAAACATAAGATTAGAATGAGATTCATGTTACGGAGCACATGACTTGTACTCAAGAAAAGGTGATACTCGATGCGGTGGTCTTTCAAGATCAATATATAGCAGATTTATTTCTCTGAAACGTCAATATACTACTTGTCTAAAGTTATCTCATATACCGGTAAATCATGATACCTCTTTAAGATATATACATTATTTTATTGAATAGTTTTATATAAAAAAAATTATGGATATTTTATTGCATCAATACAACATATTTGATCATCATTAATATTTAAAAATATAAACAGGATTGTGGAATATAACTGTATAATCTTTTTTAACCAATCTGCTCTCTGCATGCCATGCAAGTTTTGAAACTTCCTGGAGGTATCGAAAAGTTGAAATAAATAAATTTGAAATTCAATCATCCTCCTCCTTTTTTTTCTTCTTTCATTTCTACCTGAAGCTTTTAAAAAATTATACAATCTGGAAACTTTTTAATGTATTGACTATTGTCCTAATAAGTAAATTCTCACGATAAAAAAGAATGAGTAACTGTATCATGAAGACTGGCTTTTTGAATAGAATGTGGTAGATAAAAGACCCGTTTATTTTTGCATGTAATTGCAAATAAGGATTACAAAAACCATTACTGCTACTTCACTGACGGAATACTGATAAAAGTAAGCGCAGATCATGCATGCAATAAAAATAATATATATAATACAATTAAAATCTTGACAATTTGATAACTTGTGGAACAGCAAAAAATAAAAGTTATAATACGTTTTATCAATTACAGTTCCATAACTATGTATTGTGTCTCAAAGAGTGAGAAGATTAAATTTTAAATGTATTTCAAATCTATTTTAAATTTATTATTATCCATTTAAAATTTATACCTGCATTTAATTAAGCAATAAAAATTGCAACCAAATTTAAATACTCAAATTTCACGCGATTAAAAATACGTATGTTTTATGTTTTTACTCATATGAGCTCATGACTGACATACAGTATATTATGTTCAATTCCATACAGTTACATAAAATGATAATTTAAAATTCTTTCCAATAGATTACAGATTTTAATTATCAATCATCTTTCCAATAATTTGAAGAAATATTTGTGTTAAAATACAATCCAGTCATTATCAGCCTTGTTAGTCCACACTCCTCACTCATTACTCATTTTTAATGTTTTGATTATTCCTTTATAGTACAAAAAAAAATCGTAAATTATGTTTCTTATCGTCAACCTGTTGAAGTTTCATAATTATAATTTAATCATATTTAAAGTGATGCATTGGTAACCTAAATTACTTAATTATTAAAAAGTAGGCATGCTGAGAGAAATGTATAAAAAAAGCTGTTTGTGCATAATATTCTAATACATTTTTTATAATCAAGTAATTTTATTCAACTTTATGTAGCTATAATAATGAATCTATTGTGTTTTTATGACGTGAAGAGTTTGTTAACTAATGTTTGTGTGAAACTCTATTTTTCAACACTGCATTAAAAATTACATTTATATATATAAATTTATAATTTATTTTTTTTATTAAAAAAAAATTAGAATTGTAAAAAAAAAAAAACTTATTGTAATCTAAATAACTCTGCATTTAAATTAACAAAAGAAACAAATATTTCTCTACAGTATTCATGTGTGACGCTTATTTTTTTTTTATCACTAGACTACATACTTTATAATTATGTTACTTAAAAAGAAAAATTAATTTAATATAATTTAAATTTCTAACAGCAATTATTTTGCAATCCTTTTTTTTTTTTTTTTTTTTTTCCCTCTTTGTATTCAGGAGTTGGATTCATTGCTATGAAGATTGTTCTGCGTCCTTGTGTTTTTTGTGCTCCATACTACGTCATGATTCGCCGGCATTCAGAGCCAGCAGCCCACGCCTACCTGTGTCCGTCCATCCGTCTGTTGGTACCGTCAATCCTCAGGAGCCCCTCGTCCGTGTGAAGTGCCAACTGCTGACTAAATGAACGTAGAAAATAATGTTTATAACTTTCTTTGCAACAAAAATAAATGTGCATATTTAAAATGATAGAACTTCCTATATTTAATGACTCATACCATTATTTGAATCATCACTTTTAGATATTGATTATATTGAATATAGTATAATAATATAGAAAATTTTATTACATTTAATTTTACTAAATGTTCAGCATTATGTTTAAGTTCAGTGTAAAAGAATTTGCACATCTTGAGAATAGATTGTGTAATCATTTTTAACGATCATGGTTACTCTTTGCAATAGATAATGCATTTTTGAGAAACTATATTTCTCCTCTGTTTTTCGTTCTTTTCAAATTTAAGGTATTTAATATTTGAAAGTTTTATGAATAAGTTTATATTTATAATAATAATGTACAAAACATTTTTTTTTATGAAAGTATACCTAAAACATCTTTTTATTTTATGACGATTATGTTAATTATTTTTTCTATGTATCATATTACTAACCCAACATTCATTATGTTATGGAGTAAATTATAAATATAAACTTCAGTGAAAAAAAGGTTATTTAATCATTCTACAAGGTTATAAGTACTAAAATAAATGTTTGCTTCTCCAATTATGTTTTTTTTTCATTTTGCAAACGATTCTTAAAAAGGAGAAACACATATCAACACTCCTTTTTTTCTTGCTATTTCTAAGAATGTATGTGGGTATTTTATTAACACCTTTCTTACCATACAGTTTGGCTCTTTTTATTTAATAGTAATTATAATCAAATGCTTTTTTTCATTTATATTGTATACTTGCATTAAAATTCAAGATGCATTCTATTGTATAATTTAATTATACTGAAGTATAAAGAGAAAATAAAGCAATAAAAATACATTGCACTACTTCAGAAAATAATTCTTTTCCAGCTTTTAAAATAGAAATGTATTAAGTAAGTGCTCCATGTATAAATCTTTGAGTATAATATAAGATTCATAAGTAAATCCTTTTTTACGGTTGACTTACGATTGCTCTTACTTGCAATGTTAAGATAATGGAAAAGAACTCGTAGTGTTATAAATTCAGTTAAATACATTTACCATTTACTCTCTTTAGTTTCTTAAAAACAAAGACAAATGTAATGAAAAATACATCATTTTCATTTTTTAATATTAACTTTTGTCATCCTGTTTAATTTTTGAAAATTTTATTCTCTCTTTTTTTTTATTATTCAAAAGGTAGTTAGTTGAGGTTAGAGATAAGAAAACTTTTATTTGTTGAAAGAGAATTTTTCTTTTCAGATGATAGATAAAAGTAAACAAAAAATATACTATATAAGATATGTTAATAGCGTTAACAACACTATTTGCATATAAAAACATATTGTTCGTTCGTTCGTTCGTTTATTTTATTTTATTTTTTTTCTTTCGATACGAATTATGCTCGCTAAAAGTCTCATTATAATCGTTAAGTTGCACAACTTTTTAAAAGATGTAAATTTCCCCCTTTTTTTCGCTCTTTCTTTTCTTTTATATTTTCTTTTTTACTGTTATTATTTGCCATTTATATGCTAAATACGTATAATCACAGCAAAAAAAAAAAAAAAATCATAATATATCCAGTATACCACAGAGTATACTAAATGACGTCACAATTGTTTTACAACCAGTTATTGAATACTGCTGCCTATAAAACCACGAAGATTCTTTTACTTAACTTGGCCAAATCGCCGCCACAAAAGCTTACCAAAATGTTGATGTGGGACGTGCCGTTGCCTCTGTCTTGCGTAAACCATCTAATTATCAACGTATAGCTTTTAGTGTGGCGAATTTGTCTTAAACAGGCTTAGCAACTTATTAATGACCAGTTATCCACGATCATAAATCATTATTCATCATCATCTTTATTACGTAAATCATATAAATGTTCATTAACAAATTTACATTAAAATACAACTATTTTATAATAATAACGTATTGCGTAAGATGCTACCAAAAGTAATGACCATAATGATAGAGAAAAAAAAATAAATAAAAAGAAAAATATATAGTGAAATTTTAGACAAAATGGTTTGAAAATTATAGCCTTTTTATGTATTATAATTTTTTTTATCAATGAATTATAGTTTCATTAAATTATAATCAACAATTTTATCAAATAGCTTTAGGCATTCGAATACATTTGATTACTCGAAACATAAATTGAGAAATGTATAGCATTAGCTGGAGCCACACGACACGTAGCTTGGGGCTGAACAAAATCATGGCATGCAATATTTTGAAGTGAAGCCAACCTGTAATTGTTTGTTTCGTTTGTTAATCAGAATTCTTATTGTATATAATGTACTTCTTACTATAATATATATTTGTTATGAATTATCATATTCTTGTGAGGTAATAATCTGTATGATGCTAGCTTAAAACTTTGTTTTATCTATTAAATAACAAATTAGCTATGTATATTACAAACTTTTAATATATTATCATAGAAAAAAAAATGTGTAGGAAAAGCAATTTAAATAATTTTAAATTTAAGCATAAAATAATAAAAATGTTATATTTTACCATGAAATTTTTTAATACTGACTTTAAATTTTTATCTTTTCATTTCATAATATGAGAGGGGGGAAAAAATGAACATAACATAGTATGATTTACAAGGACAATCTCGATAGATACATATATAAAAAAATATCATTGTATCGTACACAAGATTCCAGATTTAATTGTGTAACATTTCAAGCAAATTGCCTTTACACCAACATTTATAATTATGTTCTTGTCTGTAATTTTCTGACCGCATGCAGAGAGTGCAGTACTATAATTGCAAGTAACTGGACGTAACTATCTGTTTCGTTACTTTAAGTGATATAATTGAGATATTATAATTTTAATAAGATAGATTTTTTTATTCAAATATATATATATATTTTATTGATTGCTTTTTTAAAATAAAAAATCTTATATAAGTTAAAATATATATATTATATACATATTATTATATAGTTGAAGACAATGAAGTTACGATGAAGCTTGTTTGGTATACAATTTCTTTATGCTGCACACATGCACGTTTGATTGACATGTTGTGTGAAAAGTGAAGTTTCCTCTCACACAAAAGATTGGCGTACAAGGAATCAAGTAATGCGTTAATTATTTGCTGCACGCGAGCTGTCAATCAATAATGCGGTTACGTCATTACTTTACTAGACAACTTTTTAAAAAATACTAAATTTTAATGGAAAAATAAAACTTAAATTATTTAATTCTTAAAATGGCTGAACTTAATAATATATTATACAGTATAATCACGTTCATTGGAATCATTTAAAAATTATAGTAATAAATATATATAATGCAAAAATCCAATTTCTATTATTTTTTCGTTGTATTTTTTTAATTAAGAAGAGAAAAAAATTAATAAATATATGTAAATAAAATTGCTATAGAGTATATAAATAGGAATACATAACTAAGATGAAAACCGGATTGAAATAAAGTTAAGTGTTATAATATTTTATATAATAACTTTATGTAAAAATATACATATTATAGTAATTACATTTAAAAATATTATATGAATAATTATTATATATTTTTTTTAACTATGAGATCAATAAAATAATAATGGTTTGTTTATAGGAAATTTTAATGTTTTTTTTTTTTTTTTTTTTTTGATTGAGATCACATTCAAGATGCATACACGTTTCACTTCACATACAAGAGTACTACTACTACACTTGCATACATAATGGACATTATAATACATTTAGATGAGATGTAAGTTCTTAAGCACGATTTGCACACGAGCTTTCAGTGGTTCTTGATACCTTGACAGTAGCAAATCCTGCTTATGATATCGAAGAAAATTGTCGTTACAATCTAACGATAGAAGAGGAGAGCAATGTTTTTGATAATGGTTCATCTGAGCTACATCCGTGTTTAATAAAAGGCGAATCTGCATCGCAGGATAAAGTGCATGAAGTGCATAATGATTAAATACTGTTAAAGTATTTTGAGTTGCAACAAAACTTTTAACTGATTGTCCTAAAGGACTAAAATTAGCACTTCTTTCAGTATACCTTAACATATGTAAATATTCAGGTACGTTATTATCATCTTGATTATTAACACCAAAATCTTCTAAAAAATAAGCATTTTGAACTGAAAACGATGCATAATTTTGTAAAGCATTTGGATATTTATTAAATATTTGTCGAAACATTACTTTCCAAGTTCTGGCATAAATTGGCACAATAATTTCATCAATATCAAGAGGAAGTATAAACTGATATTGATTTAAATTTCTATATAAACAATCATTATATGTTACAAGTTCATTACGACGTTTCTGCCAAATATTGGAACTTAGAAACTTTGTCCTTTGAGCCGGCACGTTTGGTTGGTGACCCGGCAGTGTAAGTTGTATCACTTCAACCTCCCCCAGTCCTTGGTAATATTCTAGCACTCGACTCATGTTAGGATGAACGTGATATAAATAAATAAAAAACTTTTCAGCTCCAAGAAGTCTATTAACTTCCAGCCATTCCACGAGACGTATTGATCGATCTTCTGCAAAGTCTAAGCCTTTAACACACACCGCGACTCGGCGAGCTCGTGGCTCGAATACAGGGGCCGGTACTTGGAGAAGGGTGGTGGCTTCTCCACAAGGGTCACCCTCAACCACGGACACTGCATAAGGAATCGTCCCATCCATCACTCGACTGACAGGACAACTCAGTAAGAATGGTCTATATGCTCTATCATAACTTGAATTCCATTGTTCGGCCCAGATTTCAGTACGTAAAGCTCGTGTTATCACAGGTGAAGTACCAGATTTAAACCATACCTGACAGTAAAGGCTGACATTTGTATTTCCATACAACATTGAGACAATGCGTATTGACGGGTAGGCACGACCATCAAGTTGCACTCGTGCGTCGTAGTAGGCTGAGAGTAGGAAGGTGTCCGAGTTCGGTGACGGAGTTTGCCACACGTGGTTGCTCCGCGGCGGCTCGTGGTTTGGAGGCCCCGGTACTGGTGCTGGGCACGGTGACAAGGGTGCTTGTTGCAACTGCGCCTCCAGCGAGTACGCTACTATGGTGCGCACTGACAGTCCTGAACCAGACTCCGTGGTGACGGGGGCGGGGGCAATCACGACCCCTGAGGGTGGTGGTACTGCGAGGAGTCCCACTTGTAGACCGAGGGCGAGGCACGCGGTGGCTAGCACGGCTGTAAAAAGTAGAGCTCTCACGGCTGGAGCAGGCGCTGGCGTGGTTGACACTGCTGCTGCTGCATACAGACGTGAGGCAGGTGGAGGTATCGGGAGCTGGCGGCGGGCCGAGGCGGCCTGGCGCCCCATCGCGGCCGCACTGCTCCACGCCGTTCTCCAGTTCTCCGTTGCCACCGCTGCCGCCGTCGCAGAGACACGTGGGCCATGCACACTCCACCAATCACAGGCTTGCTAACGGCGCGCGCTCTGCCACTCTAAAGATGCTGCTCTGCGCAGCGAGTTAGTGCTACCTTACTACAATAACAATACTCCTCTTTTTACGTGATATACGACTTACAGCAAAAGGTCGTTCTAAAAATGCGCGGGATGTGACGGTGACTAAAATATAGTGACTGTGATGACAGCCAATTACTAGCAGCAGTACTTAGCTACCATTTCCTTGCTTTCAAACGACTTCGGCAGCGTTGCACCGTTATTGAGGTGCTCATTGTTATTGCATGCATGGGAGACCACCTAACTCGCGCACCTGAGCTGTGGCCTGCAAAGAGCAGTGGGACAACTGTACACTGCTTGACTGCCTGACACGGTGACGTTGTTTCTACATTTCTTCTTTTCCGTGAATTTTTCACATGAACGTTAGCTAGATTAGATACAGATTAAAAATGATAACAAATGGAAGAAAACAACAAACGCAACGGACTTAAGATAAAACAAAATTGTTTGTACACAACAAAACACGTCGAATAATAAATATTAAATTTAATTAATTAAGCTGCCTAATACAACACGCGTTCAAAAAGTCACGAAAACCAACCTTTTCAATACTTTCCGTGTATCCCAATCATCCTTGCATTAAATTTTATGCTAAATAATTGAGAGCATAAAAACATAATAATGTGATTTAATTTTAAATTATTTTAATTAATAAAATATCTATATTTTTCTGTGCATTTTTTTATTGTGTCGTAAGATGAATGTTGAAATTTCTGAGACTGTTGGTGCAAAAGAGCGATATATATTATATACAACCCACTATAGTGTAATTAGACCCACGTATGGCCTTGCTTTCCTGTCTTAACGTGGGAGCATGCAGGCAACAAGTTGCTATTAAAATGCCCACACCTTTGTTACAAACAACTTTTCATGCTGGTGACAAGTACTCCTTGCATATATATATAGGCTTGCTGCACCGAGCACACATAAATACCTGCCTACCTAAAACACGTATACCTACAGACCCTTGTGTCAGTTGAGGGGGCGTCACGTCACGATTGATAGAGGGCGGCCAATGCTCCTTCTTGCATAACAATTGCCACCCGCACAATCAGCAATTCTTCTCTCTATCGCACGCGTTCTTCAACGAAAGAAGAAAACTATAATTTAGCCGCTCGTGCGGCACTTACTGCAGCACGTCCGTCCATCCCACCTATAGCCAAGTCAGCCTCTGCCTCCATGGGTCATGCTGAAGAAAAAGAAGAGAACTAGCAAGCACGGACTATCCATATGATACCAAGAACACGATTCTTCATCTAGATGTTTTTCATTATAAGGATGTATGAGCACTATATACAGCACTCAGATCGTGCTTTTAATAGCGTTCAACAGCAAAAGAAAAATACGCAACAAAAAACACCATTTACTTTGTATCGAGGAATTTATGATGTTCCATGAATATTTCTATAAAGCACAGAACAATGACCTTTATAAGCATAAAACAACAAGTTGATTGCATAGGAGGAGATCGGAACTGGTATACAACATAAGAATTACTTGATTGATAGTATCACCACGCCCTAATTGACACTATAGCTATAGCACGTTGTTGGAAAACCACCATTAAAATACATTACCAGTCAAGAACATATTGAATGATGTGCGCTAATAGTGCAATTTATCTTCATTAAAAAAAAATAGAGACTTTTCAGAACTACTTTTTTTTTTAATTATATAAAATTTTTATTCTTTACATTTAAAAAACATCTTTAGACTGTATAATATAAAGGCAATGTATATACTTGTCATCCAATTATGCTATAATTATAGTACGATATTGTGCTAATGAAAGCAAGGCTTGGCATAATTTGAAAATTATTACGATACATACGTGTATGTATACTGTACTTATATCTAGAATCTTGCTCATTCCTTACAAGGTTTTATGGGACAACAACGTTTTCTAGTCCTCAATAAGGATTATTAGATGCTATATAAGCTGACACATGATCTTGATAATTTTATACTGGCTTTTAAAATAACTCGCTATATAACTTAAATATGAGGTAAATTTTCATCTTACTTTTTATGTAATGCGTGATCATTAGCATTTCATAGCTGGTTTTTATTTTATTTTTTTTTTTTAAGTTACGCCAATCAGTTGAGAGTATGGTTGAGAGACTTGAGTGACCAAATAGTGACCAAACCAAAAAGAGAAGGACAACATTTACTATAGCGTTTATAAAATTTTTAAAAACAAATATGTATGAAGAACATTAATATTTGAGGATCGTTTTCTCTTTTTTAGTCTTTGGTTATGAAAATATTAAGTAATAGGAATATAGGATATATAGGTAAATTGTCGATTAAAAAAAAATATTCTAATATTTCATGCTATATATATGAATTATAAACGGTATAATTTATTACATTTATATGTATGTAGTTTGTTTCTATAAATTTTGTACCAGTAAGTATTAGATACTAAAGAAAATGAAAAATAAATTATTTCATTTAAATTTTTGAACAGTATAACATTAGAAAATTTATATACCCGCATGAAATTTTCAGTTACGACTTTATCTTAAATCTTTGTTTAATGGGATCACAAACTAATTTATCATGTAGTTGAGTGTTAAGAAAAAAGAAGTTTTTGACGATATATTGCGAAGCGCTTGGATTTGCTACTGCAATAAAACTTGTATAATATATATTATATTTTTTTTTAGCGTGAGATCATGATAAGGTGAACATAAAACACGTTGAGATTGCGTCTGCATGGTGAACCGAGTAAGTGACGTGGTGGCTTGGTTGCTGCTACTTTCTCACAGAGATTGATAGATTGATTGGTTATACAGACTGGCCTTTTCTTATCCTTAAGACGTTGCCAGCTAACCAGCTGTGTATATAGTCAGATATTTTACTATCACTCATATAATACATTTATATATATTATAATATGGATTACATTTATATAAGCAAGCAGCTACATTTACTTGCTACGCAATGTTAGAACATTAAATAGAATAGTTTCCTTCATAGGGAAGTCACAGGTAGTTTCTATACTTTATATTTCCATACATAAAATACAGAGCTAGCTAACGTGCGCTCATCAGTCATGCTAATAACAATCTAAACAGCCTGCTCATATTATAGTAGTTTTTATTGTTATTATTTATATTACAAGGAAGAAACTAAAGACATTTTCTCACACTTTATTTTATATGTAATACCATTTGAATATTTTTACCTACGGCTTTCATCACGGTCCAGTTATTTATTTAGCACTTATTTTTTTTTTTTTTTTTTATGTCCATGAAGTTAGAAATAAAATTTAGAGAATGTTTATATAGAAATTAGTATACAAAAAAAAGTTGTCCCCAAAAAATATTCAAGAATGCTGTGAAGGATAATTAATATTTTCAGTCATCATTATTAATCTCTTAACATGTTGTGACAGGCATTAAGAAATTAGTAATCCACGAATCACATATTCATGAGATTTAACCTTTTTTTTTTTACTCTCTTTTTTTGCTTTAAATATTTTGTTGACATTTAAATTTAATTTATTCGAATTGAAAAATTTAGATTGCAATATTTATTCACACAAAATCAGTGATAAAAGTTTATAGCACCAACGCTGAAGTAAAACGTATCAAATTCTAACATTGCAGGTATAGAAGAATGACATCATGTATCTCTTATATAAAAAATGAAGTTATTTAATCTAATGCATAAATGTGATAGAGTCACCTATTTGAGAAAATATCCCTGAGTCTCTGACCGGCATAAATGTATTTCCACAATATGTCGAGTCACGCATTATACATTGTTATTATGGTTTCCTTTCAGTCCGTCAAAATTTTAAGGGCGACGACTGCATGTTAGGGTTTCAGAATAAGTGAATAATTATTAGTAAGTAAAAGTACCCAACATAAATTTGTGGTTTGACAAAAAAAAAAAAAAAAAAAAATAGTATCTATACTCTCTATACATTATAAAATGAAAGCATTAAATAATTTTTAATGTAAGACAAGCAAAACTTGAAACAAATAATGTAGGAAAATTTATATATTAATTACTTAAGATAGTACCTAAAATATATACTAAAACTGAAATTAAATTTTTCTTAATAATTCACTTTTAGCACTCATACATCCACATCAAGCACTCTGAAGTCTCAAATAAACAATCATAATTTTTACTCCTGTGGGAACAAAAGGTGATAAAGTTTTGTTTGCTGTAATTTAAAAAAACATTTTTCAAACTTAATTATGTTAAGCAGTATAAATTTAAATAAATAAAAAATGTAGAAGTTACATGTCATTAGAAAACAAACACATTTGTTTAAAACGTTTTAAATGTGTCATTGTATTAAAAAAATAATAATAATAATAAAAAGAAGAAGTCATAATTGAATGTAAACTTAAGTGCTTTTTCATTTGTAGAATAAAAAAGGTCATGTTTATAACAGTAAAGTTAAAATTCAGCAGCTTTTTTACTACCTAAAATTATGCAACGTGTATAAGGATATGTTATATAAAAAAAAGAGTGGGTAGAAGATCGCCCCAGTCTGTGTGAGAGCTTTGGTTGCTGCTGGTTCCGTTAAAGAAATTTCATTGTGCACGATCGCTATCACGCATGTTAGCACCGCCATGACCCAGCTGTTACATGTACTGCTGCACTGCCAAACTTGCCTGCCAATAAGTGATCTGTATGCCCGGAGGATGTAAGTCACGGCGGTAATCTATCTGTGATTGCGCGTTTTGCAAATCGTATTATAGGAAGTTGCTCCAATACTGGATCTTTTGTATTGTATGCTCAAGGCGGAAGAACAAAAAATTTAAGCGTTGTTAAGAGAATATTTCAGTATTGTATTTTAAATTAATCGATATTATCTAAAATAACAAAGATTTTTTTCTTTTTTACATCAGCTTTCGTGTTTTTTTTTTTTTTTTTTTTTTTGTTCAAATTTGGGCTATTTTATTGATAGAGCGATTTTGAAAAGAACAAAATGATAAAAAAAAGTATACAGTGAGTGGTCTACTCATAGACTTACCTTTAAGTCTATGGGTCTACTGTATTTTTTTTTTTTTTTTAAGTTGAAATTGTGCACTATTACTGTTATATAGCAGCTGTAATTTTTTAAATTAAAAAAAATACTATGATCAATGTATGGTTTTTTAAAAATCTGCCTCACGAACCTTTGTTTAACAAATTGTGTTTACTACCTTTTCCATGTATTAATTTTATATATTAGAATGTGTAACCAATGTTAAAATGAATAATATGTTACTGCATGCATGGGTATTAAGCAACATGAGGTAATATAATATATGAACGTAATACTAGGAAAGGTTAAAAATAATATCCCCTCAATGTGGCGAAGAGACTTGAAATTGCCCTTTTTGACCTGTCTGAAGACATTTATAAATTATTTATAAATATTTTTATAACAAGCTATTTTTTTCTATGAAATGCAAAAAATATAAAATTATATATAGATATAAGTCTCTTCAAAATTTGCTCCAAGAAAACTGTTTTTATATATAGTGTAAAAGTCTAAACAATTGAATGTGATTTTTATTGAAAGTTGATAAGGACTGACTATGTTGAACTTTCCTCAAAATTTCTTTTTCATGTGACTTTGTCCTATAATATATTATAAACCTCAACAAATATGTTATCTGTATATTAATTGTGTAGGATAAATGTAAATAATAGAAAGAATTTGAATTTCTGAAACAGATCAGTTGACAAACTGTCATAATAAACAAATAATATTAATTTTTGTGTTTTTTTTTAATGAACATTAAACTTTGTTTTTTTCTTACATAATTGTTTTCACTTTTATTTTTAATACTCAGACCAAAATAAAATCTGAAATATATACATGTGACAAAAGCATTACACTCACCAATACTATAAGCTTGTATCTTGTGTGTTGACATTGTCATAGAAGAAATAAAAATAATATTCATCCATCCATGTGGCATGTAATGTCAGCTCTAGTAGTGCAAGGCATGTCAGGTATGCAACAGGCCGACTGTGAGCAGGTGTACTTTAGTCTGACATTGCACTCCCATCACAATGCACTTAATGAATAGCATGGTACAGATTGTTGAAGTGCCAATGAAGAGTCATCTAATTTGTTCTTAATAGCTTTTCCTTTAAAACATATAATTAAATATTTGAATAATGTGTTTTGAATATTTTATAATAACTATAACATTAAATTAGTTTTCTTCTTCTTTATTATTATTATTATTATTATTATTTTTTTAATAATGAATGACTTCAATAATAAAAAATTACTTCACAACCAGAGTGAATATATAATTAATTATATTACACATAAAAAGTAGCTTGCTTTATTATTATATACCTTGTATTTTAATGATACTTTTTTAACTCCACCCCTTGAAGTATTAATTTAAACTTGAATCTAATTAATTTGTAGTGTGCTACAATATTTTATAGTCTTCTGTGGAACTAATCAACAAGTATATTGCATTACAATAACAATAAAATTTACTTGCCACTTTAACTCACTTTATATTATCTTTTAGTATATTTTGCTACATCTATTTAAATTCATTTTGTAGCTTTCATTTCAACTGCAATTAAAGTTTTATCATAATGTAATAATTAAATAATATGTTGAGTTAGATAATTATACATACGAGAAAAATATTCTGCACATTATAGTAAATGAAAAATAGCACCAGCATAAATATACTAAACTTAATAATATTTTAATATATTCAAATTGATATTAACCTTTTAGAAACATTAAATTTCTATTAATGCAACATCTTCAAAAAAATCTTAAAATGACGTGACATTTTTTTATATGCCTCACTCAGCATGGTTAGTTTACTGCAACATGAACAAAAAGCTTTGTTTAATTAACAAGCAGCTTAGGGAAGGACTATTTTTGTACATTTCAAGCCAGGACCACATTATGTGGACTATACGAGTGAAATTAAATAATGCGAAAATTACTTGATGTTGATTATATAAATGTCACACGCAATTAATTCTTTTAACATTCATCATACACATTTCAAAATATACTTGTGTCATATTTATATATGCTTGCAAACTTTTGAATGCTCATGGCAGTTAATTGATACAGTAGTGCAAATAAGTCAAGAATCTTTTAACAAAATATTTAAAGATCTTACTTGTATTAATATTGTTTATAATTAACCGTTTATTATAATCAAATTGATGAGCTAATATGGACAATTGTCAAAAAAATATCAAAATATTTAATAAATAAATAGAAATTCGTAATATATAAAGTATTTTTAAAGGTAAAACTCAATTTCCCAAATATTACTGCATGAGAATACCTAATTGCAAATGAGATTTACATGAGTATTATTTGAGCATATACCCTATTATTAAATCATCATCAGTAATAAGTCATAAGAATTTAACTTTAATATTCATGTTAAATTATTAATTTCAAATTCTATATTAGCATTGAGTTCTAATTAATTGTCAAGAGAAAATTTAAAACCAATCATGGAATGTAAAAAAAAAAAAAAAAAAAAAAAAAAAAAAAGTTAATTTTTGGTATAATAACTTCTAGTCTGTTTCTCAATTTTTACTTTCAGGAAGATAATCATAATTACACACCAATGAAAAATAAACACTAAACGAAAGCAGATCTTTAATTAAAATATATGTCATTAAAACAAATCTATTTATGATGCTATCTTTTAACGTAGTATACTATAATTAAAATCAGTCAATAGACGTTCTACATCATCGAGTTTAATTAGATAATGATTCTATTAAGAAAATTATAAACTAAAGTTTAAGTAATTTGGATAGTTCATGTAATGTTTTCAAAATGTGACGTCATAAGATGAAATTAACAAACTTAAAACATTTTTACGTTATGCTGTTGCTTCGACTACAAGAATTGCCTTAATAGATCGAAGAAGTATACGATCGAATCGCAATAAAAAAACAAGAAGCAAAAATATGTTAAAATATTTTGTCTCTGTTGGTCCATTAAAGATTCAGAATTTAATTGGACCATAAAAATGTTCCTGTTTCACCTGTTTGTCTTTTAGTTTACATTATAAATATATAAATTTGTATTTATAGCGTGAGAAAAGTTGGTTTTGATCATTTATTTAGTTTATACATAAATTCAAAAGATTGTATATATACAGTATAATAATATGTATATAATATCAATACAAATAGTGATTTGCCTTAAACCCTTAGTTGTCTTATGAAATTATTATAATTAAGTCCTGTGAAATGTAATAATCTTTTAAACAAGACACCGTTATAATATAAGCATATATTATATTTTATCTTTGAAAATAATCTGACAGAATGATGAAACCTATACGTATATGACCGATTGAGGGGCTTATCAGATTTCCTGATGTGGTAACAGCAATCGCGAGTTGCGAGGCAGCCGATGACCCTTTACTTTTAGCTGCTTCCTTGGTCGAGGACCCTGTGGGAGCATCACCTGCAGTTATGTGTATGCGTGAGGTGACCCCTGACCTGGCAAGTAGGCAGCTACGCATGCTAGACAGGCAGCAAGAAAAAGACACGCCTCGTGAGCAGTCCGCGAGCGTGAGACGCAAGGCGGGAGGTGGGAAAACTTATATACCAAACCAATTTGTGGCCGGCCACCACAAACGTTGATGGGCCCTGAGGGTATGGCTTTGTATACCATTGGTTACACCGTGCTACACGCCATTGTAAGTGTTACGTAGGCTAATTCAGTAATCATCTGACGATATCCCAAGAAACACCAGGACGTACGTATTAAATTGAAGTAACGTAAAAATTTTACAATAATTATATTCTCATTACCTTTGCTTCATTGTAATAAAGTAAGTAAAAACATATAAATATATAATAAATATAATCATATTTAATATGAATGGAGTTAATGAATGTATGAGAAAAGTATAATATATTTAAAATGAAAAAAATCGAAAACAATAATTCTACAAAAATTTCATCTTACGTTTTTCTTTCTTTTTTTTTTTTTTGTGCTTTCAAAATAAGGTTTATAATTTTCATTATATTTTTTTCCCCCACTGTCAGGTGTGAGAAGTGTTTTGTTGATGTTGTCATTTTTGCTACGATGGACATGACGTCTCCCCAACGACTATATACTAGTAGTAAATAGTTCTTGACGTCTCCCAGGTGCAACTGCTTGGTTCAAGCACGCAATCAGCAGACGCGGTGTGATGATGCGTGCACGCTGGCTGGCTGTTGCTCGCTTCATCTCTCGCCTTATGCCTGCTCAGACCAGAGACGCCTACAAATCAAGCCGTAAAAGAAATTAAGCTATACAGTCCCATTAAACCAAGAGTTCTCCCGTATAATAAAATTGTAAGAAAAAAAAAATGTTTTGGTCACAGCGTGAATACAACAGTAAAAAAATACTTGCTTTAAATGTAGTTTGTAATATCATAGGTCTGACTTTGAGTCTCTCGAGATTTGTGCTCTTCCTATTATATAATAAATTAAATGAAGACATTCCCATGAACGATTTATACAATCATTCTTGCTACACTCTACAGTAAAAAGCTTGTAACCTGATTACAAGGGTGTAATATATTGCTATATATAGTATTATTTTTTTTATTCATCTAGTATATTACTATCAGCATAATACGCTGTTAACAGAATATTTGGATGTTGAAATGTTATTACTATATACGGACACAGATTGTTGAATAATATAAAAAAAATACATTAGCTGAAAACATTTTTACTGATGTTTTTTTTTTTATATTTTCAAGTAGACCATTGTATAAACTATGTATAAATTTAATGCATTGCTTTACATAAAATTGAAAATTTAAACAGATACATTATATTAAAATCTATGTGAAAATTTATTAGTTGGGTTAATTAAAGAGATGGGACTGCAGGCCATGTTATATTATTTTACTTCATATAGGGTTTAATTCAGATGCTTTATATATATGATATATGAAATTACTTTTTAAATGCTGCTGAATCCGTTTTCCATTTCAAATTATGAAAACGATACTCAAGATAGCGTTAAGCGGTAGCATGTCTGGATTGAATACGGTGATTCAATCACACTAGGCTAGGCTATAGATTAGGATTGAGAAATACTCTTGTACTTATGTAGCGTATACACTACACATTATAATATAAATTTAATTTACAATATCATCAATCTATATAGCATTCAAAGCCTTAATTCTGTGTGATTGGTAACATTTTACTATTTTATTGTATACGTTAAGTCATGGAAATGAATTTGGTTCACTTGTGGGCAAAAGTTAATGAATTCAAATAATTTAACAATATATAACAATGATTATGGCCATGCATGATGGGCCTAAACTGCGGTTCAATATTCAACTTGGTTTTCTTCATATTTATAACATCTTCAGTCATTGGGAGACAATTTGTAACGATGAACCTCACTTGCTGAACACAAGCGGAAGTACAAGATAAAAAGTACGTTAAAATAAAAATAAAAATTTTACTAACTCACCTGTAGTAAAATGCTAATTTCACCGAGTTGAATTTTTTTTAAATATATATTATTACAAAATATTACAAAATCTTTGAAATATAAAAATAATAATATTAATAATAATAAATTTTATTAAAAAATAAACATGTCACTGAAGACCATGATTAACCGTGTCCATTGTAAGCTTAAATTTACTATATAGATAATGGTAGCGATTCGATCACTAATGAAGATAACCAGATTTCTCAGTAAAACCATGGTTAGCGTCAGACATAGTAACTCAATTAATGACACTAAACGCAGTTATATATGACGGTTATAAGAAACCTGTGGCTATCTTCCTTCGTGAATCGCCCCCAAGATTTTCATGGTTACTTTAATGGCTAAAATATGGCAAATGCTTGGTGATCATGAAAAAACAGGCCACTGTGTTAACTATAGCACCTGCTAGTAAGTGTATGTCTCATGCTGGCGGTACAAGAAAAAGAGAAGCATACAACAAAACAAAAATAAAATAAAAATCTCGAGCAGTTGCTGCTGACTCATCTATAAGTGTACTTACAGTATGTACCTGTAGAAATTTTTTAAACACGGCTATTACACTATATGCTGTATATACAGTACATGAAAATGGAGATATTATGATCGAATGTGGTATAGATATGTATAGATAATTATGTTGTTTTTGATTTTCAATTACGAGGTAAAGGTCTTTTAATCATTGAATAATAAAATAATAATTGCAATGCATTGAACTATATATAATGCATGGCAACTCGGAACAAAATGCAAAATATTTAAAAAAAACTGTTATCATTATAACTAAAATTAAATATTATTTATTATTTTGAAAATGTATATACATAGAAAAAAATAGTACAGGAAAATGAAGTTTGCAATAAGATTTATATTTATTTACAAGATTTATATTCTAGGTCTATATAATTATATTTTTATCGGCAATAAATTTAATACTGTTGAAGTTTTAAAATAAATAATATATATCTTTTAATACACATATTATATATAATTTTTTTATATTATAAATATAATAATATTATTTATAAAATATATTGCCCTGATCACCTATAAAAAAACACATAAAATATGCATGCTAGCGATACTTAATGTATTGCATTCCTATAAATCATTACATATATATGTCAGTTATTGTAGCCTGGCATTGAAGTAGAGTTGTGTGTGCATGCCAGAAGCATCAGCAACAGCTAGCAGCTACAGCATCAGTAGCCTTGCATGGTCGAACAACAAACAAAGGTATAATATCACGTATGGTAATGTGCTAGCTGTCCATCGACTTTCATGCGTATATATATGCATACGAGACGTTCAAATCACGGATGGAGAGTCACTCGCTATGTGCATGCAAGCGCCATAACTGCTATATGTGTATATGTACGTACCTGCCTCCATCAAGACAGTCCTGTTGTTGAAAGTATACAGCCTCATGTGAACCAAGTGCATGACATCGTTCGGTGCGTTGTCTTCACCTTGCCTCGGCTGCAAAAAACACAACCATATAATATGTGCAACGTTCCATGACATAAAGGAATAATTTCTCTGATCTCTGATCTATCTGCATATATTTATATATAGATGGAATTATATATATATTTATATATAAGTTAATATAACAATGGACATACTATGAAAGAGAGAAATGTGCATGTTAGAATTCAAGAGCATAAATATGTCATTGAAGTAGCTAGAAAAGGGCACATTTCTAAAGATGAGCAGAATGTAAGTGGTGAACTTGCATTATTTCTCCTGCGCGTCAAAAGTTGACTCCAGCTATTTTTACTAATGATAAATTCGTGCTGGTCTAATCACAAAGGGTTTCAAGCATTTTTCTAGCTACTATAATAATTATGTGATGTTCTGTATGACAGCTAGTTAAAATGTACACACTGAACAGACTAAAAAAAGCTATATATAGCTCTTGCTGTATTAGTTTGTAATTCTGCGAAAGCGTGATCACTCAATGTGATAAATTGAAAATATTTGGAGATTAGATAGGTAGATAAGCTGGTCTTAATAAGTGTGTCCCGAAAAATTAATTACAAATTTGTTTTTGTCCCTTCATCATCGCCAGTATATTTGTATCAATCAGAGCTAAACAACATAAAACGTTCCAGCCCTCATCCTCTCAAGATTTAAGATTATTACAAGAAAGGAGCTATGAAGCAATGAAAAGAATAAATTCTTTCACTCTGAAATGCTAATCTCAATTTCTTCCCATCTAATTATAATTTATTTAAAAGTATGACTGGATCGTATTCTAATAATGTCATGCTTTTATTTAAACTTCTGTATAAATTTATAAAATATAAATTATATGATATTATAATATTTTATTGTTCAAAATATGAATTGAATTCGGAGATAAAGTATATAACTATATATAACTCATTCATATAAAAGAATTTATAATTTTTTAATTTTTATATAATATATGCAATTGAGGAAAATCTTCAATAAGGTTCTCATTAATATAACGACCATTGTGCTAAAAAAAAAAAAAAAAAAAAAAAAAAAAAAAAAAAAAAAAAAAAAAAAAAAGTAGCATTTATACCAAGCAAGATCACATACAGCAAATACTTAAATATCGTGCTTTATACATCCTTAATGTAGACCTTTGGGTTAGCTAACACAGACGTACCGGTATGACTTGGTGGTTTTGTGTTTACGTCATGAATCGAACGGCCCTCGGCTTTATAGCAGATCTTATCTTTAACAAATAAAAAATTAAAGAATAGACGATTGAGGCGCAAAGAATAAAACAAAATAATGAGCTGCAGTATGATTTTAGACGTGCGTCAAGTAGATTCTCTCAATTAATGCTTTTCAGATGCATCTAATGTCATGACTCACGACACCACAATAACATTTCCTTCAATATATTACTATTAATGCATTGAACAACATAGATCAGATAAGAAAGTCTAATTTCATTAAAAATACTTAATGCTTAGAATTCTCAGAACCTATCCATGATTATGTCATATGTATAGATAATAGACCCCCCCCCCCCACATCCTTGGATATACGTATATAAACTTCTATTTGAAATTAATTAAATGATTATCAATGTCAAAATGATGTGCAATTGACCAACATCTCCCATGTTAAGTATAATGTCAATTATGTGATATAACCAGTAGTAGCGTAATGGAGAAGAGAGTTTTATGCCCCCCCCCCCCAAGTTTTACGCGGTACAGCAGGGGGTGCCAAATTTGTCCTCTTTCACTTTTTAAAAAGGCACCCCACCTACTGCAAAGCGAAGAACCAAAAAGAAAGGTATCCCATGTTTTTCTTCCTGATTACACCACTCAAATAAGCATATATAAACGCTATAATTTTTGTATTCATTATGGATAATAAAAGTTATATGTATTGTGTGATTATTGTAATTATGAGAAAAATGAAAACTAAATCAAAATACAGTATTGATTTGCATTTATAATAAATGATTTTATAGCTTTAATTGTAACAGGATATTATTTGTTTATATTATACAAAAATAAATTTAATGTTTCTCATATAATAATGTGAGAATATAATAATTAATTGTTTTGTTTTTTTAGCTAACATAATATAGGCCTACTAACAGTAAGTTCTTCTGTTTAATAGAAAACAATAGCTTTGGGAATAGAAATATAACGTATTACATATTATAGCATAGGATTTCGATAGTTCTGGTTGACTGTAGTCGGTCGACATTCAATGTTCAATGCCGTTTGTTGTGTTGACTGCTATGTTAGGACAATAGTTTCTCACGAATAGTATATATAATACCTTGCAGAGTCACCTAATTAACCATAGCTTAAACTAAAATGTTTCATACATCAGTTAGTTACCCATGATAAATTCTTAGAACTCTAATTTAATATAGACAGTGAATTTAAAAGTTGTTTTGGTAGAAAGATTATCTGCTACTTTGTCACTTCGCTAGACTTAAGTTTATAAGATTTAAATTTTATTTCGATCATAGGCTGTACCAGCATGGATCACGTCAATTATTACATAGAATACGTAACACACTTAATTCTAATTAACATTAATAACTTTTCTAAAATGAATTAATTTTAATCACACATACCCATATAATATTAAAAACTATTTTCTGTAAAATTAATAAATGACATAAAATTGTTTTCTTTTATAACATCACATTAGTAAAATAAAGTTATTATTATACAAATTTATAAATTCATTTAAAAGTCTTTATATTATGACGCGTTCATTGGTAATCTTCATATTAGTAGTAAATATTATAAATCTTAATCACACTCACATATTTGTCATAATTTTTTCATGGTATATTATAATAAAGTTTCTTAATTTAGTTAGTCTTCACGTATGATTTATTATTAAAATTATATTTTTATATAAAATATAGTAAAATATAGGCAAAATTTTAATATTTAAAAGATGGTAACTCAATTTATTGTGGCTTGTTTGGATTGTAATGAAAAAAAAATCATCGAAGTTTTTTTTTTTATTATTTGGTATGTGGAATAAAATAAAATACAAAATAAATGTTGGTTTGCTGATAAAAAAAAAAAAAAAAAAAATCAGTGTAGATTTTGGGTTATTAATTTTTTCGTGTGAAAAAGATACTGATTTGACTAAAAGTCACAGCAGTTCCCATTAAAAACAATGCTAATCTTAATGCTGAATATTTCAAAAATTTCACTGGATTTTATATATTTTTTTTTTTCATGGAAAATTATTTCATGGTGTCAGGAAGGTCTAAGCCCACTGACATTAATCCTTTTTAAATAGTTACAATAATATACTAAAAAGATTTTAAGTGTATTGCATGTTGAATAAAAAAATGTAAGGAAGGAAAAATAAAATATAAATTATGAATGATATTCTCGTGTTGTTGCTTAAAAAAGACGGTGTTATAATATGTTAATATTTAGTAAAAGAATTTACCTGGTCAATAAAAAATATAGTTCCGTGTGTGTGTGTTGGCATGATTGCATGAGTGCTAATTACATTTCATCATAAAATTATATAATTTTCCTTTTATTATGTAATTATTGATGTTCCCCTGAGTTCTCATTTACATAAGTTTTGTAAACATATTTATAAAACTATACTTTTATTATTATTACTCAAAACTTAAAAAAGAAGACAGGTATTACACGATATAATTTTATTTTTCTAAATATTGCATACAATTTTTCCTTACGAAAACTTAAACTTCATTTGGTTATATGGAGAATGGAGATTAAATTTGTTTGAAAAAAAAATAAATAAATAAAATAATAAATAAATAAAAAAATGTATGCAAACTTTATTGTGTAATAAATACAGACTTTACTCTTTTTCTTTCAAGGGAATCATTAAATAAGCTACAATTATTTCACACAACCTTCACTTTGAATAATAAGATATAAAAAAAAACAAGAATCTGTAACAACATCCTTTTCCTTTGGTTTCATGCATAATTATGTTATTGAATGGAAATGCCATTATTTTTTACATTAGCATTATGCAATTTTTATTGTTGTAAATTTTACACTATACTTGATCAGATTTATCTAGGCATTATATATGTGTAGTTTAAGAGAGTGAAGAGGATGAAATAATATTGCACAGTCACTATATAACATCGACCGAATGGTATGTATCCATCTTCCTAGTAAGCTCATGTGTTTGATACGATGACTCGCTTGTCTAGAGGTATAAGAGATGATGCGGTATTGTTATATAGAAGACTCATGAACGTAACCAATCATGGGAATAAAGTATGCTCTCTGTTAAATCATTCTTTTATGCATCATTCTTCATTGCTTCTATTACTATATAGTATTAAGTAAAAAAAAAAAAAAAAAATAGCCTCTGGAACAAACTGTTTTAGAGGTGACATTAACTACAGTATATTATTATAATAAAGTATGCTACTATATATAATATTATATTATATCCTTATAATAGTTATAATGTATTTAACCATGTATTGTACACTTCTAAGAAAAACTATTTTATAAGGTAATGAACATCAGAAGAAAAAATTTGCAGTTTTCACTCATACTTATAATTACATTAGAAATTTTCAAGAGAAAATTATATATACATGATGTGTAAAATTATTATATCACCTCTAGCTATTTAGTTTTGGTCACTAAAAGTGTGATAGCTATGTTTAATAATAATAATAATAAAAAAATTGAAAAGGAAAAGTATCATCAGGCAATTCCATGTCGTTAAGGTTGCAATGAGCTGTTGGTGGCGTCATGATAATATCTTTTTGCAATTTTTTATTGGCAAAAAGAGCTGTAACGTAGTAAGGACGTCTGCAAGAAAAATATATTTTTCAGCCAGAAGCGTGCGAGGAGAATTGCCGTGAAGAAACTTAGATTCATATTTTTCTTATTATAAAACAAAAACGAAGAGCCAGGCCAGCTATCTATCTATATATTATATATTTTGAAAGATATTTATCTCTTTACGGTGTGCTTTGGCCACCCAATGTTATATACTACAATAACATCCAGTTCAACACGATAACTCTTTGAAGTAACAGAAAGCTATATCATTATCATCAGGTATAAATCACGACTCGATAAATTAAATTATCTTATATATACTTGTAACTTATTATGGTAAAGTAATTTAAAAGCCAATCATAAAAAGAATTTTATGTCTTGTTATTGTGCAGATAATTTATAATTTTATAAACTTATACAACATATTATGGTAAGAGATTTTTTAACAAGTATAATAAAATGCTTTATTCTTTATTAATAATTTGTAATAAAATTGGATAAAATTGTAAGCAAAAAATTATAGTTATTTTTGTACTGCCAGCTTCTTCGAACTTCCTCTATAATATGAATATATATATATAATATATATATAATTATATATATATATATATATATATATATATATATATATATATATATATATATATATATATATATATATATATATATAATAAATTCACGAGGTTATTAATGCGTTTTCATTTTCATTTTTTTTTTTATTATTATTATTATTATTATTAACTACATAGGTCTTACAGTGAAAATATAAGGTATATTTAAATATACCCACCTTGGTGAAAATACTGTTAACTGTCAAAATGTAATAGGCCTGGCCTAATAACACTTTAAATTCATGAAGGTTAACAGCAAATTACATCATTGTATGCGTCACTAAACGTTGTAGTCATCAACTTCAACCCGCTGATGAGGGTTCATTGGTTCATTGTTTTTAGGTATAAAACAGCAACTTAGTTTACATGCAGGCGTTGAAATCTTCTTATGGATTAATTTTGAGTAAAATCATTTAAGTTTTAAATATTTCAGCAAGGCTTCTTCAAACGTACATTTCATGGCTTAAAGCTTATAATCCATTTTTTTTGTATCAATGTAAAAACTCAACATCGAGATCTTATTGTGCCAAAGTTTGCTTTAAAAAAAATACAGTTTTTATGTAAATTATAGCATTTAAATGGTTGATTCATCATCGTTGGAAGTACCAACTCTACTTTTGAACTAGAAACTAAATCAACATAGAAATTGAGGATCGTTGCTATGTTCAATTCACTTGATTGGAATTCCCTTTATTGTTTCTGAAATTAATAATAATAATAATAAAATGCACTGCATTGTAAACAAAATAAGTTAAAAGAGTTCACAAGGGAAATATAATAAATGAAAAATGCTATCTTAATTATATTTACCATTATTATACAACTAATAACGTTATACTTCTTATTGTCTCAAGTCACACTGAATACTATGGAGTTGCAAAAATATTATTTTATAATTTATGTAACTATAGAGAAATTGCTTGACTAGTTGTTTATCATAATTGTACTGCTATAATATAATATATAAAATAGATTCTATGCAAAAATAAAAATGTCCAATTAAAAACTTATACATTTTTAACAATAAGTAATACATAAAATATACTTGGCTTTATTGAGAGTTAAATATTGACATATTGTAAAACGAGTTTAGAAAAAAAAAAGGATTGATTTTATAAAGCTACATTATACAATATAGTATAGACTTATATATTTGTCGAAGTACTGAGAGGTTAAAAAAAAATGTAACGCTGTTCATTTGAATATTGATGTGAATATCTTGCAGGTTTAGAGTATATATGTAATGAAAACCTGTTTCGTTGCCCTGCTGCTTGTTGTACGTAGCACTACTTGCGGTAACTTGGAATATGGTGTATAAGCCACGCGCTCTCTCACTTACACCTGTGTCTACAGTTCATTTAAGTTAATTTATATTGCCACTGAAAGTATCCGGAAAAAAAGAGTCTCGTCGTACTATTCGTATTTTTAGTTTGAAAACCTTTCATACAGAGAATACTCACATATGAACCTCTCTGAAAAATTTCAAAATTTAACTAAGAACATGAAGGTTAGAAAACATGCATTTCCGGTTATTCCTTGTGGTAATATCAAATTCATATGACTGTAGTTGCTGTCTGGTAATACCTTACCCCGGCACTTGCATAATGATGATCACATTGCATTCAGGGTTGTGGTTACATCAATTTGCAATTACAGACAAATCTTGTTAAAGCAGATCAAGAAAAATTAAACTTTTTTTTTATCCCTTACTTATTATGATATAATATGCTTTAATTCTTAATAATGAGATCTGAAAATAATAAGAGTATATAATATTATCATTATAGTAGCAAGAAACAAATATAAACATCAAGAAAACATGAAAAATATGATCGACCTCACTTAAACAGTAGTTTCTCCTGATCATATTGAGAGATACAGCGCATATAGATATGAGCCCATTTTATCACTCGATCATACTACTGTGACATCCATGACATGCAATTTTATCATGATATTCCAAATGGAACTTTACTGAACTTCAGGCACCCACAAAACATTTGCAATAAATGTTAATTAGTATCCAAGTTAAAGTGTATTTTTTATACAAACGTGAGACTGTCTGGGTTTTGCAAAATAATGGCAATTTCATATAAAAGACTTAAATGATTTTTTGCTATTGTTGCTGTTGCAATATATGTTCGCTACTATAAAGTATTATACGGCCTCTATTTATTTATTTATTTTGGCCTTGACCAGATGAACAAGAGAATACACTATCAATCTGTTGATTTGAAGGTCTCTCTCTCTCTCTCTCTTTCACACTTCTGAAAAGTTAGAATTTTCTTTATCCAGATAAAAAAACGCAATAAAAGAAAAAGAGACATGAAGAAAAATACACGAAACTACAATACTTTATCAGAATCATGATTGGACAAAGTATAAATTATATTTATTATATTCTTATATACTTACAATTTATTTCCAAATATATAAAGTAAGTCTAATCAATAAAGTTCTAATACACCCACAAAAATATAACTGCAGCTCATCCAATTTAATTGTATTGAATGTTGATTGTTGCATACCAATACCAACAATATTCAATCTATATAATAAGATCTTTACAATCCCAACACGGAACTCGTTTCCACTCTTCAGACAAGATGCAGCAAATTTTATATCTATGTATGTCCTTCTCTTAAGGACATACCTCTTCCGGGTTTAAATTGAGTATTTCTTGAAGAATAATTATAATTTGAGAGAAAACAAACTAAAAGCTGGAAATTCCAGCTTGGCACAATTTCTTTTTCATTAAATCAATATTTAATTTCGTTTATATTATAAACATTTTATACATTATACTCGATTATAGTTTTGATAAAATATTTCAACTGTTGTCAAACAGAATTCTAAGGTTGTTCCAACACATTTATAAAATCTAATATCTAATATCTGATGGACCATATAATTTAATTATATAGTTATAATATTAACTTATATTGGATCAACGTAGGCTGTACAAAATTTTTATGACATTTCTAAAAAAAAAACAACAAAAAAAAAACAACAACTGACAAAATTGTACCAGCTATACCCATGCGTCAGCTACGAAAATCGTCCACAAGATTCATGTAGCGTTGCGAGGGGTGAAAAAATGATTCTCTTATGTGATTTTTACTAATTAGCTGATTGATTGGAACTTGGCAGCAGCAAAATCTTCCAAAGAAACAAAATTATGCTATAAAACATTATTAACAAATTAGACATACCTTTTGTATTCAATAATTATTCATGCTGATTTATTATCATAGGTTAATTAATTTGTTGTTCTCCAGCGCGGTTATGTATATTACAGCTACAATGATTTCTCTTCTCTCTTTTTAACTTACATTGATAACAATAAACTTACTAATTAGTTTAACTATAAAATAAAATGATTCTTTTGTTTTTCAAAAAAGAAATGAACTGTGCATAATAGAAATATAATAATGTAGTTTAGAGCTTGAGGCAATCACGGATCTGTAGAGTGGCGAGAAGCGCAACAATTTGCCGGCTGCTGCAATCCAATCTAGCTGCACGGTTTAAATTAGGTTCGTACGTGTGGCCCTCGACATGATCGACTTGCATACATACTGTGTTCAGCAATTTTAGCTTACTTGCTTCTTTTACGACCAATATTATGTACTCGTGCGCGCCCATCACTCTTTTATAGATTAACTTCCTATTTTTTTCTATACCAGCCATAATGCAGCATATCAGCCTTTTAGTCTCGCGGCAACAAGGCTTCTGCTGTTTTTGTAATGATTGAACAAAACGCTTTTTCTCCACATTGCCGTCGCTACACTAAACTCGCAATATCATATAACCTTCTTGTATTCTGTAATTTATATACTTTAGTAGAAAGAAAATAAATCAAAACAATTTAGATTTTCACCCATTAAAATTGTAAGTGTACGTAGGATGGAAATTAATTACATCTTCAATATCATTAAAATTGACAACTCAAGTTACTAATCATTGATTTTATAAAATAAAATAAAGGCAATTATATATATATATATATATATATATATATATATATATATATATATATATATATATATATATATATATATATATATATATATATATATATATATATATATATATATATATGTATATATACAGTGGAATTATCGGGTAAACATCTATTTCAAGAACACATAGAACAGCAACATATCCTATACCTATATCGCCCAGTAAACAAAACTCTGTCGATCCAGTGTTGGGCCAGTATTGTGCCAACACTCTAAAGTGCCCGTCCAACACATTTTTGACACCCTGATGTGTTTACTGGGATGCTATGGTATAAAATTATTTAAACTATACAACGTCTAAATTAATATATATATTTCAATGGTAGTCACTCCAAAGGTGATGGTTACACGATCCAATAGCCCACAAATATAAACCGAAGAGAGATAAATAACGTAGCATATAATAATCACAAGCTCACTCTACTACAGGCCAGTGCTAATATATTTGAATATATATGTGCGCTCCATGATCAAAATCGATTAAATATGTACCAAATTAATATGTATTTTTTATTACATCGTAAGGCAATGATCATGATCGTTAATGGATTACAGGTATACACATTATGTTTTGATTCTCACATCTGGAATGATGGCACCATAAAAAGAAAAGAAAACTACATCGATCACGAATAAAAGTAGAAATTTATACATATTTGATTCAATTTCATTTTGATCAACTTCACTGATTGATTTTGATTTGTTGATCATTAATCATTATCATTAATCTTTTAATTTGTCACTCATCTTATAATTGATCATACACCACAATTATCAAAGAATATATAAAATAAATATGTACAATATACTAGAACTGTACTTTTTATGTTAATGCAAAACTTACAAATAGCAGTAGATACATTGAACGATATTAACACAACTCTCTATTAGCACCAATTTAACACCAAGTTATATAGTAACAATATGAAGTATCATAATGATGTTTAAATTATAAACCGTGAATATTGGCGCTAAAAACTAAAAATCTAACTCGCGGTGCTTTCAGAGTTTTTATTTCTAAGAAATTAAAATTTTAACAATTGCATGTTCATATAATAAGCCTGCTGTATGGCCTGTTTGTATAATTACAATAAAAAAATAGAATCTAACTTTTTGAAAAATATGCTACTTAAACATTATACTGCACATAATAGCAGCACATGAGCACATACCCATCCACATCACCGATTTGATAGTTCTACGTTAAAAAAAGAAATAAAAAATTATTTAAAATGACAAACAATTTTTACAGAACTACAAATATTTGAGAGTATTGAAACTTTTTTTTTATCAGATTTCAATATTTGACGTGTTTATGCATAAAAACTACATTTTTTCATATTAATAGTATACATTAAAAAACGTATTTGAAGAAGTAATTTGCCACACTGAACAATGTGATAGACGTTCAAAGTTCAAAATAAGCCAGCTGTTGTTGACGCTACAACCATGCACAGCACGTAATAAAATAGTGAACAAATAATAGAAATAACAAAAATAAACAAATATCTTAAAAGGAAAATCATGGAATGGTTATTTTTTTACTTTGGTATTGACCTCATAAAGTACCAAGAGGTGGCATTGAAAACAGCCTCTGTAGAATCAGTATGACTCAACTACACGTGTACTTTAGCCAGTAGCAAAGCTCAGATATCAAAACAATGACACTTTTAGAATCACTCAGGTAAAATCCACCAGATGTCCATACTTGTCTTTATGACGTCAATAACCAAAGAGCTTATAATATAAGCAATATAAGATCTCTGGTATAACTACAGAGCTATTATCGTAAAGCCGGTATTACACGATACAATTTTGCATATACAATTTTTATAATTTTTCCATGCAAGAAAATTTCATCTCCATACAAACAAATAGAGTTGAAGTTTTCTTGAAAGGAAAAATTGTATACAGTAATTAGAAAAATTGTATCGTGTAATACTGGCTTAAAAGGTTCAAAATTTAGTTGCAAGATGGACGTATTGCTAAAACATATGATTTATGATTTAAGCAGCAACATTAATTGAAGCTAAATGCATTTTTATTTTCATTTTAATAGACCACATGGTGTTTGATTGCTATACAAAAATTCATTTTGACTGTCAAAACAGAATTATATTATTATAGTGCGTTTCAATTAAATGAAATGCCAAATATAGCTCCTGTGTATTATAATAAAAAAATATTTATGCATTCACTGCTTAATTATAATAATACAATAAAGAATATCAATTCAATATATATATATATATATATAATATATATATATATATATATAATATATATATATATTTTTAACATTTATAAAAATATAAAATGTTGCATGCATAAAAATTATAATTAAGCTTGAGATAATTGAAAGGAAGTGCACTCAAGCTTTAACGTCACAGTTGCCACAAAAAGTTAAAAGCATACAAATGAGAGTAAATCATGTGTTAAAATGCTTTAGCTCTTCACAACAAATTTAAACTTTTCCTGTAAGTTGTTTGTGAGAATTCTCAAGCTTAATTTTCACTTCGCTGAACACGGTACAAACACGACACACTAATTTTCCCATCCTTAATTTATTTCATAGCAATTCATATGAAAAATTCTCATATCAAGTTTATTTTTATACGTAAAACTGGTTTATTATCATTATTTTTTGTATTACTATCTTATTTGATTAACTTCAAATTACTATTATATGTTTAAGCAATTTTTAGGCCATTGATCTAATGGGTTCATCAATTTATAAGAGGCACGTGAGGCTAATATGATTTTAAGAGGTGGGCTGGACCGTTTGATCTCTGAGAAGATAAATTATATAGTTGATCCTAAACATTTCAATGCTTTGCTTTCTGCTGCCTCAACTATGAATATACATAACAGAACTAATACAAGAAGCAACTATATAAAGCTAACTGTAGTTACCTTCTACTGTGTAGAATGATATAAAGAACTCATTGAAACAAATTAATAGACAGACTATCGTCGGTTTCATCACTTTTTTTTTTTTAAATAATAGGCCTGTTCGTAAACCCTGCTCGGTGTACCTACACCCAATTGACCTTATGTACATGGGATATAAGGTCAATTGGGTGTAGAAAGTGTACACCGAGCAGGGTTTACGAACAGGCCTATTAATTCATTGCATTTTTTTTTTTCATTCTAATTAAAATTTTTAAAAATTGTAAGGTCCAACATTTATTACCCTTCCCACCTTGGCACTATTTTCTGCCAGTGAATTAGCTGCAGCAAATATATATATATATATATATATATAATATTTACTTAGTGACTTTATACCAAAAATTATACATCCAGTGGTTAACATTATTTTTTTTTAGCATTTTTAGCAAGTCATTTGAGAACGTTTTCAAACGTATAATGATTTTTTTTTTAACTCAAAACTAGCTACTACACCGTTTTATAGAGAAGTGATGATTGATGATTATAATATTTTTCGATGTTCGATTTTAAACTAGAAAATCAAAATCTTAAATCTAATCGTCAATTCAGTATATTGAAATTATATTTATGATATTTGATGTTACAGTTGGAACTGTATTATATCGTTATAGATATACATAACAACAAAAACGAGTGAATTTAACTAAAGCATAACTCGGTATATAAGCCATTGAACATTTTATTATCTCCACGCATGCATGAATACTTCTTACTAGTGTTCTTTATTGTTGTATAATTAATTATGCATGTCTTTATTGGCTGCTAGAATATAACTAAAATAAATCAAGTCATTGCATTGTACATTATATATATTTTTATTCAGTTTGAGTATAAGGATCGAGTGTAAGGACTATAAAGAGTCTATATTTAAGGAGAAAATATATGGTGAGTGAGATGAAACATGAATGTAATGTGGCTCCTGAGGTGCTAAGAGTGTTCAAAGTATTTCTTCTCTTGCTCACTTAACTCACTTTCATGCTAATATTATACAATAGCAACAATAGTAGAGACCACACAAATAACACAAATTTAATTCAACCATGTTGTATTGTAACTAAAAATACATATTCAGATCATAAGCTTTGTTTTATTGTGATACTGTGAATGGTTTGAAGTTTACAGTGATGGAGATCGAAAAAGAAATAAAGAAAAAAAAAAATCAAAAGAGAGAAACAGTACAAAATAAACTCACTGTACAATGCTTTCAGTAGCTACTGTTGTAACCTTTGTTGTAAAGAATGGAGTCACGGTTAGAGAGATGTAAGAGCACAACATAAATTATTCCATGGTGTATCAAGCTTCCCTTCGTGCTGGCAGTCAGCAAGGCACAAAGCAAGCAAGCAAGCAAGCCATGCAGACCAAATTAAGACGACAGGGACTCCACCCACTCTCAAGAAATTACACTAAGGTAAAACACTGTAAAAGATTTACAGGGGTAAACAAGACACAAGAGGTCTATCCAATTGAGGAATAAAATAAATTATCATAAAATACATTTTTAATAAAATACAACTTAGTCATTGCAAAATATTTAAGTACAATTATTGATTAATAATTATTAACAAATATTTTTATTAATTTTGATAAAGTATATTATAGATTATGAATAAAGTAAAAAAAAAAATGCACTAATCGGGTTATTGAACTTTCAAAAACAACAATTTTTAATAATATTGTTCGAAGAGAGTTATATAGAACTTTTAACTATTTCTGATCTTATTAATTTACTAGTAGGCTACATTAGCAAAACCACACTAAAAATACACGTATTACGTGATACCTGATATTTTAAGTATTTTTTCAATATTATTTTTTTCTACTTTAGAGCTAACTAATAAATTTAAATAAAAAAATATTTATTTATATGGTCTTATAGGTAAAAATCATGAAGTATTATAACTCATAAGTTATTTACTAATATATTTACAACAACAAAAAGTTGATTTTTTTCTTCTTCTTTTTTTATACGTGGTTTTCTATGGATTCATCTATTATTTAAGTTACGTGCAGGCCACCATTACCTGTAGCACCTAACTAGGTTTCTTCTTATTCGTAACAAATCACCACAACAATAACGACAACCAAAAGCTAAGGTGGCCTCCAGGGCTGGCTGGCCAGGCCAGGCACGATTGTAGGTCCACTAACAAGGTAAAGTCACTCCTCAAAGCAACAGTCTCCTGCATGCTTGACTTTTTAAAAGAAAAAGACACGTGCTAACTTTTGTTAGGACTAAAAAGAAATCATATATTATTTATATATATTTTTTTTTATTCTTCGTCATGTCTACACGCTTGTTTTCTCCTTTTACCTTGTGTGTGGCCAAAATTTATCAGTTTCTCTCTCTCTCTCTCTCTCTCTCTCTCTCTCTCTCTCTCTCTCTCTCTCTCTCTCTCTCTCTCTCTCTCTCTCTCTCTCTCTCTCTCTCTCTTGTATGTTAGGGAAGTTATAATACATATTATATGACATATATTGTAAAAAAAAGGGTTCGTTTAGTATGATTATATTTTTATTCATTCATACTGATGGTGTTAGAAAAATAAAATTTATACGTTAAACTTATTTTTTTATTTTTTTACAATACCTTGTTCGGATTTATTTATTTTATTTATTTATTTATATCACCCAAAGTACAAATACAAAATATATTACAAAAATTAGGGTGCGGATTGCAACAATTAAAGCACCGATGGCCCTATTTCACTAAAAAGTGGTTACAATCCTGAATCCTTTATATAACTACTGAAAAAAAAAACAATTGTTCACATTTTTTTTCTAGTGCTGTTCATCTTTTTCTTTTAACAATGGAAGCCCACTCATCATTTCGTGACGAAGCTGAGCTTCACTGCAACCTACTTGTAGCATATAGGCAACTTGAGGGGGGTGAAAAAATAATAATCTAAAACATAATATATAGCTTCGATATATTCTATTATAGCATCAATACAACGATAATTTAAATTATATTGTTAATAACTTTGTTGGAAAATATCATCAAACCGGAAAGGCTAACAAAACAGCAATTGAGCTGTGAAAAACTGCAACATAAATATAATTATATAGGAAAAAACTCAGCTATAATATGTCTAATGTCTATATTATTTTAAAATTTAATAAATAGAAATTAAATTTAAAGTTTTAAATAAAATTTATAAATTTGTCGAATAAAAGACTCATATGTGCAAGACTGCACAGAATTAAGACACTTTGTTTCAGGATTTTTACTAAATTACAGCGTTCTAGAATTACATATGACTGGAAATTCATTTTTTAAGACTCTTTAAGAGTAGTGAAACAGTGACAGCGAGGAAAAATTATTTTTAGTATAAACCAAAACAGGTAATGCTTTCGAAAAAGAAAAATTGCTTGTCGTTTGACTTAATTCATTTTTGTTATATTTTGTCATTAATTAATTTTCTGCAAGTCTCATTATAGAAGAAAAAATTATGCAAGTAACGAAAAATTGTATGCAATAGACAAATTGTACCGTTTAATACCGTCTTAATTAATAGGACAGGAACTTTTTTTTTTTTTTTACCAAAAGTAAAATTCATGCTGTTTTCATTTGTTCCTTTTATCACTGCGTAATTAAATTTGTGATGTAGTACAGGGTGTCCCAAGATCTTTAGATTTTTCAAACCCAAATAGCAACCGTTTAGTATTTTTTAATGTTCACTTTATATACATGGCATCAAATTAAAGCTCTGAATTTAACATTTTCAAAAATGTGAACATATTTTTTTGTTTTAAATGTGATTTTTCTTTTCTAACTGTTAGAAAGCAAAATGGTCACTTTTTTTCGGAATCACGACTGCTCCTGCACCTAAAAATTTTGACTGCATCAATTTTTATGATTGTTGATTTTTTTCAATGCAAATGCAACAATTAAGGCCTCTCTAAATGAGCTCTTTTGGTGGCTCAGAAAACATCCAGTCTTCCCTCGAACTCACACGCCACACATTGCGCATCATGAACAGAGGCATGGTGGACTGGATCGTGGTGCATGGTGATGCCTTGCTTTAGCTCCAACGAGTCTCACACTGGAATGTTGAATACGTTGTCCTTCACATAGAACCGTAGGAAAAATTCTGAGGGAGTGAAGTCAGGGAACCTGGCCAACCTGGAGACCCATGCTGCGGGACACCCAGGTCGATCCATATGCCTGGGAACACCTCGTCCAAAAAACGATGCACGAAAAACTGCAAAAAGCTCCCATTTTGCCTTCTAACGGGTAAAAAGAAACATCACCTTTCAGATTTTTTTTTTCTGTTCACATTTTTGAAAATGTTAGGGAGCTTTAATTTGATGTATATAAAGTGAACATTAAAAAATACCAAACGGTTTCTATTCGGGTGCGAAAAATCTAAAGATCTTTGGGACACCCTGTATAATTTGCATGCAATACTTATATATATCACTTATAATTATATTTAATAAGTCTTCGATTTGTATATAGAAACTTAACGTCAGCGATCGAATATATTTGTATCTTATAATGCAAAAGTTCATTCAGTTTTAAAAAATGATGTATTTCAGCGTATATTCACTGATTTATATTTATATTTGTTTATTTATTTAAAAAGGAAAAATCACAGATAATTTAATTAGTCATGAAAATTATAATATTTTTAATCTTTATTGCAAATTTAATGGTTGAGAGATATCACCTTTTTTAAAAAAAAAAACGGACATTATTGTTTACATTATTATGAGATGACGTTAAATAAATGTTATTAATTTTTTGTCACGTATGAACACTAGTAAAACAGTACACGACCTTGCCGCAAGATGTCACAGCAGTACATGAGACTTGTGCTACCATCTATTATCAGACGAGGTAGAACACAACGTGCGCCTGCAGTTCTAAGTTATGCAATCTGCAACACATGCATGCACAAAAAGTTGTATACTATATAGGCGTTGAGATTAAAAAGTTTCAAAGCACTTCTTGTGAATGAAGTTATGAATACACATGCTTTTTTTTTTTATATTTACAGCATAGTTTGAGTTATAAATTATTCCCACATTAAACAAATAGTTCAGCCTCATGTAATTTAGGTAACGTCTTTGTTTTCGTTTATACACAAAATAAATATTTACTTACATTTTACAAACACTCGATCGTCTTGATAGTTTGTAAATATTGCGAGGCACACATTAATAATATTTATTTATTTATTTATTTTCATTTTGGAACTTCTTTTTGGTTGTACAAGACAAACATATGTTCAAGTCAAAATTGGACAAAAATACAACAAAAAAACCTCAAACTTAAACACATTTACATAAGTTATTTAACACTATCAAACACAATCACTGACAATAATAATAAAAACAAAATACAAGCCAAAGTCACCATTAATATTGATAAATTTTAGTTTATGCGGAACATATATATATACATATATATACATACATACATATATATATACATACATACATACATACACACACACACATACATACATACATACATACATACATACATACATACATACATACATACATACATACATACATACATACATACATACATACATACATACATACATACATACATACATATATATATATATACATATGTACACATATATATATATATATATATATATATATATATATATATATATATATATATATATATATATATATACATATATACATATATATACATACATACACATACACATATATATACATACATATATATATATCAGTCAATACAATGTATATGTAAATTTATAATTTTGTTTATTTTATAATCCTGATAATACTTTTTCAGACATTTTATTACTCTCAAAAGCTTTAATAGAGTAAAACTCTTTATTGATCAATACATTCTTTAATTTTGTGCGAAAAAGTTTACTGGTTTTTATTTCTTTCAAACATGTTGGTAAAAATTCATAAAATTTTGCTGTTTGATACATTGCACAGTTTTTGAAAAATTGTGTGTTATGTCTTTCAGTAACTACATTCGATTTATTCCTAGTATTATAGTCATGATAGCCATCATTCTGAACATAAAAATTTGGGTGATTTTTTTTGAAAGAGGCACAATTTAAAATATAAATGCAAGGGACAGTTAACATTTTATTAGCCTTAAAATGTGAAACACACGACTGTCCTTTTGGTATTCTTAAAATCGTTCTAAGTGCTCTCTTTTGCAAAACAAAACATCGATTCAATAGTTCCGATTTACATCCCCAATTTATTATGCCATATGCCAAATGTGGTTAAACATACGCATAATATATGGTTAGCAAGGTTTCATGAGATACATGATTCCTGATTGTATATAACATAAAATTGGCCGAATTTATCTTCTTACAAATCGCATTTACATGTAAAGGCCAATCCAAACTTTCATTAATGTGTAGACCAAGAAACTTAACAGACTCTGCTCTTTTAATTGTTTTTCCGGCTAATTGCAACAAATAACTATTCAAAGGGATTTGTCTAGGGGAATGAAATTGGATGTATTCGGTTTTAGTTGAATTTAATATTAGCTTATTATTTGTACACCATGTATGTACCTCTTCAATAGTAAGTTTAATCTTACGAATTAATTCATCTTCGGCTTCTGCTGTGATTATAGCTGTAATATCATCAGCATACTTTACTAATACCGCATTCTTGACATGATCTGATAAGTCATTTGTTCCTGTATTAAACAATGTGGCTGACATTTTTCCTCCTTGAGGAATTCCAAGTGTAATCGGTAATTTGTCTGATTTATATGTAATATTTTGGCCGTTAGCATTTGAATTTAATTCAACATATTGTTGTCTGTTTGTTAGATATGAATCTAATAGATTACGACTCGAAACTCCTATTCCCATGTTATCAAATTTATTCAATAATACATCTTTACTTTGGAAACTAATAATATTTGATAAAGTGTAAATTAAGTAAAATAAAAGTCAAGTGAGACAGCCAGCTGCCAATTGACTGTTAATGATTAATGATTAATAATCTCACTTGTCAGTAACTTTGTCGTCATAATTTGTATTGAGAATGGAGTATCGACCTCAATTTTTTTTATTGCAGAAATGGATAGATGGTGCAAAGTTATGCTACCCTGTTTTTTTTCACAGTTTTTAGACACAGGAAGTATTTTTAAACAAATTATTGAATGTTCTTTTTGTGACGTCACGAGACGCCGCTCCTTAAGAAGATAGGACTTGCCGCCTTGTGACGTCATAAAAAGGACTCTTATTAATTTTTTAAAAATAGTTCCCGGGCTCTAAAAAATCCGAAAAAATCAGAGTCGCATAACTTTGCACGCTCTATCCATTTCTGCAATAAAAGAAATTGAGGTCGACACTCCATTTATATTAGACGGAATCGAATGAAACAAATTTTAAAAATTCGAGAAATTCTGAAATCGTATTGAAATGGTTTGGAAAATTCAAGGTAGCGGATTCCTCACAACAGCTCCATTTCCGGTGTCCGTCCATGAGTAACGCTCCATGTATATAAGGCTTCTACCACTTTCACAAAACTGATCAGATGGATCCACTTCAAAGTTTGTATGTCATCTAATGATGATGAGTCCCTGCAAGTCTTGTTGTATTCAAGGGGGCCAATTCCGATTTCTCAATCAACTGAGGCCAATCCTCTATTATATATTACTCATGACTCATGAGTAACGACGCAAATAATTTTTTTTTCGAAACTATTTAGATCAAATCATTCCTAAGAAGACTGAGAACCGAATAGATTCACACATACAGAATATTATAAAAATTGTTAGAAATGGTTAAGTTAGAAAAGTGTAACCGATATGGACATTGCAGTAGATAGTACTATGGGAGCGATTCAGCAAGCGTTAAGTAACGATTTAAGAAGCAATTTTTAAAGAAGCGTTTTTCTTACCAGACCTGTTACCTGGAATAAAAAACGCTTCTTAAAACGCTCCTTAACGCTTGCTGAATTGCTCCCACCGGTGTTACTTAAGATGTTAAGTATCATAATTTTAGTTCTGATTTTTATTATTTTAATATATGTACATGTACACACTATACTTATTTGATCTACTGTACTTTGATGCTGTACTTTCTTTATTTTTTTTTTTTATATTACATCCTATCCCTATTGATTGTGTATTTCCTTTTATGCTATGTGATTGTATTCCTCGGGAGAGCATAAACTTTTCCCTGTTTTCTCTGCGTGATTTTCTGGATTGAGCTGCAGCTATAAGATACAAATATGTACCTAATTTAAAATTTAGAAGAACACAGTCTATAGCTGTTCTCCAAGTCTCCCATGCGCGTCTGCAGAGACCACGTGACAACGCCCACAAACAGCAGTTTTTGGGCTGTCGAGGTATACTTGGGTGAATAAAAAGTAAATCAAATGCAAATTTTAAATGGAGTCCAGCAAATGAAACAAGCACAATTAAAATATTATAGTGGACAACATACATGGAATTTTTTTATTGCAGAAATGAATAGAGGGTACCAAATTATGCTACTCTGAATTTTTTCAGATTTTTTTGAATAAATAATTATTGAAAGTGCGGCCACGCCCATTGGAGGCGTCAATAGGCGTCCAGTCTCTATCTTTTTTATTAAGGATTAAGGGGTGCCAACTGAAATCACAGGACTTTCAATAACTATTTAAAAAAAAAGTCTCAAAAAAGTCTGAAAAATTTCAGAGTAACATATAATTTGGTACCCTCTATTCATTTCTGGAATAAAAATTTTTCATGTATGTTGTCCATTATAACTCATTTGTTATCTTTATACTCTTACAGTTAGTGGTATCTAGCTGGTCCTACACATATGTATCCATACATGCATGATCGATTGCAAACTTGTAGAACTAATTACTTAATTGACAAAGCTGAAAATGGACGCTTAATAATTTTTTTATAGTAGAGAGATTCAGTTTCAGATTCACTGTCGGATTCAGATCTTTCAAACTTATATATAGTTATATTCCTACGCCATTAGAAATTGGTATTGCATTTATAGGTATGTATAAAATGACTATTGTTTAAATATATAGGACACAAATTATGGTTAAAATAGTATTTTATTATGTTTAATTTATATGCAGTATTTTGAAGTTATGATAAAAATAATGTTTGTCATATAGTAAATCTTCTTTATTAAACATTGAATCAAAATAATAAATGTTTGTGAATATAATTAATGTACTGTACAAGCTAGAGTCTATATGGTAAAAAAACTCGCTATAATATTTGCATACGAGTTACTATATACGAGTTATGTTATGATCACAACACAATCATAAAAATTATATTATTTGTATTCTATTATTGTGCGAAACACCAGGTCTTATGTTGTGATTCTAGACCCAAAAGTGCGCTTTGCACTTCCCCCTATATACGATGACATACGCTTATTCAGAGAGCTATAACAGTATTAAATTAAGCTCTCTGCTTATTGAAAAAATAATTTATATAAATAACATTTGCTGAGCTTTTTTCGGTGGTAGTAATTACTTCATTTATTAAATTAAGAACCTCCATACAGGCGCGGATCTAGGGCCAAATTTCAGAAAGGGCTGTCTTCATAAGGCCAATGTTAAAAAAAGAAATGGGTTGGGGGAAATGTCCATGTTAAATCCAAAATTGGAGTGCATGGTGCTGACCCCCCCCCCCCCCCCCCAGCCACACCACACCCCTGGAGCCGCGCCTGCCCCCATATATCTTGCATGCATTTGGTTTTTGTACCTCAGACCTGCTTGAGCCTAATTTGCAGAAGCTCCAATATTATATTATAAACAAATAATAGAAGTGAAAGGTAGAGAGTTCATATAGCTAGAGATTGAGCTGGAAAAAAGAAGAAATCAATTATAATTTAAAAAAAATGGTATACAAATTTTACAAAGCCTATATAAATACTGTATCCTATACCTAGCTTATATCAACTGACAGATCTAAAATAATGTACCATGTATTAAATTATTAATATCAACAAAAAGGAATAGAAATCTTCAATCGGAACTGCATATTCATGCAATTTTTATTCAAAATTCAGTGAAATAATTTTTATTTGGGGTTCATTGCAACATTTAATTTTGGAAAACCAGGAGAACCATCAATAACCATCTGAAGACATGAACGGCACAATGGGAGTTAGTTCACGGCATTGATCTAATATAGTTGACCTTTCAGCAACACTCCTGCATATAATTCACTGTTACAATGTATAGGCAATATATTATCATGCAGTGAAGCGAAATGAAAAAAATAAAGTTTACATTTTTAGTGGTGTATTTAAGCCATATAACCATATATAGTTTAATGAGCGGAGTTTGATTTAATAATATATTTATTCTCTTGGCAGGAAAATTGGTGACGGAGGTAAAACCTAGCTCTGTTAAGGCGAATTTCTAATCAAACGCAATCGCGTTATCTTGGAGAACATGTTGGTGCTTTTATGTGCCGGCCCTACAACAGCCGCCTGTTTATACACACACACACACACGCATAATATATATATATATATACAGTAAAACCTTGATTTTACGAAATTGAAGGGACCGAAAAATCGGGACTTCGTAAAATCGAGGTACATAAAACCAAAAAAAAAAAAAAAAAACAAAAAAAAAAAAAAAAACGCGTAATTGTTAATTAATGATGAACGGATTCAGGCGAGGTGGGAGAATGGGAGAAAATATAAGAAAATAAACATTTGATTTATGTTGTACACCAGTTTGCATAATTATGTTTTATATTATGCATTTTTTATTTTGTGATAATATATTTTATATTACTACAATGCTGCAACAGGTCGAGCGTGGCGCAGTGCATTGGCCGGTTCTCGTTAGATCACCGAAGTCAGGCTACGTCGAGCGTGGTTAGTACTTGGATGGGTGACCGTTTCAAGTAAAAAATACGCTGCTCCCTCCCTGGGGTAAATTCGTCTCGCTTTCCACCCAGTGCAGTAATGCACTTGTGTGTGGTTCCCCTGCAGGCTTTGGACATCGCTTTGGTCCATTGAGAAAAAGTAGAGGTGTCCGTCCTGACTGAGGTTTTCCACGGTTTCCTCAGTCTCACCTCAGTGAATGCTGGGACGCGTAACAGGCCATGTCATCCGTTCCCTACCTTATCCCTACCCAGTACCCCGCCGCGAGCTGTAAGCTCTTATAGGGGTGTATCCCTGTAAAAAAAAAAAAAAAAAAAAAGAATATAGTAGTCCATGGAGGTAGTTCAGCTAGCGATGTAATATTTTCGCCTACAAACAAAATAGTATTCGAGCTTTGAGAATAACATCTACATTGATAAATACTAATGTAATAAAAAAAGTTAACTAGTTAAACTAGTAGCGATCGATTGGAATTTATTTTTCATGATTTAAAAAAAAAAAAAAAAACACTGACCTACATCTTAATCTATTTGTCTTGCAATATTTTACGTTTCTATGTTTGCGCGCGTGTTCGAACATGATTCACTGCTTCGTAGTTCGATTTTTTTTTTCTTATCATGCAAAATAAATTGTGATGGATCGCGGCGAGTTAACTGAAATAGAAATAATCTTTATTTAGCTTTCGCTATTCAGTAAAAATATAGTTTATATATTGTTTTAATTAAACAATATAAAACAGGTGGTTCATAAAATTTATGATAGTTCATAGAATTTTATGCCTACAGTACAATATTTTTAGGATACAAAAAACCATCTTAATAATTATACATTTTATAGTTACCAATTATAGCTATAAAAAAAATAAAATATATAAATATATCATTGACTTATTACATATAATTATAATCTTATACATTTATCTGGTATGCGTATTTTCATTGATGTATTATATACTACGTACAAAGAATAATATTATAATTTTAAAAAGTCTACTTATAACGATCGATCGGAATTTTTTTTGTGTGAACTTGAAAAAAAAAAAAGAGACACTGACCTACATCTTCATCTATTTGCTTTGCAATATCTCGCTTTATGATGTTTGCGCACGTGGTCGAACATGCTTTACTGCATGCTTTATTTTATGATGCACGCGAGTTTTAAGTTTTAAATTACGTAGACGAAATTTCTTATTTTGTGACAAATATCTTCGTAAATTCGAGATTAATGCTCTGTAGGGACCATTAGAGCACTTCGTTAATTCGTAAAATCGAGATTTCGTAAATACGAGGTTATTTAAGGGCATTGGGTGTAGCACCGGTAGGTGGCGAATCGCGGAAAAAAAACCCTTGTATTAAAAAACCCTTGAAAAAAAACCCTAGGAAAAAAAACCCTCGGGGATAAAAAAACCCACGGAAAAAAACCCTTCGCTGAAGGAGCAGCCCCAAGGAGCATTCGTGACGTAGTAGCGCGGTAGCGAGGTTTCACGGTGTGGGGAGCTCATCAAAATGTAGAAGTCTACGAGGCGATGTTGTGGAAGTTAACTATTATCTGTATAGTAATTCCAACTGTGTTTTTAGTTAAAAATTATTTTAAAACATTTTTTCTAACTTCGAATATTATATATTGGATATAAAATAATTAAAATAAAAAAGTAATAAAACAAAAAAAGTCGTCGTCCTACTCGTATTATTATTATATAACATATATAGACATAAAATGAACATTTGAAAATTATAATATCTAATAGGTTAAGTGATTCAATAATTATTATTAACATGACTAATGAGACTAATCAGATATATGTAATATATATTATTAGAACATATATAATGATAATCTGTCAAAATAGGAAAAAAAAAAAAACGTGAATCCTCGCTACCGCGCTACTACGCCACGAATGCTCCTTGGGGCTGCTCCTTCAGCGAAGGTTTTTTTTTCCGTGGGTTTTTTTATCCCCGAGGGTTTTTTTTCCTAGGGTTTTTTAATACAAGTTTTTTTTTTCCGCTTACCGTAGGTGGCAACACACTGACGTATCTTCACCATGTTAATTTTTGATCATCGCTCCTCGGAGTAATTTTTATGCTAGAGCTAAGCTGATTGCTGTAGTATCAAGATAATTGTGCACTTGCCTAATTATCTTGATACTACAGCAATCAGCTTAGCTCTAGCATAAAAATTACTCCGAGGAGCAATGATCAAAAATTAACATGGTGAATAAGATACGTCAGTGTTGCCAACTACCGGTGCTACACCCAATGCCCTTAACATGCATTTCCCTATATCTAACTGGTCGGGACCGAGAAAACACTTAGTAAAATCGCGAATTTCGTAAAATCAAGGTTTTACTGTATATTATATATATATATATAATTATATATCATGAGGTCTTAGGTCTTAGCCAGGGACCGGATGCACGCGTTTTTTTCGTGCATCCGAGATGCGCATCCGGATGCAAATTAATTTTTCGTGCATCCATGGATGCGCATCCGGATGCAAATTTATTTTTCATGCATCTGGGATGCGCATCCGGATGCAAATTTATTTTCCATGCATCTGAGATGCGCATCCGGATCCATTAATTTTTTCCCGTGCATCTGGGATGCACGGATGCGGATGCAAGCCCATTTTTGCGCATCCGTGTGCATCTTGCATCTGCATCCGCATCCGATCTTTGGTTTTTATAATACACTTTGTTTCTTGTAATTTTTAAACGACAAGTGGCAAATAAAGTTAAAAAATATGCCTCGTGTAAAAGATTTATTTAGAGGCAATTAGCAAAAAACCTGATACAAAAAAGAAAAAAAAAAGTGTTAAATGGATGCAAATTTATTTTTCGTGCATCCGTGGATGCGCATCCGGATGCAAATTTATTTTTCATGCATCTGGGATGCGCATCCGGATGCATTCATTTTTCCCCGTGCATCTGGGATGCGCATCCGGATGCATTCATTTTTTCCTGTGCATCTGGGATGCACGGATGCGGATGCAAGCCCATTTTTGCGCATCCGTGTGCATCTTGCATCTGCATCCGCATCCGATCCCTGGTCTTAGCCATCAACCTGAATTTTGTCTCATAACTATAACATAATATGGCACGATGTATTATAGTATACTCGGACTAGGAGACTCAGGTAGAGAGAAACAAAATATTTGTGTTTCACTATATACCTGAGTCTCCCAGTCAGATTGTACGATTTTATGCGCCCCCCATAATATATATTAGGCATTATTTTTATGTAGAGATAACTCAGATAACATATATGTGTCATATAATGATATAACTCATTGTCAGTTATATCATAAATGACCCTATGTCTTTTGTACAGATCTGTACAAAATCTTGGGGGGAGGGAACTCCTTGAAGCAGGAGAATGAGATATTGGAAGGAAGTATACTGCAGCTCAGTACGTTACATGCCCAGCGCAAGCAAGCAAAAGCAGGCGGCCGCGCTGTCGCTAGAGGGCCAATCAGGGCGGCTGGCCGGCGGCACTGGCGGCAGCGATCGGTCTTGTGATCTAGTTCAGTGTTCACTGTTCAGTCCAGTCGTCCAGTCAGTACTGTCAGTAGCTGGTCACTGGTCAGTAGCATTGACACGAGTAAGCAGCGTCGTCTGACACCGGATGCCTGAGGAGTGTAATTAAAATGTAAGTAATTAAAAGAATAACTTAATTCCCATTCCGGTGTCTAAAATTAGTATTTTTTTTCATATAATTTATAGTGATGTTATGAATTATAAATTAAAATTTTAGGGAGGAGCAGGTAGGGGCAGAATTCAACATAATATATGCTCTCTTTGTTGGAACTTTTCAGTTTTGAAACATCTCATGTCAGCCAGAGCTATGGTAAATCGTTTAATAAATCAATTATAAATGGGGAATTATTGTAAAACATGCAATTTTAAAATAATATTAAAATAATGTATAGCTGTAATTATTAATGTAATTTTGATAAAATTTGTTTTGACGTATTTTCATATGTTGTGTAATATTTTATGGTAAAAAAAATGTGTAAAAATTAATACAATTTTCTTGCATACCATGACGATATGCTAAAAGGCTAAAACGTTGGTTGAACGATCGAGTTTGGCATAAATCACCATAGTTGTAATTTGTAATATGCATAATTATTATTAAATTATATAAGTAAGTGACTTTTTCGTTCAAAGGGTAATCATATAGATTGCATTTTTATTTTACTTTTCGGACTTTTACCTTTGCCGGTGTTCGATGTATTCCTTTGTGTATGTAGTATCATATGTTGCGACCGTATGCATATCGCAAATCACAACATCCTACGCGTACATACAGAAGGTTTACATCGACCACCGGCAAGGGTAAAAGTCTGAAAAGTGAAATAAAAATGCATAATAATGTTAATAATTATATATGTAGAAATGTAATACATATATTATGTAACTGCTTTTAATTTCTACCAAATTTTTTAAAGCATTTAATTATTATGAATGCTTAAATTAATTTTGAATCCATGCATTTACGGAAAATGCACTCAAAGTTTCGTATTTTGCTGCCGAGATATTTTCGTCGGTGACAGACGTTTGCGCCGATTTCCCTTAATGACCGGTCTTTTGCGCCCCAACGCGGACAAGTAAACAGGTCTTTTGCGCCGCGGTGGACAGGTCTTTTGCGCCCCTGCACAGCAGGGTGCAAGCAGGACGATTGCGCCGCCGATTTTGAGGCTGCGACTGGGGTTTAACACAAACGTACTAGAAACCTCTTTTCTAGCTGAACACGTCATTTCATGGCATAAACTGCATGAAGTTATATTAATTTATCATAATATTATTTATAATAATTAATATAATATAACTTTGTTTTATGTACATATGTACTATAAAATTTATTGGGAAATATATTCTTAAAACCAGAGATTTTATATTAAAAAATGTAAGTTATCTGATTTAATTAGCTTTGATTTATTCTTTATATTTCCGTTTGTTTTCAAAATATTACATTTTAGCTGAAGCGAATAGGTCTGGTATCTCAGCTGGTATCACAGTTCAGTGTTCTAATTTTCGCAATATGTAATATATAGAGTGCAAACCTCATATTTTTTTATTGCAGAAATGGATGGAGGGTGTAAATTTATGCAACTCTGATTTTTTCCTGCTTTTTTAGATTCCGGGAAGTATTTTCAAAAGGTTATTAAGTACTGAGACAGTAATGCGCCTCTTGAAGCCTCTTTTAATAAAAGGATTCAAACAAAAGGAGGAGCGTGGGTTCAAACCCGACCTCGGCACAACTTTTTAGCAATACTTCCCAGCCTCTAAAATATCTGAAAAAAATCAGAATGGCATACCTTTGCACCCTCTATTGAACTCTATTTGTTTTGAAAAAAAAAACAAAACAAACAACAACTTTGAGGTCGATACTCCATTTTGCTCTTTTCTATATATATAATTTTATATATAGCTTTTATTTTAGTTTTTATTATACTTTTTATTTTATTTTTTTTTTTTTTTGCATACAACTTAATTCAAAAAGTTGCTGAGAAAAATTATATCACTAAAAATGAAAAGTCTTTATGAGTGAAGCAATATATCAGAAGTTAGCCGATACTTGCAAAAGTTATCTATCTATTTATACTATTATACATATTTTTTTAAATTGTGTATAAATATATTTAATGATATATATAGTATATAACTATAAAATATTATTTGTCATGTAATTCATGTTTTAATATTATAGTTAAAGCAGTGAGCTTTTTAATCTTTGTTAAAATGTTTATTAATTATTTTTATGAATGGTTTTAAAGAATACAACTTTTATAAATTTAGAATAAATTTAAATTCATGTGCATACTTCTAAAAGTATAAGTATAATTACTGAATTACCATTGAATTTTAGCATTTGGCATTTTTGGATTAAGATTGTACAGGAACGAATATTATCACTATTATACATAAAATAATTTTTTACCTCTTCCGTGGATTTCTTACGAAGATTATTTATTGAGTAAATTAAATTAAATATAGATACGCTTAATATATACTGCATTGTACTCTAATATGAATTGTAAAATTAAATTTATCGCAATGAGATAGCACAACATATGGTTCAGCTAGAAAATAGGTTTTAAGTATGTTTATGTTAAACCCTAGTCACAGCCTCAAAAATTGGTGGCGCAATCGTCCTGTTTGCACCCTGCTGTGCAGGGGCGCAAAATACCTATACTGACCGCGGCGCAATAGACCTGTACCTTTTTCAAGAAATTTTGACCGCGGCGCAAAAGGGCTGCACCCATTTTCGTTGATATTAATTAATGACGATGCACTTGAAATTTATTTTTAATTTATCCCGTGAATGATCGAGTGTCGACGCAGATGTATATACAAACTCATTTGCAATTTTTGCTTTACTCGATCTTTTTTAAATATCAGCTATCACATTTTTTTTATTAATTGTTAATAAATTTACAACAAACTCGGCAAATTGAAGATCCCTTAATTTGTGCGTTGTGAACTTACATGCACGATCACGCGAGACACCCGAGTTTATTCTATACATCGCATCTTAATTATGTCATCCCGTTTTTTTTTTTTTTTTTCTTTCTTACTTTTCATAAACTAGATTGTTTTGATCAAACATTTTAAATCACCACGCGCGCGTATTTTATGTTTAAAAAACTAAAATATACTTCAAATGTTCTTTAGGGGCATTACAGCATCGCAAATTCATAATTCGAGGTTACTTAACATGCACTTCCCTATCTAATTATTTAGAGGGAAAATATTCTGTCCATTCATGAATTTTGTAAATCAATTAAAGTTCGTAAAATCATGATTTTACGAACTTTGATATATTATTCGGAATGTCATGTTAATTAGGATTAATGCAGATCATCTGCATCTACCCAATAGTGACATCATTACTATGGCGTTTCTCTAGTATATTTGTACAATAACATTATTATTATTATATTCATTTTTATTGTAAATTGTTATAGAACTGAAGACTTTCTTATTTCTCCTAAACATGACAAAAAGGACTTTAAATTGAGTAAAAATGTTACGTAAGTAGATGACACTGGTTTATGTGTCATTTAAAAAAAAATTGTTCTTAAGAAGCTCGATGTAAGGTAACCCTAATTTTTTGGGTCCCTTTACGTAATAACAAGTTTTTACTGTATATATATAACTGCTTGGAATTGTGACAACATGTTGTGTGCACTTCAGGTTACATCGGCAGGCAGCATGGTGAATCTTGGGCGAGTGCAAGTATGCTAGGAAGGGGGGTCAGGTAGGCGGGCGGTAACATTTGACTTTGCTTAAGGGTGGGGGGGTAGGTGCAAACAAGACGTTTCGATAGTGTTCGTACTATGCGTCCATCCAATAACGACGCCGAGTTAAAGTGAAAAGGAGGGGAGGGGGGTGGGAGGCGTCCATAACTACTATACATTGATTTTGCGTCTCTTTTTGCATAATTCAATGATACCTTAAATAAATATTAAATTATGAGATAATTTTTACATCGATCGCTATAATTTTTATTTGTTTTAGCATAACTTTTACTTCTTAAATTTCGAACTATTTTCAAACTTCAGCAAAGAATAACGTCGTTCTCTTCTGCTGTATATTATTTGTTATTTTAATAATATGATTTCTCGTTGTATAGTTACTGAGAGTAAAACATTAAATTTTTTCTATGCATGCAATATTGCGCTGTTAGCTACACTTATTTCGTGAAATCTTAATCAATGAACTTAAAACAAAATTAATTCTTGATGCTATCGCATATTAATTTACCTTACAAAATTAGATACAGTTTTTTTTTACTGAACAAAAACACATATACATACATGTATAATATACAAACAATAAGTTATGTCGTCATGGTAGCAGGGAAGTGATTTAGTTTGTGTACGAATATTTATTTCTTTGTTAATTTAAGCGAAGAAATCACAAGTATTTTCTTCAGCTGGTATTAAGCCGGTATTACACGATACAGTTTTGCATAAATCTTTCCTTGCAAGAAAATTTCATCTCCATACACACAAATGGAGTTGAAGCTTTCTTGGAAGGAAATATTTATACAATAATTAGCAAAAATTGTATCGTATAATACCGGCTTAACACTAATTAATGTTGTACAATAATTCAAAGAAGGGGGTGGAGTATTTAGAAAGGTATTTACATAGAGTCAAATATGTCGCTCGCTACCATGACGTATGTCATCACATAGTAAACAGTTGACACCACCAGATGTGGAACCAGACGTACGCTCCATTGATTGATTTTTTTTTATTTTATTTTCCCTTCACAAAATAATATTGTACTTAACCAAACAAACAAATATTTATATTACTATTTATATTCTTCGTTAAGGGTAAGATAACGCCACCAATGTTAAAAAAAATCCTCACACAAAAATTCTGAACAAAAATTTAAAATGTTCTCCACTAATATACCCCATATCAGTAGCTAAAATATCAGGTATACAAATACGATCTAGTTTTTGAGTTATAAATTTTTAAAGTTGACTATTTTAACTTGGAGAAATGAAACTTTCATGCATGTTAAATTAGTCAACTTTAAAAATTCATAATTCAAAAACTAGATACCTGATTTTTTAGCTACTGATATCATAGGGTGTGTAGAGAAGAAACATTTTATTTTTTTTTTCCAGAACTTTCGTGTGAGGGATTTTTTTTTTAACATTGGTGGCGTTATCTTACCCTTAATTAAGTGGCATAAATTTAACAATTTATAATGTAGTGTTCTTAATTTGTTATAAGTTATAAGAGCCATTTTTGTTTCCATATCTATTAATCTATATTAAATTAAATGTTGTGAAAGTCAAAATCGCAAATTTAATGTCAATGTTCTGCTTTTGCATCTGGTCTCATTATAAGAACAGTTCGTGTATTTGAATTTTTTACATCAATGGATAAAGTGTGAATAAATTGCAGCCAACAATTCATAATTTTTTCTTATTTTTGACGCCATGGTATTTTTTCATTTAGGGTACCCGCCCTTTCTCTGACTCACCTACTTGCTTGCAGGTGCATCATAAAGCGATCCATTGATATAAAACATTCAAATACACAAACTGCATGTACTCATCAGGGTCATATGTCACGTTTACTGCGGCAAGAGTGCGAGTAATGACGTCTGTACCTCCGTCACATCGGTGCTCAGAACGGACTTCCCACTGTTGACCGTCGGGGTGTCCGAGTGCTCCTCGCACGCACTATCGACGTGGTTGGCGGAGTTCTCGAGGGCACCGAGGGACGGTGTCAGAAGGACACAAGTCGATCAACTGGTGATACCGACAGGAGATCTGGTTCACTATGAGCAAGGTGGGAAAGGGCACAAGTCCATACCCCTGGACTTGATCTCTTTCGATCTTGCATTGCACTGGACTGACGTCCCTCGTGATCCTGCCTACCTGAGTCCTGAATGGTCTCGTCAACCTGCATATGTGTACCCTTCGCAAATGCACGATGGTAATTTAAAAATTGAAAATGGTATAAAAATGTAACATGGTATTTGCAGTCGTCATGATAGATATTGCTAAATTAATATCTCAATTTCATACATTATAAAATTTTACATTCCATTGTCACTAAAACTATTTCATATTTTACAATTTGAGCGTTTCTTCGCGTGTTAATCAGTATCTCATACTGATAACCGAGGTTTAATTAGAGTGTACTAGTAGTTGGATGGATCTACATCAGGCCGAAAGTCACTCATTTTGTCAATAACGCTCCCAGGGGTAAATTCGTTGCGCCTCGCCACCCGGAGCTCTTGTAGGTGGTTCCCCTGGCTTTGGACCTTAGGGTTCATTGACAAAAGGCAGCAGCGTCCCTCTCTAGCGTGGTCATCACAGAGGGTGGAGAAAATAAGGGTAAACGTTTGACGTCAGAGTCCCGTACCCTTTTTTAATTTTTACAATATTGCTCTAATTTTTTTTTAATTATGAAGCAATTAGAGAGATAATTTGATTTGTCCATGATTGTAAATACTATGTTTACAGTCAATCGGGGTTACTTAATTTGATTTAGCCATCTCGCTCATTATATTTAAAAAACAATTTGGAAACTGTCTCGTGATTGGCAAGGAACTCCGGTTGACTGTATAATTTGTAATTGTAAAAAAATATTACCATCGTGTGTTGGCAAAGGTTACACATCTGCCGGTTGATGAGACCATTCAGAGCTCAGGTAAACAGGACCACTTGGGGTGTTGGTGTAGTGTATTGTAAGCTCGAGAGGGATCGAGTCCGGTGGAATGGACTTGTGCCCTTTCTCACCTTGCTCACAGTGGACCGGAGAGCCTCTCGGTCTCACCACGAGTCCGACTTGGGTCCTCCTCAACCATCCCTCGGTGCCCTCGGGTACTCCACCAGCCACGTCGAAGATGCAGGCGAGGAGCGCTCGGACACCCCGACGGTTGCCAGAGGTAGGATTTTTCTGGGTGCTGCTGTGACGGAGGTATGGATGTCATTGCTCACGCTCTTACCGCACTGAACTTGAGATTTGATCTCATCATCATTTTACACTTAACAGACAGTTTTAGAGCAGCGAAGAAAAAAAAGAATTGAGTTCAATAACTCAATTTTTGTACTGTATTTATTGTAACATTTTAAAACTAAATTTCATGCACATGAATATTATCGTATTATTCACAGTACAGGCGCAGTTACTTTTCATTAAATAATTGGCGTTAAATAAAAATTTCTATAAAAAGAATAAGATAACAAAATTTAAAAATTTATAACGTAGCAAAAATTAGTAATTTAATTTTTATTTTTTTCTAGTAAAATGAACTCTCTTCTTTTTTGTCTTATAAATATCATTTAAAAATCAACATCATCAACAAAATACGATTAAAAATGTCATATGTCACATTTCATTTGTAATGATTTAGTTCATTAACGCATTTTTGAAATATCAAAGTTATATTCAAAGAAAATTGAGTGCAGATAATAATAGTTTATACTATTCTATAGTAAGAAAGCAGAAGCACGTGCTGGTATATATAGATAAGCAAACAAAAATATTAATACTATGCTAAAACTGCTAAAAGACTAGGAGAAATAGTGTATTACATGGGGATCAGTTATGTGATATTCGGTCAGTAGAAAGGCGCAGATTAGAGCACTCCGCCCTTGCAAACACCATAAACTCCTATGATGGCCTATCTGATTGCTGTCGGCTTGCTTCGTGGACGCGTGACCCCGCTGCGTCTTCGGCTGGCGACGAAGCGGCCAGAGGCAGAGGCAGCGCTGCCTGTGCATCTAGCCGTGCTGCTGGCCGCCGCTGAATTTCTGCATAGAGATGGTGAGTGAGGAGGTACATCTGTACTTGTAAGCATGTTCATTTTCCAAGGTGTATAGCAATCTGAAAATCGTGAAAAACCTGGAATCATCGGGGAATTTATTTTCACTGAAAAACTCATGGAAAGCTCGTAGAATTTTACGAATTGTGATAAAAAATCATGGAATTTTGATGATTTTCAGTAAAGAATCATGAAAAATAATTTGACTTTTTCTGACTTTGACTTTTTTTTTAGCTTTGGCTAAAAAAAATATATCGCTTCGCTCGAATTAAATTAATTAATGTTCTTATAATTATTTATTATTATTATTCTGCATCTCAAGACTTAATTTTGGTCATATCATGAGTTTTTTGAAAAATGTGATTTAATAATTGCAATTAAGGGGAAGGTAACACGGCCAATGTTAAAAAAAAATCCATGACATGAAAATTATGAAAAAAATAAAAATGTTCTCCTCTATCCTCTACATCCGCCATCAGTAGCTAAAATATGGTTGGTTGGCTACCAATGGCGGAACAAATTTTTTTCAACATTGTTCACAGTGCTCTCTGGGGTTCCTAATACCCAGTCTGCACGCCAGACAGTTAAGTACCGTTTCTAAGAGGGACACGTATGTTGTTTGCACAACATTCCGCGGTCACCCCAGCGGAATATAGCCAACTCAAGTAGCGAAAAGTCTGCCGTATGCATCAGGATTTGAACCGGGGACCTCTCTCTCTCGGACGAGAGCTATCAGTACTAACCACTACACCAAAAAGCTGGTTAAATATCAGGTGTACAAAAAGGAGCTAGTTTTTGGAGTTATGAATTTTTTAAGTTTCCTTATTGTTTGTTTTTTTAAGTACAAACTCCCATGTTACTGGAAGTTCATGACATTTATACACATGACATGCACGTGTCATGTGTACACATAACATTTTTCATCATGTGTACACATGAAATTGTTATGTGAACAAAACATTTAAAGGTGCATAGTATTGAAATGTTTACATCATCCACGTTTAATTATTTTAACAAGTTGTTTCTTAAAAAGCTGCGATTATTTTGTATTAAAACTGCTGAAAACGGAACCGTGACCTAAAAAAATATTCACCTGCGGCGGGCTGTTATGGGGGACCATGCACCACAGACCCCCCGTTGTAGTGTTGGCGCCTCTTGTCTGTAATCCCTGACTGCGCTTCACCTCCCCCCCCCCCCCTCCAATCTGACCCATGACTCACAAACCCTTTTTTTATCCCCTCTCCCTCCATTTTTCCCAAATGTTGATTTCATATTTAAGTTAATTTCATAAACTCTAAAGAACGAGAGAAAACAATATGTCTCAGATGCTGAACAGCTTCTAGTACAGGAAAAAATGGACGACCTGGCTGCATTTTGGCTCAAAGTTGGACTCTAGTATGTAGATGAAAATATCAAAAATCCTCCTCTGTAAAACGCTTGCATCAGACGGAAAATTGGAAAATGTAAGCGAAAAAGTGTCTCGGGGGAAAAATAATGCTGGCCGTACTGTACAACGCAGCTCTACGATTTTTTCGAATAAGTATAATTCTCAAATATGTACTTTATTCAGAGAAAAATAAAATTAACAATTTTAATCTTTTGAAGCTGCAAAATGGGGTGCAATTAAAAACTGCACTTTATAAAATGCACTTTTACTGCATTTTCAACTACTAATGCTTATGATACGGTTTTGTGTTATTACAAAAATGAAGTGCATTGGAATGATAACTTTAATGTTTTTTTGTTTAAAGTCACTATCTGCACTTGTGAATGAGATAATCGCAATAATGCACGATTTTTTTACATACTTTTTCACAACTAAATTTTTAAATTTTCTTCTAATGTTGTTTTATTTGTTTAAAAACTTCAGATATTATGCTGCCAAGTATCATTGTCAATTATTGCTACCATATTTAAAATTCGGATAATTATTTCCATTGTTATGACAGAATGTAGACTCAACAATGGCTACTAATATAAAAAATTGCAACACCCCTATTTCTGCATGAAAAATTATTACATGAAATTCCAAGACAGATAATGTAACAAAGATTTAATAAAAAAAATCGAAAAAAAAAAAACAATTGCCATTGTTGCAATAATTTAATACAGCATTTATTTATGCAGTAGTAATGACAATGGTTTTTCATAGTATTTCATACTCAGGAACTCTGCATGCTATGTTAAACTATGGTATGATGAACATGTGGCTACCTGATCATTCTTATTTCTTATCAATAAAACATTTCAAATTTAAATGAATAATATTACAACAACCCATAATTAATCTTCAATTCAAGTATTTATGAAAATATCATTTATATATATAATTATTAATGTTTAAAAGCTGAGATAATTAATATGTAATTAGCTTTATTGATATAATTTAATTTTTATATGAAATTGGTACATTGATAAGAATGATCAGGTAGCTACATGTTCATCATAACATCAGTTTAACACAGCATGCAGAGTTCCTGAGTATGAAATACTATGAAAAACCATTGTCATTACTACTGCATAAATAAATGCTGTATCAAGTTATTGCAACAATGGCAATCGTGTTTTTCAATTTTTTTTTATTAAATCTTGGTTACATTATCTGTCTTAGAATTTCATGTAATAATTTAAACAGGGGTGTTGCAACTTTTTAAATTAGTAGCCATTGTTGAGTCTACATTCTGTCATAACAATGGAAATAATTATCCGAATTTTAAATATGGTAGCAATAATTGACAATGATACCTGGCAGCATAATATCTGAAGTTTTTAAACAAATAAAACAACATTACAGTAAAACAAGCCTTAGATTACGCCTGAGATCACAGACTAGACGTCGCCAAGGCGTAGTAATCTTCATTTTTTAAAAATGTCCCACAACAAGGTTATTTTAAACTATGGAATTTTTAAAAAATATTACATGCTTCTATAATATGTATAACTATTAGAAAAAAGTATAAAAAAGTAAGTTTAATTTGATTTCAAAATCGCGTCGCCATCACTTCGACCACTTTGCACCTCTTCCAGACGAAAGCCTGGGGCCGCGCCGGCCGTCTGGGCCGCTGTTGTGATAACACGTCGACCTCAAAAATGCTAAAAACTTGAAAAAAAGTGGCGAAATAAAATAAAATAAGCACCCTTACGCATTTAAAAGTTACATTCTGGATTTATTATAGCTTCTGGAGGCGTGTATAGACGTATATTCCGATCCGTCTTTTATTTTAAACCGAACGCCTTTTTTCAGATCAGCTGATCGGTTTAGTTCGATTCGGTTCGATTTAATTAATCGAATTCGAGCTCCTGTGACGTCACAATAACAAAAATCATGGCAGCGTGCCTTTTCTGTTTTGGATTTAAAGTTCGCTAAATTAATGAACATTAAACCACGATGTCAGTACTAATAACAGGTTAAAAGTCTATTAGATACTTGGGATGGCCGCTATAGGCAAGCGGATTGCTGCGCCCACGGCCGTGGCGTTATCATAAACCGGCAAACTAAACTAGGGATGTGATGCAGGAGCCATCAAGCCAATGCTAAATGATCGGACGCGTAAAGTGGGCGGAGCTGGGGAGGAGGGGCGAAAAATCCTCTGCGATGCTAGCGCCATCTATTAAAAGGCTCCGACGCGGGGGGCGGGGCTGACTTTGCATTGATTTGAAGGGAAGGGCATGCGCAGAGTAGCGAGATGCGCAAAGCTGTTCCTGTCTGTGATTGGTTTAAAATTTCTATTATATGACGTCATCAACATTTCGATTGTGTTTTTCTGCGGGATTTCTCTCGCAGAGGCGCTGGACGCAACCGATGCCACAAACCGACGCCACCAACCGCCACCTTCAAACGCGTCCGGCTTGCGCCTATGAAGTTGCACCCCCCTGTGTGATGTTTTATTCTAATCGAGCGCCTATCGTTATAAAATGAAGGTCGTAACGCAAAACGGTACTATTTTCTATTCAAAATGTCTTCCATGCGTAAACTAAGGTTTGTGATACTGTAGAAGAAAATTTAAAAATTTAGTTGTGAAAAAGTATGTAAAAAAATCGTGCATTATTGCGATTATCTCATTCACAAGTGCAGATTAGTGACTTCAAACAAAAAGCATTAAAGTTATCATACCAATGCACTTCATTTTTGTAATAACACAAAACCGTATCATAAGTATAAGTAGTGGAAAATGCAGTAAAAGTGCAGTTTTTAATTGCACCCCATTTATGCAGCTTCAAAAGATTAAAATTGCTAATTTTATTTTTTTCTGAATAAAGTATATATTTGAGAATTATACTTAATCGAAAAAATCGTAAAGCTGCGTTGTACAGTACGGCCAGCATTATTTTTCCCCCGAGACACTTTTTCGCTTACATTTTCTAATTTTCCGTCTGAAGCAAGCATTTTCCAGAGGAGGATTTTTGATATTTTCATCTACATGCTAGAGGCTAACTTCGAGCTAAAATTCAGCCGGGTCCGAATTTTGCCGGGGTCTACATAGGAAAAATGCCTAAAAATCCTGTACTATTTGGTATGCCGATGAGTACTTAGTCTCCCTGTAATTTTTTAAACACTCGTGAATGGAAAAGTCATGGAATTTACTTGTCCTGCAGGGTGTGCTATACACCCTGTTTTCTAAACTATTAAAATTCATGTATTATAGAATACATGAGCACGAACTTTGGCATGTCTAATTTCTTTCTGTGAAAATTACTACATAATTACTCATTTGTAATAAAGATATTAGAAATTAGAAATATTGTGAATATCATGATCATTCAAAAGTAATTTAATAAATTCAAGGAATAATTAAACTTCTTAATAATATATATATTATAATCAAATAATGTTAATATACTGTATAACATGAACGCTTTTTGTTCAATCAGCTAATTTTTCTTTACCGAATACTGTGTAATTGTAGTTATTTTTTAATACAATAAATAGTACAAAATAAGACAAACTTTCTTAATTTGGGCGTTATTTTACTTATTCTTGAATAATTTACGCCTTTAACCGTAACATTACCAAAAGATACTTTTTTTTTGTCACGCTTTACCAAGGAAGGGGGGGGGGGGGGGTCGAAACGACCCGCGATTTAATCACATGTTAAGAAAAAATAAATAATTCTCACTATTTTTTATTTCAATTATTATTATTATTATTATTATGCAAAAATACATTGCTAGGTGGCGAACCAAGGATTACAAATTTTTTCAGAAGTTTTGTTGCAATGTTTTACACCTTTTTCCTGCTTTTAAAATTTACGGGTCGTAAAATATCAACCTCCCCTCTGGCCGGGCCCTACCACCTTGGTGATGCTAGGGTTAAGCTAGGCAATGTAAAAAAAAAAATAAATAAAAATAAAAAAAACTTGTTCAAAAACGACATACATAGCTCCTGCCATTTATGTGACCCGCTCTGTTGTGATGCAGAACAAGTTGCCTAACCTCACAGCGGGATGATTTGTCTTGACGGTGGTCTCAGAACTGTCTCTGTTTAATCGACTGTATGGATATTTTTCTTTACAGATCTCAGTATGTCTCGCTGGCGGCCAAGCTGTCTGGAGAGCGCCGCGCCCCTTAGAGTCCCGAGGTGACAGCTGCAGGCCAACGGTCACACCCACTTACCCTCCAGCGAGGGTGCCATTTGTTGGGGTCGCACAGGGCTTGGTGCTCCATCGTCCCTCACTGAAACAGGTCAGTAGAAGCTCATAGTGAAGATGACAATGTTTATAACGATCAAATATTGTTTGTAGCACTATAATTAAAATAAATATTAAAACAAAATCGAAGTCGGAATTTTCAAGATTTTTATTTGGACGAAAATAATAAAATTAAGGACCTTGTAACAAAAATGCATTGATTTTTTTCTCTGCCTTACTCTCAAGTTTGAAGACATTTAATTTAAAATAGATTTTAAAACTAGCTTTGGAAATCGTCCATCTACTAGCAATATATTTAATAAACAAATGAAGTTACATAAAATGATATAATATATTGAAGCAATTTAACAATTTTACCAAGCACGAAGCTTTTTCTCTTTTCATATTTTTTTTAGCTCAATATTTTTTTTGATAAATAATATTCAAGAACGTTGATAACTGCAGTAACATGTTACTTTTTTTGACTCGGAACTGTGAAGCTTTTTATACAAATCATTATTTTACGAAAATATTGAATTATATAATAATGAATTAAGTACTTATTATATGTTCACTGTTTATTTTTTTTTTAAAGTGTAAGTAAAATATCATCATGTAAACAAGAGAAAGATTTTTAGTTTGGGACTGGCTTGATATTAAAGTCATATTGTCACCTCAGTTGTTTTGATAACTGAAAGAAAAATTTAAACAAGAGAATGTTTTTTAGTTTGGAACTGGCTTGATATTAAAGTCATATTGTCCCCTCAGTTGTTTTGATAACTGAAAGAAAAATTTTATTGAGGTTTGACACTCATTGCTTGTCTTATGTGATAAATTTATACCAGCTTTTTAAATGGTCGAACATAATTCTGAGGTGACGATGTGAAGATTGCGTGCTCCCTTGACTGAAATCTTGCTTGGTTGTGGTTGCAGAAGTTGGCGTCCCAGAGGAGAAAGGAGAACAACCTCACATTATATATACATTATTATATTATGTACGAATTGTGTACTACAAAATATGTACACCAAAATTACATGCTGTGTACAAAAAAAAAAAAAAAAAAAGAAAGAAAGTAACCCTATGAATCCCATCTTAGCTTAAAGGCCCTATCCGGAGGTTTAATGACTTATTTTTTATCTGAACTAATCATAATATTAGTTATTTTGTTAACTTGTACGTAGTAGTTAACAGAGCGCATTTCGTGCTCGCTCAAGACTATAGTGGTGGGTGAAGCAGCCGCTGCTAACATCTACGTCACGGGCCTTCCAGCCAATGAGACTCCTGTTAAGTGTGACGTCACACCCTGCTATAGTGTGTGGCGCTTATTGTTGCGATAGTGAAAATATATTTTTTAAATTTTTTCATGATGGGTTATTGAAAAAATGCAAAGGTATAAGGTAGAATAAATATAGTGCACATGTATTAAGAACAGACAATAATGGTTGCATTTTTTTATTTCATAATTAGAAAATATACATTAAATTAAGCTTTCCTGATTTTTTTTCAGATTTTTTGGAGTGCGGGAACTAATTTTAAAAAAATATTTAAAATGTCTGAATTTGGGTGGTACACCTGTCCAACCGTGACGTCATCGACAGCCAATCACAGCAGCCGTGACATCATCAACAGCCAATCACAGCACGACAAATGACGTCACGGTTGTCCCATCAGGTGTACCATCCAAATTCAGGTATTTTAAATATTTTTTTTAAAATTAGTTCCCGCACTCCAAAAAATCCGAAAAAATTCAGAAAAGCATAATTTTAGGTATAGTTTCTAATTATGAAATAAAAAAATGCAACCATTATTGTCTACTGTATGAATGACTTCCGGCTAGGTCCTTTAAGTATACTGTATATTAGTATATTAAATATATTATAGACAATTAAGGGTAAGATAACACGAACAATCGATTGTTGTAGTCCCATTTAATTAACATGAAAACCTTAGCAACCTCATAATGATTCTGAATTTTTTTTTGAGAGACAGTGCTTAGCACCAAATAAATTTGGAAAAAATTTCAAAACAATCGGACGATCCAATTTTTTTCAATGATTTTTTTAAAATTTCAGTATAGGGCTTTCCCATGGAGACCTAAAAACTACGAAATTATTTTAAAAGAATTGGATCGTCCGATTGTTTTGAAATTTTTTCCATATTTTTTGGTGCCAAGAACTGCATGTATTTAAAAAAAAATTCAGAATCATAATGAGGTTGCTAAGGTTTACATGTTAAATCAAATGGGACTAAAACAATCGATTGTTCGTGTTATCTTACCCTTAAGGGTAAATAGAGTGCGTTTGAATTCACGGGCTGGCCTGGGCTGAAGCGTTTTTTTGTCCCCAAGTGGGGCCAGCCCAGCGGCTATTTTTCCTCCTCTCATGACGTCACTTCCTGGCTGACGCGGGCGGAGTCAACAGTGCGCCTGAGACCTAGCGGACAGACTGGGAACTAATTATGACGTTTCATACCACGTGACCAAGTTCACCGCCATTTTACCCGGCCCGGGCTGGCCCGTGAATTCAAACGCACTCATTGTAAATTGTATGGAAGTTCCCAGAGATGCAAATCTTCACGAGGCGTTCAGGGTAGAAGACGGTATTCCACCGCCGCCTGCTGCGCATGCGCAGTAAGTATTTTTGCTTCAAATTTGCGCTAGTTTTTATGAATATTTTTTGAAGCGGCTTGGAGTGCCTTGGAGTATTATATAATAATATTAATATATATAATTTATAATAATCAAGAGCTTTATATAGCTCGATAGCTGAGTCAATTCAATTCGTTTCTTCAAACAACTGGCTGTACATTGCAGGTACAACATAGATTACGTGGATTGCATCGATAGTCGACATATAATATATATCTTTTTCATTATGACAAAATTTATTCTAATTATCAAATATATCCTATCTTAATTCAATCTTTTACGTGTACGTTATATCATAATTAACTCATAATTATTAAAAAATAATTAATTATTATTAATAATTATTAAATTATTGCAAAAAAGCAAAAAATAATAAATTGTTAATAAAATAAATTGGAAGCATATATATATATATATATATGCAGCTAGCTAATATAATTGGGTGCGCAGCATATAATATAATATATATTATAATAGTCTGGGATAATTCACTCAAAATGTGAATAATCAATGCAATATAATATATGTTTTATATATTATATATATTGATTATTATTCATTTTATATTATCATTTTTAAAGCGGGAACAAATAATATACATATTAGGTACAATAACAGTATATATATATGTTATAATATGTATATAAATATATATTATATATATATACAGTCAGGGCCAGAAATGGTGTTCCGATCGTACGCTAAATTTTCGGCGGGAGGACTTTCAGCTACGAAGTTGAAATTTGGCATACATGATAAAAAGCCAAGGGTTGTAAACTTTTTTACACGTGTTAGATTTTTTTTTAAATCACTCTTTCATAATGCCTTTTTAGGGGTGGATTCACGATTTGCATTACTTCCTTATGGGATTTCCATGTTAAATTAAGTTGATAGAAAAATTTTGTCCGATCAAAACCAAATTTTATTTCTAGAGGGTTCAAAACACGTTGAATCTAATGGTGTAATTTAAATTCTGATAAAAACAACCACTAACGAGATATAGACCCTTTATACGTTAAAAAATAATTTCATCCTAATTTTGACATTATATACCATTAAAACGAGGTATTTTTTTTTTACCCCAGAAAACACCTTTGAATTTTTTAAATCGGAGTTAGTTAAGGATTTAATTTTTAGGGATTGGTATTTATACACCTATTGTTGAAATCCTTAACTAACTCCGATTTAAAAAATTCAAATGTGTTTTCTGGGGTAAAAAAATTAGCTCGTTTTAATAAAGGTAATGTCAAAATTAGGATGAAATTATTTTTTAACGTAATTTAAGGGTTGATATCTCGTTATATAGGAGTTGTTTTATCACATTTTAAATTACACCATTAGATTCAACGTGTTTTGAAACGTGTTTTGCAAACTTTCATTCAATTATTAAATATGGAATTATTTGCTGGGGAAATAGTACAACAGCTCATAGAGTATTTGTATTGCAAAAAAAATAATAAGGTCAATATGTTTTGCTAAAAGATCTGCCTCATGCTTACCTTTATTTAAAAAATTAAATTTGCTACCACTCCCATGTATTTATATTTTGGAATGTGTAATGAATGTTAAAAAAAATATGTCACTATATATAAGCAACATGAAGTTACACATGAGCATGGCATAATACAAGAAATGTTAAAAATAATATTCCCTCAATGTGGTGTAGACTTGAGATGTATAAAAGTGGCCCCTTTTTGAGCTGCCTTAATCTTTATAATAAGCTCCCTCTCCCAGTGAAGTGTATAAAAAATATTAGTGATTTTAAAATAAATGTGAAAAATCTGCTACAAGATATGTGTTTTTACAGGTTAAAGCATATTATGACTGTGATTTTGTTTAATAAGTGAGAAGAAAATTAATGACATGGACTGATTCTTTCATTATGAACATTTCCTAACACTGCTTTTTATTGACTTGTCCTATAAACCTCAACAAATGTTATTGTATATTATGACACTTTGATTGTAGGAAAAAATGGAAATAAAAATATATTGAATTGAATTGAACCCTCTAGAAATAAAATTTGGTTTTGATCGGACAAAATTTTTCTATCAACTTAATTTAACATGGAAATCCCATAAGGAAGTAATGCAAATCGTGAATCCACCCCTAAAAAGGCATGAAAGAGTGATTTTAAAAAAATTCTAACACATGTATAAAAACTTACAACCCTTGGCTTTCTATCATGTATATATGCCAATTAAATTTCAACTTTGTAGCTGAAAGTCCTCCCGCCGAAAATTTAGCGTACGATCGGAACACCATTTAATTTCTGGCCCTGACTGTATATATAATATATATATAATATATATATTTTTATATATATATTATATATATATTTATATGTATATTATATGTATATTTTATTGTACCTAATATGTATATTATTTGTTCCCGCTTTAAAAATGATAATATAATGAATAATAATCAATATATATAATATATAAAACATATATTATATTGCATTGATTATTCACATTTTGAGTGAATTATCCCAGACTATTATAATATATATTATATTATATGCTGCGCACCCAATTATATTAGCTAGCTGCATATATATATATATATATACTTCCAATTTATTTTATTTACAATTTATTATTTTTTGCTTTTTTGCAATAATTTAATAATTATTAATAATAATTATGAGTTATGATATAACGTACACGTAAAACGTAAAAGATCGAATTAAGATAGGATATATTTGATAATTAGAATAAATTTTGTCATAATGAAAAAGATAAATATTATATGTCGACTATCGATGCAATCCACGTAATCTATGTTGTACCTGCAATGTACAGCCAGTTGTTTGAAGAAACGAATTGAATTGACTCAGCTATCGAGCTATATAAAAGCTCTTGATTATTATAAATTATATATATTAATATTATTATATAATACTCCAAGGCACTCCAAGCCGCTTCAAAAAATATTCATAAAAACTAGCGCGAATTTGAAGCAAAAATACTTACTGCGCATGCGCAGCGGGCGGCGGTGGAATACCGTCTTCTACCCTGAACGCCTCGTCAAATCTTCGCGCGAAAATTCGCGAAATTTAAAAAATGACTGTCGCAATGCAATTTTTCATATATTCATAAAAAAATTAAGAAAACAAGATAAAATGGCCCCATTCATGACATGATTTTAAAATTAATTAAGGGTAAGGTAACGCCACCAATGTTAAAAAAAATCCCTCTCACAAAAATTCTGAAAAAAATTTAAAATGTTCTCCTCTACACCCCCTATCAGTAGCTTAAATATCAGGTATACAAATACGATCTAGTTTTTGGAATCACGGACCAAATACCCCCGGACGAAATACCCCCGGACCAAATATCCCCGCCCGGACCGGACGAAATACCCCCGGACGAAATACTCCCGGACGAAATATCCCCGGACGAAATACTCCCGGACGAAATACCCCCGGATGAAATACCCCCTTGTAAGTGGAGAGGGGCGGGCGACCAACACAGGAGGGGAAGTTGACTTTATTTATAAAGTCTGTTTTTTTGTCGTTTGTCTGACGTCACGCGCGTCGTTAAAGAAGGAAGTTAGTAACGCCATTTTTCACAACAAATATATATCATATAATATTCAAAGTATATTTATAGTTAATGCCGTATCAAGATCTCAAATTGCGTCTTTAATTTTATACCAAAACATACTCAAAATTGTGCCGCAAACAAACGATTTTTGTATATGCTATGCTTACTTTGATTGTGCGGCAATTATAAATTGTCTCAGCGTTTTGCAGCAAGATTTTGAAGGTTTTTAAACGATTTTAGGTTTTTAAACCTAGGTGTGCCCCTAGCGATTTGAGCAAAGCCCGAAATTAACAAATATTTTGGGATTTGCTCATTTAAATTTGAACATTTCTAGAAGTGCTCAAATCGAAAAAAGCAATCCCCGACGAGAAGTTTTATATCGGGCTTTGCTCATTTAAATTTGCTCATTTCTGAAAGTGCCCAACTCGAAAAAAGCAACCCCGACAAGAATTTTTATTTCGGGCTTTGCTCACTGTTTTGATCATTTCTAGAAGTGCTCAAAGCAAAATGAAAAATAATAATTGGAAATTGTGCCGTATTATAGCAATAAATAATAAAATATTGTAAATTTAATAATATTTTAACTATATCACTTTTTAATTTATTGATAAAAATACAAATTTAACATTAATAGCGTGTATATAGTATTTTTTTTTTTATTAAAACATTTCTTTCTGTATTATTCAAGTCAGATTGAAAAAATACGATTTTTTCACACTGAGAGAAGAGACACTTTTAATTTTTTTATTATCATTTTTTTATAATTAAAGGGTATGATTACAATTTATATACCCTAGCAATGAATTCCAGGTTGCAGATGAACAATTTCTAAGTTCAGACGACGTACCACACATGACAAAGAAAAGAGTGCCTCAGATCAGCAGCAGCATTAGCAAATTCAAAGCAAGGTTTTGTGTTTTGCAACTACAAGAAAGGTTGTCAATCTAAAACATGTTGCGCAAAGAAAAAATTTAGATGAAATTTAAAATGCCATGATAGTAATCCATGCAAAAATAAGTCAAGTTCAGGTAATAATCAGGTATAATATTTATTTATTTATTTATTTATTTATTTATTTATTTATTTATTTATTTATTTATTTATTTATTTTTATTTATTTATTTATTTATTTATTTATTTTAAGTTAGTAGGTTTGGTACTATCTTGAGGAGCTCTTTGCTTCTTTGCAAGTTCTGTAAATTAAGTTAAAATGATTTTGTAATATATCAGCTGTAAAAAATTTATTTAAATTAACTAACATACAATATTAATATAAAAAGTGTGACAAAATCGTATTTTTCAGTATCAATTGAATAAAACAGAAAGAAATATTTTAATAAAAAAATAATATACAAGCTAATGCTAAATTTGTATTTTTGGTACTTAATTAAAAAATTGATGTAATTATAATATTATTAAATTCACAATATTTTATTGTTTTAATTATTTATTACAAATTATTACTATAATACGGCACAATTCATATAATTATTATTTTTCACTTTGCTTTGAGAACTTCTAGAAATGATCAAAACAGTGAGCAAAGCCCAAAATAAAGCTTCTCGACAGGGTTTGCTTTTTCCGATTTGAGCACATCTAGAAATGGTCAAATTTAAATGAGTAAATTTAAGCCCGAAATAAAACTTCTCGTCGGGGTTTGCTTTTTTCGATTTGAGCACTTCTAGAAATGTTCAAATTTATATGAGCAAAGCCCAAAATATTTGTTAATTTATTCGGGCTATGCTCAAATCGCTATAGGGGCACACTTAGATGTGCGCATTGAATTCGGGCTTTGGTGCCAACATATATAAATAAAGGAAGGAATAAATAAGGAAATAAATAGAACAACAAGTAAATTAAGAAATTAAGTTTCTTCAGGAGGGGTACACATGCTACGTTAAGTGTTCACGGCACCTATAATATAGTACCGGGGGACCAAAAATAATAGAAAATATTGCATTTTTAGACCTATACCAATTGCATCAGAATTAAAAAATTACACTAAAAAAATTTACTTAATTTTTTTTTTAATTTAAAAAGTTATATAGGGACGATTTTGAAAAATTTTAGTTTAAAAAAAATCTAAAAAAAATGCAATAAACACTAATAATTAACATGCATAAAATGTATCGTATCAAAATGTATTACACATTAATTTTAATTCGATATGAATGATATGATAAATTAATGCATAATGCATTGGCCTAACGTTGCTAACTTCCTTCTTTGATACGACGCGCGTGACGTCAGACAAACGACAGAAAAACAGACTTTATAAATAAAGTCAACTTCCCCTCCCGCGTTGGTCACCCGCCCCTCTCCACTTACAAGGGGGTATTTCGTCCGGGGGTATTTCGTCCGGGATCGAGTATTTCGTCCGGGGATATTTCGTCCGGGCGGGGATATTTGGTCCGGGGGTATTTCGTCCGGGGGTATTAGGTCCGCTTACCAGTTTTTGAGTTAATGAATTTTTAAAGTTGACCAATTTAACATGGGAGTTTCATTTCTCCATGTTAAAGTAGTCAACTTTGAAAATTTATAACTCAAAAACTAGATCGTATTTGTATACCTGATATTTTAGGTACTGATAGGGGGTATAGAGGAGAACATTTTAAATTTTTTTCAGAATTTTTGTGAGAGGGATTTTTTTTAACATTGGTGGCGTTACCTTACCCTTAAGGAGAAATGAAACTCCCATGTTAAATACATGGGAGTTTCATTTCTCCATGTTAAAGTAGTCAACTTTAAAAATTTATAACTCAAAAACTAGATCGTATTTGTATACCTGATATTTTAGGTACTGATTTGATAGGGGGTGTAGAGGAGAACATTTTAAATTTTTTTCAGAATTTTTGTGACAGGGATTTTTTTTAACATTGGTGGCGTTACCTTACCCTTCAGTACCCCATTCTTGGGTAACATAACATTATGACAGATGGCAGCACATACAAGATAATATTTTTCTTTATTTTTTTTTTTTTCCAGTTTGACAACAAAATATTTCATAAGTCAGCTGATGTAACTGTGCAATGAGCACTGAATATTTAAGCCGAAATGCTAAATTTAGTGGAGGTGGGAACCAGAATTTCTTTCAGAGAGGGGTGGAGGAAGAAAGTGAGGGTCAAGAGGGTGAAGGAAAAGTTAAGACTAAGCTGAAATCCATGTGGAACAACATGAAATATGGTGAGTAAAATAAGGCCTTCAAAAACACTCATTGCTCAATGCTGTGTCCTAGTTTGAAGCCTACCTAGAAGTTTTACTAACGATTTTTTCCTTGAATTTCAGGCTGGACAGTCAAAATAAAAACAAAATTTTCCAAAGATTCACCAGTGTGGCTTCTTGGTAGGTGTTACCACAGCGAAGAATCAGTCATAGGGGAAGATGCAGGAATTGAAGGATTTAAAGTAGATTTTATTAGTAGAATTTGGCTCACATACAGAAGAGAGTTTCCATTGTTAAATGGTTCCCACTTTACTACTGATTGTGGCTGGGGTTGTATGCTGCGAAGTGGGCAGATGATGCTTGCTCAAGCTATGGTGTGTCACATTCTAGGCAGAGGTGAGTGTGTATGAAGAAAGTGGTGCTGTCTGTGTACAGTTTTTAAAGTTAAAAATTGGAAATCATAGGGAAGATTCTAATGCATGTATTCCAATTTTTAACTTAAAAAACTGTACAGTATACCTATGCACATAGAAAACTGTTCTATGCGTCTCTTGTTCAATCAGAGGGTCTTATAATTCTACAACAGACCTTTACAGTTGCTAAAAGTGTATGCATATATATGCAAACAGTTAATATTACAGATACTAGCTGTATTCAAATATACCGGTACTGTACTGTACATTCCTACGGGCAGGACAAACTTCAATCATGCTATATTTGTGGACAATTTGTGGAGAACTTCAAACTTTTGAGGATGACTATACTAGGGGCTCTCTTGAAATTGTAAATCTGCATCTTTTGGAGTTGCAGCTCAAGGAAATCAAGCTATCGCGAGGTGTATCCCTGACTCCACGGCACAGTTGGGCACAGTTAGGTGCCAAGTTCAATCTTGTGTTCTATTAACATTGTAATTTGAACTTGGCAGCCCGGTTGTTAATCCCCTTGTGCTTCGGCGCAATTGTGAAATTCACAGAGGTACCTAGTCAAAGACACTTGGCTGAACTGTGATTCTCACAAAATGGCCGAACTGTGAAAATCACAGTTCGACCAATTGTTTAGACTTGGTAGCTCTCCCCCGCCCCTTCTCCTTATTAATTTTTTATTTTTTCATTTCATTAAAGCTAATTAAGTTAACGTATTACTAAAAAAATGTAGTTTTTTAAATATTTTTATTTTATCATGGTAATTAACAGAGTACTCTAGCATAAAAAATTAAAACATTGATGCTAGCAGCTGCAACTCTTTTGTCTCTATCCCGCATATTGGCGGCCATGATGTCTGGTGATAGAATCCACTAATCAGCATTTCATGCAGCAGAGTTGAATTCATTGCCTGTAAAATTATGAAAATGAGATTATAACACACATATGAAAAGATTTTGTAAATATTTAACTCACCACATAAGTAGCTAGCCTGGGCATAACTTCCTCAGTGTTGAAAGAAAAGAGAGAATTCAAGGGGGCGGGCTGGGCTGGAGAAAGAAAAGCTATGATAGGGCCTCTCATGATGTTAGAATTTGTAATAATCGCACTGTAAAAAAGAAGCAATTTATTAGAAAAAAAAGAACTTTGCTATTTCAATATACTTTTTAATATATTTCTTACCTTCTTTAAAGACTGCAAAGCAGACTTTTCCAATAAAAAAGAGACAGCATCTCTGTTTTTGTTGACAATGACACCCATATCATATGTTGTATGTTGCTTTTTTTTTTCTTACTTCAATTTTTTAGAAACAGATGGCGCTACCATCCGGGTATAAATTTTTTCAAAGTCCAAAATTAATAAATAAATTTGATAATAATTAGATATATTGCCAATGTAGTTTATTTAATGAAAAAAAATATCAGTTGGATATTATATATATCAATTAAAGCATCATTTAAGCCCCTTCTAGTTCATAGTCGATACAACTTCAAAGAGTGTATTCAATGTGCCAAGTTACGCCAAGTTTAGAAAGCTAGGATGCTCTGGGGTACCTAATATAAACACTGTGCCCTACTGGATACTCATGGGCATTACAGCTTACCTAACTGTGAACCTTAACTGTGCCCAATTGTGCCCTACTGTGCCGTGGAGTCAGGGATGTAACCCTTTTGGATTGCACGAATTTAATCCTTGCCTGCTTTGCATGAGCTGCAGCTCAATGACACAAAGAGATGCAGCTTTGCAATTTTGAGGGTGGTATGAAGAGCATTCAATCTCGTCATTCCCAGGAAGTTAAATTCACACCACACCTCCATAGAACTGTGGCAACACCAACAAACAGAGTAAGAATAAAGTTCGCCGTGTCCCAAGGTGTACACATGTACGTACTGCCCTCCTTCATAAGAGTCCTAAGAATCTAATAAATTTTCAAATTCAGTGTAAGGTATAACTATCTAAAAAATAATATTAATATGAACTCTTCCTTTAGTTAAAAGTGGATGGCAATATGACTCAATTATGCTATATACTGTATAATCTGTAAATATAAACTAAAGCAGGCCATAATGTTAACAGTGTCAGTATTTTTTCTTACCTACCTACATATGAGCAGCTAGTGATTGAACGAGTCTAATATATATCTGCTTTCCACTTAAAGTTAGTTTCTTATCTTTATTTTAAGGGGAATGAGCTTTTGTAAGGCATATTGCCTCAAAATGAAAGTTAATTTTTTTCACTCTTAGGTGCTTCTGCAATCATACATAAATATTATGCAAGAAGAAATGAGAAGTAAAATACATTATGTTAAAATGTAAAATTCAATTATTTGAGGTATGAGGAAATACTTTCTAAGGATGAGAAGGGGGGGGGGGGGAGAAGGCATGTCAGAAAATTAATTAGAATACCTTTAGCTTCACAATAGCTCTATTATTTCTATTTATCATTATTATTGTAGTTCTGAAAGGCACTAACTACTGTACTGAGTATGTTGCTTTGTTGCTTACATTTTCATAAAAATTTCTAAAAAACACTGGTCACATAGTCAACTTAAAAATTTGTATGCTACTTATTGATAAGTCCCCGTAATGTTCATTAATACAACACACACTAAGTAGCAATGAGATTCCAACCTTTAGAGCTTTAAGAATTTTTAAAAATGATCTTCAAACTTACATGATTTAACATTTTGAGTGAAAAATGTGTTTTAAGGGGAGGGTAACACGCCCAATGTTAAAAAAGAAAAAAAAAAAAAAAATCCCACATGAAAATTACGAAAAAAAAAATTAATATGTTCTCCTCTACATCCCTTAGCTGTCAGTAGCCAAAATATCAGGTATACAAATTCGAGCTAGTTTTTGAGTTACGAATTTTTAAAGTTAACTACTTTAAAGGCAGTAGCCGGAACCCATTCAAACTGTTCTTAATCCATGTGTCATTATATTTATTCTAACTATCAAGTCTATCAACATATATTAAAATTGTCTGATAATGAAAAAAATTTAAAAAAATATTTTCATTAATTAATGCAGCAATCACGCTAGTTCTACTATAGTGCAGGAGGAGGGAGAGGAGTAGTGGTAATGGGGATCAGTTAACAGCGTCTGATTGGTCGTGAGTTACATGACCGTATACACTCGAACGGCTCAGCATCGCCATGTTAACTACTACGTACAAGTTAACAAAATAACTATTTTCTCTCTCGCTAACGTTAATCTTGCGCACAAGCAAATTTCACTGTTTTTATTAAGTTTCTCGATTAGTTTAGGTCAAAAATAGGTAATTGGAACTCCGGATGGGCCCTTTAACATGAAGAAATGGAACTTCCATGTTAAATTAGTCAACTTTAAAAAATTCGTAACTTAAAAAACTAGCTCAAATTTGTATTTTAGCTCCTGATAGGGAATGTAGAGGAGAACATTTTAAATTTTTGTCATAACTTAGATGTGTGGGATTTTTTTTAACATTGGACGTGTTACCTTACCCTTAGAGGGACATGGGACAGTAAAATTATGAATGCATAAAAAGTTTATGTAAAATATGTTAATGCGAGAAATGAGTAAATTTCCGTCTTCGGACCATCCCCCGAATTTATAAAAATTTAATAAATATAGACAGCCGCAGGGCAATTTGCAAAGGCAACATCACACTGAGTACGGCTGGGCGGGAGGAGGGGGGAGTGAGTTTCATGGAGAAGAGGCAGCTATGTTGCCTTTCGTGATTGCTGACGTCAGCAATCCACACTTTAGTTACTCGCTGGGCGTTTACCCTGAGGCACTCGCCATCGTGGGGAATGTATTCATACTCAGTTAGTGGGTAACTTTTAAATAAAAAACACTTATTTAAAAGAGACAAGGGTCCCTTGTCCCTTTAAGTGAAAGTGCTATTGACTTGAAATTAATTCAGCTTGCATTCAGGCTGGTACAATTATTATTATTTAATTTAGTAACCTGCTCTTTGGTGCAGTGGTTAGTACACTTGGCTCTCGTCCGAGAGGTCCCCGGTTCAAATCCCGAATACGGCAGACTTTTCGCGACTTGGAATGGGTGTGACTGGCTACTAGATGAAAGAGTTGGTAGGAAGAAGGCAGCTTACGGCTGTCTAAACTCCGCTGGGGTGATTAAGACCGCGGAATGTTGTGCAAACAACATACGTGCCCCGCTAAGAAACAGTACTTAACTGTCTGTCGTGCAGACTGGGTATTAGGAGCCCCAGAGAGCACTGTGAACAATGTTGAAAAACAAGTTCCGCCATTGGTAACCAACCAACCAATTTAATATATAACACTCCAGCATACTGTTCTTCACTGTATGTAGTCATCTTCCATCTAGAACGTACAGTGAGACTTTGTTGCTTTTTAGCCCTTCTGGATCTCAAATTATGTACTCTACTATACTTCAAATCATTGCTCTTACTGCATTTTTTTTTTTTTTTTTACTTTTATTTATTGATTGTTTCTAATTGATAGTAAAGTACGTATAGTAGGGTTGCTGATTATTTTTCTCTTGTTGCAGAATGGAGATGGAATGCATGCAACAATCCAAGCAGTAGCTCTTGGCTCTTCAGAGAAGATTCCCAGCATCGCAAGATCATCAAGTGGTTTGGTGACAACCCATCAAAAATCAGCCCATTGTCCATCCACTCGTTAGTTGCACTTGGAGAGGCATCAGGCAAAAAGGCTGGTGACTGGTATGGTCCAGCTTCGGTGGCTCATCTCTTACGGTAAGAAAATTTGCAGAGTCCCTTCTGTATTATTATCAGCTTACCTCAAATTTCATATTATACATATTTTGTTTTGGTACAGAGGTATAGTATAATTCAAGGTGTATTAACAGTATTAATTTTATTACGTATTTAAAGTATTTATCACTGAATCACTGAATTCCTATGTACTGTACTGGTATAGTATTGGACTTTACCCCTGCACCAAAATTGAAAAACAAAAACAAAACAAAAAAAGAGCACAATTATATATTATACTGCTCTTCTAGTTTACACGTGAATGGTATGTTCATATGTAGCATAATACATATTTTTCAACTGCATACAAGAGTAGGCTGTTCATCAGAAAATGTGTAGGCATTAATTATTATTTCTATTCTCCTATAACTTTTGTACTGTATGAATTAAGGGATATTAATTCAAAGTTTTAGACTTCAAATCCTCAAATAACTAAGAAATGAAGAACCTCATTTAACAGCTACATATACAGTTCTTTAGAACTTTGTTAGCATATTTTGAAGTCCATGACTGCAAATATATATATTATTTTCAGATACGTTCACATGATTCTGTTAAATATGGATCCGTTGATGACCATATAATGTCAGTCTCCTGATGTGTTATCAATAGAACCACTTTAAATACTGTCATGTGAGCATAGTATATGCAGTTTTGGTATGTTGCCAAAATCTCTTCTTTACAGCTTGCTTGTCTCTGTGTAGACTAGGATTTTAAATTGCTGTTTAAATAGTAGTATGTGAAAAAATTGCTCATTGAACTTGGTTAACATTTCTTAATTATAATGTTTTTATTTTATTTCAGGAAAGCTGTTGAAAATGCTGCACAGGAAAGTCCAGAATTCAGAGATCTACATGTTTATGTGTCACAAGATTGTGCAGGTAGACTACATAACACCAAAACCATTAATTACCACACTCACTTAGAAAAATCAATCTATCCAACATTTTATTCAATCTAACATATTCTGCCACATAGGTATTTTTATTAATAGATATTATACCATGTATTCAATATTTTTTTTTTTTTTCATTCTTGTGTCCACATTTTGGCATTTACTGCATCTTAAATTTTAGGAAGCCAATAGGAACATCTTCCTTTTTCTCTTCATATTCTTGTGTAACAAGTCAAGTTCTATTTTAAATATTGCTGCTATATAGACTCTGTAAGCAGCATTAAAATTAAAACCTGGTGAATGCTTTTAGAAGTATGCTGAAAAGGGAATTACTCAGACCTGTGGGAGTTGACTTAAATCCTCTGTGCGGTTATCTACATCTAGGTGGCGTCCCAATACTATTTCTCGTCTACTTAGGGTCCCTAAATGAGCTTTCCCCTCCCCTCCAAGATGGTTGCTATATAAGAAGGGCGCATATTATGCGCCCTAAATTTGCCGCCATTGTAGGGAAGGGTAGTAGACGAGAATAGGACTATTGGAACGCCACCCTACTGTTGCTTTGGAGCACCCATACAATAAAATTTATATTATTTGTTTAAAGTCAACATATAATATTCTTAATAAATGTAAATTCTTCTTCTCCAAATGGCAAAGAAAAAGAAAGAAAGAATGAAGAAAAAAGTAAATTTAACTCCAGCATGACCAAGGTCTCCTTTGTCCTACGCATTACCAAGCCGAGTTTCAAATGACCCACTACTTAAATCCCTATGCTAAACTATATTAAAGTTTTTGCCTTACTTTCTTTTTTTCTTCTTTTGAAATATGTTGCTGGTTGACTAATTAAGAATTTTTTCATCTTTTTTTGGAATAACAGTAATTTACACCTTTTCCCACTTTAAATGAGTTGTTGGTCGTTCAGACCCCCTGATCCCCCCTTTTTTGGTTATTTAGAAAAGTATTATTTTATTTGAAGTAAAAGAAGGAAAATGTTATTGTGAAGATTCACTTAAAATAATATCTCTCTATTTATTTGTATCAAGCAAATTTGTAAATTATTTGCATTCTTATAAGTATCTTCAAAAAAAAAAAAAAAAAAAAAAAGATTTAGTTTACAAAATTTACAAAAATTTCCTAATTTCCTAATGACAGACTTTAAAAATATGGTTTTACAGCAAATAATATTTAGTTTTTTATTTATTTATTTTTTTTTTTCTTTTTTTAAAAAATATGTAACATAATGTAACTATTTGCAGCAGACATTTTTTTTCACTTTGTGACAAATGCAGTTGCTCTGCATGTTAAATTTTAATTTTGAAATAAAAGATATTTCAGAATCGTGGTCTAGTTGGCTGACATTTTCATTGATTATGACTAGATGGATAGCAGCCTGAACACTTGTTCACTTGGCAGGTCATTATATATTTATACAGAATGTGGTAACTTATACATAGTATACCTAGGATTTCTTGTTGTCTTGTAGTCCTATATTTTATATATTTATCACAGACTTTTTTCAGTTACTTTATTATGTACTGTATTATACCCTTTAGTACAATATGCAAATAACTTTCCAGCTATAGTTTCTCTTAAGGGTAAGATAACACGAAACATTGATTGTTGTAGTTCCATTTGATTAACATGTAAACCTTAGCAACCTCATAATAATTCTGAATTTTTTTTAGGGACAGTTCTTAGCACCAAAAAAATGTAGACAAAATTTCAAAACAATTGCTCGATCCCATTTTTTTAAATTAATTTATTAGTTTAGGTCTCCATGGGAAAGCCTTATACTGGAAATTTAAAAAATTAATTTAAAAAAATCGGATCAAGCGATTGTTTTGACATTTTTTTGGTGCTAAGAACTGTCTCTCAAAAAAAAAAAAAAAATTAAGAAATATTATGTGGTTGCTAAGGTTTACATGTTAATCAAATGGGACTACAACAATCAATGTTTCGTGTTATCTTACCCTTAAATTTTTTCACATTGTCTTCTTCTTCTTTTCTTATGTCCACTTGTTGGCTATTAAGCCATTTTACTTCTAGTAAGCCAATAAACTAGAGTCACATTGTTTACCTTGTATAATTTTTTCTTATTTCTTTATACTTTATATAATATACACAACTGTTATAATTTAAGTGTATTGATATTAAATGGAAAATTTTGTTTCAGTTTACATTCAAGACATCATTGACCAGTGTGAGGGAGATGTGGACGAGGTTGCAGGATCTATGCAAGACGAGCCTACAGCTGTTGAGGTTCAGGATGGACACCTTGGGACCTCCTGGGTGGACGTAAACTTTGTAAAACAAGTCAAGCAGCCATGTTCTTCAACCAGGAGAAAACCTGCATGGAAATCTCTCATCCTGCTTGTTCCTGTACGGCTAGGAGTTGAAAAGTTGAACAGCATCTACGGACCTTGTCTTACTGCTCTTTTAACATTTGAAAATTGTATGGGTATAATTGGAGGAAGACCAAATCATTCTCTATATTTTGTAGGATATCAAGGTAAGTTTATTGAAATATAGTGTTATAACAACTTATAAGTCTTAAAGTCATTATAAAAGGGGCATTCACAAAGCCTAAGGCCACAATTAAGGCTCAATAATTTAAGACCAGAAATTTTGGGTCTAAAAAACATGTCTAAAATCAAGCTTTAAATTATCGAGCCTTAAATGTGGCCTTAAGACTTTGTGAATGCCCCTTTTTTAAAATTACTTTTAAATCTGTAAATACTGTACCGAATTCTGGACCCATAATATGTATATCACCAGTGGCGTGCGGTGGGTTTAGCAGGCAGTAATGCGGCGGCAAAATTATGGGACTGGACACAGCAAAAGGGGGGATAGCCCGCCGCAGGCAAAATTTTTTTTAAAAAGGGGGCTTGGCAGGTGACTTTTTAAGTGTATAAATAACACAAAAATATGTTATATTTCGACGTTTTATACAATTCTAAAATCAATCACAAATAATTTTTTAAATCAATTTGTAAGACGAGTTAAATTTTTTGTCGGTAATGTCTTTTTTTATATCGATCGTATGAAAGTTATATATTATTCATGATCGAGCACATAATATATAGTATAAATATTTTCACTAAAAACAATACGTATAATTTTTGTATTGTGATTCCGACTATGTACAGCTGATATGCCTGCAAAACGTGAAAAAAATACACATTTTATTCTCTGCAGTCAATACATATTTATGCTAAACTGAAAACTTGTTTCTTGTTTTAAATTCTAATTGTGATCCGCGACGCGGATTGATCAGGATAGCAGTCGATAAATCAATATTTTATTTTCTAAGAATTCTAAGATGCGTAATTTCTTTCAAATAATTTGTTGTTTTGAAAGGTAAAGTCAATTTAAGAACATGAGTTTAATCGTTTAAAATAATTATAGTGTGGATTTCATAATTGTGAAACTATATATTTGTTTTGCTTTAAAAATAAGAGATAAAGTTTTCAAATCTTATATTTTTTTCCCGGCAGCATATAATTTACGATAATCCACGATGATCCACGAGGCAAAAACATCGGCTCCTCGATCGTCGTCGCTCCCCTCCCTCAACTCCCTCCCAGGACTGAAGCTCGCCCCCACCTCCTAAATCGGTAGAAAGCTCAGCTTTTTCTTTGATGATAAAACTATACGAAAAATCGGGCGCGGGAGGGGAAATGTAGATTCATGCATGGGGAAAACAAAGCTGAGGGAGTCTACCGCTTTCATGCAAGAGGGCGTCTTTGCATTGCACCGCGAATTCATTTTACGTTTTTGCGGTAAACGCTTCAATAAATTCAAACGAAGATTTTCACATAGACAAAGATAATTTTTTTTTTATTGAAATTTGACGTGATGAAATTAAAAAAGAAAATATTTATATTCTTTAAAGAAAGCTCAAATTTTCCCTAGATGCGCCGCATCCAACGCATTAATGGACCGCACGCCACTGTATATCACATTCTTTTATTACTAAACATATTAGAAGGCATTTCCCCCACAACAATTTTTTTTAAACTTTTTTCTTATAAACAGTGCCCCCCCACCCCCACCCCTCCAACACAATTTACTTCTGGATCCGCGCCTGTTTTTGTTGCCATGATCTGAATGATCCGTTGTCTGAAGTTGAAAATCTTGAAATAATAGCACACTAATAAGAAAGTTGTGAAGCATAAATAAAACCTACTACAATTTAAAAGTAGCTCCAGAAACACTGAATGGAGTATTATTAATGAAAGTAGATGGTATTTAACATTAAATTTGTAAATTTTACTACCTAATAATAATAATAATAATTTTATTATTTACCATGCAATGAAATATTTTACATTAAAATACAATCTACAATGTGCTTTCTCTATCTTTTAGATGATAAGCTTATTCATCTTGATCCTCATTACTGCCAGGAAATGGTTGATGTCTGGCAACCTCGATTTCCATTAAATTCATTTCATTGCCGGTCTCCGAGAAAAATGAACCTTCTGAGAATGGACCCTTCTTGCTGCATTGGATTCTACTGTCGAACTAGAGAAGATTTCCATAGCTTTGTCAAGACAGTCCAGCCTGTAAGTTTCAACAATTTTATCTTTTTCTTTTTAGCTGATTTTACAAGATACAATTTTCCTATCTAATGCATACCATTTTTCCTTACAAGACATACAATTTACCCCACTTGCGCAAGTAGAGAGAGAGAGAGAGAGAGAGAGAGAGAGAGAGAGAGAGAGAGAGAGAGAGAGAGAGAGAGAGAGAGAGAGAGAGAGAGAGAGAGAGAGAGAGAGAGAGAGAGAGAGAGAGAGAGAGAGAAAGTTTTCTTGTACAGAAATAAATAGACAAATTGTGTGCTGTGATATTGGTTTTAAACTTGAATCTATCTGTATACTCCTTGAATCTCTTATTATATTGTTGTGTTAATTTTTACTTAGTTTAGTACGATTATTATTATATTTTTAAATGTGAGAATTAATGATTTTTGATGAATTTTTATTTTATTTATTTTCAATGCTGTATATATAGCGTTTGCTTGGCTTTGTTGTTGTTTACATTCAGCAGTAGGTACTGAGAGGGAACTGGAATCACTTGATTTATTCCTCCTAATTTAACATATTTTAATTTTTTTTTTAACAATAATATATACGTAAGAAATAAATGTACATAACTTGAACATATACATTTTTTTTATTTTACCTAGTTTCTTTATCATTACTTTTTGTTGTTCCGTTTCCCCCTCGTATTCAAAAGTCCGCGGGGAAAGCAATGGCCGGTGATTGGCTGAATTTTTTTAAGAATCTTAGGGTCAATATCAGTGCATAAGTGTCGTAAAATGGTCATTATTGACGTGAAATTTGGAGTCGATTTACATTTTATTTAATGATTTATTGTATTTTTCACAGATATCATTGGCAAATATTGTATTTTTTTCCATTTACTTGACATCTCAATCTATCAAATAACATAATTGTCAAATGTACCACGATTGTCATATCGCAGAAAATAAATAGTTTTTGGTATGCTACTACCATGTTAAATAGGTGCTTTTTGCCTACATTCACGTGACGTCATATTTTTGTGACGTATGGTGAAAGACCCGTATAGTAAAATCAGTGCAGAAGTTTGTCTTTCAAATTCTTTGATGCAAATATCATGGCCTTAAAATTTACAATGAGGAATTTGTATGCGTGAATCTGATTGGCTTAATCGAAAGAGGGGGCTGAGAAATACATGTGTGAATTTTATGCGAATTTTTTGAGCACTGCAAGTATGCTCAAATGCATATTTAAAAGATGCACTTTACCTGGAGGCGATGGCGCATCGCCAGTGACGTCATCGCTATGTCAGGTTCGGTTCACTATAGATATGCATACCTGTACGCACCTGCATAACAGGTAGCCAATCAAAAACAATCTAGCCAAAATTCAAAATTTCAAATGCCTATATAGCTTATGAGTTTTAAAACTTAAAAAATGCACATTATTCCATATACGCGTACTGTAAAAACACACTGGGAGATAAGTAATATTACAAACGTACCTTTCATCATATTTAAATAATAGAAATTGTTTCGCAAATAGTTTCATTTAATTGAAGAGAAGATGCAATCGATGCAATATCAAGTCCTGCCACCAACTTTTCTGTTTAAATTATTGGCGCGTCATGCATCAATCAGCCAATAAAAATGTGTAAATTTATCATACTGGACTCCTTCCGTATCTGCTGATTATCTATTGAATTATTTTATTAAACCTAAAACTGAGCCTCTTTTCTTATCTACGAAGATAGTAGGATGCCGTAGGATTCAATATTTAACTTTATTAAGACCCTTGAATCATAATTTATCAATGTCTTTTCAACCCCCTGTTTGCTGCTGCTGAAACCAGAAACGGAAGGATTGAAAAATAAATACAGTTTTAATTTCAACTTTTCCAACACGCCTATATGTGGTCGAGTGGAAAAGCACTCGCCTTCCATTCAAGAGGTGAAAAGTTCAAATCTCCTCTGGTTCATTTTACATTTTTAGTAGCACGAAGAATTAATTCAAACGTACGGGGTAAAATAATCTTATTTTTTCTTACAATATAATCATGTTATACTATTATAAGTCACACTTTTTCATATAAATACGCACTTACAAAAACTTTGCAAATGCAAAAAAAAAAAAAAAAAAAAAAAGCAAAAACCAAACAAAACTATTTTACCCCGTTTGAGTTAAAAATATGAAATAAACTTCTTGGTGCTACTAAAAATGTAAACTGAACCGGGGGAGATTTGAACCCTTCACCTCTTGCATGGAAGGCGAGTGCTTTTCCACTCGACCACATATAGGCGTGTTGGAAAAGTTGAAATTAAAACTGTATTTATTTTTCAATCCTTCCGTTTCTGGTTTCAGCAGCAGCAAACAGGGGGTTGAAAAGACATTGATAAATTATGATTCAAGGGTCTTAATAAAGTTAAATATTGAATCCTACGGCATCCTACTATCTTCGTAGATAAGAAAAGAGGCTCAGTTTTAGGTTTAATAAAATAATTCAATAGATAATCAGCAGATACGGAAGGAGTCCAGTATGATAAATTTACACATTTTTATTGGCTGATTGATGCATGACGCGCCAATAATTTAAACAGAAAAGTTGGTGGCAGGACTTGATATTGCATCGATTGCATCTTCTCTTCAATTAAATGAAACTATTTGCGAAACAATTTCTATTATTTAAATATGATGAAAGGTACGTTTGTAATATTACTTATCTCCCAGTGTGTTTTTACAGTACGCGTATATGGAATAATGTGCATTTTTTAAGTTTTAAAACTCATAAGCTATATAGGCATTTGAAATTTTGAATTTTGGCTAGATTGTTTTTGATTGGCTACCTGTTATGCAGGTGCGTACAGGTATGCATATCTATAGTGAACCGAACCTGACATAGCGATGACGTCACTGGCGATGCGCCATCGCCTCCAGGTAAAGTGCATCTTTTATATATGCATTTGAGCATACTTGCAGTGCTCAAAAAATTCGCATAAAATTCACACATGTATTTCTCAGCCCCCTCTTTCGATTAAGCCAATCAGATTCACGCATGCAAATTCCTCATTAGAACCTGTTAAATGTCTCCAAAGAGTTGGGATAAAAGCCAGTTTGATCCCAATTCAAGAAAATGCTTCCTATTAATTGTTACTTGACACTTCTCATTAAAATGTAACTTAAGCCTGTTATACAATACAATTTACAGTGTACAGTATTAGTTACACAATATTGCATAAATTTTTCCTTTACAAAAGAAAATTTCTTCTCCATACAAACAAATGGAGTTAAAGTTTTCTTGTAAGAGAAACTTGTATGCAAGAATTAGAAAAACTGTATCATGTAATACTGGCTTTATGTTCAGGCAAATTGAACCCATCTCTTTTTCTTTGTCTCTGTATATGTGTGGGTAGAGGGTTAGGGGTAATATTGTACTGATTATGTTAATTCTGACATATAGCGGTCAGGTGGCAACAAAGAAGTAGTGGTGACAATAGCTCCCATGTATTTCTCAATAGTGATAGTGAGAGCTAGGTATAACCACCCTTCCGCTATATCAGCCACTGCATCCAAAATAGTGATATCTCATGCAGCAGGGGTGTATATAAGAGAGGGAAGGGGGATGTTGAAAAACTTGAGGATGTTTTTAAATAGATGAAAATAAAAAAGCAACTGATTGTTTAATATATTTTCAAAAGTTTGTTGCCATTTTTAGTTTTATAGAAAAAAATAAATCACCCCTATTCAATTCTCTAGTGAGAAACAATTAATAGAACTTTAATGTTTTGTTCTAAAAAAAAAAAAAAAAAAAAAAAAAAATTGAATGCTGATAATTAAACAGTTTTAAGATTTTTATTATTATTTTTCATTTCAATTAAATTTAATGTTCTCAAATTATTTTTTGATTATTATCGAATTTTAAGTATTATTTATTATCCAATTATTTATGTTTTTGTAATGAAGTCTTCCATTTAAAATCCGCATTTTTAATTGTACCAGGGCAGTCTGCTACAGGCCGTCTTACCCCCCACCACTCTTTTTATTAGTCGTCCGACTGAGCGGCCGGTTTACATGCATTCTTACGGCAGAGAGCCCTCACTTTGCGCCCGGATTATGGCGATTTCACGGTATCTAGAGATTTGAAATTAAAAGTAAGTAAATGCTCATAGAGTCTAATATTGCTCAACAACTTCTTTTTACCCGCAAAACTAATATTAATATGTTTAAATATGACTTTTATAAACCGGACGACTAGTATAAAAAAAGTCTAAGCCCATTTCTAAAGCGATGACGTAGTATAGACTTTATATATATTTTGCATGACTGTGGAATTGGACTCTACCTTAATGTGAATATTTACATTATTTTAACATCAAATCAAGTTAATTCCTGTGATCAAAATATTTATGAAGGTTGATTTTCTATTTATTTGTGGTTTTGATATTCTGTGACGTCATACTATATTACCAGACTTATAAGTTATAACTCGGTTCCCGCCTTGCGTTTTTCTCGAAAAGTATGATATTTATCAAATAAATAAAAATAACAGTGTGTAGAAAAAAATAATTCATGGACATCAGACTACAATTTACTTTCATTTTTCCACGTAAATATTTTAAAATAAATATTTTCTTACACGGAGGACCCATTTACTTTTAAAAATCCGGCCGACTAATATCAGTGAGATGACAGTCGAAAATCCATGTGAGACGGCCTGTAGGAGACTGCCCTGATTGTACTGTACAGTGGAATGAATTTAATTACCACTTTTGAAAATGTAAATACAGATGTATGTTTTTTCTTACTTGCACATCAGCACATCTTCATAAAATTTAATTTGCTATTTTCTATTACAAAAAATAAATAAATAAATAAATAAATAAATAAAGAACTAAATAAATAAATAAATAAATAGAGTGAAAAGAAAAAAAAATTGTAATAATAACTACATCACATACGGTATATCGTCACTCGTCCGTATTAATGAGCTATCTGTCAACCATGATCTCATTGTAATAATGAGCTATCTGCTTTTTCAGGTGAGCACAATTATGAGCTGTAAATCAGTATAAAATAAAGCTCATATTTGTGCTTAGCTGAAAAATGCAGATAGCTCATTATTGCAAGGAAACCATGATGATTATAATCATTATGCTCATTATTCCGGACGAGGGACAATATAAGAAAAATGCTTCAACTTTTTATTATAAAAAAATAATGCCTTTTTCAAAAATTTTGTGCTTCCGGCGGCGTTTTTGACCCTCGGGGCCCCCTATCTGCTTACAATACCCCTCTTGGTGAGATCCTGCATACGCCATTGTTATGTAGAGGCACTCTATTATTTATAACTCAAATATTGTTTCTTGCAGTATCTGGTGCCACCTCAGCAGAAGTCTGAGTACCCCATGTTTGTATTCTGCGAAGGCCGCAGCAAAGATGCTCTCAGCTTCCAAAGGTACAGCATTCCAGATGACAGCCTGCGCAGATCAGATGCTGATATGGACGATGACCTAGAGTCGGAAGAATTTGAAATTTTATAATTTTGGTTTTAATCTAGTCATTGACTTTATGATACAATATTATTAATATACAGGACATACATTTTTTTTAGCATTTATTATGGCTATGAATATGAAAATATTTTATGTTTAGTCTCTGTAGTCTCTGTACGTACTTCTCACTCTGAACAACCATCAAGTATTGTATCAACCCAATTATATATATAATTATAAACTTTTAACTATATGGACTTTGCCAGTGATATGGTGCAAATACTTTATAAAGAAATATATACATATTAATTTATTGCTTCTATTTTTTAGTGGTATAGTACATGTCTGCATGTATCAGCATTCAAAATGCAATATAAATACATTCACTTGTAGACAGAGAATCTCATTTGGCTTATTTGTAATGAAACATTTATAAGTAAACTGAAAAATAAAGCTAAAATAAAAGAGAGTTTGCTGCTAAATTTATTAAATTATTATCGAAATAGCATACATGTGTATATATAATAATATGGCTGGGCTATATAGGTTTAATTAATTCCTCTTTAATTTTTTTATTGTTTTGTGTGTTAAATTTAAGTGGAAACGGTTTTTTTAAAAGTATTTTTTTTTCTAAAATTTATTGTTGTGTGATGTATAATATATTACAAGTAGTAATGCAGTAATGTAGTTAGTACATTTAAAGTTATTAGTAAGTGTAGTACATATTAAAGGTGCATTTCCATGGAGCGATGTCAAGCGAGGCTTGGCACAGCAAGAAAGGCGCACTTGCTTCAATGTCATTTGGCGGCCATGTTGGCATGGAAAAATTGCGGCGCGATTTAATCGCTGCGGGAAAGTGATTTTTCCACACCAACATGTCCGCAATATGATATTGAAGCAAGTGCGCCTTTCTCGCCGCGCCAAGCCTCGCTCTACATTCACTCCATGGAAATGCACCTTTTATGTACTGAATGATTTTTGCAGCAACTCCTGGTTGCTGGGTTATTTGTGGCTATTCTTATATTGCATTATAATCTGAGAAAAAATGTTTGAAAAATATTTTTATTACTTTTAAATGTCCTTGAAATAAATAATATTGTTATTATTATATCTATTTTTTTCATTCTGTTTATATGTATATATAATTATTATTAGTCTTTTATTAAACACAGAAAATGTACATATTAACAGCACTAGAAACATACATTATAGAAAAACATTACAATAGAACACATAAAACATACATACAAAACATATATAATAGTTACAGAATAATAGAACAATAGAAAATGATAATAAAACAATATAAAATAAAATAACAGATGATACTAACAGCCTGTTACATCATAATAATAATATATCATATATATAATCACATATATATAAGACAAAATATGACATAGAAAATAGATAGAATAAAAAAAAAACTTATTGCTTCATTGCTATTCAAAATCTATAGACTATATGAAATCTCCCCTGGCATAATCGCTAATAGGCTTAATTCTAGATTTACAGATATTTAAATGATATTGGCTACAATATTCATTACATAATTTACATACACAAGATTGTTCAGCTTTATGATAACCAGAAGATTTACAAATTAGATAGTGGAAGCCGTGAACAGCCTGGCGAGTTAAAACATTTCTAACATTGGATCTATCCAATTGGGGCAGACACCAATATTTACATGTCATAGCATCAGTGCTGTAAAACTCAGGATTAATATCCTGAGCTTTTTGATTCCTGACAGCTATAAAATTGGAATATTGATCTGTCGTTGGAAGTTTAAACATTTCTTTGATTTCTGTAATAAAATAATTGGAATCTATCAGTTTATAGGCCAGTCTAGTTTCGGTAAATTTTGACAGACACAGTAATCTTTTAACAAACATGGCTTTTACTGATTCTAATTTATCAAAATCGGATACAGATAAATGAGGCCATACAATTTCAATACCATAAGTAGCCACAGGGGCGACTTTTAAATTGAATAGTTTGAGCCCTGTTTTGACGGATAGACCAGACAGCCCTGAGATAGTGTACATAACAGTGATAGCGTTCTTACATCTTTCTGTTATATGTTTAGAAAAAGAAAGCCCTGTCATTTGAAGTATTATGCCAAGATATTTAAATGAATTTAGAAATTCAATCTTTTGACCGTCACAATAAATTTCATCGTTTTTGCATAACGGTCCGCCTCTTCTAAACTTAACAACCTTGGTTTTCTCTGTGTTAATTTCTAGACCATTTGTTTTGGCCCAGATGGATAGATTATTTAGCGCTTTTTGTAGCTTGACTTTGCTCTTTGAAATAATAGCAAGATCATCTGCATATAAATTTAGTACGACTTGATCATTTTCATTTTCACAGTTTATATCTTTTGTAATCTCAGTTATATCTGCAGTAAAAAGATTGAAAAGAAGAGAGCTGCTCGGGTCTCCTTGCAAAACTCCGTTAGATTGAATAATATTACTAGAACATGATAAGCGATCTTGAACACATACATAATTGATATTTAGAATAACAGCTAAGATATTCAAAATTTCAGAAGGAATTACTTTAAATGACTTCAGCTTTTCAATGAGCAAATTCCTATTGACCGAATCAAAAGCTTTTCTGAAGTCTACAAAAGCAATATATAAATGACCCTTTGGCTTCTCCAATGCTAGTTTAATTTGATTATATACTGTGGATACAGCTTGTATTGTGGAACGTCCTGGCATAAAGCCGTATTGCTCTTTTGGAATAAGATAGTGGGTGGAATCAAAAAGCCTGTTTGCAATTAATCTCGAGAAGAGTTTGTACATGGTATCACCATGGATAATACCTCTGTATGAGTCGGGTGACATAATGTTACCCTTCCCTTTGTATAATACCATTAGGTAGGCGATCCGCCACAATTCCGGAATTGTAGCCGTTTCAATACAGAGGTTAAACATATTGGTGATTGTTGGGGTTAACGACTTGCTTACTAGCTTCAAATGTTCATTCGTAATAAAATCTGGGCCCGAAGCTTTATTGTTTTTTAGGCTTTGCATACAATTATAGACTTCAAATTCATTAAGAGGAATATAATTTGAGTTACAATTATAGTCTCTTGTTAATGATAAAAGATTGAGAGTTTGGTCGGATTGTAATTTATTTGTATTTAAGATATTTGTAAAATGGTTTTCCCATTTGTCTATGTTAATTGGGCATGACTTAGTTGGTGGTCTATCTTTCCTAAGATATGTGTATGGTTCTAGCTCTGCGTCTTTAATCATTTTATCTTCCGATTTAATTTTAAATTCTAATTCTTTCTGCTTCAATAAAGCCTTATAACAGCTTCTTGCCTGAATAAATTGCTCATGCAAATTTGGGTTTTTGAATAAATATAATTTGCTGGCATGAAATTTTGATAGAAGATCTTGCCTTGATAGATAACATTCGCTATTAAACCAGGGTTTAGATACTCTTTTATTATTTTTCTTTGCAATAGTAGAATGTAGAATAACATTAGTAATTAAAGTATTTAGACTATTTACATCTTTATTATTGATATGAGTAATTATGGTATCACCATAAGTATAAATTTGGTCATTATAATTTCTAATATCAATTTTGTTTGAATAATTTGATCTGTAAAAAAGTTTTTTATTGGGAGGATTGCTAGGGGTAAATTTTAAAATAATTTCACCGGGTAGATGACTCTTTAACAGTGACGAGTTTGTCTCAGAAATAATGACATGTTTTATTAATATAAAATTTTTAGGTTTATAAAAAAGCAGGTCGATTGTACTTGAACCATTTGCGTTTACAAAAGTTTTTTCTAGGGGGCTATTAGAGAGTAAGTAGCCATTTGAATTTAAAATGTCTAATAGAATATCTGTCTTGTTTCGTAGATGTTTCGGGACATTTGAAAGGTCAATTCTACAGTTAAAATCGCCCGTGAAAATTACATTAGCATCATTTTCTGTGAGGCTTATTGCATATAGTACTACCTCCATTAGTTCGAGAACTGTAAAATATGGATTAAGGTACATGGCAATGACTGTAAAAAATTTAGTTTTGATGATGATAAAATCTTTAAGTTTTAAGAAATTTAAAATTGGACCATGTTTTGGGTTTATGAAGCATGAGATGCCTCCAAACGGTCTCCCTCTCTGCCATTTGAAAGCAAGGTTGTGGAAGGAGTAGTAGCCATTTATGTCAAGTGATTCAAGTAAGAAGGTCTCTGTGAATACAATAATATCTCGGTTCTCAAGAATATTGTCTGAGATTAAAGGTATTAGCTTTTTCAGGCCTTCCACATTCCATAAGAGAATATTTAGCCTTAGTGGTGAGTTTGAGACTACCACCTCGTCAACTTTGGACGGGGTGGAGCAGAGAGGGTTGCGCGAAAATGCGGGCTCGGATTGGGCGAGCTGATTATATGTTGAGGCGGGTTGTTAACTTTGGGGAGATGGGGGGTAGAGGGGTAGTGGAAATGCTGAAGAGAGCTGGAGGGGGACTTGGAACTTTCAGAGAGCATGTTGAGCCTGTAGTAGTAGGGAGCCTTGATGAGGCGGGGAGGGCCTGATGGCATTGAATGGGGACTATTTGTATTTGTGACACATGAGGGGCGAATGGGGGTGGTTGTCTGCGAAGTGCAGAGACGGGTGAGCACGGGAGGATGGGACTTAGGGGGAGATGAGGGTTGATGGACAATTTGGGGGGTGGGGTGGGCCATTGTGGGGGGGGATAAGGAGGGGGGTGGGGCAGAGGGATTGGGGAGAGTAGTGGGTGGAGTTTTGGGGGAAGGAGGAGGGGCAGAAGGTTTAGGGAATTGGGAATTTGGAGGGGAGATTTGAGGAGGGTGCATGAGACCATCGTTTGATGATAAGGAGGTGTGTTGATCAGATAGGAAAGTTTTGGGGTGGGTTTGGTTGTCACCTTGGGATGTTGTTGAAGACGCCATATGGCGAGGACTTCTCCTCTGCTTCAGAGAGTAGACCTCAATAAGGATGTCCACGTTGATGAAGATAGCTTCGATTTTGCTCTTGACATAATTCATAATTCTTGACATAATATACATATTATATATGTATATATAATACTTCATATTTATTTTTATGTTAAAATAAAAAGATGTATAAATATATAATGAGAAAAAATGTTTTCATTAAAAATGGACGGTACAATTATTTTGCATAAAAAGTTTCCTATTGACATAAAATTAAAAATGTATGATATTTTGGGTTTGAACATCAGTTCAAATAATTTAGATAAATTAAATAAATTTGTGTAGCCTCAGGCACCGGCAACATTGCACGGAGAATAGCAGGCAGAAGAATGCGAGGAAGAGTGGGGGAAGCAATAAAAGGAGAGATGTGCTGTGCGATGTTACCAGTGCAAGCAACGGAACGTGACATCACGTTCCTTCGCTCACTCCAATTATTGCGCGCTTACACCGATGCGTTTGGGACAGTGCAGCATGTATTTGTACTCTGTTAGTAAGTAACTTTTGATTAAAAAAATACTTGTTTTTAGGGTCCTTAATTGTCCCTTTAAAATTTTTCTGTGTTTACTTAGAGATTGTTTTTCATGGGGGTAGTATTAAGCTATTTAAGCACTATTATAATATTTTATGGTGAAGAATAACATGATTACAATAATATATTCTAGCTTTTCTTATAGGTCGAATTAAGTGTGGCCAGACAAGCCGTTTTCAATTTCATCCTAATTGCACCAATCAAAAGTTAGCAGTTGGCTAATAAAAGGGTTCATTGCTTTGAGGGGAGGCAAAAGCAACATTCACTTAGAGTGGTGAAAACGCTAAATGTTAAAATTTATTATAGCAGTCTATTTGAATTTTTCACAAAAATAGAAATGCAGCTTTCATGCATAAATAATTAATGGTAAAAGGTAACATGGGTCACCTGACCCAATGCTAAAAAAAATCCCACACATGGAAATTATGAAAAAAATTGAAATGTTTTCCTCTACATACTATATAATCAGTGGCTAAAATATCAGGTATACAAATTCGAGCTTGTTTTTTGAGTTCTGATTTTTTAAAGTTGACTTCTTTAACATAGCAACTCAAACTTATACTATATTATATATATATATATGTATATATATATATATATATATATTATACAAATATAGCTAGTAAAATGGAGTACACCGACCTCAATTTTTTTAAAATTTTTGCAGAAATGGATAGAAGGTGCAAAGTTCTGCTACTCTGATTTTTTTTTTCCAGATTTTTTAGAGTCTGGGAACTATTTTTAAAACAATTATTGAAAGTATAGAGAAAGTGACACCTCTAGACGCCGGCCTCTCTTTATATTAAAAGGATAGGACCTGAAAAAGGCGTGGGTTCAAATCAGTCGCGGATCCAGGGGAGGAGCTGGGGGGGGGGGGGGGGGGGCTGCCTCCCCCCACGAAATTTTAGATTTAACATGGGGGCAATATAGGCATTTCCCCCGCTCCCTTTTTTTTTTAAACATTGGCCTTATATGGAGGCAGCCCCCTCCGAATTTTTTTTCTGGATCCGCGCCTGGTTCAAATTCGACCTCGGCAAAACTTTTTAGCAATACTCTTCCCCTTCCCAGTCTCTAAGAAATCTGAAAAAAATCAAAAAATCAGAGTAGCATAACTTTGCACCTTCTATCCATTTTTGCAATAAAAAAATTTAAGGTCAATAATCATACTCCGCATTATGTTATAGTTTCATAAAAAAAAGCAAATTTTGCAGTTATGACAATTCCAAAAGATGATTGAGAGTCATATAATTATATATATTGTAATTAGTATTATATAACTAAACTAACAAACTTCACTGGAAAAAATAATGTTTCTAAATTATAGTGGACACAATTTTTTGAATTGTGATCAAGTTTTAATTAGGCCAAAAATATGCTTTTAGTTCAATAATATTCAGAAGACACAGTTTTGGATGCAAGTATATATTATAACCATTAAGGGTAAGGTAACGCCACCAATGTTAAAAAAAATCCCTCTCACAAAAATTCTGAAAAAAATTTAAAATGTTCTCCTCTACACCCCCTATCAGTATATAGCTAAAATATCAGGTATACAAATACGATCTAGTTTTTGAGTTATGAATTTTTAAAGTTGACCAATTTAACATGGGAGCTTCATTTCTCCATGTTAAAGTAGTCAACTTTAAAATTTTATAACTCAAAAACTAGATCGTATTTGTATACCTGATATTTTAGGTACTGATAGGGGGTGTATAGGAGAACATTTTAAATTTTTTTCAGAATTTTTGTGAGAGGGATTTTTTTTAACATTGGTGGCGTTACCTTACCCTTAATTAAATTTTTGGGCATAGATCGAGGTGCATGCAGTATAAAAGAGCACCTCTATGATCCTGAGATTTAACTATAATTATGGTGATATATTATATCTAGGCTTTTTGTTCATTCCAGAGAATTTATTTAAACCAGCACTTTCACCTATATACGTTTACGTTAATTGTACGTATTATTATAGCATCAGTTAAGTAATGCCTATATATATATACAGATGGAGTACCGTCACGGTATGATTTATATAATACAATGAAAAAGCTATACGTAAAATCTAATGGTTACATTTGAGTTATTATTACTCTCAAAATATGTAACTATTTAATTAATGGGTTTAATAATTAAGATATTGTAGATTCCATATATAATATATGACACTAGCTTTTTTTTTGTATACATGGATATGCATCAACGAAACATATAATATACAGTGTGTATATTATACTAATATATATATATAATATTTTGATACTCGAAAAAAGGGGGAAAAAAAAAAAACGAAAAAACAATTATTATTTTAAGGCAAAAAACCCGCCCAGTATCCTTTTATAATTATATTTATATATTTTTTATCACAAGAAAAATATCAAATATATTTTAGCAATCATATGACAGCAACCGGAATATGATTTATTGTGGTCAATATATATATATTATCCTTATTGCAATTAAGATTATATATAAAATGATGTAGAGTTAAATATATATATATATATATATATATATATATATATATATATATATATATATGCCTTCTGAATATTCATCAATATTATAATAATATTATAGTGATAACTGCAGTGATAGAGTTGTGAGCTGAAAATCGTAACTGCGTTTGTACGTGTACCATATATATATTATTGATGGCTGCATGGAGTCAAGCAGGTATTTTCGGATCAGGAGCAAAGGGAGGCAAAGGGAGTGAAATAATTTTAAACCAGCTATTTTCTTGATAATTACTTCCAGAAAAGCAAAATTATTTGGTAATCAAGTGCATATTATAATACGATCGTCTTTATTACATTTAAATTCAATTAATAAGGTTATAGAGACCAGAGTATATAAAAAAAAGAGACACTATGTTTGAAGTTTGGCGCGCTAGTGGCGCATGCGCGCACCAACGCTCCTTTATTCATACGTTTGCTATATACCTTTGCTAACGTGCATCCGCTTTCATACATATAACAAATAAGCTAGGTTTCGATCATCACAGATAACTGTACAACGCCCAGGTCAGTGCCGAGACTCAGTATATATATACTTGTGCTTATATTTATAATTCTAAAAAAAGGTGAGTAAATTTGGATCGTTAATTTGGATCGTTAATTAGATATGGAGGAAGAACCCGAGCAAGGCGTAGTAGACCCTTATTTAGAAATACTTGAGGACCCAATATATGATAAGTTTTTCCAGGAAGTGGAGGAGTTCCTAAGAAACGCAACCACCATACGTGGGCCCGGGGGCTGAACCCCTTTGCTGCGTAGCGGCGGCTTCGAGGATGGGGGGGGGGGGGGGGTAATTTTGTGGAAATTAAACGTGGGAGGGGCATTGCAGGGATGCTCATATTTTTTGTATTTTATTTATTGCACATATAGAACCGTGAGGTACAAAATGCATGTTTACAATATTTTAGTATATTGCAATACCTGTAAAAAAAAAACAAAAAATTAAAACATATATATAAGAGGCATTCACGAAGCCTGAAGGCCACATTTAGGGCTCGATAATTTAAGACCAGAAATTTTGGGTCTATAAAGCATGCCTAAAATCAGGCTTTAAATTATCGAGCCCTAAATGTGGCCTTAAGGCTTTGTGAATGCCCCTTATTATCATCAGTTTTATATTATTATTACAATGGGGAATTCTCCTACATTAATTTATTTTAATTTTTTTTCGGATGCTCTATGCCTTGAAATTAAATATGTCCCAAAACAAAAAAGTTCCAATTTTCAAAATTGGAGACGTGGGAATTTTTTAAAAATCTTTCTTCTTTTGAATTTAGCGCCAAAACGTGACGTAGAAACTGCCTAGCAGGCGAATTTTTGCTGCAATAAATTTATATTTTCGGTTATCACTCTTAAAGTAAACTGATATTAGGGACAAAACTAATGATACTAGAGTAGAAAAACCCGCTGATTTCGATCGTGTTACTCAAATTTATAGCCAATCACTCCTTGACGCTCAAACTATGATATCAGGCAGTTGTTGAGTGTTAACTAGGGAGTTTCTACGTCACAGTTTTCAGGTTTGCGCGCGGGTTGCATACTTTGCCCCTATCCTAATAATCCCTTCAGAGTTCCCAAATTTGAGTTAACAAACTTGAAACGTAAGTCAAAGTTATTGTTAATATATGTACCCTATCATGATATATAGTAGTTAAAGGGGGTGTGACTTTTCAAAATTAAAAATTCACCAAAAAATCTTCTTTCCAAAAATGTAAATTTCACTTTCCTCCGACTCCCCGTTCCTTCCCTACCGCCCGGTCAAAAGTCTACTATGACGTCACATTACTTAAGGTCGCGCGCAAGAAAGCAAGCAAGTGGCGGCGAGCGCTAAAATCCACGTTTTCGCGTCTTTAAGCCCGCCTAGCAGCCGACAGCAAAGAGATAAAAATTATCCGCCACGGGATAATTTTATCTAAAGAACATTCTGCGTTTGTATCCGCTTTCGGCATTTCTTCATTTTAATTAGGAAATTAAATATCACGATGCAAACTCAAATTTTTTACAGATTTCTTTTGTCAACTGACTTCAAACACATAAAATATTTTATCAAGCATCTAATAACTTTATTGTAGACACACGTATTGGATTGACATATTATATATGTACAGTACATACGATTTATATTATGTATATGGTATTTCAACAGTATTTTAATTACCTTATGATTTTAGCCGCAGCCTTACATTATATAATTATAAAATCACGGCAAACACGCAACTAAAACTGTTATTATTTTGTGCATGATCGCTATTTAATTACTTTCTTCGACATTTGTATTTAAGTTATATAAATATGCAGCATATATAGTGATTATTCGATATTACCATTATTAATTATTAATACAATATACTTTAAATTATTATATTTAGTCTAACATACATATAAGGCATTATATATATCTTTTATTGCACTCATTATACGCTTGCTATTATGCATATACGGAAATTTATAAATAATTATGTGATTCAATTAACTAAAAAGGTGCAGTGACAACAATCCGAGAGATAACGTGGAGGAGGCGGAGTTATTGAATGCTGATGCAAAACAAATTTTTTACAAAACTGAACTGAAAAAATCTCCCTACATTCTTGCTCCCTTATGTGTGCGGCCGGAACTGTCCGCTGACACTGAAAGCCAGAGTAAGCCCACGTGTCTATAAAGAAACAAAACTTTGCAATTATAAATAATTATATATTTTTGCCTCAAAATCGAATTAAAATTTTGTTCATTATTTGTATTTATAATAATATGTAAAATCTAAAATCATTGAACCGATTGAACGTACAGTACTATATACTATATATTATATATTTATATAGTCTACGACTAAATAACAGTTAACATTATAATACAGTAATACTACACAAATACTATATTATATAATGTTAATTGTTATTTAGACGAAATATAATATAGTATAGTACTGTACGTTCAATCGGTTCAATGATTTTGGATTTTACATATTATTATAAATACAAATAATGAACAAATTTTTAAATCGATTTTGAGGCAAAAATATATAATTATTCATAATTGCAAAGTTTTGTTTCTTTATAGACACGTGGGCTTACTCTGGCTTTCAGTGTCAGCGGACAGTTCCGGCCGCACACATAATTAAGGGAGCAAGAATGTAGGGAGATTTTTTCAGTTCAGTGTTGTGGAAATTTGTTTCGCATCAGCATTCGTATTACGGGAATTTCATGTTTACATTTTGGGTAGCACGGAGATGCCCGAAGCCGCCCGAAGAGCTTCGGGATGTAGGCAGAAAACCCTAAAATCCTATGCTGTGCATGTTAACGTAACTCACAACACCTCTTTTCTCAAAACAGTTTTGGTCGCCAAATATTTTTTTTCACTAGCATTGGTTCTTCTTGTCACCATTTATGAAAGAAAATTCTACGAGAAATGATACGAATCGTCAGGAGAAATTAATTTCGAGACCAACTTTAACACGTATCTGCTATGTCGCTGACAATGTTTTGCCTACACAATTATGACGTCATATTGTTTTGTGACGTATGGTGAAAGACCCGTATACCGTCGCCTCCAAGTACTTGGAGTTGCACGTTGTCTCTGAGATTGTTATTACTGCACTTTTAGTTAATTAAATCACATAATTTTTTATAAATTTCCGTATATGCATAATAGCAAGCGTAATGAGTTCAAGAAAATATATAAAGCCTTATATGTTTGAACCAAATTGCAGCGCAGATGATCCCCGTCGATTGAATCGCGGTAAATATTCTGGTGCCCGAGTCTGCTCTGCTGTGCTAGAATTACGCTGGAATTACGTACGTACTACTAGTAGAATTAATTTACAGAAACCCTAATATTATTAGTATTCTTACTTTGAGCTCTGAATATAAATAAAGCTTTTATGTTATATTATTTTAACTCAAAGCGAAACAAAGTTTCCATCTATACATTTGGACCGGGAACACCTTTATATATTATATATAAATACATATATATATATATTACAATGACACTGACTATTAACAACAAAGAATTAAAAGCAGAACTGGTGTGATAAATTATGCATGGGGCAGCCTCTAAGTTGAAGATTAATTATAATTATTAATAATTATTTCGTGATTTATTATAAAAAATATAATAATTTAAAGTATACTGTATTAATAAATAATAATGGTAATATCGAATAATCACTATATGCTGCATATTTATATAACTTAAATGCAAACGTCGAAGAAAGTAATTAAATAGCGATAATGCACAAAATGATAACAGTTTTAGTTGCGTGTTTGCCGTGATTTTATAATTATATAATGTAAGGCTGCGGCTAAAATCATAAGGTAATTAAAATACTGTTGAAATACCATATACATAATATAAATCGTATGTACTGTACATATATAATATGTCAATCCAATACGTGTGTCTACAATAAAGTTATTAGATGCTTGATAAAATATTTTATGTGTTTGAAGTCAGTTGACAAAAGAAATCTGTAAAAAATTTGAGTTTGCATCGTGATATTTAATTTCCTAATTAAAATGAAGAAATGCCGAAAGCGGATACAAACGCAGAATGTTCTTTAGATAAAATTATCCCGTGGCGGATAATTTTTATCTCTTTGCTGTCGGCTGCTAGGCGGGCTTAAAGACGCGAAAACGTGGATTTTAGCGCTCGCCGCCACTTGCTTGCTTTCTTGCGCGCGACCTTAAGTAATGTGACGTCATAGTAGACTTTTGACCGGGCGGTAGGGAAGGAACGGGGAGTCGGAGGAAAGTGAAATTTACATTTTTGGAAAGAAGATTTTTTGGTGAATTTTTAATTTTGAAAAGTCACCCCCCCTTTAAATTAAAATTTGAGTCGTAAGAGAATTCCCCATTACAAGCATATACATATTATAGTATTATCTAGTCAGTCCACAATACCTGAGAAATAAAAATTTTATATAACAAAAAAACAAAAACATTTTTATTAATAGAAAACAATCTGAAACTAATTCTTTATTATATTATTAAATCAATCTATTACAAGGAAAGTATTATTTACATTATTTAAGGATTAATCTCATTAGGTTGATATCTCGTAATCATACCGCCTGAATGCAACAAGACTTGCAGGGGACTTAGAACTCACCATCAATAGGTGACATACAAATTTTGAAGCGAATCTGTCTTATCAGTTTTGTGAAAACTGAGGTAGAAGTTTAACATTGGCCTTATGGACGAAAACCGGAAATGAAGCTGGTGTAAGAAAACTGTATAAGACTGAATTTGCTCAAACCATAAGCGATTAAGTTTTGGAACATTTTCGATTTTTTAAGGGTAAGGTAACGCCACCAATGTTAAAAAAAGTCCCTCACACAAAAATTCTGAAAAAAATTTAAAATGTTCTCCTCTACATCCCCTATCAGTAGTTAAAATACCAGGTATACAAATACGATCTAGTTTTTGAGTTATGAATTTTCAAAGTTGACTAATTTAACATGGGAATTCCATTTCTCCATGTTAAAATAGCCAACTTTAAAAATTCATAACTCAAAAACTAGATCGTATTTGTATACCTGATATTTTACCTACTGATAGGGGGTGTAGAGGAGAACATTTTAAATTTTTTTCAGAATTTTTGTGTGAGGGATTTTTTTTAACATTGGTGGCGTTACCTTACCCTTAAAAAACTTATTTTATTCGATTCGTTTGCAGGGAAATATTCTTTTACTCCAGCAGTAACTGAGATTAATCGTTAAAGCTGTTTTTTTTTCTTGTTATGGCATAAAAATTGTTCTGCAGTAAAAATTCAATCAGTTTTGACCGAAACTGTTGATTACTAGGTAGATGTTTTAAGGTATCAGGAAGATTATTGTACAGCTTTGGGCCTAATAAATATAAGCTTCGCTTTACTTGTTCAGATTTAGCAACATCTATATAAATTTTTTGAGAATTTTTGGTGTTATATGGCCTGTTATTTTTTCATTTGTCGTAAAATTGTCAATATTTTTCCTTACAAACATTATCATGGAAAATATGCATAATTAACATGGAAAATTTAGTAGGCCTAGTTTTTGCCACAATTAAGCTATTACAACTTACTCTAGATTTTGCTCTAACCATACAACGTACAATATTTTTTTGGCATTTAAATATTGAATTGTTTTGGCATGACTGATCTGTACAAATATACTAATGATCAACAGTATAGAAAGAATATAAAAACTATAACAAATCCTCCAGAAAAGGGTGAGACGAGTGAATATATGGAATTCTGATCACAAACAAAACTCCTCCATATTGCAGTTAAAATTCCTGGAAAAATTCATCATATAATTGGGGACGTAATCTGTATTATAATCTTATATATTAGCAAAAGCTATACAGTATATATATAAATGTAAAGTTCATTTCATTTCAATCTTATTGTTGATTCTAAATAAAACTAATTGCTGAAGGATAATGCCAGTGTCATATATATTTATATATATAAAATATGTAAAAAGAAATATATGTTTCATATTTGGTGTTTAGCTGCATTCCTAATTTTGCCAACATATATGTTTCATGTTTTAAGCCCTATATATGATAAAAATATTAACACTGACCTCTGTCTGAATCATAAATTAGTGTATATAATTTATTATATTTATAATTTATAAACTACACAGCATAACAAATCTTAGTTTACGCTCGACTCAAAGGCGCCTATATTATAGCGCAGCCAGGCCTATTATATAGCTTCAGGCAGACTGTTGCCATGCATTGTCTGATATATATATATATGTGTGTGTGTCTGTGTGTGTGTGTATTACATGCATAACATGACAAAATATCCCTTAACGGGGTAACCAGCAGAATTAATTATTACCTATATATATATATATATATATATATATATATATATATATATATATATATAATATATATATATATATATATATATAATATATATATATATATATATATATATATATATAATATATATATATATATATATATATATATATATATATATATATATATATATAATATATATATATATATATATATATATATATATATATATATATATATATATATATATATAGATATAGATATATATATATATATATATATATATATATATATATAGATATATATATATAATATATAATATATATATTCTGAAAATGGCTTATATGATAAAATTACCCTTGATCAGCAATTATAATTTTAGAATCTACATTATTAACAATTGAAATGAAATGAACTTTATTGATAGCTTTCGCTAATATATAATGATCAGGCACGGACTGGGCCGTAACGGCCCATCGGTCGAGAAAGAAAGACGGCCCACATAGGCGGAGGCTAACACCCATTCGGGGGGTCTGGGGGGCGGAGCCCCCCAGTTGCCCGCCGCAGGCGCGTTTTTTTCTGAAAAAGGGGCGTGGTTTTCTAATTTTTTAATACTAAAATGTCAAAAGAATAACTGAGTTTTTAATGCTTTTCTTACGAAAAATTGGATTCGGAAGAAATTTATTTCAAACATATTTTTTTTTTATTTTTTTTTATAACATCAATATGCATTTTTATATTTTTATTTTTTTCATACCACTTATCGAATACAGAATTTTGCATATTAAACGATTAAATCGACGCGTTTACTCTGACCATGATTTTGGAATAATTTTCTGTGTTTACGCTCATGTAATAAAAATATTATTTTTAATAATTTTCGACCTGACCAGTGTTAAATTCTATAAAAAAAAAGGCAACAAATTCTTCTAGTTGATTCTCATTAGGTTTTTCTTGTTTTGTTTTGTTTTTTTTTTTAAAGGAAAATCAACTATTCCCATAAAAAATTAACATAAAAAATTTTTGGTTAAAGCTCGAGTCATGCATAAAATAGATCGATATATTTTTGTTCAGGCCGCCGTATGCAATATTTTCCTCGAGTAATTGGAGTAAACCGAGGGTCTTTGTCAGGTATTAAGGGCCCATGTTCATCACTCTGACTTGAGATTTTATTTTCTGGTGAATCTAAGTGAGATATTTTTTTTCGGTTCGATATGGAAGACCATTTGAATAATTAATTTTTAGAGAATACTAACTTCACTTTTTTCTTCGTTTAACACCACTCTATACTACTTTAAAGAAAAAAATGTAATAACAGTTCAGAGATAAAACAATTGTCAAGTGATTTTAAGTTAATTAAGTTCATATTTTTTCTTTGCCCCCGATCACTTACCGCCAAGTGACCATTTCATGCGTATTTTCGTATTCGCTGCAACGTATTTGTTTATTGATAAAATTCAAAAATAGTTCGTGTGGTCGTTAAGACCTTTTGAAGCACACCTCATTTTTCGTAGAAAAATCTGAGGGTGCAATGGTAGGTGTCACAGTGTTGACAGTTGCTCACGCTAAATGGGCCGGATCGCAGTTTTTTTATTTTTTCAGAATTAATCATAGTTTTCAGTGTTTTTTCACGCTGTTTCGAAAATAATGATAATTAATTGTTATACTGTGAAATATTCAACCATGCAAAGAGTAAGACTTATTTATTAAATTGTGTATTAATTTATAATTTTAGTAAGTATATTGACTAGCGAGTTTTGTTGAGCACCCCTGCAATGCGAAACCAAACGGGCCGCCTCCAAATTTTTACTATTTGAAGAAAACAACTACACAATAATTATTCCACCAAAAAAGCGGCCCTTTTTCTACAGCAATTGCTTACTATACTGTATATACGCGTATATTATGTAAGTCTTTGTTGTTTCTCTTCTTCTTCTTTGTCTTATTTTTTTCTTTCTCGCCTTTTTTTTCTCTTTTTTTTTATTCTCAGCCTGCGACCCACTTTTGACATGGCGGCCCATTTTTGCCGCGGCCCATCGGTCCGCGACCGAAAGGTTGATACGCCAGTCCGTGCCTGATAATGATTCATACTATATATATCTTATACAGATATATATATATATATATATATATATATATATATATATATATACTTTCACAAGGATATAATAGCTTTAGTTTGGTTGTATAACAATAACAAATAATAATAATTACATATACACTTATTGTTAAATCTTCTTTTAATTTCTTTATGTTTAAAATAATAATGAGTTATGTAATTTATATTACTATATAAATTTATATATTAAATTAAATTAATATAATATAATTTCTTAAAATTTCATTTAAATTGATATTTTAAGTTTCAAATTTCATTAAATTATTTGATTTTAATTATTAGTCATGAATATTGATTTAATATTAAATTTTAACTATATAACTTAAAGACAAGATTTGTTGTAGCATGATAATATTATAGACAGATGAGTTTTAATCTCTCTTATATCATATTTGCAAAAAGTATAGCATAAGAAAATTAAATATTAATATTAATGTGTGAGTTATCATCAAACATAATATTTCACACTCTCTTTATGAAATTATCTGAAAGTGCAATTACGCATCACCGCATCAGAACTGAAACCACGCAACCACAAGAAAAAATATGATGGGACACTGATTCCCATGTTACATGAGGTTCAGAGCTCCACCATGCCCCCCGCAGCTACGCGATCCTCACTCACCTTGATGCACTGATATATTATTAATCCGAAGGTTTCTTGTTTCAAGTGAACTCTTCATTAAATAATAAACGAATTTTTCTTGTAATATTTTTTAACAAAATTTAATTTAACTGTATGCATTTCTTGATTAATTAAATTTTGAATAAAAAAATAAGTAATTATTGTAAATAAATTATCATAAAAATTTAATTTAAATTTTTTTTAAATAAAATTAAAAAAAAATCATTCTTATGCATTGTGTCGTGTGGTTTATACATTATTTTTATTTTTTCGCAATAATCGTGCATGGATATTATATATTATGTAAATAAGTGAAAAATAATAGGGGGGGGGGGGAAAAATTAAACATAACAAATATTAGCCATTAAATTCAATCAAATAATTTTAGCTGTTATTAAATCCAATTTGAATGCTATAAATTCAATTTCAATTTAACTTCTTCAGCTATTTCACAATTACAAGTTAACACTATTTTCAAAATGAACAGTTCGATTAAAAGTAATTCAAATCAATTTCTTGCTTTATACTCAAATTTTTTTATTTTGTGTAATTTATCTCGTGACATTATATTAAGTTTTATTCAATTATTTATAAACAAATATAATGCATTATTTAAGTAACATGTACATTTAAAAATATTGTGATAGGAAACAGAAAATTTGCTAAACGAAATTAAATAAATAAATAAATAAATTTAAAATAGTTAAACATATATTTTTAATTGGAAAAGTATCTTTCAAAGTTATATGCTTTATGAGTATAAATTTCTTTTATTGCACTTCTTTCTTTTTATTTTACAACTTTACAATATAGAAGGATCGTGGTCAGGGCAAGAAAAAAGCTTAAATTAGGAAATCAACTCACTGGCGCAGTTTTCTTGGTGGCTAAATCTTTTTTTTTTCTAATTGTATGAAAAATATAAAAAGAGAAATTGCAATTATTATTTATATAGTTATTTATATTTTATTTATTATATTATTATAGTAGAGTGAGCGATTGAATTTTTTTATCATTATTTATTAATTTTTTTTATTTCTTAAAATATTTTATCCTGCCCTGCTTCATTGAGAAATGAAAACCAAAAAAAAAAACATTTTTTTTTTTTTTTTTTTTTTTTTTTTTTTTTTTTTACAAGGATACACCTCTAAGAGCTTACAGCTCGCGGCGGGGTAATGGGTAGGGATAAGGTAGGGAACGGATGACATGGCCTGTTACGCGTCCCAGCATTCACTGAGGTGAGACTGAGGAAACCGTGGAAAAACCTCAGTCAGGACGGACACCTCTACTTTTTCTCAATGGACCAAAGCGATGTCCAAAGCCTGGGGAACCACACACAAGTGCATCACTGCACTGGGTGGAAAGTGAGACGAATTTACCCCAGGGAGGGAGCAGCGTATTTTTTACTTGAAACGGTCACCCATCCAAGTACTAACCACGCTCGACGTAGCTTGACTTCGGTGATCTAACGAGAACCGGTCAATGCACTGCGCCACGCTCGACCTCATCTCAAATAGCTTCATCGCAAAAAAAATCCCAATTTAGTTGGTTTTCCTTGATCGAGCCTTTAACATGCAGCCTTATGGAACAGAAAACAGCGTTTTACTCCAACTTCGTCTGAACTATGGTACCAATTAAATAATACTTGCGTATAATCTATGATGAATTCTTTAATGGATTTTCAAATAAAATAATTTTTTTCCAAATAAACGGCTCGGCATAAAAAAACAATTTATTTGAAAATCCATTAAGGGTAAGGTAACGCCACCAATGTTAAAAAAAATCCCTGTCACAAAAATTCTGAAATTTTTTTAAAATGTTCTCCTCTATACCCCCTATCAGTACCTAAAATATCAGGTATACAAATACGATCTAGTTTTTGAGTTATAAATTTTTAAAGTTGACTACTTTAACATGGAGAAATGAAACTCCCATGTTAAATTGGTCAACTTTAAAAATTCATAACTCAAAAACTAGATCGTATTTGTATACCTGATATTTTAGCTACTGATAGGGGGTGTAGAGGAGAACATTTTAAATTTTTTTCAGAATTTTTGTGAGAGGGATTTTTTTTAACATTGATGGCGTTACCTTACCCTTAAGAAAAAAAAGTAAAAAAGGGGGCGTGGCACCCAAAAAAATGGGTGGGGGGGGGTTGGCCTTTCAGTCCTCTATCTTGGGGGCATATACCGTTTTGAACATCAAGATATCTGGTCACCCTAGGATACACCCCTACGAGCTTTTTTAAGTAGAGTGAGCGATTACATTTTTTTTAACAACTTATATTCTAAAATTTTTAAACCCTTTTTTTTTTATTTCACAAAAAGTTATACAATAATGTCCAGCCAAGATTATTTTAAAATAATCTTATCGACTGGTGCATGAAATACTTTTTATTGTTTATTTAAAGCTCAAAGGTTTAACTTGTATATATTATATATTAATTTGACTAATTAAACACTAGATGAGAGAAAAAAAAAAAAACACAACAAAAAAGAAACAGAAACATGAATAACTATATTCTATATTTATCCATTATTATTATTGTTATATATTTTTTAAAATTATTTCTTTTTTAAAAAAATAAGAATATTAAATTAAATGTTCAAACGTAATTACATATTGAAATATAACAAGGATTAATAATTATTGAGAGTTTATAGTTTTACATTGACCAACTTTGCAACTATATATCAAATAAAAGAAATTAAAAACATCTTGAAGTAAAATAAAAAAAAATTAAAAAAAAAACATGCATGTAAAACTTTTACCAAATATTATCTAGTCAAACACAAATACAATAAATCCTTAATTTTTCCGGGACAATCCCGGATTTTGGCCTAACGGCCCGGGATAATCGAGGGGACTTTTTACATTGGGTTTATATAGGTCTCAGGTACCTGTGTACGAAGCGTCAGCTGGTAATTATTTTTTCCACCTTTTGTCATAACTTTCCTCGACTATATATATGCACGACAGAAACGTGTAATTAACGCCACAGTCGTCAATTCCGCATATTCAAAATCCTGTGAAAATTTGGTCTCTACAATAAAATTCAAAACGTACGTGCATGCATGAATATATAATAATTAATTAAAAATTATTATAAAATAATGTTTTCATAATATATATTATAGAACCGGATCGAGTTAATAATGTATGTCAATTAATTTTCCAAATTTCTTTTGAACCTTTTAATCCTCAAAATCGATTGAGAAATCTCTGCGACGTCATGCATAGTCAACGTCTTTCTGTATGGCGTATGCTTGCATGGTAAATACTTGCATGTAAATTGCATGATTAAGACGTCGATCATAAGCGTTGCAGCAGGATTTTGAGGACGAGTTAGAGGGCTTGATATAATATATGCCACAGTTTATTCGTAATATAATATAGTAGATGGATCGCGATCCTCTGCCCAAAATATATGGGGAAAAAATATATATATATATATATGAAGATTGACCATTATAAATTTATAATAATATGTAAATGTTTTTATGATTAGAATAATCTGAATAAATATATGATTAATGTTACTTTGTTATAATAAAAATAGAGAATAACAGAACTATTAATTCTTTGTATAAATACTCTGTATTTTATAGTAAATTTATATATTTATGTTGAACGATCCACTCATAGATAATTTAGATAATATATCATTCCTATGTTCATAATTATATTATATATAATCCCCCGCCCCCACCCGAAATTTTGGATTTAACATGGATAATATAGATATTTTCCCCAATCCAGTTTTTTTTTTTTTTTTTTTTTTACGCTGGCCCTATGGAGACGACTTCCCCCAAATTTTATTCTGTATCAGCGCCTGATACCCCTGATTGTAGACCCAGATCTAAAGGGGGGATGCAATTTTGGATTTTAAATGTACCAAAATCTCACTTTGAGTCTTAAGTTGTTAATTAACATTTTTCCATGATAATTAACTGTTATTAGAATTTAATGGAATATTAACTGAGGACAGTAAATATTCAATTAATCGTCAATTTAACAACCACTTCCATTTTCGAGAGGAAGCGCTTACATTATCACTATATTAATTATATAATAATTTGAATACACTTATGTATCATAAGTGTATTCAAACTACATGCTCCCAATTCAGAACCATGGCACAAAATGGTATACCCATTTGTTCCCCAGTTATAAGAGCACGGGTACAACAGTTGTATAAATAGTATACCCAATTATGCAACTGTGCCCTACTGGGGAACAAATGGGAGCAATCATTCCCCTAACTGGGAAGTATATATAACTGTGCCCAACTGTGCCTTTGAGTCAGGGCGGGCATCTAATTGTATATATATATATACTTACTTTTCAATCATATATATATATATATATATATATATATATATATATATGAATGAAAAGTAAGTTTTTCAACTTACAGAACCTTGGCGGTATTTTATAATTATTTTAAACCCAACCGTGTTTACCCGCCAAGGTTAGAAAGAAAACTAATTGTCACCCACCTCGGCTGGACTTTTAAGGTAGAGATAACGTCGAACAGCTGTTCGACGTAATCCCCTTTGATTAACATGTAAACCTTAGCAAATTGGCAAAAATTCTGAAATTTTTTTGAGAGGTAGATATTAGTGCCTAAAAGCCATAGAAAAAGTTTCAAAAACATTTAACGAGCCGATTTTTTTAAATTAATTTTTTAGTTTGGCTCTCCATGGGAAAGCCCTATGCTGAAAATTAAAAAAATTAATTAAAAAAAATCGGCTCGTTAAATTGTTTTGAAATTTTTTCTATGGCTTTTAGGCACTAATATCTGCCTCTCAAAAAAATTTCAGAATTTTTGTCAATTTGCTAAGGTTTACATGTTAATCAAAGGGGATTGCGTCGATCAGCTGTTCGGCGTTATCTCTACCTTAAATTTTCTGAAATTTTTTTTTCTTACCTTGGCGGGTAAACACGGTTGGGTTTAAATATATATTTATATATACACAGTATAACTGTAGAATTATATGTAATTCTGTATACTAGCTGTATATCGAAGACCATAATTAACAGTCATGAGGGCTAAGTGAACTGCTTATATATAAATAATAATTAAATAATGGTGGACCCTATAAGATGCAAGGAAATTATAATTCTAGTGATATTTTTTAGAATGCAACTCAGGGCCAACTCAGATAAAATGACCACGTATTTTCAATCAATGCATGCTCAGAAATGAATTTAAAATTAAGGGGCACGATTCACGAAGCAGTTAGCCAGGTTTCTAACCACGTTTTTAGCTTAACCACGTTTATTATAACTATACCTGTATTACGTGTTAAATCCCCTAGTTAAACGTGGTTAGAAACCTGGCTAACTGCATGCTTCGTGAATCGCGCCCAAGACATATCTAGTTATATAACAATGAAAATTTTAGGAAATGCCAAATTTTAAGTCAATATATTATGTAATAAAGTAAAATCAGTTTAATTGTTCTAAATTTAAAATTAATACTTTATAATTAAAAAAAAAAAAAAAAAAAAAAAAAATGGAATTTTTTTTTCTCCTTTTGGAAATTTTTTTTTTCTGATGATCAACTGTGCTTCGAATCTAAATTAAAATCATATTGGATACATACATTAATTAACAAAACTTTTAAATTTAATTACTAATTTTACAAACTGTTTATCAGGTTAAAGCTATATAAATAAAAATTCATTAATCAATATTCACTTAATTAACTTAATTTAATATATATAATTATACAATATTGTGCATTTACTTAACAGTTTGATATATGAAATACCAAAATAAAAGCCTTCGCCCATCATATACAACAAGAACCATCAATGAAAGCTAGAACATGTATCAATCACAATCACTTGAACATGACAATAATAAGTAATGTTAAAATTATTTTTAAAACGGCACCAGACTTTATTAAGGCACCAGACTTTACTCATATATTAATATGTTAATTATATGAAACAAATTAACATTCACATGAATGCATCATTTTTAAAACAACTGTATTTTGTGTTTATATATGACAGAGTTAAATATACAGTATAATTTGATGTTTTTGTATATTAATGTTTAACTCATTGAACACTCACTGTATATTATATGAATACAAAGACACCATCAGAGACGTTTGTGTCTGATAGCCATAACTTTAAGCTGACAAAAAAAAAAAGACATAATGTTTTCCCAAGACTCATATATTGCATGATGACTATTGACACAACTCAAACCTCTTGCATCAGCACCATTAACCATGTGCCACATATGGAAGACTTCATCGAGTTTTCTGTAACTTTTGACCTGGTTAATTTTCTGGCTACAAGACACGGACATCTCTGATACATAATTATACAGAGTACATAATAATTTTTAATTCATATAGCTGCAGAGTATAATTTTTGTGAAAAATTTATGGAATTGTGGTACGTGTGACTGGTGTGCAAAAGTAAAACCAAAATTCAAAGGTAATTCGTGACCAATATACATGCACTATCTGCACTAAATTTCTTTATATTAATGTAATTGTGGAAATTTAATACCATAAGTGTGCACAGGAAAGGGTTTAAAAACAAACCTTTATAACTCTCATAATGATTGCATGATTGATTACTCCAACACCAAAGTGTAGAAATGCAACATTCATTTTTATTTTTGAAGGACACTGAAATTTAGGGTGTTTTATAGGAGAATATGGTAACACCATGTTTGACACCATATTCAATGTGAGCTAGCCTGCGTCCCAAATGTCCATTCTCGCCTACTACCCTACTCTTCCCTATAATGACGGTGAAATTTAGGGCGCGCCCTACCTTTATAGCGGCCATATTAATTGGAGGGGAGGGGAAAGTTCATTTAGGGCCCCTACAGGGGACGAAAAAGTGATTTGGGATGCAGGGCGTACGGTTTTTTATTGACTCAACATAATGCAGCAAGTGCCTAAATATTGGCTGCAATATTGTGGCAAGTTTAAATTTCCAATATATAATTAATTTGCAAGTGTAAAAAGTATTGGTCCAATATTGAATTGCAATATTGCACCAATACTTAAAAACATTGGGGGACATTCACAAAGCACTTTAACCCCCACTTTAGCCCCGATTTTTAACCCTGGTGCTAAACATGGTATTAAACCAGGGGCTAACCATGTTAAGCTCATAGTTTAGCACCATGTTTAGTACCAGGGTTAAAAATCGGGGCTAAAGTGGGGGTTAAAGTGCTTTGTGAATGTCCCCCACTATATTTTACAGGGCTATTTTTATATACAGCTGATATGAAATAATGTGGTAGGCGCAAGACTTTTTTTTTTATTGATGAGACCTCTTCAAGTCTTGAGTAATATCTATTGTAATCATAATTAAAATATGAAGTCTGGTTTATAGGTTTGCCAATAGCATTTCGTACTAGAACTGATGTGTAATTTCCATATTTGTTTTTGTTCATTTCTTTTGTTGGATGAAATTTAAAAATACGAATTCTTTTGAAAAGTCACTTTGATTATAAAAAAAAAAAATTGAAATCTTTAAATTATAAAAAAAAATTTATTTATAATTAACAATTACTCGGTTTTAACATTAAAAGTTTTTTGGTGACATCTGTGATTAAGTACAAGAACTAAAGTACATGGCAATATATTGCAATATTCATGCAATATTGGTTTTAAATATTGATTGAACATTGGTATAATTTTGATTAAAGCTTAGTGTTAATTTGTTATTGCTTATACCAATTGCCAATCATGTACTGACGATACTGCATTAATATGTAAAAAACAATCTTGGAATCAGCATTGTTTTACCAATATTGTACCAATATAATTGTTACATTGGCACATTTTATTTTTTTTTTTCATTGCTTTCGATATAAATGCAATGTATGAAATCAATCCTTTTCTAAGATTATATAGAAATACTTTAATGTTCAGCGACTGTTGAACCAACAGTGATATTTTTTATTTAATTAATATTGTCTGAATGTCTACATTGTATCAACATTTGAGATACTTTAAAAGGCTTGAATTTCATTGATTAAAAATATTTGGACGAATTCTGATTTTATATTGATTCAATATTATTAATTTTCAATGATGCAATGTAAAAGCTTCAATAGTTAAATCGTCAATTTGTAGCCAATATTGCAAATTAAAAGTAAGATTTACCAATATTGAGTCAATAGGGTTACAACATTGGTCAAATTACTTAGTGTAAGCATTGAAACCAATATAAATCCAATGTTGAGAATCAATATTCCCCCAAAATTATAAAATAAAAATCTTTAGTGTTTATTGCACCTATAATGATATTTTATATTTAATTAATATTGTCTAAATATATCGTCGCTTCAGGATTTAAGTGTCGTAAAACACATTTTTGAAAAATTTGAGTTAGAGGTAGAAAAATTATAGGGTGAACACTTCCTAAACTCAAAATCATTTTCAAAAATGTTACTTTTGAGTTTTTCATAATTGTTTTTGGACCCGAAAAATTCATTGTCATGGAAATTGCATTTTCGTCAAAATTTCAAAATTGCTCGATTTTTTTTTTAACTGAGAACACAGACACAAATTTATATCCTGAATTAGAAAAAAAAAATATTTAAAAAAATTCCAGGGTTATTTTTCAACCCTAAATTTAGCCTGAAGTTTGCAAATACAATGTTCACATTAAAATATTGATGCAACAATTGCAATCAGCGTCCCCAAAAACCTATACAAACACACGCTGCTTGTCCTATTCGATTATATATAATTGCCTATTGAATTATTAAGGTTCCTAAAAAAGACCCCTAAAATTAACCCCTTGCCCTGATTTTGCAATTTATTTCATTCTTCTGAATAGGTCGTCGACGAAGGTATGTTTTATTATGTTTTTGGGGGCGTAGAATCCTATTATGCGGTTATATTTAATGTATATACCATGTATATTTTAGAAATTCAGGATCTAATCAGTCAAAAATTAAACCAGGATTTTTTTTAATATTTTTGTATGAAAGAAAATTAAATCCTACATGCATTTCCAAATTTTGGAAAAAATTGGAAAGATTCAAAATTTTTACTCTGAAAATACAAGTAGCCGCCATTTTGAACCCAAAATTAAAATTATGGCAAGGGGTCATTGGTTATATTGTAGCCTTTTGGTTAGTTTATCCTGAAAGTTTGAGTACTTTCAGAATTTTTTCTTTTTGACCCTTTTTTATGTCCTTAATTTATCAAAATAAAATTAAAAAAGTTAGAAGGGTCAAAATTTAGGGTTTTATTTTTTTTGCAGGTACTTGCAGTATTGATATAAAATTATTTCTAATTAAACTTACAGGCGCTTATATTTTAATTTTAAATAAATGTATAAATATTTGCACTTACGACAAATATACTCAGAATAGTAAGGATCTCGTGAATTTTCAGTAACCGTTTTGTCGTATTTGCATTTTTCACCTCATGGTGTATGGGTCAAAGGTAAATTAAAAAAAAAAAGAAAAAAAAAATGTAAAAATAATAAGGTCATAAAGTTGAAACATCCCATGAAAAATGAACACGTTATATTGGGAGCAATTAATTTTTTTACTTTAAATGCAATTATCTCAATTTGAACATTTTGGCTTATATACGACAGTTAAATCCTGAAGCAACGATCTTGTATCAATATTGAGATAATTTAAGGCTTTATTTTTCAATGGTAAAAATATTAGGACAATATTCGATTTTATGTATTGATTCAATATTGATAATTTTCATCGATGCAATGTAAAAATTTCAATAATTAGATGATCAATGTACATACATACAACATTGCATTATTATTGATAATCAATCATTGTATAAGCATTGGTTTTCAATATAGAGCCAAAATATAGATATATATATATTAGGAAAAGGGTAAAGGTAAAGAAGGGAAAAGATGGCAATGGAGTATCGACCTCAAATTTTTTTATAGCAGAAATGGATAGAGGATGAAAAGTTATGTTACTCTGATTTATTTCAGATTTTTTAGGCACCGCTCAAAAGTTTTGGCGAGGTCGGGTTCGAATCCACGTCCCTTTTGGGTCCTATCTTTTATTAAGAGAGGCGGCAAGAGGCGGCACCTTTTCTGCACTTTAAATAATTTTTAAAAAATAGTTGCCGGGCTCTAAAAAATCAGAAAAAAATCAGAGTAGCATAACTTTGCCCCTCTATCCATTTCTGCAATAAAAAAAATCAGGGATCGGATGCGGATGCAAGATGCACACGGATGCGCAAAAATGGGCTTGCATCCGCATCCGTGCATCCCAGATGCACAGGGAAAAATGAATGCATCCGGATGCGCATCCCAGATGCACGGGAAAAAATGAATGCATCCGGATGCGCATCCCAGATGCATGAAAAATAAATTTGCATCCGGATGCGCATCTACGGATGCACGAAAAATAAATTTGCATCCATTTAACACTTTTTTTTCTCTTTTGTTTTTATCAGGTTTTTTGCTAATGGCCTCTATATTAAATAAATCTTTAACACGAGGCATTTTTTTAACATTTATTTGCCACTTGTCGTTTAAAATTGCAAGAAACAAAGTGTATTATAAAAAACAAAAATCGGATGCAGATGCAAGATGCACACGGATGCGCAAAAATGGGCTTGCATCCGCATCCGTGCATCCCAGATGCACGGGAAAAAATTAATGCATCCGGATGCGCATCCCAGATGCATGGAAAATAAATTTTCATCTGGATGCGCATCCCAGATGCATGAAAAATAAATTTGCATCCGGATGCGCATCCATGGATGCACGAAAAATTAATTTGCATCCGGATTCGCATCTCGGATGCACGAAAAAAACGCATGCATCCGGTCCCTGAAAAAAATTGAGGTCGGTACTCCATTGAATAAGGATATATATATCCTTATTTATATATATATATATATATATATATGATCAATGTTCTGCCAATGGTATAATATTAAGCCAATATTGTGCCAATGAATTTGTGCTACTTGTATGGAGCATGCAGTTAGATCAACTCCTATTACAGCCATATATGGAATTCAATACTAAAATAGAACCATTTTAAGCAAGAAGAGATAAAGCAGCTATGAAATTGAATGAGAAATTGCTAAGATTGGAAGATCAAGATTGGAAAACATATGAACCGAGTACAATGAAAACACATGAAACTTCTATAGAGAAAACAGCAAATCTAGAAAAAGAATACCTCAGTCCGGCCATTTTACAAAGAAAAAGAGAAACAATATCAGAAACTTATCTTAGTGTGACGACGGTGAACGTCCAGCATTTTTTTACAATAGAAGACATAAGTAATTACAAAAAAAAAAAAAAATGCTTTAGAAGAAGAACTCAGACAACTAGCGAATAAAGAAATTCACCGGAAATATTTCTTCCTAGCTGGCTCCACATCTACACAGATGGCTCTGCAACCCCCGGAGTTGGCAATGCAGGGGCCAGTGTGCATTGCAAATTATTTCAAGAGGCTGCCCCAACAAGTAGGCATCCGACAGCAACTTTGACGGAGAAGTCCAAGCAATAAAAATAGTCGTACAGAAAATCAATAGTCAAACTTGCAGTGTATTTTGTATCATGTATCCCTATGCACAGAATTCGAGAACCTTTAGTTCAAGAATCCATCAATAGAGTGAGCTGCCAATACCCTATTTGTATGCTAGAATATGCAATAAACTTCAGTCGAGTTAGACTGTTTGAGTTATAAACATGTCTGTGATTTGACTCCACCTAGTCTTATAAAAAGTTTTATACATTAGGTGCTGAGAGACTTAATGGGTGCGATTCACGAAGCAGTTAGCCAGGTTTGTAGCCACGTTTAGCTTAACCACGTTTAACTATACCTGTTTTCCTAGTTAAACGTGGTTAGAAACCTGGATAACTGCTTCGTGAATCGCGCCCAATAATAACGAAGTAAGAACTTCTTTTTGAGAGAGAGATAATCAATTATAAAAGTAAAGATAATAGATAGTGAGAGTTATTGAGAGTCATTAGCAAGATTCAGTTAGTTAAAGAGAGTAAACTAGTAAGATTACGTGTGCCTGCATCCTGCAAGGGCACGTTAGTGGCTCAAATATTAAATGAACTGAAGTTAATTAATTATGCCAATTGATATTTCAAAATATACATATTTTTTAAAAAATTATAAATTACTTTGTAGTTAATCCATTTCCCCTGCACTGAGATTTCTCTAGCCTTAAAACTGAAATGCATAAAAAGATTTAGCAGATTCTTAAAGCTTTCATTATCTACTTCAGATCACATAAATCACATAAGTAAAACAATGCAAGTAAATATTATGATCTACTCATCCATCTTACATTGCACATATTTACATATTATACAATAATGACTACAAAACTAGTACTCTTATTTAAAAAATACAATACAATTACAATAAAAAGTTTGTTTGGTCATCTAGTTACTTCTTATTACAATAACTTTGGTTTACCTTACTACTTACATAATAAATCTAAATACAGCAGACGAAGTAAGTACAAGTGTTTCCAGCTAAAAAAATAATAAAGGTTATTTTGTATATAGAGATAGACGTTTTGATGTTTTTATGTTATAAGGCAGTATCTCAAAAACTTAGTCACCATTATTACAATTCAGATGGGGAAACATATTAAATTTTAGGAAAAAAATATGTTATTTATTTTCTAACTGCAAGGGTAGTATGCACATTGTTCTAAAGTTGGCACTATGGCAGTTAATGAAGATAATAACACTGAAGACTAATACAAATCCATATAATGACCTTAGAACATGAAGTTATTGATATACATGTGGTTATCATCTCCTCAGAATTGAATTGTAAGTAAAAAAAATTATGGGATTTGACTTTACCCAAAATGCCTGGCATACTGGGGCGGGGTTAGGGGGGTGATAACAACTTCAATGTCTTTAGGGACCCTTTTTTAAATTTTTTGTAGGGGGAAGGGATCACCCCTATCGTCTTCCACTTGGATCCGCTCCTGCTGGCATACCAGTATATCTTAACTTATTTATAAAAGAAGTTTGAATTCTCTTCCATTTTTGTTGATGTATGTCATATAAATTGTTATATTCAATTCTGGGGTGATGATAGCATTGTAAGCTTTGTGTGTATAGCTGTGACAGAGGCAGAGTTCAAAATTATAATATGTAAATTTTATAACAAGCATATTGAGTGAAACTGTGCCAGATATTTGTAAACAAAATTCAACAGTGGATGAGTAGTGATCATACAGTGTCGTTTCACTTTACAGTCCACTTGCCTCATTCAAAGACACTACTATCAGAAACAAAAAGGTGTACCCTTTGAATAATATACAAGTTCCATAAGTAGAGGGGCACACCTTTTTGGTTCCGATAGTACACATATTTACGCTGCAGTCTACTGGTATGCAAATTCATGCTTTGCAAATTAAATTGAGCACATATACCTACATGTTCAAGCTGTTTTAATTGAATGGCATTTATTGCCACAAGATCTCAATTCAATATTAGAACTGTTTATAGAGACAAAAAATCTAAAGGCATTAATTAAAATAAGCCATTGCTTCACTGCACATTATAAATATATTGACTGGTAATTATATTGTGAAACAAAGACACTGATACAGTAAATGCCTCAAATGTGCTCTATTCATTCAGTATATTTGGCACAAAAAGAAAAAGTTGAACACAATACGAGGAACTTATTTCCCATACATACTGTATAACCCAAATAACTACAACTAAACTTAAAAAAATCAAGCTGCTACAAATTAGGTAAATATTTTGAGAGACTCACAATTCAGTCTAATAAAAAATAAAAATGAGAGGTCTAATCTAAAAATATGGCACACAAGAGTCAGTTATAATTTATAATAATGTTAAATTAAGGAACATTTTTCTTACACATAGACACAAATGGTAACTTCAGTATATTGTATAGTTAACAAATAATTTTATTTTTAAGTTATTTTATTTTATCAATATAATCTAGTACTAGTAGTACCTTTTTTGGTGGTAAATATTAAATAAATTCAATAATATATTTTAATAGTTGCTCTAAAATACTATTGGACAAGGTATACTATAACATACCCTTACTTTGGCAAAAAGATTTACTTTTGCTTAAAAAAATTTCAGGACTAATAAAATTAGACTCTTTTATACTTCCATTAACTTCACGGAAAAGGAAGTTTGGGTTCAATGACTGATGATAAATACTTATATACATCAGGCCATATTATGTTGGATTCAGTTCCTTGGAAATTCTTCAAGATGCCAGCTTCAGCGTAAAAGTCAAGGACAGGTTGAATGGTGGAGGAGTAGACCTCAAGACGTTTCTTCACAGCCTCTGGGAGATCATCCTCACGCTGGACCAATGGCTCCCCAGTCACGTCATCTTGGCCCTGTCGAGCCACAAGGTAAAAATTAGGTAGGTAACAAAGGAGCAACAAATATATATTATATAATATATAATCCAAAATTTACAAGAAACCAATAATTATTTAGTAGTATATTTGGAGTTAGAGAGGAATGCATTGGCCATTTTAATACTTTCTATGCGAACACAAAGTAATACAGTATTAATTAAAATCTTTATACTTATAAAATGTATAAAACAACATTTAAAAAATTGAGTTAGTTTTATTTTTAAATAGTTTAAATAGTATCAATGCTTCTCCATAGCGAATCTAAATAATAAAAGCACTATCTCAACATAGATGACAAAGGTTCTCCAGAAAAAATTTAAGGGTCAGAGTGAATGCGTTGTTTAAGATAGTGCCTTACCTGCTTACGTGACAAACCCCCTCAATTTACTCCTAGAAAAGACTTGTTAGATTGCATGAAAAATATAATGATGTTATTAAAAAAAACAAAAAACAAACAAACAAACAAACAAAAAAAAACTTGAAATAATTTTGTATTTAAACTATTTCTCATTTTTTAATCAAGAAAATCTACATTGTTAATTTTCATAAGAGATTTTCCTGATGTTTTTATGTTGATGTCTGGTGTAAAAGAAATAGTATAGTATGCATATAAGGAAGTACTAGTATAAGAAATTGAATTAGAAAACGAACAAACGAACTTATTTTGAATATTTCTTGGATAAATCTTAAGTCACAGAAGAACAGGGCCGTCCCATGCGCACAGTGCATACATTTATTTTTTTCTGCTCTATTATAAAGTTTTCCGTAAATTAATAGACACGGCTTAGAAAAGCTGCGCAGAAACGAGTTTTAAATGTTAGTAGTCTACTGCGTATGGCTCCGCAAAGTGTGCATGATTGATAAGAAAGCTTGAATTCAAATGAGGCTGCGCAAACGCTAGGTGACTAATCTGAGCACAGCCATTAGCAGTTTTGTATGCTTTATGAACAAAGATACGAACTTCTACCCCAGATTGCTTGCGAATTGCAGTGTTTAAAAATTCTTTTAATACGTTACTGTAACCGGTTTGGCTTGTAGTATTGCCAATAAATATCAAATTTGAGATGAGATTAAAAGCAACATTCTCGCTAATGTTGAACAAAAACTCTGCTCCGGTAGGGGCCCCTCGTGCAGCGAAACAGCTGTTTTGAGCTCACTAAGTGACGTCACCTTGGGTGCTTTTGGCCAAAATGCCAAGATCAGTCTAAATTCGTAGGGCTGATGGACCTATCTATTATAGTTGTATCATGACAGAAGATCACTATATATATTTTTTTCATGCCACGTAACAGCTAACGCTAACACAGTAAATTTGGAAGTAAATGAGGGGTTTTGTTAGGTATAATAATACATGTTAAATGATGTGCTGTACTTTGGAATTTTAGCCTGGAAACCTATCATGTGAGATAATATTTTTTGCACTTTGGTTTGATATGGAGGACGATTTAAACTATTTTTAGAAAATACTAAGTCAATAAGGCTTCCGGCCTTGGTAGGGCTGTATTGATATTTTTATCACTATTGACTGTGTGCATTTTGTGCTGTGCGTCTAACAGCTATTTTTCAGGAGGATTTTATTCATTAATAAAAAATATTTAAGGGTAAATTAACACACCCAATGTCAAAAAACAATCAACACATGAAAATAATGTTAAAATTTCTCCTTCCATCAGTAGCTAAAATATCAGGTATACCAATTCAATTTAGTTTTTGAGTTTTAATTTTTAAAGTCTGGCATGCAGACTGGGTATTAGGAGCCACAGAGAGCACTGTGAACAATGTTGAAAAACAAGTTCTACCATTGGTAACCAACCAATTTTTAAAGTTGACTAATATAACATGGAAGTTCCATTTCTCCCAGTGGCAGCTCGTTTTTTTGGACATAGGGGTGACTGCAGGCAGTGGTGTAAGCCCCCCCCCCCCCAATAGCCCGCTGCAGGTGCATTCTTTTTAGGATTTTGCTTAAATATCCACCATTTTTCATAAAAAATCATTTAAATATAAATAGTAGTATATATTTTCTACAAAAAATATAAAAATTAAAGTTTCAATTAAGCTCCAAGCTATGTCCTGATATGAAATATATTGTAATTTAAAAACAGACCCGAATTTTTTAATTTATTTCATAAAATAAATAAATTTACTCCTGAGACGGAATATATTTCAACTGAAAATAACTCAATATTTAGCTCATGAAATAATTTATATCAAGAATAATCATGATATTACATGCCATTCGGCCATCAGTTAGTGGTAATATAATACGATATGGGTTTGATCAGCATTATAAAATGAAAATAAGCGTAAATGTATAAAATAAAAAAAAAGCAATGAGCTAGTGATGCTAGCAGAATAGCATGTAAAATTACATACAATTGTAATACATTACAAAAAAAAAAAAAAAAAAAAAACTATTTAGTATTTTCATCTACAGACCGCTGCGCTTGGTCGCTCCTCAGTGGCCGCCTCTACAGAAAGTCTGCTCGTTAGACAGACACACGTTCATCATTGAGCGCCTATACCAAGAGAGAAATTTGCTGAGATAGCACTATAACATTAAAAGTTATCTTGCAGATAACTTTTAATGTTATAGTGCTATAGTTCCTGCAGTTTCTTTCGCGGTGTTTAATTTTCATTTTTTAACAGAAAATTATGTTTTTTTCCACAAATAACAAATAAATATCAGAAAATATTAAGAAAAAATTAATTATCAGAATATTAAGGGTAAGATAACACGAAACATTGATTGTTGTAGTCCCATTTGATTAAGATGTAAACCTTAGCAACCTCCTAATAATTCTGAATTTTTTTTTGGAGACAGTCCTTAGCACCAAAAAAATGTGGAAAAAAATTTCAAAACAATGGGACAATCCAATTTTTTTAAATTAATTTTTTAAATTTTCAGTATAGGGCTTTCCCATGGAGACCTAAACTAAGAAATTAATTTTAAAAAATCGGATCTTCCGATTGTTTTGAAATTTTTTCTATATTTTTTTGGTGCTAAAAACTGTCTCTCAAAAAAAAAAAAAAAAAAAAAAAAAAAAAATCAGAATTATTATGAGGTTGCTAATCAGTGGTGAAAGTAGTTTCAATTTCTTACCAGTGCGCTTCAGATAGAGGCCTGAAGGGCCCAAACCCCCGCCGGAGGCGCGATTTTTTGGGAAAAAGGGGCGTGGCTTAATTTTTTTCATTGAAAAGTTGCACTGAAATTGATTTATAATATTTTCTTTTTTTTTACAAGGATGCACCCCTAAGAGATTTTTCAATTAGAGTGAGGGGTTATTATTATTTTTTTTAAGAATTTGTTTTCTAAAAATATTTTAAAATGCCCTTTATCTAGAAATTAAAAACAAAACATTCTTAAAGTTGGTGTTTCGGAGGCTTAATTTTTTAACCTGCAAATTTATGGCACAGAAAGCAGCATTTTACTGTTTACTCACACTTCATCTGAACTATGGAACCAATTAAAAAATATCTAACAATAAGTATAATCTATGATGAATTTCTTTAATAGATTTTCGATTTACAAATAAAACATTTTTTTACTGAGTCATTTTTCTGGAAAAATATTGGAAATCCTTATGAGAATTAACCCACAAATTAAGTAAAATTAAATACTTTTTCAAACTTTTTAACCGCGAAAAAAAATATAGTGTCACACTAAATTGATGAAAAAAATTTTCAAAAATATTTCCTGTGCTGCCTAATGAAAATTTAAATATAAATTTTTACATAAAAAAAAATCACAAACAAGCACTTTGTTGTTCGTTTAGTTGTCTATGCATGTCTGGCAGCAGTGTTAATACTGTAACAATATTTTAATTAACTGTTTCACAATTTAGAATGTTTTATTTTTTTTTTAATAAATGTTACATTTTTTTTAAATAAATAAATTATTGTTTTAAATGTCTCGAAAATTAGTTTAAACAAAATATTCCAAAAAGATGAAAGGTTACAATTTTAAAAAAGTTCTAACGATTTTACCACTTCCATGATCATGTAGTAAAACATCATGATCACTTCATATAAAAATTGAAGAAAAAATAGTAAACAATAAGCCTACAGATATTTTAAAAAAAAAAAATTTAAAAATATTTCTTTGATTTAAAAAATCTAAAAAAAATAATATAATAAAAAAATCTGTTCTAAAAGGCTCGCCATAAAAAGTGCATTTACGATAAAATATTATAATTAACTTTTTAAACATATATAGTCTTTTAATTTATAATAATGTTTGACTGCAGCACTTACTACTTATTAACAGTGCAACAATGGAGTACCGACCTCAAAATTTTTTATTGCAGAAATGGATAGAGGGTGTAAAGTTATGCTACTCTGATTTTTTTCAGATTTTTTAGGGACCGGGAAGTATTGCTAAAAAGTTTTGGCGAGGTCGGGTTCGAATCCACGTCCCTTTTGGGTCCTATCTTTTATTAAGAGAGGCGGCAAGAGGCGGCACTTTTTCTGTACTTTCAATAATTTTTAAAAAATATTTGCCGGACTCTAAAAAATCGGAAAAAAAATCAGAGTAGCATAACTTTGCACCCTCTAAACATTTCTTCAATAAAAAATTTTGAGGTCAGTACTCCATTTCATACCTCATATTATTAATTCGTTTTTATTTTTTACGTAATGAAAAAATAAATATAAATGAATAGATCGAGTAGATTTCAATTATTTTTTTAGAACAAATTTTAAGAAAGTGCAAGTTAAAACTTCGTGAGAGAGAAAAAAAAAATACAATAACTATCATGCATTGAGCATGATTATAATGTTTTATAATGTTATCTGTTCACACTTGCAAATATTATTTTTTTCGTTAAAAATTGTTGATTTTTTTGGTAAATTTCGATCAGTGTCTTACCAGTGCGCCGCACTGGCGTCAAATGTCTTACCAGTGCGGCGCACTGGCGTCAAATGTCTTACCAGTGCGGCGCACTGGTGCGCACCGGCTTACTTTCACCACTGTTGCTAATGTTTACATGTTAATCAAATGGGACTACAACAATCGATGTTTCGTGTTATCTTACCCTTAAGAAGAATTATAAATAAAAATTTAAATATAATTAAAAATATTAAAATAAAACTGCCAACTTTGCTGGGTGTGGCTGCAGTTCAGCAGCACCCTCCACGAGCCGCCACTAATTTTTACTTTAAATCAGTCAACTTTAAAAATTCATAACTTGAAAACTAGATTGAATTTGTACACCTGAATTTTAGCGGATGTAGAAGAGAACATTTTAAGATATGATTCACAATTTTCATCTTCTTCTTCTCTTCTTATGCCCACGTTTTGGTGTTTAAGCCATTTTACTTCTAGCAAGCCAATAGAGATAGGATTCCTGCTATAATTTTCATGTGTGGAAATATTTTTAACATTGGGCATGTTACCTTACCTTTACTATAGCATAAACGTATTTATCAATGGTGGTGTGTGAGGAGGAGAGGGGGAGTGTACAGGCTGCTATGCCTGTAGCAATTCTTTGGTTTCACACCATTTTTTTTTTTTTTTTTAGTTGAATTTTTTGAAATTTTTACATCAATTGTTGGTGGCCTGCAGCATGGCAGCCCTCACTCATGAAATGCAATTGATATCTATACAGTATGAGTTGTATAAATATTAGGAGGAAGGGGGTCAAAGATTCAGCAATAAAATAAATTTAAGAAAAGCAGTATTAAAGGCCTTATGAACCTTTTCACAGTATTAAGTACACGGTTAGCTTTGCTTCAGTGTGTTTCGGCTGCATAAATTTTTTTGTTTCAGTAGCACAGATATCAGAGATAATAGCCGATGAAGAAGCACCTGTGACGTCACTCACGCTCATTCAGCGGTGACAATATAGGGAAATCCCTGCAAAAGATAGGTTCACTCCCGCTGCAACCACGGCCACAATTTTACTTCTAGAATTTTGAAACTTTACCAGGGCAGTCTTGATAGTATATGTCAAATAGACGGAAAGAATTTTTTTGGTGGCGTGTGTGCAGACTGAATTATTGCGGTAGCAAGATAAGCCAAAAATTTAACATTATTTTCCTATGCAACATTTTTGCTCCTCTTTCTACCGCAATAACTCGGTTTGTATGATTGTCATAAAAAAAAAATCTTTCAGGCTATTTAAAAAATACTACCAAGACTGTCCTGGTAAAGTTTCAAAATTACAGAAGTCAAATTGTGGCCGTGGTTGCAGCGGGAGTGAACCTATCTTTTTCAGGGATTTCCCTATATTGTCGCCGCTGAATGAGCGTGAGTGACGTCACAGGTACTTCTTCATCGGCTATTATCTCTGATATTTGTGCTGCTGAAACAAAAAAATTTATGCAGACGAATCATACTAAAGCATAGCTTACCGTGTACTTAATATTGTGCAAAGGTTCATAAGGCCTTTAAGTATTGCTGCATCAAGAAAAAACGATATTATTTATGAAAACTCATCGCACTACCACATCACACACAAATTCCGTCTACAAATCTACAGCACTATTTAATCAAGTAAAGATGTTTTTATATACATGGCATGGTCAGACAATAATACAGTAACTTCTTAATAATGAGCACTACCTATTATGAAAACTAACCTTTTTAATCATACGTAACTTATATCTTGGATGCTTAGAAAATCCATGATAATGATGTTTGTAAATTATGTAAAAATGAACCTTAAGACAGAGGTTATTTATTTAGATGCTCTACATTAACTGAGGAACTTCACTCGTTGCCTGGCAACATGAAGAGGAAAGAGAAAGAATCCTTCCTCTATTGGCTTGCTAGAAGTACAATAGCGTCAATAGCCTAATAGCCAATACATGGGCATAACAAAAGATGAAGACTATGACTTGTATACTTGATAATACAGAAGAAATAGACAATTGCGCCTGTGCTTATGGTCCTAGTACAGGATTGAGCAATTAAATTACAACTTTGTACATCATCCATTACAGAGCTTTTTATCTATCAAAAGCAAAGTTATCCTGCTAACAGCTATCTTTCAGCAGGATAGGTACTGTATAATTAATTCATTGGTAAAAAAAATAGCATAACCATATCAGTAGCGGCTTGTTGGGAGGGGGTGGGGGTGGGGGAAGGTTTGGACTGCCAAGGCTGTAGTACTTGTTGGAAAAATGCCAAAATATTTTTATTTTCACGCCACTATTTTTTTTAAATTGATATTTTTTGAAATTTCAACATCCATTTTTGCTGGCCCTGCAGCACGGCAGCCCCCACTCATAAAATGCAACTGATATCTGCATCTACTTTATTTGTAGCAGCGAGGAAAGCTGCAGCATTAAAATGAAATAGAACTTTAAAAAAAAAAAAAATAATAACAAAATCTGTCAAAGATAGAATTAACGTTTGAATTTTTTTCTTCTTTTAAACTGTCCTTCATGAGCCATTATGAGCCACAAGTTGATGAACGGGCTCTTCAATTTGGGAGAGGTGATAAATGTGGATTATTGTACAACCCTCCTTTTGCTAGATTGGAGGCTCGTCAAAAGTCATTTTATGTAAGGGTTTGTTCATTGTGGAATGCATTGCCACTGGATCTCACAATTGTCAGATCGATAAATGGTGCCTTGTTTTACACTAAATTAAAGGCATACATTTATGGTTTGTAAATACTTACTATTTAAAGACAAGTATAAAAATCTATATGCTTATTTACTAGTGTTATATATTTTTTTAATGTTATTCATATATATACATAGTTAATTGAATGATTGTTGTTTCCTTTGTACTGTGTTTTCAGGGATTTGCTGCGCTTCTTCCGGGAAGTGATTTGTTCTTATTGGACTGTTTGTAAATCTTCTGCCTCTGACTTGTTATTTATGTACTCATGAGGAAAATATAATAAAATAAAATAAGTAAAATAAGTCTCCCACTGATACAGAATCACACAAAATACATATTTTAGGACAAAATAAAATGGTTTAAACGCCAAAACGTGGGTATAAGAAAAGAAGATATTACAATACACATAGCATATACATGTTGTTATTAAAAAGTAAGAAAAAAACTTACAGCCACTTTCGGTGGATTGAATTCTGTATTGTAGACTCGTCCACTTGGGAGATGGATCCAGCGGCCAGCAATCCTTGCCACAATCACTTCAATAGGTACAATAAGGTTGATGGCCACGTCAATTGGAGCTCGGTTGTGGAGGGCTTCTGCCTGGGGTCTAGTCCTTGGGAAGCCTGCCAACCAGATTTGTTAAAAAAAAAAAAAAATTAGGAGGAGCCTGGCTTTTTCAACAAATACAGTTCATCTTTTTCAATTTTTTTTTGCCTTAGATTTTGTGATACATCAGAATAAAGTTATTTTACAGTTGACATTTTAAATTTTTTTTTTTTTTATTTACAAAGTATATTGAGTATATTGGGTAAGTTTAATGTTGAATATGAATCAGACTGCAAAGGACTGGAATGATATTGCAAGGTTATTATGAGGCAAACATCATTTAATGATATTAAATGATGTTGCTCAATGAATATTGGAAAGACTTCCTCTGGCAGCACACACATATTATCATGCAAAATGTGCAACATGTTAGGTATAAAATAATAAAATATTATAGCAATCTCCCCCACCCCAATTTCAAGTCTCTTGCAATAAAATGCAATCTCTAATTGATGTATATGTATATGTATTTTTAAATGTATTTAGTGCGCGTGTAGGTTTTTTAATGGTTATACTTGTGTCAAAACACTTACAGCAAAACAATTGGCTATTAGGTACTTCAGGGTCTATGGTAAGAAGATAACTAGCAAGTGTGGGTATCAGTGGCATCTTGTGAGGTATTTTCAGGCATAGCTGCAGGGGTGGAACAGCCAAACTAACAAACTAATTGTGGCAAAACTTTCAAAAGAATTTTATTCAGCATTCTAAGTTTGAAAGAAAAAATATTAAATTTTATTTCAATATAATATCAACATGAATTCTTTTGTTGCATAAATTAATAAAGCATACAAAATTATGCTACTCTGATTTTTTTTTTTTTTTTCAGAGTTCTGGATTTTTTTTTTTTTTTTTTTTTTTTATAATTTTGTAAGTTTAGTAACCACACTTAGCAACAAATTCATATCCTTTTATTGAGGAGTGTGCCACCTGTGCTGCCAGAAAGTGGGCTTTCAATATAATATATATTTTTTTTAAATAGTTCACGGACTCAAAAACATCAAAACATCGGGAACAGAGTATTACTCCATTATTTTGGACTGAGCAGTTCTGCAGTCACACCCCATGAGTTGCCACTGGTGGGTATGTGTCCCCACTTGGTATGTATTTTTTTGCTTTCATCAAATAAAAACCAGGCACCAAGCCAGTTTTAGCCCGGTGAGGCTGAGACAACCCACTTGCACATAACTCATGACTTCAATATATAGTAATTTCCAGAGAATTTCCCTATGATTACGTATCAAAGGGGAATACTGAAGTGGGTTTAAAAAGTGTCTTGTTGTTTACATCATATCGGCAACTATGCGTATTGTATTTGTGGAGTGAAGGTCAGTCGATGCTGCTTCTATTATCACATGTCAAACGTCTTTTATGATGTCACCCATAAGGCCTGTGTATAGACACTTTTTAAACACCCTTCGGTACAACCTGGACATATGAAGTAACCGAATTTATTCATTATTTATAAATAAATAATATTTATTTATTTATTTATTTATTTATTTATTTATTTATTTATTTATTTATTTATTTATTTTTGTTATACATTTTTTTCTTTCTTCCTGTTGGTGGGTGAGGGTGTTCTATCAGTAAATTTTCTAATGTTTTCTTCCTGCACTCACAAATTTTATTAAGTGTATATCAACATACCATCCAATAACCAATTAGAATTGGGATATTTCTTGAGTTCCTCCATGATCAGCTTCACGACTATGTTGTCAGGAACAAGCTGTCCGGCTGCCATGTACTGCTGGGACTTGTCGCCAACCTCTGGATAACAAATAAAATAAATTTTAATATTATAGTTTGCAACTATAATTTTTAAGTATATCGTCTCTCTTCCGGAATAATGAGCTATCTGCCTACCATTATCAAATTCAAATTTTTTATTCAATCGTTTTGGTTATACATAGACGAACTTAGATCATGTTAAGTAAAAAAAAAACAAACGAAAAAACACAAATAAACAGACAAAGCACAACACAACAATCACAGTGCACACAAATAACATATAAATACATTTCAACTATACAATCTGAATTTTATACATTTATTACCATGATAAATAATTTAACATACATTCTCTACATTTATTTGAGTTAAAGAGAAATCTTATGTACAATAATATTAATTATATTAAAAATTCCTGATTATGTTTCAGGCAATTTAGCACAAAAAAATGCTTTGACTGAATAAAATTCTTTTTCAATTAAAATTTGTTTCAATTTGTTTTTAAATGTTTTATCACTTTCAATATTTCTAAGACTGGATGGTAAAAAGTCATATATCATATGCTGATTTATACATCGCACTATTTTCAAAAAAACTTGATTTGTGAATGCCTATTGCTACTTTATTGTTATTTCTCGTATTATATGAATGCATGTCATTATTCTGAGTATAGAGACCGGAATTGGTTCTTTTGAATAATGCACACTTTAGGATATATAAACAAGGGAGAGTTAACATTTTATTATCTTTGAAATATGATACACAGGTATCCAGGTATCACATTTTTTGAATCTTAACATGGTTCTAAGGGCACGCTTTTGTAGAATAAATACTCTATTTAATTGACTCGCGCTACATCCCCAATTGATTAGACCATATGTTAAATGCGAATAAATATAGGCATAATATATAGAGAATAAAGTTTCTTTTGACACTGAATCTCTTAAAGTATATAATATGAAGTTTCCTGAGTTAATTTTTTTGCTTATTGCATTTACATGTATTTCCCAATCTAAAGTTTCTTCTATATTTAATCCGAGGAATTTGGTAAATTTGATTCTTTTAATAATTTCTTTTTTTGTTTTTAATAAAAGACTATATGTTGGTGGAGTTCTTGCAGTATGAAAATGCATATAAACTGTTTTTGAGGCATTTAGGACAAGTTTATTTTTATAAAAATATGTCTCCACTTCTTCTATTGTTTTTAATGCCTTAGTACTCAACTCTTCTTGCGTATCAGCTATGACAATCGCACTTATATTGCCTGCATATTTGACTAATTCCCCATTTTTTACAAAATCTGCCAGATCATTAATTGCCAAAGAGAACAAATCTGCGGATAAATTAATAAATTAAATTGCAATAAATTAATAATGAACCATCAACTATTTCATGTGAGCGCAATTATGAGCTTTATTTTATATAGATATAAAGCTCATGATTGCGCTCACCTGAAACAGCAGATAACTCATTATTGCAACAAATCGTCGTAAGCAGATAGCTCATTATTCCGGACGAGGGACGATATGCACTTCAGTTAATTTTACAAATTAGAGTAGCTAATTCATTATTAACTACATTCACCTACGATGATAGTTTTCAATATGAATTGACCATTGACACCTAATAAGAATATAACATTATCAGTCTTCAACGGGTCCATATGAAACATCATCATGTGAATGCATTGATTAATTAATGAATGATAGTGTAACAATCAAATCTTGGAATGCTCATATAATTGTACAGTCTAACAGATCTAATTAGATTATCTGTAGACTCTATGGCGCCTAGCTTCGAGATATGTCTAGCTGTATGTCTGGATGGGAAAAAGCAAAAGCCACACACAGTAGAATCTACACAAGTAAAGATCTGTAATAATGTAAACATACCACTTATTTGTGCTTATATATAGTTTGGATATTTGAATCATAGAGAATAAATGAACTCATTAAGCTATTGTAAGTAGAGGTTCATTTCTTTATGATGAATGACCTGGCTGTAGTGCAGATGATTTATAATATTTATTCATCAGAGTATTCTGATCCCAGCATAATTACATGCAACACCACTCATGTTTCACTTTTAAATACTTCAGGTACCGTACTCTATTAAGACTATTGTGCAATAATGAGCTATATATTATATTATGCTTTAATGATTTACAATTCATTATTACACGTGATATATACAGTAGTAGCATTATTACACACTAGATCGTGGTACGCAGATAGCTCATTATTCCAGACAAGAGGGACAATGTAGCTATAGTACTGCAATGCAAACTTTGCTTACAGTATCTGTAAGGTTAACATGAATAGCTCAACCGCTTATAAGTCAACTGGTCTTCTCTCCTCGTCACCTGCACGTTGCCGCCACTGCACAAGAATTTTATGTTACCTGATGTCTCTCAGCAGGTGGGCTCGAGTGACGGCAATTAAGGTACAGTAACACTGTTGTGGCGGCAATGTGCAGTTGACGAGGAGAGAATGCGTTGACCTATTCTAACACCTATCTATACTTATATATACTATAGAATATATTCATGTTAACCTTATAGATAAGCAAAGTGTAAATTACTGAATAATCTGAATATAGAATCAAAGTGTATAAATATAATATACAGTTATAGTAATACATAAATAATTTTGTACCATTAATTGTCTAGCTTCTTAATTTGATGCCATATGCAGAAACACTGCTTGGGAAATACAAAATATGAATATGTTGCGGTGATCGAAATACAAATTTCTTTGTATTACACTACTGTATGCATATATTATGCATACTGTATGTATAAATACTGCATCATATGATACATACTGTACTGTACGTAAAAGATCGGAGATGCTGTATGTCCACACTTGGACTATAATTATATTACAGTATGCATACCGGTATAATGTGTGTATATATATATATATATATCGATGTTCTCCCTGCTTTTTTACCGATCTGCATTTGTTTTATTTTACTTTTTTACCTATCTGTTTTTTATTTATCAAACTTTTTTACCTATCTGTTTTTATTTTGTCACACTTTTTTACCTATCTGTTTTTGTTTCTTCAAACTTTTTTACCTATCTGTCAATTTGAAAAAAAAAATTTTATCGCAGAAAAATATAGAGTGCACCACCGTACGTAAGCTGTTAAAATTTCAGAGTGATTCGCGGCTTTTTTATAATTTAAATTAAATAAGAACAATCCGGAACAATCAGCTGACAGACCAAAACAAACCTCGTGCGACGTTTATTTCTGCTTTTCTTCTGAGTCTACATGCAAATAAGGATTGAAATAGGTAAGAATTTTATATTCTATTATTAACTAAGTAATATTTACATTCATTAGAGTGAATTACGTAATAATAATGATCGCAATAGTAACAATTTGTTGTTTTTACAGCTTCTCAGTATGGAGATTGGACCAAGCACTAGTGGTCGGAGCTCTGAACAAGCCGAGTCAGTTTTGACGATTGAAGAACAATGTACTGATACTTGAAATTCCTTTGTTACCTTATTAGACTTGGCAGATGCAGAGCAAAATATTAATCGTAAAGTAAACAATTCTAAAACGTTAACAGAGAATGAAAAAGAAATTAACAAAAATTAAAAGTAATATTAGACGTCTTTCATTTGAATAATTCACAAACCAAAATCTTCGCCAGCAGGGGAAACCATATGTTGGAACGAAGACACAACTTGGTATTGTTTCACTTGACAACAAGCCTGCAGTGGTGATGAAAGCTAGGTGTAAAAACAGTGAAAAGAAGGACACCCAAAAGTTATTAAAATTCTGTGCTAATGTGAGTGAAAAGGATAGAGAAAAAAATCATTATTATTTTTATTCACTTGACAAATATGCAAAAAAAGTATTTGTTCGAGACTCTGTCGTTACAGCTGCACCAAAACGTAGAACATTGAGTAGCCCTGTAAAGCTACGTAAACAAGTACAACGGCAGTATTTCCTTAGGACTGAGAGTGGTAATTTAAAGTTTGTGAAATGATGTATACTAATACACTCTGCCTGTCTGCTAAAACAATTAGAAACTGGACATCAGAAGATTTTATGGCCCCACAGAATATATATAAATTAAGCATATTTTGTACTGAACAGCGAAAGCTACATGAAGAATATTTCATTTAATTTTCGTTTCATTTATATTATATTACTGTATATATTATACAAAAATTGTTACAAAACATATAATAATATTTATACTTATTATTAATTTGATATATTATTATGTTTGATATTAATATAAATTAATAATTATTAATTTGATGAGTTTTATTTATCTGTAGGCTATAAAATATGCAAAAAAAAAAAACAAATTTCAATTATGATAAACTTTAAAATACTGTAGTGACTTTGAAATTAAAGGTTTGCATAGTATCTTAATTACAATCGATACATACATTTTTAATCCTAAATGATTGCTTAGAATGTAAAAAGTATAATTATATTTTTTATTTAGTCAAATTCCCTATTCCCATGGCCTTTTATAAATATTACAAAAATAAATTTAATTCTTTTATGTTACAATTTTATTCTTTACCAAAAATGCCGAGGATAATAATTAATTAGCATTACTTTTTTCGTATTCACAATAACTATATATGCCGATTGATGCATCATCAATTACTGTTTTATTAATGTTCCTTAATTACCATAATTACCCAGGGACCGCAGGTGTATCCCCGGGGCGTTCCAGGGATACCCCTCAAACGTCCCTCCGGAGTGCCCCAAGGTGTATCCCCTATTTCCATGCACAAAAGGGTACCCCTTGAGGACATTCCAGGGATACACCCTGAGGTCATTGCAGGGATAATAGGGTTATATAGCAAATATGCTTATAATTACCAATTAAAAAATGTTTTTATCAATTATAATGATGTTATCAAAGAGAAAGAATAGCAAAAAAAAAATTAAAAAACTGGCATAGGTGAGACTCGAACTCGGGACCATCAGATTTGAAGTCTGGTGTCTTTACCACTAGGACACATGTCTTCATACTAAGATGTAGAAAACTTAACTTTATAAACTATAAATTATGAAATCGACTTGTATATTTTTGATAATTTAGGATATTTTACAATCTATCGTTTCTTTTATAAATTTTAATAATAATAATGAGAAACTTCCAATACGGCACATAAATAATGTTTACCTTCAAATTTTAACAATTTTTTATTTTTTTATTTTTTAGAAAAAAACTACGTCTCATGAATGACCCCCAGGTGCACTTACGGGACATTCTGTTTACTAATTAAAATTATTCAAAATTGTGATTAAAAATTCAATCAGCTACATACTTAAGCAAAGAAAATTGTTATTTTACAATTTTCGACAATACCCCCCGTGTGTCCCACAGAGACACCTAGCTGCGAGACATTCATCGATAGTTATCAAATTAATCAAAATCTTCTCGAGATGAAGCTAAACGTTTTAAAATACTATAATTTAACCAATTAAAACCAATATTAAAAAAACAGTAACGTCCTAGGAGTGCACCTGCGGGGCATATATACATGGGATACCCCTGGTGTATCCCTGCGAGACACTCAAAGGACGTTTGATCCAAAAGTTCAATATAATTGCGTTATTTTCTTCTGTGTCCCTTCTACACTATAAGTTAAGCAATTCCTAAAAATTTTAAATTTTAAAAAGCATTAAATTAATATAATATAGACCACGGGACATTCGCGGGGCATTGCAAGGACGTTCCGCTGTGTCCCGGGGATACCCATGCGGTCCCTGGGTATATATTATGTATGGTAAACTTCATTAATATCTACACGCGTAATAATAAGTAATAAAACTTGTTGAGCAGAATTTTGAATCCCGATTATATTTTTTTACGCGAGAAATTTACGGAATTTGAAAAAAAAAAAAAAAATCGTTACAACGAGTAATAATATTACCTTTAAAAAAAGCTAAGTGTATTTTTAAATAATCACAACAATAAAGAAATAAACAGTTTAAACCTTCTCCTGAACAATTCACTTTTTCACAGATAGGTAAAAAAGTTTGAAGAAACAAAAACAGATAGGTAAAAAAGTGTGACAAAATAAAAACAGATAGGTAAAAAAGTTTGATAAATAAAAAACAGATAGGTAAAAAAGTTAAATAAAACAAATGCAGATCGGTAAAAAAGCAGGGAGAACATCGACGATGTTCTCCCTGCTTTTTTACCGATCTGCATTTGTTTTATTTTACTTTTTTACCTATCTGTTTTTTATTTATCAAACTTTTTTACCTATCTGTTTTTATTTTGTCACACTTTTTTACCTATCTGTTTTTGTTTCTTCAAACTTTTTTACCTATCTGTCAATTTGAAAAAAAAAATTTTATCGCGGAAAAATATAGAGTGCACCACCGTACGTAAGCTGTTAAAATTTCAGAGTGTTTCGCGGCTTTTTTATAATTTAAATTAAATAAGAACAATCCGGAAAAATCAGCTGACAGACCAAAACAAACCTCGTGCGACGTTTATTTCTGCTTTTCTTCTGAGTCTACATACTCTACATGCAAATAAGGATTGAAATAGGTAAGAATTTTATATTCTATTATTAACTAAGTAATATTTACATTCATTAGAGTGAATTACGTAATAATAATGATCGCAATAGTAACAATTTGTTGTTTTTACAGCTCAGCATAGAGATTGGACCAATTAAGCACTAGTTGTCGGAGCTCTGAACAAGCCGAGTCAGTTTTGACGATTGAAGAAGGAGGTGGCTACAGTCCCTGTAACAGGGACCGCAATTCTAGAACTTAGGCTCCCTGTATTGAAAATGCGCATGCGCGACTGAATGCATTTCCGGTACGTCATTTGTTGCATTGCAGGGACCGTAATTTTTGAAACTATAGGATCCCTGTAGTCAATTTTAATAATAGGCCAAGTATAATAAAAGTTACAGGGAGCCAAGTGTTCGATCAATGCGGTCCCTGTAGTGAACTTGTAAAACGTGTTGTCATGAAATAGATGCAGGGACTGTAATATCCCGAAGTTGCGGTCCCTGTAATCAAATTTTCTTAAAGAAACGTGGCAATATACACACAGGGAGCGTAACATTCAAGTATTGCGGTCCCTGTAGTAAAAATTTTGTACTCTTATCTGGCCAAGTGTTATACAGGGACTCTAACAACCAAAAGTTACGGTCCCTGCAGCAATTATTTCTTTATGGACGCGGCAATAGAAACTACAGGGAGCGTAACATTCAAGTATTGCGGTCCCTGCAGTAAAAATTTCGTACTCTTATCTGGCCAAGTGTTATACAGGGACTCTAACAACCTAAAGTTGCGGTCCCTGCAGCAAATATTTCTTTATGAAAGCGACAAGAGAAACTACAGGGAGCGTAACACTCAAGTATTGCGGTCCCTGTAGTAAAAATTTTGTACTCTTATCTGGCCAAGTGTTATACAGGGACTCTAACAACCAAAAGTTACGGTCCCTGTAGCAATTATTTCTTTATGGACGCGGCAATAGAAACTACAGGGAGCGTAACACTCAAGTATTGCGGTCCCTGTAGTAAAAATTTCGTACTCTTATCTGGCCAAGTGTTATACAGGGACTCTAACAACCAAAAGTTGTGGTCCCTGCAGCAAATATTTCTTTATGAACGCGGCAAGAGAAACTACAGGGAGCGTAACACTCAAGTATTGCGGTCCCTGTAGTAAAAATTTCGTACTCTTATCTGGCCAAGTGTTATACAGGGACTCTATCAACCAAAAGTTACGGTCCCTGCAGCAATTATTTCTTTATGGACGCGGCAATAGAAACTACAGGGAGCGTAACATTCAAGTATTGCGGTCCCTGTGGTAAAAATTTCGTACTTTTATCTGGCCAAGTGCTATACAGGGACTCTAACAACCAAAAGTTGCGGTTCCTGCAGCAATTATTTCTTTATGGACGCGGCAATAGAAACTACAGGGAGCGTAAAATTCAATTAAGTATTGCGGTCCCTGCAGTAAAAATTTTGTACTCTTATCTAGCAAAGTGCTATACAGGGACTCTAACAACCTAAAGTTGCGGTCCCTGCAGCAAATATTTCTTTATGAACGCGGCAAAAGAAACTACAGGGAGCGTAACACTCAAGTATTGCGGTCCCTGTAGTAAAAATTTCGTACTCTTATCTGGCCAAGTGTTATACAGGGACTCTAACAACCAAAAGTTGCGGTCCCTGCAGCAATTATTTCTTTATGGACGCGGCAATAGAAACTACAGGGAGCGTAAAATTCAAGTATTGCGGTCCCTGTGGTAAAAATTTCGTACTTTTATCTGGCCAAGTGCTATACAGGGACTCTAACAACCAAAAGTTGCGGTTCCTGCAGCAATTATTTCTTTATGGACGCGGCAATAGAAACTACAGGGAGCGTAAAATTCAATTAAGTATTGCGGTCCCTGCAGTAAAAATTTTGTACTCTTATCTAGCAAAGTGCTATACAGGGACTCTAACAACCTAAAGTTGCGGTCCCTGCAGCAAATATTTCTATATGAACGCGGCAAAAGAAACTACAGGGAGCGTAACACTCAAGCATTGCGGTCCCTGTAGTAAAAATTTCGTACTCTTATCTGGCCAAGTGTTATACAGGGACTCTAACAACCAAAAGTTGCGGTCCCTGCAGCAATTATTTCTTTATGGACGCGGCAATAGAAACTACAGGGAGCGTAAAATTCAATTAAGTATTGCGGTCCCTGCAGTGAAAATTTTGTATTTTTCCAGCAAAGTGTTATACAGGGACTCTAACAACCAAAAGTTGCGGTCCCTGCAGCAATTATTTCTTTATGGACGCGGCAATAGAAACTACAGGGAGCGTAAAATTCAATTAAGTATTGCGGTCCCTGCAGTGAAAATTTTGTATTTTTCTAGCAAAGTGTTATACAGGGACTCTAACAACCAAAATTTGCGGTCCCTGCAGCAATTATTTCTTTATGGACGCGGCAATAGAAACTACAAGGAGCGTAAGTAGCGTAACATTCAAGTATTGCGGTTCCTGCAGTGAAAATTTTATACTTTTTCTAGCAAAGTGCCATACAGGGACTCTAATTATACCCTTTATTATTATACCGGAACTTTTGGTTGTTAGAGTCCTTGTATAACACTTTGCTAGAAAAGTACAAAATTTTTACTGCAAAGACCACAATACTTGAATGTTACGCTCCCTAGCTGTAGTTTCTATTGCCGCGTCCATAAAGAAATAATTGCTGCAGGGACCGTAACTTTTGGTTGTAAGAGTCCCTGTATGACACTTGGCCAGATATAAGAGTACGAAATTTTCACTGCAGGGACCGCAATACTTGAATGTTACGCTCCCCTTGTAGTTTCTATTGCCGCGTCCATAAAGAAATAATTGCTGCAGGGACCCTAACTTTTGGTGGAGTGCATGTTAGAGTCCCTGTATAACACTTTGCTAGAAAATTACAAAATTTTCACTGCAGGGACCGCAATACTTGAATGTTAACGCTCCCTGTAGTTTCTATTGCCGCGTCCATAAAGAAATAATTGCTGCAGGGACCGTAACTTTTGGTTGTTAGAGTCTCTGTATAACACTTAATTGGCCAGATAAGAGTACGAAATTTTCACTGCAGGGACCGCAATACTTGAATGTTACGCTCCCTGTAGTTTCTATTGCCGCGTCCATAAAGAAATAATTGCTGCAGGGACCGTATAACTTTTGGTTGTTAGAGTCCCTGTATAACACTTGGCCAGATAAGAGTACGAAATTTTCACTGCAGGGACCGCAATACTTGAATGTTACGCTCCCTGTAGTTTCTATTGCCGCGTCCATAAAGAAATAATTGCTGCAGGGACCGTAACTTTTGGTTGTTAGAGTCCCTGTATAACACTTGGCCAGATAAGAGTACGAAATTTTCACTGCAGGGACCGCAATACTTGAATGTTACGCTCCCTGTAGTTTCTATTGCCGCGTCCATAAAGAAATAATTGCTGCAGGGACCGTAACTTTTGGTTGTTAGAGTCCCTGTATAACACTTGGCCAGATAAGAGTACGAAATTTTTACTACAGGGACCGCAATACTTGAATGTTACGCTCCCTGTGTGTATGTATTGCCGCGTTTCTTTAATAAGAAAATTTGATTACAGGGACCGCAACTTCGGGATATTACAGTCCCTGCATCTATTTCATGACAACACGTTTTACAAGTTCACTACAGGGACCGCATTGATCGAACACTTGGCTCCCTGTAACTTTTATTATACTTGGCCTATTATTAAAATTGACTACAAAGATCCTAGTTTCAAGAATTACGGTCCCTGCAATGCAACAAATGACGTACCGGAAATGCATTCAGTCGCGCATGCGCAGTTTCAATACAGGGAGCCTAAGTTCTAGAATTGCGGTCCCTGTTACAGGGACTGTAGCCACCTCCATTGAAGAACAATGTACTGATACTTGAAATTCCTTTGTTACCTTATTAGACTTGGCAGATGTAGAGCAAATTATTAATCGTGAAGTAAACAATTCTAAAACGTTAACAGAGAATGAAAAAGAAATTAACAAATATTAAAAGTAATATTAGACGTCTTTCATTTGAAAAATTCACAAACCAAAATCTTCGCCAGCAGGGGAAACCATGCATATGTTGGAACGAAGACACAACTTGGTATTGTTTCACCTGACAACAAGCCTGCAGTGGTGATGAAAGCTGGGTGTAAATGCAGTGAGAAGGACACCCAAAAGTTCATTAAAATTCTGTGCCAATGTGAGTGAAAAGGATAGAGAAAAAATTCATAATAATTTTTATTCCCTTGACAAATATGCAAAACAAGTGTTTGTTCGAGACTGTCGTTACAGCTGCACCAAAACGTAGAAAATTGAGTAGCCCTGTAAAGCTACGTAAACAAGGACAACGGCAGTATTTCCTTAGGACTGAGAGTGGTAATTTAAAGTTTGTGAAATGATGTATACTAATACACTCTGCCTGTCTGCTAAAACAATCAGAAACTGGACATCAGAAGATTTTATGGCCCCACAGAATATATATAAATTAAGCATATTTTGTACTGAACAGCGAAAGCTACATGAAGAATATTTCATTTAATTTTCGTTTCATTTATATTATATTACTGTATATATTATACAAAAATTGTTGCAAAACATATAATAATATTTATACTTATCATTAATTTGATATATTATTATGTTTGATATTAATATAAATTAATAATTATTAATTTGATGAGTTTTATTTATCCGTAGAGGCTATAAAATATGCAAAAAAACAAATTTCAATTATGTAAACTTTAAAATACTGTAGTGACTTTGAAATTAAAGGTTTGCATAGTATCTTAATTACAATCAATACATACATTTTTTTTTAATCCTAAATGATTGCTTAGAATGTAAAAAGTATAATTATATTTTTTATTTAGTCAAATTCCCTATTCCCATGGCCTTTTATAAACGTTACAAAAATAAATTTAATTCTTTTATGTTACAATTTTATTCTTTACCAAAAATGCCGAGGATAATAATGAATTAGCATTACTTTTTTCGTATTCACAATAACTATATATGCCGATTGATGCATCATCAATTACTGTTTTATTAATGTTCCTTAATTACCATAATTGCATATTATATGTATGGTAAACTTCATTATTACACGCGTAATAATAAGTAATAAAACTTATTGAGCAGAATTTTGAATCCCGATTATATTTTTTTACGCGAGAAATTTACGGAATTTGAAAAAAAAAAATCGTTACAACGAGTAATAATATATTACCTTTAAAAAAAGCTAAGTGTATGTTTAAATAATCACAACAATAAAGAAATAAACAGTTTAAACCTTCTCCTGAACAATTCACTTTTTCACAGATAGGTAAAAAAGTTTGAAGAAACAAAAACAGATAGGTAAAAAAGTGTGACAAAATAAAAACAGATAGGTAAAAAAGTTTGATAAATAAAAAACAGATAGGTAAAAAAGTAAAATAAAACAAATGCAGATCGGTAAAAAAGCAGGGAGAACATCGATATATATATATATATATATATATATATATATATATATATATTTTTTTTTTAATCTTTATTTTAGCTTTCGCTCTTTAAATTCATAATAGTTGGTTACATATTAATTAATTGATTTTACAATAACACATAAAAATTTGTTTCATAATTTTTTATGCCTACAGAACGAACCAATATATTAAAACATTAAAACAGAGATAGCAAAATACCAATTAACATATAAGATAGTTTTACAAATAATTACTTACACAATGAATATATAATTAATTAACTGCTATAGGGAAATCTTTCCTTCACATATATAATACATAGCCTTTTAAACATTTTTTTATTGTGACATATTTTTATATTATCTGGTAGTTCATTGAATAATTTTTTTCCACAGTTATAAATTGATCCATCTGATCCTTGTTTATTGACACATTTTCTGAAAAAATTGTTACATCCTCTTGTATTATAAGTATGCATCTCACTATTTTTAACAATTTCACTTTTAAAATGCTTAGGAAATTTATCATGAATAATATCATAAAAAAATAACAGTACTTTTAATGCATATCTTTGTTTTACACTCAACCATTGCAGAGTTTCCAACAACAATATAGTATGAGTTCTTTTATTACAACCCAATATAATTTTCATCGCTCTGTTTTGAAGTCTTTGTAATAATTTGATATTTCTTTTGCTCGTATTAAAAAACAAAGATGCACAGTATTCAAAATGAGGAGCAATTATAGTTTTATATACCAAATTTTTACACCAAACGCTCAGGAATCCCGAGATTCTACTTAAATACCCAATTTGTTTTGACATGGACTCAATATGATCATTAAAATTCAAAGTACTATCAAGAACTACACCAAGATATTTAACATTTTTTTCAAACTTCAGTACCTCTCCATCAAGGTTGATCGTTGAGTTGGGATTACTATTTACAATATTATTTATCTTACTATATATATCTTTTTATATAGCTATAATTGGTAACTATAAAATGTATAATTATTAAGATGGTTTTTTGTATCCTAATAAATATTGTACTGTAGGCATAAAATTCTATGAACTATCATAAATTTTATGAACCACCTGTTTTATATTGTTTAATTAAAACAATATATAAACTATATTTGTACTGAATAGCGAAAGCTAAATAAAGATTATTTCATTTCATTACGATTAGAACTTGCAAGTAGCATGCAAATAGTTTTTTTAACATTCAGTTTCAACTTATTCAAATTAAACCAAAAAGACAATTTAACTAAATCTTTGTTCAAATCATCACATAAAATTTTGAATTCTTTACCAGATATTGAGATCAGAGTATCATCCGCGAACAAATTAATTAATGATTTATCAACATGCAAATACATGTCATTAATATATATATAATAAAGAGCAAAGGACCTAAAACTGATCCTTGCGGAACTCCAACATCAATTTCTCTAAATTCTGACGAATCATTACCAATAACTGTACATTGTTCCCTATCTTCTAGATAGCTTTCAAACCATTTGAGAACAATACCATCGATTCCATAACACTTCATTTTTTTAATAAGGATACTTCTATCAATAGTTTCAAACGCCCGTTTGAGATCAATCATTACAGTATGCATACTGTACTGTTCTTCAGTAAAAAATAAATTATATATATATATATATATATATATATATATATATACCCACACAGCACACAAAACTCAATATCTAGATATTTTTTGGATATTTTTTGTATATGCAGATATTAAGTGGATATGCCACAATTCAAGATAACGATATCTAAAATTTATACAATATTTATCTAAAGTGCCGAGATAACATGTAGATATAAATTGGATACTGCTATCTTTTGTCTTTGCTTATTTTGGAAGAGATATTAAATAGATAAAGTTATCCAAATTTTAAACATGCACATGACAGTTAAAATTTATAATAATTAATACAATAATACAGATTTATTAGATTTATTGTATATAAAGTATAAAAAAAAATGAACACAAATTATTATTATTTAATGTTATATTATATACTTATAAATAATAATTTTAATATATAAATTATATGTACATATTTGGTCATTATATTTGTTTATTCCATTGAAATTTTGAATTATTTAAATTTTGAAATCTAAATTAATTAAAATTTTCTTTAATTAATGAATTAATTAATTAATTCGGATGTAAACTTTTTAAAACTGACTGCATATTTTATAGATAATTTTATCTATTATGTATCTGAGGATATTTTTATCTAGATATTTTATAGATAATTTTATCTATTCTCTATCTGGAGTGATTTTTTTGCATCGCGGGTACAATTTTTATGTGACGTCATGCGCACTTCGAAAATTCTGCATGTTTGTTGTAAACACAACGGTTTTTTCGTGAAAAATATGTAAATTTCTCATCTAAAACCGAAAATATCTTCAAGTGGAAGGTAAGAAATCAATTATGAGTATTTTCTGCTCATAAATCTTTGGTCAGCTTTAACAATGTGTGTTCTTTTTGTCCAGAAAAGTGGGATTATATGGGCTGTGGCGGTTGACTGCATGCTGCACCTTGGAGTATTGGAGAAGCCATGCAGATTTCAAGTCGTCTAGTAATTTATAAGGTATGCAATCAGGGTTTAATTATTACAATGTTTTTGCCAGTGTTAAAATTATCATTATTTCAGGCCAGCACTTGTACTTATATATTATAATATGCATAATATATATTATTAACAATTTTAGGTTGGATTCCCCTCGACCGCGGTCCTTAATATGATATCATATGCATACTGTATACGTTTGGAGTATACGTATGCATACGTTTTACGGCTGCATGTGTATTTATGGATGCTGTATTTTTACTATCATATTTATTACTGGAAATTTGTATACTGTAATGACTGTATACACAGTATAATTCTATAACAATATGTCACAATTAAGCAGCATATTTATTTTAAATTTTCAGTACAGTATTTCATATGCAGAGGTGCGCGCAGAATGCATACATATTTATATAAGTTTTCAGCACCGGCCTTATTGTTTTCCAGGAGCAAATTTCACATTGGCCATACAGTGGCTATATTCATAATGACCAATGCAGCCATTCTGCTGCTTAAACATAAATATAGTGATGTTAATTAATATGTTTTGTTTTTTTCTTTACAGGTGCAGACATGTGACAACATCCAATACCCAGACCCAGCTCATCTACCCAGCATGGCATAATTTATAAAGTGCAACATTTGGTTCTGAAAACTGCAGCCAGCTGTAATGGGCAATATATCACCAGATCATCACTACAGATCAGCAATGCTGACCAGCAAAAGAAGCCAAGCAAGTAGGGAGAACAGTGTGTATATGTTTTTAAAATGAATTAGTCAGATAATTTTTAATGTATGCATACTAAATTTAAGTTATTTTAATTGTATTTTTATGTAGTCTTGCATATATATAAGAATTTAGTACATCTGTATTGCTCAATTAAGGTTCTTTTACTTTTTTAATAACAAAACACATATACAATGCATACTGTATGCATACTGTTGTTTTATAGAGAATTTGTTATACTGTATGCATGCAATGACTATAATAAATGGATTTAATATTATAATTATTTATATATGTTGAAATACTAATGCACATGCATACAGTATTATTTAATATAATATATGTGTTTATGTTATAATATGTCAGCAGCAGTTAAGTTTTGTTAGAAATTGAAAACCACTTTGGTCATTATTTTTTTTATCATTGTACAAGTATGATGCATGATTTATCACAATATCTTTAAAATTTCCAATAATGTGTATGTTGATTGAGAAATGTTATAAATAATAAAAATGTATGTTAATATAATTATTTATGTGTGTTTTTACTTAAAAATAGAAGCATAGTATATAGGAGGATAATATAGCTAGAGATAAAAAATGTATAATTATAGGATAAGATATTAACAAGATAACTTTATCCAAAAAATAGAGGACATTTAGCTAGAAAATATACATGAAAGTTCATGGATAATATCTATATAATTTTTGGATAAGTAAAAAGTTCTATACAGATTATATCTAGATATCATCTAAAAAATATCCATTGTGTGCTGTGTGGGTATATATATATATATTGCATAATGTATACCGTATGTACCGGTACTGCATAAATAATATGTATGATACGTATGCATGCAGCAGGGTCAGCTCATGCGGTCCGCTCATGCCGTTTATTTTGACTCTCACCATGGCATTCTGAACTCATCCACCCATACAGTGTGTGTGAGTGATACATGCATGAGGAAATAAATAAAGCACATTCTCCTTTTTTTATTATTACACTTGACTTACCAACAAAAATTAAAATTCTAGTCAAAAATAAATATTTAGTTCAAATTCACATTAACTTATTTGTTAGTAATCTTAAATTAATACTGTTATGTTATATAAACTATTTCTTGTCAACAAAAATTCTAAAGTCTTTCTATTTCAGATAATGTACATCCCAGTGCCAAATTGTTAACTTCTTCAACCATTATATATTGTATATTATTATGTATTAGAGCCTTAGGTACTCAATTATTTATGTATTTCAATTTATCATGTAAAAATATTATAATTCATGTATTCAAATAACAAATATTTTCATTAACTATGTAAAATTCTATGGCTAAAGAGGGATTAAATTCCCTAAATAGCCTCAGCCCTTGAGGCTGAATCATGATCTTTTTACATCATGGGCTGAATGTACAATGAATAAATAATAAATAAATTGACTTACCAGTATGCTGAACTGCATTGAATCTCAAGAGATCTCCACTTGAGAGATGTTGTACTCCAAAATACTTGACGATTCGAGAAGAAATCGTACCTTTCCCTGAACCTGGTGCCCCAATAATTACAGCTTTAAGGACCTTACTTAACATTTTGGCTTCTATGTAATAAGCTCCTACCAAACTATTTGCCTACTGGCTTACTGTCAATTTTCTAAGAATTATGACAGAGGTCTTGACTGGGTGCTCACTAAACGTGCGTAGAGCAATTGAGTCAAAGTTCCATTATATTACGAAATTTTCTGTTATTCTAAATGTTGCAACTCACAGGCTTGCATACAATGTGAATGTAAATATTTACTACTGATAATGCCAGACCCATAATAAAATTTTAGGAGATTACAAGCCCCATTTTCAGTCCACCCGGCTCGAATACTATTGCTGCAGTCGTCAGAGGTTTTCACAGTCTTCAGCAAAGTGAGCAAAGCAATGTTGTTGCAGAACAGCTGGCTGTCAAATACAATGGATGGGAGAGGGGTGGGGTTTGCTTTGCGCGCTCTTTAGGCCTGTTCGTAAACCTTGCTCGGTGTACACTTTCTGCACCCAATCGACCTTATGTACATGGAGTATAAGGTCGATTAGGTGTAGAAAGTGTACACCGAGCAGGGTTTACGATTATTGCATTTAGATTGGCGCGGATTGGCGCATCGCGCATGGCGCATGATTTTTTAAATGAAGCAAAAGGAGCAAAGGAGCACATCAGAGATAATCAGAGACCAGGGACAGGGCACTGGGAGCAGAGGGGTGCATAGTTTACAGTTCACATCTCGATGACTCGATCAATTATGATTATTACCAGCAGTTACAAGGGATAATTGCATCACTTGTGTATATTATATTTTATGCTTATATATATATATATATATATATATATATATAATTATTAATGCAGGCGCGCGGTACGACATATATCATGATATATCAATTAATTATATTATTAGTATTTTATTAAATACAAAAAATGTACATATAAAATAATATTAGAAATATACATTATAGAATAACACTGTAATAGAACACATAAAACACACATACAAACTATTTTATATTATAATAGTTACAGAATAATAGAAAATGATAATAAAAGAATATAAAATAAAATAACAAATGATATTAACAGCCTGTTACATCATAATATATCATATATATATAGGCACATATATAAAACAAGATATGACATAGAAAATAAATAGAATAAAAAACTTATTGCTTAATTGCTATTCAAAATATATGGACTATATGAAGTCTCCCTTGGCATAATTAATCGCTGATAGGTTTAATTCTAGATTTACAGGTATAATTTAAATGATATTGGCTACAATGTTCATTACATAATTTACATACACAAAATTGTTCAGCTTTATGAGATAACCAGAGGATTTACAAATTAGATGGTGGAAGCCGTGAACAGCTTGGCGAGTTAAGACATTTCTAACATCGGATCTATCCAATTAAGGCAGACACCAATGTTTACATGTCATAGCATCAGTGCTGTAAAACTCAGGATTAATTAAAGTAGAGTGAGCGAGTTCATTTTTTTTAATATTTTATTTTTTAAAAATAGTTTAAGCTGCCCTCTATTGAGAAATGAAAAACAAAAAATTCCATCTCAAATAGTTTCACCACAAAAAATTCCCAAAGTTGGTGTTTCGGAGGCCTTTAACGTGCAGCCTTATGGAACATAAAACCGCGTTTTACTCCAACTTTTTCTGAACTATGGTACCATTTAAAAAATACTTACGTAATCTATGATGAATTCTTTAATGAATTTTCAAATAAAAAAATTTTTTTTACGGGGTCGTTTTCTTGGAAAAAAATCATGAAAATCCTTATGGGAATTAACCCGCAAAAACTTATAGATATTTTTCCGAAAAAACGGCTCCGAATTTTTTTTTTTATTTAAAAATCCATTAAAGAATTCATCATAGATTACGTAGGTATTTTTTAAATGGTAGCATAGTTCAAAAAATGTTGGAGTAAAACGCGGTTTTATGTTCCATAAGGCTGCACGTTAAAGGCCTCCGAAACACCAGCTTTGGGAATTTTTTGTGGTGAAACTATTTGAGATAGAATTTTTTGGTTTTCATTTCTCAATAGAGGGCAGCTTAAACTATTTTTAGAAAATAAAACATTAAAAAAAATGCAATCGCTCACGCTACTTTAATATCCTGAGCTTTTTGATTCCTGACAGCTAGAAAATTGGAATATTGATCTGTCATTGGAAGTTTAAACATTTCTTTGATTTCTGTAATAAAATAATTAATTATATAATCATTCGATCACCCAATCGATATAAAATATATTGCATGATAGATGAGGTCTAACTCTAAGCCATGCAAGCCTGATTTTTATTGTTGTTGGAACAATCGAAATAGATCGAAATCATCAAAGTTAGCCCGGCGCCCGTTTGGCTTAATTAATATTATAGCCGAGAGTTTATAGACGACGTCATCGACCTTATGGTCTATATATTTATGCAATATATATAATATATCGGGTGAAATTTGCTTTCATTGCATTTCGCATTTATTAAATTTTATGTTTGTAAAACATAATATTATGCTTATAATTAACAAATTAATATTTATAATTATATACAATTTTAAGACCGTTCAGAATCAAAATGTCGCGCGGATAAACGACATTTCAAGAAAAGGTGTGTGTATATATATATATATATATATATATATACTTACTTTTCAAGTGTTGCGATAAAAATAAAACATTTTCGAACCATTTTTATTTATTTATTTTTTTTTAAACATGCAGCTACTATAGGACACATTATTAGGTGACATTTTTTTTTTTTAGATCACCAAACGTTTAAGTCACAGGAGGATGGATATTTTAAATATCCACAAAGCCCGAGCGGAGAACTTCAAAAGATAAGAACTTATAAGAACCATGCAGGGCGGATCGAGGAAGCAAACATAATTTTTATTTGAAACCAGAGTCTTTGAAACGATTACTCTAGGTTCTACAAAAGAAGTATCGTATTATATTATATAGCCGTAGTTTATATATATGTTATTTGCTTGATGTTAATTATTGCTTGACTTCGGTGATCTAGCGACCGCGGTCAATGCACTGAGCCACGATTACATTAACTTAAGATATTTTTTTAAATAAATAAATAAATCAATGAATAAATGAATAAATAAATAAATAAATAAATAAATAAACAAACAAACAAACAAACAAACAAACAAACAAACAAACAAACAAACAAACAAACAAACAAACAAACAAACAAACAAACAAACAAACAAACAAACAAACAAACAAACAAACAAACAAACAAACAAACAAACAAACAAACAAATAAATAAATAAATAAATAAATAAATAAATAAATAAATAAATAAATAAATATAGTTTTACATGGAGCCTGCACTTTCAGCTTGAGCATACTAGGGGTAAAAAATATTTAATGATATAGTTAACTGTAGGCTGTAGAATTAGAACAAAAAAAATAATAAACAGCACTGGATGCTGATACATATATATTATATATATATATATATATATATATATATATATAGTATATTTATTTCAAGTACGTGCATAGCTAATTAATTAATAAGTTACTGGTTCCTTGCAAATTGCAGAGAGTGTAAATTTCATATATATTATATTAATTTTCAGGGTTCCTGATCCAATACTGCATTTTAGTATGTAAGAAATAATGTACAAATCTTCAATTTTACATTAATTTGTTATTAATTCATCTAATATTAGTTAAAATGTAATTTTGAATGAATTGAATGTACTATAAATACTCCTGATGTAATATTATTAGCGAAAGCTATCAAATAAATTTCATTTCCTTGCATGACGTCAGCGCAATTCCCTCTATACGTATATACCTTATACCCTTATACTTGTTTTAGTTGAACTTTTTCCTCCACTTTGTTGCTTAATAAAAGCGACAGTTTCGAGAGAGAATCTTCTCACTTCCTCAGGCTTGCCAATTAAGCCAATTAAGGTATGCGAATAGCTCTATATTTCTATATATTGAACTAATATAATAATAATTTATTATATATTATAGCTAGTATAAAAAAGCCTATAATTATATAGATACACTAAAATATTGCATAAGCTTTGGTGAATATTATGTATATAATGTATAACATATTTGTGTAATTTAAAATTATGACCTTTATGATCTTGATCACATAATGTAAATAAAAATGACAAGTAAAATGTTAAAAGCTCCAATAGTGTATTATCTAAATCAACATAAATTTTAAAATTCAATCAGTCTCAATCTATTAGATCATCAATCAGAAATAATATAGAGCAATAAAAAATAGCTCGTCATCTTTTTATAAATGCTTATATTAACGTTCCATATATTATGTATATGGGCTACATATATGAGCAGTACTTGTGTGAGCCTTATAATTATATTATTGCTATTATTCCGAACAGCAGTTCTTTTTTTTTTTTTTTTTACATTTTCTATTTTCTATTTTAAACGGGTTATATTAGGTCTGTATAACCCGCTTGAACTGTGAATGTGAACTGCACACGATTTCTTTATCACTTGGACATAAAAATTGACATATATATGTAAGGTCGCGCGATGAGATGCAGCAAGCAGGCGCGGATCCAGGGGGGGGGGGGGGGCTGGAGGGCTGCAGCCCCCCCCCCCCCCCGAAATTTTGGATTTAACATGGGCAATATAGGCATTTCCCCCACTCCAATTTTTTTTTTAACATTGGCTTTATGGAGGCAGCCCCTCCCGAAATTTTTTTCTGGATCCGCGCCTGGCAGCAAGTGTACACACGCAGGACCTTGGTTTACTTACAGCTATTACAGATATATTCTATAGGCCTATAAAGTCTGTTCGTCAATGCACAATCGATTCATCTTAAGTTTGCGTACACTTCAAGAGTGTTATAATTTATAATTTTGTAATAAACTCAACCTGTCTCCATTCTTTGATTCAAATTACAAATAATTTATTAAAAACTGCAATTTCATAATATATATAATAGATTTTTAATTTTATTGAGTGTTGTAATATATGTAAGTATATGTAAGTGTATAGTATATTTGTGTATTATACATGCAGTTTTATTGCATGGAATTAATTAATTGATACATGTCAGCCGTCAGAAACTTGTGGAATTTATCTCTTGTTTTTTGATGTATTAAACCATATGCATGGATGAAAAACTGCAATTCTCTTTATTGGATTTAAATCCATCCAATAAATAATTAAAATCAAATTAACAATCAATGAACCATATTTACAGAATTAAGTTACAGGTCCTGTAACATAAAGGAAAATCTTATCCTTGATTCTCATCAAATTTGTATTTACAGAGATCATTAAGCAAGTTTATAACAACGATCATCTTGAAAATGGAAGAAGGTTTATAAATATGCTTATTATAATATGTCCTAAAATCATCTAAGCATTAAAAGTTCTACTGTATTCTTTAATATATTCAACTAAAACAATCATACTTAAAGTATCGATTTGCAGTTTTGTGAAGTCTCCATGTCTTAATTGTGTGTATTTTATTTTATTATCCGACACAGACTATACTGTTACGATAGATAATCCCTTCATACAGGATTTAATATGTATGTATATATATATATGCGCAGTGTGTATGGTACACACCTCTAAACAGCATGAACTTAATCTCGAATCTGCATGATTTGGGAGCTGATTCATGCAAGAGATAAAAGAGTTACTGTTGCAGACTTGCAACTTTGGTGATGTCAGTCTAGCGATCCTAAAACCGTTCTAGTTGTAAACATATTTTTTTGTCCATCTACAAATAATGCGTCACAATGCCCACAACTAGCTTTACTAGAAGTAAAGTTCGTGCTCTTCCGAGGTGTACAATATATTCAAAGAATAATAATATAGAATGGTTGTTGAAGAAATTTAATGCATAGTTGCATAGTCACTTGACTTGAAAATTAAATTAACTAAGCTGTAACAGAATTTTATGATTGTTGGAAGTAATTGCACTTTTGACTTTATAATCTAATTAATTTACAAAACATAAATAATAACCTCGTGCATATTACTAAAGAGTCCAATGAAAATAATAGGATAACAGTGTTTTGCCTTGCAGCGAGTGGACTTTGTAAACGATGCTGATAACGATGACGCATAAAAAAATGAATATAATTTATACTCATTAAAGGAATTTTGTAATACTGCACTTCTTTACATGCGGAGGCGTAATTATTAAATCAAAGATTGCTAAATTATTTAAATAACTGACGTGCTTCACCATCCGATTTTGAATAGTATATATTAGTGAATGAAGTGGTTAGAGCACTGAGCGTACTAAGCTGAGAGTGCCATGGGAGGTACGACTTGGGTTCGAGTCCCACCTGGGTTTTCTTTTCTGCTAATATTTCCTTTTCAATAATTATATACTATTCAAAATCAGATGGTGAAGCACTTAAGTTATTTAAATAATTGAGCAATCTTTGATAATTTATACTGTTTACACATTGTCATTGCAGCTAGCTCATCGATATACAGCTATAGCTATGTTATATCGATGCTATAGTATAATTATATTGTATCCGATGCAATTTTTGTACTCTTGCATTCATACGTCGTCTTATCACATCTGTCATCACAATTGTATCTATAATGTTTATGTGAAGTTTATAGTTCTCAGATTTTTATGATAATAATATATAGTATTAGCACTGACGAATAAAAAATAAAACTAATGAAGAGTGTATGATATGGTACTTGTTATATAGTAAAATTTTAAATTAAGAGTTATTAAATTTAACTTAACTGTTTTAATTCACAACACTCCAGAGAAAAAAAAATCACCCTAAAATAACTTTTTGAAGCAGAGTTTAGTTTTCTAATTTGAATATTACTAATTGCATATATATATATATATATATATAATTATATATATATATATATGGCACGTTTATATACTCGAATGGTGGGGAAAAAATAATGGGTTTTCTTAAATTTTCATTCACACATGTGTATATAATACATGTATAATAAAATAAAAATTATGTATTTTATATATTTTTATTACATAAGAACACCTAGAGGTGCTACACAACATTTATTAATGTTAATTTAATATTAGTTGATAATACAATATTTATAGTAATCATGAGATAGCGTTATCTGACAGCGAGTCCAAGCGGGATGCGAATATGAATGATAATATTTATTTATACTTAATCATTATGATATAAACTCAAAGTTTTCAATACATATTTTTTTTTTACAATGTCTGGCAGGTATTAATTGATTCTACTAATTCTATAAATAATTAATTTTAATGAAAAAAATTTGGAACCGTTAGCACACGTTTATGTATGAACTAGTGTCACATTATAAATATATTTTTATTTAATATTTTAAATATAATTTTTCATTGTACTAGCCTAGTGCTACATTATTCATAACTATTTTTGGTTCCATTATAAGTGTGTAGGCATAAATATACAATCGCTACAAAGACAGGTTTACAATTTCAGTTATGATTATTTCTAATATTAAATTATTTTTTTAAACTCTTAATTCTTTTTTTTTTAATTACACTTTTTGAATTCTATAATTAAAGATTGACTTATAATTTAATTTATATTTGTTGTGCGTACTAGTGAACCATAACTCTATGCTTACATTGTTAATACATTGTTGTTATTATGTACAACTTCTACATTATAATTTACACCAATTTAAAATGTTATGAAAAATTGTTAGATAAATTAAACAAAAAAAAAATTAAATAATAACTAACAATACCAACTTTCATTAAATCTTTAAATTACTACAAGATCCAAAATAATACATGCATTGGAACTTAACTTTAATGCTACATTAATCTCTCGCTCATTTTTTTTTTTTTTTTTTTTTCATTAAGCAACAAAGAGAAAAATGCAAAAGAAAAAAATAAATGAAATAATAACATAGTGGTTTAAGTTTTTTTATGTGAAATAAAGAATTTATTATCACACAAATTCCTATTATTTAAAAATAAAAATAAAATAGCATATCAAAGTTAAAGTTTAACTGACAAGAACACTTCTTATTACTGTATTTTTATTTATTTTTATTATTGTTTAAATATATGGAAGACTTTCAAACTTGAATATTGTCTACATTCACCATGAAAACACTCAGCTAATTTTCTACATATGAAGGTTAAACTTCACTTTTTCATTAATATCATAATATTATTGGCTTTGGTTATGATTACACCAAACATCTAAGAAGTACCACATTGTAATAGCTTACATCTCGTAACAAATAAAAATGAATTAAATCTTTTGATTAAATTAAATGGAAAAAAGGCAATATATATTATATAGAATATATAGAATTACTTAGCTTAAGTCGATTTATTTCTGTTGAGAAAATTTCTGATGAAAAAAAAAGTCCAGTCCTTAATAATAAACATTTTTTTTTAAAAACTGTCTTGTTTTTTTTAACGTTCAGCTTAATTTTGTTGTTTTTGTTTTGTTTTTGATAAATATCCAACCAAATGATATAATTATATATACCTTCTATTGCATTATAACTAAAGGTTGAGTCATACGATATGCTCTTGACAACACAGCACTCTAGCTATAGGCAGCTCTTGCAACTAGCTGCAGTAACGTCATGTAGGCAGGCAGGCAAGCAGGCAAGCGGGCAGTGAAGATCTTCTGTGTAATTGAGCCAGCCGCAAGACAGCCGACCAGAGTAAATGCGTTCTCTTGCAAGCAGGCTCAGACGCTTGTGGCGAGCCATCGTATGTTTGAATGATAATGGTTTATTTGACTTAGTATTTGTTAATTAATTTGATTTTTTTTCTTTTTTTTTTAAACCCGTTCTCTCAGAATTAAATTATTCGAGATGAGATATGCATTTTGTTTATAGGGCGGTGATTTCTGAGTTGCTTGCGGCCATCTTATTACGGAGTTGTTCAACACTGTCTTCTATCCGGACCAGAAGCTTGAATTTCTAAAAAATAAAACAAAAATTTAGATCAAAAGAAATATTTGAATTAATATATGCTATGCAGTGTTACAAAGAAAAATTAAGAAAGTAAATAATGAAAGAGAAGGGGGGTGGATCATATTGGACAACTAGCTGCACCCCGAAATATTGATTAAAACATAACCAAAACATATTACTAAAAAATGCTGGCATGCATTATTTTGGTTTTTAACCAATTAGTCAATTAGTTTATGACATTACGTTACTAGTTAATATTTATTCCATAAAAAATTGTTTTATTTGCAAATCATATTAAGTCTTTGTTACTTTTTTAAATGATAATTTTCAGCATTATATTTTACGAAACGTCGCAAGACTAACGGAGAAGAAAAACACCAGGAGAAGAACAACACCCGCTACGGAGTTTCCGAAAGAGATCTGTCTAGTAATCAACATTCATCGCACCGTGAAAACCTACATCAATACATTATAATTTAATTGTTTGTGTGATGTGATTTCTTTTTGTATTAATAGAAGATTCTAAAATAAGTAAAATAAATAGTTGACGTCAAATTTTATTTTATACAATTATGTTTCAATGATTATTATATGTAACGTTGGTCTTACAAAATATTCTATTCATGTCATTTTCATGCATAACTATGATGTATATTATTTTTTATAAGCATGTTTCACCATTATTTAAAAGTTTTTACTGACACAAAAACTTCAAGAAGAAGAAAAAACAATCATAACTCATGGTCCTCTATATTTATATTGTTATTAAATAATTGAATGCAGATTGTCCAGTCTCTTTGGTCATCAACAGTGATAAATTTTAATAAAAAAATAAATAAATAGTAAGAGATTCTTTATTAATAACTGCAATTCCCCTACAAAAGTGACAATGCATGAACATGAAATAAAAATATAAAAAAAAACGCTTATCCCGTTGAAAATCACAATCTAACAATATTAATTGCAACTCTACTTTATGAAAGGCCTTTCTTGGCTCTACAAATGAACGATGATATATTTTGTGATACAGTTATCAATGTTACTTTTTTGTAGAAAAATAATGAATTTTCTACCGAGACTAATCAACAATTAAATCATTCACATGATGTGTACCAAGACGCAATGCCAAGGCTAATTAAAGTGTCCCCGAAAGTTATGTCCTTACACGTTCATAGTTTTGTTTTAATTTAAATGTAATATGATTAACCCCTTAAATCTAACCACTTAAATAAATGTCTTGCAAAACATTTAAATTATAAATCGATCGTATAATACAACTGGGAAGCTTATGCTGTTATTTTCACCTTTTAAGTGTGTCAGCATATATAACGCTACATAATTGGAAATTGCGAGCTTAGAAGCTTATACATGCAAAATATGCAACATAACATCTATAGTTAACATACATGTATATATAAATGTATTACTCATCCTTATTGCATTAAAATACTTATTTAGTAAAAATATCAAAATAAAAAATAAAATAATAAAGATTTGCTTACTGTTTGGAAATCTCCAGGAGTCTTCACCCACAGCCAGATCATGTAGCCCGGAATACACAACATAGAGGAGAGTGCAGTCACCCAGCCCAAGCAGTGACTCCACCACGGGTACTCGTAGTCGAGGTACTTGATTGGAGTCCATTGAACAATGTTGAAGATGAATACGCCCTGAAAAAATAGCAAAGGCACATAAGTTTTAAATTGACCATTCATGCCATGTTTTTGATGTTTTATTAAAATGCATCAATAAAACGTACTTGGCAACTTGATATATTGAAACAAAAGTAAAGATTTTTTATTTTTATGTATGTTTATGCTTAAATAATTATGTTTTATTTCAGATATAATGCAATTTTGCTTTTGTCTTATTATTGTTTTTCCAGTTGGTTGTGTTCTATTTTATAATTTTTTTTAAACTTACGAAGCAAATGCAGGGGGTGGTGAATACCCAGCAGAACTTCCACCACATGAAGGGGTAGTAGCCAATCATATCCTTGATTCCATCGTAGAAACGGCTCACTCCAAACGCCCATGAGATTGCAATACACTCGAAGAAAATCAAGAAAAGCAAGCAGAATCCACTGACAGCGTAGGAATCCAATAACTGGAAGACGTACATTCCACCCTGGAATATAAGAAAAGTCATATATCATATTTGTGTTCGTGTTCACAATGTTCACATGCCGAGTTATAGCAAATTTTAAATTTGAATTTAATTTGAATTTGAAAAATTAAAATAATAATAAAATTAAGCTTTTGATTTAAAAATTAAGTTTTTTTAAAATATTCTCACAAGACACATCCAATTAAATCATAATATTTGTAACCCTTTTTTTAAACAAACAATTATTTATGATTTTGTAAGCATTAAATTAATTTAGTCAGTGAATAAAATTTACACACACCGTGTATTATAGAAATGATAAGTTACTATTAAAATAATGGAAAACTGGAACACAAAATATTACTGTATGTTATTATACTTACTTGAGTAACGCATGTTAAGCCAATTAGATACGACAGGAAACAAACCACAGCGATGAACAGTTCCTTACGACGACGCAACAGCTGAGGCCACTCATCAACCATAGCTGTTATAAAACCTTCCATAGTACAGAACTGAAATGCAAAGCATGAACGTTATTTTTTTTTAAATGAACTTGATAAGTATAATAATTATTATTTACCTGGCTGTCGAGACCTATGAAGAGCACCATGATGAAGAATAGGCAGGCCCATAGCGGTGACCCAGGTAGCTGGAGCACCGCAGATGGATACGCGAGGAAGGCTAGACCAGGGCCTGCAAGACATCACAGGTTAGTATTCCAAGTAAGTCACAATGTGAGCTGCAGTTGTACCTGATGCTGCCACCTCGGCCACTGGTTTCTGCTGTTCATGCGCCATGAAGCCCACTACCGAGAATATAACGAAGCCTGAGAATATACTGGTGCTCGAGTTGATGGTACACACGATGAGAGCATCTCTGTAAATATTATTATTTTTATTAATGTATAATATTTATCGAAGTAGAAATGTATATTTTTATGTCAGTATAAATTTGACTTGCGTACTATATAAGAAGTGTTATTGACATTATATATACCTTTTGATGTGATATATTTGTAAATAAAAGCATTCATGTCAAACCATAATGTAATGATTAATGATGATATATTGAATACTAGATTGATCACCAAAATTGTTACCTACAAATTATGTTCTAGAATTCGTGTAGTTAAAATATATATTTGAATATTTTTTTTAAATATACACGGGTAAGCAATTCAACACCCGGAGGTTGTTGGGAATGAAAATATTTTTTACTGTGTTGGTTAACTTGATGACTTTGTTTCAACTCTGCAAAATGTTGTGTTTTTTTAAATGAAAAAATATATAAATTATTATAAATTAATATTTATAATAAAAAATTAATTTCCATTTCCAGCTAATTAATTGTACTATAGTTAGTAATTAAATTTATATTAAACTTACTTGTAAACATTATTGGTAAATTTATTATAGCTTCCTAATGCTACTAAAGTTCCAAGTCCTAAACCATATGAGAAGAAGATTTGCGTTACAGCATCAATCCACACCTAAAATAAAAATAAAATTATAATTATCATTGCTTGATAGTTGTTATTTGAGAATTAAGTTATACCTCCGACTCCTTAAGCTTGGAAAGGTTGGGGCTGATGTAGAAACGGATTCCCTCAGCTGCGCCTGGCAGCGTCACTCCACGGATCAGCAGTACGGTCAAAAGGAAGTACGGGAACAGCGCCGTGAAGTAGACCACCTGCACGACCGCCATCACACCATGTAATACAAACCAATGCAAACTCACGTACCAGGTACGTTAGAAAAAAGTTAAAGGAAGTCTTATATCCAACCACTAGGAGACGGTAAAAAATACAAGGAGAATAAGATTTTTTTTTTTTTGTGTGATAACGGCCAAATAGCCATTTGTTGAATTTAAATGAAGAATCGGGTGGATACATGGTTGGTACTTAAATACATTAAAATTGCGAGTATCTTGGGATTCAAATCTCTCTATAAGTAGTGTATATATAGTCAGTTGACACGAATACCTGAATTTCTATTTTTTTTTTCCTTTCATTTGCCAAATGCACCTATCATGATAGGATTCTTACATTCAACACTATGTTAATGTTCTATGTGAGTTTTTCAGTCATGAGTATAATAATAATTCTAAAAGTGTTAAGTGTTAAAAAAAATGTCCAACAATTCATCTAGTGGTGAAGGATCGACATAAAATATTAATTTAGAGAGCTGTAAAGAGCAAGCACAAAGCATTGATTAAAAGTTATAGTTAAATAATTAGATTACCTAAGATTACATTGTGTTAAAAAGAAATTAAATTTATTTTAATTTAAATAATCCAAATCATATATAATAATTAATATAATATCAATATTTTATTTCAAATTTGTACACTGAAGTACATAAATTTCTCGAAATTCAAGTCTATATTATTTTTCTATTTAATTTCGTTTGGAGGTATTTTTTATTTCAATAACTTGTGTATAATTAATGCAGATACACAAATTCACAGCGCTTTATAGTTATAAGGTGTTAATATTAATAAATAATTAATTATAAAATTCTAAGAGTTTTTTTGCATTAATTATTAGGTAAGAATTCTAATGAACGATCGTTATACTTTTTATGAGAAAATAATAAAATAAAAGCACTTATATGCATTTAATATATTTATAATTTTTTTAATAATATATATTTAAAAAAGATCGATTTATTTATTAATTTTACAATTTAAATCACATAAAAACTACAAGTGTTTGTTGTCAAAATTTACAAGAAAACTTTTAAACGATTTTTTTGTTTACACTTAAGATTACGCGAGAATATAAATTGTAAACACTACGCATCATCAGGATTTTTTTTTTTTTTTATAATTTTATCAAATTCTCGTTACAGAGGCAATAAACTGTTCTGCGCCTTCGTTCTTTTCACAATATTTGATGGAAAAAGCTTAGTGAATACCTCAAAAAATATTTCCTAAAAAGATTTAGAACTTAGTGAAATTTTTTTACAGTCTTTACTCGTATAAACGTTCGTATAGGAAAATTTAATTTATAGCATTGCTAGGAAAAATATGGAGGACAAAATTGAAAATTTAACAGCATCTCTGTAGAGACGAGAGATATAATTTTAAAATATGAAAATAGTACCCATGTAGAGTTATCCAATATCCACTATGGCTCCAGAGCTCCAGGCGTTTTGTTTGGTTTTTCTTCAAACAAAGGATTTTTTTTTGTGCGTATTCAAGACCATTACTGTTAAAAAAGTAATCTAGAAGTATGAAAATTCTGCTTGAAAAAATATATTCAAAGCTTTAACAAATAAATGCTGAAAAAACTCTTAAGTATACTCAAACTAACATAAATTGTCCACTTTATAGAAGTATTCATTTTTACATGAAAATTTAAGTAGACTTGCAAATTAAAAGGCGAACACTTTTTATCAGTTTTAGTGGAAACGCATCCATTTTTTTCTTATAGATCCCAACACCATTTATAAGGAAGCCTTCTTTATAGAGGTGGTTTAGTTAATCTCAGCATGGTGTCACACAGTAAAATACTTGGGTTGGATGGAAGAGTAGCCTAATGGACTAAATCACGCCCTCAATAAAGATGATTTTTTTATTTATTATTTATATCCGAAAATTTGAATTTTCACTATACGTATTGTCTCTATTATAAGTCATGCAAATGAATGGGGGATCTATTAACACGAAAGAGGGTGTACGGTGTATTATATATGCATGATTGTACATATTATATAAAATTATATATAAAAATAAGAAAAGAACAGTAAAAAAACATTATTTGGTAATAATTTAAAAAAAAATGCAATATTTGAAATTTTATATTAGACACTTGCTAAATTGTACAACATTTACCTTGCCTGTCCAGCGCACTCCCTTCCAGATACAGAAGTAGCACATAATCCAGACGATAAGCAGAGTGCCCGCTAGCTCCCAACGCAGGTTGCCCATGTGTTCAATACCGTCTGAAATCTGCAGAGCACGACGCCTACACAGAACGAACAATAAAAAATGAGCAACAATACGAGCTAGCCAACGTTAATATTTATACAATACTTACTCCCAAAACTCCTTTACTGGATCTGACATTTCACGTAATGAAACATTGTATTCATTAACCATACATACACGGTCGTAGGATGAACTGTTATACATTTGATCCCAACAAGTAAGATTATCCCTCTCATAAGGATTCACGCATTTGTAAGTATTCCAGACGTTACTGCATGTTCTCCAGGGCAAATCTGCAAAGGGAAAAAAAAAAAAAAAATAAAATGTCACAAAATAATTGTTTACTGACTGTTTATATATACTATACCTGCACGGAGTGACATGAAGAAATAGAAAATTGCCCATGCGAGGATCACAATGTAATAAATGTTCATCCAGCAGGACATCACTGCGGCAGCGTAGCCAATACCTAAATTTAACAATAAGTATTATTATCAATTAAAAATCATTTTCAATAACATTTTTTTCAGTATTAAGGTAAAGTTAAGGAAAGATAATCAAAAAATCTGGTTGTTAACAGACAGAGAGTACTCAATGTATTTTTTTTTTTCAGTATTTAGTATGTATGAAAAAAAATCAATTATTAAATTTATATAATAAGAAGTAACCATTAATCAAAATATTTTATAGTCAGCGATAGACAAGTCGTATATGACTTTTATGCTTGATGTTTCAGGAGTATGACCATTATCAGATTAAAAAAAAATCATCACACAGTGAACATAAATTGTGACTTTATTAATATTATACTGATCATCGAACGGTATTCAAGATTAATACATAAATTATAATTAATATTCAATGATGACTTGCCTTTGAAGATCGGAGCAATACGGAAGACACCAAGTCCTCCAATAGTAAGCATCTGGCCCAATGCCAATTCCATGAAGAACATAGGAATACCAGCAAGGAACAAAGTAAGGAAATACGGAATAAGGAAGGCACCTGAAATTAAAATATGTTATTTTAAAATATTATAATTTTAAAAATACGCTTTAATTTTCATTATTATTATTTTTCTTACCTCCACCATTCTTGTAGCACAAGTAGGGGAAACGCCACACATTTCCGAGACCAATGGCAAGCCCAACTACGGACAAAATGAAGTCCAATTTGCTACCCCATGTTCCTCGTTCAGGTAAGTCATCGTGCTTGCTGACTTTGGGGGGATTCATCTCTAGGGTGAGCAAGTGCTTCTCGTTAGCCAACGGCGTCTCCCGAGTCTCAGTCATGGCTTGGATCGCAGGGGTCTGCTGCTGGTGCAATGCCACGGGCCTCTCAGCTCATGCCCCGGGACTCCTCTGTAAACAATGCCAACAGAGACACAGTCAGTAATATATCAATTTCATATTTCTTGACAAGTTATACAACATTAACAAAGAGTTTTTCCTTTTTTTTTTTTTTTTACAATTATTTTAATAATTAAACACGCAACGTATATACATATTTTGATTTATATGAAACTAAGTCATATATTGCATGGTATTATTGTCATAAGGGACCGCATTTTCTTTTTTTTATGATATGATTTTACACAATAAAAAATACCATTTTGTATTTTAATTTTTTTATGGATGAATACACAAACACTATACATGACGCGGTGTTTAATACACGGATCCGTTGACAACGCCTCATAAGAATGGCATTATCCGTCGTCAACGAATACGTATTCAACACCATCATGTAAGCGTAGTATAGAACAATAAAAAAAATTAATTTTACGTAATTTAGTTGCCACCTTATTAGGTAAATATCAGAGACCATACGAAATACCGGATCTAATTGTGAGTTTCTATAAGGGTTAACAAAAAGTAATGATAAGTACTTTTAAATAACATTGGCCGGTATAACGTTTACATCTTTGCATCATCGTCGGAAGTAAGAAATCTGCATTTTTTTTTGTTTTTGTTTTTTACTAGAAGTCCCATAAGACCTGAACGTGTCATATATAAATAATGGTCTTTGCAAGATACAGCTATACGCTCACACAGTGCATTGTGGATTTAGGTAGTAAATTAAGATATAAATCAATTATAAATTAAGTATTTACAGATTGATTTTTATTTAATACTGAGAAAATTCTTATTCAAATTTTTAAAAATCAAGCTCATTTATCAATTACATTTTTTTTTTCATTTACATTATTTATTGTGTTATTAATTTATTATTATATAAATTTATTTATTCATTTAGGAAAAATTCACTGTTATTATTTATTTAACGTATTGAAAATTAATTCTTAAACAATTAAAGCTATTTGAAAACATTTGCGTATAATTTGATAACCCTTTAGAGCTATTGTGTAATTAATACATGATTTAACTTCATCTGATCTCAACAGTATACTTGTAATTATTCTGAAAATTCAGTAAAATGTAGTTAATTTTCATTATTCTTATTATTATAATGTAGCTTGTAGTTTATTCCACATTATGAGACACAACCGATATGCTATATGCTATTTTCTAGTAGAAATTTCTTTATTTCTTCTAGTTTCCATGTATTTATAATGTTATGTCTACAATGCACTGTCAAAAAGATGCTCCACTATTTTACTAAACATTGTTATTTCTTTAGTAGCCTTTTGAAAATAACGATCATTATACCCATCATAAAAGTGTTAAAAAAGTTTGTGATAATTATATAGTACTATCAAATTGACTATCATTCTACTTAATAATATGATGAAATAATTTTAAACTAAGGTTATTTTAATTTGAAATAAATTGAGATCCATCTTAATAATATAGTTTCAAATTAAGTTCATGCACGCCTTCTTGAAAATAAGAGAGTGTAAAGAATGGGCAAAAGGAAATGATAATGGTATGTGACATCACGTTATGTGACTGCCTATAAATTGTGAACTCAAGCTGGCACGATTACATTAAGAGCATAATATCATAATATATATATATATGCAAGTCGTAACACGTGTGTTGAAACCATCCTTTTTATTTTACATGATGTACTCAAATGACTCAATTAACATTTTTTGGAGGAAGTTTTTAAAAAATATAGTATATATACATGTGTGTTTCTAGCTTTTTGTTGATTGAGTTTATGGATGTCTCTCTCTCTCTCTCTCTCTCTCTCTTTTTTTTTTCTTTTTTCTCTTTTGAGTTTATTGCCGCTCTAGTCATTTTCATTACGAATTTAATTGGATGTAGGGAAATATACAGTCGAATATAAAACTCGTAGATAGTTAGGGTGGTCATTTTGTGTAGATATGATGATATGATGTCATGAACCTCCCATACCAATGAACATTAATTAATTGTTTTTCAAGGACGTATTATTAACTTACTAACTAATTTTTTTTTAAATTAATGACTGAAAAATATCATCAATAATTTAGGATAAGAAGCAAGTTAAAATAATGTATAATGAAATTGATAAATTTAAAAAGTAACTACAAAAAATGAATCACTAACAATATCATGTCTCCCCCTCGCTTCATTTCATATAGATGACGGAATTAAGTTTACCGTTGTATCACATTGCCAAGCTAACTCATAGATATAGTATATCTGCCAATCTTCATCCGCAATCCCCCTATTGCTTGCTTATAGATACTTGTCGACTCCCTGTCTCATTTGTTATGCATGCTCCATGTACTCAGCTGCAGTAATAAGTAACATATCTCGATTATACTGTAGTTACTGAAATAGTAAATCAGAAGTATTTAATAATTAACTGAATTTTTATATCACAAATAAAAAAATGATAATTGTTTAAAATATTTTTGGGAAAAAATAACAGGTTACTTACAATATTTTGAAAAAAAAAAAATTGCAAGTCACGATAAAGAAAACTGCAATAAAATAACGATTAAATTGTTTTTCTAATGCAAGTAAAATACATCACGGTTTTTCTTTTTTAATTGAAAAAAATTGATAGACCTTTATTTTACGTTACGCAGTTGATAATCGTTCGCATATTATAAAACTTATTTATTGGCCTTGGAAGCAATAATGACATGATGCACGCTTTAATTATGAGTCACAACTTACAATGACTAACAAATTTCCAAATTTGTCAACTTTAATGTGTTAACACTGTTAACAGCTGTAAGAAGTTCTTTATTTGTTTCAAACTTTAAATTAATAAATAGTGCGATTCATTCCAGTGTATATTCAACTAGTATAAAATATTTTATGAACTACCTATATACTGTAATAAATTACATATATATATATATTTGAAATATACAGTTTATCTATCTTTAATAAGTGTCCGAAATAAAGCATAAATTGTCACGTTTTTTTTTTGTCTTAATTGTATTGTTGTGGGATTGTTTCAGTATAATAAAAAAAATAATATACAGACTAAAATTATTCTTTACCATTCTATTATTTTGGCATCGATTATAATATAATAAAGTTAATTTTTTCCTGCTTAAATTTTAAGAGAATCGATTGATATTCATATATAATTCAAAATAATATAATGATATTTAATAGGCGTAATCGTTGCATATAATGACGACACACGCAATAAATTTTTATAATAACTTAATATTATTCTAATATAAATTTAATTCAATATTTAAAGGAAAACAATGAAAAATAATAATTTTTTGTGGACTGTGTTCGGTCTCATGGCTTATCTCCGAACGTTTAGGTATAGGTTATAATATATAGGGAAAAGTTATGGGTGTAACTTTTTTTACATTAATTTCACATGCATGCAGCTAAACGGTTTGGGTTCTTTCTCTCTCTTGTGGTTGGTAACGACTTTACCCGCTAAACTGTAGAAACTACGTCCGGTGTCTGTCTGACTTCATTGTCAACGCTTTGGTGATCTTGCTTGCCTGCCTCCCTTGACTACGACAAGAAGAAGGAGGTGGTGCTCACCCTCCGTCGGTCAGGAACAGGGGACGGGAGAACTAAGAGTTTCCTTGCGTTCGGGCCTCAAGATTATATCCGAACTGCCTCATTCAAACAAAAGAAGAAAGCAATTTTATTTTTTTTTTCTCTTTCTCTCTACCTCGCTCTTTCATCGGATGTGTTAAAAAAAAAAATAGAAACAAGAAAAAAGTAAATTACAGGATGACAAGAAAAACAAGTAAAGGTTAAAAAAAAAATGTTATTTAGACTGAACATGAAAAAAAAAATATATATATATATATATATATGCTTTCTACTTTCGATCTTCCTAACATTTTTAAATATTATAATTTAATATATACCTTTCAGGTGTTGTGGTAAAAAATATAGCTCTTATCAGAAAATGCAACGAGTCAGTTTTGAAACTGGCAATAAAATTTAAAAGTGATAAATATTAATTTCAGCTGAAACGCAACTAACACGAAGGGGACGTTAGGAATATAGTGAATGAAGGCTATAGTAAAAATTGTGACGTCATCTGGAGGCCTGATTGATAATTGCCCACCGTAGCGATGAGCTAGGGCTGAGCTAGTAGCGGTAGCGGGAGAGTGTCGGGACGCCAAGGAGGCGATGAATGGCGAGGCTTGCTGCTGCTGGTGAACGCATCAGCGATACGACCTCAGCCAGCCAGCCTGTCTGCCTGCTTTGCATAGAGGAGGAAGGGCCCCTAGTTCATAGTCGCGATGGAGCTATATAGTGGCGACCCCGACCCGCCGGTGGTGGCGGTAAACGGGTGTGATAGACGAATAGGACTGCTTATAGTATGAACTAAGCTCGGAGCTAGCAAGCAAGCGGGCGGGCGGCCGGGAGAGTTGCCCGAATAACAAGCCACGTCCGGTATCTCACCTCACCCCTTTGAATTAATGTTAGCTATAGTAAAATTCACAAAATTTGATGGTGACGTCATGGCGTGTGCCGAATGTATATTTTTGCAACTATATGTTAATTCTTAGCATGCATCTTCACTTTGTTACTATCGTGAGTCTAATTCAGACTCTGAGTTCAGAGAACTTTGAAATTTCAAAAATATACATTTCAAATCTGTTCTGTACAATGTTTACTTTTGTAAATTAAGGTAAATTATACATACATGTGTCATTAAAATTTGGTATCAACATTTATCCTAAAAGATTCGAATGATTGTTTATAAAAACTACGGAGAAAAATATATAAATCATCAATACAAAAGAAAGAAAAAAAAACGTGAGAAAAACTTGAGAGTGTGAAGTAACTTGTTGCTCGCTGCGCAATGCTTACAATAATATAAAAATAAGTTGTATTTCATCATCCCTAGGACATAACCGGTATTTGTTGATATTATATTTATGTAATTATACCCTACCCTAATTCATTACATTATATTAATTAATTAATCATGGACAATATAAACTCCCCCAATGCAAATTAATGTATTTTTGATTACAATTTCCTTCATTGAATTTATATAATTATTATATGGTGCATTGAAAGTAATGTGATAAGATGTTTGAGGAATACATAACTTAACAATTTAATTATTAAAATAATTTATTTTATTTAAACTTGGTCTAGTAGTATTTACTGCAGCATATTAACGAACAAAATAATAATAAAAAAAAAATATTAGTCACCAAGCAAAGTTGAAAAAAATAACAATAAAAAAAAACAAGTATATTAAAAAATATATTCTTACCTGTATAAAATTTATTTCGCTCTTCTTATTGTAAGGTATCCACTCGGTCGAACAATTCGAAGAGAAGCACAGGTGATGAGACGTGAGAGAGAGATTGATAGAGAGACTATGTATGAGGTGGTTAGATAAGCACGAGGACCATGCTGGCTGCCAGCACTAGATCTGCTGCAACTGCCGCCTGCTGCTACCAGTGATCAAGTGAGCACCCACTGACGAACTGACTGAGCCGGCGCGACTCACGCGGCGCGAACTGTCTCTCCTCCGTCCGTCCTTCTGTGGCTGGCCTAGCCCGTTTGCCTGCTTGCTGCTGAAGCCTGCTTTAGCTACTGACTGCAGACTCTCGTGCTCGACTCCATACCCGGATGAGAGGAGGAGGAGGAGGAGGAGGACTGTAGGAGAGCAGGAGGAGAGACAGAAAGAGAGAGAACGCGAATGGAAAAGAGAGAGAGAGAGAGGGAAAGTCATAAATCTGCGGGCTATGGATGACACTATATGGAGCTGTTGCTTCTCAATGATCCTCCAGCTTATACAATGCCCCACCCACTCCTATGGCCACCTATACTGCCCACCACTGGTTCCTCGATTCCGGGGCAGGCTACCACCTTGTTGTGTGCTCAATCAGCTTGATCAACACTTTACAAGAATAGATATATACATACATCTAATCTCGCCAGTATTGGTCTTCAACTTCTTCATTTCTTATACCTGGGGCTTTATTTTTTCTATCAGTTTATTTTTAACTTAACTTTGCATGTAAAAATTATTCAGGTATTTTTTCTATGTTATTATTACACTTGCAAAGAAATAATATATATATCACTTTTTTAATTAACAATTTTATTTTCCCCACCAATTGGTTCATTTAATATACAATTTCCTGTTTTACTCAAGCGTTTCCAAGACGACTTTGATGTTCTACGGATGACTATCGTTTAATCTACAAATTATTTTTTCTTTGGCCCCATTTACTGCACGAAAAAAAAAACATGCAGTATAAAAAAGTTGTTATATTTTATAGTATAATTATGCAATATAAATGCATGGAAAACACACAAGTTCTTTCATGCATTACAACAAATGGGGACTTTTATATTCTTTAATGACCTTTCATATTTTTTGTGTGCATTACAAAATTAATATATTATCTTTGCATCATGTTTTATGTTAATTATTATACACTTCTGAGCTCATTTCATTTATTGCCATGGCCATGGACAACTAACTATAAGAAAATATGCTAAAAATATGCAATTTATACATGTGAAACATGAAATAATAAGATTTTCTTGTATTTTTCCAGCAACATTCCAGGAACACTTTAGTGAATGGACTGCTCAGCAATCTTTTTCATTTGCCCCATGAGCTGTTTTGTTTTTAATTTTGACTATAATATAATATATGTATTATATTATTGTACAGTGCCCATGAAAGAGATAATAAAATAAAATAAAACATTTTGTTGATAATAAATAATACTGCTTTATTAGCATTGCATTGGGAACGTATTATCTGAAATCATTACATTTATGCTTTTCATCACTAAACATTATACCATAAAAAAAACTTAAATTGTTTACTGTTAAAAGTATAGTAAATTCAATTGTGATTTCGTTCTTAAAATTACTACAAAATTTGGTATGTACTCGGTACATGAATCCATGCATCTTCTTGACTATTTAAATAAAAAATAATTAAAAATCTGACAACCTGCATATCATCTCTGCATGAAGTGTTGCCTGCATCTTAACTTTGCAGGCGTAATGGCAGCTCATGCATTCCACGCGTGCTTGAAATATATGGAAATTGAAAATTAAATGTTCTGTGTAGTATAGGATATAGAAATAATTGTTGATATATTTATTTAACTATAATATTTAAGAGTTTCTGTAAAAGTACTTACTCAACAAATTAATCCATTCACTAATTTATAAATTAATAAATTTAAAGTTACGAGCATAGAATTTGATCACATTACTTACTTGCTTCGAGGAAAACGCAGTATGAGACGGTGAGCAGCTTTGCAGCGAATCCTATCAAATTGGCTGAGAAACAAAAATTATAGGACTGTCGTTGAAATGTTTGACTACAGTATTTTGAGTCAAAAACGTGACAAATGTGTTTGATATTTAACATTTATTAAACCTTTTAGAACAAATTTGAATAAAAATTTGCTTGAATATTATATTATAAAAGTTAAAAAAAAAAATAATAATAAAAATAAGATTATAATGTACACGTTTAGCAAATTATGAATAATTTACATAAAATTAATCAAAGGTAACAGTCTTTTCTTACATTTAATTTTTTGTAAGTAAATAAAATAACAAATATATATTTAAAAAAATATTTGACTGCATTTACCTCAAAATAATACAAAGACTTATAATTTATTCATTTTATTTTCTAGTTAAGTATATTTGTTGACAATTTCAAACGTGGTTTATTTAGAACATTGGTGCTCATAATCAGAAAATTTGTTTGTACTGCGTTGATATTATATAAGAACTTAAAGAACTAAAGGTAGTTTTAAAAGAATTCTCAACATAAAACCAAATAATATTTATACATTTTATACACAGTTAAGAAGGTAATTAATACAAAGCTGTACATTAAAAAAAATATAATTTCTGAAGATAATGAGAGTAATAAGATAGAAATATTGACGATAATAACGGGTAGGCAGAGATAAACTAATGTGATTTGCACAATATCTAGTTCAGAAGTGTATTAAATTAAATTGGTACATCGAAACAATAATTTTTCTTTCTTTCTCTCCCTCCCCCTTTAAAAATATAAAATTATCCTCTTGATAGATCTTCGCAGTGACTGCAAGAACTGTCAAAATAAATTATGAAAATTATCTATCGTAAAGTAAATACAGAGAGTAAATCCTTTGGTATATACTTAATTAATTAAAGCATAATTATACGTTAGAAGGGTTTGGAAGGGTCTTTTAGAAGTAAGTTCTTTAGTTACATTCTGAAATATGAGAGAAGAAGGTTGAAATTGAAGTCGAGAAAATTGATGCCTTGGGATTACAAGAACTAATGGAATTTTTAAACTGGTAAATATTATATACTATACATTACAATAAGTAAAAATATAATAATATATTCCTTAAATAATGAAGTGAATTTGAATAATTTATCCTGTATAATATATCAGTTTATAACAATGCATATATTTAATCATGTATTAAGACTTTTAAAATTTAATTCAATCCGAATACTTTTATTGAATTAAGTCAAATTAAAATTACCTATTTTTTATCCTGCTTTAGAAAGATCCTTTGCAATCCTTTGCAAACATCCTTTGCAATCTTTACAAATATTTTACAGCATATTCTATCTGCAATTCTACTCGCTATATATTTTTAAGTCACATTAGAACACATGAAAATGTATTTGTAAAGTTTCGTTTTATTTTAAGCTACAAACAATTGGTTTTGAATAATAATAATAATAATAATAATAAAAAAAAAATTAAAAGAGTCAGTATTCACAATCATTAAAAAACAACATATTTACACAAATCAACAAAATTATAAATTGTTTCAATATGATAAATAGTAATATTATAAGCTTAAGTTAATTGTATTTTCTACTTATTTTTCATTTGTATTAGAGACAACTAGAATAAGTGGGACATGACACCTATCACTCTATCCCGCTGTTTACTCTTTATGACGGACGCTGAGCTGTTTTAAATTTTTTTAATGCCTACAGTTATATAGATACAACAGACTGAAGAGTTAAAACGTAAAGAGTTCATAATTTTAAAGCATTTACCAGGTGGTTACTCATGATATTGTAAGAAATTCTAAAACTATATGACTGATATGAATATGACATATAATCAATGATTCAGGAGTTAATAAGAAATGGAAGAATTGTCGTATATTTGCCAAATTTTTTAATAAATTAAAATAACATTCATTCATATTCATATTCATCTTTATTGCTTTTCGATTGTACATTACAATATAAGCACGTCAATATCAGTGTGAGTGGCAACCTCATGGTGCTTGTCAAACTATTCTAAACGTAACAAATTTTAATAACAATTAACAAAAGACAAATCTAAAACAAACACTATACCACTCATCATATCAATCCAGAATAGGCAAAAATTTATTTTTTTATTTTTTATTAGGTGGTCATTAAATGACCACCTAATATAAACAACGTGCAAGGTGCTAAGATTATTATGCCATTTATTGTACTAGGCTGAGCTACGAATTGTATTTGATTAATAAATATTTTCTATTCGTTTTAATTAATTTAATTAGGCTTTACTTTGTCAGTAGTACATTATATATTATTTTCTCAGAAAGTTTATAGTAGTTTAAGTAACTATCAATAAAAGAGCACATTAAAATTTAAACGTCAATAAAATTAATTTAAATGACTTTAGCAGCCCAGCCTCAGCAGTAGTTATTCTATTAAATAGTATATCGAGAAGGGTGTTAGTATATATTCCTATAGCTAGCTAGCTCCAACAGGTTGCGGTATGGGAGGAATTTTCCTAAAGTTTGAACGTCAATCCTTCAAATAACATGGTAGGTAATATATATGATAGGACATTAATTACCACCCTTTCTCACAGCTAGTTATTATCCTTGAACATCATGCATGCACAAAATTATTTAAAAAAAATTTTTTTTACCTTAGCACGTTGTTAAATCATTCGCAGACGACAAACAAAAAGAAAATAAAAAACGTTGTTCAATTTAAGATTTTATTATTATAAGGATCACTATAAGATAGGTTTCTTATTTCTTTAATTCTTTTTGACAAAAAAATATTAATAATATTGTTAGGGTGATACCAACCCCTACTAGTTAATACTGAATTGTTTTTTTACTAAGCTTTTCATACGTTTCTATTTATTTTCCGAGCATGACACAGAAGTGGTATCAGATAAGGGGGGGGGACGGATGACGCTATACCATACCCAATACAACTAATTTGGTTTTCAAGCTTTGCAAAAGCAATGATTAGTTGACACTGAAAAATTGTAGTAAGACAGCAAAGGAGGTAAGTATCATTGTTCAAAAAAGCACAATCAAATGAAAAGCAAAATTGAGATAAACCTTTTATGCTCCCTATACAGTTGATTGTTTCATCAGATCTTTGATTCATTAATCGATTGTGACACACAAATTATTTATTTTTCTTCCAATTGCTTTCACTTCGATACGTTTCTGTTTAGATGTATATTATTCTATCTAAGATATCTTTATAAACATTGCGTGGTTGTTTTTCGTTGTAACGTACTCTTAAATAAATAAATTCATTGATAAGCGTCAGATAAAAACACAATTTTTTCTCCTTTGCAGCATTCCGCTGTATGAATGCTGATAATATGAACAAAAAATGGGTCGTTTACTATTATATTTATGTGTAGCATGGAGTGTATAGTCATGAAATGTCGTGGATTCTTCGCTCTTCTTCTGCAGAATTGGTAAATATGTTTACTGTTGTACACTCCTGTAGGACAATTTGCATGATGCCCCTGCAGGTGAAAAAAAACAAACTTATATTAAATTTTTTTTTGCATTTTTTTTTCTTTTTATATTTTTTCTTATTTTTTATTTATTTTTTTTTTTTTAGTTTTAGACAGTTCAACATGTTGGCTTATTTGGATGCTAATAATTGCAGCCGAGGTTTTAAATCATCGCAGCGGTTTTGCTCATTGAATTTAATTTGATTTGTTTATTGGATCCAACACAGAAAATTCCATGCTTGTAACTTAAAAAAAAAAAAATAAATAAAAAATATAAAGCGTCAACTAGTTACGTTGATTAATAATTTACTCTTATTTAGAGTTACAGGAATAGTAAAAACAATTATGAAACTTCAATGTATCCCTGCCCCCTTCTGTCTGTGTTAAAATTGTGAATTATCAAAATATAGTTATATTTTATGGTGTTTCAAATTTAATGTCGATAACATAAAAGAAATATTGTCTGATATAAGGAATACGGCTTTTATTTAAAATTAAAAACTGTGACGTTGAATGTATATAATATATATTTTATATATACATATAGCTTGAAAATAGATGTAGGAAAATATACAGTACGTGCAACATTCCAATTTGACGATTCACGTCAACTCAATACCTTTACTTTTTTTTAGCATTTTTAAAAAAAAAAAGTTGGTCCAGATATTTTCTTTTCATGATTATTTCTGCATGAGTCGTTAAGAAGAATGTTGAATGAGCAAGAGGAGAAGGTTGCTTTATGTGCTGTACATTGTGCTGGATTTGTAATCAGCAACAGCAAGAATTGTAGAAATGCTATACCCTTATTGTTGTTCCATTAATTTTGCTTTGCATTCTTTTCATTTTTTTTTTATTTATTATTACTATTTCTCTTTTCTCTCTATTTTGTGTGTATGAAACTCGATTCATATGAATGAATAATACACACTGCAAATTTTTTAAACATACGTAACTTGGAAATTAAATATTCATATATTATTCCAAAAGCCCGCACTATTAAAACATAATTAAATTCATAATAATAAATTCATTTCACATTATTTAATATAATAATATAAAATTATAATTTTTTTAAAAATTAAAATTTTGATATAATTATTGTGTGATGTTGGATTAAACTTTTGTGATGTTGAGTGTATATGAGTTGGTGTGAACGCGAGCTGTGCAACTCGGCACCCGGGGTCGGTGGGTGGGCTGAAGCTCCTCCATCATCGCCGTCGCTCAGCAGCCTGTGCTAAATGAGCATCAGTGAGCAGCAGTGGCGGGAGTATCACAGGAAGGCCGGGGATCATTGGGTGGGCGGCGGGATCCATATGCCAGTAGCAGGCTGTGAGTGCAGCAGGCCCGTGCAGCAATAGCAGGGCCAGGCATGCCCATCAGCACACGGCACGCCGCTGCCGCCGCCGTTGTCAGCAGAGCCTTGCCTATATACTATATAACAACAAGAGGGGGCGGTATTCCTTTTATATTCGATCCACTCTTTAATACATATAACTTTGAATATCCCAAAATTCATTTATATATTGGTTATATAAAGCTATTATAGCTTGTTACTCTTAAATGTCAAAGTATCAATTTGTAATTTACTCTAAAATAATCGAATTAAAATGGTAAATGTGTTTTGAAAGCTAACACGTTTATTATGGAGATGTTTTAGTCATAATGTAATACTACCTAAGTGATCAAATTTTCTCTAATTTTAATAAAATTATGATTAACAGGTCTATACATATAAAATATCTGAATTATATACTAAAGTTTTAGTCTCATTTTGTATTGTGTTGTATACAAAACAATGATTTCATTAATTTTCTTAACTATTAAGGAGTTTAAGCGTAAATTCTTATCGATTAATTGATGAATTATTTATTACCCTCGTAACTTTTGATAGGATGGGGGGAAATATAATTATGTTGCAGACTGCACTGTTTGGTGAATCAAATATAAACTTTATTGTAAATTATTCAATGTTTGTTCAAAAACACAAACAAAATAGTGGCATATTACTTTAAACGCTTACATAAACGTACCAAGAAATGATATAAAATTAAAATTTTCGAATGTAATATTATTAAATAATTATTGCATTAGCCGATGAATGTATGTTCTTACTATAAAGTTTTGCTGTGCTGTGAGCTGTGAGTTATATAATTATAGGTTTGATTCACTAGGTGTGACTATACTATGGTATCCCCGCCATTTGAACTCTCAACTGCAACGCTCCAAAATTGGGCTACACACTTTTTTTTTTGTACCGATAATATTTTATTAAAACTAAAAACTCCATACTTGGTAATAAATAAGCTCTTTGCATGATGACACTATATATTTATAGTCATATGTTATTTCAAATAAGTTATTTTTATTATCTAATGATAATAACATAAGTTACAAAAAAAAATGTAATAATACAAAATCGCTTTTAAGAAAAACAAATTTTTAATTCTTTTATAATAAATAGTATCAAACTCATAAGTATCTATGTTTAACAATTAAGGGAAACAATAAAGAAAATTAAGATTTGATTGCATATTTGATACACTCTTTTTTGAAAATTAAACATCACCTCTAAATATGCACTTAACACCTTAATGCCCTTCGTTAAACACAAATTTAATAGCTAAAGGATTTTAATTTTGATTTGTTCATTCATAGTTCATATTCCAATTAATTCATATTATTTTAGAAGCATTTTTATTTTATTAGAAGCATTATTTTAGAAACCATTTTTTTATTTATTTACTTTTATTTGTTTTTTTACTCAGATACAAGACATATACATTTCGGGACAGCGTGAGCTGTAATCTTGTAGCTTTTATCTTGAGCTTACCATGCACGCAGTCCATGGAGGAGTGACAAACCTACTTTCTTTAAATGGATGTTCATCCAACGTCCCTCAAAATTGACAATCGCTTTGCTATTTGGAGCTATAGGGACAACATTTAAATAACTTTTTGATACGTTAGTATGAAAATAATTCAACTGTATGAAGAAGCGAAGTAATTGTTGTGTATATGAACTGTGTAAATTTTAGTGCTTATTATTTTGTTATTTTACTGACATGGTCATACTAAGCTGTAATTTTCTGAGGAAAGAAACAGATCAAAATATATAGAACTAAATATATTGTATAACTTATATATTTATTCTATTTAATAATATTGAAATGTTGCTATTTATTCGAATATCATTAACCCATTAATTAACCACATTATTTTTTTTTATAATTTTTTTATTAAATCCATTTTAGTCAAAATTGTGAAAATATCATATTACTGAAAATTATATCAATTATACGTATGTAAATATCATTACATTTCAAGTAAACTGCCATGGACTATTCCACTTGGTCAAAATTTTCATCTGTTGGGTACTGCAATATTTACATAGGGAAACAAAAATTATGAATTATGAATATTGTAAATTGTTTATTATATTCCCCGCATAATTACGTACATAAAAATTCCTAGAAATATTTTAAATATAATTTTGTATAAAAGGTTTTACCAATGCGAGTTAACGTTCTCCTGATACACAAATAATTGTAATATGTCAACCTCGTAGCGAATTGAATAGCATCTGTTGCTATAATATGTAATAGCAATAAATGCTGGTATTTAAATGGTATACTTGTTAAACAATATATTTTAAATAACATGTAATTGTACAGAATTCAAATTTTAGATTATAAAATAATTATAAGTCATATAATTAAATAAATATTTACTCAATTTCAGTTCAGAAACTTGATAACTTGAAGAATTACTGACAAATCCCAATTAGTACTAGATTCAATTCCAATTTTCTAGACTTTATTAAGTCGGTTTAATTAATTTCAAAGGAAATGAATATACAAGGCAACCTCCATAAAAAAATTTAAAATATACAATATGTCCTTGACTAACACTGTAGGCTGTTTATGTGGGAAGAGGGTGTAGAAATATATGAGAGGGGCTGTACGTAATACAATTAGTTCACAATTAAGTTATATTTTCCCCTTTTAATTGAAAACCGTGGAGGGGAATAAGTTAGAGAGGTTAAAAAAAATCGAATTTTCAGTATAGATGATGAGAAAAAAAAATATGAAACAATGTAATTATACTGTAATGGAAAATAGTATTTTTTCAAAATATACATGACATATTATACATGCTATAAATTTTATAATATTTCTTTCCCTTTTTTTTCCCCAAAATTAAATTGTATAAATTGAAACTAAAAACAGTGAAAGTGATATTGTGCATAAAAAGAATATTAAATTGCATCTACTGGCTATGAAAATATATAGAATGAACGATTACTTTAAATAAATATGTAACATATGAATATGTTGACATGTCTTTTGAAGATGAATAAAATAAATAAATAAATAAATAAATAAATAAATAAATAAATAAATAAATAAATAAATGAATAAATAAATAAATAAATAAATAAATAAATAAATAAATAAATAAATAAATAAATAAATAAATAAATAAATAAATAAATAAATAAATAAATAAATAAATAAATAAATAAATAAATAAATAAATAAATAAATAAATAAATAAATAAATAAATAAATAAATAAATAAATAATAATAATAATAATTGGGCCCGGTGCTGGCGCTGAAACACCCCAACTAAGTTGGGAGTTGAAACAACCATAATAATAATAATAAAATTGTCAAATTATTATCCCTAGCTCTGTTAAAAAATTACATTATACAATTTTTTAATCATTGTGCACATACCAGCTACAGTAGGATAGTTAGATATTATTAGAATAGAAAATTTCTTTATTGGGTGATAATTATTGTCCTGCTATTCATTCTTATATATATAACCTAACATACAATTGAGAGCATGGGTTTATAAATATACCATTACAGGTAAACATTCGTTTCTAAATATATCGTTAATATATGGTTTTAATCCTGTTTGATCACTGGGCCTTCAATTAAAGCAAATTAAATTGTTAACATATTAAATTGATGACATTCATTATCAAACTTCCTGTGAAGTCTCTTGAAATCACTTTTTTTTATTATTATTTTACCTAAATAATATCACGTTTGCTTGAACATAATGGGCGCGATTCACGAAGTTATCCAGTTTTTTCTCTAACTACGTTTAGTGTCATTGAGTTAGGCTGTCGCTAACCACGGTTAGTGAGAACCCTGGATGATTTTCTGAATAACTCCTTCGTGAATTGAATTACATTGAATATATACTTTTACTAATAACTACTGCGTAGTTTATTATTAGATTCTTGGTGGTTAATCATATTTATATGAATGGGTTAATTATGCGTTTTTCTCACCACCATTTGAGTTATTTATTTATTTTTTCTTCTTCATTATCATTCATACTGTTTTCGTTGTGTTTTTTTATGCATATTCCCTCCACAATAATTAGTGTATCACTTAACCCAATAAACAATTTTTTTGTTCCTTTTAAATAGCAAAAAAGAAAACAAAATTAATGGTGTTTCAAGTTATGTAATGCAGAGCATTGATGATAATGAATATTTTATTACAATTTTATTTTTCATTTGACCATATTGTTACGTCACAAACACATTTTTTTCTATAATTGTTCTTAGATTGCCTCACAGTCCACGATGATAGAATGCTTATCCTAAATTAATTAACAATATTGTTCCTTAATAAATTGTTTATACACTCTGGGATAGCCCAAACATTCATGCATTACTCCTGCTTTCTATTATAATAATGTAGTAGGTGTGTTGTAGGTGTGATAAACTCTTTGGAATGGTTAGACCGGAAAATAATCTGAAAATTACAAACCTGTTACATTTCGTTGTCTCTTAGGATAGCAGCAAATCAGGCAAAGGTAACGTTTTTGCTGACCCGAATTTGAGCAATATTTCAAGTATCACACGGTGCGTTTTAAATCTGGGTGCTCATGCAAACAGTTGCAATGTATTGTACGCGTACACTAGTCGCTTTGGAAAATTTCTCTCTTGCAGCCTTGTCAATCACCATGCCTTGTGTTATTCTTACGGGACATGAAGATTGACAAGGCCGTAAAGGGAAATTTTCCGAGGCGACGACTGTACATACATTTACTCACCTGCACCAACAATTCTGACACTACAATAATTAAAAACCTTTCCTGTAGCTTACATTATTGAGTTTGAAAGCTAATTATTTTATATTACATTAACTGATATTACTGGAAACAAAACGGCAATGAAATATAGAGGGAAATTCACAAATTCTTTTGTCTCAGTGTTGATTGCAGTTTTAATTTTTTTAATTAAAAAAAAAGAAAATTATTTGGATAAACCATCATTAAACCACAATTATATATAATTCAATATTTTTTTAATATAATTGATACTAAATTCAATAATCACAACATTTAAGGAATGAAATTTTAATAGGTCTGTTGATGTATAAATAATGGGTACGATTCATGAAGCAGTTAGCCAGGTTTCTAACCACGTTTTAGCTTAACCACGTTTAACTAGGTGGTTTAACATGTAAAAAAGATATAGTTAATTGTGGTTAAGCCAAACGTTGTTAGAAACCTGGCTAATTGCTTCGTGAATCGCACCCAATATAAATTTTCGACATTTTACCTCAATTATATCATCATACATCTTCAAATAAAATTACTGTTTTGACATACAATGTCTTTCACATCAACTCAAATTAAGTCAAATTTCTAATTTAATATCAATAAAAATTGTATAAATATATTTTTTTTTTAAGATTCATATATCTGTATATAGAAACGCACAGATAACGTGGGGATTTGAATACCAATAAAGTGCATTTATGCACTTCGATCAACAAGATCCTCAATAGAGGACAATAACATAGAAGCAATTTTAATTGAAGTAATGATTGGATAATTTAGCTTGTACCGTTATTAATTTAAAAATAATTAGTACATACAATGTTTGATTATGTTCTTACTTCGTTATGGTTGCATGGGTGCATTGTATACAGTAGCATCCCTGATAGATTTTTAATGTTGGATATTTTACAAATGCAACATAATTGTAAAATAATTGCTATTTTGTGTTATACCAACTACGGACAACTATAAGGTAAACAAGTAATAACAATGTTGAGAATTTAAAGAAAATTCACGTTCATTTTCAATATATTACTTGTTAAAAATAAAACATTTGAAAGTTTTATTCATACTGGAGAATAAAAATAGTCAGTATATTAACATTATTAGCTAGCTTATAACTAACGATTCTTTGTATTAACTATATTTGATGATTATAAATTTTTTATTACATATTGTCAGTAATTTTTAAGTGTCTCAACAATTCATACCAAGGAAAAGTATGACGAATGATATGGATGAGTGAATCATTCTATTACTTCCAATTAGATTTGGCATTATGCATTACAATGGTCCGGTTAAGAACGTCTGTCGGCTGGACACACAGCACGCTATACACGTGCTAGGGCGGGCGGCCGGCTCGATTGTGGGGACGACCGTTCTCCACTGATACGCTTTGCTATAATATATACTGCTGTGAACCAACAGAGGCGGAGGAGACACTCGGCTTGCGTGGAGGTCGTAGTACGTGCCCACGCGACCTCAGTGGTGGTCAACATTTTGACCAACTCTTTACAAAACTGATGATACCTTCTCACTAACACTCATTATCATCTAAGCTAGAGATGAACGGAGATAAATGATGCCAGATTTCCGGTCATGTGATCACCCTACCCCCCGCAAGCTATTACCACTTCCCTTCCCGCCGAGGTGGGGAGAATTGTTGAAACAGAGGATGTGCGAGAAAGTGGCGCGGGAACCAAGCGGTGATTGCCCACTGCTCCTACTATATACTAAGGTCCCCACCCGCAAACCCACAAGCCCGCCCACCCGCTTGCTTGCTTGCTTGTCATGCACCCGCCTGCCCGACCCGCCTAAGCCCAGCTAGCCTGACTAGCTATGTGTTCTGCATGACTACTGTATGCCATATCTACTAAATCGCCTCCAATTGTTCTCCAGCCTTCATAACGCAATAATATTATGGTACTACTGAATACACTCACACGCGCCGTGGCTTCCAAAAGGCAGTAGTCGTCTCACATTCATATGAAATACTTTAAAATAATGACTTGAAGCATTAAAATTTTTAGTAGCATTAACACATGCAGGAATAAAACAGTTTGTTTCTCTTAATTGACTCTCTTGGTCTCTTCAACAACTCTAGCTGTCTATTTTCATCGTAAAATTACCATACTTAGGGACCTTAGGGTTTATTACTTAGTGTTACTTATTGGTTCCATTGCATCTATTATTACCCAAAAGTATTTACTTTCATGAACAACTTACTTCTTATTACAAAAAAGTTACCTATTTTTATTTTTTGTAATTTATGATGTAAAACCACTAAAACCTTCTAAAACAAAGAGGTATTATCTGCATTAGATATATAGTTACAATGTTAAAAAAAAATGAGTCCATTGCACCATAAATATTATTTGTCTAGTTTTAAAACTAGCAATTTAATTTCATATTTTTATAGCAATAGTTCAAGTTACGTTTAAATTAGGTCACATCATAATACAAAATGGCTTTAGACATGTGTCTGCCAAATACTAAATTAATTTGATGTGGCTATGTGTTAATAATAATATATACTTAGGGATTTCCTTTTGACAAATAAATTTTAGTGAACCTCTGACGCGAGTAAAAAAAAAAAAAAAAAAATGACCTAATTTTTTGTCTCCCTTTTCTCTCTATTAGATATTGCTTCATTATGACAGAACTTATAGTATTATCTATTGAAAAATATTCAAATAAGTTTTGATTGGGTTGAACAAAGAAACACATTTATTCATCAAGGATATCATGTTTTATTTTTTTATTGATGTTGCTACCATTTAATTAATTATAATTCACAATTTTAAAAGAAACCAAATTAAATTAAGAAAATTTAATATTTTGATAAATTCAAAATTTTAAAAAAATTGTTAAATAATACTGAAAATAAATCTAAATACACATTCAATGACATGCATTATTAAAATGTTCTACGTAAAAATCGACAACGCATACAAATAAAATAAAAAATTTCAGCTGCACTAAGGAAACTAAATCCAAGACATAAGCTGAGAAGACCTCCCATGTTAGCTGAAACAAAAGATGTAATATAGTAAAATATATATTAATAACATAACAGGCTGTATTAAAATTTAAGTTATTATACTTGTAGAACCTATACGATAGACATTGGCAGAGTGTTCAGGAACGGCAAAGAGCCCATTTCTTTTTTATAAATAGTGTCTGATTAATTTTAGGATAAAAGTTGTATCTCTTCAAAATTAAGTATAAAAATAATTTAACTAATAAATAAAATTAGACTTTCGTAAGGCAAAATTCATATATACGAGCGGTTTTGTTTATATTATGTCATAACGTTTGCATTTTTCCTCGATGATGATGTGAGTATTAAAAATATGATAAATGCTATATTTAAATTAGCTATGCATGCAGGTATGCTATCATGTGTATTTTTGGGCTAGAAACAGTCTCGACCTGGGTAATTATTGAACTATTACCCATGAAGTCAAGTAGATCGTACATGCTGGCACGCTTGTATCGCATCACTTTGTAGTCACGGAGGAACACGTGCAGAAGCGCATGGTTCTTCCTGAAAATAGCAGCAGTATAGTTAATTAGGTTTGTTCGTAACCCCTGCTCAAACTACAATTTCTGTACTCTATTGACCTTATGTCAGTGTACATAAGAAAATCGTGTGCTGAAATCCTACTGAGTTCAGGGCTTTTACGAACAAAATTATTACTAATTCAAGTGTATATAGCTTGCTACAGTCAAATTAAACTATATTATCATCGGAAGTACAATATATAATATTAGAAATAATATTGAAAAATGTAAATTGTTAATTTTGGTTAATATTGCATGTCTTACTCTCTTTAAAAAACTAAGGACTAAAAGAATAAATCGTTTGAGATAAATTGCATGAGAATGACTAATAAACTGCACTGAACATCTAGAGGTACAAGACGATATTGCTTAATTTGATTCCTAAAGAAAGCCAAGACTATATTTTTAGAGTGTACACAGGGGAAGAAAAAATAGCCCTTGTATGTCATACACTGAGAAAAATTAATAAAATTACCTAAACGTTTGCTTGAGAATACCTCAAAATACTTCTTGGTATAAATTTTGACATTATTTATAACTGGTAATGTGTTAACCAGTAATAATAATTATGGACGTGATCACTTTTATAAGTAGCAAATTTTTACTATCATATATATTAGTGACGTCACTTCATATTTTACCACATACTGTGTATAGGTACAAAGTATATATTATTTTAAAATTAAAAGCAATGAAAAAAACTTTGGTAGTTTATAATTTTCTTCAGTGTAGAAAAAGTTAGCGATGTCATGATGCGATCATTAATTTTTAGCTTTAGCCAGAGAGTTTTTTTTATACTCATCAATATGAAGACACAACTTAACGTTGAAACATTATATATTAGATATCTATAAAATGACATCGTTAATCCAGTTGCAAAAAAAGTACACTAATGGTAAGTTGTTGAAGAAATTATGTAAGATACAGTGATATTAAATTGCTAAAGAAAATTATATTACATGAAAATGAAAACTGATCATAAAATTTAAATAAGAGTAAAAAATTGGAATACTTTTTTTTAGTTAAGTACCATGTAAGAGCAGATACTGCTTAAAGAGAGAAGTATATAAATTGTACAACCTTCTTGTTCGTTCTGATAACTAAATAGCTACTAAATTGACTTTTAATTACAATTCACTTGTTCACACTAGCTCTGTTGCAATTTATTGTTGACTTAAATGAGGCATTTTTATATTAATCTTGTCCATTTTCATATAATTTTATAAAAACTGTCTTTTTACTGATGCTTTGCCTAATCAAGAAAAACATTACTGTTTTTACTTCTGCGTTTCTTTTTTAGTACGATTCTGATTTATTTATAAAACGCCAGTTATATTTTTCAAACTATTTTTTTTTTTAGTATAATAATTATCATAAACTACTTTTTTTAAATTGAAAGTATGAAATATTTATGATAAGGTTATCGATAAAGCAAAATCTTGACTTTTACTCTGCACTTTATGCGCACTTATTACGATCAGTGTTATAAATGCACGATGATGTTACAGCGAGTGACGTCAGAGTCACGTGATGAATCACGTAAACGTTTATACGCACGTGAAGTACTCGAGGCTGTTGTTGTAGTTGATGGCCTGCTTGAGGTTCGCCAGGGTGTTGGCCCCGACGTCTGTATTCGGGAAATGACTCACCGAGAGCTCGTGGCTGTAGTTAAGTTCTGTACAAGCCGGCTGGCAGTCACACAACTTGCGGTTCTCGCTACCCGATATCACTGCAACATGCTAGTGTTAATTACACAGTACTGTATATTATAAAATTCATTGTCAAGGACTATTAACAACATATAATATCATCTGACGCAGTACTATATATGTTGCTTATGTATTCGTGAAGGAATATAAGAAATAAATTATTAAAAGAGAAAAACAAATAAGAAATTGTTATGAGGAAATCAAATCATTTATGTTTTTACGATGGATATGAGAAATTATACAGATCATTTTCCATATTGTGCAAAATCAACAAAAATAGCATGGGAAATTGATATAATTAGAAAAACAATAATTATGCAGTACAGTCTTGAACATACAAATTAAAAAAGTATCAGTAAAATATACACACAGTATATTGGGCACAGTATTTCTATAAATATCAAGAATATAATATTCACAATTGAAAAGGATGGATGTCTTTTCAGTATTTATTTAACACAGGTGATGCAAACTTATAAATCATAATTTTAAGAAACAGTCTAATTTTGTTATCTGATTTATATAGAATGTTATTTTGTGAAGCTTCATCAAACAAAAGTCATGCTGTCCTGCATCATGGAGAATTGAATTTTCAGAAATTACATTTCTGACATAATACATTAAAAAGGTAATGACAGACTTTAATTTATATTCAACTGAACACTATTTCGATATAATGGAGTACCGACCTCAAATTTTTTTATTGCAGACATGGATAGAGGGTGCAAAGTTATGCTACCCTGATTTTTTTCAGATTTTTTACAGCCTTGGAAGTATTTCTAAAAAATTATTGAAATTCCTGGCGGCAAGTCCTATCCTTTTCTTAAGGAGAGGCGCCTCGTGACGTCACAAAAAGGACTTTCAATATTTTTTTTTTTAAATACTTCCAGGGCTGTAAAAAATTTGAAAAAAAATCAGGGTAGCATAACTTTGCACCCTTTATCCATTTCTGCAATAAAAAAAATTGAGGTTGATACTCCATAATATTTTAACGAATTATGTTCAGTGTTGCGAATTATGTTGCAACGTTATGGAATCATTTCCAATAATTCATAATTATTGATTAAAAAAATTTTATATTTTTTTTTCTATAAACATCATATATGTTTAAATATAAAAAATACAATGCATGTTTTCATATCTTTTGAAAACTAATTTCTCTCTTAATTCATAATTCAATTATTATGAGTATTGGTTTGATGAAAATAAAAATATTGATGGAACTTGCAACTTCTGTTTTAAATATAGATGTTACTATTGTTGAAAAACTTTGCTTGTTAATGAGTTTTATCCCTTTTCAAACATTGAAATCCGGTTCCGGATTAAACATGCATAAAGAGACAAAAAGATACAGAAATACAATGAGGATTGAGAGAGAGAGAGAGAGAGAGAGAGAGAGAGAGAGAGAGAGAGAGAAGAGCGAGAGAGAGAGACCTACCGTCTCCGATGTCTTTCACACAATTCATTGTATCGTGTAAGCTGCATATCTTTACGCTTTGGTTGCTTGACTTCAGTTCCAAACCTGCTGATGTATAAAACATTAGCGACACAATAAGCTACGTCAAAGCATTATTTATGACTAGAGCACATGCAAGTAAAAAAAAGAGCATCTTTAAGAAAAAAACATTGATGAAAAAACAAACAAACATGATGCTGCAATATAAACAAAATTTTGTTTATGTTCCATTTATGAATGTTTATAATTTTAAATTTTTTTATCAAATGTTATATGTATGCGTATCGCTTCAAAGTTAAGCAAAAATTAGTTTTGAAATTAGCATGCATTTACTGTCAATTACTAATTAGTATGAGAAAGGTATGGATTCCGAACATGTAGAAGTGTACTTGTATGCTTCTGCTCCATGGCAAAAAAAAAAAAAAAAAAAAAACTTTAAATGTAATTGATTTTATGAAATAGAATCAAATCGAACTTTAATCAATCAACTTTCATGTTTAATTTTAAATTTTAATTTTTATATTCAGAAATGACACTTTTAAAAATTACTTGAAAATCATGATGTATGTATATTTTTGTGTATTAATTATGAAACGATGATAAATAGTGCAAGCTTTTTTCACGATCACACTATTCATCCATTATTATAATTAACATATAATTACAATGTTAAGATCATGATAGCCAGATTTCCCCCCAATAATTACATCGTGGCAAAAAATAAACAATAAAATAATGAAATTGAGAACGATATTTTTTAAAAAAAATAATAATATTTTATGTCTATAATACGTATATATTTTTTTTAATTGCAATGTTTTATATAACATCCGTATACTGTGAAGTAGGTTAAGTGCATTGCTCATGAAATGCAGGTGTGTCTCCATCCAGTTTGTGGCATGTTGTGTATGATACCAGGCATGAAGTACTCCTTGCAGGCACATTTCCTCTGTGTGGCGTTGGCCAAGCACTCTGCAATACAACTAGAGACGCTGTAGTAACGGTAGAAGCTGAGTGGACGTTCCTCCTGGAAGTAACATTTCCGACGTGTCTGAGGTAGCGAGCGAATCTGACGTGTAGAATAAACCACACTAGGTCGCACGGCAACAAAGTTCTCAGCACCAGGGGAAATAGCAAACCCAAATTCTTTTACTGCAGGTACTTCAGATGGGCTGTGTAGTAAAATCTAAAACAAAATAACAAAAACAACAAAAAGATAACATGCATGTATTCATCACATTGTGTATGTTGATCATTTATGTTGTACTAAAAATATATAAACGAAACATAAAAAAGTATTCACAAAGATATATGTGATGTTTTTTTACGTAAAAAAAGAACAATCTGAACTTTTTTTTTTACTGCTTATTGTATTATGTATAAATGAACTACTTTTTATAGGATTTCTTTGTATAATATTATTTAAATCCATGTTTAAAAACTTATTTTATTCAACTCTTAGGTCACGAAGAATTCAAATGTTCAATGTTTTCATTTTATTTTTTAAATAACTATAATTTCTTCCTCAGTTCAGTTTCTTTGTTTTAAGATTAGTGAAATCTAGAATTGCTTTGGAATTTATTTAAAAATAAAATAGAGATTAGCTAGAAAGAAGTATACAGTTATAGAGTAATAACGATTGTATTCGATAATAGCAAATCAATAATGAAGAAAAGCGGTTTGAAGCTATAGAAAAATTAGGTTACATATTTTTTTTTTTCTATTTATATCCAGCAATATTACAAGGATTAGCTGAAACTGGGTAATGCTTGCAATTATAGGAAACTTGCATAATTTTTTTATTCTATTTGTCAATTTTTTTTAAAAAGAACTTGTTGAACTGAAGAATACCAAGAATATCAATACTTTCTGCATTATTAAAACTACCTAAATGTATTTTTTTTATATTTTAAATTGTCAATTGAATTATATGCAATACAAAATATAAACCTTAAAGCCAACTGATCCGGATCTTGGAAGGAAATACTCCTCTAGTTGCACATCTAAGAGCAACGTAAGACCGGCTGATATCCCCGGGGCTGCTCCTCGTCGTGGGAATGAGTTATTGTCTTGTGGGTAGCCGTCTTCCGGTGTCCATAGTTGGTCCAGACTAGGCATGGTCTGTTCGCCACTGCAATCACAATACCATCACCCGAGGTGCTTTGCTAGTATGTACAACTCGAGATATTCGGAACTTTACCAAGGATTAGTTTGCTACAGCTAAATAAACAATAGATTTAATTTAGTGACAGGTAACAAGATAAAAAATGTATCTTACCATCTAAAAATAGTTTAATTTTTCATAATATTTATAACAATGGTTAGAAATTATAAACGGGTAATGTTCTGGCTATCCCGAGATGTATCATGGTTTGAAATGTATAATATTTCGAAATTTCGTTCTCTCTAAAAAAAATGAAAAGGAAAAGAAAAGAAATAACAAAATGACAATACTAAAGGGAAGTATTTAAAGAAAGGAAAATTTAGTGTTAAAAAAATATGATGCTTCATGGGTATTTTTTTAATAATGAAAAAAAAAAAATAAAACTCGCCTTGCTCTCCGAATTAAAACTTCAGATAGGGAATTAAAAGCACAGCATATTCCATCATCAGTGGTGACCTCTTGAAATAGTTGTTCACAATTTGAAACTACGCTATCCCAGCGACAGTACTTCAGCATATCCTTACACGATGGCGTTACCTGTACCATTACAAAAGAAGAATATATATATATATATATTTTTCACATATAAAATAATATATAGGCAGTGTAAAATGATGATGATACATGAAAACAGTATCATCAATCAGTTTGATATTTTATATATGATGTAATTTAAACACTAAAGTCAAGTAGAGTAATATACTTCAACACTTGCGATAGTGTGTACCGTACAATGAGTTCAGTCATACGAGTGACAGATATGAATGACTCCACTTCCTCTGATAATACTTAACTTCTGAACAATATGTGAAACGTACCACTCACTGCTTTAGATATGAAATATGAATAAACAAAGTTTTCTGTGGTATATTATAGTTGGAATAAAAAAAAACAAAAAAATCTTAGAGGATTGATTTTTTTTTTATGACTTTAATGATTTATCAAAACTACATAACGATTTTTACGATAATGTTATTCTCATATAATATATATATATATATGTATATATTATATAATTATATATAAATAAATAATAAAGTTGCTATTTTGAAGTATGTAGAATAAATGCAATAAGAAAAGTTAATGAAAACAACATCAAAGACCGAAATTAAAACGCCTGCTAGAGTTGAATGTATGCAATCTGCCGAACACACAAGTTGAAAAAGTTATCTACGTAGCTAGGCGCTCAAGGAAATGTTTATTTTAGCTTCAAAAGAAAAAAAATATACATGTTCCTTTTTTATTGATATTTTTTTATTAAATATAGCATTATTAATATTTGTAACTTTATAAATTTGAAATAAATGTATTAAAAAAAAAGGAAACGGAAACAAAATATTAAATGTTTTATTCAAATATAGACATTTTGATTTATTTTTTTACTAGTAAGACCATATATTATATTTGATGCTATTTTTTGTTACCATATTGATTTTAGCGTTACTGATTGAGAAAGTAGTGTTCCGTCACGTAGTAAGGGCTTACTCAGTTAGGGTGGAGGGGGTCGGGTTAGCTTGAGGGAGAGGGGTAAAGTTGCTAGGGTGAGGAGTGTGCTGGCTAAGCCTAGTTTCATTGCTGAGCCAGGTGCAGGCTGGCTGCTGGCCCTTATAACCTCGGCTGCCCCCACTTTATATATATATGCGTACATTCTTGCACATTATCTGACAGCACGTGTAGCAATAATGCAACATCTCTTTAATCATCAACTTCTAGAACAATCATTTCAACAAGCTTACGTAAATGTTTCAACTTTCACTTATATACTGCATAAATGTACATACATGTTATATTTCCCATATATTCGAATAAAAAGAACTGAATTCTATTTTAAAAACCTTTTTTATTTTGTATCAAAGTGATTTGAATATCAGATTATTTTTTTTAACTCATTTATTAATAAAGTGTAATTAAAAATTAATACTACAACCATATATAGTGAATTTATAACTTTGTTACATACATATTTTTAATATTGGGAGTTTTATTTTGTAATAATTGATCACAGCCTGGAGGTATCATGAGGTAATTGAGCTGCCTTCATGCTTTACTAGACATGGATAATTTAATTTTAAATGTACATGATGTGTCAAAATTAACATGCTAACTAAAAATCCTGTATTATATTATAGCCTTAGGAGTTTTCCACAGATTAGTTTTTGTATATTACCTTTAGCTTGATATTTACAGTACCTTGCTCAATATTTATAAAGAAATTAAAACTCCGAGCATTAAAAAAAAAAAAAAAACATATAAAAATTTAATAACCTCATACTAAAGTTTTATTAATAGATTAATAATATTTTCAGGAGTTACCTGTTAGTTAAGTAATATAAATTTGAAATTTATATAATTTAAAGATGATGGGGTATACTATTATAAAAGTTATAAAAAAGTGATGAGCAATAAATTAAAAGTCTATAAGTAGTACTTTATTGCATTCTAAATATTAATATTTACATTACCTCCTTCATGAAGTCTGCCATGTTTTGACCCGTGATATCAGCTGAGGTGTTTTGGTGGCTGCTGCCACTACCGAAGAATGCCATATCAGCGTTGAAAGTTGAAGAAGAGGTCACTTCTGTTTCATTGGTACCAGATGACCTTGACCGCCACTTGAGAAGGTCACTCAAACCATTCATTAGCTGACGATTTGCATTGTTGGAATCCTCTGAACCCGACCTGGTGCTTGCAAAATACACCCGACTAAACAACTAGATATTCCTATTGCACTACGAAATGCCTTTTTAAAATTAATGACTTTAAAAATGATAAATTTCATTTAAAAATTATTATCATGTATAATATAAATGAGTATTTTAATTTAATTACTCCTTGAAAATATATATTATATTGACACAGTTAAAAATTCATATCTAAAGTAGTATTATAATTATTTAAAAAAATATATATAATATTTTAAATTTAAATAAGAAACAAATACAAAAATCGCCTCAAGATTCCACTTATACTTTGTATCATAAGGCATACCTTAAATAAAATACTCCAATATTTATAATGTAATATGACTAAATATGGAAAAATTATAATTACAATTTAAATTAAAATATTGCCAGTAAAACTACTCCAATATATAAACTCGTTCACTGGTTTTAATTTTACATTTTACGATTGAAATTTAATATAATATTTGCAATTTAAAAGAAAATAATGCATTGTAAAAATAAATATTTGGTAGTAATATTGTTAAAACACATAATATACAGTATTTTATATATATAATATAAAAACGTATAAGCTCAATAAATTGTGAAACTTCTTTATTTGATTATTTTTTCCTAATATTTGCTATTCGTTTTTTACTGACCTTTCTGTCAACTGCTCAACTCGAGATCGTTTCATTTTGTTCATGTTACAAATGGTTACTCCAGGGAATGGAATATCATCTATGATAGCAGCAGTCGTATCCAGGGAAACTATAATAGGATTTTGCTCCCACTTACTCCATATAGCCACGATGAAAAAAGCAGACAAACTAAGGCCTCCAACAAATGCTATTGACCAAAACAGTCTTATGAATCAGAATTTTGAAGGGGGAAAAAAATAAAGGAAGAAAAAAAGGAAAGATATAAGTTTTGTTTTATATGCAATAAATAATAATAATAATAATATATGGTATTAGTTTCATACTTGTCTAAAGGGTGTCTTCTGTCATCGGTGATATATTTGAGACCATGAAGAGATGAGTGGTGGCAGTACTCTCTGAATGTGAGCACCACCCCACGTAGCATTCCCCAACGGTTTGGTCGAGCAGCAACTGCTGCGGCCGCCACTGCTGCGAGTGCTGGGGATGCATGTGGTGATGATTGTTGGTGCCCTAGTGAAGGTTGGGTAGCTAGAGCGGCAACTGCAGCTGGTGCCGAGACCTGGTGCTGGTTAGTAGATACCACAGAAGAAACACGAAGAGGACTCCAAGAACTCCTCTCATAGTTCACCTTTCCACAACGCGACATGAGTGTGAAATTCTACTGACTGACCTCTACTCCACTCTTTCTCGCCTTCATATACCCAACTAATGTCAATACTGTCGTAATTCCTCTGTCTTAATACACTTTCATATACCACATATAAACGGAATTTTTTATCACACATCTACTCTACCATCAAACTCAATTTGCATATCAAATAAGTCTTCTTTTAAATAATTTATTAAAAAAATATTCAAACTATATGTGTGAACTGTTTTCAATATACATATACATAATACATATATATTATTACAATAAACAATAGATTTTTCAATGCCATTTTTGTATTATTACAATTACCTATACTTATACAACAACTGCAATGTTTAACTGTAATGGTAATGCATAAATAAAAGTAGTTTTCCGTTATGAAAACAGTGTTTTAAAAATAATCTAGAAACACATGGTTATACGAATACCATTTTAATTATTTAATTAGCTCTGCTTGAAATTGCAAGAAGTGAAATTTCAGTGATCATTCTAGATTAATTTAAATACCAAAGCTTTGCAGGAAGGTAAATAAATTTACACCACACGCGTGTTAAGCTTTATAGTGAGTTATAAACCTGCTATAAACCTGTAAATAAATTTTGTTTTACAGTAAAAGTAACATGAATTGTGTTCCGCTAGAAATAACAAAATACCTGTTTCTATATTATACATAAGACTTGGCAACTATAGATTTATTTGTGTTAATATTTCATCATTTTAATATATTATGTACTGCTATCATCTTTCTCTAGTATATCGAGGAAATGTCTTTCATGATGAAGCATTATCGATAAATTGTGTTTTTCCAATGATATGTGATGTACTAAGGCATTTTTGAATTTCATATCAGTACGCTTTAAAAGTTACCCCTGCCTGATTTACTAGAGCCCCAAGGGACAAAGAGATGTAGATTTAAAATTCTGAAAGAAGAAAAGCCATCCTAACATTAAAGAAAGAAAGAAAGAGATGAACCTCGAGTCAGTTGGAGCCCACGATACTCGTAATTAATTAAGTGAAAATAGCTAATGGATAACATACTGTATGAAAATTTTTTATTGCAGAAATGAATAGAGGGTACCAAATTATGCTACTCTGAATTTTTTCAGATTTTTTTGAAACCCAGAACTATTTTTAAATAATTATTGAAAGTGCGGCCACGCCCCCTGGAGGCGTCAATAGGCGTCTTGGTTCTATCCTTTTTATTAAGGATTCAAGGGTGCCAACTTAACTTACAGAACTTTTAATAATTATTTAAAAATAGTTCCGGGTCTCAAAAAGATTTGAAAAAATTCAGAGTAGCATAATTTTTGGTGCCCTCTATTCATTTCTGCAATAAAAAATTTTCATGTATGTTGTCCATTGAAAAAATAATGCAGATTTGCAATTGTCAGATCTCCGATCAATAACTTCAACCATACAAGTCCATTAAAGTTTAAAATTATGAATGGGTATTCTATCCTAAGGGTTGTCGGGCACCTGAGGTCTTTCCTGTCCGCCCTCTCTATAGGTTCTCTTGAGTAGACAGGTTAGACATACGGGAAAGTAATAAAAATATAATAACTGCGATTCACGAAGAATTTAGCCAGGTTTCTAACCACGTTTAGCTTAACCAAGTATAATTGTACCTGTTTCACGTGTTAAACCACCTAGTTAAACGTGGTTAAGCTAAACGTGGTTAGAAACCTGGCTAACTTAATCGTGAATCGCGCCCAAAATGTTTAACCAATAAAAAAAAATAAACGAAACTGTATTGCCTTTCGATACTACAATATACCAATATACACATGTACCATGCAGAACTAATAGGTTTGCTCAATAAAATTGCTTGGTGCGGAACGTATCGATTTTTGAGTTGATACTACATATATGCGTGCACAAGGATATTCAGAATAATATAGGAAAAGAAATAAATGTGTACGCTGTCGCTGCGTTTGGTATGACAATGTGCTTGACAGAACGATTTACCAACCTACTCCACTCAAAGTCTGTCGCTAGCACAATAAGGACAAGCGATTGAAAGAAAAAATAGTAGAAAGAGAAACAGCACCGAAGAAAAAAATGGAAATAGCAAAAACACATACTATTTGTATCTAACTTTTTTATGATCATACGTGTAAAATATTGATGAAAAACGCTTCACACTGTTATGTGTGCGAAGCAAATATTCTTTACTTTAGCTCTTTACTCTCTAATGATTTGAAAGAGGTGTGATAGCTGACTTCTGCCATGGGGCTACTACTGAAAAGAAAAAAAAAAAAAAAAACTGGATCAAACTTCTTTATTGCTGCTAGCTGCTGCTATCTCATCCAATATTTATCACCTTCCTGCTCAACTCTTAGTTAAAACTTTCATGGGGAAAAACCAGACTAGTGGAATATTCCAGAACTATAGAAATATATATATATATATATATATATATATATATATATATATATATATATATATATATATATATATATATATATATATATATATATATGTTATTATTCTCATACACGAACACTCCAAAAGTGAATTTGAATTAAAATTGTTAATTAATTTTAATTTACTAGCCTTAACTGTTAATTATTTTAATAAAAAATGGTAAATATAGTTCCTTTATGTAATAAAGATGAGAACTGGTTATAATAATTTTCTTTTCCTCTCTCTCTCTCTCTCTCTCTCTCTCTCTCTCTCTCTCTCTCTCTCTCTCTCTCAACCATACCATAGTTAATTCTATGTAATTACTTTGATAGATCTTGGGGTTTACTAATGTCTCTGATAATACATTCTACTCTATTGCTATAGAATCAACATTAGTAGCATCTGCAGCGTATAATACATGCTTCTTAATCGATCGATGATATCGTTAAAATATATATCCATGAAGTGATTTCAATTCATTTTATTGCTAAGCTCTATAATAACTATATAAAGACAGCATGTTTGATACTTGAATTTGATAACTGTCATAAATTCTAATAATTGAAACATACTGAAATAATTATATTAAATATTAATACCTCGGGATTTTTTTAAATTTATTCCTGCTTTAAAAGGCATTTATTTGTACGTACTGTACTGTACATATGGTCTCTGAGGACTAACAATTGTCATTAAACTTAAATTTTCTCACAAATATAAAGGAGCTTGTTTCATTTCTCCTATCTCCTATACTGCAAACTTTTCAAACTAAATATAAATATTTTTACCGAGAGCATTAGCCTAATAATCAGGGATAAAATTATAAATTTTTTGAAGTGTGTCTATTTAACTATGTATAATTTTATAGGGGTCAAAAGAAAAGACAAAGTTACATATAGACTAATTTTTTTATTGGTATAATAAGCCAACATACAGTAATTTATCAAATAACTCTCAATATATCATAAAAAATATTCTCCAGTCAAAGTAAAGAGTTTACAGTTTATGTTCTTTTTAACAGTGGCCACACACTTAACTTTTAGATACTGAATCTAAGGACAATTTGTGTACTTAAATTGACCCTGTTTAATTCAGTACAAAATTTGTACTGAAAAGTGCATAAAGTACTGAAAATAACGTTTAATTCAGCCATTTAATGTACTGAATCCTAAAACGTCCTTGCTGTAAGGTGAAAATAAAAGTACTGAAAACCCATTCAGTATCTAAAAAGTTTAGTGTGCAACTGTTACAGGAATGGTTGCAGTTACATACAGTTCATCCTATTGTAAACACTTTAATTTGTAGAGAAGCTGGGAAATGAAGAACAATTAAGAAACAAAACAAAAATTGAAAACATGCAAATTATTAAATAGAGATCTAACAAATAGGATTATTTTGCTTAAACACGTAATAACAAGATGCTTTTTTTTTCTCAAAAATTCTGTACGGTTAAAATAAAGAAACATATATTGCAACGTTTATTACGAATATCTATAAAGCTATAATATACAGTCTTTCAAACCATAGTGTACCCCTAGCCGCGCGGAGTAATTCGCAGGTAATTCGTATGCTTTCAATGTTAACTGAACTGAATCACAACCGGAAATCGGTAATCTTTCACTAAAGTAGGGCGTCTCTTTAAACGCTTCATGAACTTCACTTCCATTTAGGAAACGAACTATTTCCAGAGGTAATTTAAGGCTTGAAAATCTGTAGCTGATATATTTTTTTAACACAACAATATTTTAGATCCTTTCTTTTCAATCTTTAATTTTTATATCATCATATTATTTCTTCATTAAAATATGTATGTCTTAAATAAATAATTTGCAGCACATAAGTCTGATCTGAATTATTATAAATCAATTTAATTTACCACCCCTTCAAATCTACAACAACAATTTATACGATACATGTAATAATTGAACTAAAAAATAAACAATAAAAATAAATTTATTGCTAAATAATAAATATAAAATAATATGACAACAACATCAATAATAACAACAAAATGCTAGCTTTTATTTCATAACATCAAAATTAAATGTTCTATAATGTAGTTATATATTTCTTCTTTTTTTTTTTTTGCGTTATCAACACAATCATATGTTACGTTACATCATATTAACCATATTATTATACAGTGAATAAACTACAAAAGTCACTGGAGAGCAAACATAATGTTGTTGTTGTTTTTTCTATTTTCTTTGTTGATTTTAATTAAACACAACAGTTAAAAAAACAACTTATTATTTGAATTACAAGCTGACTTTTTTTTTTTTTTTTTTTTTTTTTTTTTTTTTTTTTTTTTTTTTTTACTATTTTAATTATATTACCACATAGTTCTCTATTGCTGCTTCTAAATGCTGACCAATGACTTAAGCGTATAGTATGTGTCATAAATTTTGATGTACAATATCACACGCTTGATATTTCATAGATATTTATAATAAAACACACTGCATTGTTTTTAACGTTGAACACAAATTACATTAAATAATATATTATAATATTTATATTGTATATAATATATTATTATATATTTGATATTTATTATAACAATTATTTTATTTTTATATCAACAATCGTTTCATATTAATATACATAAATTTTTTTTTATTTATTTTTTTTTTTATTATTTTTTCTTAAAACATGGACCAAAATTTCTGTTTAAGTTTATTCAGATACCGAAGAACATTTATAATATGGTTTTAGCACAAAAATTTGACGCCAAACATAATATATATTATGTTATAATATAATATAAGTACTTGACATTAAATAATAATAAAATTAATTAATATAATACTTTAAACATAACATATTAATATAAGTGATTGCAGCATGGCTCAATATACTGCAACCATACATATTAAGATACAGCCTAGAATATTAATGAGCATTAGAGAAAATTATCATCAAATAATCAAGATTGTCATGAAGCACTCTTGAAGCATTTATAGAATTTAAGAATTAAAAAATAATTTGCTATTATTATTTTGTTCTAATTGTGGAAGAAGAAAGGAAAGCATACTTCAGTAATATATGTAACATATGTAATAATTATATATGCTATGTATAAAGCAAAAATTTTAATTGATTTCAACCCCTTAGGTAAGGTACTCGCATGTGACTCAATATTTATTACTTAGCCCCCATATTGATTAAGTCGAACAAAATTTACTATAAATTATGATTATATTTTAATCTGGCGCATTTTTTTTCACCAGCACATGTGCTTTCTTCTTATACAGCATACAAAATTAATAATTTAATCAAACATAATATATAATCTGACATTTCTAAATGATTTTGATTTAGATATTGTAGAGGTAATGCAATTCAATCAATAATAAAATAAAATTATATAAAAAACTATTTTGAAGCACGTATAAAAAGATTTGTAAATTGATTTTTTTTAAGTGTATATATTTATAGCTTATTACATACACTTTTTGTTTTGTTTTTATGCTCAAACTTAATACATCACAAAATTAATAATAAATGTAAAATTTATCACTTAATGCTCACAGTTCCATGTTGTCCGGAAACTAAAAATGTTTTCTGATCTGAATGTGTTTATGTTTTGTTTTTTTTATTATTTTTTTTCTTCTTTAATTTTTCCATACTGTAAAATGTATATATTATATACGAATATTAAATATTAATAACCATGCAATGCAAGCTAATAGGAAGTAATGATTTTTAATGAGATTAATGAAATTGTCTTGAGCCATGTAATTTATGTCCAGTTGTATAGAAGTCAACCAACGTGAATGTAAGAGTAGTTGTTACAAATATTTAACTTACTATACGGTGAAAATTTAAAATTGAAACGCGAATGCCAAGGACGGACAATACTCAATTGAGAAGAGCAAGCTTGTTTAATTAATTATAGATATTAATTTAACATGTAATAATCATCAATTTGCACATTTAACATAAAATATTATAGATATGTTACAGAGTTACTGTTATAATTAAACATATTCACGTTTTTTTTTTTTTTTTTTTTTTTTTTTTTTTTTTTTTTTTCAATTTAACACAAAGAAAATTCAAGAAAATAACACGCCACTTATTTTTATTGTATAAGCAGATATTTATATATATTTTAATATGATATGATGATTTTAATGGTTGCTTTAATTTTTAGTTGAGCAAAATAAGCTAAATAAGATTTTTGTATTTGTTAGCTTTCAACTTTTCAGAATAATATAAGAGTTAGAATAGAAATGCAAAGAAATGATAGCATGCCTGCTCTATTTTTTCCCCTTGTAAAATCAATTGAATTACGTTTAATGAATATTTAACAAGCCGCTTATCCCGGAGGAAGCAGAATGTAAATGAGTCTGTACCTCAAAGTAAATAGAATTATAATATTTAATTACATTGGAACATTAAAAAATATTTTGTGATTGAATGAATGTTAAATATTTCTCTTCATAAAATTAAAGTACTGAGTAATTAATCTGTAATTAATGTAAGATGAGAAATGTTACTATAATGTACTTTTTTTTAGTTTATTTTTTGTTTTTTCGTGTATTTTTTTAGTGTATTTTTTCGCTGTGAGCATTTTTAATGGACATTGATCTAAATTGTATAATTATGATTGACAAAAAATATTTACAGAATCAGTTTAGATCAAGATGGACGATATTTTAATCCTCAATATATATTTTTATTTTACATTTATATTTCCCAGAAAATCTAAATGTTAAAGATAAGATAAGAAGTACATAGAATGCAGTTTTTAAGAACAAAAACATTTTTAAATATGATTTACATTGACTACAAACATCTTAGAGGCTTGTAAGCAAACAAGTAAAAGCCAAACATTTAACACCAACCTGCATATTAATTAGTATTTTTTTATAATATGTGTCATATTATATCTATTAATAAGAATCTTTTTTAATGTCTTCAAAATAATACAGAATTAAAAAAAAAATCGCTTTATTTTTAACTTCGTACGTATACTATCACTTAAAAGCCCAACTAATTCATTTAAAATGATAAAATGCCGTGATGAAAATATACGAGATGCCGCCTTTTTCTAATATCATTTACACAATTATAATTATATAGATAACTAGGCCGCATTAAAAAAAAATCTTTATCATAAAAAAGAATTTTCCTCATGTATTTATAGATGATGATTGCACACTCATTTAAAATTCTCAAAACATTTAATAACATTTTTATTTTATGTGACATCTTTTTTTTTTCTTCGCGATTGAGCAAGAGAAACAGAGCGAGAAGTACATATTATATATATATAAAAAAAAAGATATCCCTGTAATTTCTTTTCTATAACATTTAAGAGATTTACATCTATTGGAAACCATTAATAATATATTAATATAGAATTATATATATTTTTTACAAAACAATTTTATACAATATATACATTTTTTTTTATTTTTTATTAACATTGAATATAGCTATATAATATATTATATACACTTTAACTATGATAACCAAATATCTTTCTTTTTTTTTTCACAAATAATTTTATAATTAATTCATATATATGTATATAAACATACACTTTTTCTAATCAGTTCGATGCTTAGCAATAATCTTTGGTAGCATTCATCATTTCCAATGGCATAGTTAGTTGAGAAGGATTTTAGGATCTCAAGATTGGCATTCATGGATGAACCGTTTGCCGCCCAACGGTTCCTCCTTAAGGCTGAGCCAACGCATTCTTCTTCGGCGCTGCCCAAATATAAAGGGACTTACTTTGGTAAATATACGCCTATATATGAATTCCTCGTTCTAGGATAAGAAGAAGATGTAGCAAGTATATCACATTCCTTAATTTTCCTTTTACAATTGTTCAACATAGTCTTTCATATTATAAAATATCATTTATATAAATTATATAATAAAAAACAAAAATATTTTTTTCCTCGAGTATTTTATTAATATTTTTTTAAAAGTTAATTGACATTATTTTCAGGTAAAATGTATTAATGATAACCTTTTATTATATTTTTTTACTAGATTATTAAATTAAAAAAACATTAACCCTGTATCTTTATGATTAGTAATTTGTTTATATAATAAGCACTTAAAATATAAAATAATGCATTGGCCTAGCCTTAACTATTACTTTTAATGAAAAAATCGTAATCCTCCATATTTTTTTTAAAAAAAAAATCAATATTATCAGTACTAGACGTATAAAATAACGTTCTTTGGTAAAAATAACACCATTTACATAAGTCATTGTAGAAGGGAAGAATCACAAACTTGAAAAGTGTGAAGTCTATATTTTCGTTTGAATTGGGAAAAATATTTCTTCTTCTTCTTCTTTGTCTTCTATGTGATAAGAAGAATGAAGAGGGTGCGGTGCACAAAGAAACAAGTGAGGGTCAAGTCTCAAATGTTGATAGTTTGTGGAATTGAGCTTTAAATCCAACCCTGGCCATATAGGCAGCTCCATCGGGGCTCAGGGAGGCCCTCTGGAGCAGTCCCCTACCGAGCCACCTTATACAATACAAAACTATAGCTTTTTCGTTACAGAGTCAAGGTAGAAACCGACCCAGAGAGACTTTTTTGGTCGCTGCAAAATGTTTCCAAGTGAAAGATTTTTAAGTTCAATTTTTAGCAAACTACCAATGAAAAAAATCTCCACATTGATCATCATGATAACCATTATCATCTACTTAATCATTCTATTATACTCTCTATATATATAATGATAAAAAAGTCTTATTGCGCACAAAACTAATTTGCTTGACCCAAACTTGATAATTATTATAACTGTTTTTTTATGTATTAAAATCTATGTAATTATTCTATATATTATAGTTTTGTTTATTTATAGATTTAGTACCCTTTTTTTTTTAAATAATTCATTTAAGAATTCGTTTAACTCAAACTACTTTCTTCAATACTTGGTGATGCTAAAGTTGATGGATCTCCATTAATTTGTTTATGAACTGATCTTGTGGGACTAGAGTGTGATACGGACGTTACTGATTGCACAGATTGGCTGGTTTGTAGTGATCGGCTGCATGCCGAGAAGCGCATGATGTAGGTGCCTGCTCCACCTCCTCCGTTACCACCTCCAGCACCTCCTCCTCCTCCAGTATTGCCTCCTGCTCCTCCTGCTGCACCTCCCCTACTCGCTCGCGAGGTGCTGCAAGCTGGCGCCTGGCTCTGTAATTATCATCATCACACCACTTGTTTTCTGCTCTCCAATGGAGAAAAATAAATAAATATTATATCAAGTAGTGATAGTTGTTGCTACTAACATTATAATGTGCTACAAGCTACAGGCAAATTTACATAAAACAAATATTTAATTACTTTTTCTTATTCTTAATTATTACTATTATTTTACATGCATCATAAGTCACAACGCATTTATACAACATTGATTGACATCCATTGTTAATAACATATAAAAAATTACAAAGGAAAACAAAAGCAACATGCATGGTTATTAAGTTGTTACAATGAATAGTATAATACATATTTCATTAACATGTAAATATGTATATTTTTACATTTTAATTCTATTAAATACATATTGTTGTAGAAATGAATTGTTCAGTTCTTACTAAGAGTTACAAGATTTTTTGTTTTCTTAACAACAGCTATTTCTATAACTTTACTATTTTAATTAAATACGTAATTCCCGCCAAACTTACTCCATAACTACACATGACAGGGGTATAATCTTAAATTATAGTATACTTTTCATTTTGGTCACAAGGAAAGAAGCTTTTTTTTAAAAAAATCTATATAATTAATTATATTATTATATTTACACAACGATAACAGCTAATTTTTGCTCCTTTACATCAAACACAAATACAACAGTTTAATTTTTACATGTAACAGTTATATTATAATCATGCACTATAATATAATGAATATTTTGATTTAAAATTTGGAATGGGCACCTTAAATAGCAGAATTTACAAATTATTACGATATTAATTATTTATTTAACACAAGTTAAAACTAGAAATTAAAAATTATATTATTTTACAGTAATTCACAAAACAAACAAAAACAAACAAGAAAAGTGAAAATATGCAGGATGCAAATTATACAACACACTAAGCGTGAATTAGAACAAATAAAATTATTGAGAATTATACTACATTCAGTATATTTTATACATTCTAATTAGATTAATTATTTAATTTGCATGTACAATTTATTGTAGTTTATGCGTAAAAACTGTGTTATATAACGTGTACAAAAATTATATACTATGAAATATTTTTATGGCCTATTTTTTATATAAAAAGCGGATGCCCATTCTTTAGTATGATTTACGTAACACAATAAATGAATAAATACATTTTTTTATATACCTATAAATAAATAGAAATGTATTTGTACACATTATTTAATGTATCAAATATATTAATTGATTATATTTTTTGTAATGATGTTTGTTTGCTTTAATATTTTTTATCAGCGGTTACAGTGACAGTAGCAGCACATCAAGAATGGGCTAAAGAGGAGCTATAACTCACAGGGTCTTCTTGGCTGGCGGAGAAACGAGCAGAACGAACTTGTGTGTTTCCTTGGCGAACATTCTTCTTAGGTTGGAATAAAACAATGTAAACTTTAGGTGTGAAAAGGCAGCCTAAAGCTACACTTGCGCTTATATTGACGCACATACACATGCTAGCAATTTGCACCTGAAACATTTTAAAACAAGAAATGACAATATTAGTTTTATACCTGTATGTTATAAATTATAATATATATATAAATATATATATATAGTCCCCCATGTAATTAAAATTTATGAATATAACACAAGTAAGTAATTGCATGAATGACGAACGAACAAGTAAAATTATTATGCATGAATGTATTATATAATTAAACAAGGCTAACAATGACCTGGTCCCTAGGTTAAATTAAGCAAATATAGTGAGGTAGGTTTGATAAAATAGAATTAATGCAGCATGTTTTACATGCAGATTCTGCCATCACATATTATGAACAAATATGTACTGATATATTAGTCAGATACTGTTAATTTATTATGTAGATACAGTAGCCCAAACAATGCTCTAGATTAACAGAAAGCAAATGAATTTTCTGTAATTAAATTTATTTTGCGTTTTTAATTTTGGAATCCTTGTACAGAGTACATAACAGATAAATCTTAATCGTTTCTATTATACAGTTTCAGAAATAAAAATGATTTTTTAATAATTTGAGAAACCCGTTCACTTTCCGCTACTTCCGGTGGAACTTTTTATTTCGGCGTACATAAATGTGAATGTTATTAAATTGCTGCCAAATTCCATGAACCTTTAATACTGAAATGTCCTAAAACTTAAAGGAAGTAAAAATAATGAAGAAATTAGAATTTGAAAGATATCACTAAGTATATTCGTGGTATTTTTGTTGTACAATTATAACTTTTTAATTTAGACTTGGATGATATTTAGTTACTTTTATCACGTGATATTGTAAGCACTAAAAAATAAATAAAGAACTTAATTATAATAATTGTTTTTTTATACGTGCTTATTTTAACCAGTCTCCCGCCAAGTTTGAGATACGTCCATAATTTAACATTGGTTTGATATTTTAAAATATTATTGCTAAAAAAAAATATGTATATAGATCGTCGGTTCATAAAAAATTAATTTTACAGCTATTGCTCTGGGGGATATGTCTTTGAAAATAAAAAATCAATTTATTAAAAACCAAAACATAAATAACATTCTTATATTAAAAGTATAAGAAAATCAACACTTTGGGAGCAAAAATGTGATACATGGGATATATATAACAAACCTCCCCTGGGGCACTAACAGCCATGTAATTTTTTCTCAATATTTTGTATATACATTGAATTAACTCTAAATTCAGCCTGAAGGCTTACAGAATCAAATATTAAAACAGTGATGAAAAAAAAGTTGTAAATTTGTTTTTCAGATATGATTCGAGTGAAATGAAGACGAATAAAAAAGTTTATGGAGGGAATAAAAAAGAAAAAAAAAAAAAACACATTTTTGTGATAGGAAAATATATTATTTTTACTCGAATATATTTTAATAGTGATGATATTATTATATGATACTAAATCTATGCTTTCATTTTCTTACCTTGTAATCATTATTAGTGCCAAAATATATAGGAACAAATGCAAGCCACACAATACATGTGCTATACATGGTGAAACCTATATATTTAGCTTCATTGAAGTTTTCTGGAATTTTTCGTGTTTTGAAAGCGTATAGAGTACAGAGTAGAATGAGAAACATGTTGTACACTAAAGACATCATCAGAGAAAATGTAGACACTCCACAAGTGAGCACAGCAGTAAGTGGATACGGGTAGATTTCTTTGACATCAGGCTGCTCAAATATAAGCCACACAAGGGCTCCACACAGCTGTACTGACACGATTCCTGAAACACACATAAAGCTATCTATCTAGAAGTCCATCAACAAAATCATGATCTTTCCCTTCATACATCCAGTCTCTCCCACTTTCTTCCTAACAAAATCAATTTATCTTCCATCAAAGAAGGCAAGCACAATATCTCCACCGTCTTATCTCTTTACTTTTGATATAAGGCATATAAAAAGTTTTTTTTAAAAAAGAAGTTTAGAACTGCAACTGAATTCCAATTACATTGTGCTAACTAGAAACGTTAATCTTGTCATGATATAATAAAAAAAAGCAACTCACACTTATAACACAGATATAAAAAAAGTTATCTTGTTAAAAAACTTTGAAGTTTCATTATTTTTTTTAATTATTAAATGTAATAATAACTTATTTTACATGAAATTGTATTTAAGAATTTTAAATATGTGCATGCAGGACTCTTGTTTCTTTTTATTAAAGTTTCTTTTAATTTTTATTCTTTTTGGGTAAGATAAAAAAAATAGGGGTTTGGCTTTGTAAGCTGTACTAATGTTTTAGAACCAAACGTTTTTGTGAAACTCTCATAACTTTAAGGGCTAACCACAAAAATGTTTTTGTGACTTTCTTAGATTTTCTGTTTTTTGAAGCTTATACCATTTTGTAAAATATGTACTCCCCACCTTGTGAAAATGCCATCTCATGGTAAGGAAAATTTTCTGGGTCGATGACTTTGTAAAATAAATTTCTTTCTCCTAGCAAAGTTAAATATTTAATTTTGATCAAATTAAAGACAGTTTTCCAAACCTTTTGATTTTCAAATATTACGTACATACACAAGCTATCTTTGATTTTATTGCTTATATTATGATTTTATAATATAATGGACAACAAACATGAAATTTTTTTATTGCAGAAATGAATAGAAGGTACCAAATTATGCTACTCTGAATTCTTTCAGATTTTTTTGAGACTCAGAACTATTTTTAAATAATTATTGAAAGTGCGGCCACGCCCCCTGGAGGCGTCAATAGGCGTCCAGTCTATATCCTTTTTATTAAGGCTTTAGGGGTGCCAACTAAAATACAGGACTTTCAATAATTATTTAAAAATAGTTCTGAGTCTCAAAAAAATCTGAAAGAATTCAGAGTAGCATAATTTGGTACCCTCTATTCATTTCTGCAATAAAATTTTTTCACATGTATGTTGTCCATTACAATATATGATCTGCCTTTAATAATACTGGGAACTAATGAGATTGAATTTACTTACCCAAACATATAAAAATCTGTGAGCGAGGTGAAGTGCAGGAAGGTCGTTTGATGCTCCTAATTCCACGGTTGAAGATACGAGAGATGCGATTTGTTTTTGTTATAATTGCACTATAGCATATAGAAAGACAAATTCCCAATCCAACTCGTAAAATAGTGCATGAAATAATAGTTGGTTTAGCTAATATAACAAATGTCATTAGATAGCAAGATAGAATACCAGTTAATAAAACGTAGCATAATTCTCTACCAGATGCCATTATAACTGGAGTTGTATTATATCTTATGAATACTGCAATGGTAAACAGTGTTCCAATAATACCTATTACAGAGAAAGTTGTAGGAACCATAGCCCAAGGACTGTGCCATTCAATCACTTCCGCTGGCAATTTGACACAAAATGTTTTGTCAAAGCTCGGTGCATGGCCAGGTTCACATGGTTTGCACGTGTCATTGAACACAAAAGCATCTTCCCTGCAGGCAACACAACTCCAACAACATTGATCCTGTGAAACAAAATAAACAGATCTAAAAAAAACGCCTTCTGCTTCTATTTTATCATATATATACAGTATTTTAAAATAATGAGATTTTTTTTTTTTTTTTTTTTTAAAGAGAAATATTTATTTTCAATTTCCATGCAAGTAATTTATTCTGTGGGTATTCTTCATGAGAATGTTTACATTTTATTTGTACTGTTGTTTTAAATTTAATGAGTGCTCTCACAAAGTAGATAACCAGATTTGTAATTAACCATATGGTTATAGTGTCAACATAATATAATAATGTTAACCGCAGCTTATGAGAAACCTGGTTATATCTTTCGTGAATGGTACCCAATATTTATTTTAAAGTTTAAAAATACAAATAAATTGTGATGGAATCAGGGCAGTGATTTTAATTACACATTTTTATTTGATTTAATTGATTTATGACTTATATAATTATGATGGTCTGTACTTGTTTATTAAGTAACTCTATTTCACATTGGTTGATTTTACTATTTTGCTCTAGCATAGTCAATATAGCCAGAATAAAAAGGTATTACACAATATTCTATTTGTCCTGTAATATATTACACAGTAAAATTCTTTACAGTCTACTTTATCGTGAGTGCATAAATAAAACTGTAAAATAATTTGACAATACCCCTTGTTGAAATGAAAATAGTCGAATGTGTAAGAAAAATTTTACACGCAGATCCACCATACTCTTAAAGAGTAAGATAAATTTAAATTAATTTTGAATGTCAGTTGAAAACATTCTTCCAAGCGATGAGTCAAACTACATTTCCATCACCTCGCTATGTCTTGGCAGATAGCGGCGAGCAAGTTTAATTCGCGAGAGTAAGTAAGCCTGCCAGATAAGAAGTCTACTGGTTTGTCAGACTGCTCAGATGCTGATTGCTGACCAATACCATGTACTTCACACATACGGTGATTATCAGTGAGCCAAAATTCATAGAGGGCTGAAACGTCATAACTCTCGCAGACGGAACGTGCTTTATACTACCTGCCAAGCCATATGGCGGGGTGGCGGACACGATGCTTGGAAGAATGTTATCAACTGATTGCGGGATGTGATAGGATTTAGGATGATTGGGATATGTTAAATTAATTTTAATTTTATTGAAGGCTTAAGGTTTAATGGGTTATATCACTTAAATAAAAATAAAATCAATATACGAATTCGTAAATGCATTATGTTAAGTTTCAGTGAAAAAAAAAATATCAATTACTGTCAAAATGTGTCCATTATAACTTTTAATGTGAATATATACTCACTTGAAAGTTTCGAATATGTCCAGTTGGGCAAGATTCACTGCAAATTGATTTTGGTATAACTGGATTATCATTCTTCCATTTAGTTCGTCCAATTTCAAGTTTCAATCTAAAAATAAAGTATATATTATACAATATAAATACAAAAATTTGCATACACATATTTTATAAACATGATATATATATATATATATATATATATATATATATATATATATATATATATATATATATAGATGTTAATCAAACATTGGTTAAAATATACAAAAAAAAATGCGGTTTAAAGTGTAAAACGTAAAGGAGATAAAAGAGAAGAGTTGATTTAAAACACATTTTATCTAGAAACCCCTTGAGTTTTAAAGGAGCCGAACCAACATTCATTCAATGTATATAAAAACCACAGCTGCTGCCTGCCGAAGTACTGGCTCAACGCTAAATACAAAGTAATGTATATATATTATATACAAATATAGTGAACGGTGGCCACAGAGCTCCGAGCTTCTGTATTGCCCACCCTCCTCTGCCTGCCCGTTGCCAGTACGTCCTATCAAATACTTACTCTTCCTCCCAAGTTCCAATGAGAACGTAGTCATACTTTTCATCACGTTTCTGATATTGATATATGTTGTAACTTCCATAGGCATCTCCATCTTTATTAAAACGAATTTCAGTACCTTGGCGACCTAGAAAAAAAAAAGAAACGTATAGCAGTTTTTTTATTATTATAAAGAAAAAGCGATGTAATATATTTTATATATTTTGCGATGAAAGCAATAAAACCACAGAAACCACTGCAATAAAAAAAACATTGGAAAAAAAGATGGTATCTTATTGAATCAATAACTTAATTAATTAAATCTTTTTATCCTTTTTATATGAATAAAAAAAGATAAAATATAAATTGAAAGATTTTTTTTATGTATTTATATTTACTGATGGGTATGCAATTTGCCGTGTAGAAATGCTCGTCTGGTTGCATACTTCCTCGCCAGATTACATTTATGATTTTTTTATATTAAAAGCTGTATACATTTATAAAAAAAAATAGTTATAACTATTTATTTCCTTGAAAATTTCAGGTATTTATTTGTTTTTTAATTGCACGAAACACATGTTTCAATGGCCATGTTTTTATTTACTTGCGAATGGTATTTGATAAAAAAAAATTATTTATACAGGTTGATATTTAAAAGTATATTGATCTGTGAACTTTATTACGGAAATGCCATAACTGATCAGTAACCTTGCTGATTAAATCCCTATCTCTAGTTGTATCACTGTTAAAATAAAAACTTGGGCCGTTGAGGTTAGCGATTGATTTCTTAATGCTATCGTGTTTATATAAGTGAGCTCCAGATGCAAAACCAGAAATTTAACATCTTACAATAAATGTCATTTTCAAAATTTATAGATAAAAAATAGCTCTTATCAGAGATTGCAATTGTCTGGTTTTACATCTTCAAGTTTATAATAACAAAACTCTTTCAGGTTTAAACTGGTGTGTTAAAAAAAAGGTGTATATTTCAAAATTTTGAAATTGAAAACAATTAGGATTCATAAAGAACATAACAAATATACGCAATTGACCCAATTTAACTAAAATGCTAACTTCTACTTTCATTGAGTTATAATTATTTTTCTTTTTTAATTGAAAAATGAAACAAAAAGTTAATATAATCTAGTGGAGGTTTAATAAGTTTGCATGTTAAGAAATATTTTAGCCATACACAATTTCAATACAAATTCATCCCCTCTAATAACTAGCTATATATAATGGGGGCGATTCACGAAAGAGTTATCCAGAAAGTTATCCGCGTTTCTCACTAACCGCGTTTAGCGCCAGCCTAATTCAATAACACTAAACGTGGTTAGTGAAAATCCTGGATAACTTCCTTCGTGTATCGCGCCCATTAATAAATCTGCTTATTATAATGATTTAGTATTTGAAATATAAATAATAGTATTGTAATTCACTCTGAAAAGAGAATATTAAAATTTTAAACTAGATTATGTAAAATAAATATATAATCTATAACTATATATGAAGATTATAATGGAAATACTATAGACACAGAAAATCAATGATGTCTGTTTGCCAATAATATGAAATAATAACAGTGTATATTATGGTTTCAAAAAAGATATAATGCAAAATTAGCTTGTAAATTTATTTTTCTTGTACTGTATTGAAATGAGAGTAATATAAAAATTCTTTCTCACCTGTAAAGGTGACATTTCGTATGTAACGTAACAGCTCTGGTCCTTGAGGTGCAGGTCTTAATTTGTCACACAGAGTAAAAGGTTCTGTTCCACAAACATCAGTTATCAAGCTATGTATTGCATGAGCCATAGCATAAACAGCATCAACTAAAAGAAAAAAAAAATAATAATATGATTGAAGAATAGTTATAAATTTTATTATTAAAATATAATAATATATTATGCACATACCCACAAATGGTACAAGTCCTTCCTGTTCATAATCATTAATCTTCTCATATCCTGTACATGGACGTGTTGTATTATCTCCTTTTTCAAATGTACATTTATTATGTTGGCTCCAAAATTCTCTAAACCAGACATTACGACAGTTGACCAGCTTTTCTCCATCATGTAACAGCTGAGTGCTGTTCTCTCCAGCCTCCACACATGCGTCGCTGTCCAAACGAGGCCGCAGGCTTTTGTAGTAGTCGTCAAATCCTATACCACAAACCATCAACACCAAATTAAACTGTGGCTTTAACCACTAACCACTTTTTACATACATTATATACATTTATACGTATTTCTATTGTATGTATATATGTATATCGTATTACACCATAATTTACCATATATATACTGTACAAATTACATTTATATAATATAATTTACTTATACCACAAAATCCTTTGATCATAAAGTGATTGTACAATTCAAAAACATTGAATCAGTTTTAGTACCAAATGAGATAGCTGAATTATATTACAAAAATAAAAGCATTATATTATATTGATCTTTTGGTAATCTGTAACATATTATAGTCAAATCATCTTTTGTAAAAGTCCTCGTATATTTAGATAAAACAAGAAAACAGGATATAAAATAAAAATATTGACGAAGTGATTTTGCAATGAAAAAAAAAAAAAAAAAAAAAAACAGAACTCGTTACTCTTGGAACAAAGTCAAAAAAATGTTCTAGTCTTGATTTCTCACGGGAACTTGAATGGCTGCATAGTACAAGGACAAAGGAAGAGGATATATGTTTGTTGCATATATTCTATTGGGAAAAACATTAATATTATGCAAATATTATTAATCAATATACAGTAACCTAATTGCTTATCAGTATATAGAGGACAAGAGCTTGGATATGAATATCATGCTTTCATAATTGTGTACCAGTTTATTGATGTGCAAATATTGACTAAATATGTAAATTGGTCATTAAAATTTAATTCGTTTGTGCAATACTAGTGAGGCAAGATTTTTTTTTTTTTTTTTTACTCTCAATCGTATTATATTAGAGTACAAATAAATTAAAAATAATGAGATATTCAAATGTATATATATAATAATTCCAATAAATTCAGTCAATATATTATTTAATCTTTTTTAACTACTGCATGGAGAAAGAAAATTATTAGTATTAATGTGATATCGAGGTTAAATTGTTAGGCAAGTTTTAATCACCAGCTGGAGTATGATTAACGTTTACACCAGAACGTATTAAGGAAAAAGTCAGCTGTTGAATCAATGTCAACAAAAACAAAATACTTAAAACATAAAATATCATCATTGAAAGTTTAATTTTACCAGTTGTACAACCCTTGTACTTAGTATTTAATTTACTTTATTTTTAATTCCTGATAATATTGTTTTAAAAAAAAAAGTCTGGAGATATCACAATATTTTGTTATTTGTGGTATAATTCAATCCTTCTTGTAAGAGCCATTGTGTTGCTATGCTTAGAAAAGCTATCTTCTTATCTACTCTGTTTTCCCTAAACCTCTCTCAGAAATACTTGGAACATGGAGCTTTTAGACCTTTTTGCAAACAGAGAATTCCTATGTCAAAGTTTGTTGGTTAAGTAATCATAAGTGAGTGAGTATGTATTACGTTTTGTTATTGCTTATACATTGTGAATTTTACTTCAAGCATGAGTAATAAATTATCCTTTCATGTATTTTAAGCAAATAAATGAAGGGAAGTTGTTGTGTATTATTAAAAAAAAAAAAATCTTCAAAATTTCACAAGAAGCAATAGCTAAGGGGAAATAGTGTTGTGTATAAAGACGTTGTAAAATCCGACATCACAACATTTAGAATAATTAGTTGCTGCAAGTTAAGTGACAACAAGAATCTTACGTTGGATTAGGCTTGATTAATTGAAGCCACAACGTTGTTGCAATAATAATATACTACTTTTAGAATAATTATTCTATATAAATGCAACTTGATGTAATATTGTTGCTACTATTTTCTAGAATAAATACAAATATATCAAACTAGATTTTTGTATCAGTTTTCGTGTTAGACTTTGGCGCCATAGTGTAATGCTTTCAAAAATAAATTTACTCACAATTTAATGATAAATTTGCAGTTGCTAATAAAGTTGTAATTAAAACATTCAAATAAATCAGATGATAATTATATTATTTTCTCTGTTTAAAGTGATCTTTAGGGTCATTTATATTTTAACAATCTAATTATTATATTTCACAATAGGTAGAATAAAAAATAATGCAAATAAATAAATAGAAAACAAAAACTCATGCTTTAAAACAAGAAACTTTTTAGTCCTCGGACCACACAGCACGCACATTCAAATTTTGCATTATTAATACAGGAGCAAGAGATAAATGTAAAATGTTTTATATAGAGAGAGTTATGAATCGATATTATCGAAGCCTTAAAACGTTTAATATGAACACTGTACGTAAGAATAGTATACATGGTAGTTTTAGTAAATTATTTTTTTTTGTTAAACCAAAGTTAGTTAACGCAATACTTTTACCTTTTTTGTCGCAATAGTTATTATAAATAGCGTGTTTCATTTAAAATGCATTATAAAAATTTTCTTTATAGTTGTTATGTTTTGACTTTTATTGCTGAGTATTTAGTATCTTACCTAATACTGGAAAATTAACTATGTTCTGACAAGACAAGTATATTCAAGTTCATTTTTTTTTCCTCGCATGATTTTGCCACATTTATTATTTAAGAATAATAAAATTCATCGCTCTGTATTTATAAAGATGACTAAATTTGTCTGAAAATTATGGAAATTATACGAAAGTCAACAATGTCGAAGAAATAAATCATCGCTATAAATTCTGAATAAATGTTACTTTATTTACTCTGTGAATTAATTCATAAGTTGTCCTTTATAGGAATAACATTTTGCCACACTAGCCATGACAATTTTTTTTTTATTTCTGAGTATACAATAAAAAAAATACAAATAAAAATCGGAAGAGTAAAATCAATACTTCTCTTCTTATATTTTTAATATTATTTGTAACTGGCTTCTATTAAAAAGCTACAAATGCTCTTCGTTGAAATATGATTCTTTAAAAAGAATTTGATTTTTTTTTTCTTTTATGTTAAAAAGTTTTTGTGCCTCTTGTATAAGTTTATTTCTATGCCAAGAGAGAGAGAGAGAGAGAGAGAGAGAGAGGGGGGAGAGAGAGAGAGAGAGAAAACAGTAGTAGTTAAAAAAAAGTTTAATGTCTTTTTGAATGGCAAGAATTGTGTTCGTAATAATAACTGTGTCAGCCAGCTTCTTGAACTTGCCCAGTAAGAAGAAGAAGACTCAGAAAACTTTTCTATTGTTACATTTCTCTCTCTCGCTTTCTCGCCTGTTTGGTGCTTCTATACCCCGATAGCTTTCCACTCACCAATTGTAAATTGTTATAGCGTAAGCAGTGCAAAGGCGGGAATAACGTTAGTGGAAGCTATGGGCAAAGGTCTTTCTTATATATATTATGTATAGAGTTTGTAAAAAGGAAATGAAGGAGATAATGATAATGATGGGCTGTATAAAAACACTCACCTTTTAGGGCAGTTCGTCGAGGCAGAATAGTGATGGCTCCTTCAGCGGCCCACTCCTGGTCACGCACGGGGTAGACCTTGGCCCCCCATGAGTCACTTCCAAACCAAAGGAAATGACCTGTTTTGTTGGCACGAACTGTAGCTTGCAGCAACTTCCTGAGGTGATAACCACAAACAAACAAACATGTAGCTAAAAGGGAAGCAAATTTGTTATGTTCAGTCAAAAACACCTTTTTATATGATAAAGTACCTGTAGTTGGCATAGCAACACAATGTTCATATTATGTAATATAGGTATTTCAGTTAATTTAAAACCGGAAGGTTTACTAATTGCAAATATAGCAATAAAATTAAATCTCCCCTAGGTCATTTATTGTAAATTATTGCTTAATAATATATACAGAAACATATTTTCATAAATATATATATTTTTTAATTATGTATTTATTACAAAAATGGAAAGGTAAAATAAAATCAATTTCTTCTTAGAATTTTGGTTTGTTCCTAATCAATACTACACTACAGCCAATTATCTTAAGCAAACGTTTTATTTACCGTCTTTGAATAAATAGTCTAAACTTGTATTTAAATTTAATTTTAAGAAAGATAATGCTATAGAGGAATTTTTACTTTCTTTTGATTGTAACCAAATTTTGACAACAGTATTTTTATGATACGCTACTTTAATTATATTCACTATATTGCCATAACTTTGCATAATTTATTTATATACTTTTGAACATCAATACATCAAAGAAAAGGGAAAACAAAAACCCTTTGAAGTTATTTGTTATAGAGACATGACATGTGTGGACATTTGCTAGTGATCAAAGTTTTATTATTTTATCTGCTTATCGTATGTATATAAAATATATATATTAAATGACAATTATGCAGACTACGTACAGTAAATAAATACTGTTAATATTTATATTTCGATGTTCAAATTTCACATTGCAAACCTTTTTGAACATTTTAAAAATAAAAATCTGAACGGGAAAGAATTTTGAAATCATCACTATCATCAGTGTTTATCCGGTCAAAATAAATGTCAATATTTTATGTAACGATAGATTGAAGTAAAATTAACAATTAATTTAACGTAATCCTGTCTTACTGCTGGCATTGATGTAAATTCTCCTTTCATTCATATTTATAAATAGGAGACCTGCAGTACATAATCAATTAGTAATTATATAAATAGGTGTTTATAAGTTTAATATATATTATTTTATTCTCGACGTAAGTCTCTCATGTGAACTCGTGTTCGCACAACACTCGATTATGTGAGCCTATATTAGCATGTAGAAACATACCTGGTATTATCTTCATCAACAAACATCACAACTCCCCTGGCGTTGGCTTTTTGTACCAATTTTTCCACAATCCTATCAAAATCTTCTGTTTTGGAATTACGAAGAATTTTTTCCGATACAGCAATACAAATTCCAGCTGAAGTTGCTAGGTCGATGAAAGAAGCAATACCCTGGGAAAAAAAGAAAGGAAACAAAAAATATATTTATTTTATCTATATAGAGAGAAAAAAATCATATTTTTTTTTTCACTGTACACATTTGAATTTGTATATATTCGTAAATATGAAACCTTTGTAGTATTCAATTCATTCTACACTTCTTTTTCATATACATCCTCAAAACTTCCATACACCACGTCATACGTACAGTATATACATATATATACACTCACCCCTTTATATAGAATAAACTTTACAAAACTAACATGAGGAGAGTTTGAAGCTTCAAATCATGTTTGAGTTAGTAACTAAAGCAAGCAGAGCTTTATATACTATATAGATACCGTCCGCCACCATACGTGTGTAAAGACCTAACAATGAAAAAGGATTGTACAAACAAGATAATTTGATTGAAATGATTGGCTATTCAGCAATACATTTTTTTACGTGACCATCCAACTAAAATGATATTACTATCTATATATGAGTACCTTTGTTTTTTTGATCAAGGTAATTAAAGCAGTAGTATATAGCGAGTGCTATAATAAAGCAGAAGAGAATATTAAAACGGAAGTAATTAAGCGCAAAATAAAATGAAATTATAGTGTTCATTGGTTTATAATTCTTTCTATTCTTCATATAAACGTGTAAAAAAAAATGATCAGCTTTTATTCTATGCATGAAAAGGAAAATGAAAGATTTATGATACCCATAAATGATTTCTATTGTAATTTGAATGGTACATTAAAAAATAAGGGAGAAAGAGGTGAAGGGAGAGAAGAATTTGAAAAAAAAAAAATATATATATATATATATTAATTCGTAATAAGTAAGGGGGGTCGCAGACAGACTTCGCATCGCATGGTATGATATCGTATGACTTCGTATGATAAAAATTTAGAACCGGTTCTAAATGAGAAACTTACGATGTCATACCATACGATACCATGCAAAGCTGTGTGCGCGCGCATACCTGATCGCATAGTTTCATATTTTTTTTATCATACGCGGCGAAATCATGCGATTCTGACTGCGACTATAGCCTATAAAGTTTACTGAATTTTAATAACAAATTTAAGTAAAATAAAATCCTTTTTGATACACCGGAATATTTCTTTAGGATATTTTGAAACTAATGAAGCTAATCAAGTAATAAATATAATCAAAATGAAATAGATAAACCGAATGATAAATAAGGGTAGAAATAGAACATTTTTAGCTTTTAGTTGGTAGCGTTGATTAGTAAGCTTAATTTTATAATTTGAAAAAAATCATGACAAACTAAAAAATAATATAAAAGTAAAATAAAATGTTTACTGTCTCATTAAAAAGTTACAGCGTTTTAAACAATTCTTATTAATATTTTTATAATGAATATTATAAATACACGTTAGTCTGTTACCTTCCATATAAAATTCATAAAACCAACAATTTTTTCAAACGAATAATAATAATTGTTTATTCGAATTCTACATAAAATAATATGTTTTTGTAATAAGAAAAAAAAAAAAAGTTTTATAAATATATATTATTGTAAGGAAAATAAATGAACCATACTACACGCAGGTTTAGTATATTATTCTATTACGACCCGTACAACGATAAGGGCAAAGGCGAACGAGGCGAGGCGAGGTGAAGGTGTTACCACCACTATTGTGAACCATATTTCTTGTCTGCTGGGTGCATTACGGGTGCTCTCTTCCCACCCGCCTGTCTGCCCACTGTATGGTGCTTCCTAGAGCGGCCTGCTGCTACTAGTTGGGCGAGCTTGCGAGGCACCGAGCCGTACCATCAAGCGAAGTAGCAGAGAGGAAGAGAAGATTGCAGCAAGCAGAGAGAAGGGATGATAAAGAGGGTGTCGAGGTAAAAGATAGGAGGAAGGAGATTCCCGTCCACTTAAGTGATTTAAAGGGTTTAAGACTAGAGGTATGACTAAAGCATAAGAATATTTGTCTGTAGTAACCAAGATAATATATAGTAACAAAGTATTCAGAATAAATCTTATAAATGTTATTATTTCAAATGCTTCACAAATTTTTGATTTTTTCAAAATCTTCCCTCTTTTTTTTTTTAAATGTTATTTTAATTAATTTATGAAGTATTTCAAATGAGCTACTAGACAGAAACTTATCATTTAATTAAAAATGTGAAGTATGCATTTTATAAATTTTATAAAATGTTAAGAAAATATGTGCAGAGAAATTTTATATAATATTCTGTTTTACAATTTTTACTGCAAATTTAATCATGAGATTCATGAGCACAAAACACTTTTTTATTTTTTCTTAATTTAAAAACTGAAGTTAAGAGTAGCCTTTTTAAAATTAGTTTTACATAATATAGTGTTTTTTGAATTGAATAAAGATACGATGATTTTTTTTTTATTTAGCTTTGAAAAATTGTGTGAATATGTTAAGTGCTCACGTTAAGCTTTAAAAAGCAACTTTTTTTATTACAGTTTTATTGACAAAGGTTGAGAAGGTTTAAATTTGACAAGATGAATGACGATACTTTGCAAAAGTGTTTTAGCAAATTTATTACTCAAGATTTATTAAGCTTTTAAACTAGATTTTGCTTTAAACTGTGAGATTATAGAGTTTAAAAAAAGAAAGGGAAAAAAATCAGCTGACCGAGTAAAAAGGTTTTGACATTTGACGTTGTTTTACGATCTGTCTCGTATACAACTAATAAACTGAACATTTTTTTTTATCCCACACCAATATAGCAGCTAGCGCCAGGCTATGCAGCAATATCAGAACTTAAAATAACATTTCCTCTCGCCTCTCCATCTCTTCTCCCTCTGCATACGTTCGTGGTAGCACCATATGCTTTGTCTACTTGGCAAGATGGGTGTGAATTTATAGCCAGCAGAGAACCCCTGTAAACTAGCCTTTTCCAAAGATCTAACCTTTTTGTCTTTTTAGACACATCTATAGTCAACTAGTAAACAAAATGAAAATCTATGTTGGCAAATTTGAGATTTATTAAAAATTATAATTAAAAAATAAAAAATAAATTTATATTTAAGTAATAAAATATTCAGTTTTAAAGTTTTTATCTCTTATCATGAAAATTGTATAATTATATAGAAACATTAACTGTAAATTTAGTAGCTGTTTTTTGGTTGTTTACTTAATTATATACTAATATATTATATTTGTTAAGAAATCAAATTATAAATTTGCCAAGCACTGTTATATTACACAATGGCTAATGAACTAATTAGAGACACTCTGTTTTTATTTACTGAAAGCAATCAAAGTAACAAAACAAATAAAATACCCTCCAAAATTGTTACACACCATTTATAATTATGCCATCTGCTTACGAAAGATTATAATTTATTTTAATTAATAATATAAAATTACCATATAGAGCGTTATATTCTAATTAATATTAAAATAAACATAATATACCGTATAATTATATTGTAGTTATTATTATATTATTTAGTATTATTCATTAAGAAATTATTATTTTGTTACACATTGGATAATGAGATTATAAGCAGCTCTAATTTTGTCTGTATATAATATATTATATGTATTTTGGGGTATTATTTTAAATTATAAGGAATTTTATTTTATGGATCGAGGATTTATAAGGATGCTGGTTGCATGTCTTTTATAGTCAGCCAAGCAGTCAGGGAAAGCATCCAAGCCAAGAACAAGGCAAGTATAGTCAGCATTTTCAACAGTACAGTACAACACTCGCTTGCTACTCCAGTGGCTGCCTGCAAGCTGCCGCCGCTTCATTATCCTCTGATTGTGCGAATTGCAAAGGCTTGTGCTTGCTTGCCTGCTGCAGCCTGCCTGCTTGCCTGCTTGCTTGCTGTCTGACCCTGCTTTAAGAACTGAGATAGGACGAAGATGATTTTAACAAAAAATAAAATATTTTGAATATATATATATATAATATACATACATATATTACAATTTACAATGATGTCAAGTTCCATATACATTCTCCATTCTCATATACATATAATAAAGCAAAACATGAAAAAAATGCAACATTTATGTAATAAATATAAATAAATATTTATTCTCTTACTATACTCTATATAAAGTTACTAGTTGTAATATTAATAAATATATGTAAGATTTAAATAATATTATTTTAGTTTGTCCAAAATGATGATAATATATTATAATCATTTAATATGTAATAATATGATTAATATATTATAAAAAAATTATTTATAATATTGTGCTGATATACTGGCAAGAAGTGCAAGAACTTACAAAAGAAATATTATTTACAACACTTGCATGTACGTACGTGACGTGTGAAAAAAAAATTAACTGTATAGACCATAATAATCAATTAAACTTTTTATCAGTAATTAATTAATTAATATATTATGTTAATTTGAATTCAATAGTCGTGGTATATAATGAACACAAGAATGAATTCGTATCTAGTTAACTAATTTATGTCAATTATGACTAATTGGCATTAATTAAATAAATTTATATTGAAATGATGCTAGAATAATTGGATTTAAAATTGCCTACAATTTGAAGTAATTTAATCTTCGTATTGCGATGCATAAAAACTAGCTCATTAAGTGGAGTGGAGAGCGTGTATATAGAAGAAGTTGGTTCTAAAATTGAGGTACGGCCGTGAGGGAAGAAACTGTGGTGCCGTTGTGATGTATTGTTGGGAAAGAGAGTGTATGTCCGAGCTAACTTTTTGTACATCAGTAATGAGGCAAGAGGCTACATACAGAACTATTGCATATATACACCTTTTGGTGGTGATGTATATATACATCTAAATATATAAGGACTACCCTTACATAACATAGCAAAAGCTTTGCAAGTCTGAAAATCAGAGGTAGAGTATACGATTGGTAAGTGACCCCATGGTAGTCGTATATAGCCGTGGGGTGAATGATGCTGGTCTACTGTGAAGCTTATATTATTAATATTATATAATATATAGCTAGTTCAAATGATAGGATATTCAGGATATTCAACCTATATATAGCAGCAGTCCATGCGTGTAGTGCAGCAGTTTTCAAACTTTTTGACTTGAGTCCCAGATAATATTCAATTCAAAGATGATGTCCCATTTTTTTCTTCCCCACTGCTTTCCTATTTCCCTACCTTATTAACCACGTAGCCTTGCTCGCCATTACCCGATTTTCATGAAGTCCCAGATGAAAAATCTCACTGTCCCAAATAGTTTGAAAACCGCTGGTGCTATAGTGTAATGTCAGAGAATACTATACGATCTGTTATTGTAAGCCATAATTACATTTCATATTCTCATACAGTAGTAATTTAGTGTTAACGAGTCTGTCATTGCTCCTTTATCTACTCTTTTTCAGCTTCAGGTGTGGTTAAATCAGAAAACTTATAAATTACATACTATATTAACCCAATCATTCATTAACATCATTCAATAAAATAAATTAACAAAATAAATGTGATGGTTTTCAAATGGGAATTATATAAAAAGCGCAACTCATTATCATGCTATATAATGTAAGGATTTGTACAGTATATCAATATATAATGTAAATTTAATTTAAAATTTGAAAACTTTGAATTCTACATATATCTTGATATCTGAACAAGCTTGTTTATAATTTTAATATCCGTTTCAATTATTAAATCTTCTAAAGAACCTTATTTTGTTGTCAATTCATATTGTAAAAAAAAAACATTTATTTATATAAATAAATTCATATACATATTTATTTTTATTTAAATATTTATTTATTTATTTAAACATTTATATAATGTTAATCAATAACAGAAATTTGTAATCTATAGAGAGTTTATTTTAAACAAGTGCAACGAATAACAAATTTAATTTAATCAATTTAATTTTATGATTTAATCAAATCATAAAAACAGAGATTCAAAAGAAAATTAAAACTTGGGGATACTCAATGTAAACTACCATATATGGGTATAACGCGACAGCCATTAATACAAATAAATGATAATATTAATGCAACCTACTTGTATTATGTATACAAAAAAAATAAATAAATATATATAACATATATATATCTTCCAGAGATAGAAAAAATAAATGATAAATATTCCAGTAAAGTTTGTGACTGACAAACATTGATGAATATATATATATATTTTTTTCTTACAGCACTCGATTGATTTTTCTTTTCTTTTACTATACATTTTTGTTGTTTTGTCACCAAATTGTCAGCTGTGGTCTGGCATTGACAATGCTGTGGCAACGACGCAAGCAAGCAATTCATTAAGTTACCTTCTCTCCGTAATCTCCTTCCACAGCCACAGTGCTGACGTACTTCCAACCCAGCTCGTGTACAACTTCAACAATAGCTTGTGCTTGGAAGTTGTCGGGGGGTACCACACGACTGAAGTATTCAAATCGGGATTTATCAGACAGTTCAGTACTTGTAGATGCGTAGCTCATTTGAGGAATCTGAAATCAAACAAACATCAAAATATATTAAAATTGTGTTATTTGTTGTAGATTTCCTTTTATATATTAATATGCTTTGTCAAAAGAAGATATATTAATATGAAATTCCGGACATTTTAACAATACAGTTTTGAACATATATTTAATAACAAAAAAAAAATATATATATATATATATATATATATATATATATATAATATAGGATCTGGTAAAAGGGAAATTCTAACTTTATCATGTACCTGAAATATTTATTAATAATATATATATTTTTTAAGTTATATACGTTCTTCAGTTAGCTGAACGAAAGTTCCCTTTGTCATGCAGATAAATACCACGACGTTACAAATGTGGTGAAAACATTGTGTTAAAAATTGTTACAATTACACTTTATTTTTATCTTGTTGAGAAAATATTCTATTCAGTTGTATTTTCATTTATTTGTTTATTTTTTATTCACTCATGCAAGTACATAATAATATACAGCATAAAAAATATATGACATGAAATTGAGGTGAAGAGGATTTAATATTTAATACATGGCACAAGCAGCACCATAATACAGAATATGTGGTATTAAATCCATAATGTTGAACTGTAATAATATGAACAATCAGCATGCATTTTTTTCGTGTATTATTTATTTAAAATTGTTAAAAAAAAAATGGACGAGTAGAAGTCCCATCTGCAAGCAATCAGCAAGCAGAGAGGGCAGACCCGTATAAAGTTATAAACTCGAGAAAGACCAATAATACTTCTAAATATAGTATAATATATAATAATATATTATAATGTATAATTTTTGTATAATATAATATCAAATTGGTATTTTTCACATATATAGAAAAAATATTTATTTATTTGAAAATATTATTTATAGTATGTTATGCAAACAACTGCGAAATTTTAAAAAAAATCTGAAGAAATTTTAGATTTATTATAATTTTTTTTTGGCATGAATGGCGCGCTTCAATTTCATTGGTTCAGGAACGTCCAATGAGAAGACGTAATTTCGCAGACTCTGTCGTGACCGACTCGTAATAATTCCATTTTGATTTAAATTAAAAATAGAAAAAAACATTTTTTATAAAAAAAAAAGTGTCAGTTTTATTTCAAATTTAGCATTCTATAATTTCATAACATTATAATATGTTAAAATTTTTGTTTAGTTATTTTAAATTCTTTATTTTTGTTTTGCAACGCTTATATTTAATTAGACCCTGAATTGGTTAGTCACAACCCCGCCTCCACCCGTTATTGCAAAACTGCAAATTTGAGATAATTTGAGAAGAACATGTGACATATGCGACATTAAATAATCATTATAATTATTTTTTATTCTAGTAAAATTCAAGATTTCTATATACTAAAATTCTAAAATTAAACGATTTTTATTATTTTTAAATTAAGGCTTAACCTGAGAAATTTGGACGAAAAATTCGCTACAACAGATTTTCTTCAAATTAATTTGGTAGACTCACAACAATCGTCAAATTAGCTCTGAATTTTTTTCGGAATTTTTTAACCGTTGGTTTAATTATAATTAATTTATTTAAATGAGAATTTTGTATCCTTCCAATGTTAAATTTGTTAATTAGCATTGCAAAAAAACTATACAACAGATTCTTTTACTTTTTTTTTTTTACTAAAAAACCTAATTTTTTAGACTATTTTTCTGAATTGTTTTCTAATATTTTGAACCGTGGCGATAATCGTTTCCTATATGTGATGAGAAATGTGGCAACGTTCTCAAGGACTGATGTCACCACCCCCTCCTAAAAATTTATGCGTATTCCAATGCAAACAGTGTTGCCACTATAGCCACGCCTCTTGACCTTGACAGACAAATTCTCAGGTTATACCTTAAATCAAAGAATGCTCAATTATTTAAATAACCGACATGCATCATCATCCAATTTTTAATAGTAAAATTATTAATTAGTAAAAAGAAAATGTTAGCAGAAAAGAAGACCCAGGTGGGACTCGAACCCACGTCGTACCTCCCATGGCACTCCTCTCAGCTTAGTACGCCAAGTGCTTTAACCAAATCTAACCTAACTCTAACCTTTTCACTAATGTATACTATTCAAAATCGGATGATGATGCACGTCGTTTCTTTAAATAATTGAACAATCTTTGATTTAATTAATAATTACGTCTCCGCATATAAAGATTTACAGTATTACAAAATTCCTTTGATGTTTGTTAGACTCTTAAATTGTTATAAATATAATAAGGTTTTCATAATGGTTTGGCTTTTGTATATAAGCATGCAGTAAAATACTTTTCTTCTTGACATCTGTCGCGTGTTCTTGTTTGACTGCATGCATTCCCCATGTATTCTTATATATTATTATATAAAGGAACAGAATTACCTACCCAGCTTTCTCTCAAGAACGTCGTTCAAAGATCTCGTCCTTTCAAGCATTATAACACAGCAACGAATCCTCATGTATATTTAGATGCTTAGTGTTTTCATTCCTACAACTTTAAAATACATACTGTTTTGAATTAATTAAATATATTTCTGATTTCTAATCGCACTTACTTAAGTAGCTATTAATTAAACCATTTATTATACTTTTCACTTCATAAGCCACTTATAAGCTTTATGCAGAACAAAAAAGAAGTTAATTCCTTGATATAATATTCATATAATTTAAATATAATTAAATAAAATTTAAACACATGTAAAATATGTTTATAATTATTTTAAATGTATTATATAATTAAAACATTCATGCAAGTTTTAACTGTATAAATAGTTAATTAAATTATCAAATTTATTTAGAAATTAAACAATAACTGTTATAACTGAATATTAAACCTGTAATATTACTCTTAAATATTGTTTAAAGTTAAATCAGAGAATTGTTATGATAAACACCGAAGTTATAGTTAACAGATTTTCTTTTGTGGTTGACAGGAATTGTGACTTATAAATAATTTTTGTTACATAAAGTTGTTGTTCTTTTTCATAACGGTACACAACTTTTTGTTTTCTGATTTGAGTCAAACTTTCTGTTGCTAAGAATTATTTTGTCATAAAAAATATAAATGCTGAGTAAAAAAGAATGAAATTGTGCTCATGTACACTCGTCACCTTGGAAAATTTCCCATTAGCAGCCTTGTTAATTATCATGTTCTGTGTCATTCTTACGGCCCTTACGGGGCATGATGATTGTGATTAATAAGACTGCAAGTGGGAAATTTTCCAAGGCAACGAGTGTACATCACCAAATTGTATTGTACGTTTATATTTTATCTAATAACAATATAATATAAATATAGTCTAATCGTGTTCATGTTGCTATGTACTTTCGATAAAATGTTATACTAAATTGTGTTTACATTTTTGTTAACATTATTTACTGCGGAAATTTATACATAAAATAAAAATTGTTGGACACACAATCATTTGACTGAAAGGTTTGCCTCTGTTTTGTGTAAAGCAACAACCACTATAGTAGGCTGGTCGCATGCCGCTACTCTCACATATAACAGGAGAAGGTAAACATAGATAAGCCGGCCGACAGGGAGATGGTGCCTACCACTAGAGTTTACCCTACCTATTAGGTGCCACCAGATTAATGCACTGCTTCACTGGCTCTCGTGTGTTTAGATTGAAAACAGCTAGCTCATTACTGCAATCTTTCTCCATTTGAAAAAAATATTTATTTCATATTTATAAGTAATTATATATTTGATATTGAAAACAATACACATATTACATTGTTTGTACAAATAAAATGCAGCAATCAATTTTCAGTAAAAAATATAAATGATATTTTTGTGTAAGCTCCTTTTTTGCGCATTATTCGTTGATAGGGTTTTAAATAAAATGATGTTTATTTATATTGAATGATAATTATCATACTATGAATATTTATATTTTAATTAAAAATTGAAGCATGCTATTATTAACGTTAATTAAAAACTTATATAATACAAGGATAGAATTTTATGTATACAAATACAAAAAATTAATTATTGTAATTATTTTATTTAAATTGTATTAGCTGTTATTAACATTGACGATATAGGACCACACGTCATATTTATGCATGGTAAATTCTTCACAATGTTGAATTGAATATTTTAGTTATAAAAATTTTAATTTTGTCTAATACATTTTACAGTATAAAAATGTAATGGTAAAAATATATATATATATATATATATATATATATATATATATATATATATATATATATATATATATATATACAGTATATATTGCATATATATTACATTTTTAATGTGTTTTCAACTGTAAATTATTCAATGATAATCGTATTTTATATCTAAGGAAAAAAAAAAAAAAAAAGAAAATCTGTGAGAATTAAGTTCTCGCTCGGAAGATTTCTGGTGGTTTTCGGATGATGGAATGCGGTCGTGAGGTGATAGATCCTCTCTTACAAGGGATGACGACACGAGAGTGCGGTGTTTCTCACGGTTTACGCCAGCATAGAGCTCTGTATATAGTAATGGAGGTGGTGCTGCTTGCTGGTGGTACGGCGCCTGCTAGCTGCTGCTACTGCCGCCAATCTAATCGATCAATCATCGGAGAGATTCTGCAGGCTGTGGGGACTGATGGTTAACAGAGCAGCAAGAATGAAGCCCCCAGTAGCACACGGTGGCAAATATCCAGTCAGCCCTGCCGTATTTTCTACCCTTCTACGATCACACCCTCTGTTATCTGTCCTTTGATTAGTAAGACTTCTAGACCGGAAATGAAGTCACTTTTCTAGCTTCACAACAAATGAAAGTACAACTACCTCATTAAGAGTTGTTCATCTCCATTTTTTTTTTTATATTTATTTTTTAAAGTATACCACCATGTCCTCAAGAGAATCTGAATGACATCATGATCAATGAACGTAGTATTTTACCATCATTTTTCAATTTCACAAGGGGGAAAAAAAAAACTTTTTGCCCCTCGCTTTTTTTTTTTTTTTTTTGTCCCCATTGCATCCTTCTATTTAATAATGTCTATCTATGCATGTATCATTTGATAAACATCGACTGCCAATTGAATTTTCCGGAGGCTAAGCGTCCTGGCGTGAAATAGCATTGCAGGCGATGATGATATGTATGCTATTTAAAGTGACAGATTTGCACAGCACCACAAATGCAAATAAATTTATTGATATACGATATACAAATTTCTCTTAGAAAAAAAAAGTTATAGACATGAGTTTTTATATAATTTTTTTATATACATTTATAACAGGAATTTATTATCAGGTCATATGTAAATTGTTCAGTCAGCATGACGTATATGATAAAATTATCTTTACGAATCATTATTTTAAGTGGAGCGTGTATTATAAGGATCTTCTATATATTTATCGATAATGATATAAACAATATCAATATAATAATGTACTACATTATAATTATGTAACACTTTAAACTATAAAGTAATGACCACTTAAAATTATTTATTTATGAGAAAGTAGTAAAATTTGTAAATCAAGTACCACGTTCACTATATTTTCTTTTTTTATTCATGGTAACATAATTTTATTATTATTTTAATAATTAAATCGCGCCATTAGCTACTTGAAAAACAAGCCTTCTCAGCCTAAAGGTGTATTTCCATGGAGCGGTGTCAAACTGGGCAAGAAAAGCGCACTTGCTTCAATCTCGTATGGCGGCCAAGTTGGCGATAAAATCGCTTCCCACAAGGCGAGGAAATGTCAAGCCTCTTGATGGCTGCGGCACGCGATTTTCTCACTTTTCCCGTTCCATAGAAATGCACCTTTACTCAATGACGCTAACTGTGGTTGTTGAGAAACATCCATGGTTTCTCAACCAAGAAGAAAACCATTCTTCCTGGTTTTCTTCTTGGTGAATCAAGACCATTAATAATTCTCATTTGCTGTATTTTATCAAAATTCAATGCAATCTTTTATCATTAACATTATCAGTTTTTTAGTTCCTACCATTGCACACATTTATTTATATTGCAGTATTTTTAATTGTAAATAAAATATTATCCTTTATTTTTTTGTGTGCCTATTTTTCCAAATAAATTTTAATAGGTTTATTATTATTTATTACACACAGCAGAAAATATTATTATATTCAAGCCAGAAAATTGAGAATATGACACAACAATGATAGTTTTTTTTTACAGTTTTTACAAATACCTCATAAACATGTTCACTTGAAATATACATACATAATATGTTATCAGCCTCAAAACTGGATAATTATATATTTTCTAATATCTGCTATCACAACACCTAAAAGATATATACTATATTATAGCAGAGATCAATGTAAGCTCTTTTATAATAGTATTTATCACAAATGCCAGTTAACCGGTTTTGAATATGATACATAGTAGTAATAACAGTATATATATTGGACGCGATTCACGAAGCAGTTAGCCAGGTTTCTAACCACGTTTAACTAAGGTGGTTTAATACGTAAAAAAGGTATAGTTAAACGTGGTTAGAAACCTGGCTAATTGCGTCTTGAATCGCAAGCATTATGTCTTAATTAAGTCTCATATATAAATATATATAAAGTACTTCTTCTCAACGACCTTGATAACATTACAATACAACTACTGTGTTAGTGACATCTTTTTTTAGTGCCTCAGTTAACTTTGTTGTCATAAAAGAAGAACAAAGCAAAACATAACATTTTTTTTCATATTGTTTTTAGTGAGTTTACAATTTAATAAGAAATTAATAGCTTTCTAAGTGGTATTTTTTATGATTTGTTTTGTTCAAAGGAGAGTTAAAAAAAGCTTAGCATAAATTAAGACTTTTTTTTACAAGACACGTACGTCAATCACTCTGATTAGATATTTAACGAATTTTATTAAAATGTGAATCGAATTCTTTATATATCATTTCATTGCTTGGAAAATAATTATATTCGCAGTATTATAAAGATAAATCTTGCTATTTAAAAAAAAAAAAAAAGAAAAGCCATATATTTCCACTCTGTCCACCTCAGATTATATTTTTTATGTGTGATGATCGGAAAATAATTTTTACCCTAAAGTAAAAAGCGAAACTTTATAGGAAGTCAAATAAATCAAAGATTATAAATTTACTTTCAATGCATTTGAGAAATCGTCATTTCTTTATTATAGTACGTAGAGTTTAGTAAATAATTTCATATTCATTTCCTAATTTAATTAAGTGAATTTTGATTATTTTATAATGATATAATTATTCGCTTATAAAAAGTGATGTACGTAAGATAAATTGAATTGATTTATTATTTGATTTTTCTTGCTAATTTTTGTAATATTATATAAATTAATTATGACTTTATTCCAATCTATAGTAAGCGCCAATATAAATTAATAAACAACTAAATCGATTTCAAGTGTTTTCTTTCTAAAACTTACAACTTAAACTTTTATAACATTAGTTAGGCCATGGCCGCTCATATTGGTACGAGCTTGCAATAACCAATGGCATAAAACTCTGTACTCTAATAGTGTTAAAAAAAAAAAAAAGCTAAAAAAACTTCTGGATAAACTTGATAGAAATTACATAAAATGCTATAAAAATACAATATAATGGATATAATATTATTATATATAATATGAAACATTAATAAAATCATCTTATAGTGCAATATGTTGGTATAGTTGATTTTTTGAGTTGGTGGTGTTTCGTTACTAGTCTTGTGCCTTCCTATGAGTTAATACCTGCTACTTATTACATATCCAGAGCACGACCATCAACCGCGTCTAAGAAGTGCCGGTGGCTGTATCATCTTCTCCTCTCTCTCTCTCTCTCTCTCTCTCTCTCTCTCTCTCTCTCTCTCTCTCTCTCTCTCTGTTCCTCACCTCATTCCTCTCGTCTGTTTGCACTTCGCGAAAAGATGGCTGAGAAACTATAACCGAGGGTAGGAAACGTAAAAAGGAAAGAAGCAGCTGATGAGTAAAAAATCCTCTTCTGTTCTGAAGCAATTTTTTTTTTCTTTTTAAAAAAAGCGATGATGTCATCACGATAATATATTAATCCAAAATAAAGTAATTACTGACTGTTACCGTGATGATTCTGATGAATTAAATAAATATCTTTCACCTTAGCAATGTATTTTCCGTTCAATATTTTATCGTAATTGACAGTCAAAAACATTAGTTAAGGATTTATATTTTTCGTAAGCTATGTGCAGAGATATTTATTCAGTACAAACTTATAGACGTAATAAAATGAAAATGTTTCATGGCAGGGGAATCTCTCTCTAGCATTCGTGCAATGCAGTGAGGTTAGTATAGAGATGCTTAGTACTTTTATTCGTACTCCCCTGCCCCCTTCTTGTTGCTTCTCCTCTTCGTGTCTCACTCACTCTACCTCAAGTTTTAGATGACATTACTAATGTAAAGAAGTGGACTAGTCATTTCCAACAGTCTTTCATTTGCTGTAAAACACTTTTTTTTTTTTTTTTTACACATTAAAGTCCTTTTTAAGTTAAAGCACAAGAGAGGAAGTTTACTCTTTTTACACGTAGTTCTAAAGGTACTGTACCATAAAATGTTTCAAAAAGGTTTAGTGGCATTAGAGGAAGAAAGAGGAAGGAAAAAAGTTTTTATTATGAAATTAATTATCAGTTTCTTTAAAATAGCCGACACATAAAAATCTCTTATAAATTATAATAAATTATTTTCTAGAATCTAATGTAATTATATTAATTATTATTATATTTGCTGCTGCACGTATGTTATAAGAAACAAAATAAAATCAACTTTAAGTAAACAAATTTAAATAAGCATCCTTATATTTATACAGCATTGGTGAAAATTTTTTGCAACTTTTATGAATTAATTAATTATACAATGTCACCAAATTTCACAATATATAGAAAATGGTTTGTAGGTATCTCTGCAATATTTGAAAAGCGCAATGTGCGCAGTAAAATACAACACAGATAATTTTACTGTATGGTTCTTAATTGATGGAGCTTACGTTTATATTTTTCATCCACAAATTAATTGAATGTTTTGCAGATGGCAGCTTATATAGAATAGATATAGAGAAGATAAAAGGTGATGGTATAGAAAGTGGTATTTGAGAATTTATATCGAGTTCCTGCATGTAATAATCTGAACACCAAAGTCTCCTCCAGCGAAGTTCTTAATTAACAGCAAACAAAGAACCATACTTCCATTGTTCAGCTATAGTTAAAAAAAATGTACTTACCAGAATCTATAATAAAATTATAATGGAACCTTTTGTACAATACAAGTGCTTATGGTTTAAAATACATATTTTTTTGTACTTTGTCTGGGTTTTAAGTGCAGGAGCATGTTCATGTTATATTCAGAGAATTGCCGTGAGCTTGAGGAGAATTTAATTTACTATTAGGGCGTTCTATCATAGCGATTAGCGAACAACATAATCCATAGCAAGAATCTATAATTTGTAACAAAAAAGTTACCACCATTACTCCTGTTGATAGAAATGTAGGTTAATCGCTGTACAGTCTTTGTCAGCACTCGTAACAATAGCTCACCGTGATCCGGCCTCAAGCCTCAGACAAGTGAAGCTGGGCGGTTGGCCTAACATTCAGGGGCTAAGAACAGAATGGCGGCAGGAACTATGTCTCGTGTATTTTTTTATTCAACGCATAATAATATATTTTAACATTCTTTATACGACTGATCTGGTTAAAAAGTCTTGTACTTAAACCCAAACTTGTATTGTAATATGTGTTTTCTGAATAAAAGCCTTTTGAATCTGAATAGCGGTAGATTGGAATGAATAATGTATAATAATAAACATCGGGAATTATATAAATATATAGTTTAAACTTTACTCCTACAAGGTTTCTGGATCTTCATGATCAGAAGGCACATTTATAACTTCAGGGATGCAAAAAGAGCATCCAGTTTAGTCTTACAAAAATAAGCAAAACAAAAAATATATTTTAATACCCAGTTTAGTGTTACAAAAACATTAAAATAAAAAATATATTTTAATACATCACCACGCCTCCAGAGAATGCATGACGAATACGCACAACAAACTAAGCAGGGATAACATTCATTCTGTCTCGAGGTGCACTTATTATGCTTGAATAGATATTGAGGACATGCATGTAGATCAAAACCACTCGTACAGTATTCAGTTGAGAAATATTATGTGTAATCTGTAGGAACAATTCAGATAAGAAGCTGAACTCAAGTTCAAAGTGAACATGATCCTGTTTGATTTTCAACTATACTCATATACGAACATAGAATATATATATATTCAAAGCATGCAGGATTGTTATGCCAAGTGAATATACTTAATAATTAAGTGTATACAACTTAACATAACAATCTTGATATATAGTTATAGTACAAATTTTAATAGAATTATAATAACATAATAATGTGCAATAATATTCATACTTGGAATAACTCGATCTGCTTAAAGTTTTTTTTTTTTTTTTTTCTTTAATGAATCCACTATACGTGGGAGTTAGCGAGTTACAAAAAAGTGCTTCTGATTCACCTATATAGTTGAAAACAAAACACCCATTTTCATGTTTTATGTTACTTTTTTTCCCTTTTAAAAAACTAATTGCTCTTTATGTTGCCGTATATAATGGTATTATATATATATATATATATATATATATATATATAATTATATATATATATATATATATATATATATATATATATATATATATATTAGGAAGGGGAAAATATATTATATATAGATATATATTGCCCTTCACACTACATAGAGGTTATAAAGAATAATTATCATGAACAAATTATTTAATTTTCTGTAATAATTTGTTCATATGATATTCTTTGTGAAAAACATTAATTTAACTAAGGAATTAAATTTTATGTAAAAATAAATCAGTAAATTTTATAAAAGAGAGAGATGAAAAGAGCCAAAGGCTTGTGTTATATTATATGGTTGTACTAATTCTAATATAGTATAGCTTATTGTTATTAAGCGAGATGAGAGATTTAGAGAGAGGGAGAGAGAGGGAGAGAGAGAGAGAGAGAGAGAGAGAGAGAGAGATTGAGAGATTTCAGCAGTTGTTGTGGCAAAAATTTGTTTGAAAGGCTGCGTCAGGCACTGACATTGAGTTACTGCTTCATTGCAACTGAGAGAGTGAGCTAGGGTGCGTGCCACTGCTTGGAGAACAGGCAGGAAACGCAGGGAGACGACAGTAAGCAGCTTTTAGCAGGTGCAGCAGGCAGGCATCAAGCTGAGATCGCGTTATCATACAAAACCGGTGAAGCAGGAAGTTCGGTAGGAAGATAAATATGTTCATAATGAAGATACCTTATGAATATTATATCGTATTTTACTAATGCCTCAATTTTATGGCATAACATGTCTCGACTACATAGTATAATTTTATAATGTGAAGCAATTTTTTAGTGTTGATGCTTTATTGTATTAAATAGGGTTAATAAAGATTATTTCACTGGAGATTTTTTTTTATTAAATGGTTTTTATTTTATTTTTAAACTTGTATAATTTGCTAAATTCTGTCAATCTTCAAATTTCTAACTGTATTTAGAGAGTGTGGAAGAAACAGGGGAGAAAGAGTGACGGTATACACACATCATATGTGACATTTAAAGAGGAAAGGTTACATGTTAATTAAAAAAAAATCTCAGTATTCAGAGTCTATATTTCAGATTTTTCATTTAAAATATTTTTGTACATTTACGTCATAGCAGTTTGTAGAATATAATATGTCAAATATTTACAGCTTCAAGGAAGTCTCATTCTATATATGTTAAAAAATTGACAAGCTCAATTCTTTCGTGCGTATTTGTGGTAAAAATAATTTATAATTATCTTATACTGCATGAGAATTTCAATTATAGAATTGCTAAATTACTTTCTCTCCCTCTTTCATCCCTCCTTTGTTCTCCCCCTCTTCCCCTTCCATCCCATCTTTTCTTTTCTTTCTCTCGACAGGTATCAAATTTCACTTAAATTTCTACTGCGGACTAAAAATGATTCTTGACAATCCATAAACAATAGAATGAAATTTTCTGTAAAATTTATATCACTGTTAAAAGAATGAGACAGAATTTTATTTTTCTTTTCATGTATTTATACCTAATTCATAAGACCGATTTTTGAATTAACAAAACCTAAAATATTTAATTCCTTCAAAGTTATAAAATTATCTCTTTGAAGCTGCAGAGTAGTGGGAAAATCATAAAATTAATATTTAAAAGGTTAGCTTTCGGCTTTAGGTAGCTATCCTTTGAGCAGTAGTCATTCGTGTTCGTACAAATGAAAAATGTTTATTTCTAGCAGACGTCCAGTGCTCCGTAAAATTTCGATTTCTATTTTACATCTTCTTAAATTAAATCGTTTTAGTACACAAAGTAAAAACGTTTTCACTTAGGCATTGTAGGAATCAATAAAATTAAGTTTATGGCGCATCTTGAAAGGGCTTATAATAAGGTTAGCGAGTGCTTCTCAATTCGTCTTCCTGCCATAAAAAGGATCGCATTTATGAGCACATATCAATACTTAATTTAATTTATAAAAATAAAGTAAAGTGCACAAAAAATGCAACTTAATACATGAAAGCATTGAAAATAAGTTATCTCTTCTATTCTTTTCTTAAAAAAATAAAAAATAATATAATTATGTTTCTGTTAAAAATATTAGGATTCAGTTTTACTCTCTGAAAACTTGGGTGATATTCACGAAGAGTTAAGGAGAGTTTTAGGGAGAGATATTTTAAGAAGTGTTTTTTTTTACCTGTTACCTGGTATAAAAAAGGCTTCTTAAAATATCTCTCCCTAAAACGCTCCTTAACTCTTCGTGAATACCAACCTTGTAGCTATAATTTGTAGGAAACTCATAATGTTTTTATTATTATTTTATTAAACGTTGAAACTTACATAAAAAACTTTTTGTTTTTACTCTTTTACTGCAGCAAAGTGAAGAGTAAAACAATTAAGTAGCTAACCTGATGAACACTTTTCAATTAGATGTTTGTTAGTAGCCAGTCAGCATTTTTACTTTAGCTCTCTTTCACTCGAAGCTTCTTCCCTACTTTTTCCGGTTATATTTTATTTCCCATAGTTTTAACAAGAAAAGCGAATCAAGTTTGAAAGTAAGCAATCTTTAAAAAAAAAAAAAAAAAAGAAGAAGAAGAAGAAGAAGTAGAGGAGGTGGTGAGATTTATAGCGGAATGAAATAGAGGTTCAAGACGAACCAAACGAGCTCGCTTTGTTAATAGCCACACTTTCGCCGCCGCCGCCGCCGCTCACAGGCGCAGCAGCAATTTTATTACCGGCTAGCCCGCACGTTCGCTCTCACGGTTTAAACTGAAGCAAGCTCCCTTTGCTAGCTCACGCTTTGAAAGTACAGTACATCCAAGAATCTGTCTATAAATAGCATCAAGTCAGCAGGATAAGAGTTAAGATATAATATTTATTATATATATATATATATATATATATATATATATATATATATATATATATATATATATAGCTGATTGAGTGTAAAATTACGTGAATCGAAGTTAAACAGTAAAACGATTGGGAAAGTAAAATGGTACTACACTAAAGTACTTTAAAAATAATCAAAGCGTTAAATAGAGGACCCTTTGTTCTTAAAAGTACTAATCAATATAAAAATCCTTCTCATAGCATAAAACAATTTAAGTTACCTGATGATGGAACAAACTTTAACCGTGCTGCCGCTCATAAAATAAAAATTACACATAAAAATGCAGATTTGAAAATTTTGAGAATGTAAGAACACATTAATGAAGCCGTCTTAACAAACGTTGATTATATAAGTACATCTCCATGGACTGCGTGGCAACTCCCACAAATAAAGTATGGGTAAAGTTCATGCTAATCCCGAGTTGATATTATCAAAACACGAAATGTTAGCACAATAGTTTAAAAAGTTTTGAATATTAAATAATATGTGTATACATTGCAGTTGCATTTCAGTTTTGTTTTTTTGAACTTAAATGGCATGCATTTCTGAGAAAACAATATATACCAGTTATAATTTTCAATTTCTTGATGTAAAATATGCTATAAAAATGAATGGATTGCTATAGGTCATGGTCACTCCGGTTTGGACGAACCACACAATTCTAAGACGTCAGGTTCACGAAGAGCCTGGAAGTTAAATTCAGTCACTTGTGGCCCGTATACCTTACAAAATATAAGAAATATACTCAAGAAATATGTCCTAATTAGTACTTACCAAAAATACTAATATTAAATTTCTCAATGTATAAATATTTAAAATTTAATAAATACATTTTCTGCATCACAATCCTCATCTAACTATAACTCGTTGGCATCATGAAATGTCAAAGTTGAGCTAACTTTATTGCTTTTAGGTATGCGAACTTCTCTACGTATAATAATTGAAATATAATGAGCAGCAACATACCGGCTGCAAAACATGATTGTGTTCCATTTTGCTTAATTTACATGAATGCAGACAAACGCATTTTCTCTACATCATAGTCACATCAAGTGGATCATCGTCTCACAAATTATACACGAAAAACAAATAACAAGATATAATTTTTAATGTTGCATTGCAGCAGGAAACATCTTTCAATAAAAATAAAATTTAGTCAACTTGAGTAAAACGATGTCAGTTATATATATAACTATTCCATCGTACCAAAGCATTTTAAATCACTCATCTAGAAATTTCTGCACAAAATTTTTTGAAAAAAATAACTCATCTTGTCAATTGTTGATGTATTTTAATAATATTCCTTATTAGTAAATATACTTTCAATAACTTGAAACTTCTTTCCCAACTGCCTTAAATCACAACTCTATGTTAAATTATAACGGAAAGAAAAAGAAAGAAAAGGAATCTTAAAATGTTAATGCAAGTTCAAGTACAGCAGACATACCATTACTGCACTATTATATATATATATATTATACGTAATGAAACTCCCTGGGTTGAAACATTAAAACTCAAAATAAATAGCACGTCATTCTCTTACTCTTATCATATGGAGATTCTGGAGATTTTACAAATTTTCTCTCCTTACTATAATTTTAAGTGTGTTAAAATTCTATACATACGTTGAGAACAAGAATTTTTATTTTACTTAAAACAGAAATAGTAAAAAGTTTGGAAACAAATTAAGATTACATTGAAATCGAATTATAACATTTATATAGTCATCTACATTTTTTTTTTTTTTTATAAAAATGTTAACTTGGTTACAAAAGTTACATATGACTTTATATATAAAAAGAAATGTAGAAGTTTGCATAAAAAGATTTTGCAATTTCGTCTTATTATTCCCCCAGAGACAAGGGTTTGACATAAGTTCCACTCGCTTTACCGTGAAAATGCAATTCTCAGCATCTGAGATTAAGCTCTACAATTACTTTAGAGTAATGGAATGAGAAGCAACAGGAAGATTCAAACAACCCACTAACATCTTATGCAAAACAAAATAAATTTTAAAGAATTACAAAGTAAGAAATCTGTAAATATTATTAGTTAACAAAGTTTGACAGTAAAAAACAGTAAAACTATTAAAGGAAAACTCTTTTTTCTTTTTTAAACAATCAAGTTCACATTTTAGTTCTTTCATCTCTCTCCATGATTCTTTAAAAAGATGAACCTAAAAGCTAAAATCAAAACAATGTTACAATTAATGTTGTTATAGTAATACTGTTGAGTAATAGCAGTTGATTTTAAATTACGCGCACTGAATGCTAGCATATGTAAAAAAAATGTAATATTTTTTTATCCATTACTTTCAATAAAAATTTATAATGCCTAGGATAGTAAAATAATGTCACTTATTGGGCAATGAATCTCACTTTGCATATCACAAATGTTCCAAGTTGGGCGCAGTTGAACCCAGTTAGCTTTCAGTTTAGATTCCCAATTCAACTTCCACTGTTCATGTGAAAAATGTAGGTGAACAAAATGTTTAATATTAAATTTTCAAACCGTTACTCACTCCAGAATTTTGAATTTTTGTCCTTAATATTTTTAAATAACTAAATTTCGTTTTATAATTATATTTTGTCTTATGCTTATATACAGAGTACAAGTACAAGACTCCGACGACAAGAATACCGACGACCGTTGAAACTTGAAATCTGACGTCACATGCAAGGGTTTAATATACAAATCAAAATAACACAATGCTCTCTTTTTATGGAAAAGTTATCACGCAGTCTTTGGAGATGAAGTGAAAGAATTTACTGTTAAAATGGTGGCTAGATTGCATGCTTATTTAAAAAAAAAAAAAAAAAAAAAAATGCAACTTTTAGGAAATCAGGCATTGGTAACTTTTACTCTCTTTATATGTCTCTTTAGACCTCTTGGATATTACTAAATGAACCTACAACATACCGAATTTTTAACTCTCACTTGTTAGTGATAACAGGGGAAAGACAGACAGATGGTTTTCTCTGGTGATAAAAATTAAGATAATTTTCAAATTTTAATTCTGTGTACGCATTGTAACATATTTTGTGTAGCTTATTGATTGTGTTACTTAGGAAACACAACTATGGTGCAGTATAATATTATAAATTAAGACAAAATTGTATTTTTATGCTAAATATTATCTTTATGGTTGTAAAGAAATGAATTATTTCACTGGATAAACGCTTTAAAATATGAACAAAATGGCTTCCATTGGGATTATATTGTCCTCATATATTTTACATAGTATACACCGCAATTTGGTTAAAATATTTTTATAAACAAACAAACAAAAAAAATACGTCAATAAAAAAAGTTGATTGCCAGAAAACAAATACGAAAAAAAAATAATAATAATAATAATAATAATTTTTTATTAAATTAAAATTAATTTTTATTGTTTTTTAAAACCACATTGGTGGTTTAAAAATATGTTATTACAATAAAACAAAAAAGGGGTGATTTTTGAAACTTTTATTAAAAATATATATTTTAATTGTTTGTTCGTTTCTACTATATGCGGTAACTGCCATAAAGTATAATATTATATTTTTTGTGTGTATGAAATGTATTGCAACATAAATTTGTATATTTTGCACATTTTCCCCTCATATTGTTGTTTGATTTGATTTATTTATTGAATCCAATACAGAAATGCCATTTTATGGATACACGATATAATAGTGTTGTTTATCGGGACTGCTTCGTATTGGTAAAATGACTGTAGCATACAATGGACAACTTATGTGAAAAATTTTTATTGTAAAAATGAAAAGAGGGTATCAAATTATGCCACTTAAAATTTTTTAAGATTTTTTGGAGTCCCGGAACTATTTTTAAATAATCATTGAAAGTCCTGTAATTTAAGTTGGCACCTCTGAATCTTTAATAAAAAATATAGGGCAAAAACGCCTATTGACGCCTCCAGGGGGCGTGGCCGCACTTTCAATAATTTTTTAAAATTAGTTTAGGGTCCCAAAAAATAAAAGTAGCAGAATTTGGTACCCTCTATTCATTTTTGCAATAAAAAAATTTCATGCGTATGAAGTACGTAAGTTTGACTCTGATAATTTAACCCCTTTCTTCTACTATTCTTTGTTTGTTTGCATCTTCAACAGACATTTTACTATTACGTACACCTGGAGGTTTGTTTTCTATGTCTCGGCAATCTAAGCTCCCGATGGTCGGTGCCAATAAAGCACGGTCACAATATCTCTCCACGAGCACACAGCAGCAAAGAACTCATTCCCAAAAACAACGCTAGAACTCGTATGGATTTTGTTTGTTTGTGCTATACTTTTATCCCGTTCAGATATTGTCTTATTGGCATGCTGATTTTTATTTATCCACACTGACATTTTGTTTGTCATATTTACTCTAATGGTAATTTTTTTGCATGATTTTTATAGAATTATTAATTTTATTTTAATTATAGATAATTCTGCGTTTATTCCTATGCTTTTATAGCTATCAATCATGAAAAGTTCAATTTTTCCCAGATTATAAAGATCCTAAAACTAATAAATTATCTGTCAAATATCACACTTCTTAAAGGTTCATTCCAAAGCACTGTCTGAATCTGAGCATTCTATATTACACCTTACGCCCTGGAGGCCAAAACCCAAATCCTTTTTCTACTTTTAATTACAAAATGTGGCTTAGAAACTAGTTTTTATTTTTAAGATTGAATCTTATCAATCTTTGATCCCCCATTCCTCTAAACATTAAAATTGTCTTATTTTATTTAATTATAGTACATTAATATAACATGACTACAATTATTTTCTTTACAAACAGATCCTACATTTATTTATACCACAAAAAAGTTGACAACAATATTGTATGTTTCTGTGGAACTTGTATATTTATACAGTAAACTGCTTTCTAAACTGCGAGTTGCTTCTTTCTATACCACAAGAAGTTGTTTCATCACCACAAGAATTCATTCTCGCGTGCCATGCTATTGTGTAACATTATATAGCATCTTCACATAGAACATAAAACATAACTCTCAAATACTTCAAACTTACCTGAGCATGGCTATTTATTATCAAATTTGCTTCATTTTTGAGTAAATATTTTACAAAACTTAAATGCAGAAAATTTTTAGAAGCTAATTTAAAAATAGAATATATAATGATAAAAATTGTATACTGTTCAATCACTTTTTATAATATATTATTATATAGTAATAAGTCACTGAGGCCTGCTCACTCTCGTTTCATGCAATTTTCAGTTTTTTTACTTTCTTCGCCATGCAGTACAGTTTTCTGAAAAACAAACAAACAGAGTTTCACGCTGCAAATACATTAATATATAGATTCTTAAGTGCATGCTTTCAATAATATTCATGTGAAACGAATTTAATATTAATTCAAGAATTCGTCATTAATATCTGTTTTGGGGAGAAAAATACAATTTTTGTCTTGAATATTATTGAAAGCATGCTTTTATATTAATGTATTTGCAAGGTACAGATCTTTTTGTTTTTCCGAAGAAAATGTACGTTTGACGAGAAGGATAAAAAAATTGAATGTTTCATATACCTTTATTCAGGAAACGAGAGTAAACAACGATGATCTTTTCTGTCTAGTTCTTGTAACCAAAGTTATCGACATTTTTTTAAGTGTAAATTTATAAAGAATTTAATTATTATATATTTTTTAACAATAATATCCTTCTAATAATTTCTTACGAAGTAATTTTAACATTTCAGAACAGCACAATATTTTTTTTTTCCACTATATATATTGAGGTCAATGGAATCGGGTGGTAAATTTCTCTTGGATAGTGTTCAAATACCGCTACTAAAGAGTTTCCCCATAAAGGTTACTTACGAGTTACGCGAGAATATACCATGTTAATTCCTTGCATAACTTTGGTGTAGTTACGGAAATTCTTAGGTGATGCTATTTGAACACCCCTGTCTGTAGGAATAGATTATTCCTAAAATATGTAGTTTTTGTAGAATTTCATTTTTTTTTTTCACATCACTAAAATGGCGTAGCCAGAAAAAGAAATGAGAGTGGGCCGAAACATTCGTCGTTAATGTTCGGATAAACACTTCGGCTTGTATTTGTCCAATGATGATCTTAACTAACTGTCTACCAATGAATAATAATTACTTTGCAGATACGACAAAAGCATATTAAATGTAACGGACAGAGCAGAAAAGATCGATTATATCATACGTATTTTGCTTTATTCTCTGACTAATCCAGGTGTGTACCATTGAACACCTCTAAACTACCGTAATGCAATGAGGAACAGAGTGTGTATATTATCAATCCTTATATTATGCAACCATTAAATTAAATTAAATTATTTTTTATTATATCTTGCACTAATAATACATTTTAAGGGGCATTCATAAAGCCTTAAGGCCACAATTAAAGGCTCAATAATTTAACACCAGAAATTTTGGGTCTAAAAAACACGTCTAAAATCAAGCTTTAAATTATCGAGCCTTAAATGTGGCCTTAAGACTATGTGAATGCCCCTTATTATAAATTTTTGTTCAATATTTTTACAAGTTTGACATTAAAAACATTTGAACACTTTTATATATTTGACAAAACGACATACCAATCGTAAGGGTTTGTAATTCCTAGAACCACTATTGTCGTTGTAAGAGTTACTACAGTGACGCGTATATGAGCGTATCATAACTTAATAATACACTATTGTAGTTTTCTTTCTTATCTCGTTTTTTTTTCTTCCTTTTTTTTTTAAAGAAGGAAAAAAAGGTGACCACCGAATAAAAAAATAAATAATAATAATAGTTTTAGGACAAAACTTGTTAAATTAAGATTTCTTACTTCTGTAAAAGAGGATGAGCGCAAACAGGCAGCCATGACAGTGGAATAGTAAACAATTCTGCATGCATGGCAGTCAAAGTTAAAAATATAATATAAATTATTTAAAGCAAAAATAAAAAATGTGAAGTGAGCAAAAATTTGGTTTTAAATATGCGAATTTTTGTTCAACTTAAAGAATTTTGAATGTCTTCTTTATTCTGTATTTAAAATAATAATAATAATAATGTTCTGTCCTATGCTAAGACATGATTCAAGCTTCAAAAGATGCTATCAGCCTTTGAAAATTGCGAACTGACGTCACATGCAATTAAGGGCCTTATAATAAACTATATAAAAAGACATATTGCTAGTTTATTAAATAGATATTATATAACTGCATTGGATACTTTTAACTTTAGGTGTGTTTGTAAATGCACAATCCATCCATGACTCAGTACTGATGAACCTTCTGTACAGGGATCAAATAATTGATTTTCTGATTGCGTATTTACAAACAGACATTTTGTTTGAGTGTAGCAAAACTGTTAATTGTTATTACTTGCTTAGAAATTTTACTATATATTTATTATATATTTTATAATTCTATCTTTTACATTATTTGTATCATTATTTGATTTGATATAATATATAATTATATATTAAACTTTGGATTCAACTGAAATGTGCTTTTAGTTAATTTTTTAATCGAGGCCTATTCAAGTAACTAACGACCAGCACAGTATTATCACTCTCCATTTGGGCCAGTAGGGTTTCTCTTTATACAAACTAACAAAAGTCCTTAAACTATTGTTTCTAGAGACACTTTCAAGAGAAGATTTACGGGGAGAATGGGGCGGGGGTGGCAGGAGCGCCTCCTACCGCTAGAAGAGTATAAAATACGATGAAACTCCCACTCATCGCACTCCCTAACTCCCCAAAATGAACACTGTGTAATATGATGGCATCCCTCATCCCCAGAGTCGAGTGCTGGATCGTCCGTTCTACTGTCAAAACTCAAAGTAATTCTTTTTTGTGAACGTGTACGTACTCTGTCGTTTTCAGCCGGGAGTGTCGGGAGTAATAAATTTAATCTATTTAAAGTAATGAAATGTCATATAACAAATAAACATTTAAAAAATAAATTAAAAAAAAATGATCATTTATGATAAATAGAAAAACAATTTACTTGGATTCTTTAAAACAATGGTTTGTTTTAGGTACGCAAAAAAAAAAAAAAAAAAAAAAAAAAAAATTGAACACTTTTATCTTTTACTTAAACAATAGAATGGGTTGGCTGGTACTCAAACACAAGTGTATAGATACTTACGTCGCCTTTGTCAAACCTTAAAAACTTTTTTTCCTCATTCCCCCTTTTTTTATAGTTGATCTAAAGGCGAGATACTAAAGATAAAGGCCAATTAGGTGATGCCTCGTAACTTTATAGCTTGCGTACCCTCGCTGCTACTCAAGGGGATATTTCTTCAACTCTGTTCCAGCTTGCTAGGTTTTTATTACGTCTAGATGGTGAGCCACAATACGATGGTTGACAGACAGTCCCATTCATGAGGTACAATTGCTTAGTAATATTTTCAATTTTTTATATATTGAATTCTGCATAAAAATTCATGTTTTAATTCGAAAAATAAAGATTGATTTATAAATAGGTGGAAAAAAGAAATAGATATATCGCTTATTATTATTAAACAATATTCTAGAACCTTTACTTGGGAAAATTATATTATTCATTCCTTTCAATTTAAATCCTTTTAAGAAATATGAATAATTTATGAAATATAAATAATAAGGAAGGAGATTTTCCTGCTTGAATTTAATGTAACTTAATACACTAACTAGGTTCTTTATATATATATATATATATATATATATATATATATATATATATATATATATATATATATATATATATATATATATATATATATATATATATATATATATATATATATATTTTTTTTTTTTTGCTACACACTATATAATTTATAAATATATAATTATATAGTGTATATAGCAAAAAAATTAATTTATAAAGAGCCTAGTTAGTGTATTAAGTTACATTATATAAATATATACTGTATATGATTTTATATATGAATTATATTTCTCGATCTGAAATTTATACTGAAGGATAAAGTCACACCTGCAATTTGAGTCATCAACATTATTACTAACGATTTTCAAATTTATCTTTTTTATAAATACTATAAATAGTATTAACAATACGTGTACTTACTGTACACCTGAAAATTGTAACAAATGCAACAAAATAGAAAACTTCAAGCTTAGGAATTTCTCCCTTTTGCGTTATTTTTTTTTCATACTAGTTGTAACAAGTTAGCAGACATCAAGATAAAAAGAAGCTGCAGAATTTCTTACCTACTTGTTCGTACATGATTCTTACAAGCCATGTAATTGGCAAGCAACTATATATATATTTTTTTCTTGTTTTTTAACCTATAAATCTTAACTTCTTATCTCAATTTGAGTTTGTAACTTTCTCAGATATTTTTATACACTATAGGTAGAAATGAAAAGAGTGTGCTCTTACACAATTTATAAGTGGCTTTATGCACTTAAAACGTATCTAATATAAGATATGACTTCTCCAGACAGTTATAGAATTGAATTAATGTATACCAGAGAAAAAAAATATGAGAGCTATAATATATTATAATACTGTATCACACTAATTGATAAAGCTTATACAGTGCACGATACTAAAAATATAAATACTATTGTATAAAATACTGTATATGATAAAGAGGTTTTAGCAATTGATTGAAAATATCAGAAAATGTAATTGCAAGAAGCATTGCAATACAGCTACTTACAGATTTAATATTACTACATTTTTTTAAAACTCTACATAATCATTTTATAAATTCATTAATTATATTTTTTGCAGGACAGCGAGGTGAAATTAATTTTCTCTGCAATTCGCACTATTTTACAACGTAAGGAAATGTAAGTTAATTCTTATATATAGGAAATCAGTGCAAATAATCTACTTTTATAATATTTACTTGAAAATTTTATATGCCTAGGATATTTTTACAATAATTGTAGTAAATAATTCTTTCTTCTTCCGATGAAAATTGTTTATTGAAGAAACGATTAGAGGGCACCAAATTATGCTACTTTGAATTTTTTCAGATTTTTTTGAGACCCGGAACTATTTTTATATCATTATTGAAATTTCTGTAACTTCAATTATGGTACCCCTGAATCCTTAATAAAAAGGATAGGATCGAGACGCCTGTTGACGTCTCTAGGGGACGTGGCCGCACCTTCAATAATTATTTAAAAATAGTTCTGGATTTCAAAAAAATCTGAAAAAATTCAGCGTATAGCATAATTTGGTACCCTTTATTCATTTCTGTAATAAAAAAAATTCATGCATGTTGTCTCTAGTGTCTAGGTGGGCCATCGAGTGTGTTGGTGAGAAAGTGGAGTTTAAAAGAAATATGAAATATTTATACTTTTTGTTGTCTCGCCAATTATCGTTATTCATTATTCTTCGTACATTATTCAATAATATTTTAATACTTGAGACATCTAAACCCTTAACTCTAATTTGCTGCTTTATATCAATGTTAAAGAAGTACTTTCAATAAAATTTTAAATATATTTAAATGATTTAAATGACGCATCATTTGATTATAAGACTTTATTTATATTTCCCACATATGACGTCATAAAGTACCAATAGATGGCACTAAAAACAGACTCGATAGAAGCAGAATGACTCAGGTACACGTGTACTTTAGCCAATTATAGCAAAGCTCCGTAAAGTAAACAATGACACTCTTGGCATCACTCAGGTAAAATCCACCAGACCTGTCTTTATGATGCTATTTAGCAGGTGATATTAAACAGTCATATCAAGAACAAAGTGCAATTAATGAATTTACGTATAGTATCCCTGTTAACAATTAAAAATAATAATAATGAAAGCAATGAGAAAACAGACAATTTAAATAATATATCAACTGTAAAAACAAATCTCAGTCCAAAATATAATTAATTACAATAAATTACTAAACAAATAGGCATTTAACATTAAATAAAACAAGGAACCTTTTAACAAATCTATATTTAGTGGTAAACTGTTCCAAACATGACAAGCCCTATAATAAAAGGATTTTTGATAAGCCTCTGAGCAAGGAAAGGGAGGAATGAACAACAAACCCTATTTGCTACCTCTCTCATGCTGCTCTTTCATCAACTGAAACATATCCAAAGGCCTTAAACAATATTTGTCATCTATTAAGTACCTTTTAAGGAACATCAATTTTATTTGGTTTAACAAATTTTCTATTGATAAATATCTTGTTTTCTTTAGGCGATCTATGGAATCAAGGGATTTATCATTGCACATGAGTTTTTTAGCAGTATTTTGAACTCTCTTAAGTGTGGTGTTACTATCGCGGTGGGGTGCTACGCAGTCCTACCATACAAGATAATGGAACGGATCACACCAATGTAAACAGCCCTAACAACGCCTTTAATAACATAAAATTTAATGTTCATACTCATGGCACTATGCACCTATTTAAAATTCAATTTTATTAATATACTAGAAAATTTAAATATTTTTTAAAGTATTTTATTAATAACATACGATTATTTTTTTTAAATGAATATCGGAATTCGATATACACTTAAAACAATAAAAAAATATTAATTTTATGATGGTTTTGTTTAGAATAAAATATTATTTGTCTCAAGAAGCATAATATGGTTTTATTATTCTTACCATGTTGGTTTATAAAAATCTCTCGTTAAGCTACAGGGTTCAACAACAGTTCTGTTTTACTCGTGTTTTCTCTTTCGTGTACACTGCCACGCCCCTTACCTTCCTATGTCTGCCTGGTTGCCTAGTGCTCCTGTAACTCTAGCAGAGTCTCTCGAAGCTTGTCTCAAGTTGCTGTCATAATATATATGTCTGCTCTCTCTTATTTCTTTCTCTCACTCGTTCCACTATATTAGTTCGGTACTTGTCTGTGGCAAAATTTCAAGAATTTCCTTTACTCCCAAGAAACTTCAAGTACCCCAATGTTGGACGTCTGTGCTGTTCTCATGTAAGTTTAGACTTAACAACTTAACACGTTTACAAGGAAGACCAATGAGGGGGGGGGGGCAATATATTGAACAAGTGAGGTATATTTACTACACCGCACCACTCTAAGATCAAACATTGCAGGAAAGGGACACCTTCCTACTGACTGAATGATACCTAAAACTGGAATCTCAATATATATATATGGGATTTATGAGTTTGATGTAAATATAGAGTAAGATTTTGTTTTTTTTTTTTAAAATAATCATGCATATGTATTCATAATATAAAAGAGAAAGGACGTGGGTGTATATAGAGAAGGAGTTTTTGTATTGAGAATCACACGCAAATAAAGATGAATGTTATATAATCATGAAATGTTAAAATGTTTTTAAAAAAATATAAAACAAAATGCATGATAATAATAATAAAAAAATATGTATCTATATTGTATACAGTATTATAATAATATTGTGTGTACGACAATATATTTATTATGTAGTATATATACTTTTTTCCATATCAATATACGTAACACGAAAACATACTAAAGGATAATGCAGGGCACGTATCTAAAGAAAAAAAAAAGTATTACATTTCATACACACAATTCGTTTATGCGAAGATGTACATTCAGAGTTACATTGATGTGAGCAGTTTTCGCAATGTTAACTCAACATGATTTTTTTTAATATTATTCTTTACTGTATATAATATTCAAAGCCATTTCATACTATACATGTCGAAAGTATATTTATAAAAAAAAAAAAAAAGGCAAAGGTATTTGCTTGAAGCTTTGTGTATATATGATGTATGATCCTGTACGATGTTATTTATCAAAACAAATATTGGAAGAGAACTACACATGTCATGACAGTTGAGTGTGGATTTACATGAAATAAGCTTCTACTGCTCGAGTTGCGGCGTGGCGCGACATTTCATGTAAAAGAAGTGGGCTATACGAAGGGAAAGATAGGGTTTGGTGACAAAACATACATCACATTCTTCAATTGATCAGTTAGCTTCCCCCTTTATTTATCAAAGAAATGCGTTAGCACCGTTTTACCAACATTTTTGTCACTCGAGACATGTAAATTTAAAAGGATTTTTCTTAAAAAAAAAAATTGATTTGCTCTAAAATGTATATATATATGGAAAGCTTCAATAACAATAATAAAATATGACAAATAAAAAAATCAATTCTATAAATCATATGAAAATTGGTTCGTAAAAAATTATTTGTTCACTTGTCATTCACTGAGATTTTATCCCATTGTTATACTTTTTATCATGACTTGAAAAGGGGTAGTAGGATCGTATCATAATAGTAGCTAGCCTAGAGCATATTATGAAGGGTCCGGTCGGCATTCTGGTGAGTATGTGTAGACGTCTAGCTGACTGTTGGCATGGAGTTAGTGAAGATCGTTCACCGGTCGAACGCACGCACACATGCACGCTACTTGTTCTGTGTACATACCAAGCAGACCTATCTACACCGAAGGTCGCCTTCAGCGTTCCATTTCCTCGTTGCAACCCTTATTTCCGTTAACAAGCTTCTTCAGCAAGCAACTTGCTTATAGTGCTTAGCGAGCCTCCTGTGTGCCTCAAGCAACGCCTGCTGCTATACTGCCTGCCTGAATACTATGTGACCTTTCCAACTAATTAGCTTGTGTCATCTGTCGTCTCGTCAAATAAGACATGTATGGAATATTTATAATTACATTGATATCAGCTCAAGCTTATGACTACATTAATACATTATATATAATATATATACATATATATAATTGTTTTTAGTTTATCATATCAACAATATATATATTAAACTTAATTAATTATTAATAAAGTATTAAAAAATACATTTCATGCTTAGTGTGAGACATTTGAGATGTTACTTGCTTGTCAATAATTTGCTAGTGCTATCAGCCCTTATATAACGTAAAGCAAAATAGCAATTAGGTAATTTTTAGTAAGGGTTAGAAGATCACCCAGTCTATTAGATAATATATCTTAAAGCCCTCAAAGGATCGAGTTTAATTTCATTATGTTTAGCTCAGGAGACTGAATATCAAGAATACCAACACAGTATAAATGGAGATAAAGCGTTGCGCAGTGATTTGTCTGATTCTCACTAGATCACCGAAGTCAAGTAACGTTGAGCGGAGTTAGTGCTTCAATAGGTGACTCTTTTAATTAAAAATTATGTTTCTTCCTTCCTGAGGTAAATTCATTCAACTTTCCACCCAGTATGTTGTTTCTCAGCCTTTGTATGTTTCTACGCTTCCCTCATTCACACTTTCCTAACTCATGAGTAATAAGCCATGGTTGCAATCTTTTACCTTTATCCAACTCCAAATTCGAGCTTCAAGCTCATATAGGGGTGCTTTCCTTAAAAAAATACTAGTGAAGATTATATTTTAAAAAAATGAGCATGATTCACGAAGGGAGATATTCAGGTTTCTTACTAACCACGTTTAGTGTCACTGAATTAGGCTGGCGCTAACCACGTTTAGTGAGAAAGCTGGATAACTTTCTGGATAACTCTTTGGTGAATGATCCCTATCATGTTCATTCTCATCCACATTGCAATGACATAATATATTTTTACAAATTTGTACTTCAACTTCATTTTCTGAAGTGAATATATATCAAATTTAGAGACGTTGATTTATTATGTTTCTTTAAAATATTTGCCAGGTAATTTAATATGTTAAAATTTTGTATATAGATATTTTGTTCATAATATCATGAGACAAAGAAGCAAGTGAGGTGTCACATTTTATCCACAAGCTTTTGACAGGCCGTGTAAAACCACTTTACTTGCATGCAGTATTGAATTTAGAGACACTAGATTTATTATACAGCTTCAATGAATTTCGTTATAGCTCACAGCAGTATAAGACCAGAGAGAGCACATTTGAATAAATATATTAAATTATTTTTATAACAAACTAAAATATAAATTTGATATTTTTTTCATGCAATATTATTATCCCTAAAGTAATTCATTACGATGTTATTGAACCATAACATTGATATCTTGTCCCAAATTAAAGATTATTCCCACAGTTCAAGAGGTACTAAAAGAATACATTCAGATCAGACCATTAATTAGCAAAGTTCCAGGATGCTTTGCCACATAGTGATTGACATGTTTTGTTTGATAAACCATGCTAATTGTTATGTTCCCTAAAGGCTTAATAAAATTGACATGTGTTTTTAGACCTGTCAATTATTTGACATTTTTTTTAGTTAATATTACTTATTATTTTGTGTATGTTATTTGTAAATAATTTTGTACAACTCTGTTAACAACATGGTCTTTAATTGTGGTAACTGTAGCTGAAATTCAGTCAAATAAGCATATGAAAAAAAAAAACACTAAAAAGTTAATAACTAAAAAACTAGATCAACTAATTTTATTTTTTGTTTGTTTGATCAGGTTAATAGACAAATTGACCTTTGTGAAAACATTATTAAGTTTACCATCGAAAAATAATGAGCAATTGCCGCCAGTGGTAACATTAAAGACATTAATCGTTAAGTAGCAGTACTTCAAAATTTAAAAAAAAAAATAAAAAAAAAAATAAAATAAAAAATCGAGCGTTCCGATAAATTCTGAAGTAACAAAATGCGTTCCACTATTTCATTTCGATTCATTTATTTGACACGAATTCTATTGTTGCTTGGATATTATGGAAAAATATTAACCAAGGAATGTATTTTAAACCACAAATTCTTTTTTTAAATTAAAAAAAAACTTAAAAAATGCAATAATTAGATAAAATATCATAAAATTGATAAGAAAAAATTAAGAAAATAAAAGTAAATAAAAATAAAACAAAATATGAAGTGAGAAACACAATATTATTTAAACTTTACTTTAATTTTTTAAGTCTTTTTTTTTTTTTTTTCTTTCGTCCCATTAAAAGACAAAACGTTTACACGTCGGTACTATGCAAGAAAGGTCGAAGTGGTGCGGAGAGCTGCAGGAGCCTTAGGTAGCTACTGCATTGTTTTGTTTCCTTGCGTTCAGACGTCATTAGCAAATGAGCTACTGAGCTTGAGAAGTTTCATCATGTGTCACGAGATTATGTAACGCTCAAAAAACGCCTACAGCAGACCAATTAACAAAGCTTCAGCAACAGTTGCTCTTGGAAAAGAGCCGAGAAAACTTATGAAAAATGGTAATCTTTTGAAAGTATATACTTGTGAGTTTACATATCTACATATAAATTATCAAACTATTATCTATTACAATTTTAAATTTTATAGCGTTAACCTTTAAAAATTAAAAAAAATAGAGCAATTAATTTTGCAAAAGGTAATCCAATAAAACTGTAGAGTAAATTATTCATCTGTAAATCCTGTATGTAACGCATTCATGCTCGCCTGGTACTGTACTACTCATAATGATAATCGGTATAACTATACTATTGCTTGGGGCTGTATTTCACGTGTTACTAATTTAAGAGGAGAAAATTGATAGGTTAATAATTTGTTTTAAAATCGATAATGTGTCAATCATAAAATATAAGTTTAGAGCTATATACGCCTGTAAATTAAAATTACAAATAAATATTGTTACTTTTAAAAAATATATACATTTTTGCATTATTTGATACTAAATATTTGCTTTTATTTATTGATCACACTAAATAATTTCTCTGATAGAAATATTAATATTGAATACGATACAAATGTGTCACTATGAGGGATTCAAGATTTTGTTTTATTTTTAATTTGGGTAAAATAATTTGTTTATTTAATTAATTGTGCATTTTTATAATCAATTATAATTTCTGTCTTTTGTGGTGAAATGTTCATACAGAAACTCATATTATAAAATAATGTTTGATGATTTTTTTTTCCTTATTGGAACAAAAATATGTTTTTACTTTTTATGTATAATTTGATTGAATTTGAGAGCAAAGTAAACATAGCATAGAAAGAAAACTTTATAGCAGAAACACAAATAAAAGTAATTAGATTTGTAAGTTTCAACATCTTGTTTCTGATAAGCGTAAATAACAAACTCCTCTTCAGCTTATACGCAGAACGCATGTCAATATAATAAATTATTAGGAAACAGGATTATAGTGTGAACCAATGTGATTCAAAGTTTTATTCAGTAGAAAAAAAGATGCAATTTGTTTCTGTCGTCTTCTTTGTGTATAATATATAATATGTATTTTAAAAAATAAACAGTGGACAGACCCAGACCAGTCATATAAGTCATTATTTTAAGTGGTATTTCAACCCGCAAGAAAATTACTATCATTATTATATAGTCACAACTCACAAATTCACAGCTTGGTGATTCTGTTTACTTATTTTTAAATAATTTTTTTTCGTTAATTTGCAGGTGAAACAAAAGTTCATATTTTTTTTCATGAAAATAGTATGATAATTAATATGAGTAGTATCGGATATACAAAAATATAGCTGACATTTAGCCTCGAAATTTTTAGTATCACTTTTATCAGTTGATTTAATACAGATTTATCATCTGGGCAGTAAAGGCGTTGTATCCCCCACGCCATTTCTATTTTCATTGACCTTATGGTATCTCCCCACAACTTAATTTTTTATGTATCCTAGCATTCCTAGCCCACCGTCAGAAATATCTGTATTGACATCAAGGGTAATAGAATTGGAACGGATAACACTTTTGAAGTCAGCAGCTATTGTCACCATATCGTCTCCTGATGACGTCAACATGACGTGTTTTTGGAGCGCATTTTACTGGCCAGCGCTACTTTAAGCCGATTATTGGTTTACGCTGCTGGCTTAATTAGCGAGCAGTAACGAATGTTGAAAAAAATGGCCGAGGACTAAACTTCTTCACTTTTTCGTTTTAAGTCACTCTTATCCATTATCCTCGTCTGAACATGCCTTCTTGCTTGCTGCTGTAGTGACGAGTTGTTAATTGTTAGGAGTGTTTTCTATACACTACGGTACACGTATAATAATAAACTCTACCGGCGGTAGAGTACTCTACGCTTCCATGGAACCCTTAGTTTGATATTAATTTGGGAGAACATTAGTTGAAAATACTATGATGAACAAAAAATAGACCATGGCACGACAGCTAGCTGTCATAGCAACTGTCGAAGCAATAATGTTTTAGGGATATTTCATATGATAACCAAAAAACACGTCTAGGCAAAAAAAAAAAAAAAAAAAAAAAAAAAAAAAAAAGTAGAACGCTTCATAAGTCTTCTTTTTATAAGTAATATTAAAAAGTGAAGAATAATGAAGAACAATTTTGTCTTGTTTTGTTCCTCTGTGTTCTGTTTCATCTCTTATTACTTCAAGAATAATGAATTTTTTTTAATAAAACTATAAAAAATGAATTTGTGAGGAATAAAAAAAATTGAATATTTGCGGCAAAAGTTAATAAAAAACAATATTAAGATATTATAAATGCTATTTGACGCGTTTAGTCAGGCAATTCAAACACAATTTGGTGATCAATAATAATTATACAAGTTTTATCTGAGTTTTGGTAAACAAACGGGAGGTCAAACGGTAAAAAGTCGAAGCGCTCACCGCAATTATACTTAAGTTAGACACGACTTTTTTTCTTTGTTACCCATCAAATTGTTGCTTGCTTGTTTTTTTTTTCTTATGTTAAATACAGTCAAGATAGCAATTAAAATGACAAGCAATAAAAATAATAAAATACATGGAGGAAGAAAGAACAGAGTGTGGTGGCGTTTGTGAAATTGATAACACAGAAAAGGGTCTAAATGTATATTTTATTTCTTAGCCTATAATTATTTAATTTTCATTTTTTATGCAGATATAAAATGATTTTAAACTCAAGTACTTACTTTCTGTAGTATACATTTTTGAGCTAAAAATTAATTGCATTCCGTCTTAGTTACTTAATTAAATAATTAATTGCCACCAGTAGAGAATTGAAAGAGAGAGAGAGAGAGAGAGAGAGAGAGAGAGAGAGAGAGAGAGAGAGTGAGAGAGAGAGAGAGAGAGAGAGAGAGAGAGAGGGAGAGAGAGAGAGAGAGAGAGAGAGAGAGAGAGAGAGAGAGAGAGAGAGAGAGAGAGAGAGAGAGAGAGAGAGAGAGAGGAAGAAGGAGGTTGGGATGGGAGGAAGTGGAGGAAAGGGAAAGGGAGGGAGATCTTGGCAGCTGGAAGTGTGAACAAGACATTTTCATGATATCAAAAATTATCTTGATATCAATTTAATATGGCACAGCAAAGCAGTGCAGTGGTGTTTTTACTGCACCCACAAAAAGTTAGTAAAGATGAGTGCTTCTGAAAAGACAATTTATGAACTTTTATTTGAACAGAAATTATAGAAAAACTACGACGATTAATTTTTTTTTTCTAAATAAAAAAAGGAGGAGAATTACGATAAGAAAAGTAATTTAAAGTAATATTTCAGTCTTGGCTGTCGGGAACATCCAGCTTAAAATTGCCTTCAAGAGAAAATTTGTTACTTCTACCTGCTTGCTTGCTTCAGCATTTAAATATCTGGTGGGAGTTACGCAAGTGAGATCCATAGTAATAGCAGTAGGAAAGGGGGGTGCAGGCAAACTGAGGGAGAAAGAGGGGGAGGAGGAGGAGGAGTCAACGACGCGTTATCGACAGTGGGACAATTTGCAATTCCCTGTGAGGAAATTAGTTAAGCTGACTTGGGAAATGGACGCAGCGTGATACAGAATTGTCATCGAAGCAAATTGTCGTAAAGCTGAGTAAGCTTTACATCTAACTGTAAGGATATTTACTTGTTACTATGTTATTTTTGTTCAGTTGCTTGAGGTGGCTTTTCGGAGTAAACTCAAAATCAATCAAACTATTAAATGATTCATCATTATTATTATTATTATTATTTTAGATAGTTATTGATTTTATATCAATTCATAAGCAATTATAGCAACTATGGCCAAAAATTCATATGTTATACAAATATTTACTAAATAAGTAAAAAAAAATCTAAATATTATACAGTACACCATATATATTAAGTTTATATTTTACATTAAAGGTAAACAATATGTTTATAATAGAGGGAAAGTAAAAATAATAATAATAAATAAAAAAAAGTGTAGGTAAAAGAGAAAGCAAAGTATTTACGTAAACAGAAATTTGATGCACAGTCTATACACTAATTTCCAACCTCATTTGCATTTAATATACAATTTATAAACTTTATAAAATACTTCATTATAAGTTTAAAATAAAATAAAAAAGTTTTGAATAAGTAGCCTCCATTCCTATATAATAGTACATATACCACCACAAACTCTCTCTCTCTCTGAGGAGAAAAAGAGTGCTTTACATCTTTCTATATAAACCCTGACTGAGGTATATTTTAATCACTAATTGACATAATGTTTTTTTGCCAAGGGACTTCGTTTTTCGTATCAATTAGTAGTAATTTTTTTTTCTCTCCTTCTGTTTTATTTACATTTTTTTTTTTTTTTACTAAATGATGATGGTCGTAACATTAAATTAATTACATAAAGTTGAAATATTTGCTCAAAAAGATGAAATAAGTAATGAAATTGAAAGCATCAATTAGTAACTTTTATCTGAATAACTAATAATATCAGTATCATACAAAGCGAAAGTATTATACATTATGAACACAAAATATTTTTAAACATATATTTTTCCTAATTAAATACTGCTTTCAAAATATTATTTTCAAATTTCATCATATACGAGATTTTATATAATAAAACTTGACTTTTAGCTTTTGCTATTATGGATTTATAACTGTGAGTTACAATAGTGTAATAATTTGACTGTTTAAAATTATTGAAAACCATTGCACAGCTGTTCGGAAAGTAATTTTAAAGCTATTCTTCTCTTTTTGTATATATATATAGCATACTACATATATATTATAATTAAATTATAGAGAATCATATTGCAAAAAAAAAAAAAAAAAAAAAAAAAAAAGGAGAATGATTATATTAAAATTTTATTCATGCAAGAAATCGCTGTAAACAATTTATACGTAAAACAAAGGCAAATTATAAACAAATTAGTGCAGTCGTCTTCTTTCCTTGATATTTATATCTCATATTATATAATATAATTATTCGTTTTATATAAAGACTATAAGATAAAAAAAAGCTTACAAAGTGTATCACAATATATATATATATATATATATATATATATATATATATATATATATATATATATACATTTTAATAACTATAACCGAAGGATAATCTCATATAGTACACTTAATATTATAATTATATGTACAGTACAGCGCTTATCGATATTAAGGGTAAGATAATACGCCCAATGTTAACAAAAATCCCACACATGAAAATTATGAAATTTAAAATGTTCTCTTAGTGAAAAAATTTGTTAGTTGAGGTTCAAATGTTCTCCTCTACATCCCCTATCAGTAGCTAAAATATCAGGTTCAAAAATCCGAGTTAGTTTTTAAGTTATGAATTTTTACGCCTATTGACGCTTCCAGGGGGCGTGGACGCACTTTCAATAATTATTTAAAAACAGTTTCGGAACTCAACAAAATCTGAAAAAAAATCAGAGTAGCAAAATTTGACATCCTCTATTCATTCCTGCAATACATGTATTTTTGTATGCAGGTTGCCCATTATTACGCAGTTCACGAGAAGTCATACCTTCGATAATTTTGGAAACTCAAATGTGTGACACTTGTGCTATAAGATATGACAACTAAACTCAACCTGAAATAAATAAATAAATAAATTATTTTTAAGATCTACACTAATTCTACTTGTTTATACGAGAAGATAATAAATCAATGTGTGTGTATATTCTGTGTAATTTTATAAATAATTAAAATATAAAATACCAAAGTGGGAGTCGAACCCACATCTTTTGCTTGCATCCAGTTGGTATGCGTCATTGGTAAAATACTAGTTGTTAGGCTTACTCCCACTCAAATTGATTCTTTTTTAATCTACTTTGTTTTACATGGAATATTGTACACAAAAGCAGAATATAATATATATTATTATTTAAAAAAATCTGTTGTTGTGAAACATCTCTAGCTATAAAATCATGAGATAGAAACATGAGCACAAAGGTACTGAGGTTTAGCTGGAACGCTTACGTTCGAAATCTGTTCTGTTCTACGTATAATTTTAGTCAAAATTATTGAAACATTGCATACGCACTATATAACACCCATCACTCTGTCCCATTATATGTAACTAAAGGAAGAGTTTTATATGATATGTTTATAAGGCATAATTAGACGTGTACTGTAAAATATATTTACAGCTAGCCATTACATTTTGATTGTAAAATTAATTCATCGTAATTCAATAACGATTATTAAAATCATTTAACATGTCCTCCCCAAAGGTATTGTAACTGTTCTTTATTTCGTCGCTAAAAAACGCCCACGTAAATCCACCTTAATTTTATACACAGCTGCAGTGTGCGAGTGTAGATTAGTGACCCGGCTCACGCCCTTACTCCCGCCTTGTCGAAAGTCCACTGATAGATAATGCCAGTAGCTACCGTAACACATGACTAGAGTACACAATTTTATAGCTTTTTGTTAATTAATTTTAACCAAATAAAAGTTATTTGTTATAGCATTATTGAAGCTACATTTAATTATTTCAGAAACTCTTGAAAACACATTAATCTCATTAAAAAATACTTTTATTTATTATTCATGTGTGTTGGCTGTAAAATTGTAAAAATTTAAAAAGCCATAATAAAAAAAAAAAAAAAAAAAAAAAAAACGCAAATTTATTAGTTTGCAGTTTGCACTGTAATTTATATTTTTTTTAGTGAAAAAAGTAAAATAAAAAAGTAGAATAATGAATATCCTTATAGCTTAAAAAATTTTGCATGCAGAGGTAACTTGGTTTTGTATCTGTTTTTGAAAATAAATTTAAAATTAACTGTTAAATTAAAATTTAGAGAATGTAATAAGCATATTTTAGATATTTTTTTGGATCATGAATTTTTTTTCAATCGTTTGAATATTTTATGGCCATTGTGTAGAATATTAATAAATGTACTTAATGCAATCCACTGCAGTTTCAAAAATGTATAACAAGTTATCACATAGGCACATAGAGTTTCCATTTACTGCAGTAAAATATGTTGAATACAATCCAGTGACTTTACAAATAAAATTCCACTCAGCTCAAATATCTCTGAACACAGAAGTGAAGACTGTGTGACGTAATGACTGGGCTGCATAATAACATATCAATGCAATTTGTCAGTGTATAGCTGAAAAATTAATGAATAATATTTATAGCTCTATAAACAGCTTTTATAAATATTTTTTTACTTATTTTTTACATCATATAATTATTAGATTTTATATAATTAAAAAATATATATATAATTTTGGTTTTAAATTGTAGTATCACAAAATTTTAAGCTTTCATAAAAGTTTCTGTCACTTCTTGTATTTTTAATGGAAAGCTCTTAAATCTAAATTTAAGAAATTAAACTCGTGACAGTTAACTCGGCGAAGAAGTTGCAAGATAAGAAGCAAAATGTTTCAAAGTTTCAATATTAGCAGGTTTCATTTTTAATGCAAAAGGCAGACGAATGTGAAGGAGAATATAAGTGGGGGAACTTGCACTCGGCCGCTCACATCAATTACCCCCTTTTTTCTTCTTTCTTTTTCCTGTAGGAAATATTAATTGCTTGTGGCTTCAATAAACCACTAATTTTATGGACAAAAAGCGAAGTAAAAAGTCTTTGAACATTTTCGAGTAGTCATGAAAGGAAATATTGAATGATTAAAAATTGAAAACAAAATATTTTAAAATAGCAGCGCCACTTTACAAAAATTTATAAGCTTTTAGTAACACCATTAAGGGTTATGATATGTCTAAATTTCTTTTTCAAATATTCCTCTTATAAAAAGAAAAATATTAATTATTCTCTCTTTAATGCTATTTTGGTAAAACCGCGATCGTTGTGCATACAGAGTAACATCGTAATTATTCAGAAATTGCAGTGTTTTTGCTGTACATTAAACTCCTCTGCACCCGCTTTCTTACATTGGATCAACAAATTATTCAGTTAATTTTGTGCATTGTCCACCTCGTTATTCATGAACTTCAATCTCTGCCTTATTTGCTAGTACGGGCAAAAAGCATAAGACCTGTAATTTTAGGAGAAGTAAGAAGAGCACTTGGTGTAATCATCCATCCCCCCTCCCCCCCCCCCCACACACAAAAAATTAATTTCACTACACATAGATACATACATGTATACTAGAATACTATAGAAATGTCCAAAAAGGGAGTATAAATATAAAATAAATAATATATATTTTCTTCTTGTTGTTTCGTTTGGACCGTTTGTAATGAGAATAGGCTTCTAATTTAAGCCATACATCCAATACTAATAGCGTTTTTATTATTACTAAGTAATTAAAGGTGGAAGGATCTTGAAACGGATAAAAAATTGATAGTAATTTTGATTATAGAATGAGGTATGTAAGATTGAGAGGTGATGATGAGTGTGCCAACATACGAGGAATTGAGTGATTCTGTATATTAAAGTAGTGACTATAAGGCGTGAGATGCAAGAATGTAGGTTGATTATGCAGGCGACAACATAAAATATGAAAGTTAGTTCGAAATAAAAAAGAAATATTTTAAATTTTATATTTTTTGATTTGAAATTATCGACGTGTTGATTCCTGCAACCAACCGTGAGGAGAAAAATAATGTATGGCGATTCTGAGGGTGTGGTGAGGATGCAAATGAAAATGGATTAAGCATTCTGGGAAGGAAAAAAGTCAAGAACAATAATGAAAAATAGGATAAGGTAATTACAAGAGGATAATGGTGAGAATACTCAATTTGAAGCAGCGCGACGACAAAGCCTGCCGTTCTTCACGATTGTAAGGTTGCTACTCGTATAAAGTTGTTGGCGTTCGTGCCATATATCAAGATATACACATTCAAATGCGTTACAGCCAATTTTCACCTACGTGATACAGTTGAAAGTCATGGCACTCTCAAGTCAATTTCACTATAAAATATCCATGCATTTAAATTACTAATAATTATGTGCAACACTGATGTATATAAAGCAGAGCGAGAATTTGATATTAACATAAATATTTAAAATAATTTCATCACTGCAAATAAATATTTAATTAGTTAATTTAATTAACATTATTTGTTTAATTATAAATTTAACTTGATATTATTAAATTTCATTATTCATTAAGACTTACAAATTAAGTAATATTAATTCACGTGAGAGACTGTTAAGTCTATAATCAATAATACTACTTTTTCTTTTCACCAGAACAAGCGAAGTTTAATTTGAAAATTACAACACGAGACAAGATAAAGTGAAAGAAGGGAAACGCGCGTGTTCTAAAAAGAGAACAAGGGAAAGTCTTCTTCTCCTCCCTGTCTTTATGTCATTTTTATTGAAAAGTAATGAACTCTATCTTAATCAAGAGGAGCTAGGGCTTTGGCCTCTCCTCCTCCAGCTAACTCGAGTTGGTAACTTCCACCTGCGCTTGCCGGTGCTCGACCTTTCAACGAGACGAACAACTTTTCGTACAAAAATGTGTGGCAAATAGTAAAAAGAAAAAAAAGGAAAAAAAGTAGAGGTATAGAAAGTTTTGTGAAAAGTAAACTAGCATGATATGGATTTGTGTGATTTACTAGAGTTAACGTGTGAAAAAAAAGAAAAGTTTTAATTTCTGATAAATAGATTTGTTATATATATATATATATATATATATATATATATATATATATATATATATATATATATATATATATATATATATATATATATATATATATATACAATATTATATATATATGAATGAAATTTATATAGAATAAATGCAAACTTACAAGAAAAATATATATTATTTAAAAGAAAACATTTTACCTCAAATTCAACCAACAAAATTTAAACTATAAAGCTACTATGTATTGTGTATTTTATTTGGCTTGTGTGCTAATGTGATGCTACTTTCCTGGTATGAGCAAAACAAGTTTACTTTGAAGCTGCGGGGTTGACTTTGTATATTCATAGCTGGTTATAATTTTTAAAAATTTCCTTGCTGAAGAAAGAAAAGCAACAACAACCTATATTACTAAGGCTTTACATTTTTAATTTTTAACCGTGCGAACGTCAAGCTCAAAAGCACACGTGTATGATAAAAAAAAAAAATGCAATAATGTAATTATTCGAAAATTTGAAAGAAAGTTCTATGTTTTTTTACGTATTATATATATAGTTCTTTTAAAACAAAACAAAAGTTCTAATTATTCTTTTCATAACATAATTTATACTTGAACTTTGGTTCCTAAATGTTATATTACATATTGGGTGCGATTCACGAAGCCAGGTTTCTAACCACGTTTAACTATACATATTTTACGTGTTAAAAACCACCTATAGTTAAACAGTTAAACTTGGTTAGAAAACTGGCTAGCGTGAATATTTTCTTCATTAAATCTCTCTTAGTAAATGTTTCATATTAAGGGTAAATTTAGATACATAATACTGTTTAAAAGTTGTATTTTTACTAAACTGCCATATTGCATTACCAAGTATACCAATAGAATTGACTTGGTGAGACATAAGAAGAAGACAGTAAGAGAGAGAGAGAGAGAGAGAGAGAGAGAGAGAGAGAGAGAGAGAGAGAGAGAGAGAGAGAGAGAGAGAGAGAGAGAGAGAGAGAGAGAGAGAGAGAGAGAGAGAGAGTTATTTAGAGATGGGAAGAAATATATTTATGTATTTGTATCAGGCAATAAGGTGTCCTTGGTTGATCTCTAAAATAAAATGACCAATAAAAAAAGAGTTGAAAACTTGAAAAATTACTTAAATCGATACCATTAGCTTTTTAGTTTATATTAATATCCATTAAGAGGAGTGAGTACAGATCTATATGAAATATACAGAGTATAGAAAAAAAAAATCTTTCCCTCTTTAATGTATCACGTTCTAATAATAGGTCCACAAGATATGTTTGTGAATACCATATATATATATATATATATATATATATATATATATATATATATATATATATATATATATATATATATATATATATATATATATATATATATATATATCATAGACATATATAGATAATATCTTCCTTGATATTATGTATAATATAAAATACACTTTGAGAAGCTTCGGTTGCTATACATAAAAGCCATTTATGGAATATTAACTAAATTGTTATATATATACATAATATACATAATATTTCACCATTCAAAATATTAAATGTATAAATATATATAATAGTATAATATTTATAAATATATTATATAAATGATTGGTTCTTGTAAATGGATTTATAATATTATAACCATACAAGCTGATTGTGGTTATTATGGTACGATCAAGCAAAAACACCTCTATATATTATTATAACTGTTTTATCTTGTAACGTAATTTTAATATTTAAAGAAAAATAATATAATAATAATAATAATAATTTTATTTCGATCGTTGGCTTTACAGCATAGATCACGTCAGAGTTGTTACATAAATCATACATAACAGGTACTTAAATCTAATTAAAATTACCTAAAATTAACATACATATAGGTTTACACAAATGATTTTAAGTAAATTTATAATATAAAATTATTATTTAATAATTTGTATCATATATTATATTGTTAAAGTTGTGCGTAATTATCATGCAGTTATAATATAATATTTTACGTAAAAGTTAATCTTAGTTTGATGAAGCGTAGTGAGGTAATACGTTATATTACGTGGGTAAAGTTGGTGAAACCGCAGTTACCATGGCGGCTCACTGGGTCGGTCTCCTAACCCTTCACTCTCTCTCTCTCTCTCTCTCTCTCTCTCTCTCTCTCTCTCTCTCTCTCTCTCTCTCTCTCTCTCTCTCTCTGTGGCCACTTTCCTCTATTCAATGCTCTATGACTGCCAACTTAAGTCACCGCCATCCTCTCCTACTCTTGGCGTGACCATCAATATGCAAAGATCATTAGAAATCTCTATGATGCTATAATATGCTCTCCCTTTTATATGACATTGTAAGGTCATATAAGAAGCTAATTATATTTACTGAATATGTAATACAAATTTTCAAATGTTAAGAAGCTAGAAGATGACTAAGAGATCAATCTTTGTTTATGACAGACAATATAAAAAACTTTTAGGGGCAATAAAATTGTTATCATTAAAAAATTAAAATTATAAAACTACATAAAATTTAGGATAAAATGCATTGTATGGTACTCAGAAATTATCCTTATTCTAATAATTTTTTAATTTAAAAAAAAAATAGGTTTATTATTTCACTGTGTTACAATCAATCATAAAGTTGACAAAAAGAGTTTTTTTTCAACATTGAATTACGTTCAAATAAAATGTAACATATTTTATTAAAAATAAATTGTCAGCAGCATCAACTTATATACTTGTCAATTGATGCATTCTTTGAAATGAATACGACGTCGGTCTTTGAAAAAATGGGATATACGCAACGTTGCATGTTATTGAAGTTATATTTTCAATCCTGTTATAAATTGTTTGATGCTTAAATCGTGTTGAGGTCTACGATTTCAAGTACAGTCGTAGTCAAAAGTAATAGAACATTGGAAATAATTATGAGTGTAAGCTCTTCTATTCTTTTTTATTTATATTATTATAATACTGTACATCACCCCCACCATTCAGCGTAAAGAGAAGTCAAAAAATCAATATTTTCTAACGGTATTCACTTGTAAAATAAAGTACCTCAAGATGTAAAAAAAAATCAAGCAACAATTGCAAACTTTAAACGAAAATATGTATGCTAAATATATAAAATTATTTATGCCATACCATTAATATAAAATAATTTTAATGAATTGTTATGTGAATTAACTGTAGGCCTGTTAGGTTGTTATATAATTGTGTTATTACTGCCTTAAATAACTATCGTATTCATATTTGAGCTAGTTTTATACATGCATGACTAATGGCCGTAAGTTGCAGCCAACCTATTTTGGAAAAATCCGACAATGGAGTATTGACCTCAATTTTTTTTATTGCAGAAATGAATAGAGGGTGCAAAGTTATGCTACCCTGATTTTTTTCAGATTTTTTAGAGCCCGGGAAGTATTTTTAAAAAATTATTGAAAGTTCTTTTTGTGACGTCACGCGGCGTTAAGTCCTATCTTTTTCTTAAAGAGCAGCGTCTTGTGACGTCACAAAAAGAACTTTCAATAATTTTTTAAAAATACTTCCCAGGCTCTAAAAAATCTGAAAGAAATCAGGGTAGCATAACTTTGCACCCTCTATCCATTTCTTCAATAAAAAAATTGAGATCGATACTCTATTATCCGAGAATTTTAATGTTAATTAGTAAATAATCCACGGATAATCCTCAGATTATTCTCGGATAGGTGGCTGCAACTTACGGCCATTAATCAAAATTTATGTAACTCTAATTTGTACTAGCAAAAGCTTAAATAAACTTACTACTACCACTTAAGTTGCTTTTAAATTCGTACTGTACCAAAGCTCAGCTTCAAATTAAAATAATTTGAAACTAATGGGGGCGTTTCACGAAAGAGTTATCCAGGTTTTTATCCGCGTTTAGCTTAACCACGTTTAGCCAGGTGATTTAACACGTAAAACAGGTATAGTTTAAACGAAGTTAAGCTAAAAGTGGTTAAAATCTGGCTAACTGCTTCGTGAATCGCACCAATTATTGCTTACCTAATATGACCTGCAAATTTTCTAATTTGCTTTGTTCCTTTATTTTGAAAAAGGGTGAATTTTATTACCGTTTGAGCTTTTGAGAGATTTAAACTTTTTTTCTCTTTTAAGTTGTATTTTTATTATTCTCTTGTAATGTTCTCCGATAACTTTATTGATCTTATAACAATTTGTTAATGAGGAAAAAATATCAGTGCATGGCATTATTCTAATACTGTACACAACAATACTAAAATAAAATACATTTGAACAAATAGAATAAATATTTTATATTATGATTAAGATATGTCTTAAATTAACTCTGCCAATAAAGCAAAAATTCAAATTTTTTAAAGGTAGCCAAAAGAATTTATCATTGTACTTCTGTAAAGCTTTTCAAGCGATGTTCCGACACCTCCGAAGTAAACATTATAGAAAAAATGTTATAATTTATGTAAATTCGCAAGCAACGAGCTGTTTTGTAACGAGATGTTCAATAATTGCCGGATAACCGACTTGGTTTGTTTAGGACACCACAAGACAAAGGTTCACCGCCCCCAGTCGTTGGTGAACAGAAAGTCACCCACTACACCAACAAATTCCGCAGAAACCCAGCACAAACGAAGCACTGAAATTAATTGGATTTTCATTATAACTGCAGACAAAATGAATAAGGAAATTTTCCTTGCTTTAAAAATCTCATTTATTATTTTTTTTCTCTAAGTACATACACTACGTTTACATAGTGGTGTTGAATATGGATTTGTTGACAACGGATAATGTTATTTTTATGAGGCGTTGCAAACTGATCCGTATTAAACACAGTCGTGTGAACGCAGTGATTAAGTGACGTCAGGTCAAATATTCCTAACACTTTTATATTCGTGAGCAGTTCAAAAATCCTAGAAAGGATTCGTTAACCTAGCTATATAATGTTGGTTATATACTTTTGAAATGCAATATTCATACTGACCGTGAGATGAGCAAGGAAAATTAGTCATTGAATCTACGGCTAAAATTATTATATTTTATTTTACTCCCGAAAGCTAACTATAAGAACAAATTTATCTAGTCTTACTATAATATATATTTTTAATTTTGAAACTTTAGAGAGGGATCAGTACTCATTATATATACACTCTCTGCAAAGAAAGGTTCAAAATTTAAACAGAAAGACCGGAAACTTTATAATTCCGGTTATTGCTACAGACTAACAATTGTTAATTACATTATAATAGAGTTCTGTAACACAACTTTAATTGTGACTAAAATATACATAAAATAGTTTCTCTCTCTTCTCTCTCCAAAATATAAAGTTTTACAAGTACGTTATATATATATATATATATATATATATATATATATATATATATATATATATATATATATATATATATATATATATAATATATATATATATATCACATTGTATGTATAAATAATGATGTAACATTTAAAAGTGTTTTAATAAGTATTTTTTTTTTCTTACCTTAAAGAGTCGTAAAATGTTGGCCACCATTATCGATACGACGCTAAAAGATGCTCCAATGACTCCGGTGACTGGTTTATGAGGCACGTACACGGGGGGTTTTCCGGACACGCACTTGTACTCAGACATGTCCTGCAACATAACACGTGTTCGTTAACATAACAACAATAACATAATTATTAGATTTTGTGGTTGCTGTTGAAACTTAATGAGAAGGGGTGAAAAAGGAAAAAGGATTTTTTAAATCTAAGAATTTGAACAATACTACATCATTACATAAAATTTTGGTACATAGACAAAAAAAAAAAGAAAAAGGTTTACTCAACGTTTTAATTAACTACATTCAAAATTTCAAAGAAAATTTTGATTTATTAAGTTTCAAAATAAACAAACTTAGTTTTTAGTAACTTTACTTTTCATACAAAAGTTTTATGAAAAGGTTTGAATAATTATATTTGTTGGTACATACAAGGATCGAGGAAAAAGTATTTTTACTGTTGAAAATTATTTCATTTTTGAGTAATTTTTTAGTGTAAGCAATAAAGCAACATTGACCAACAAGCTTTAATGTGATAAATTTGATGTAAAATAATATTTTGATAAATATTTCTTTCGGTAGAATGGTAACGTTTACAATTTAAATAATACGTGTTCACAATTTGTTTCTTTCGTCTAGCAGTGTTATTTAATAATAATAAGTAAACTATATAATTTCCCAATGCTCTGTTTAGTCTTTTTTCCTTTCCTATTTTAGGTACTTATGGGTCTCTATTTAAGCAAATATAAATATATTCCATACAAGGATTATATTATTTTCCGAGTTATTGGCTGCACAAGATGCATTCCATATATATGCCAGTTTTTCGGGTATAGCTATTTATCCTTTTTCAACTTTCTCAATACACTTACATTTTTTTTAAATACTGCACGTTCTGATATATCTAGAAATCGTATGGAAAATCTCGTATTAGACTAAAATAGTATAACCAAGAATTGCACGCATAATGTGATACAAGTTTGACAAGTTCGTACGTTCAGAAACTTCATATAAAATAAATTAAAAGGTATTAAGTATTAAGCAATACGTACTGCACACATAAAGTTGTATGTTCCAGTTAAAATAAAATTATGTGGTTGTCCAATTTCAAATCACGCACGTAAGAAAAAGGTCAATTGTAACTATATATTTTAACTCGTGTTTTTTTATTGCTTCAAACTAGTACAAATATACATATTTTTTTAAATAACCTAAAATAATTAAGTGAAATTACTAATTATATAATAATTTATGATTTATTTATTGCTCCTTAATTTGTGGATTAAAGTCATTGTAGAAAGCAATTTAAAGAAAATAACAGCATTAAATTATTTAAATTTATTAGTGTGACAAATTTTGGATAAGACATTTGCTTATTTGACAAATTTGTGCGGTCAATTTATAAAGGAAATGTGTAAAGTTTTTTTTTATCAATATAAAAACACGAAAACCCTTAAAAATAAATGTGTCTCACGAAAACTCTTGGCTATATATCAAGGAATGTTGTTTGAAAACTTTATTATTTTATTGTTAAGAATCACTCCATATATCAATAGTATAGGGTTCTTATTTTATTTATATGTTTACAAAAAAAAACAAAAAAATCTCTAATTTTAAAATATTTTACATTTATATATAAATTGTATAATATTCTATAAAGCTTCAACGCTTCTATTTTAGAAATGTTAACAATGTAATAATATGATAGTGAGGAATTATGCATGACTTAAATTTGGTTGCCATCTGCGTTCTATGAGATTGACAAGAGTAGATTATAACGTAGAGCGTCGGAGTTTTTTTTTTTATTATTCTCGTTCCCCCCCTCCCCCAATCCTCCATATGAGATTTACGAGTCTTTTCTCAGTTATTTGGAATTTATAAACCAGAATCCACAAACAGATTTAAACAGTTTGAAGAAACGATAATTTTATCTGACACCACCCAAATGTTCTCTTCAAATTTGACACTGTTAGTAAAAACGATTACCATAAAAAGTTTAAAAATACGTATTAAAATACCAAATTAAAAGTGTAGTATGCAATCAAACACCACGTACAAAAGTATGTGTAGAAAGGTAACACTATATTGTTATAAAAAATATATTGTCAGAATCAATATTAGTTTATATTTTTTGTTCAATTTATAAACAGTACCACCGGTGGAGAAGAGAAAGAGACATACAGAGATGGAGTGAGACAGACAGGATTTTTAGATTATATCATATGTTTAAAAGACATCAAAATCACCCAATTTTAATATTCATAATAACATAAAGTCTAACTATTTAATATATAGTATGATTGTTTACTGAGAGTACCAAGTAAGCATACAGTAAATAAATTCAACAACTGCATGGTTACATTTTGACAAAACCAAAATTAAATTATAACAATACCCATTTATACTCCCATTAATGGAGGTGATTTTAATTTTATTTGTAGTCAGAAATTACTGCCAGAATTTTTTAATAAATATGCAAAGATGGTCCCTTTAAAGCAAAATATGTTCGCTGTGGCTCTTCATGGTGGATCGAAAACAAAATTGGTTAGATCATGTATATAGTCAGAATTAACATTACATAATTTACGAGCGTTAGTGTATTAATTTAATTAATATTTGTAGAGTTAAGGTTGTACATACATCCTTAGTTAAAATGATTATGCACTAATCGCGCCGCCGGTAAACTAACAATGTATATATATATATATATATATATTTATATGGTTTACCTTGAGACCTCCGGCCGTGTTTTTTGGCCTGAAATTTTACCAACATTTTCAAAGCTTCATGGGGTCTGAGCGTGACGCCACTAGTGTTGCGCATGCATTGCTTATATAAGTGCATAGGTGGAGGCACTTCGCTCAGACCCCGTGAAGCTCTGAAAATGTTGGTCATATTTCTGACCATAAGACACGGAAGCCTCAAAATAAATTACCTTTGCGCTTAAACACTGTACTCCATTCAGAGAGTGTTAATAAAACGCACAATTTTCGTTTATATTTAGACCATAAATTGCATTTTCATGGAGCGGGAAAAGCGAGAAAATCACGTGCCACAGCCAATCGGAGGCGCGGGATTTCCTCGCCTTGCGGAGAGCGATTTATCGCTAACATGGCCGTTATACGAGATTGAAGCAAGTGCGCTTTTCTCGCCCCGCCAAGCCTCGCTGGACATCGCTCCATGGAAAAGCACCCTAAAGCTTGGCGGAGAACCTAGTGGTAAGAATTGAACCTACGTGCTCAAACGAGGATGGTTGTATCTGATGAACATTGTAAAAACGAGTAAATGCTCTACCAACAGCCACAGCTGAATTTTACAGAATTGGCAACACCATAATTAGAGTTGTCACATGCCTTCATACAAGTATTGAAAAATACATATTTAAACTTCATAAGTGATGCCTTTTATATGATTTTTGTTGTTTTCGTAATTCTCCCAAATGCTATATATATATATATATATATATATATATATATATATATATATATATATATATATATATATATATATATATATATATATATATATATATAGGTATTGCCGTATCCTTGAACAAAACAGCAAAAAAAAAAAACAGCAAAAATTTCTGCGCACAGAACCATCTATTGGTCCTTTATGTTCCCAATTAAATCATAATTATGGTATTTCTTTGCAAATAAAAAAATACACACTTTATAATATATGCTATTATTGTATAAATTTTTATTCCTGCCATAAGATACAATTGTGGAAAGAAAAATAATTGAAAAAAAAGCTAAATAAATAAATAAATAAATAAATAAATAAATAAATAAATAAATAAATAAATAAATAAATAAATAAATAAATAAATAAATAAATAAATAAATAAATAAATAAATAAATAAATAAATAAATAAATAAATAAATAAATAAATAAATAAATAAATAAATAAATAAATAAATAAATAAATAAATAAATAAATAAATAAATAAATAAAGCATTTATTTTGTTGTAGTAATTACAAAATCATAAGCATAACTTTAATTTGAATTTTGTTTGGAAATTTTATTATATGGCATGGTGAGAAAAACTATAATTTCTAATTTAATACAAACTGTGTTTTCTTTGACTGGAGTTACAGTTTTTAAGAAAATAAAAACGATTCAGGAGATACCAGAAAGTGATGCGTCTAACTCAAATAAAAAATGAAATAAGAATCACTTTGTGGAATCGATTGTCAGTGTCTTCAAACTTTATTAATAATAGCTTTATGGTTGACAAAAACCAAGTAATAACAATAAGTAAGTTATCCTTTTAGATGTTGTAAATTATAGCTATAAATAATAAAGATTCTTTAACCGTATATATTTCAGTACACATTTTGCTATATAGCTATATTTATATCAAAGCTATATCTATTATTTTCTTGTGTATATAAACATAGACAATACTGAAGCTAAACCAATAACAATTTATAATAACAATATCACTTATTACTATATTTGATGTCTGTCCAATTCTTAGAAGAAACAATTTGTTTAATTTCAAAGTCCGTTTCACATTATAATGGTATAATGAAATTTATCTTTCCTTGTTCTCAGTGGTGTGTATTGTATCATACTTGTAAATGATAATGAGACAACGGTACGATAAATTTAGTGTAGACATAACAATGTGAGAATGCCCTTGGCAACACGCAACTAGCTGGTTTATATATTTATGTATACAAGAGCCATGATTCGCCCAATGCTCTTGTAACAAAGAGACAAAATAACCAACTCTATGTAGCTACACCACGCATTTCTCGCTCGAGACGACTTTGCATGCTATCGTTTGTACTAGATTCTAAAACATTTGTATAAACACCACATATAATATACAGTATATACATATATATAATATATACTACTGTAAGCTTATAGTGTGGACAATTTGCATTTTTATACTTACAGTAAGCTGCATGGAAAAAGAACTGCTTGTATAATATGTATATATATATTACGTAGGTAGGTAAGCGAAAGTGTGCGTAGGATATTTTAAAAGATGAAAACATAAAAAATCTATACAATGTAATAATGATAAATTTAATATTAGTTCAATTTTACGTCATATATGTCTTGTATATACACTATTTATTATAATATTGATTTATTCTTATTGTTAGTATGTTATTATGTTTTGCCCTGTGGATGAAAACAAGTTATAACCATTCAGGTATGAAATTATTAACTTACCAGTTAGTAAACAATATAAGAAACTGACTTTTATTACTTAAAAGTCAATACATATTTTATTATACTCGTTTGGCTGGGAGATCGAGTGTATGTAAAAAAAGGAACGAATAGATAAAATTGTAGGTATAAAAAATATATTTTTTAAAAGTTAATTAATTTTTATGTACCATATTATTTTCAAAGTTATATTTATTATCATTTTTTAAACATATTTCTATATATCATAATAAAAAATTGAGTTCTGAATTTTATCACAGATTTTTTTTTCAGGTTTTTGTTTAATTAAATAGCATTGAAAGTTTAATTAACAGTGAGAGCATCATAAACATTATTTTGTTTTTCCATATTATAAGCCGCTGGCTACTTTAGCTTGAAAAACAACACAGTTATCTTTATTTTATTTAAATTTTTTTTAAGGAAAATATCAAATTACCAATTTTGCTAACCAAATAAAAAAGAAAGAATCTTGATTGAAAATAAGACTGAATACCAAAATAAGATATTTGTATTTTTAAAATTTAAACGATGCACAAAGAAAGTTTGCGTGTATGTTATTTAATTAAATATATTAATTAACAATTTTTTGTTTCTTTGATATTTTTAATGAAAAAAAATGAATTATTGATTTAATAAAAGGAAGGTACTGTTAAAAAAAAGTAGCAAATGAAAGTCGTTAATAACTCGTCAGGAGAGCTCAAGGCTTCTCTCCTGCCTGCCCCCCATCTTGCATCACAAGGGTGCAAGGAAAGACCCATAATTTCACTCCCCTTAACTTAAAGTTTATCTAATGAGCTCATTTTTGCATAACATTACCACTAATTAAATCACAAGAGAAAAAAATCTTATATTTTTAAATTAAATATGAAAAATAATATTTTTAATAACTTAAATGATTAAAAATAACTAACAAAATAACATAAACCTCTCTGTATTTTGATATAAAACTTATAAGCATTTCAATTTATTTACACTTAGATATAAAATACAACACAAAAATTCAAGTTTTTTAATTCTCAAGTAGTGCATGTGAGCCAGTACGAGAGGACTCCGTGACAAACTAAAATTTAAAAATGTCCAAATAATATATTACGTTTTAACTTTGGTAAAATATTTTAGTTGTGCATTGTCATGTAATATGATACTTTTTAAACCAAATTTATAAAGGTGTGTTTTATATACACTCGTACAAGCATTGTGTTGTTGTGTCAAATAACAAAAAAATGTATACAGACACAACCAAGAACTTTATACTGGGCAATATACAGTCGTTGAGACACAACGACTTATCATTTGGGATGACTCGTTATACCTGATTTTGCTACAGTGCAGATTTGATTTGAAGAATAAGACGACAAACAAAAAATAAATAAATAAATAAATAAATAAATAAATAAATAAATAAATAAATAAATAAATAAATAAATAAATAAATAAATAAATAAATAAATAAATAAATAAATAAATAAATAAATAAATAAATAAATAAATAAATAAATAAATAAATAAATAAATAAATAAATAAAGTGAAAATGGTCAAAAGGAGCATGGTTAATGTATGTTGTGCTGTTCCTATACCATATAATTAATTACTTATACTGTACATAGTAGGTGAATCTTGTCAACGCTTTCTATAAAAAAATACATCATGAAAATTGAAAATTAAAATAATTGGTTCTATCGATCCAATTAATTTAATTGTTTTATCTCTGAAAAACAAAGCTTTAATGACAGAATAATGAAATTAGCTAATAAAATAAAACTAAAGGTTGGAATAATTTTTCTCTTTTTAGTTGATTGAAAACAAAATTTACTTCTGTTTCATTGAGATGCTCTTCTTGGTTTTCAAGAAGAATTATTATGAAGTTGCAAGTTTTTGTTTGAACACTGCTACGTCCATGGGTCTATCTGATACCCTCTTTTACATTTCCCTTCTAAAAACTTTTGACTCTTTTTCGAATACTTCGAACAAAATTTATTTCACACAAAATTTTATCTCACTGAAAAAGTTAAAATAAAGCTGAAAGATAATAATGACTTTCCTTCTGTAGCTTAAAATTACATATAAAGTCATAAAAACTGTTTTTATATGTTTTACTGCGTTATATATATTTTTTTTCATGATTTACGTGCCAAAATTGATCAAAAATTATTTGAAGCAAATTGATAAAATTCAAGTTAATGTTAATGTTAATGTTTAATGTTTGAGAAGAAGGTCAATCTATATTATATTTTTAAATAAAACCATATTGTAAAGAAATGCAAATTTGAAGTGATTTTTCAATTATTTATTACAGTTTGCAAATTTAATTTTGATTGTAACAGTTCTATTTTACACATTGATTAATTGGTATGAGGGATCATATAGTTCACTATTGTGCTGTCCATAGTCAGTAAATTCACCGCCCAGAGCACTTCGGTAATAAATAAACTTCCTTTTACGCCGCCTACAATTTGTACAAGCACATGCGCACACCATTGTGTCGTAAAAGTATAATATATAATATACATATATAGAGAGAGAGAGAGAGAGAGAGAGAGAGAGAGAGAGAGAGAGAGAGATCAAAACAATCCACATACTTCTCAAAATCAAAATTGACAAAAAATACTACGTCGTAAAAAAATTTTTCATTTTTTTCCACATTTTTTATCCGTAAAGAAATCAAGTTTCTATATCATCACATATTTTTTTTTATATTATAATTAGATATTATTTCTATATTGCCGAGTGAAGGAAGTGAACACCGAAGTGTGTGACATTTGATTATAATCTTGAAGCTTGTAAAAGCAATAATATTAAATTTCATATTATACGTATATACTACATATATAAATTATTATAGCAAAAAAATGTACATCATGTAGATAGTCCATGATGGAGAGGAAGAAGTAGATCATAATTATTAGGCCTGTTCGTAAACCCTGCTCGGTGTACACTTTCTACACCCAATCGACCTTATATCGCATGTACATAAGGTCGATTGGGTGCAGAAAGTGTACACCGAGCAGGGTTTACGAACAGGCCTATTGTGTACTGAAACATGCGATGTAATTTAAAGGTAGTAGAAATTTAGAGGCTCTCATTTTTTTTTTTTTTTTTTTTTTTTTACACTTTATTATAAAATATCAATCATATATCAATATGAAATAGTTATAAAAGCTTTGAATATAATTATATCAATGTCACAATGCGTGTGAGTGTATTACATTGTAACATATGTACAAAGCTTAATACATAATATGTTGTGTTGATAATTAAATTCTCTCTGAAAATAAATCATTATATATATTAAATTGGATTTGTTACGTGATATAAACGAGTTCTGTTTTTCTATCACATGACGTGTTTTATGATATAGATCATATTATTATGTTTTTTTTTATAATTATTTTTATGTAATAATTCAATTTCAATGCTGATGTGTAATAAACAAAGAAAATAAACAAATAATTTATTAAATTAGAAAAAAACTTATAACTTTTTTCAACCTTTTTTCTTGCAATATACGTAGCGCATTATTAGCGCATTCAATTTTGCGATCATAATTTAATTTGAATTGGATATACACGACAAAAAAAGTCAGTGTAAAAATACATGAAGTCATCTTTTAGTAGAGAACGCAATATATTTGTTAAGGTTTGACGTTGATGAAAACTATATAAATATGATTTATTTGAACTTCTTAATTTTTGGGGGGGTGACAAACAAAATTTACAAAGAAAAACAAAATTAGATTGAAATTTCAAATATTTTCTGAAGAAGTTCTGTTTGAAGAGAAAGGAGGGGAGGGGGGAGGGTTCGAGTAATTACACGGAGGAGCAGTTCAGACGAGAGCTACTGGGGCTAAAATAAGAGATGTAGAGCGTAACTGAACCTACTTCGGCACTTCACCTGAATTCAATGTGATCTCCAGCCAACTGCACACTTTCTTAATATTGTTCGTCATGTGTAAGTTATTCAGTTTCCCCATTCAGTTTCTTTCAAATTTTGGTTTATTTTTTTACCTATACTACACGATTGCTGCTAATTCTGGTGAAAAAAAAAAGTTTTTTTTTTTCTATACAAGAGAAGAGAATTATCGTCAATCTCTCTCGTTCGTTTCGCCCCCTCGGAATCGAGCTTGAAAATTTCTTTCTCCCCTTTCTCTTATCAACACACACAAAGACACAAGTTTTAATGGATGCTACGAGCCATCCAACAAGTCCCCTGCGAGGTAGACAAAAAAAAAAAAGGATCAAGAGTTTTTTAAAAATAATTACTAATCGAGAATTTAAAATATAATTAAAAACGTCAAAACTTTATAAAATATTAACAATAATTCAAAATATACAAACTTATCATAAAATAATGTAACATTGAGATTTTTATTTATAAAAATAATATTTTCTTTGCAAAGATATTTCACTTATTTTTAAATTTTAATCATCACTAATAGAGTATAGACTGATGTTATTTCTATATGAACAATGAACAACTTGGCACTGAAATAGTGCAGAAATCTTAAAATTGTAATATCAACTTTATTCCGTACATCATGTATGTATGTATGTATGTAGGGTACTTTCTTTTTTAAAGTCAACTTTACTTTATTTGGTCGCAAGATATTATTGACAAGTTTCCTTCAAATTTTTAAATTCTTAAATATATTCGCAAACGCACATCATATGGTAATCAAGAATCCGGTACGTAAACCTTATTTACCCTGTACAGTAAAATTGGAATACATTGCTAGTTGAGAGAAACAATCTTAAGCCTATAACTCAGGTGCAAATTACAAATTAATTATAAGGTAAAACCAGAGAAAAGATCATATGGTATATTCCCTGGTAAAACCTTACCTTCAGGTGTTTCACTAGTCAAGGGCTACTCATTTCGAGAGAAAATGTTCTCGTCCAGTGGATTTAAACGTGGTTTTACATGAACGATTTCCAGCCTGCGACGCGACGCGAATAATGCGCAGTTACTGTAACATCCAAACATCCATTGGCGGCTATTTGGCATTTTTTTTTTTTTTTTTTTTTTTTTTTTTTTTTAAGTTTAAAGCATCGTAATTAACGCGATATTCGCTGCCGCATAGGATTTCACAGCTTTTACGTCAAAGTCGCGTCGCCTCGCCGATGTCGCTTATGACAATTCTCCTTTAAAAATGTGTAAAAATAAAATCTTGTTCTGAAATTCTAAAAACTGAGATTTAGGGTTCCAAAATTATTTTAAATTCAATGGTATTTTTTTGAAGGGTAGAACCACCCTGTTTCATCGCTAAACCATTTAAAAATTATTAATTTTTTATTTCATTTTTTTACATTATCAGATTCGTGTTTCTCATTTTCAAATTTGCTAAAAATACATTCTGTGTAGGGAGTTGTCGGAAGGATAAGTTCACCTCTATTTCCGAAACGAATATTTGATATATTTTACCACTCTATGTGTACTGGTGCTCAATAGTGCCTTGTAAGATATCCTGTTTTCACCGTTTTTTGCAATGGAGTATTGTCCTCAATTTTTTGTATTGCAGAAATGGATAGAGGGTGCAAAGTTATGCTATCCTGATTTTTTTCAGATTTTTTTGAGACCTGGAACTATTTTTAAAAAATTATTGAAAGTCCTTTTTGTGACGTCACGCGGCGGCAAGTCCTATCTTTTTCTTAAGGAGCGGCGTCTCGTGACGTCACGAACAGAACTTTCAATAATTTTTTAAAAATAGTTCCCGGGCTCTAAAAAATCTGAAAAAAATCAGGGTAGCATAACTTTGCACCCTCTATCCATTTCTGCAATAAAAAAAATTGAGGACAATACTCTATTATATTGTACTTTGTATTGGTGAAATAAATTAATAAAATAAAAGGCCTGTTCGTAAACCCTGCTCGGTGTACACTTTCTACACCAAATCGACCTTATATCGCATGTACATAAGGTCGATTGGGTGCAGAAAGTGTACACCGAGCAGGGTTTACGAACAGGCCTAAAATAAAAATATGAATTCGACCGCGAAAAGCTCAAATCTGACATAATTTTTTTTACCATTGACATTAATCCTTAATTAGATAAATAGCATACATGAATGAGGTTGAGCGTACATGGTGTATTGCATTGACCAGTTTTCATCAGATCACTGAAGTCAAGCAACGTCGTGCGTGGTTAGTATTTGGATGGGTGGCCATTTCAAGTAAAAATTACGTTGATTGCTCCCTCACTGGGGTAAACCATCCAGTGCAATGATGCACTTGTTTGTGGTTCCCCAGACTTTGGACATCACTTTGGTCCATTGATAAAAAGTAGAGGTGTCCGTCCTGACTGAGATTTTCCACAGTTCCCTTAGGCTCACCTAAGCAAATACTGGGACGCGTAACAGGCCACTGCCACTATCCTTTCCCTCCCTTATTCCAATTAATTACCCAGCCTCGAGCTCCAAGCTCATAGGGATGTATCCTTGAATGTATATATATACGTATATTGACGAATTACATTGTAATAAATTCTTAATTTCCATTTCAAACTTTATTTTAGGATACAAAACTCCCGGTTTCGATTATATATTATTATGATATTTTACTATAAAATTGTTACCATGCAGGATGGACATCCCACCCCTAGAACGATGTTATCAGCTATAATTGCATCTAACCGTGGTCAGCCTAGTGGGTTAACAACGGGGATGATTCTGTCTCTAAGGCCCTTGACGAAAAAAAAAAATACACATATCTTCCTATACTCCCCTTTTTTATAAAACCGGAGAAACGAGAAATTACTTTTTTTACTTATGGTGTAGGTAAGCTGGGATGCTTTCTGAACACCTATAACCTGCAGCTGGTTGTTCATCTTCATCTGAATAACAAGGCTCAACCTTTTTGTGTGTTTTTCGTTTGATATAAATCTAATTACAAGAAAAAAATTTGTCATTTTTAAATTAATATCTATTTTGACTTATATAATAATTATTTATTTATCTTTGTTTTTCTATCATATGAATTTTGTAATTACATCAAATTTTAAATATTAAATAATAAATATATTATTAATATTATTATTACTAACGAAAGTTAGAATATATTTTGAAAACTTAAACATAAATTATATCTATCTACTATATTTTATTTTTAAATACAAAATGATTTTTATAATCTAATTTTGTAGCAAAAAATAAATATAATATTATAAAATAAATAACAACTGCTCTTCATTTATAAATTACAAGAAATTAGCAATTAAATCCAAGTTGATTTAAGTTACTAAATAAACATTGAATTAATATTTAACTATATAATTGTAAATTATATACAATGTTAACTGTTTGAAAATCATTGGTCTGATACAAAATTAGTTAACATTTGAAAACAGGGTTAGCTAACTAAAATTCTCTTAGCTTCTACGTAAGCTAAGTGTTCGTTCTTCTCACACAGCCTCGTTTTATGTGTCTTATTTCGTTAGCAATGTATGAGCCAGCAAGCCACCTTCTAGCTTATGGGAATTGGGGGTAAGAAGACGGTGCACCATCAGGCCTTCGGGGAAATTGAGTGATGTTGACTTTAAACTAAGCCTCCAGCTCTCTCTCACCACCATTCTGCCTGAATACTCCCATCTTCATTTGCCGTATTTACACTAATAATTAATATGATAATATATTACATCAAAAAAATTTTCTGCTTTATAATTTTGTTGTTGTTACGTTCAGTAATAAATTAGAACATTTATAAAAACATGAAATTTACTTTCTCTTATTACAACGTTTTATTTAAAAGAAAAAAAATTAATAAAAGCTAAAAAATGCTAATGTTTCACAAAAGATCAAAGATAATTTTCTAATTTAATTAAAAGTTAAATTATGTTGTGTGAGATATTTTTATATACATTATAAAAACTATTAGAGTGCATGATGTGAATGAAATATATTTTAATATGAAAGTTTTATATGTGTTTATTCTTCATTAATTTATAACTTAAAACAATTAAGCAAAAAGTAAATAATTATTATATTCGTAACAATATAATATACTGATAGAAATTTTGAAACTTGCTTATATTTACTTTTGAATAAAATAGAATAATAATTATATTTACTCATGCGTAATAAAGTTAAAATGAGTATTAATGAACATGCTTGACTATTTTTAAGAAAAATCTTAATATATAAGTACTGCATACTTAATTGTGCCATTACCCTTATTCTACCCTACCTTCATCCTTAATTTCTTTCCCTCCGTTAGTACCAAGTTAAATCCATAGAAGGTGAATATTTATTCTCTTTCTTTGCTGCTCAGCTCATTATTTCGTACTTATCAAGCAAAAATTTTGTACTGCTGATGAGACAAAAGACCTGTCTGTCCTAACAGATTGGCAAGCACCCAAGCATAAAATCTGTGTTTTTTTTTCAGTTAAACCTTGACTGACATTAAGAGAACAAAAAAAAAAAAATGCGTATATATTATAATATTAAAGTTAAAATATTAATTTATATATCCCTTTTACATACATGAGAGTTTTAAAAATTACATAATCTAACTACATCTATACATTGAAACATTGAAAAACAAAATTGGAAAATAAAATCGGTATATATAATATGTCGATATGACAGACATCTCTCACCAGATTATTTTTTTCATACGTGAAATTTTAAAATTACATTCCTTGACAGAGACAAAAAGAAAAAAAGTGTAGCAAAATCAAATTCAGAGTAAAATATTGTGTCGCTGAGGCGTGAAATGTGTGTGTGTGTGTGAGAGAGAGGGAAGCAAGAGGAGATGGAGAGATGGAGAGAGAGAGAGAGAGAGAGAGAGAGAGAGAGAGAGAGAGAGAGAGAGCGGCGTTTTAGCAGCGTGGGTGTGTTATAAGCGGCAGGCGGGCAGGTCGTGCAGCGTGCATGCCGTTAGCGCTGGCGTACTGCTGTCTGTTGTGTGGGTTTTGCTACTTGGTGACGTAAAAATTTGGAACTGTTGATTGTTTTTTAGGGGCAGGCATTGTGCCCTCTCGATACTTCATTTGAATTTCCAATAGCCTGGGGCAGTAAGGCTTTAGCTGACAATAATATTAATTAAACATATAACTATCTCTCTCTATAATAAATATATCGTTATCTTTTCAAACTTTGTGTACATTTAAAACATGATGTAATAGAAACTGTATGCAAAAATAACTGTAGAAAAATTAATTTAATTTAATAATTGAAATTATATATATAGTTTATTATTGATTTCAATATATTTAAATATCATTTCAGTAAAATGTATTTGAAACATTTTTATAGTCCTTGAAAAATAATAAAAATCTACATATTTTGTGAGTAAAAGAGGGCAAATCGTAAAAGTTTAATGGACAACCTGTATGAATTTTTTACTGCAGCAATGAATAAGGATGCCAAATTATGATCCTCGATCTTATTTTTTTCAGATTTCTTTTTAGTGGCAGGAACTATTTTTAAAAATTATTGAAACTGCGACCACGCCACCTGGAGGCGTTAATAAGCATTTATCCCTTTTAATAAGGATCCAGGAGGACTTACAGAACTTGCAGAATTTTCAATAATTGCTTAAAAATAGCTGGACCAAAAATATGAGAAAAAAAAATCAAAGTAACATAATTTGGTACCTTCTATTCATTTTCAAGAAAAAAATTCAAGTTGTTTATTATAAATAAATTAATAGAAATAAATTTTACTTACTTTATAATTTTACTTTACTTTATTCCACTAACGGGCATCGTTTATAAATATAAATATATCTAATTCTAATATCTTGAGTGTCCTTTAATTTTGTGCAATTATTCAAGTTTTCCGCAATCATTTTGATTGTTCTGATATCTTGAATTAATAATTACTCTATATATACAGTACATATAACAAGCGTTACTACTTTAAATAATTAAATAAAAATAGAAAAAAAAATGGAAATGCACCATATTTAATATTTGTATTTATTAAAATATATTTCACATTGAAAATAATTTCTTGGTTATTTGCAATCTCACAGTTTTTGGATTTTTCAATTAATACTGCATGGTGACTATATATGCTATATACTTGATCATTTTTGGAAGAACCCCATATGTAAACGATAGAATAACTGAATTAATATCTATTATAGATATTTCTTTATGAAACATATATATTTTATTTTACTTCCTTCTTACTATAATAATAATAATAAATCAATCAACAAAATTATGAACAATTAAGAAGTACAGTACATACATATACATTTTAATTTAAAGTTTAAAAAAAAATAATAATAAAAAAATAAATAAACAAGAAAAAATCTATTTTAGACGAAGTTTGTGACAAAGGGTGATGCTTGTGACGAGTGGTTCACTAGAAAAGAGAGAGAGAGAGAAATCAATGTTCTTTTAACACAAGTAGGACGATGATAATGGTGTGTACGTATAGTTAGACCACTACTAGTCGCCTCTTCTACCAATAGTATATACAGTAGCTATACAGTACTACTACTTCTATATAACATAGTGGTGTTCTGCTTGCTGGTAACGGAACACCAAATCCCTTTGTGAGCTCACGAAGAAAACGGAGGAGGAGGAGAAGGTTCGTAATCGCATTACACTATACTGGTTCCATGATGGTGGATGCTCATGTTGTTGATGTCTACTACTTCTACTGCTGCTTCACTCTTTGCGTTAGCTCACGTTGAGCTTGATGCAGTAGTAGCTACATCATCTGAGTGCTCCCATCAACCCTCCCCCCCTCTCTCCTATCGCTTGTTCCTGTCAGTCTAACGTCAGTCCAGTTCAGCAGTACTGGACCACCGAACCTCCTTCCTCTTCTACTTCCTTTACTGAGGTGGTAGTGCCCACCCAACCATCAATGCCACCTTTCATTCACACAGGGCCATGCAGTAATCAACGCAACAATGCCTTACAACTAAGAGCTATTCATTCATTTTTTTTTTTCACTTAAGTAAAACCATCATCGTATTGTTAAGTACTATACTGCTACTCTATTTTAACACTTTTAGTTTTTATTTTTAGTTACTAATATTAGTAATTAAATTGTATAGCTTCATTGAACCAAAAGTCTAGATAATTGTTATTTTTATGTAAGAAAGTCTATGTTAATCAACTTGAAATAACAAAGCAAAAAAATAAGCTATAATTATTAATTAATTACTCTTTTATGTGAAATTGAACTTCTTTGTTCTACTCTTATATTAAAAGTGTTTATAATTTATATAAAAAAATGTAATAAGCTAGCTTATTAGTATTTATAATTTATAATATTTTTTTAAAACTGATAATTTGCTTTTACAAGTATCATACAGTATTTTCAATATGGAGTAATGAAATTATTTTTAAAAGCTTTTATTATAGGTGGTATATTTATATATTGTTATTTTGAGAAGAAGAGGACTTAAAGATAATAATAAAATCCAGTTTGTTAATAAAGTCAATATAATCATGTCATTCATCAAGCTAATTAATTATCCAATTAATTTAATACACGGTTCTTCTTGTGTTTACCAAGGCGCTACTTTGGAGCTTCAAGGCCCTCTCCCTCCGTCACCGCTTGGCTTTCTGTGCACCGCTTCGTGGTACATACACACTTCGGGACGGCGCAATGTTACCCTGCTCTGTCACACAGCCTATAATGGAGGCTTTTTATAATCTTAATTTTGTATATAAAGGTGGTTACACTGAATGTGAGTTCTCTTCTTACCGCCCCCAAATTTGCAAATCTTCATTTCTTTGTCTCTTCAAGTGGCATTTCCAGATAAGTAATTTTGAAACTGTTCCGACTTGAAACAGTTTGTCTTTTATCCTATCATATTTAACGCTATAGCTTGCATTAACGACACTTTTCAAAAGTCTTTTATTCAGTAAAATCACAGTAAAATCATTAAAACTGTCTCTTTTATAAAAGCATTCATATTTAAATTTAATTATTACAATTTATTACAATAATATAAAATATACAGAAATAAAAGAATGTTTACAAACTATTTTCTTTCTATTATTACGTTTTTTTCTGCACTTTTTGTGTTATGTGATAATAAATTAACAATTAATACCAGGTAGATCATTCGCTTTTGTTTTGCTTCTAAATCTTGTGAGTATATAGGTGATTTAAAAAACCCTTCTTTTATAATTTATACACGCTAACCACAATACATAATTTGAACTCCGTTAATATATTGATAAATATTATACTTGTGTCTGAGAATTAAGTTACTATAAACTACAAAGCCATACTACCTACGTGTGTCTTTATGGTGAGTAGCAAAGGAAATTTACAAACTTGTATATATTATATAAAGCAAAAAAAAAAAAAAAAAAAAAAATGAAAAAGGAAAAACTGGTATCTAGTATCTACCATCATTCTAAGCTTCATTTCCTACTTGTGTTAAGAAATAGTTGCTGGTTGCTTTGACACCGCTCAAAGTTTTGATACGTAACAGAGTAAAAGGAATTAATGTACGTATAGGACTGACATTTATTTATCTGGAAACACCAACATGTTAAAATAAACAAGGAAATTCGTTGTTGTGTTCACAGTCACTATGAAAATATATTTTCATTCAATTAAATACTAAGTCAATATAAAATACAAAGAAATTTGCATAAATAATTAATGCTTTTTACAGAAATAGTCAACTAAAATTGTTGTTTCAAATTTATTATATACCCCAGTAAAGAAATAATGGGTGCGATTCACGAAGCAGTTAGCCAGGTTTCTAACCACATTTAGCTTAACCACGTTAAACTATACCTGTTTTACGTGTTAAACCACCTATATTAAACGTGGTTAAGCTAAACGTGGTTATAAACCTGGTTAACTGCTTCGTGAATCGCGCCCAATAGTTTTTCTTTAATATTTTATTTTAAAAAGTTTTTGTATACATTTTTAATACTTTTACATTTTATTTTCATATTTTTTTCTTTGTATAAATATACATACACATAATATATATTATGCTATCATTTATATATTTACTTATTTGTTTTCTTCTTTTCATTTTCCTTAAAAGGTTCGAGGAAACTGATCATTAAGAAAGAGAATATAATAATATATTATTTATAAATATTTTTTTGCTTTTTAATAACATACATATTATCTCTATAAATATAACATTGACATAAATATATTATTATATAGTAGCACTTTAAACATACAATTTGTCGTCATTGTCTAAAAAGTCAAGGGATCGCTACACATTTAAAGAAACTTTTTTGATCTTTATACTATGAAATGGATTATTGGAAAAAATATATATTTTTTTTTTCTCTCTTCTGTTTGATAAGTGTATTGATCGATAGGTCTCTAGGTCCCCAGGTTAATCACAGTGGTCGTTGGTGCCTAGGGCTCATTGCACCACTTGTGCTATTCCAGCAGTAGCATGCAACATCGAACGCCGCCATCACTGGGTGCAAGAGAGAGAGAGAGAGAGAGAGAGAGAGGAAAAGTGGGGGGGGGGGGGAGGACCACTGGTTGCAGAGATTTGTGAAGGTTCTAGGTCGAACAGGGAGAGAGAGAGAGAGAGAGAGAGAGAGAGAGAGAGAGAGAGAGAGAGAGAGAGAGAGAGGAGAGAGAGAGAGAGAGAGAGAGAGAGAGACGTGTGGGTAGATATTGCTGCCTCCACTACCAATGCTGCTGCTACTGCCTCCTCCCAGCTCTCCGCTAACCTGCCCCTGCCTTCCTGTCTGCCGGACTGTATAACGTCACCGTACAAGCTGATTTGCTGAACTAACAGAGAGCGGAATCTATCTCTCTATTACCCTGGCTTAAAAACAAAAGCTTTTTTTAATTCATAATAAAAGAAACAAACATTAAAATTATAATAATATGTATAATATACTAATATCTATATAATAAAATTTAAATTATATTATTTTAATCATATTTATTTATAATAATTATTATTAAAAGATAATTAAATAATTTACTAATAATTCTATCTACATAGTAAAAGTAATAAAATAACTAGTTTCACAAACCAGGGAAAGTTTATAAATAGTCATTAACTTTTTGGTATATGCAAACTTTGAAACAAATTTTAAGGATAATGTGATGCTTTTTTACGTTGAATGTCTTGAGTGCACACCTCGAGGCAACATGAACGTTAAACCTCTGCTGTTTGTGAGCATCTACAGGTTTGCAGTGGTTCACACACAGTATGTGGGAGTAAAGTGAAGTTAAAATAACACATTTTTGGATGCTGTTGTATATTTGCAAATCTTTATTATATATTTATATCTTAAAACCGCAGAGCTTGCAAATCAGGAAAAGGTAAAGTTCGTACATGGTGTCCCAAGGTGAACATTTTTACCTTTTTTTTGCATATTTATAGATACGATTACTGCACACATTGCTTTTTAATGAAATGTCGTCATTGTATGCTATTATTATATCACATTATTTTATATTATATAATAACAACTATATTTATCTTTATAAAAATATATTGACTTTATCTTTTATTAAAATAACGATCACTATTATATTGGAATCAGGTTTTCTGTACCCTTTGATTTTTTTTATCTCTATTATATACATGAGAGTGGTTGGCTTAAATGGAAGGTACATGGGTAGCCCATTACGCTTCTGCTCTGCCCCTAGTCTGTATGCATAAGCAGTGCAGCATTAAGTGCGCTTAGCTAGACTCCACAAACTCACCCCCCCCCTTTCTCTTCCTTCATACCACATGCATTTACTTTACATCCGTAGTCCGTACGTACTTTCAGGCAAATTACTTAAGGTTTAACTTCAATTTTTATGTAATTTTTTTTTTTTAATTTAATGAGTTAAATTTTATTTTAATGTATTGTCTATATTAAAAGAATGTTTAAAGGATATTGTATTAGTATACAATTACAACTGAAGTACAACAAAAGTATAATTAAATCAGTTTACTTCATTATTTGCATCCTTTTTTATAATTGTTGTTTATTCCAGTTTATGACAATGTAATCATCTACATTGAAAAATGTATTCTTTAGATAAGATTTAACTATTGTGTTCTGTTATAAATTATTTATAAAATATTTCTTAAAAAAAAAAGTTAAGATTAAAATTGCATACGACCACCGTTACTCTTTATAACTCTGATACATTCCTTGCTTCCTTTTCCAGTTATAATGTTAGCCAAAATGTCAAATGTCCATAAATTATAATGGATGATGATATGTTACTGTATAAAATAAATATGTTTGTATTCTAGAAAAAAAAAAAAAAAAAAAAAAAGAACCTTACATTATTAGACCTGCCATGTTCATGCCATAAAAAAAAGAGCGATAGTTTATATAATACATTTTGTTTAATATAAATTATTATTTATATACATATGAAGCTCATTTACTATCCAGCACATACAATCATATTGAATATATTGATACTAAACATTTTTTTATTTATCCTTGTTTTACTAGAATAAATCTTTTCAGCTAATGTGACTTGTGGATACTGGCTGGCTAACATTGCTTAAAAGTTATATCCTACTTACCTCATCTGGCTGTGTGGGGCTGGCTCAAGCTAAGGTTTCAATATCGGCCACCCTAACTCATAAAGTCATCGTAAAACTCGCACCAAGGGTTGCGACGCCATATTGAATTTCATCCTTTCTAGCTAGGCAACTTACGATGAACGTAAGTGCCTCTGGTTGCATACCTTACAATATAAAAAGGGGGAAAGAGGAGGGGCAAAATGATTAAAAAAAGAAAAAATAAAGCCCAATCGAATGAAATAAATCATATAAAGTAAATCATTTGGTCTATTTCTTAAAGAATTACAAGGAACTGCACCTCGTGAAACTTTTTTTTTATCAAAACTCAAAAATGTTAAAAAAGTTTGAAATTTTTTTATTTGTTTATTATTATATAATATTATAAATTATAATAAATTACTTTTTACATGAAAATTTCAATTTTATTTGAATAACGTAATTGTTAATTTAAGTTAATCCCACACATTTATGCTTTTAAAATCAATAGAGGGTTTATTCACTTATAATATATTTATGTATATTTTTGCGTAACTGCTCATGTAACTCTATTTTAATAATATTATACGTAATACGTGTACTTAATATGAAACAAGAGAAAAGGCTTTATAGCTTTTATTATTGTGTATTTAACAAATGCTTTGTTTATTCATAAAATAATTGAATGTATTATATCAAAATTTGTTCCGTTTCAACATTTTGGTGTACATTATTATTTTTATACTCTATAACAATAAGTAATATTAATTTCATGACAAACATCACTCAATAATATTAGTTGCAAGGTTTAAATGAACCCTCACATCATGTATATTACTCGCATTTATTATGTAGTGTGGCACCAAGCGTTGACCATTTCTCGTTAGATCACACCGAAATCAAGCTTTATCGAGCGTTATTATGATTTGAATGGTGACCATTGCAAGTAATAATTACGTTGATTCCACGGCGTCACATCACGCATGAAAGTGTGAAAATGCATGGGTGGAAAGCAAAAGGGACTTTCACGCTAATGTGGTAACTTATTTCTCGCTTTTCACCAAATCACTTAAGCACTTGCATGCGTTTCCCCTAGCTTTGGAAATCGCTTTGATCTATTTATAAAAATTAAAGGTGTCTATCCTGACTAAGATTTTTCACTTTTCCCTCAATCACATTTTACAGCAAATTCTGTGACACGTAGGAGACCATGGTGGCAACTCTTTCTCAAGTCCTTATTATCTTAACTCAAATTCCCGCGGCGAACTTCAAGCCAATTGTGGTGAATTCCTTATATAGAAAAAGATTATTCAAAATAAATTTCTAATTTGAGTACTATCCAGAAATCCTATTATCGTATTTTTTTATACTAAATTAAAGTAAATGAAACAGTGAAAGAATTTGCAAAGTCTAAAAAAATAACTTTCTTCATTTTATAAAAAATACATTAGAAGAATATTTTTTTTTTAATTTAATGCTATAAACTTTTTGGATGAGTATTTTTTTAGGAAAAAAAAGCATATTTAAGTTAAAGAAAATAGCGTTTTAAAACAACATTAAATTATAAGTCTAAAGAAAATGACACTGTAGCCGCAGTGTGTAGCTTAATATGCTCCATGCGAGTAATACGTTCCATATATTTTGTGTAGACATAGGACATTTTATGACGGTAATTCTTTTGGGAGACATTCTATATAATGACTTTATGAGAGTAGCAAAATAGCACATGTAAAATCTTTTATGGCAACATAGTTACATAAACTTTCCACTTAAAAAATCTTTGTAGTTTACTATCTTCTAAAGTGCTAGTTCAAACCGATAAAAGATAAAAAAAAAAAAAAAATCTATTCAATATATAAAAGGTTGAGTATCTCTTAATGTTACGGCCTGAATTTTCAATATATCACGATAGTAAACATTGAGATTTTTTATAAAAATATTTCATGGAATTCATTTAAAAGTATTAAAAAAAAAACTCTCCTTTGGTCCGTTAAATCTTTGCTTCATCATGTTCTTCCAATATTTTTTTAAACATCCTCTTTATATAATACTTTTTTTAATCGTAAGGAAACTACGCTCCATAATTACAACCATTTACTTCTCTAAATACGTGGTTTCAATGTGCAATTATTTCTACACAAATAGCTTAAGCAACTTTAAAGTTAAATATTTCATCAATAAATTGAATAATAAAATGCATTCATTACATACCCACAAGACTTATAGATAGAAACATTAAAGGGCAATTTATGATAATTATGTAGGACATAAATTACTTTTACATGAGATGACCTGATGCAATTAACACATGGTGATTATGTAATATAATTCTAATTTCATTCGTTTCAGAATACCTTTTGTTTCAGTAAGATAATGACAAAATTTCTATTAAATATTTTTATGTTTTAATTTCAGGATTATCTATAATCTATATTAATTTATTTTTCCATCAATATTCTTTTTTTTTCAGATTTTCTCTTAATAAATATATTCTTAAAATTTTTACATTAAAACCCAAATTGCGGCAGCTGTCATAGTCTAAATGTCATATTTTGATAACTGAATCTAAATTTTCTTTGATTATTCTTGCATGCCTTTAGTTGGCTTGCATTATAAATAATTGAAAAGCAGCTAAATTTCTGAATTTACTGAAGTAAATTTAAGTGAATAATTTTTTGTGTACCTTTGAGTGTATAGTTTCAGATAGTGGACAACAAAGGAATATTTATTTGTTCATTTTTTGGTGCCACATTTATAAATATATTAATTTCAAATACAAATTCATGCTTGAACGACACAATAGCAGCATACTAAAAAGGTTTTATGTATAGTGCCCAATATTTTTTCAATAGCCTACCAAGTTACATAAAAAGTAAGATAAATTTAAGTGTTTTTAAGAAGAGAATGATAAAAACATTTATTTGATAATAAAATGTACAGTACTGACGATTTTTACAAAATCGAATAATATATAATTTTTTGCGCCATGTATACTATGTACTTGTCTTATAAGTGAAATGAATACATATTTGAATTTCATTATTGTTATTAATTTATTTTTTAAACTTTTTATTTAATTTTTTCCTTCATTAAATTTGTAATAATAATGTATTAGAATCATAGGGATTGATCATATCTTTTATATATATTGTTTAAAATTATAAACCAAGTTTTCTGTTAAATTCAATGAGCTTGAAATATTATTCTATAACATATTATTTATACCTGCCAACAAGCCTTTAAATTTATTGAAATATTGAGGCTTTGGCTAGACAAAAATTTGTATCTATGATAAAATAAAAATACTTTAAAAACAACAATTTAAATTGAATACTAAAACTAGTTGCTTATTCGTATTAAATTTATCGATATCATGAGCAGCATGTTATATACTAAACATTTTAAGTTAATTCTTAATTATTTTATATTAATGTATGATATTGTGTATAGTAATTATATTTCATATATGTATACTGTATATATAAGTTTTAAAACCACATTATGTATATAATGTATTGTTCATATCAAGTACTTTTGTTTAGTGTATTACTTAGTTTGCAATGTTATTATAAACCCAGTTGATCCTGAACTGAGGTAGTAGTGGCTGGCGGCATTATGTTTCCTTCCAAGTGCTTTTGGCTTGAAGACTAAGGCCAAAGTAGATTGTAGGGGTTGGAGGAGAACCAAGAGGGACATAAGCCTGCTATAAGAGAGAAGAGGAACTGATGGTTTAGTATTGGAGTCGGCATTGGGGATAGAGCTCTCTTGGTGCCACTGTCCGTGCCAGTTTGTATTGGTGTCTCTCTCTCTCTCTCTCTCTCTCTCTCTCTCTCTCTCTCTCTCTCTCTCTCTCTCACTCACTCTCTCTCTCTCTCTCTCTCTCTCTCTCTCTCTCTCTCTCTCTCTCTCTCTCTCTCTCTCTCTCTCTCTCTCTCTCTCTCTCTCTCTCTCTCTCAAATTCATTCTCATTCTCCTCTTTGCTTTCTCGTTCTCTGGACCGAATGACTTTGAGGAGTATTGGGAAGAGAAAGGAAGAGAGGGTGTATAGAGAGAATAAGGGAAGAGGTTGCAAGAAGTAAACAAGCCAGCAGCATCATCCAATGCAAGGATAGAAGAGATGGAGAACGGCAGTAGAAGTATGATGGTGTTGTATAGGTAAGCCAGGCGGAGCGGCCAGTCAAGAGACTGACCACTGACCGACACTGATCTCTATTCTCTCGCTTCTATCGCCTTCCTGCCCCAAAAGTAATACACATCCCTCCCACCACCTCTCTCTCAATTTTCTTTTTTCTCTATCTTTTTCTACCACTCTAGCGACTATTGGAAAAAGTTTTGTTGCTTATAGCGAAGTCGAGCTAAGGCAAGAAACTACTTGACACTTATGACAAGGTTGAGCAACAAGAAAGATCAGTAGTATAAAGTAAAGTGTAATAGAGCTCTTGGAAACTGGTAAACCTTTCAACGAGAAAAAACTTTTTCTCAATACTTCCATTTATTTAACTTTATATCTTTTATTCAGTGTGTATCAACCATTGTTAAAAACATAAATTTTTTCCTCTTTATTTTTTACGCATTTTATTTTGTTTACATGCATTTTATACCATTTCAATCATAATTACATGGAATATATACAATGTATTTCTACAAATTGACTACTAGAAAATAAGAAAATACGCTAAAAATTACCTATGATACGAGTACATTAAATTTATAATTAGCTATAAACATTTAGTATATACTATATACATTATACGACAAAACAGTATAAAGGAAATTGTTTTACAAAACAGAGCACACAAAAAATACATACACAAAAAATTAATAACATAAAAAAGGTAAAAATATATAATAATAGTAAAAAAATTAAAAGAACGTAAGTTTCAAAATAAATTAACTAACATGCATTTGACTTACTTTTCCTTCTATTTATTTATTTTTTTTTTTTCAAAATAATATTACTGACCTTTTTTCCATTTTTTGGCTAAAGAGAAAAAAGAAGAAAAATAACATATTCATGTATTTTATACAATTTCAAAATACAGGGTAAAGTATCGTAGAGGCAGATATTATTTTGACTTTTATTTTATTTTCATTTTTGCCAAAGGGCTACAAAGAATATGATTATGTGGTTCATTATTTGAGAGGAGAAAAAAACATTGGAAGACTATAAAAAGTTGTATATTAAAGAAACGGTAACTTAATAAAAAAAAATAAAATAAAAAAAAAATTAAAACTTTTTGTTTAAAAAAATATCATGTTACTTTATTAAATGCAAAAGAACTTTATATATAAATATACAGATAATAATCATCAATACAAGACTTTTCCCTTTAAGTAAATTATACTCACAATTGTAACAACTTACTGCTAAATAAAAGAAGTAAAAACTGAAGAGAAAAAAAAAGCAACAAAATGATAATGGGTAATGAACAAAATATAACAGGGAACTGATACATGCAAGTTGCAAGTTTTTTCTAAATCAAATTAAGTGATGAAGCTATCAATCAATCAATCAATTAGTTAGTTAATATATTTATTATTCTAAAAATTATTAATTACCATCATGCAACTAATAATCATCGTGTTCTAATATTATATATTTATTATATATTTGTTTACTATTAAACACTAACTTCATGTTCTATAAATAATAATTGACTAATATTTTCAATGATTTTTTTTTTATTTTTTACTATTAAGTCCTTATAATATTATAATCATATTTACTTTTTTTGCAGTGATATTACTGGTATGTGTGTATGTATGTGTATCTTAAGAGCATCGCGGGAGACTTATTTGATACTTGAGTGTAAAATTTCAGCTGCGACACGTTTAAGACAACAAAAGCTTTGAGGAGGAAGATCGATGGAAACTCATGCATCATGTCACACTGAGGCAACCAACAATCAGACAACGAGGAAATTTTCTTCCTGTAGGAGAACACAATATCAGGACGACTATCACGAAGGCGTCTCAGGAGGAACAATATTTTAGTCGCTCTCTTACTCATTTTCTTTTCTTTATGATTTTTTTTTAACATTTTTTTTTTCTCTCTTTTGATTTATATCTTTACATTTCAGTAAAAATGTTTTGTATATGTAATATCATATTTTAAGTATAAATAACTTAATTTATTTTTTCCCTATATACGTCATCACATATAATTTTCTGAATAGTAATAATTAATCAAGAATGCATTTACAAAAAAAAAAAAAAAATTAAATTAACTTAAATAAAAATTATGTATTCATATTAATATAGTTAAATATAATGTACTAAATATGATAATAAATATTATTATAAATAAGACAAGTAATATATATAATAAATTTTTATTATATTTTAGAGATATATTTTGTACCGTAATATAATACAATTATATTATACTTGACTCACATTTATATGATTATTATATGTCGGGCCATTTAGGGCGCAATGAATCATATTTAGCAACATCAATATTTGAATATCATGACAACACCATAGACCTGTTCGTAAACCCTGCTCGGTGTACACTTTCTACACCCAATCGACCTTATATACATGGGATATAAGGTCGATTGGGTGTAGAAAGTGTACACCGAGCAGGGTTTACGAACAGGCCACATACTAACATATTGTGAAAAATTTAAACTGTCAGCAATGATCTCTGATCAAAATTTATGTCTACAGTTTTGCTACTAGTATCAAATTTAGAGCGGTACGAGTTTGTCTGTCTGTATTGGTTCGTTGATCAAGTTAAATGGTTAAATAGAAACCTAAAACCCAGGTAAAAATTTTAAATAATTTTTCTGCATGTATACTTAAGATATCAAAGTAAACGAGTAAAATAAAATAAATAAAATATACATTAAATTTATGTTCAGTTAGTAAAAAGGACTGAGATGACGCAGTTGATTTTTTTTTAGACTGAAGTTATACTACAATTGTTGGTACCTAGAATAATTACCTGATGCCCTGATGGATTGGCAACAATATAATTTCCATTGTGTTTAATTTTGTGTTATCATCAACTTGCAACAAACTATTGTTTCTAATGTCTGTCAGATGAAGTCATTTTATTTGTTATTGCTAATCGTGGGAAGGTGTAATATACCTGATTTCGCCCACCAGAGCACAGAACGTAAATTCATTGTTTTTGGCGCTAATAACTTATTCAGCTTTCATAATTAACGGTATTTTTCCATAAGTTAAGATGTAAATCAACAACTGTTATTCCCTTCTCCGGACAGACATTACAAACAATACATTGTTGCCGATTGATGATTGCTGATGATTTCAATTTTTGAAAAATCAATGCAAAGCCTTTTCTTGAAGTCCTCTCAGTACATAGAGATGCCAGTATTTTATATCAGTTTTGAATTAATAAATCTACGCTAAATTAATGCTACAGAATATAGTTTTTCTATGGGTATTAGTGAATGTAGTTATTACAAACACGATAGCACACATTTATTCTATTTTTTTTAATACATGGCACCTAATATAGTATACAATTTAGCATCAAATTTTAACATTATTTTTAAATGTCTATGCTCATGTTGTTATAAAAACTAAGAGTCTGTGAATAACTCTCATATTATTATTATTAAATTTAAGTTTAAATATGAAACAAAAGCAACAACTCTATAATTATGCAGTAATCAAGACTTATAAATGTCACGCTGACTCGTTTATTATCACGAGGTGTTAACTTGTGACACTATGAAGTATTAACTTTTTGTGAGAACGTATTGGAAAAAGAGGCTGAGAATCTTGTCAAGTATCAATTGAATCATGGTGGTCGCAACTTGGGGATGCTGCTGGCTGGGTTCAATATCATTAGATTGGGTCGTCGCAAGCAAGCAGGCGGGCAGGCAAGTGAGAGAGAGAGAGAGAAGGGGGCGGAAGGGGAGGAACTGCTTGGTGTGAGAGACTTCACGCATGACCAGGAGTAATCAGCAACGTTCCTTCTTCATCCCTTCCCCCTTCCCTTCTCTCATTTGCCATCCCTGCTCAACCCCCATGACATGTGTGACTGGCTGGATTTATAAGTAAGTGTAAGTTCGTTTATTAAATTACAATATAAATACAATATAATATTTAAAATAATTTTTTTCCTATTTTTGTATATACATTATATTTAAATGAATTATCGACCTCAATTTTTTTATTACAGAAATGAATAGAGGGTGCAAAAGTTATGCTACCCTGATTTTTTTTTCATATTTTTTACAGACCATGGACTATTTTTAAACAATTATTGAAATTTCTTTTTGTGATGTCACGAGCCGCCGCTCCTTAAGAAAAGGATAGGACTTGCTGCCTCGTGACGTCACAAAGAGGATTTTCAATAATTTTTTAAAAAATATTCCTCGGTCTGTAAAAAATCTGAAAAAAATTAGGGTAGCATAACTTTGCACCCTCTATCCATTTTTGCTATACAAAAAATATTTCCATTGCTTGAAAGTGGCGCTGATCTCAAATTATATCACTTATTTCATAATGTATTTTTTAAAATTAAAATTTTGATAAATTTAATAAAAAAAAATTAAATTTACATTTGACATGTTTATTCATAAACTTCATTAAAGCAATAGTTATTATTGTGTTGCTAGTATATCATATTTATGTGTAATTATATATAAGAGATTTAATGATATTACATTTTACTACAAGTTGTAACAAATAATATTAAGTGCATGTACAGTGTTATGAATAATTTCTAAGTTTGTTAATTTGTTTACGTTGAAAGTTGTGTATTTTACGATAGTATGCTATCAGCATTTCAATTCTGTGCTGACGTCATTTCTAAGTTAGAAATGAAGTAACTACGAACGAATGGCTTTGCCCAGATTAAGTCTTGCTTGCTATCGTTCCTTCTCATGTTTCCAGTCTCAGGAGTCTCCTGTATGTCTTACAGAAATCCCTACTGTGTCGCTTGCCATATATAGCCCCCCAAAACCATTGTGCTTTGAATAATCTATTACCATGTTTTCGTAAATACAGATAAAGTTGACCTATATTTGTGAACTACCTTGCTGTTTTCTGAATAGACTTTATAAAAAGAGTATTTCGCTAACCTCTTATGTTGTCATGCAAATGAAGTTAATGTTTTTAAGATAATCCTTAAGTCAAGGTTTCTTTCTCCTTTCTCTTTCTCTTTTTTTTTTTTTTTTTTTTTTTTTTTTGTCGTTGATGGTCTTTTCGTTACACTTCTATTTCACAATATTCTTTTAACATTCAGTAGTGGCTTTGCTTCTATGTACTTTACTATCTTTTCATCTTGCAATTCCAGTGTGGCACAAAGAAAAATGATGATCATTTCTTAACAGAGTTCTCGTGTTACCCTCAACCCCAATCCTCTCAAATGTCTCCGCACGGAAGAGTTACAAGAAGAATAATGATAAATACAGAAGATATATTAATTTAATTGATTTATAAATTAATTTGTTATATTTATATAAATTTAATGTTGATATGGAGATTTTTAAACGGCTATATATAATTACAAAAATGATAATAAGGTTTTCAATATAATTATTATAAAACTAAACTTTATGCGGGATAATTATCATGACGAGCTTAAATTTTTTCTTACTTCTCCGGTAGAAAATAATACAAAAGTTAGTTTTCCATCACGAACTCATGTCACCTCTTTCAGAATATTCACTACATTTCCTTGTGCGACTGTTAGTTCCTAATAAATCTTAGTGAAATGGTCGGTAAAAACATCATTAATGGAAAGTATTAATTATACCCCGATTTCTAAATACCACGTTTAATGAGAGCCAATGGCACTTATCGCGGCTAAAAACTGGATGACATTTTGTATAATTTTCTGTATAATTCCTTCATGATACGCTTTCACTGCGTATACTGTAGTGTAATCATTTTGTACCATTATTTATGAATAAATCTCGGAACAACCACAGCAACTTCAAAATACATACTGAATACCAAGAAAATATTTTTCAATAAATTCCAAATTTTATTGTAATTTCTTTCGAACAATTTTTTGTTTGATACCAAAGCTACAATTATTACTAAAATTGTAATAATGTTATATATAATTATATATATAACCCATTTAGGCTGCACAAATGCATCAAAGATATAAAAGTAAACTGATTTTTTTTTTAACTGGAAAAAAAATTCAAATACCGATTTGAAATATTATAATTATTATTTTAATTTCTTCCAGCTGATAGAAAAAGGTGGAAAATTCATTCAAGAAAAAAAAAAAGTTTAAAAAAAAAACTTCCTGTGACTACTACCAATGAAAAAAATTAGTTTTAGGCAACTCGATTTTTAAATATATATTTTTTATATGTTAATTTTGTTAACATTCCTATTTTTCATACCAAATTTAAATAACACTGTTATCTAACAGATTTATTTCTCCAGCATTTAAGTTGACTCTATCAATAGAAAGTGTTTACCACTACCATTCCTTCTATCATTCTTGGACCAGCTTATACTTGGGGCGTTTTCAATCAAATATAGTTCTCGAGATTGGCTTGCGAGCTGCCTGCTGCTGCCTGACTCCCTGGCTCAGGGGAGGTCTCAGCAACTCACTGAGCGCGAACCACCCGGCACATGAAGTCGTATACTACCTACCTACATTATACCATTTCACGTGCCTCCCTTCGCATTTATTTGCTCAAAATAGAATGATTTGTGTTGGCTACATTTCACTGCTGCTGATTTTGCCTCCAGCATTTCCCACAACATGCATTCGTTCCATCTCTCTATCTGTGCTATATATATCTTATAATTTATAATGGTTGTAGTACGAATACATCTTATATTGGTGCCATCAAATTATGATAAGCTGCACTGGATTGCAATACATGTTACATAATTTATTACTATCCAACATCATGTAGTTTAAATAATACTTATGGTAAGAAATTTATACATATGTTATATACGCTTTTCTATATTAATTTATACTGTATATCTTTTTATGTCCAGCATAAAAAATTTACCGCATTCACATACAATATAAATTTTACTTGTGCAAAAATATAAAATATGAAGTCCCTTCAAATAGTGAAACTTGCTAATTTTATTTTCATTGTAAACTAAGTAAATATTAAGATTTTACTTTAAAATATAATTAAATACTTGCGCTGTATGGAAAAAAGTATTTATATAATGGAGTGTATACAAAATTAGTGTTAATATTGGTGAAGAATTATCATTATGTTTGATCTCTAAGTTTTTAATACGCGTTATAATTTTGTTGTTATACTTTATAGTGTAATTATTTACAGGTTTATGTACAAAATTTTGAAAACTGTCTTAAAATAATATAAGATAAAATATAATTTATTTATTTATTTTATTTCAATTCAACACACTAAGATATTCTTAGAAAAAATTACAAGAAAATACTACAAAGCATCAAAAATTAATAAATAAATAAATAAAATTCATAATTATATATATATAAAAAAAAATGCATTGAATTTCAAAATTAGGATATAGACCAGGTTAAATATTAATTCAAAATATTGAAATTTAATAGTACTTAAAATAAAATTTCAAATTTTTTCTGTGTGTATTCTAGATCGTGCGATGGTAATGAACATGCCGAAGTGTTGAGAAAGAGTTAATCAGTGGAGGCGGGCTGGATCTTTTGAACCCCAGCAGGTCGATGCGGAGGTACAAATGCTCGGGGGGAAAAGGGGGGGGGGGTATCCTCCTTCTCATCTCTCACGCGGGCGGTATCCCGAGCAGCTCCCACGGGGCTGGGGGGAGGGGGTTGCCGTCCTTGTACACGCAGCCTGCATTCCAAGCAGCCACAAACAAAGTCACCAATAACTCAACCACCTCTATTACTCATGGAGCAATAAAAACTTTATATTTAAAAAAAAAAGAAAGAATTAACCCTATCTATTTAACTTTTTAGTACATAAGAAATGTTTTACGTTTTTAAGTTAAAAGTTTTAATATTATGCGTGTGATACAAAAAACATTTAATATACTAAAAATATTATATTTATAAAGCTACTGTTACCAGCAAGTTTCTACGGCATTGAGTTAAGTATTAATGCTACTGAATAAGAGATTAAATAGAAAACTTTTGCTTACTTACTTGCTACCTGCATGACGTTATTTTCTATAGGAAAACTAAAATTCTATATATATGCGGGTTTGTATTAAAGATCTGTAGAAACATGAGTATCTAGTGAGCATATGCAAACTCACAGAACTTGGTATATGCAAAGAAAATTTCTACCAAAGAAGATGCGAAGAGTGTATGTATTGCTACAGTTTATAACAGTATTATACAAATTTCAAGACGAAGATGTTATGGAAAAAGTTTGTACAAACTATATTCTCGTATACAGAAAACAACATAACAATTAAACGTACTGGGTTTAAGATATTTGTTTTTATTTTAAGGACACTTTTTACACCAAACCTCTTTTGAATGAAGATTGCAGTTACCAGTATTCTTTGTTATATGCAGTTACAGTCTAGAAAAAATTATTCCCCCATCTATTATTGAGGAAACCTTATTTTGAATTATCGGAATTAATAATGTAAGGCATAATATACCTCCCGAAATTCTCAAATTGTTAACGCTAATAGCCCTAAAGGTTATAAATATACAATGATTCAAGTTAATTAGAATAATTCACAACGTTACCATGCCCCGTACACTGAACTATATAATATAACGTGTAGCAGAGTTTTTTATGAAAACAGAGAAAGAAAAAAAATCTTCATTTTTCTAATGAATATAAAATAATATACGTATAATTCACATAATGGAGTATTGTCCTCAATTTTTTTTATTGCAGAAATGGATAGAGGGTGCAAAGTTATGCTACCCTGATTTTTTTCAGATTTTTTTGAGACCTGGAACTATTTTTAAAAAAATTATTGAAAGTCCTTTTTGTGACGTCACGCGGCGGCAAGTCCTATCTTTTTCTTAAGGAGCGGCGTCTCGTGACGTCACGAAAAGGACTTTCAACAATTTTTTAAAAATAGTTCCCGGGCTCTAAAAATTCTAAAAAAAATCAGGGTAGCATAACTTTGCACCCTCTATTCATTTCTGCAATAAAAAAATTTGAAAACAATACTCTATTTCACTTAGGAATGCATATTGTTTGTGATGTTCAAATACTTAAAATTCTTTCATTAAAAAATAAGTATTATATAGAATACACACAAAAAGTGGAATTAGCACTTGCATTCTAGTTTACACTTTTAATTTATTAAAAACACCCATATTATAGTAGCAATAGTACAGTGAAAAACCATTAATACGCTAACTCGGTTTATTTCATCATTTTTTTTTACAGAAGTTTGTAATGTACCGTTCTGCTGCTTTAGATTTCCACCATTAAATTATTTATTTGCCAAATGCAACATTTGCTAACTCAATAATGAAGCAGTGATTCAAGTACTATACGATGGGGCGATCAACCCACCCCCTTCCCCCTTAACAGGTATTGCCCCTAGTTTATAACATTGCAAGAAAAGATATAGTGTACTACCCTTGCTTTAAAATGGAAAATTAGCCTAAGAATAAATAATATTATCGAAAATAATTATTATAGTCTTGAATAATTTCTGTAATGCTAAAGAAATATAAATGATGATTGATGAATTACAGAGTAAAGGCGGATTCAGATGGCGACAACGGCGATGCGACGCGATTTTGTCACACAAGCTGTGAAACCCTATGCGGCGAGCGAATTCGCCAGGTTGCGGTAGCGAAATCGTGTTAATTGCGATGCTCTTTTTTTTTAATCACCAAATATGGCCACCAATGAATGTCACAGCAAGTGCGCATTATTCGCGTCGCGTCGCATGATAAAAATCGCTATGTGAATCCGCCTTAGGAGAAGGAAATAACTCTTAAAAAATAAATTAAAAAATAAAAAATAATAAATAAAAAAGTATATTTAATTTTTTTTATATAAAACATTGCTCCCAGAAGTGGTTAAAAGTTCAGTTTTCTGGCCTCTATAAATGGATTGTTGAAACTATACTTATTATTTTTATGTTTTGAAAAGTTTCAGTTTTTGATGTATACAAATATTTATAAGAGTGAAAAGTTTTACAATTTCAATGCATGGTAAATAGTAAGGCTAGAATCACACAACTCCACTTCTATGAATAATGTTGAATTAGTTTAACTGTATATTATATCATCTTAATGAGACAGGCAAATTCAAAATAAGATAACAATTGGTTTATAAGCTACAGTTATATTATAACATATAATATACAATACATGAGACTATATTTATAATCATAAAAATTGTTGTGATGTTTTATTTTTCATTTGTTAACATTGTATTGTTGACGCGCATATTTCAATAACAAAAAAGCAAAAGTAAAAAGAAAAGGTTAAAGGTCACATAACTATGAAACATTCACATTTACGTGTTCTTTTCAGTTCCTCGCAAGTAAAGGTTTTGTATATGAGAGCCTCGCCAATCAAACGGGGATAAAGACCATTTTCACTACATATATGTCGTTATCAGTTAAGCAACATAAGAAAGTAAACTAAATTTACCTGCAATTTTCGTTTGATTTGCGGGTTCTCAATTTTTATTTATTATTTTATCTACCATAAAACCCAGTCTGATAATTTTATAAGCAGTAATAATATTTAATCAAATATTCAATTGTTTTAGTCAAAAGTCAAAATGAAATTGAAATAAAAGCAGTATCCCCCATTTTATGTAATGTATAAATCATTAATACTCCTAAACTCCTAATAATGTCATTTTTTTTTTTAGTATGGTATGCAGTATGCACCCTTTTGGCCCTTCGTAATTTACGTTAAATAATTTATAAAACTCAACCAAGCTTCAATCACACACGTGCTATAATAGAGAAGGAAATAAATTTACACCTCTGAAATCAATTTACGTAGAAACTGATTTGATTGAAATGCTAACAACTCATTTAGATCCATTCTGAACATATGGATATTGGATATTTGCTAGAATAGTATAAATATCTACCTATACCTCTATTTCTCTCGCTGAATTTCTCGTCTCTCTGTCTAACATCATCTCTTTCAATCCTCTTTTTTATTTCTGTACGTCTAATTTTTTTTAAAGTGTTTCAGAACTTTTTCCTACTGCTTGATATATATTTATTCATACATATATTTTTCTACGTATACAGATTTTTTTTGCATGTGTCTGTTTAAATTTAGGATAAAGAGTAAAAAAAAAAAAAGAAAGAAAAAATGCAAGGAATAGATTGAAGCAAGCCAAGCACTCATTTTGTGGCAATGCGGCCAGTTTGTTTGAGAGGACATGTTACAGTAGAATCAAATTCTGCTGCTACTGCCTACACAGTAAGTGTTTTACCCGAAAAGCACAGCAAGCACTGAGCCAAAACTATATATCTGCAGGACATGAAACTTTTCCACTCAAAATTTCAACCTTTAAAAAAAAAAAAAAAAAAAATCTACGAGGGGTTTTGTTGAAATTTTTGACACTAATATTTTTTGAGTTTCGTGAGAGATTATTTGCTGACCACTCGTTGCATGTACTCAAACTTTAAACTAAACTTTAATTAATATATATTATTATGTATTATATTATTTATTGTTTTTTAGTGTGTGTAGAAATAAGTTGTTTTATTACCTTAGTGTAGTAATTACAAGAGAATTTGATGAGAATTGAACCTAGACTAAGATATGATTTAATCTGGTACGATAGAAAAACCATAATAAAAATATAAACACTACAATTTGGCTATCAATTAACTATATACATATGTTATATTATATTTTATGTAACGAGACTTAATACGGGCACACATATCAAACAAACGAAGGGTTAATTTTTTTTGTTCAATTTAGTAATCAAATTTCCACACTGATACTATTATACTATTGTATCAGTGATATTTCCATTGAATGAACATTTTAATTAAAATTAATAAATTGATCAGCTTATAATTATGGTTATATATATATATATATATATATTAGCTAAAAAAATCGGAGGATGTGTGAAAACACACATGGCACCATAACTAGTTTTGTTTTTGCATTTTAACCAAAAGCCGAATGAACAAATAATAGTTCTGCTTTTGGCCAGGCTATACTCAGGTAAACTCGTTATCGTCAGAAGTATAATAAAGTAAATACCTTTGTAATTTTTATTTTATTTCTCAGAATATTGTTACCAAACGTTTCAAATACCTACAAAAGTATGGAGATCACACATATAACATGCGAGAACTGACAACAAAACATTGGAGTTGAACCGAGTATACTTTGAAATGTTGGTGTGTAAAGTACGTGCTTTTATAATATTGTAGAGGTGCATCTCTAAACTATGTGTTAAATATCAATTAATAATAATTAAAAATTATGAATTATAACGCAATAAGTGATGAAAATGCTGAAATGTTTGTAATAATGAAATATTCTACAATTGAAAACTTTTAAAGGTATGACTTGTATTTTAAGTAATTTTATAATTATTATCTTTTTTAACTTTCATTGGTTACCATTATAGAATGCAAGATGCATTCATGCATAAAATAAAGTGAATTATAAAATAAATAAATTTTAGAATAAAGCAAATAAATAAAGTATTTACAATTGCGTGAATGAAATGATCACCAATTCTAGTTTCGCTTAAATATTTGAAAAAGTGACCGAAAACCGAAATACAGCTTAAAATATCGGGTTTTGCTTTTTTATGATTTAACCAAAGTTAGTTTTGGTTAATTTTGACCAAAAGCCGACGAACTCTCGCTCAACGGGTTTTGTTTTTTACGATTTGACCAGAACTAGTTTCGATCAAATTTACATGAACAAATGCTGAAACATTTGGTCATTTCGGGTTTTGATGAAAATGCAAAACCAAAACTAATTTTGATTACTTTTTTCGCACGTTGTCCGAATTCGGATTTGGGTGCTAAATACATACCATACATGTAAATATAAATGTTAAAAAAATAATGTCATTACTGATGTTGATATTGTCATATACATCAACATTGTTTAATATTATAGCTTTGAATAATTATTATTTAGTCAAACAATTTCCATAGCATAATAAAATGTTTATAATATTTCCAACAGAAGTGCTCGGTTCAAGTTAAATTTGTTTGACAACATATAATATAAAGTTTTCAAGCAATTTCATAAAAATGATCACTGACTCTTATTTGAATTTGGATGTACGTATCTTTGGAAATACACTTCAAAACAACTAGAACGTTAACTGCCTGATTTGCTGGAGTCCTAACACAAAGGAACAAAGATACCACATATTTAATTGTTTTTTTCGTTTTTTTTTTTTTTTTCGTTTTTAAATACCCACTCTCTTTGAAAATTCATTCCTCCACACCTCTATAGACTCTGTGACAACGTTTACTAAATAATTATGATGGTCGTGTTGTTCGGAGATGTTACAGTTCGTACATATATAATAATTTAGTATATTGTGGGTGCGATTCACGAAGTAGTTAGCCAGGTTTCTAACCACTTTTAGCTTAACCACGTTTAAATAGATGGTTTAACACGTAAAACAGGTATAGTTATACGTGGTTAATCTAAACGTGGCTAGAAACCTGGCTAACTGCTTCGTAAATCGTGCACATTATTTTTAGTTGCAAGATGTTACTTAAAACTTTTAAACAAATTTTACACACTTATTAAAAAAAATCAGTTCAGCATTTCCATAAACTTTTTGTAGTTGTTCATTTACACTCTAATATTTATATAAAAAATTATACATATATTTTTAAAAAAGGGGGGTATTTACGAAGGATGTTGTGAAGTTTGGAAATGTAAGGGAGCACTTAGCGTGGCCGAAAAGTAAATATGTAAGCGGATCTGGCCAAGTTTGAAGCATCAGCAGCTTTGCTGGTTGAGGCCTATGGGAGTTTACTCCGAGTCACTACGATAGACCCTATATATATTTCAATGGACTGGTCGTGTCAGTCTTGAGGAAGAAAGTTCAGTGCGGTAATGCCAGCACTGGCCACCTCTCCGCCGCTTCAGTTGCAGTGTCACGTTTCATTTCCTCATTCACTCAAATCTGTCTCTCGGATTTTCAAACTTTTCAAATACCCCAATCATCATATTCCATCAAATCTTATAATAAATTATTTTTACCATTATTTTTTTTCCAAACCTTATAAATTTGATATCGTTATTATAAATATTTAATATATTTAGATTTCTATAATAAAATAAATGTTTTAATAATTTATTTTTCATCAAGATTTTGTTTTATATATATTATAATTTATTATAACAATCATTATAATATACAGTATACTTCATATATGATGAAATTGAACTAATACTGTATGCCATACACATGCACACACATCAGGCATATCTCTAAAAGACATCGGTAAAAATTCTACTGTAGCATGCATCAGGTTTCTTGTGATGCTGCCAGTGAAATAAGAGCAGGAAAGAAGAGGTGGGACGACCAGAGAGAGAGAGGGGGGGAAGGAGGAGGGGGGGGGGAGCAGTATGCATGATATATTATTCTGACAACTTAGAAATATCGATTGTTACAGCACCGTTGCTGCCGCCACCTTCACCATCAGTAAGGCCTTTGTTTTTCTCGTCACTCGTCGGAATACATAGAAAATAAAATGTAGTACTCTCTCTTTGTCTTATATTTTGTACTTAAGCAAATTATTTTATACAAAATATTATGGGGGGAGGGGGGTGGGGAGGTTCTGTGTTATTTTACTAATATGATTTGTTTTATTGAATAATAAATGCATGAAAAAATTTCACTTAAAAAGATAATTAAGATAATTTTCCTTTAGTCTTTAAACTAATCATATTAGTTCATAAATCTCAAATTCATTTTCTTGGAATTTTCTTATTAGTTTAGTCATTTTAATTAATGAATTTTTTTTTGAATATTTCAAAAAAATTTTAATGAGTTTTAAAATATTTTGACATGCTAGCAATTTATATAAAATATCAAAGAAAATTAATCCACACCACCTTTTTTTTAAGTAAATCAAAATTTCCTTCAGTAAAATTTTAATATACATCGCATTGCTATTTTAAACCTTTATTAAAATTATTAATAAGACTTACTAATTTTTCTCGATGATCAAACTGAGTAATTGAAAAACTTGATGATTAATCAATTATTTCATTATTAAAAAAAATACGGTGTAGGCATTTTGCAATGTAAATTTATGCAGGGTAGCAAGCTTGATGACAGTTCTGTAATTCACTAAAGTCTCTTGGAAGTGTCACTGCACGTTAAGTGACTGGTCGTGACCTGAACATTAGTTTGGTCATATTAATATGTCACTATATAAGCTCAGGCCAACTACGATTGGCTATAATATTAGCCAGACGTCTTTGTAGGCTTCATTGAATTCAAATGCAAGATCCACAAAATATTTGTTTAAGAAATTTCAAAACGTTGAAGGTACAATTGTGACGCCGTAAGTAGAAAATTTTACTTGTAAACAGTCGGATTCTATCTGTGAATTTCTTATATAAAACATTGGCACGCAGCCAAACTATATATATGTATAATATATATATATATATATATTTAAGATGAGAACTGTACTAACAATAATTGTAGCTTTCATTAAATTAAAAAAAAACAAAAAAACATATAATTAAGGGATGACTTTATGTAGTAAAATGTATATTAAACATGAAAGTTGTAGTATAAAAATAAGATTGACATGGAAGCAGAGAAAGACTGAAGGTTGTGCAGAATTTAATGTCCCCGGAGGAAATTAGCCCGATGCAATAACGTTCCCTCGTGTGGGGAACAGCACGGTCTCCAGCCGTCAAGGAGGTTGCTCTCTCTTTCGCTCTTGCCGAATCGACCTAAAGTGCTGCTACCCCTCAGCTCCGTGTGGGACAACAACAGGACAGTAACAAACGACCTGCGGCCAACGAACGAGCGAGTTCAGGATCATCCAGTGGCATGGTCTCCAATGCAGCTGTATCTCCTCAATCAACACACGCTCTATCGCTTTTAATTTATGTGACACAACTCTCACATAAATATATAATATTACTTTTTAAATCTATAAGAATTTTCTTGTATATAATGTTTTACAGCGGAAAAAAAAATTCATTACTTCTTTATTATACCTTATAGTTTTAATTAATTAAATTTTTAATTACTTTTTTAAAATACTTAAACATCATTAAAAAAAAATATCCTGAACAGCATGCTATTAAAGTAATTTAATTGTAATCTTATTTATGAATAATTCAAATAATTATGGAAATATTATTATAAAATGAATTTTTTTAAATATAGTTTGAGGAAAAAGAAATTTAATTAAATGTAACCTTTTTATTAAAATTTTAAAAATTTTATTGCTTTGCAAGTTAATTGAAATTTTAATGCATAATAAATCTAAGATTCTACCAACCCTAACTTTTTAGCTTAATATACCCCAAGTCCTAAATAGGATTCTAAAACTTTATTCAGCTAAATTTTCATCTTGTTCACATTACAGAAATAGCTTTCACAAAACAAAATTCCATGTGTTTGTAGTTTCATTTGTCAATTGCGTTCACTTTAATTAGAGAGTAATTTCAAAGTTTTGAGAGATTACCTGAGTAAACAGTGTACCAATTAATGTTAATCTGCTTTTCAAGTGTGAAATTACTCACAAAGTATCTTGGAAAACTACTATTTAAAAAAAGTGTTTTAGGTAAAAAAAAAATTAGGCAGAAAAAAATAAGGAAAAAACGTGTGTACCATAATATATATTAACAATAAAAATATATTTCTTAACAAAGAAACCCTTGATAAAACTAAAACTTAAGTAAGCCTTTAAAGGATTAAAATGTTACTTAAAATGACTAATAGCTCAGCTTTTCAATCTCAACTACACAGCAGCATCACTCTAGCTATATATATTATATCTAAGCCCTAATCTTGCTTTTGTGAACCGTTCTCTAATGAATTACAACAGCAGCACTTTGCTATTATATTACTGTAGTGATACTGTACTAATGTTTTGTGTTACTGCAGAATATAACCGTGTTTTGTATATATATATATATATATATATATATATATATATATATATATATATATATATATATATATATATATATATATATATATATATATATATATATATATATATATATATATATATATATATATATATATATATATATTATATGTTTTTTTAAGTCTAGCTAACCACAAAGTCACACACAAACCCCAAGTGTTAATTATGTAATAGAATCCTATAGAGGATAACATAACACAATAGACTGCAAAGTAAATAATTAATATAAAATTATACGTAATACTTCAAATCTCTTCATGTATAATGTATAATAGATTAAACAGACTCAGATATAAAAAACTATTAGTTAAATTTAACATTTTTTATCACTTTTTATTTGATAATTTAATTTTTACTATTAATTTATGTGGTGAGTATATAATCATAAATCATTTTCTATACTCTTCTCAGAGCTTATAATTGTTTTGGCAATCTAGATTAAGCGTGACAAATAATCTTAGAAAGTGGTGAAAATAAGGGTGGGTAGGGTAGGTAGCAAGAGAGAAAGCTGTTAATAGCTCACCCAACACAACGTTGCTTATATATATTCCACAATGCCGGCGAGACAGATAAGTGCAAAACAGAGAGAATAATGTTACAATTTAAATAGGGCAAGATGAATCTGTGCGTAATAATCTCTTTTAAGGAAAGCAGAAAAGTTAAATCAAGTCATCATCTCGTTTATATCACTTTAAAATGTAGCATTACGTAAACGAGAGTTAAACAAAAAATAAAGCTTCCATCATAATTTATTTTTAAATCCGTTTTTCTTTTTTATATTATTTTTTTTAAAATAATTATTCAATTTTTTATATTACGATTTATTTATAATGGATCACTAATTAAGATGATATAACAAAATATATTTATAAATATATACGTATACCTCGTATACGTAATATGTATTAAAAAAGTTATAAAATATTATGTTTTGTCGTAGTGGCATACAGGTACAGTACAATGATGTTGGAAGTTGCTCTATTTCTAGTCCGTAACGTTAGTGGGATGTGCAAACGGGGGGGGGGGGGGGGGGAGTCGGGGAGAGGAGATCAGAGCTGATGATTATCGGGTCTCCCCTCTTTTTAGCCCATCAATAACTCGCCCCACTGAGCAAGCAAGCAAGCAAGCAAGCACACTACACTCACAGTCGGGCCAGGGAGGGCTGCTAGTAGAGGCCCTCTCTCCCACCAGCCAGCGCACTCTGCCACCAACCCTCCTCCTCCTCGCACTCTTTCAACTTAAGCTCTCTAACATGCATTTTTTCATCTCTTTACGCATTTTTTTTACTATCCTTACTGAAAACCTTTTTTTTTTTATCTCGTCTCTCTCACTTAAAGGTTTAACTGAATAACGTTATCAAATTAGTAAAGTTTATTTAAAAAATAAATAAATTGAAGACCAAATGAAAATATTTATCGCTATTTAAAATTTGTATTTTGAATGGGAACCATATTATATAATTATATAAATATATTGCATATATATATTATGTTTATTGAATACATAAAATTATTAAAAAAAACATGTAAATAAATAATTTTAGCCACATCATATGTATATAAGGATATGATTTAGTAATACTGAAAAATGAAATAAAAAATTTGATGAAAAATATGTATATATTCTATATATCTAGATTTTTTTTAAACCAGTATTTTTTCGTGTTTGTCAGCATGGCACAATTTAGTTTTGGTTCAAGCGAGGAGAGCACTGCGACAGTGGCCGGCCGCACTCTTCCACCCCCCTCCTCCGTCTTCCTCTCTATTCACCCTGCTGCCCTCCGCACCATTGTGCTCCAGATTGAATGGCAAAGAGAGAGAGACGGACTTTGGGAAAACAGAAAAGAAAAGGTGAGAAAAAAAAATATTCCCTCGAGGATTTGTTGTCGGAAACTGGCCAAACTCATGTTACAGCTCACAGATAGCAAGAGAAAACTCCTCCGCAAATAGGCACATTCGAGTGTCTTATGGGAACACTAACTTAACATTGACCTTTTTTTCCACAACTATTACTGTGTGGATAAAGAGAGTGTTTATAGCGTTTTATTTTATAAATAACGTTATTCATAAAGAAAGAAAGAAATAAGAGAAAATAGAAAATTGTATTTTATTTATGTTATGGAAAAGTAATGTGTAAAATAACAAATAAATAATATATAATGGTTTTTATTTCTTGTCAGGAAAATAATAATAATAATGTAATATATAGAGTAAAAAATAAATGGATTATATATATTATAGGATTATATATATCACCAAAAAATAATAAAAATAAAAAATAATAAAAAACGGTGTCATATCAACCAACAAAATAAATATTTTCCCTTTAACCAAAAAAACATACATACATATATAATAGTATATAATATATATATATATATATATATATATATATATATATATATATATTTATATATATATATATATTCTACTATTCTGCCGGATGCTAAGAAAAAACTGGTTGCGATGCTATGAAGTTATTGAAAAGCACATAAAAAGGAAGGGAGTGAAAATGTAAAAAAAAAGGTAAAAAAAAAAAAAAAAGATGAATATTTCTTTAGATTTTTTACTGAGAGCTTCGTGTCTCATCACTAAATTGAAGGGTTGAGGGATATATTCAGAGGATAGGAGGAACACAGGGGTTGTCTGCACTGCTGGCTGTTGCGGGAGGGATGCTCAAGCTGAGTGGGGGGTCTATAGGGGTGGATGGAGAAGGGTGGAGGAGGAACGCGCTGGCGTAGCATGGCCAGCTACTGACACTCGCCCGCTCAAAAGTGCTGCTACGTTGCTTGCTGCTTGTAGCGAACCGCGAGCCGTGAGAGAAGAGGAGGGGGTGGGGGGGGGAGCGACGAGACACGAGCAGCCACGACGTTAGCCAGATGGATCAGCAGCGTGACATGACGACCGACACTCGCTGACAACCTCAACTTACCGACTCCCTAGTTTACCTCTCCCCTTTACCTATCTATAGTCTATTGATTCAAGCCCTTTAATTCACTAACTAAATCTTACCCCCCTCTTCTCTCTCTCTCTCTCTCTCTCTCTTCTCTCTCTCTCTCTTTCTTTTTCAACTCAATCTCATTTTTTTTTATAGAAAAATAATCCCATTTCTTCTCAACTCCCTTTATATGGTCACAGGGCAATCATCATTTAATCTTATCAGTAAAATTCCTTTGTTATATACTCTTTGATAATATCAGCATAAAATCTAATATTACGTCACATTCAGCTTCATGAATGCAAATGTTTTCATTGAACAAAATTGAAAAAAATAATATTTTTATTACAGAATTTTGTAATTTAAAATACAATAACATAATATTAATAAATGTGTCAATAATTTTGTATATTTAAAAAAGTATGTAAATTATGAATTATATATATATTTACTATAGCATAAATTGTTAGTATCATATATTATAATTCATAATTATGAATAAAATAATAATAATATTAAATAATAATAATTTGTCTATTATTTTATTGCTTTTCGTTTGTGCCACAATAGCATAACATCATAACTATATAATCACAAACACGGTGAAGGTAAACTATTAACACTGCAGCATACCAAAGTTGTTCCTGTAGTACATCAATAAATAAAAGAAGCAAATGATATTTTTTTTTACTGTGAAAATGCACTGCTTTATGACTTACTAAGAATACGAAACAGTTTATCTTTTGTCTTTCTTTTAGAAGATTGTAGGTAGGAATACGTTCAATCTTTGTTAATGCTAAAGATACTGGTTTTAATTATTATTTTGTAAATGCTGATTGTTTTTCCTTTTAAAAAGAAATAAAAGGGTCTCGAAATTTTGTGAAAATAAAACAAAACAAAAAAGAAGAGAAAGAAAGAAAGTTTCTAGTTTTCATGCTGGAGTAGTAGGGCATCAACGCAGGCAGCAACAAACTTAGGTGGCTTAGTGGCATTGAGATGGCTTGCTGGCCCGCCTTCCTTCTCGCCTGCCTACCGTATATACGTCTGTCCATCTGCTGGCTAGCTGTCGCTACTAGCTACCCATGTCGGAGGTCTTAAGGACTTTCTCTTTCTTTACTTCTCTTACGTTTCGTTCGTTGTTCATCTTGTGCTCCTGTCTGCACTCTCTCTCTCTCTCTCTCTCTCTCTCCTGCTGCCTGCCTGCCCGCTGTTCCCTGTGCGCCAACAACGCTCGATGACGCAAATCTACAAAACTTGGAAGCAAGTTGATGACGTCACTCTCAGAAAAAGAAATATCACGTGTTTCTCAATTAAATGAAGACACAATAAAGATGAGTTTTGTCAAGTAAATTACTTCAGTAAAGAATTATAAAACATATATAATTTTATGATTATATAATTATACATATTAACTTAGTTCACTCAACATATGATAAAACTGTAAATAAAGTTATATGCATTTATGTGAATGTTTATTGTTATATTAAATAATATTGCAAGTGATAATTATTAATGACGCAAACAAGAGAAAGCGCTTCTTTTTTTAATAATGCCTATTTTTCGTAAAAGTGTAAATTTTAGTATGTAATTCTTTATCATATATTTTTGTCTGAAATTTATAACACCAATGAAGCTGATTAAAAAAATGTAGTTAAACAATTTTTTAAAGGCATAATTATAGAAAAAAAAGATAAAAAAATATATTTTAAGAAGCATGATAGAAAGTTGCAAAATAATACTTGCAAATAAACCATGTCTACCCTCTGATCCAGCTCCCTAATTATTAACAAAGTATAGCAACTGTTTAAAGCTATTATATATTACCACAAATATATAATATATAAATTTATTATATACAATGTATTACTTGAAATGTAATTTAATGCTTAAATAAAAGTTGCAGTTGCTATGTAGTTTATTAATTAATAATTAATTTAATTACTCTAATTTGATGGATTGAAATTAAATTACTTGACTAATATTTACCAGCCAGAATTCATGATTATTTTATTACTCATCATATCAGTTCTCTCATATCATATCAGTTATCATATCATGCATATACATGCAAAGAACTAATAGCTGCCATTTTGATGTCTAAACGCCTGCAGGATCTGCAACCAGTTGGTCAAATATGCCCCTCTGGTTGCATACCCATCTTCAAGCGAATATAATAGGGCACCCATAGCAGATAATAGGTGAGTGGGCGGGCATCGTTGAGAGTGTGAACATTCTTAGAGCACTGTGGTAAGCTATAGAAGGAGGAGATTTAAACTTTGTACCTTGACAAGAAAATCCCATTGTTGGTTCATTTTATCTGCTATTGACTATAAATTGTTGTTTTTCTTTATCAATATATTTTTTTTAATTAATCTGGATAACCTAATTACAAAATCAATAATAAAGATAGTAGTGAAAGGGTGCAAGTAGAACACCGGGATTTTTTGTTAGAACGAGTTATGTGATTACAATTGTAATCAGTAAAATTTCAAGTTATTGATATGAATTAATCATAATACTCATGAACGTATTATGATTAAAAAAAAAAAAGAAAGAAATACGTGTTAAAAATTATGCAGTTATATTTTATAGAGGTTTTAGGAGTTTTTAAAGTTTTGTACTAAATATCGTAGATTCTTGTCATATGTGCTTGTTTATATATGGCGTAATAAAGCTATTATATAGTAGCTTTAAAATTGACATTACCGTCATGAAAAGCTATTGGTTTCACGCTTAACAAAAATATATTATAATTTATCACTTTATATTGCCTCGTTATTTACAAGTACAATGATTTTTTCCCCATAAAATTGCTTTTATGTGATGGAATAATGATAATTATCTTTTTTATATTATTTTCACCCATTATTAGCCTTTCTATGTTATAAATCGTATTGGGTGTGAAAGAAAACAAATTTTTTTTTTTTAGGATGGAGATATGTTTTTATTGAAAAATGACTGTAAATTAATTAATATTTCATTTAAAATTAATTTACACTGAAAGTGTTACAAACGTTATATTCCTATTGCAATCTTTCATGGAATGGCTTTAGCTTCGAGAGAACTGAAATTTTTTGTTGTAACACTTCGACAAAATTGCAAGAAAATCTTTCACTTACATCAGCTACTTTCACGTGAAGTCATTTGTATTTATCTACGAGTGTGCTGAATTTAATTAAAAGTAATTAAGAATTGTTTTAATTGTGATGTCAATAAGAACAGTAAACAATTTCATCTGGTGAGTTTGTCTTTGTGGAATCATAACTTTAAGCTGCTACCATGCACTTCTTCTCTGATATCCAAGAGTTTTCATAATTGTATAAAAAAAAAAAATACTGGATAATTTGCAACTTTTAAAAAACAATTTTTTGAATAACATATGGACGATTATATATAAAAAAAAAACAATATCAATATTTTACAGTGTAAAAATTAAATATATATATATATATATATTGAAACAAAGCTGTTGTTAATTAATAATAATAAACAATAATTAACATGCATTTTGTTTTATGGTTCTATATGTATGGCCGAAATAACTATAAAATAAATGTATTTAAATCAATTTGAGTATAGTTTTATTAAAAAAACTGTACTTTCACTGATCAATGTAAATAAAATACTTTTATTTATCATAAAATGTTGAAAAGGCAAGAGTAAAAATTTAATCCTTCATACGGTCAAGCAACAAAATGGGTTATACCTAGATTGTTTTATTTCATTTAAAAGTAAACACAAAATCTGTACATAGAATATGCATCTAATTTATTTGTAGTCATAATTTTGGAAAAGTGATGCAAGTAACAACAAATTGTGTTACTAATTCCTTAAATCTCTGAGAGTGAATTTTGGTGTGCTTTAGAATTCTTGTTAAAGTCATGGAAAATTAAGTAGTTTTATTTAAGGAAATTAATGTTATTTTACGGAAAAAAATAATTACAAAAAGTTATCAAGTTGTTATAACTCAATTCAAAAATATTTAGAAAGGTTTCTGCAGTATCTTGAGGTAAAAAAATGTAGAGGAGAATATTTTTTACTGCTTGAGCTACTTTAATTTAAAATTAAACTCCAAAATAGCATCACAAAAAAAAGTTCTGTCTGAAGTATCTGGCTGTCTGAATTGGTTCAAACTGATCCTTTGCACATGACACCAACTTGATAATTGTGAAGTTGGTGTCATGTGTAAAAGTACGTCAGGTTGTCGATTTCAATGTTTTTTTCTCGTCTAGCTTGTGATTGGCTATCACTAGGAGACACCTTAGTATAGCTCAAGTTGGTGTGTATGATAGCAAAAAGTTTTACACATTAATCTTAAGATCCATTAATTAATTTACCAAGTTATTTTTAATTGCATATCATATTTATAAAGGGAAATAACAATTTAAATTAATTTTTGCTATCAGTTGATAACATTCTTCCAAACGATGAGTCAAGCACCGTGTCCATGACCTCGCTATGTCTTATAGCAGATAGCGAGCGAGTTCCATTCGTGGGATTAAGGACATTTAAGCCTGTTAAGTAAGGTGTCTACTGGCTTGTCAGACTGCTCAAATGCTTACCAATACCATGTACTTCACACACACACACAGTGTTACCAGTGGGCCTCTTACCTCGCAGGCTTAAACGTCCTTACTCCCGCGAACGTAACTTGCTCGTCGCTATCTGCCAAGACATAGCAAAGTGGCGGACACCCACCGTTTAGAAGAATGTTATCAACTGATAGCAAAAATTAATTTAAACTGTTATTTCCCTTTAAAAATAACACAAGCAGTTAAGACTAACTTGGTAAGTTAATTAATGGATCTTAAAGGTAATGTGTAAAACTTTTTGCTCTCATGCACACACTAACGTGAACTATATAATTATATATATAAAGTAGTGTCCACAAAATCACAACGCCTCCACAGACTGCGTGGCAATGACTACAAAGGGGGTGTTGGGGGGGGGGGGGTTATACAGCGATGACTTTTAGTTTTGAAACAAATATTCAACCTGTGTATCAATTAAATATCAGAATAATGAATGCAATTATTTTTATATAATTAGTTATACACTTGTTACTAAGCTCATAATAGTCAGTGATAATATTTCTGTCAAAATAATTATCATAAAAAATTGTTAGAATACTCCACATTCAAACTTACAAAAAAAAATCGTAAATAGTAGTCAAAACAAAGCAAGCTAATTATATTTTCATTTCTCTTTCATTATAGAAATCAAAATAGAATACGATAATTATACAGTTTTATTTTCTTGGTTAATCAAGCTTCAAATTTCAAGTAAAGGGTGGCTGTTCTATTGACCATCACACGAGGGCTGTGAAATTTTATTTACTTTTAATTAAAGTTAGCAATAACATTAATTATAACGATATTATAATTTTTAATTTTTTTCTTTATATAAAAAAAATTAATTAAAGAGACTGAAGTGTATCGTGGTAATAATGAAAGTAGATGAATAGCTAGGTAGAGGCTAGTTAATGATGTTGAGGGATATCTTTGTAGTACTTCGCATCTCCCTTTTTTCTCCCCTTTCCCCAAGCTCTGTGAGCAATGATACGGTAATCTATATTATCGCAGCAGTACACCATCTATATACAGTAGCACGGCAACATTTGCTTGCTTGCTTGCCCATCCCACTATATAGCTACGACCGGTCATTACCTCTCCGTGGATGCTAAAACGTTATTTCTTGCCAACAGAAAATGAATGCTTTCTGAAGATTGAGTGCATCCAGGGATGAAAACTTATGAATATTACTACTGTAGATCAATGAAAATGAGTATCAAGCAAATCGCCCTTGGCTGTTTTCTATATCATCAGCAAAATTTCATATACACGAGAAATAGCTCAACCACATTATAACTTTATAAAATGGTATATCTATATATAATATAAATATAAATATATACATAAAATATTATATATTTCTCGTTCTTCTTAGTATTACTATACATATATATATATATATATATATATATATATATATATATATATATATATATATATATATATATATATATATATAGTAGCTCAACACATTTTCTGCTCTGCTTTATTCCTTTCTCATCTCGTTCGCTTCGCTCTCATTCCCGCTCGCTGAACTTGTCCGTATGACGCGAGAGAGAGAGAGAGAGAGAGAGAGAGAGAGAGAGGGGGGGGAGAGAATGAGAGAGAAAATTATGCTGACATGTCTAATATGTCATCTATTACACTCACTTGATACAACCGACAGAATAAAATGAGAAATTAGTAGCTACTGTCATGTTATATAATACGTAAATGACAGTTTCAATTAATTGATTCAATTTTAATTTTTATGATTTTTACATTTTTCATTATTACTCAACTATAGAAATAGTTTTACACTTATTTCCAATTATTTTTACATTATTATTATTATTTATTTTTTTGTAGATAACTCCAGCTGTTTGTAAGAATTTGAAATTTAAAAAAAGGCTTTAATTTTTAGTTTTAAGTTTTCATTGAATTGAATTTAATTATAAAGATTTTTTATGAAATTAAATTTTATGAAATTTATGCTGTTTAGATTTACTTTTGTTAACTTGTACATGTTTAATATTTTATGTAATATTTATTATAGATGAAAGAATGGTTTTACATTGGGTTCAATAAAAGGAAATTACATAACATGATATAATAACAGCATACAAAATCTTATATAATATTTTCAGTTTTTATCAAATTATTTCAAATTAAATAGAACGATCTATAAAACGATCATACGGTTCTTGAATATATTGAGAGCAATTCACGAAGAAAGTTATCCTGCTTTCTCATTACCCGCGGTTAGCATCATTGATTTAAGCTTACACTAAACGTGGTTAGTGAAAAGGCTGGACAACTTCCTTCGTCAATCACGTCCATTATATATAACTATAAAATTGTTCCATAAAAAAAAAAGGAAATTAACAGACACGTGGGCGCCTTTAATGGAAACTCAACTCGAGGAAAACATTGATTGCAAAGCTATTCCTTCACCAAGTAAGAAAGCAAGCCAAACAAACGAAAAGGTCTACAAACTTAGAAGGCGAAAAAATCACAACGTTATATCATTGAACACATACACACAGAAAAGACTTGGGAGTTTTTTCTTGAAATGTCTGTAATTTAATCAAAAACAACACACTTACCACGACTATGGTTTTGGTTATATACTGAAAAAAAATAAAAAAATAAAAAAAATCCCATTCTTTAATTCCGTCTGTTTCTATTAAAAGATTGAAATTGAAATGTATTTTTAACAGTATTCTTTTTAAAATTTATTATAATAACAATGTAGAATTACAAAATTTATGTTAAGGCGATAAAATGTAAACATGATCAAGTCGGTCTCTAATAAAATGTGTCTCCCTATAAATGGAAAATGGAAATATATTTTATTGCGTATCATGTTAGAGAGCACCACCGCTGTGATTTCTCGGGTTGAGTGTGGAACCATTACTTTTGCTGAGAGGAACACGCGCAGATCGGAGCAAATAAAACATGAAAAATCTTGGAGAAACAGCGAGCAAAATGTTATGTGCTTTGCATATCACGCTGCAATAAAATCTCAAGTCATTCTGTGTAATTTATTTTGTAACTTCTCTCTCTCTCTCTCTCTCTCTCTCTCTCTCTCTCTCTCTCTCACACACACATACTATATTTTTTCTACTCTCTGTTTCAATTTTTTATGCTATATAAAAATATGTCTACTGCATAGTTTAAAGTTAATCTCTGTCTTCGTATTACGTTTTTGATCCACACAACGAATGTAAGGTATGGTAATAATTTTAAAATATAACAAGCAAATTTACATGTTTCTGTAATGTTGAATGAACCTTTTAAAATAGTAACAAAATTATTAGTTAATAATACAAATTATGTATTAAGCTAAAACAACTCTTAACATATAAATGTTTTAAAATTTGTAATAGATTATTACGTTTTATATTTTTAATTTATTACGTGTTTCTCAACATATTATACACTTAATACTTATATATGTTTATGGAGTGGCAAGAAATATCATTTAGCAAAACCTTGAAATTATGTTACTTAAAACGTGGATACATCCATTAAAAAAATACACAAATTTAAACAATCTTGTAATTTGAAAGAATGATCATAACATTGTTTTTTATGAAATGTAAAAAAAAAAGGGAAAGAAAGGAAAAGAAAGAAAACAGACGAATGAATTACTTTATTTTAAGTTATTTTTAAAATCGTTTAGTAAAAGGTCAATTGGTCCTTACTTTTTAATCAATGAACAAGTTGCCACTTTTTTTTTTTTTTTTTTTTTTTTTTTGCTTGGCCGAGTGCCATGTGGACGTTTTTGTGGTGACATTGAAGTACTTTACTCTTTCTTGCAGACGAAGCGCTAGAATTTCTACGCTATATCTCCGATTTATCTTTCTTTTTTTTTCTATACGCTCAGCATTTTTCCGTGTGGCTCTACGGAAATTCCCGTTGTCAGCTTTGTAAGTCGGTGTTAAAAGAAGTATTGCCATCATGCAAATATTGTTCGGATTACCTGCTACTATTATTGAGGCTCACTCAAGCTATTTATTATTTTACATACATTTCTATACTTTTAAGTTCTCGTTATATGAAAAACAAATTAATAAAATTTTAAAAAAGTGCTGTTATTTTGAATTACAGTTTAGTTTCTAAAAACTGTTTTTTATAAATTATTATTTTTCATTTGTATCTAATTATGTATGAAAGGAAAAATATTACAAATTACGTTTTTTTTTTCTTCCCAACAACAAATTAAATTGAATGCTAATATTATTTTCCTTTAGACTTGATTCTGTCATTTTTAAACTGTAATACACATTTTTTTTTTAATTATAAGTAGTATTAGTTTAATTACCATTTGATTCGATGATGACTTTTTTTTAAAAAAAAAACTTAATAGTTATAAATATCTATAATGTAGAAAATAATTCAGTACTTTGAATTTAAATATAATTAGACTGTAAATAATTTTAAATAAAAAATAAAAATTATAATGAAAAAAATTTATCACACAGTACTGTTGATGTATATTTCTTTTGTTTCTTGTATGACTGTTCTTTGTTACAAAGGAAAGTTATTACCACGCGTTTGTAGAGATATTTCCGCTCTTGTTTTAAAGTATAAGTAAGGGTTTCTACATTTTAATTGTTGTGAAAGAATTAGTCGGTGAGAGAAAAAAAAAAGAAAAAAAAGAAGGTATAATTAGTGTTAAACACCTCATGACACAAGGGGCCTCGAGCCAGACTATTAACTTTTATTCTGGCACAAGCCAGCCTCCGTTGTGCCGGCCTCCGCGAGCCGGAGTGGACTGACCCTGTAAAGAGTCGAGGAATCAATTACAAGAAGCAAAACCCTTGACTGATTGCCCGCCAGACTGCTGGCCGGCCTCATCGCTGCGTACTCCGGCAGCCCGCGAGCAAGCAGTCTGCAAACCAATCAGTTTGGGTAAAATCGACATGAGCAGCCGCTGTGTATGTATGTACCTTGTGCGTGCTTTCCCCCTCCTACCTATCGCCCGCCGATACATCGTGATGATGACGCACGCTGATCACAGCAACGCACAAAGCAACAGCATCAAAAAACTACTTTTATTTATACTTATAAATACACAATTATTTTTTAAGCAAATACGCTACTTCACAGTGGTTAAATATGTTTTTATTTTTTTTTATTTTTAATGAAAAGTTTGAAAAACAAATAATGTTACAAAACTTCTCATCAATAAACCAATAATTGTTTGTCAAATAATATTCAATACCATATATTACTGATTTTTCGTGTTGTAACATGTTAAAAATCTTCATGCATAAAAAAGGTATTCGACGTACAGAGAAAAATATGATTTATTTAATTATCAAATTCACGCGTATATATTAATGAAAAATAATCATGTTTTATTTCGTATACAATATGATCACATTGACGACTATAATATGACAGACTCTATAATATCGGACGTGATAAGTTGAATCAGCTTTATATAATTTTCTCTCCTGCTCTGATGAACTAGAATGATAATTAACCATTAAATGATTACATACATACGTGATTTTTTATGTATATAAAGTAATAAAATAGTGTTAATTGAAATGTAAATAGTTTGAAATGACGTGCTATGTAAAAATTATATATAAACTTGTAAGTTCGCTATGAAATAATTATTGATACTTTTAATAGATATTTTAATGTTTATGAAATACGTAAAATTTAGCTCTTTTATCATACCCTATTATCATACCCTATTTACGACAAAGTACTAATATTTTGTTCAAAAATTTATGAATAATTTATTTTATATGAATTATAAAAAAAATATTAATATGAAAATAATACAATTAAATTTAAAAAGAAAAATAAAGTATAATATTATGATAGTGAAATACATAAAAATAATGATAATAAGTCAAGTAGGCTTACCTGGTTCATGTAGGATCTGACGAATTCCATGGACTGTTCAAGGGCGTACGTATCGCTGCTGCACGAGTCAAGAATGAGAGCTCCGAGGCTGATATTTGGGAGAAGATCGGGGTCTTTGTTGATTTCGTCCATTGCGTACAACATTGCTTCAAGACGCTGGACTCCCTTTTCCTCTTTGACGGCTCCACACGGTTCAAGATGATTTCCGCTTACTTGTTCATGCATTGGAAATATACCTCCCAATATAATATCACCATGAATTCGTATTAATTTTCCTTCTTCTGTTATACGATTTGTAGCGCCAGAAACATGAACCAATATAATACAAATTGCAAAATAAACTAAAATAACTAAAATATTAGGAAATGGACATTTCTTTTTATGTTGATGTTTTTGATGATATCTTGATCGAAAGAAAAAACTTAAAATAAAAGATGTTAATTTAAATTTTGTCATATTATAATATGATTATTTTCTTAATCCTATATATTATTAATTCAAGTTCATTAAAAGAAAAAAAAAAAAAAAGAAAGAAAAAAAGGAAAAAAATGAGAGAGAAAAAAAAAATGATATATATAATATATATATTTAAGAAAACTCGGAAGTCAAGATGATTTGAGCGTCAATCATGGTCCACGCCATTAGGATGGGATTGGAGTGATTTTTGTATGTCTCGAGGCGCAGCAACGACTACGACGAACGGCGGCAGCAGCGGCGGCGGCAGCGGCAGCAGCAGCAGCAGAAAGGCGGGTAGCGGCAACGACGGTAGCAGGGTGATGACAGACACTGGAGGCGAGCAGAGCATGGGGTGAGCTTTATATACCAGTGATGCTGCTGCTGCTGCCTGCCCGGCCGGCTGGCTGGAGCAGAAGCGGGTGGCCGGGGGCTGACTGCGCTGCGCGTGCCCACCAAGAAGGTTGTGGACGCGGCGCACCGCGGTAGCCATGGTTACACAAGACGAGGTACAAGTAGCAGGCACCACCAGTAGTAGCATCCAAGTAAGTAAGCAACCAACATATACTGCTATCAAAGTACTCAAAATTATTAAATATTTTACCTAGCCTGTGTATTAAATAAAATGACAAAATAATATATATTTGATCAAAGTTCAATTCAAGCGTTCAAATCTCTTCCTTTATCTATCATTGTGTAGATTTTATTTTTATATTTTTAAATTATTTTTATTTTGTTTTATGTAAAATTTTATATTCTTAATCAAAATATAAAGCTTTTTAAAATATTACTTTAGTATTTTGACACCAACGAAACACAATACTCTTTCAGCTGGATATTTAATATTAAGATTTTCATTTAAAATAAATACATATGGTTTTATTTCTTCATTCCGCTTTGTGAATAACAATTTTTATCAGTAATTTAAGCAATAAAAACAAACTTAGAAATTTATAACATATTTTTACTTTTCTTTTTATGTTAACTCGAGGAGAAATTGCAATCTAATTCTTTTTTTATTCATCAAAGTTATATATTATAAATACAATATAAGAATGTATTATAACATCAATATATTGTTTTATATAAAACATAATAATTGTATAATAAATAAGAGGCAGATCTTTTCTTTTTTTATGACAATACTTTTTCCTATTTCCTATAATTTACTTTTTAAAAATGTATGCTTACGGAGAGAAACGGTATGCCCTAGATTTATTAAGAGTATATAAAATATGTTAGATTATGTTAGATTTAGTTCCTGTGGCTCGCACTAACACCTTGTATCCGCGTCTTAGGGGAAATATAAGGGTATTCCCTGGGAGCTATAGCCTGTTCATTCTATTTTGCATGAACATAGGCTTTCCCATTATGTTGGGCCTAATAAGGCGGTTGCAAGAGCAACGCAATCAGTCTACTTTACAGGGGCTGAGTGAAAACATGCGCGCGCTGGCCGCCATGAGAACTCTACATGCAGGCAAAATATTAAAAAAATACATTTTAATATAATTTATTTAAAATGAAAATAAAAAATTGAGGTGAACATTTAGAACAAAATGTTTAAAATAAAATTTACAAACTTTAAGTTTACAAACTTATGATCACCTCAGAATTTAGAATCTTTTCTTATATATTTTTAAATAATTTTGTTAATATTTTGTCCTATGCTTATACATTGCATAGCTCCACCGGTTCACCATCGACGACTGGCGGACAACTGTTGAAACTCCTGATCTGACGTCACATGCAAGCGCCTAATAGACTTTTTTTTTACCAACTTGGTTGCTGCTAAAATTTATACATACTTATTTTGTCAAGTCGAAATAAAGTGTATGCATACTCCTAGATTACTATATCATTTTGCCCTCAAGTTGTTCGACACTGAAAAAGAGCTACTACATCACTATATATCAATTACGTTTTGCTACAATTTTTCTACAGTGTGAGATGATAATATAACAAAACGGATTCTTTATCTCTGCTAGAGGGTAAAATTATTTCTATACAAATAGACAATAATGGTTGCATTTTTTTATTTCATAATTAGAAAATATACATAAAATTATACTTTTCTGAATTTTTTCAGATTTTTTGGCGTGCGGAAACTAATTTTTTAAAAAAAAGTTTAAAATATCTGAATTAGGGTGGTACTACCTGACGGGACAACCGTGACGTCATTTTCTCGCACTGTGATTGGCTATTGAATGTACGCATTGTGTATAGGAATTCACATTTTACATTCACCAATTTTTTTTTTTTTAAATCTTATTTATTTAATATTTTCCGCCTCAAAACTATGTACCCAATTACTAATTATTAATTGTTATTATAAAGTCCTTAGAACAAAAAAATAGAGTATAGAACGGTTATTAATAATTTCAATAATTTTGAAGTAGGCGTCACACACTACATATTTTTTTGTACAGCTTTTTGCAAACATATATAATTATAATATATGTGTACTTAAAATATCATGCTTTTAGTTACATTGTGACATCCTGCAATTTTTTATGCAAATGACTGTACTCAGTACATATATAAATTTATGATCCCGTCGTACAATACAGAATCAGATTAATTAAAGAAAATATTTTAATTGTTCTTCCATATCGAGATTTAATTTTTTTTATTTTTCGTAAAAATCACTTTTAAAGAGGAAGACCAATTAGTTTTAATTTTGATTATATTAGTTGACAAAATTGTTTTTAGATATTATTATAATATATATATATATATATATATATATATATATATATATATATATTATATATATAGGTCAAACACAGTTTCCGTCCGCTCGCTGTCGCGCGGCATTTGTAAGCACAAATTTCGTCGGCGCGCGGAGTTCCAGTTCGCCAGGTACTTTTGACCCACTGGTTAATTGATGACCCACGCTGACCAATTCCTCATAACATAATTATTATTAATATATGCATAAATGTGTCTGGAATTGGAGGAATAAAATAAATTGAAATTGAAATAATGTAAAACGGGTCTGATTGATACATGAAATATAATATATTGTAATATTTAATACGAAAACTATAATATTGGAAAATATTTGCTTCCAGATATTATAATTTATATGAATTTATGTTTTAAATATTTTTTTATATTACTGTATATATTACATAACCGTAAATTGTAAACTGTAAATAATTAATACAAACCATTTGTAAACTTATTAACAATACTAATAATGATAATATAAAACGATTGCGAAATATTAAGATTTTCCTAGCTTGTGACAAAGGGAATGCGTCACAACTATTGTTACGATTAAGGGTGGTTACGTTTGCAGTGTCAATCTTACTGTAAAATGGTTCATCAATGCCATTATAATTATATAATATATAAGATCAATGCTATAATATTCAAAATTTATATAAATTATTATATTAACATGATATAACATTGTTTTAAAGCCTAAAGCTAAACCATTAGCATCGAGGCTAATGAATGACTTTATAATTACAATATTTATATTTAAAAATGTCAAATACATACATTTAATAATAATAATATATATCATAATCTTTTATTAATAAAAATAATAAATTATTAAGAAACATTATTACTATTTATTTGTATAGAAACTAGAATGACTATAATGTAAAATAAAATTGTAACATATTTTAAAATTAGCTACATAAGACAGAAAATTAAATCAGGATATGTATAATATAATATAGTAATGTTTGTCAGCATATCTAGAGGCAGTGCGTATATAGAGGCTACGAAAAATGTTCATTTTTGCAATCGTAATAATTGTTATTGTTATAATTATTAGTATTAACTATAAGTGACAGGAGTTAACAAGTTTATAAGTTTACAAATATTTATTATTTTCCATCTTTGTAAATTATAAAAGTTACAAAGTAACTGTTTATAAAAAAATTTGCGTTTGACCAGCTATAGTAGGTCCAAGTACCTGCGTGGTGGGCTGAAAATGGGCGCGATTCACGAAGCAGTTAGCCATAGCCAGGTTTCTATCCGCACGTTTAACTTAACCACGTTTAACTTGGTGGTTTAACACGTAAAACAGGTATAGTTAAACGTGGTTAAGCTAAACGTGGTTAGAAATCTGGCAAACTGCTTCGTGAATCGTGTTCATTAATATCTCCCACCCGTGAAATGGAACTGCCAAGCAACAGCGAGCATCACTGATTTTGACTCGGTACCTCAGAATATTTTTATCAACTGAAAGTCAAAACAAAAATTAATTAGTCAATATTTAACAATGCGATTAACGAAGAAGTTAACCAGGTTTCTAACCACGTTTAACTATGCCTGTTTTACGTGTTAAACCACTTAGTTAAACGTGGTTAAGTTAAACGTAGTTAGAAACCTGGCTAACTGCTTCGTGAATCGGGCCCACTGAAAATTTATGAAAGAAAAATTATCAAATTGATATGTAATAAATAACAAAGTATAATATTAAAAATAACAAAGTTGAATTTTACTTTTTTAGATCTCAAACAAAACACATAGTTGTTAACAATACTACTTACAATGCAGCTACTGGTATCCTTCTTACTACTTTTCAAACGTCCATTATAATCACGATCTTGCTAAGTATGGTACTTAAGGATCACCTAAATCTCTCCACATAAATAAGCTTTTTTTATGTTCTGACGTGCACTCGCCATGATGTGGGCTCTTTTGTCGTTGCAACGCCGGAAAAAGGAACACAAAATGCGGTCAGGAACTGTTGTATTTATTTTAACTTATTTTATGTTTAATTTAATTTCCTTTATAAATAACAATTTTACTATAATTTTTTTATCAATGTTGTCACAATAATGATAGTAAAAAAAGGATGTTTAAATAACTTCTGTTTTATGAATAACACAGTATTTAATTCTAAAAACTAGAATTCTTCCTTATAATATGGCTTAATTTTGCTATTTCAGCACCATATTTTTATAATTCATACACACATATTGATATATTATAAAATTATAATACACAAAACAAAATTAATTCCATGAGTAAATACTCGTTGAAAGAAAAAAAAAATTCCACCATCATGTATTTGTCTGGTTTCTTTGTAATCACTTTGTTAATAAGCACCCAATGTGGTGGATTAATACTTGTTCTTTTTATTATATTGTATAAAAAATATTGAATATCAGATATCTCTCTTTCTCTCTAGCTCTGTTTCCCTCTTTTGAAAAACTATATATTATAGAAAAAAAGAATATACTTCGAAACACTTTTTATATTCCTGGACGAATAAAGTTAAAATATACATCAATATTTCATTTTGTCTCTTATCTTTATACATGGTTCTAACTAAACAGTTTATATATTATATGCATAGAAATAAATATTTAATTTGAGTCAGTATCAAAGGAAGTCAACACAGTCAGCTTATATTTAAATTATATATTCTATATTGAGTAGTGCTCTTTATAATAAATTTTATAGTAGCATACCGATCTCCTATATCTCTTACAGTGTATATGTATAGCTTGTATTTTTCCTCTACTCCCCTATTATACATAGATCCTCCACTTCTCTCACCACTCCTCTCACTAAAGCCCTATATTGGATGCTCTCCAGTTGATTAAAGCACGTAAATATTATTATCTAGATAATTTAACTATCATTATTATATAATTTACATGGAAATATCTCATATATATATATATATGTTAACATGTTGTTTATGATACAGTATGTCCATGGAAGAATCTGAAAAATAAAACTTCGTATTTCGAATGATATTGTCACGTGGCGGTTTAGTTAAAAGTAATAGTAATTTATTAAGTAACGCGGAAGTGCAGCTCTGTGGTTATGCACGCAATGCTGATGCGTCTAGACGCCGCATCAGCATGGCAGTGCAATGGCCTGCAGGTATTGCTGACACTTCACGTTTGGGAGTTATATAAGCCGCCCCGTGACTTGGTCACGGAGAACTCTGAGAACTCTGTTATATAATTATAATTATTGTACTCTTTGCGGCCGGCCCTGCTGGGCTCGGTCGCATGCACCCACAATCATAATAAAAAGTGGATCCACAAAATCATCGAGTCTGCATCCTTGTTCCCTTCCACGGGAAGGTCCCGTTCAAGATACACACGGAGTGGTGCAACCAGCCGCTCCGTGACAATATCATGAAAAAAAAAATATATGTATGTATGTATGTATGTATATATATATATATATATAATATATATAAGTATTTTTTGTAAGGGTGGTATTGATATGCCATTGGAAAGACGTATTACCTTCACTCTCCATTATTTAAATTGACAAGAGTTGTAAAGCAATATTTCAAAACTTTACCATTTTTTATAATATAAATCAGATATTTTTGTGGAAATGTAAATGTTGTCATGGTTTAAAATACAATTCTGTGAACAGTGTGTATAGTTATGAAGAGGGTTGGGAGATGATCACTATGCAATGCTAATTTTTGAGGCAACGAATAATAATGGGTGATGATATTTCCCATGTATTAATAGGGGACCTTTTGGAAGGAGAAGCCCTTGTCAATAAATCCCCCACTTGCATAATAAATAAGTTGAAATTTATTGGTAATATTAAATCAATAAATTTATATGTTTTATATATATATTCTCATGAACAATATTCCATGTGCATGCAAATAAATGCACATGCACAATAAATGTTTTTAAAGCAGCTTTAGACCATACATATTTTACTTGCAATTTTTCTTAACAATAAAATTGTATTTCATCCTGTTTTAGAACTTTTTGTATGTAAAAAAATCTAACAAATTTTTTTCAGTTTGTTGTTAATAAATCGTAAAAAAAAATGTATGGTGCAGAAGGATTGCATTTATTGGAAAAAAAACTATCGTGAAAAGACATATTCATATTGAAATATAGCATTAACAACTAACAATGAGTTCTAATATATTTGGTTCAATTTAATATTTAATTATATTTCTTCTCTCACTTCAGAATTATTATGCACCTCTAGGCTTGTGCCAACTATTTTGCATCGTAACGGACAATTGGTTCATCATTTCTCATTCTCAAGGAATTCCGTGGTTACATGCAGAGAACCCTTGCGGTTGGTAATGATTGCAATGTATTCAAATACCTTCCAAATGAATGCACCCTACATGTCAGACTGGCCAGGGTTCTCACCATTTTGGTTAGAAATGTCGAGAGTACCTGGGTCAAAGTCATTAAAGTTTAAATAACTAACATTTAAATTAGTGTTTTACTGTTTCGTAATAATATATATTTAAATAATATTCAATACTGCAGCTTAATTAAAACAAAGCAAAAGTATTCTAACAACATTAGATTTTTTTTAAATATATTTAAAAAAATTCTATTACTAAATAAGCAGTCATTTTTAAGTTTAAAAAAATTAATTTTATTTTTTCCCCAGGTTTTTTACCATTATACTCAATGTTAAATTTAAACTGCTATTATCCCAAAACCACAGTCAGTTAACTTTGCAATTTAAATCAAGACTATTAACAACAACAACAAAATTCAAAGTCCTCTGCAAATTTCAAGCATTATGGTTTCAAATTTAAAGTTAGAATGTTAATCCAGGGAATGAAAAAGGGGAGAAAAAATCGAGTGATTTTACAGTCAAATTTCTATTTTTTAAGTCCCTCAAATACTTGCAACAAAATTTAATGTCAATTCTAATTTTTTATTAACATTAATTATAGCACATAAAGTCAACGTCTATATAGACAGTTGTTAGCACGAAAAAAAATATTGCTTTTAAATGAATAAAGGGTAAAAAAAATTATACGTCTGAATTTTTTCGGATTTTTTTTAACATGAGAAATATTAAAAAAAAAACTGAATTTACTGAAGTTACACCCTCTAAAAGATTATAAAAGATATGGCTTTAACGCCCTTAAAATTATAAAAAAAAAAATCAGAAATTTTAAAGTTTTTTTTTTTCAAACTGTAAATTTAAATCAATCTTTTAATAAATCTCTTTTGATAATAAGTCTCTTTCACAACCTTAATATTTATTTGACTTCAGTTCTGATGCAGAAAAATAGTAATCACAACGTTCACATGACGGTGCTTAATACGGAACCGTTGACGACGCCTCATAAGAATAACATTATCCGTCGTCAACGGACCCGTATTGAACATCGTCATGTGAACGAAGGGATTGTTATAATTGAAGTCAAATAGCTATGAAAATTGTAAAAGGAATTTTGAACTTACCTTAACACATAGAAAAATACAATTTTTTTAGTTTTAAACTTAAATATAATTATAATATAAAAACCTACGAGCTACCCCACTCTAAGGTAAATCATTTATTCAAATTTATAAAGCAGGGGGTGGGGGATTTAGGCTAAAATGCTTTTGACAATTGCGATCGCACCTCTTTAAGGCAACGATTTTATCATTGCTTGAGAGAGAATTTTTTTTTATCGGTATAAATGCCATCAGCAGCGTGAAATGGTTATGAAAGATCGTGAAAGAGATTTCTTAGCTCTTCACCACTCCATAAAATCTTGTCATCGTTCAACTTCATATCTTTATATCGTATTTAGCATTTCATACTATAAGATTGGAGTTTTCTTTTTTCCTTTTGTATTCTTTAAAATGAAATAGCTTCAGCACGTAATTCGTTTTCACCAAATGGAATATATCCTAGTACAGTCTTGATCTAAAAAGAGTGGAACACTGCATTTTTACGCATCCATCGCTCCTTTTTACTCATTTATGTGTGAGTGTATATTAAAATTATTCTCATCAACTTACTAAACCAATTATTATCAGTAATATTAATTGAATACTTTATTGTAAATACTGTGTAGTCTTATATATGTTTTGTATATTTATTATAATTTATTGATTATAATTAAAGTTTTCTGTTTACCTGACGTACAGTTTTTTTGCAAAATCATCTCTAAGTTGTATGAAGCCTCATAAAAAATAAAAAAAAAAAAACAAAAAAACACGTTTCAACATTGTTATAACTGAACTTGACAAATAATATATCAATATGGAGTATAAATTTAGTGTTGCAATTTTGTTTGAATTTTGATATTATATAAATAAACAGTGAATAATTCATTTGTTAAAAATTTAATATATAAAAATAACAATATATTATTAATTTATTTATGTAAATTTCAGCAGCTCAATGCATGCAATGCTGACACATGTAGGGATAATTTGGTAATGTGGTAATATGGTATATATTATCTTAATGAGCCACGTGGAACCAGGGGGCAAGCCACGGGGGCCACAACATACTTCTGACTGACACCAACTTGTTTGCAAGAGGGTCCTCCAAGTCCGCGTTTACCACAGTAGAACTTAAAAATATGAAGTTAAAAACAAATAAAAATAAATTACCATTTCATTTGACGTTAAAATCCAGCAGATATTTTCCTGTTGTTATGTGCCAGCTAATGTACATTTTCCGTTCTTTTTCATACCTTCTTCCTACCTACTACTACACTCTTTCATCCTTCCCCCCTTCCAACACAAAATGTAGCTTTAAAACTTTTGAAATAACTTTAAAATTAGCATACTTGATATTTTACAGGGTTCTTGGTGATGCCTGTGCTAGTGCGAATTATGTAAATGTTAATAAGGTATATATAGCTCCTTCTTTGCCACAGTTAAGAGCCTGAGAGAAACTTTTTTTAGAAGGTATAAAACCCTGTTTAGCAAGATTTTAAGATTTTTTAATATTACTGTATTTTTCCTAGTAAGCCAAGTTAAATATTATATTAACCTTTTTAAAATTATTATTTTAAGAATTTTGGTTTCATAAATTAAGTTTTTTTTTTCCCCAAAAATGTATTTAAAAAATATTTTGTGCTATTGAGCAAGATAAAAGCAAAGAGAAAATTTATTTCAATTTTCATTTTTTTTTTTCTGTTCTTATTATCGTTTACAAGGTATAACAGCAGATACTTTGAGATTGGAAGTTTGCTCAGATATACAAAGAAGATTTGCAGTGCAGTTCTATGGCATGCGGGCAGACAGTTAATATGATTTCTTTTTCTTTTTTGCTAAAAACATCAGTTTTATCTTATCATGCACGAGGTAAAAAAAGATTTAGAATTCTTGGCATTACTTAATAAGCTTCTTGGGAGGTGTGGTGCAGTGCATTTGACCATGTCTCGTCAGATCACCGAAGTCAAGCTACGCCGAGCGTGGTTAGTAGTTAAATGGGTTACCATTTTGAACAAAAACCATGCGTTTCCCACCCAGGGGTAAATCGTAGCGCTTTTCCACTATGTGGTTCCCCTGGCTTTGGGCCATTGCACTTCCGGTTCATTGACAAAAAGCTGTAGCGTCCATCCTGGCTGAGGTTTCCATGTTTCCCCTAATGCCGGGATGGATTGCAAGGCCGTGTCCGCCCACGTTCCGGAAGAGCCCGCGAAACGCTCAAGTTAGGGTTTCGGAAAGTACGGGGTTTCAAAGTAGTATGTAATTAGTAGTAGAAGTGTAGAAGTATACCCAAGGGCTTGATTAATAATAAAAAAAAAACTTCTTGAATATCTGACGAATTAGACCTCAATATGACTAAATGTTGTAACTACTACAGACTGCATGTCTTAATTACTGTATCATTTCATAATATATTAGGCTATTTTATAATATTTTTTTCTTTCCATGCATTGAAATGAATATGAATAGCAAATAAAATTTGAAAAAAATGAGTTCTTAATTACTTGTATTATTTACTTTGTAATTAGGGTAAATTATGTTAAAGAAGGAAATTGTGAAATGTTTTAAAAAATGTTTTTCTTAAAATATCTGTGGTCTTGTAATTTTAAATGGAATTTAAATGGACTTAAAAAATCAAAATTATACCATAGCAATAATTAGCCTTTCACTCTTTGGCATAAAATATAATTGAGTTTATGATGTTTGGTAACAAACTGTAGCAACATATTGACATTATTTTTAATGTCTTTTTATCATTTTAAGTGACCAATGTGACCATATATATATTATAATAATACATGGAATTACTATATATCTATTTTCTATGTTAAACAAAAGTGTCTAAATTTAATTACTATTTATTTTAATGTTTGATCTCATGAAGATTAAATAGTCTAATAATAATTGTATTCTACAATATTATATTTAAATTTAAACGTGTAAGGTATGTGTGACGATATGCAGTTACAACAATGTATGAATCCACATAGCATTAGAGAATCATAATTTAATGACATTATATCACGGGTTGATGGGTTGATCAGAGCGTACTACTCAAGTTCGCTCTGGGTTGATGCTGGGGAAAAAAAAAAAAAAAAAAAGTCCCAGTTAAAGTTATGACGTTCAAATGGCAGTTTTATCCGTTTAATTGTCACCGCATTGGTCACTTTCTTGACTTCTGAATTCGCTTATTCGTTGCCCTACCTTATGCTTGTGAACCTTATTTACACCATGTTGCATACAATAAAAAAAATAAATTAAAAATCACATTATACACAAACTATAAAGTACATCAGATATGCTTTGTATTTATATAAGTCCATTTTCCGGACATCGTCAGATAGTAAAAGTTTCACACCCAATAAAACGCGCGTCGTTATAAAGTTTAATAAAGCTTTGATAAAACGAGCAACATAATTATCTTTAACAACATAATTCTTTTGATGATATAAATAAAGTAAGTCCACTGTTAATAAAAATACACTTCAACCATTTATATATATATAGAATGCTCAAAAGATCTTTTTTATGTTGGACTGGCCCATTTGCTTTTCTTGCTCATGTTACATAAGAGGCTTGTTAAAAATACATATATACGGTCTCTTCTTTCTTGTTGTTGTAATGCTACAGTCTATTTGATTTAATATTCCCACTTAATGGTTAATGGTTTTCACATTTCCGTTCATATTTTAAACATTGAATTTTTACTGATAAATTATACAACAATAATTCTAACCTTCTAATGCTATATTTTAAAATTGAACAAAAATTTTACACTTCCGTGACTTAAAAAATTACATGCCATTGGCATTATAATTTAAGAGGGGAATAAAATGTACATTCCATGAATTTTATAATACAAAAAAGCACAAAAAAAGCAAAAAAAAAAAATAAATAAATAAAACATAAGAAGAAACATGAGAAGAAACGCATTTAAAGACATAACATTTTACTTTTATTATCGGATTGAACACGTTTGTGTGATTATATCGAATGAATATAGTGTTGTGTGCTATTATTATTATTTTCAAGCTTATGTGACAATACTGATGCTGGTTATACAGTCCCTCTAATGATTTGCAGTATATTTGCCTACGGCGTTTGAAGAACGTGTTGGGTTGCATGTATGCAAGCTTTATATGGCATCAAAGCAAGTAAACCAAGGGTGACTCAACCAACATATAAAAGCACACACTACAGAACGCAAAACCGTGGAAGGTATAATACGTCCACATGTATAGGTGGTAACATTGCTTTCATTTTCATTTTTGCCTTCCTTCCTTTATGCCTCATGTGTCAATCTTCTTCGTAGCAGTTGTTTCAACTTTATATTAAATATATATATAAAGCTTTGTCTTCTCAAGAAGTAGAATCTGTAGACAAGGACGGAGGGCAGCTAGGAAAGGCTGGAGCCCATATACTCTCGGGTGCCTGGCAACCCTTAGGATGAGAGAGAGGAGTAAGGTGACTGGATGACAAGGTTAATAGGAAAGGAAAAGAGGCGACTGTGGCCTTGTGTTAGGTACTTCCCTGGTATTCACCCGTTTTTGACGATGGAAAACCACAGTAAACCATTGTCAAGGCAGCTGGCACCAAAGTGAAATTTAGCACCTCCCAAATACAGTGTTTGACATTCTAATTGTTTCGTAAATTATTCAATTAGTGCGTACTATATTGAGTTGAAAATTTAGTAGTTCTGTCTCAAATGAGTTTTCTGTTTATCTGTTGCATTGTTAAACGTATAACTTTTTATTGTATATAATACACGTATTCAAATTATTAATTCAAATCCAGTCCAAAGACAGAGTGTAAAACACTAATACAAAAGCATCGTAAATAATTTTAAGGAATTTTAAGTGCAGTGTTAGATAAACGACAGGGAATCACCACTATTAGCATTTATAAACCAACAATGAATTGTACATAATATATTATGGTATAATAAAGGCGCGATTGATACCCTAGTTGAAAAAATACTTCTTCAAGTCATCCTTTACTCGTCTAAATATAATCTTATTGGGCGCGATTCACGAAGCAGTTAGCCAGGTTTCTAACCACGTTAAGCTTAACCACGTTTAACTAGGTGGTTTAACACGTAAAACAGGTATAGTTAAACGTGGTTAAGCTAAACGTGGTTAGAAACCTGGCTAACTGCTTCGTGAATTTTTACCTTAAAACCACGTCTTATTTCTTCCTCGCTCACTCGAATTGTGGGTAAAAAAGAGGAAATTGTTCTAACATTTTTTTACTCGATATAAGAGGAAAGAAGACGTAATCTCATATTTTCTCTTCTTTTTTTCCCCTAAAATGGTGCAAAATAGGAGAAAATTAGACGAGGAGAGAGCTTAATAACGCATAAAAGATTAAATTTATTTCAACTCGGGATAAAAGAAGTTATCCAGCTTTCTCACTAACCATGTTTAGTGCCAGTCTAAATCAATAGTAGTAACCATGGTTAGTGAGAAAGATGGAGAACTTTCTGAATATCTCCTTCGTGAATCGCTCCCAAAATATTAACTCCACTCTGCCTGCAACCTATGTCAATATATTTTATTATGCAATAATTATTATGCGTATTATAAACTTGTTTATTTACGTTCAAGCTTATAATTTAAATGACACATATGTACAGTCAAATAAAATATTAAATACGATGTACTATACGTACCTACGAGGGCATAAAAGGAACTTCTAAATTTAATATAAATTCTGCTGGAAACATTTATTTGCAGATTTTTTTTTTATTTCATTTAAACCATATACATTAATGTCCAGCCAAAGCTTTAAATATTTGCAACATTTCTTCGAGTCATCGTAATTGTGAGTCGCCTTGCTGACCTAACCGTCTCTTATATCTCTCGGACACAACAGGTCGCGCTGCTGCCAATGTGATATTAGCTCTGTTCGTAAATACACAATCAGAAAGAATAGATTTTTGTTGATGAATCTTATGTTCCATGTACATAAGATGAATCTTATGTTCCATGTACATAAGATTCATCAATGAAAATCGGGATTTTTTCTGATTGTATATTTACGAACAGAGCTATTATACCAAACATAAAATATTATTATGTTTAGAATATAGAAGTTCCTTATTCCCCCATCAGTACATGGTACTGTAAATCAATTTGAATTTGTTATTCTTGTTTACAATTTCAATACAAATTTTATACGAATTATTATGTAAATAATTATCTTCCATAAATATATTAAAGGCAAGCTTGTTTTGAGCTATTTTGATAGTTACAATGAAATGCCCTGGAGCTGTTAAATGCTTAGTAATTTAGTAAAGGAAAATCTAAAGGTATGTTATATATATATATATTATATATAATGCATACATACATGTAATTATATACAAGAATTATTCAAACAAGTAAACATATATTATAATATTGCCATTGAGTTTTAGAGATGGAGTCAAAAGTGAATCCAGAGAGCAGTAAGAGCATCATCATCAGAAGCTTCATACATAGGACCATGGTGGGTTTGCTCGGTCGCTAGCTATGTAGCAAGCAGTACTAAATGCATATTAACTCTCCAGCAGTAGCATATATAAATAACAAATTAGGAACTTTCGGACTCACTATTCATGCCTGTTAACATCTTTAAATAAAATGTAACATTAAATTGGCCTTTTTTTTTATTTCCATGAATTACTTATGAAATTTGCCTTAAAATATAATGAATATAATAATTTTTATTAATTTACATTATTATTAATTTGTAAAATATTTACAATATAAAACAAACTTATATGCAAGATAAAATTAAAATCAAATTTATATATTTTTTTATAGGATTGTTCAAGTTTTTGACTAATTTTTATTGTATTATATAAATATCCAATTAGTTGTAAAAAAAAAAAAAGAAAATATATTATTTTTAAAGCCATTATTATATACATAAAATGGTAACCAAATATACAAAATAATTTAATGTATTACTTGCAAAATATGCTTGTATGAAGGGAACAATATTGTATTAAACCAACAAATATAAATTATTTATTAATTATAAAATTATTATGATTTTACCACGTCATGAATTTGTATTTCACTAACATTGATACAAAAGAATCTGATATTGTTACAATGTACACTCCATTCAAATAAAAATGTCCAATAGTACTATACTTTAACATAGCCAGATCAGATATTTTTATTACAATGAAGTGTACAATGAAATAATATGTGTTTTTTTTTATTATTATTCTAAATTTTATAAAAAGAAGCAAGTGAAACAGAGTACGTTAATTCATTTCATCTCTTTGCTTTTATATTATAAATTTATTAATTATTACAGATCATAAGTAAAACTTTCTTGGAAAAAAATTTATAAACTTTGCTCGTTTAAATGATTGTTTGAAATTGAAACAATATCTCCCAATACAAACTCAAGAAGCAGAGATAATGAAAAGAATAATTATACTCTAATAAGATTTTTTTATCCATTTTAAATATTGAAATAAAAAAATGTATGAATCCGCTAAAAAAGGATTAGAAATAGGCACTGCTAATGCTGATTTATTCAGTCCTCTAATTATTTAGTAATCTATTAATAAAAAAAAAAAGTAAGTAAAAAAAGAAAGAAGAAGAATTTTTATAATTATTTTTTAACCACTCATTTATAAATTTAAAATTACTACAATTCAATTTTTATATTATGTTCAGGTTTAGAGTTTATGGGCGCGATTCACGAAGCAGTTAGCCAGGTTTGTAACCACGTTTAGCTTAACCACGTTTAACTATACCTGTTTTACGTGTTAAACCGCCTAGTTAAACGTGGTTAAGCTAAACGTGGTTAGAAACCTGGATAACTGCTTCGTGAATCGCACCCAATAATATTACAGTAAAAATTATCTTTATTGAGGGCGTAATTTAGGCCATTATAGACCCACTCTTGCATCCAACCCAATGCAGTGAAGAGATTTTATAATAATATGTTGTTGTTTATACTTGGCAAAATTAATTTTTTTTTCTGTTAGCAAAAGTCTTGTGTAAGAAACTGGTAAGTGGATTAAGTTAATTTGCCACTTGATTATTATGCTAATGAACTTTCTAAGTTTACTACGTACGTTTGACCTCCTAGCTTCTGTTCCCTACCCTGGGTCTCGAGACAGTAGAAGATATAGTCTCTCTCTCCGTCACACTTCTATGAGTACTGTATAACGTAGCTATCTAGCCAGCGTTAGATGTGGTAGATTGCAGCTCGTTTAAAGCAAAGTGCTACTACTGCTTCTGAACTTTGTGGTCTGCGGTGGTTAAGTCTGAAGACTCATACAGTACAAAGCTTAAAGCAAAAGGCAGCAGGAGCAGCAGCAGCAGTATATAGGCAAACAAGAAAGTAAAGCAACAATTTAGTGTTGCATTTAATAGTTATATAGCAACTCTGTTGTATTTTATCATTGTATAAATCTTGTTCTTACATCTCTTTCTGTAACACATTTTGAATAATGCTGAATTTCTAACAAAGATCTTTGATACAAGTGTAAACAAATTTGGTTGCCTTATATGAACTTTCTATCATGGCATAAAGGGTCATTTCCATGGAGCGTGGAAAGCGAGAGGCTTGACGCGGCGAGAAAGGCGCACTTGCTTCAATGTCATATGGCGGCCATGTTGGCGTGGAAAAATCGCGGTGCGATTTAATCGCTGCGGGAAAGCGATTTTTCCACGCCAACATGGCCGCCATATGACATTGAAGCAAGTGCGCCATTCTCGCCACGTCAAGCCTCTCGCTTTCCACGCTCCATGGCAATGCCCCTTTTTGCGTGCATGCCTGATGAAAGTCATGTCACAATTCTGATATAACTTGAAATACACGCAGCAGCTCTTTCAAAATTTTGTTATATTATATAATATTAAATTACTACACAATATTTAATATTCAAATATTTGATTCAAATTATTTTAATATTGACTTTTAGAATGATGATTGGATGAGAGAAATCCTTACAAAGCTAAATATATTTATAGAAATTAATGACTTAATTAATTTCATTAATTTATTTTGTAAAAGATTTCTTTAATATACTGTAGTAAGAAATTATATTAAATTATATCGATATTTTTTGTGAAAATTTTGCTAATATACACTAAAATAATTTTTATAACTAAGTTTGTATATCTTAATTATTCTATAAATTATATAATTTCTTTCTATGCAAATTTACACAAAATATTTTTAAAAAATAAACTCACGTCAACCAAGCTGGGTGCTCAAAAGGTAATGCCAATACAATCATAGACATTTGGCTTTAACCTACAGGTTTACTAATCAAGTTAAGGCTATTTTAAGCTATATACCTTGCTGCGTGCTATGGAAATAAAATAGATGTTTTAAAAAATCTACTGCAAATTGAATGGTATTTAACTCTCTATTTGTCATTTTAACGTAGTATAATGGAGATTTTAATGCTGAGAAGACAATTTGGTGTTTTTTGTCATTCCTCACTTTTTCATTATTGGGTGATTCTATCTCCTTCCATATTTTAAATGAAACTTGAGAAATGAAATTATGTATATATCTCGTGAAATAAGTATTTATTTTTAATATACATATTGAAAAAAGTACCATATTGGAATACATGGGGTGATGGAAGACATATTTACTTATCAAATCAATAAAATATAAGAAAATGTATGTAATATATATATTGTATAATTGAATGTTGCACCGTTGTACTGTACTGTACAGTAATTTGCAAGAGAAATGTCCTATTGTATATTCATGAGTCCTTCTCCTCCTACAGAGGCAGCCTATCAGATGTAATGCTAGCGTCACATGCCTGGCTCAGCTTCAGCTCATTATACCTAGAAAAACTTGTGCAAGTCGATTACCGGTCGCTCGATCACCAAAACTGAATCAACCCGTCCTTCCTTGAGGTGAAGCTGCATGGGCTGGCTGAGCACCGGATGTTACGCTAGCATTGCAACACAGGTGGGCCGCTTTTATAAGAGCAGGAGGAGGAGGAGCCATGAATACAATGGGACATTTATTTTGCAATTTAGTGTACTGTATCTCCCTCTACGCCCGCACGGTTGAAGGCTCTCTGTATCCTTGCATCTTCGTGTCAAAATACTTGGCAAAATTCAAACTGTGACGTTCTGTCTGTCTACATGGAAGTGTACATAATACAAATAATATGTTAATATCCTAAATATTATAGTTAATATTAATGTGAAAAAACAGTTATTTTATTATGTCAATCAATCAATGTTTATGTAATAATCTATAACCTCTCAAAACGACGCACACAGTAACAATAAGGACATTGTAGGACATAAAGGTATAATAAACATTAATTTGTAATGTACACTTGTCGCCTCGGAAAATTTCCCCCTTGCATCATGCCTTGTGTTTCTCTTATGGAGCGTAATGATTAACAAGGCTGCAAAGGGAAATTTTCCAAGGCAACAAGTGTACATTTGTTGAGGCAGCAAACACTATAGGGGTCTCCAGTCATGCAAACACAAACTATGTAAACTTTCAACTTCTGAATAAAGCCAGTGCTCAGTTTTAAACCTATACTTATTTGTTTTAGCTCATGTCAAATTAATCGAAATATCACGTTATACTAAATCCCGTTACAATATTTGATCTTCACGTCATGTGAAATGTGTACTTGTAACAATTAAATTGATTTATTTCATTTTGCTACTCATAATATATGATATATGCTTAAGGCATAAACATTATGAAAATTATATTAAATTATCTTACATTAAAAATATTTAATATAAGTTTAATATTAAAATGTGTTAGATCATGTATGACTTACTGTGTTATAATAAAATATATGAGAAATGTTAAATTGTTTAAAATATATATGAATGTAATTAAAAAAAATACACCATTTAAGCACTCATAGTTATTATTATTTTTTTTTAGTAAATGTTTACTATCAACATAATGAACTGATTAATCATTTAAACTATAAAATTATTTTTTATTTAAAGGGAAAATGTTGAGTGAAGTTATTGCTTCAAATGCTAGTATAAAGTCAAATAATGACACAAATCTATAATGTTTAAATTTATTTCATCCTATTAAGGACTATTACCAGACATGGATCCAGGGGGGGGGGGGGGGGGCAAAACTTTGGGTTCAACATGGGCAATATAGGCATTTCTCCCACTCCAATATTTTTTTGTTATCAACATCAACCCCCCTCTCCTGAAATTTTGTTCTGGATCTGCGCCTGAACGTCCGTTTTAATCATATAGCCTCCTCACTGCAGAAAAACTTGCGTCACCTCTTGTACTGTATGTACATATGTACAGTGCATCTGATATGATACCTGATCTCCATTTTAATTTACCGGATAAATATTATACTTGTTGTAAATAATGTGTTTTGAATTGAACACTTCAAATAGTAATGATTTGACGTCATACGACCCCCTTTAGTATTGCATTAGAGGACAAAGAACGTGACATCAAATCAACGTTAGCCCGGGACGATTATAACAGATATTATACAAATTATATTTATTTTCATATTAAAGGACCTAGCTGGAAGTCATTCATACAGTTCTTAATACATGTGCACTATATTTATTCTACCTTATACCTTTGCATTTTTTCAATAACCCATCATGAAAAAATTTAAAAAATATATTTTCACTATCGCAACAATAAGCGCCACACACTATAGCAGGGTGTGACGTCACACTTAACAGGAGTCTCATTGGCTGGAAGGCCCGTGACGTAGATGTTAGCAGCGGCTGCTTCACCCACCACTATAGTCTTGAGCGAGCACGAAATGCGCTCTGTTAACTACTACGTACAAGTTAACAAAATAACTATTTTCTCTCTCGCTGGCGTTAAACTTGCGCGCATGCAAATTTCGCTGTTTTTATTATATATTATGATTAGTTCAGATAGAAAATAAGTCATTAAACCTCCGGATAGGGCCTTTTTAAGGTGTCTATAAGATTTTGTCTCAAGCTAATATATGTAGTCTTCTGATTTGGATGGTACGTATGCGTTTTACTATTGTGTGCAGCTTTACAATTAAAAAAAAAATGTTAGAGAAAACAACGGTTGGTTCTTAGGTTTGTGTCACGGTGTGAAGGGATAAAGCAGTTCTGATATGTTGAATTAATTTAAGAGAAACAAATGAGCAACGATATTCTTAGCACCGAGTTAGTCAAAGTCAAACTTCCCTTTTGCAAAGGCACTATTATAACGAGTGGGTGTTTCAGAAATTTTTTAGTGTGAAGTGTCTTGCTGTTTTGTAATGTTAAAAGTTGAATATTGGGTATTATCTTAGCTCATACCTCGTTTATTTCAATAACGAAGCGCTATTTAGCTACCTAATAAAAATAGTAAAAATAAACTTGACTCGACCTTTAAGCTCTTTTAGTAATGAAAGTGACCTGTTGAGTGCCGAGTGAATCTATCATGTTCATTGTCCTATTTACCATTGCAGTTATAATTAAATTCTGCTAACGCTAAGTAGATATGTCAATTTCTAATTGTAATTAATGCAAACAGTACTTAACGTGTAGAAGTCATTATCCATTATCAAACAATTTGCTACAAACGCAGTTAAATAGTTATTGGATTTGAATGATGAATAAATATTGCATTGGAGTTGATTACTATAGCATAGCACGGTAAAAGAAACTTAAATACTGGTGTTCGTGAAGTGACAATGGGGGCAATAGACAATAATGGTTACATTTTTTATTTCATAATTAAAAAATATACATAAAAATATGCTTTTCTAAATATTTTCAGATTTTTCGAAGTGTGTGAACTAATTTTAAAAAAATATTTAAAATATCTGAATTAGGATGATACACCTGATGAGACAACCGTGACGTCATTTTCTCGCGCTGTGATTGGCTACTGATGACGTCATGGTTGTCCCATCAGGTTGTACAACCCTAATTCAGATATTTTAAATATTTTTTTTAAAATTAGTTCCCGCACTTCAAAAAATCTGGAAAGCATAATTTTATGTATATTTTCTAATTATGAAATAAAAAAATGCAACCATTATTGTCTATTCTATTCACGAGTTATCCAGAAAATTATGTAAGTTTCTCACTAACGGCGGTTAGCGCCTGCAGCCTAATTCAATGACATTATATACACTGAGATCACATGTTCATATATTTAATAAATATATAGTAAGACTAATTTCTGAGTATTTTTCTCCCTTCTTCTCAACAGAAAAAAAAATGAACGTAAGTGTTAATCTGAGCTTAACTCTCGGCTGCAGTTCGATTGGTGCCAAGCTGCACGCCACCACACCTCTGAGATTTGTCAACTAGGGATTTGTGTGACGTTAGGAACGATGGAACTAACTTTTTTTATTCCACTTGCTATAAATTGCCTGCACAATTCAAGATATTTTTATTTTTAGTGGATTCCTGTCAAAAGTAGACAAATTTTATCAATCTTTAGAAAAGTCGTTACTTTATGATGGACTTATTTTGTGTAAAAAAAAAATATACATTAGAGCAATATATTTTACAATTTTTGTTTACACAAACATAAAATGTAATGTACAGTTAAACTTTTTATCATCTGCAGGTTAAATTATAGTTTTTATTATTGTTCCCTCTTCCTTAAATTCCTCTCTATTTTTTTTTGTACTTTTGTACCCTTTTCTATATATGAATAATGTAATTCACGGTTTATTAGTCTCTTATTCGTAATCTCCATAATGAGGAGAATCCAAACTAAACTCTTTGATCTTTGACTGCTTTAAAGCGACGTTTCCGTCCGCTTCTACACTCAATGTTCCTGCCAATGCTCTCTCTCTCACAATTGAAATTCCTTTTTTAAAAGCACTACTTTTTTTTTCATATCAAAGACATTACTGCACAATTGCTTACATATCCATTTGAATTTTAAAATACTATTATTAATCTTATAACTGCTATAGTTTTAACAACTTTTAGCAAATTACACTTAAATTTTATTTAAGTAAAAAAATATTATTATAAGTACTTTCATAAACAAAAAGTCTATATATTATTAATAAATATTAATAATAAATTAATATATATTGAAAAAAAAAGTTTAGCTTCTTGGAACAAGAAGATTAAATAGAACAAAGGTGAATTATTGATGAACAAATATAGAGCAACATTTTGTATCTACAAGGAAGAGAGAAAAGAGACACAACCTTTATAAAGTTGCAATAAAAATTAAAAAGTAAGAAATAAACGTAGAGAAAATCGTTGGACATCCGTGTTACCTTCTACAAAATGACATCCATTATCAGTTACCAAATCATACCTTTGTATGTTTGAGCCATCATCATCTCTACTCCTGCATGTATTTTGTACACCCTATAATCGCAAGACAAGATAAGGCATTTTCTTGCTTCCATTCCTCATCTATTCATAATCATTACTTGACACTATATATAATGAAATAATCATGAAGATATTTTGCTTACATCTGGCTAGTAGGTAAATGTTTTTTTAAAGATAAAGTTCATTCAGAATAAGGCTTATCTGACGTGAAACCTATAAGATTTGTGTTATAGAACAAGGGAGAAAATTCATGACGTCAGACAATCCGGAGTTTATATGATACAAATAGTATAGACAAATTCAATATTTTTGAATTAGATTGCTTCCTAATCATTGTTTCCCTGTGAATCTGGCCTTGAGCAATCAGGTCTAATGTTATTTATTTCTTGTTTCTCTGTCAAGTGTTTATCTGAGAAGGAGCGTGCAGAGACAGACAGTTTGGTAGACAGGCCTGCAGCTGGTACGTACTTTACTTGGCACTGGGCCAGTTGCTTCTATTATATTCCTCACAGCCTAACGCACAGTCTGCTGACTGCATGGTTGTTTTCCGTCCCCGAAGCAAACGCTGCTTTCTGTCATTCTAGTACACAAAGCATTCAAGATTCACCGGCCTTCGAGTTCTCTCATCGTGCTTTTCTTCTTTTAATGTGTAACAACTTTTTACTGTTAGCCCTAGAGGATTCTCATCTTTTGTTAACATTGTTGTCTAAATTTCATCCTTTGTTTAACAGTCGCCTCTCTATCGCCTCTCTCTCTCTCTCTCTCTCTCTCTCTCTCTCTCTCTCTCTCTCTCTCTCTCTCTCTCTCTCTCTCTCTCTCTCTCTCTCTCTCTCTCTCTCTCTCTCTCTCCCGTTTAGTAAGTAGTTTTTGTGCTAGAAAAGAGTAAAGTAAAGAAATAAAAATATAGTAGAAAATAAAAAAAAGTTGTTTGCTTTTTCAAACATGAAGAAAACCCCCAGTATTTTACATTGAAAATTAGTCTCTTATCTAGTGATCTATATGACTACCTTTAAAATTTATCGAAAATTATCTACTTACACACACGATGGTGTGACTAAAGCGGATTAGTTGTCAGCAGATAACATTAACTTAATATGAGGCGTTGTCATCCGCAGCATACATTCCGCCGCTTGAACGTATAATTATAAAAGTAATTGAGAGGTGATTTTTTTTTTAAATATCTTCTATAGTTTGATTTTTTTTTAATTTTTACTGATTCTGAAGATGTATTAAAAATATAATATTTAAATATTTTACAATATTTAACTAGGATTACTTAAAAAGTATATTTTTACATACTTGTAGGTTTATTTCATAAATACAAAAATGGAAATTAATATTTGAACTTGTGAACCCTAAAAAAATATACATATTTTAAAAATAAAAAATCACAAATACCCTCACTACAAAATCATTCCATTATTCAAAAATGGTAAAACATTTTTATTGTTCACAGTTAAGTGATTTACATGAATGTTAATACAAAGGCAATATTTATTCAATACTCAATACAAATCAAATTATGTAAATATAATTTTTGTGGAATCAATACTGGTTCTAATTTTATTTATTTTTTTAACTAAGCATTACAATTTTTTATAATTATGTTTTTTAATACCGTAGAAGTTATGATGAATTGAAACAATACTACCATCTACTAATTGTATTATATAAAGCATTGATTTATCTTTAAAATGATAAATTTAATTATTCCGATGATATTTGCAACCTTCTTATACTTCTTGCAGCTCAAACCGAGCTTTATAACAAACGAGTTTCATCTTGATCAGTTTAAAATAAATTACTCAAGTAAAGTTGCCTCGGGGCAAAACTGTATAAAAATATATAATATAATTATCTTGATTAACCGTTGCAATTGATATTACATTTTAAATCACAAAATTGCAATATAATCGACGACACACTTATGGTCTCCAAGCTTTTTATTTGCATGTTGAATTATTCGTTATGAAAATTAAATATTTACAAACATATTTACACAACATTTTATTATTTTACAAATATGCACGGGATATTCATTTCCCTTTATATCCTCGGGGTGCAAATTATCGTGATAGACTGATGCTAAGTGTTTTGAAGGGATGTGAATAGACATTTACATTTAATTTTATATCCTGAGAGAGTAATAGTGACAAATAAAATGTGTGTATCATCAATCTTTAAATACATATTGTGCAATATGCTGAAAGAAGCATGCTGTTAAATAATACTATTATGTTTTATTATTAATTATCACTTTAAATTTAATAATTTAAAAAATAATAAGTGTTGTCAAACATAGCAATAATAACATTGTAATTGCTGTTCAACATAAATAATAGGAGAGGTTATATATTATATAACTAACCAAAATGTGTCAATTGCCCCAAAATACCAATCAGTCATAAATAAATAGCAAGATCTCACTCAACGTGATGGGATAACTAAAAATAATGGCCGCGATTTACATTATAGTGAGTGATCCAAGTTTCTCACTAACTATGCACGTTTATTGTCTATTGAATTAGACTTGATAACCGCGGTTAGTGAGAAACGAGGATAATTAACTTTCTGGATAACTCTTTGAGAATTGCCCCCATTTAATAATGCTAGACTAAAAAAAAAAAAAAAATGTTTTCTGATTTTGAAGTTGCAAAAGAAAAAAATATATTGATTTTACAGTTTGAGCTTAATATAAGATTTCTTTAGCATTTGCAGTGAATTAGCTAATTTATAATGTTTAATTTGGTCATACCTTTAAGGTAAATTTATATTACGAAACTAAAATATATTTTATTAGAACTATACCCAGTGAATCTCTAAAAATTCCAACTAGGTTTAAAGTGAATATAACTCTGGTTATTTTATCAATATATATAATATTATATATATATAATAACAATTAGAAAACCATACACAATTTATCGATCTTTCAACACAGCTTGATGAAAGGCCTTGACTGGCTACACAGAATTAGATGATAACAGATAACGCAGACAAAGCTATTGTTGCCAACTTTCACGTGAAAAAAGTCACGTTATCATACGAGTCAGTAACAATACAAGTATAGAATTTTCAGTAAAATCGATCAACCAAATAGACTGATACTTTGAATCGAATATAATACAATGCTCAATAAGAGTTCAATATTATAAAACCATGCTTTATTGTCATGTTTTGCTTGGCGATCATAGAGGAATGGATAATATAAGCCATTCAAATATATAAAAAGGTTTAATTTATTTATTTTTTTCGCTTATTTAACCAAAGCTATAAACAGGTGAGAGATGTAAAAATTTAGAGTTATGTGCTAATTGTATTGTATTAAAGTAATTAGTTATGTAATTTAGTACATGCAAATATCATGTGTCGTACCATTTTTATGTAACTAATTACAAGTTTACCAAAACTAGATTTGTCTTTATTTTATCCAATAAACAAAAAAAAAAAAAAAAAAAAATGAAAGAAAATGAGAAATTGACTGTGTTTATTTTTCATACCTTTTGCTTCTTCTCCTTCTTCCTCTTATTCCGGTTGGGAGAATTTATTGGTATATCCCCCTGGCAAGACCGAATGATTCAGTATAATACTAACATGTTATACGTGAGATTGAATATTGTACGATTATAAACGATTAGACGTTTTAGTTAATACAGGTGACATCATGAAAGGTATAATTATGTCAGGGGAGGTGATTCTCAACCATGATCCACCTGCAGATCAACCCTGGTTAAATGGGCTTTTTATATTACAGATTGTATTACAGAGTAAGTCTTGCTCCTATCTGCTCTCTAGAAATTAATTATTTTTAAGTAATTATTATTTTTGTGATCGTCAATCTAGTTATTATTGTGTACTTGAATATATTACTGTGTCATTTATGTAAAAGTAGCTCGATATATTTGTTTTATTGTGAGGATTCGTTAAATAGTGATCTGGTGTCCTGCGCACCAAAATGGCGTACGCTTCATCAGATAGATACAGTGATTTTCCACCTTTGTCAAATATTCAAGCTCAACGTTTGGTGAACCAGCCTCCGCCACGATGGTTACCGGTAAATAACAATCAATGTGAAAGTGAATACAATAATAATTATCCACATATCAATATGAAATTTTCAGACAATTCTCGTGATAATATACTTACACATCCTATGTTTGTTTCTATGCAAAATAACATTAAACATTTAATAACTGGAATGTCAAATTTGAATGATGTAGTGAATGATCTTAAACTGCAAAAAAATCCAGTGAGTAATAATGTAAAATCTTCAAATAATTCTGTGTCAAATCGTGATTATCACGAGGTGAATTGTCAAGAGAGGGTAGAACGACCTTGGACTTATGTCAACAAAGGTCCGAGTAGGCAACTAGAGCAAACATTCCAGCAGCGATTGCCACGACGTGAATTTAGCCGGCCTCCACGCATGTTACAATCTCAGGGTCGTCCACAGTTGCCGCTTAGAAATTCTTTCGAGCATCTAAGAAATGTAAACAATAATAGAAATAAAACTGACCTACACCAACATCGTCGTCAACCTATAAATCAGAATAATCAAATTTTGATAAGAAATTCTGAAAGACATCGTAATTTCAAGTTCATAGAGAAGCGAGGAAATATGTTTCATTCTCCTCCAGGTGTTTCTTATGCACATTGTGTCGATGAAAAATTTGTAATGTCTCGTGGTGTAGCGAAGCACGTTAAAATTACTTATAAAGAAGTACCATTTCTACAAAGCCAACTGAAACAAAAAGGAGAAGTTGCTGTACTTAAAACAGATGATCGTCATATATTCTATCTTGTTACAAAAAAGCAAGTAAATCATTATCCACACATGGACGACTTTTTATCTTCACTTAGAGCATTACGTAAAATATGTGGTATGTTAAAAATTACTCAGTTGGCTATCCCTCGTTTGGGTTGCGGTAGAGATGGATTAATCTGGCAAGAAGTAAAAAAGCAAATTTTCAATATATTCAAAGATTTGGATATTCAAATCACTGCATATTATGATTGGAAGTCCAAGGATGGTGAAACTACACCGAAAACACTATTGTTGGAAAGTGCTAACAAAAAAACACTGGAAGGCACTAAAACTAGTGGATCTTCTATCCATCTTTCGGCGACCCAGACTATAACCCGCTCTACCACCGGCTCACCTGGCACGGTGGAGTTGGAGGGGACATCATTGATGCCAAGGTCTGACAAGCGGCAGAAGCAGGTGACCTCCGCCCCAGACGTGCCGAGGTTAGTGCTGGTGAACAACAAGCGCCCCGCCGAGGAGGTTCCCGCCCTCGTGTCGGTGAACAACGGGCGTCCCGCCGAGGAGGTTCCCGCCCTCGTGTCGGTGAACAACGGGCGCCCCACCGAGGAGGTTTCCGCCCTCGTGTCGGTGAACAACGAGCGCCCCGCTGAGGAGGTTCCCGCCCTCGTGTCGGTGAACAACGAGCGCCCCGCCGAGGAGGTTCCCACCCTCGTGTCGGTGAACAACGAGCGCTCCGCCGAGGAGGTTCACGCCCTCGTGTCGGTGAACAACGGACGCCCCGCCGAGGAGGTTCCCGCCCTCGTGTTGGTGAACAACGAGCGCCCCGCCGAGGAGGTTCCTGCCCTCGTGTCGGTGAACAACGGGCGCCCCGCCGAGGAGGTTCCCGCCCTCGTGTCGGAGAACAACGGGTGCCCCGCCGAAGTGGTTCCTGCCCTCGTGCCAGCGAATGAGGGAGCTTCAAATACATGCATGGCTCTTGACTGGTTATATGAAGTGAAGAAAGGAGAAATTGGTATGCATATAATTAATGTGTTGAGTGGCCTTAAAGTTTTAAATAGTAAAGTTTCCAAAGATTTGACAATCCCACCCTTATCTCTTTTAGCGTCTAGAAAAATCAATAATATGCTTACAGATTTATGGTCTGAATTTGAATCGTATAAAAAAAAACGTGTTGCAAAGGGTGTAGTTTTAAATGTAAATGATGAAGTTGTGTCTCTTGATAAGAATCTTGCTAGTTCTAGTGATACGTCCATGCGTTTGAGGTCTGCAAGTACTATCTCCTCCCAAAAGCCTAAAGGCAAAAAAATATGACTCCTGTAATAAAGATGTTAACAACTTCCGGATATTACAACTTAATATCCCTGGACTTAGAACTAAAATCAGACAGCTTGAAATTCTTATTGAAAAAGAAAATATTGATGTACTTGTAATTTGTGAGCATGGTTTATCTCTATCTGAAATAAGTACAATATCATTTAAAAATTATGTTTTGATATCATCCTTTTGTAGGTTAAATAAAAAATGTGGGGGTGTTGCTATATTTATTAAGAATAATATATTTGCTATTAATGTTTCAATTAAATCCATTCAATCATGTTTTGAATGTTGTATTGCAAAAATTAAAATTGGCAAAACACAAAATTTATACATAACATCACTGTACAAACCTCCTGAAAATTCAAATAATGTTATAACCTTAAAAATTGCTGGAAAAAACATAAATTTTGATTCAAATACTAAACCATTTCTTATAAAATTAGAACATTTGTGTAAAACGCTATTAAACTTGTGTAATAAAAACGATTCTTTTATTATAACAGGGGATATTAATATAAATGTGTTAAAAAAAAGTCGATCATTGAACTCATATATTGATTTGTTAGATTCTTTTAATTTAAGTGTTGTTAATAAAGTTCCTACAAGAGAAACTATTATTAAAGTTGGAACTAGAGAAACCATTAACACTAGCACTCTTATTGATCATGTTATTACAAATAAGGATTTTTTTAAAACAATTTGTACTTTAACTTTTGACACAGAACTCTCTGACCATAAATACACTGTGACAGATATATGTTATGAAAGTTTTGAATTAAAACCTAAAATATTGAATAAGGATTATATGGCTAGAGATTTCAATTCTGAAAATATGGACTATTTATTGAAATTGCTTATAAAAGAAAATTGGTGTCTTTTACTGCAGGACAAAGTTAATTCTGAGGAGAGGTGGGAAAATTTTTTTGAAATATTTTTATCTCTCTTCAATGAAGCTTGTCCTCAGAGACTTAAAAATAAAAACAAAATGAGCGTTCCATCATGGATAAAAAAAAATCCTCATCTTGTAACAGAAAGTCAAAATTTGAGATTATTGTGTAAGGAAGTAAAAAAAAGTCCACCACTTGATAATTATTATAAAGAGAAGGTAAAAAGTCATAGATTGAACATCATAAAGGCTAGAATAACTGATAATGATGACTATATTAAAATGTCAACTAATAAAATTAAAGCTGTATGGGAAATAATTAGGCGTGATTGCAATTTAAAAGCTCCTAAGAATTTAATTACCAAGGAACTTTTTATTGATGGTGTGAATGTTACTGATCCCTTTGAGATAAGTAACGAATTTAATAATTATTTTATTAATACAGTCGAGAATATGATAATAAAAAAGTACCCGCAGCCAAGTCATGAATTTATAATACCTATTAATAGTAACACAAATATTCTAAATAGAAGTCATTTTAGCTTTCAGCAAATCAATTCTGAATACATTCTTAAAATAATTAAATCACTACCTAATAAAAAAGCAGCAGGACCTGACGAAGTACCTTACACGGTATTAAAATATTGTGCTGAAGTTTTATGTGTACCTCTTACATCATTAATAAATCATTCTATTAATGATGCTTTATTTCCCTTGATATTAAAAGAATCTGTAGTTTATCCGCTAATGAAAGATAAGAAAGGTGAATTTAATTTATTAAATAATCATAGAGCTATTTCATCGTCTTCTGTGTTTGGTAAAGTTTTTGAAAAAGTTTTAGACGATCAAATAATGGATTATAGAATTGAAAATAAATTAATTTCAAATTGTGAACATGGATTCTTAAAAAATAAATCTACTACAACTGCGACTTACGCACTATTGAATCCAGTATATAAAAATTTGGATTCAAAAAAATTGAGTATAGCTATATTTTTTGATCTATCAAAGGCTTTCGATAGCGTTGATAAAAATATTTTACTTACTAAATTATTGACTCTCGGTTGTGACACAAATAGCTTAACTCTTTTGCAGTCATATCTTTCTGACCGAACTCAATACGTTAAACTTGACTGCAAATCCACGACCCAACATATTTCGTTAGGGGTGCCTCAGGGTGGAAAATTTTCTCCTACCCTATTTAGTGTCGGGACAAATGATCTGTCTGAAAAAGTAACTTTTGCTGACATTATAAAATTTGCAGATGATATAACTGCGATAGTATCAGCTGATAATGAAAAAGAGTTGATTTATAAAGCTAATATAGTGGTGCGAGAAGTTGAATCCTGGTGTGAAAATAATAGGTTACTTTTGAATACAAACAAAACTTTTTTCATACAATTTCATTCACAAAGGAATGAACCAGATCGCAGTTATTATATTAAATCCGAAACAGGATTAATTAAAAGGGTACAAAATATTAAATTTCTTGGTATTAATATTCATGAATCATTAGATTGGAGTATTCATATTGATGAAGTTTGTAAAAAAATTAATCAAGCTAATTTTGCTCTTTATTTAATAAGAGATTACGTTTCTCAAGATACGTTACTTTCAATATATTATGCATATGTCTATTCTCACTTAGCATATGGCATAATTTTTTGGGGTAGTTATCCAAACCATTTAAACAGGCTATTCGTATTACAGAAACGAGCTCTTAGAACTATTTTACGCTTTAAGAAGCATGATTCATGTGTTGGACATTTCAAAACGCTTAAAATGTTAACATTGCCTAGTATGTATATTTTAAACTGTGCTATGTTTAAGAAGAAATATCCTGACCTGTATATACATAATAGTGAATTACATTCTTATAATACCAGAAATAAAAATAAAATTGTTTCTGAAGCTCACGCTTCAAGTTTATTAGAAAAAAGTTCTGCTTATCAGACAGCCAAAATCTATGACTTTTTACCATTAAGTTTGAGGGAAATTGATAGTGAAAAACTATTTAAAAACAAATTGAAAAACATTCTTATTTATAGTGAAATTTATTCTGTGAAGTTGTATTTTAGTAATAAGATGCCTGAAAATATTTTATCCAGTGTTATTTTGTAGATTTAATTTATTAGGAAGTGCTATTGTTGGTTATATTTGTGTTTATGTATTATTGTCTTGTTGTAACTGTTTTTTTTTTTGTTAAAATGACGTAACCCATGTTGTACTTGTATAACCAGTGGTTAAATAAAAGAATTGAATTGAATTGAATTAAGTCATATGCTATATGGGGATCTTTGGAAAATTAGGCCTCCTGAAATAAAAAAATTCAATACTGTGGCTCATGGGACATTTGATTGATTGTTTAGTTGGATATTATAAAGTTTGTAGTCTAAATTGTTTTAAAATATATTTAAAACAAAGATGGTTGTGTTGCAGAAAAATAACTTTTATTAATAAGAATTTGGGAAATTCATTGGATATTTTCATAATTAAGGAATGAGATGAAATTAAATAAAAATAATTGTTTTCATTTTGAGAATAAAAAAATAAAATAAATACATTACACTGCTTTTCTTAAATATTTTGCATATTTGTTTTCTGCTTCAGGGTTCTTAATATGTTTCAGGTTCCTTACATTTTTGGTTCCTTGAGTTTTTTCAGATAGTATTATGTTTTAAATTTTTTTTTATGTTTATTTATATTAAATTGTCTTGTAATAACAGCAAACAGTTTGTAGTGCTGTTTTATATTTAAAACTTTTTCTTTTTCCTAATACTCAATATCTGAATGCACTAATAGCAATTAGTTTTTCACTTGAATAATAAAAATATAAGGTGAATTAAGCAAAATAATTCATGATATTGCTATTAGAATCTTAGGGAATTTTTGCACATGTGTAATACTGGAATTGCTGGAATTGTAAATTTTGAATATTGAATAAGACGTATACAGATGTAAAATTTAAAGTCTTTATTAATGATTTGATTTTTATGTATAATTATACATAAACTTATTTTTATGAATAAAAGAACACAAGATAAAAAACTGATCAGGGTCAATGTACGACTATGGGGGTGAGGTGAAGGTTTTGGTGAAGATGGTTTGAAATATCTAGAAGGGGTAGAAATACAACAAGAACAATAATTTGACAGAAAGGACAAGTGCTTATAAGGATAAAGGAGATATGTTAAAGCGGAGCGACGCGACGACATAACCAGCGAGACGTGCTGCCAAATTGTCACGCCTCTCCATATTTTTGCACACTAAAATGTTAGTCTGTATTGGAATACAGCTTGTTTTTTTTTTACTACATTGAATAAAACAAACATTAAATTCTGTGTATGTTTTTGTTCGTTTTGCCATGCAGGTGAAATAAATGCTATTTCCTAATTTAATATTATAATTTTGTTTAAAATAACACAATATTAAAACCTTCAAAATTTCAATTCACACTATACCATTATATAAATAAAATATAATTTTTATTATATTTTAATATTATTATAATTTACAACAAAAATGTCACATATTTTTATATTGCCATGTAATATATAATATTATAAAATTATGTTTCACCTTTGTTTAAAATTTGTGAACATGTTTTTAACGTTATTATAATTAAATCTTCTCATTATCTTGCGTTACTTAGATCTAATTACCATGGATGATCTCATTTCAAAAGATCATCTTCATCCTATTATACAGCGGCAGGCATCAGCAGCAGTAGCTCTTGGTATATATAGTCAGACTTTGCATATATTTACGGTAGCTCGAGTAATTATTATAAGGCTGACATTGATTCTGAATAATGTTATTAGACAGAAAGATAAAGTTTGCATAACATCAGCAAGCTCATCATTTCATCATCTTTCTTGCGGCTTCTGCTTCTATTATGTTGAAACCTCATAATATATATTTAATAAAGTGTTGACTTGTAGGAGCTGAGTTCATCAGGCTAATAATGTCATGTGTCTACGTCTAGTAATTATAAAATCCTACGTCACTTACGTATTAATTACAGACCATACAACATGTCTGGTTTTTATAAATATTTCTAGGTCAATAAACTGCATGCAGTACACACATACCTCTACATTGACTATGCTGCAGATAATAAACGTTCGGTCAATCCTATTTAAACATACCATGAACATACGCCATACTAAGCAACTTGAACTGCTTCAGATTTTTAAATTAGCAATTTTTCGTAAGAACCATATATTTATATAATTACGATTATTCCATGACATGAAAAGATCAAGAGTTCAGAAAAGTTAATACAGAGTTGCCAACTATCCATTTTAGAGCATGAAGTATAATTATATCGCGCTAACAACAGTTACAAATTAACAATATAAAAATATAAACCATTGTTCTCGTTATACAGTACCTAATATCCCATAATATATATGTTAAACAATTATGAATAATATAATATCTAATATCTGTGATAAAAGGGATAGCAAAAACTTTAATGATGTTATTATTATTATTTTTTTTAATTTTCAGCACGGAAATTTTTGTCTAAAAAAAAAATATAAATAAATAAGGTTTCTAAATTTACAAAATTGGTTATAGGCGTTTTAGCCAACTAAAATATTGCATTATAACTTTTTTTTTAGTTAAAAGGTGATTTCATAGATATATCATTTAAAACAAAACAATTCCAAGAGTATCCAACATTAAATAAATTTCTGGGAAGAAATTCAATAAAAAAGTCTTCGTGATAAATATATATTTTTTTTCATCAAAAGTCTTGTTGAAAACGTATTTCATGATGACATTTTTTTATTTTATTCCATGGGTAAAAAAAAATGACCACATTACGAATACGTAGGGAAAACTCTTAATCTTGTTTCCATGTAAAATGTAATGAAAATTTCGATCGAGTGTGACGTTGCGTGTGTGTGTGGTATCTTCTTCCGACTCAATGCAGAGGGAGCAACTGGCGACGACGCACAGTGATGACAATAAGAGTTGGCACTTTTCATAGAGCCATTTTATTGAACATAGTAATATAATATTGGAGAAAAAATTTTGAATTCATTATTACTTTTTAATCTTTAATGGACAACCTACATGTTAATTGTTTATTGCAGAAATGAATAGAGGGCACCAAATTGTGTTATTACTCCTTTTTTCATGCTTTTTTTAGAGGCCGAGAACTCTTGCTAAAAAATTATCAATTTTCAAATTTTGAACCAATCCCTTTTTAGTCTTATCTTAATATTAAGAAGTGACTCCTATTAACGTCTCTCTCTGTACATTCAATAAAATTTAAAACAAAAAGTTCGCAGGCTCTAAATAAACTGAAAAAAATCATATTTGAATTCTATTCATTTATAAATGCAATAGGTTGTTCATTAGAACAGGTGTAAGTGTCCAATATTTTTCTTACTGTTTGTGCAGGCTTGTTCAAAGTTAGTAGAATGTATGGTTGTGTAACAGAATTGCAATCAGCACTGTCACAGTAGCACAATATACTACAATACACAATTATGAAATGTCAAGCATTAAAGTAATAATTTTTTAAACCATAAACTAAATTAATGTAAAATCGTAAATAAAAACATATTTTACGTTAGTGGGCATCAAGTGATATTATAATAAAATGTTACAGTTGCAGCAACGTTTTCTTACAAACAACCTGTGCTTGAGGCTTTATGTTGTTCTGTTTTTGTTTGAGAACACGGGAGGCGTAAAGCACCTCATTCTCACGCTTGCTCGAGCTCATGTGTGGTGGGCTCTTGGCATTGTAGCGCCATACCAGCTAACGCCGGCAAGCAAGCGCCGCTTGTCGCCTGCTGGCCTGCAGCCAGCCTTACATATACTATATATATAATAACAGCAGGTGGCTCGATGAAACAGATTAAGTTAACTCTAACCTGAAATATATAAAGCCTAAGATATATACTTTAATCACAAATAATGTAAACTTATAACAGCTAGTATATATAAAAAAAGTTTTATTTCACCAATACATTTCTACATTAAATCACAAATAATATTTTTTATTTTTTATCTCACTTGCAACAACAATAAATAAATAAAATGTGACACAAACAAAATTTATTACTGTTTCTTATAAAAAAATATATTTAATTTAAAAATAATATGTTATACAATATCCAACAATATTCAAATAAAAACATTACATTTTAATTTTATTTTGTTTAAAAAAATTGCTGTACAATTTGTTTTTACGAACACACAATTTTTACACATGATTTAACAGCATGATCAATATTATAAAAATATTTATCTATTCTCTGATTTTAATACTGTGCATATATATACAGTATTTTCATTATTTGTGTTATGTTGTTTTTATATAATATAATTATATAAATTCTCCTACTTCATAATCTTTGCGTTAAAAAAATATCTAGTTAATCAAAATAAATAGGGGACGATTTATATAGGTTCTATAAAAGCTAATTGATATCATTCTCATTAACATACTTTTAAAAAATAAAAACTATAAATAATAATATTAAATATTAATAATTTAGTGCGATGATTCAATTAACCTAAAAACTGAAAAAAAATATATAGTGAAATATTTTATTTCTACACAATTAAGTAGCAGTGAAACACCAGAAAGTTCAAACATATACAGTATTATGTGATTTTCTTGATTTTTGAGAAGAAAAATAGAGAGAGAGAGAGAGAGAGAGAGAGAGAGAGAGAGAGAGAGAGAGAGAGAGAGAGAGAGAGAGAGAGAGAGAGAGAGAGAGAGAGAGAGAGAGTGCAACGTGGTCACCACCCATATGTCAGTAGCATGCTTCCGGAATACGGTCATCCCTTGTTTTGTAGTGGCGTTGGAGCATGCCTGATTGTGATTGCCACACAAGGTCCGGAGTCAACCGCTATTTGAGGAGAAACCTTGAGTGACTTTAAGATCCACAGCAGCCGCCGCAGTTCTCCCTTTCTCACTTGTTATCTTCCCACATCGACAGAGCAACTTCTGCTTTATTCGCAAAGTAAATAAATAAATGAAAATAGGGAGAAAAAAAAGTCACAAAAGAAATGCGCAAGAGGAAAACGAGTAAAAAATGGTTTTAAAAAGAAAAAAAAACTTCAACATAAGTTGAGTTGTCAGTTGAACGCATTGAAAATTGAAGAAGTAAGGTCACTCTATTGAAAAAAAAAAAAAAAAAAAGAGATTTCTAAAAATAGTAAAGCTTAAATACTTATGACGGGCAAAAAAAAAAAAACAAACTTTCTAAGAAGAAAAATTATGACAGTTAATTAAGGACATACTTTGGTATTATATTGTAGTATTTTCTATTGAATGGTTAATTATTTATTGGTAATTATTTTAAATTATTTATTTAATCTCAAGATATTTTAATTTGGTAATAAATAAAGATTTCAAAGTACTGTGTTTATTTGTAAATAGTTTCTTAACTCATAATTTTGATCACACGAAAATTAATATAGAGACATGTTTACAATTATTTTCCAATGATCAAATCAAAGAAAGAAAGCTTCTTTTCCAACTTGGTATCGGTTTAATACGTCTTTACCTAAAACTCTATTTAAGAATAAAAATGTGTTATGTCGTACTTAATTTTGAAAATATTTCATTTTTTGAAGTTATCAAAGTAGGTTCAGTTACATAAAATCTTTGGACTTCTACAGTAAAAATATCAATAGTCTCAAAATTTAAAACAGCCGAAAGACTGTTTTTGCGACTTCCAGCTATGACAATCAGTCCTACTTAAAATAACTTTCCGCGTTTAGTATTTTTTATATCCTTGTTCTAGTAAAATAAAATATTAAATATTTTTATCTGTCACGAATAATAGACAATAATTGAAAAATCTTTTGCTCGAAAATTTATGGAGATCAGCAACTTTACTGTGCATATTTACATTTTATATTTTTTACACAAAGTTTCGACAGATAAATTGAAAACATGAATAATATAATCTCTTTATAAAATAAGGTATACGGTTAGCCTTCAAACTTTATTCCCTGTTAAAGCTTCCTTCGCAACTAATATATAAATCATGTTTCTAAGTTGCTTATACCTGTTGAGGGTACTTCAAATTGATTGCTAACTAAATACTGAGTAATACCAATACAAGAGTTGAAACCACTGTATAACATCTTAAAGTACCATTCATTTTGCTATTACAGTCTATTCATTATATTCATATATTATATAACATTTGAAATATTCATAATTTAAATCTCGAAAACGGTTAAGTGCAATAAAATTAAATGTATTTAACTTTTACTTTAAAAATGATACTGTCTTTTCAGGCTATTTGTTAAAGTAAAATAAAAAAAAGTGTATGTTTTTATTGCTTTTTAAAAACAATAACTTTTTGTAACTGCATGGATTTTAGGTATACTGTATTATTTTTTCTATTAATAAATTTATTAAATAACTTTCATATTTTTTTTTATAATATTGTCTTACAGGCAAAACAAAATATTTTACACAATTTGCATTTATTAGTTTTTAAAAATTATAAATTATTTATTTTATTAAAAAAAAATAAAGGTGCATTAACATAGTTTTGAAGGCAGTTTTGATGCACAAGTCACAGTAACATGAAAGGATTTATTTGCTAAGTAGGTCAATAATATGATAGAATAATGAACTCGACAAGCTGTGTTTATTTATGTCATCTTTGTTCTGTCAACTTTACTGCACAAGTGTACGCAAATTATTTTCTTTTATTTGTTAACTACTTAAGAATGCTTTTAGCATGTATAAACAGTATTTGCATTAGCTCATTATTTGAAATAAAATTCATAACAATTAACATACCGAATAAAATTAAATAACTTTAATGTAACATTAACTCATCTTGATTCAAGTACGTACAAGCACAGGGTTGCTGCAGCCAGCTATAAGAGTCTTCGTTTATAAACTACTCAATATATATAAGAACCTTGTTGCAATATCGATAATATAATGTTGTTACAGCCAGCAGTATCTCAAGTATTTAATATGGTGACCTATATTTTATCAAAAGAATTAATCAACTTCATAATATTTACCTTGCAAGACTCTTAAAAAGATGATTTTTATTTTATTAATTACTTTTAAAATTTTATTCTACTCTCTTGGAAAAATAATCAGATTATTTTCAATTACAACATTTTGCTTACAAATAAATGCAATGTACTCTTCAATGTAAGTAGAGCAAATACTTATCATATTTCTATACGCAATAAACATGCACTAACATTGAAAAATATAAGTACATTGAAGTACATCATATTTTAAGTCTTCCCTACACAAAAGAAAGATAAAATATGGATTTGATTCCAAAGAGCACTTAATGCACATATTAATTATTTTATGAAATATATATATATATATATATATATATATATATATATATATATATAATATATATAAAATAAGGAATTTATAACGAAATTATTGTAAATTAAATTTTAAACTACATTAAATAAATTATTATAACTGCGCATAACGTATTATTTATTTATTTTATTTTATATTACAAACAACTGGTTGTACAAGACAACATAGTTCACGTCAACATACACTATAATTATAATATATTATTATTATGATTGAAGAATAAACACTGTACAGAATATTTAAAAACATTTGGTTACTAATACCATATAACAAATAAAATACCATAATATTAAATTATAATAAACCATTAATTTATAATTTCCATTTTCATTTTATGGATTTAAAGGTTTTATTAATATTATTCTGTCAGTGTTATATATCAGTGTAATCGTTATATTTTACTATTAAATGCAAAATGTATTGCCAATATATAATAATTATATTATGTTATATTCAATTAATGCTGTATCCTGCTACTAGTTAAGTAAATTTTGTGTAATTTATTGTTTAGTACGCATTAATTATATACTGTAAAGTTATTAATTCTGACAATGTTTTAAAACCCTTTATCAACACTGTATTTATATGTTGTATAAATTATCAACACTATTTCCTGGTATATATTATGAAGTAGTACAGCAAGAGAAATTATTTAACATTATCCTTGCCTGCCTGAAAAGCTGGCAATGCAGCTTTAATGAGATGCAAATTTGCAGTCTTTGGAGAGTTAACAAGAACACCATCCCAATTAAGTATGTTTAAGTTTGTTCGTCACACTTCCATAGAACAATGGTCATTTTGCTATACCGAAAAATTGAGAAAGTTTACGCCAACTCATTCTATTGGCTCTGATTTTGATTTTGATTTTTTTTTTTTATTAGCATCATCATTGTATTATAATTATAACAATACGAAAAGAAAAACGTACTGTACGTTTCAGGACGGCCAAATAAAAACAATTTGCTCTTTGTGAGTAGTCACATCCTGCAAACTTTTCTTGAGGATGGCTATATATTCCAAATACTATTCTTATACCTTCTCTCAAATATGTAGATTCTTATAGTCAGCAAACGAGGTAGATGGTAGTTAATTAATATCTTAATTAAGATATTTATATTATTTAACTTTTTATACATTAAATTTAAAGCAAGATTATTTTGCTATGATTTTTTTTATAAATATTTTTACAGATATAGGATTTTATGACAAGCAATTTTTTTTATATATATATTTTTTTATTTTTTATAAAGGTCCCTTTTCAATGAATTTAAACATGATGAAATCAAAGACAAACTTGGCCCTCATATTATAGCATCCGCCTTCTGAGTATATAGCTCTGGCTCTTAATTTCATTTTTTTTTATTATTATTTTTTCTTTTTTTCTTCTTCTATATGTTTATTAGTATCATTAGTTAAAAACAGAATTAATTTTATTTTTCTACTCTATTGTATTAATGTTACAGTGTGAAAACATAAAATTCTTAACGTAGTTGGGAGCAGAAAAAAATACATAGTATTTGCAGCAATTCAAGATATCCTTTATAATTTTACACTTAAAACAATTAATATTATATAATGAATCCATAAATCTTATAATTAAAACCTATTTCTGTAATTTCATTTCAATTTTTATATAAAGCTTATTAAAAAATTCTACCACAGTTCAAAAGTATTTTTTCTAAAATATATAAAAATCTGCTCTAGCTAGTGGTTTCTGCAAAAGAGCACTTAGATTTTGTCCTTGAGACAAGTTGACTTCATACATAACGCTGATAATGTTTATATTTTATGAAATAATGGATTGTGTTGTAATCTTTTGGTCAATATGTTGTTAAAATATGTGCCTCATGTGTATCATTACTATCATTATTCATAAATTATGCTTACTTATCCCACTCTCATATATTTATATTTAAAAAAAAAAAAATTTTGGAAAGAAAAAATATAACTCTTTTGCAAAGCAATATGAATAGTAACATTTATGATCAAAACACTAGAATGAAATACAATAATAATTTTTGAGGTATTCAGCATTTAAAATTAGTATTGTTTTTAATGAGGACCGCTGTGGCTTTTAGTAAAATCAATATCTTTTTCATACACAAAAATTACTCTAACTCTACACCGAATTTTTTTCTTACAGTAACAAACTAACAATTATTTTGTATTTTTTATAGACTAAAAATATTTTCAGTTCACTATCTGAAAAAATTGAGCAATATGTGGACATTAATCTTTAATAAGCTAATTAAAACAATATTGAGGATGAGATTTCTGGTACAGTGAAATGTATTTAGAAAATATCATCCTTTTCAAGACTTAATTGTCTGAAGAAGTTTTACTTCAAGAAAATTGTTTGTTTATATTGATTGTTTTTAAATTTTTATTGCTTTTGCACTAAATATGGACTTAAAAAAAAATTAACTGTCCTATAAACCACAAAAATATAATAAACCTAAAGTTGAAGACTTACGGATTTTTTTTTTTTTTTTTTTATTATTAAATAAAATTTCTAATTGTTGTAATTATGGATCTACCATTATTTGCTCTGTAATAGGCTTAACATAGAACTTGAAAATATATTACCTTTTGCCTTTTGGATCCTTTTGGATGTGCAATCTATAGTCTATACATAGAATCTATGTATAACATAGATTAATTGAATTAATGAAAATTAATTAGTTTTGCGACTTGAGTACTGTTGTTACAAAATAATATTAGATTACATATAATTATATTAGTTATTACTACGGATGCATATAATATGTGCTCATCGTTTGCATGAAGCCATCAATATACTCTTGCAATATTAGGTATCTATGCTAACTGCCATACTCGCTTGTTACACAATTTGCATCATGGTATACAGTTGACAAAACAGTCATATTATATCACTAACCACGTCGCATCGTGTGTATTCCTAAGGTTCTGAAGAATAAACTTAGTGCATGAAATGTTTGATATATATGTCACACTCACAGTCAATAGCGGAGGCAGGATTTTTTAAGGGATTAATGGAATCTCCCCCTTCCCCTTCCCCCCCCCACACAAAAAGGTTATAACATGAGAAAAATAAATTGGAAGTCAGTGGCTCCATCCCTTCCTTTTTCACCCTACTCTGATGCCACCTTCTCCATCCGATTTTTTTTCTGGCTTTAATTTGATGGATTGTTAGCTAGAAAAAAATTAAAAGTTGATAGGTTAGAAATATATAAAAATGGATACAAGCAAGTCTACAGTGGTGGTAAAGTCCATTAAAGAGTACTCTACAACGTAAAAATTTTATATCGGTATGTAATTGAAATGTTGTCAAATTCATCTCTAAAAAATTTGAATTTTAAATAGCTGAAATTTACCAATGTGACTTAAATTGTGTGCATTTTTTTCAGCAGCTATAGGAGACAGGTAAATAGCACACGGTTTTAATAAACATATATTTCTTTTATTTATTTGGAACAACTGTCTGTACAGACAACATGGTTCACGTCAAAAAACTCAAATTAAGAAAATATTAAACATAACATGCAACATGATTTAAACCATAAATAGATAAAATGAGAAAAAATCAGAGTATTTAAGCCATTTTTCATGCACTTGCTAATCATCATAGTTAACTATTGTAATTAGCAACATTGCTATGATTGTTTGTATGTTTGGAAATTGATAAATTGAACAGAAATGAATTTGCATAAAAATTAAAAGTTTTTGACTTACTTAGTGAAGATCGGCAAATTTCCAAATGAACAGAAAATCTCTCTTTTATACAGTTATCTGAATGCATATTATATTATGAAATCATCATTTTAAGCTATATAATATATTTTAAGATAATATATATGTTTCAAATACTGATATCTTCTTGTATAATACAACATTTTCTGTTATATATACATTAATTACTTCTCTCCCTTATAGCATGCTGAACCTTAGATTTAAGTATAGGAGATAGCAACTGTTACTATGTAACTGCTATATAATATTATATTATAGGTATGGATAATTTATTTAAAAAGTTGGTTCCTTATTGAATATAATTACAGTCGAGTGAAATTGTTTTAGATTTAGGTTCATCTCATTAACTGCTTGGAATTTAATCGTATCAAACCATTACATTATAGGTTCCAGATCTGGAATGTTACAAATATAATTTAAATCTCAAGTTACGTTGTTATATACAACAATAATACTGTACGTTGTATATATATATATATATATATATATATATTATAAAAGAATTTTAGTGCGCATGATTTTATAAAATAGTTCTCTCGTGTATTTTCCATTATGTGTATAATCAGTTTTCATCATTTCTACACCATTTTAGAGTTGAACATTTTATCTATAATGCAACGGTACAGTGGCCGGGCGTATGGTTTCCGCAACACTGTTTACCGTATACATCATCTCTAGCTGGTATAGGTAGCTGCAGGTAGGTAGTGTTTTCTCCCCAAGCGAATTTCACACCCCGTGCATGAAGAAGTAGGGAGGTAGGAAAGAATAAATACTGAATATCAGCTTATTTCATCCCTCTGGAGTGTATATGTAAATATAATAGTGAACTTTATATGCATGAAAACCACAGTGGCATAGGTGAGGAGGGAAGAGTATTATGCGTGGGCGAGTTGAGGTTACAACTTCTCTAAAATATGTTGCACAGCATAAAGAAAAACAAAAATATGTAAACATAGAAGATGGTGGTAAGGTCCATTCCTCCGCCTCCCACCGCATATAGCACCCCCTCTCCCAAAAGCATGTAAATGACAAAATATTCAGAATTTTAGAACCATCAAAAATATGTGGTTAAACATTGCATACTTCTTAAAATTAATAAATGTTGTAGTAGCAAAATCTCAGTAAAAATGTATATATTCATACATTATAGCCGGGATACGTATCCTTCATTACAGCATATATATATATATATATATATATATATATATATATATATATATATATATATATTATTTTTAATAGTTAATTTTAGAGGTATAATTAGAAAAAAAAATCATGTAATGATTAAGTTGTAACATCGTAACACTAATTATAAATAATATGTGTACCGTTACATTGCAGTGTCTAAATTATACTACATTATACATATATTATAATGTTTCAATCAAAGTTTTATTCTTAATTTAAAAATAATAATAATGTGACTCTATTTTAGCTTTTTTGGCAAATTTGTAAAATGAATTAACATATCGGGGGCGATTCACGAAAGATTTATCCAGAAAATTATCCACGTTTTTTTACCAACCGCGGTTAGCGCCAGCCTAATTCAATAACATTAAACGTGATTTGTGAGAAACCTGGATAACTCTCTTCGTGAATCGCGCCTATCGATCATCATATAAAAAAAAATTAAATCACAGTAAAAGTTTGTTTAAATAAAATTAAATAATTATTTTTAATATTATTTACCTTAATGTTTTGGATAAGAGAAGGTATATAGCCCATCTTCAATGACGTCAATGAACATTACGTGTGGGTTTTGTTTGATGGCTTTTATAGGAGGTATGCTTTGTGACAAAGATCGAGAGAGAGAGAGAGAGAGAGAGAGAGAGAGAGAGAGAGAGAGAGAGAGAGAGAGAGAGAGAGAGAGAGAGAGAGAGAGAGAGAGAGAGAGAGAGAGAGAGAGAGAGAGAGAGAGAGAGAGAGAGAGAGAGAGAGAGAGAGATATACAAGCATGTGTGACTGCGTCCGGCTCAAGAGGAAGCAACACCATGAGTGTTATGTGGTCCAGGCTGGATGTTGACCGCTTATAAGGTACATTAAGCGTGTTAGCAAGCAGCCAGGTAAAGCGGGTCGATTAATTCTCACAGGAGAACAGCAATGTGAAGACTATAAACAATAAGCATTTACCAGTTGCTGAAAATAAAGTTAGATATGTTTATAATGTGTGTTTTTATCTACATTATACAATTTTCTTTTATAGTATATTTAAATAATATACAAAGAAGAGATATAGCGTGTAATATTAAACACTGAGAAATAACATGGAAAAAATAATTAAAACAATTTTATGATTTTTATCGTCGTAGTCATTAATTTATTATTAAACTTCCTTTCTATATATAAATGTAATTATGATAAAATTAAAATAAAATAATTAGATAATTTTTTCAACAAAGTATTATACACTATCCAAGATTTAAGAACAGACTTATTCCCTCCTAAATACAGAAATTATTTCAAGTTGTTTGTATCACTTTAAAATATATTTTCTATCACGCAAAAAACAATTTTCTTTTTTCATTAAGTATTTATAGTGCAATAGTATAATATGCTAGTTTTAATTCTTTATTATTATTACTTTCCCAGTGGAAATTGCATGCAGTTTAACTTTATTAAACTCAGACTGCAAAATTGCATGATGTGTCGTCAACTAAGCTATAAATGTTGTTTGTGTACTTTACACTTCTCGAATGATACAAAATTAAACCGCTTTTATGAAAATGAAAATTTTATTACATTGTATATTTATAAGGTTTAATTTAATTTTAGTGCATTTTATAATAATAAAGGACTTTATTGTAAAGAAAGATTAAAAGGGCGTAGTCAGGACTCCTATCAACTAACCCCCCCCCCAAATATATAATTATACAAATTTATAAAAAACTATGAGACATAATCAAAATATTTATAACGCATAATATATATGTTGGCACCCAATGCCGCATTCAGCCCAAGGCGGAAAAAAATGTACAGAACTAGATTGGAGCGTCGGGGAATGCTCCAAACTCGAAATGAATTTAAATTTCGGCTTGGGACAAACTACGATGCTCCAAACTAGTTCTGGTCAAATGGCATTGCTCCAAAGCAGACGTAGACTTTTACTTCGACTTTGGAGAAATTTCATTTTACCAGAACTAGTTTGGAGCATCGTGGTTTAACCCAAAGCCGAAATGAGATTGTATTTCGGTTTTGGAGCAAAATTTTACCATATCTAGTTCTTTGCATTTTGCAGCTATAGAGTTCACGTTACTAAATATCAGCAATTTTTTTTTCAGTTTCTTTTTAAGTAGTTTTTAAAGACTATCAGGTCAATTTTTTTAAACGTTCATATAGATGCAGTTACACACATTTTAATGGAATTTAAATAAAATAAAACACAAGATTTGGGGCAGAGAGGGGGGGGAGACATACTGTACTTTACAGTCTTTACATAGTATTTTGCGTGACTATTATACTACTCATAAGGTTATTAATTATGGATTAATTGCACCATTGTAACCATTGCCAATTATTTGCTGATGGTAAACCGATGGTACATCTTTACACTCAAAGATAAAGGACAAATTTACTATTAACTATTAACCTAATCAAATAAAAAAACATTAATAGGAACAAGTTTTTAAGTTAAGTACCAATATTTTAGTATTTTTTTAATTAGATGTTGATTTGACTCAAGTCACATATTAAAATTTGGACGTTGATTGAAAACATAAATAATTGTATTAAAATTTACGTATACGGTTTACAAAAATAATGAAATTTCGTTCAATTAATAATACACCAAAACAACGTTATTAAATTTAAAACCTTTAAATATCGATACACCCTTTGTTCAACAAAATCTGAATAGAGCGAGAGAGGGGCAGTGGGCGTATAGAGTCACGGGATATAATATATAATACAATACAATTATTTCAGTCAATTATTTCGCCCAATGACCCAATGATATTCTTCCAACTTATGTATCTCAAAAACTGGATCCTAATGTCCCTTTTCTAATTGAAAATTTGAAATACATTTAAATAAATAATGTGCTGCACTTGTAATCCGTCTCTTGAGTAAATATTTTAATTATTATTTTGGCACGCAGTACTCAAACTGATCGAAGAGTATAAGTAACGTGAACTCTAGCTGCAAAAATGCGCAGAAATATAGATGTGGTCAAATTTTTCTCCAAACACGAAAAATCTCATTTCGGCTTTGGGTCAAACCACAATGCTTCAAGCTAGTTCTGGTCAAATGAAAATGCTCCAAAGCCGAAATGAAGGTCTCCATCGTCTTTTGGAGCATTTCGATTTGATTAGCCGAAATTTAAATTAATTTTGGGTTTGGAGCATTCCCCTATGCTCCAATCTAGTTTTGCGCATTTTTTTCGTCCTTGGACCGAATTCGGCTCTGGGTGCCAACACATATATTATGTTACATAGTGTGTGTATAAATACATATTATATTATTTACAGCTACAAAATTCATCAGATCTAGATGCAATTTTTATTTAATGCAACATATTTTCCTGAAATAAAAAATATACTAATCGAAAAAACATCAGTCAGTTTTAACATCATGTATAATATTATAACTTCTATATATACAACATTTCCTTCAGCAGACTAGCTTTAAATTCATTTAGTGATTTTTGATAACAAATACCAGCAGGAATTTTGTTCCACAATATTGCACTTTTGATATTAAGTGGCTCACCACTAAATGTACAGTACCAGGGGCGGATCCAGCGCGCGGTTTGGGGGGGGGGGGGGGGGGGGCGGTGCCCTATCCCGCAATGTTAAATTTGGGGGGGGGAGGGGGGCGACGGGTGGTAATACCTTCAATGTATTTTGGGACCTTGGGGGGGGGGGGCGATCGCCCCCATCGTCCCCCCCCCCTTGGATCCGCGCCTGTACAGTACTCTATTATATGCACTAAATGTAATTCAACCAAGTGGTTTTTCTCCTCTCTGATATATGGGTGAATACGCATTTTGGGTACAGGCTCTTATTTCACCAGTTTTGTAATATAATGTTAGTCTTATTCATTTAAAAAAAACTCTAATCTCTACATTTATCAACCCAATAAACAATTGTCACTATTACAAGTGATTCACATATTTTATTATTATTGTTGGAAAAAAAATGTAAAAGAAAAACCTACAAGCTTAAAGCAAAATGCAGTCTAACAATTACAAGATTACTCCTAAAAGTAGACAGAAGTGTCTTTTCTATTTATATTCCACATCTGAAACTTTAGAGAGAGATTCTTAGGAGTTAAGAATTGACAAACTTTTTGTTTTCTCTGCTAAATGTTAGAATGTCGATGGTCATATTAAGTCCTGAAAGTCAGAAACCTTCTAGATTAGATTAATCTTACTTTTTAATGCTCTTTAACTTAAGTTTAAGATTTAATCCAATTTATCACGTTATTTTACGAGAAGATTAAAAAATGTTAACACATTTTATAAACCTTGAACATTGACATGTTTTTTATGGTGATTTTGCAATTGTATGATTGCAGGACAAATTTAATGATAATCCTTAAATGATTTTGAATAAAATTAAATTGTAATAAAATAACTGTAAATATAAAATGCTGAAATTTACAAGATATTCGATCTGACATTGAAAATTGACTGGGCTTACGAAGTAATGATTTTATAATCAGAGAAATGGAATTGAATATTAAAAATAACCTTTGCTAACCCTAAATGTTTCGATTCGATTTTAAATATCTATTATACAAATCGAATCACATCAGCTAAATATTTTTATTCCGTAAGTAAAATTATATTCGCAACAAATTAACAACCTTGATGTCTCAAACATTTGGAACCTTCTATCAAATCTGATTGCACACCTGAGATTATAATAAACTTGTTTCTTAACTTAATATTGAATCTCTTTGAAAAAATTTCTTTCTATGGCGACAAAGAATATTTAACGACTATTAAGAAACAATATTTTGAAATCATTATTTAAATAATTTATATGAGTCATGCTAAATATATACATTATAATGTATTAATTTATAAAATACACATAAGGGTAAATTTTTTATAGTATGTAAATTTTTTGTAATCTTGTGTTTAATTGTATTTTTTCTTATTTTATCGGAAGAAACGACTGATATGATCTTACAATACAATTTCGTAGTAAAAATATTGAAACAAATTCTATAAAACCATTGCTTGTGCTGCAGATTTCAGATTTACGGGGAGTTGTCACTTGGAAATACGTTTGCGAGAGTAAAGAAAAGCAGTGATAAACATCTTGAAGCATCGTAAGCCTCCTGTGTAATAGTTTAACATTTATTTTTGTATTTTAGCAAATTTGTTTTTTCATCTACTGAATATATAAAAATTGATGTATTTTTATATGTGAATTGAGTATTTTAAAATTGGATGATTTTTTTCCTTCTTGTTGTGGATGACAGCTAAGTGATATACCTTGTAAACTATACTCGAATATAACATTTATTTGACTCTAAACGTAGGTATAAATATTGGAAAATCTCTGAACCAAACATGGAACATGCTGGAAAACGATTTATATTGTAAAAAAGATTTTGAAGCTAGATTGAAGAGTGAGTAAAACTTTCATAGATTGTCAAACTGCATGTGGAAAACAACATGATTCTCGAATATACATTTTTAATTTGATAATAAATTCTTACAATAAATAATGTTGTAATTATTTTCAATCTTTTATTGTAGACCTCGAAACAAAATGAATACCTTACTAAAATTCAAATTCTAGGTGTTTTTATTCAAATTTAGACGGTATGAGACAGAATAATTATTATACTGGGAGCTGTGATGAACCGAAATGAGGTCATCTTACTATTCTAAAAACTACAAATCGGCATCGGTTTGTCTTTCAAAGCAGCAACTTATGGGTTATGAACTTATGGGTACTTATTGTTGGTATTTTAAATTAATTAGATACTAAATACTAAACTTCCTTTTTACACAAGATTATTTTTTTTTTATCTCAAACGAATATGCAATAGAACTCATCATTTAATTGTTATTATTGGACTGTTTGTAAATCTCCTGCCTCTGACTTGTTATTCGATCATGTACTCATGAGGGAAATATAATAAAAAATAAAATAAATCAACTTTGTATAATAAAGTTTACTAATTAATTATATATAGGAAACTTACTTTCTTCAATTCGTGTCAATATATTTCATTTGTTTATTATTTATTTTTATTAACCAATAAAAATACGAATTAAAGGAAATTAGGGAAAACGGGGGAGGGGGGGGAGGAGGCGGGATTCGTATGTAATTAATTAGTAAAAAGTAAAAATATATAATAAATTTTACATTTAAATACATACAGTTTTTAAACATATTAATTTATATTATATATAATATTACTGTATGCTATATTACTGTCACTTTTTACGTCTCATTATTTCCCAGTAATTATTTCAAGAGAAGTGAGACCACTATGAAAATAAATCAATTTTATTTTGCCTTGAGTTATGGACATGCCATGCAATAAATGTTGCAGCGGAAGTGATTGTGATTGGATGAAATAATGTTGTTGTTAGTGCCACAGTAAGCGTAGATAGCGACAAACAAGTAACAAAGTGTTGACCCCGTTCTGGTGTTGCAATCAACGGGATTACCGGAATACTAGTATGTTGCACCTATGTAGCACCTCTCATGCACAATTACCTCCACTTATTTTCATTTAACAGCCAACTGAAACAAAAAATATAAACTTTATTTTATAATTAAAAGTTAATAATGTTGTAAATATTTATGCTATATATACATTATGTACTGTACTGTATACACAAATATTATAGCTTCTGTATATTCATCCTTATAAAATGCATGTACAGCGAAATAAAGCTTTACGGGTTTTACCACAATAAGTAAACAATATATAATTGATACGTTGTAAAATTGAAATTAAAATTGATTAAATTACACTATATCATTATATCATACTACTGATTTGCTATCTATTTTTACATCATAAAATTTATAAAACAAATTAACTGCTAATTATATTTTAATTATAAAGAGAAGTAACTTAAAGTTATAAAAAATAAAAAAAAGACAGTTTATGAAAACTCTTACATAACCTTTGTAACTCAACTTTCAGCGTTCACAGAAGAACTAACATTGAAATGATGAAACGCCACAGCAACTTAATAACGTCGCTAGTAAGCGTTTTACTTCGCGACCTGATGGCCAAAACACACATTTTTCTTTTATTACAAAATGTTCAAAACGTAGTAAAAAAAAAAAAAAAAGAAGAAGCAGATTTGACTTCATTCCCCTCGATCTCAGTTGCCCTGTACCCTGTGTACTACCCACAGTAAATTTGCTGAAACACCATAAAGATAACAAAGGTTAATAAAATTATATACTGTGAACAGAAAAGCTTACAAAATGCTATATAAATTTAAAAAAATATTAATTTATATTCGTTAATTTCCTATCTGTTCATCAATAAATTCTAATTAATACATTATAAACTTATGTTGAGGGCATGCATAGTCATGCTAAATACAATAAGCGGTACAGTTATGAAAGATGCAATTTTTTTTAGACTATCAATGTTAGAATTATGAAAAAGAAAACTTTCTGTCAATGGAAAAACGTTCCAAGTGCGTAGAGAGCCGATGCTGTTAGTCTCAGCACTAGTACCATCTACGGTAATGCCACCCTTCTCTCAACACTGCATCGTAAGTAGGCATCACCAGGTCACAAGTCGGTGTTCCAGCATTTCTGATGGTTTATAAACTTGAAGGAGAAATAATTGTTATAGAATCACCACTATGCATGAAATTTATGAGCCAGAGTCCTCTTATATTGTAGATTGTCTTGATTCCCGTGGCGGCGTGGCATTCCGTCACGTTCTCAGTAAGTGCCGCCAACGTGAACCGCGCAAAACTGCCAAATTTTTGCGGTATTATGATGACAATATGAAGAAATAAACTTTTATTTTGAGGTCGAGCGTGGCGCAGTGCATTGACCGTTTCTCACCTAAGTCAGGCTACGTCAAGCATTGGTTAGTACTTGGATGGGTGACCGTTTCAAGTAAAAAATACGCTGCTCCCTCCCTGGGGTATATTCGTCTCGCTTTCCACCCAGTGCAGTGATGCACTTGTGTGTGGTTCCCCCAGGCTTTGGACATCGCTTTGGTCCATTGAGAAAAAGTAGAGATGTCCGTCCTGACTGAGGTTTTCCACGGTTCTCTCAGACTCACCTCAGCGAATGCTGGGACGCGTAACAGACCGTGGCCAACATCCGTTCCCTACCTTATCCCTATACCATTACCCCGCCGCGAGCTATAAGCTCTTAGGGGTGTATTCTTGTTAAAAACAAAACAAAAAAAGCCCTGCATCAGTCGCACTCTTAAGGTGGATTTACATGAGTGACTCGGTGCACTTGCTGTAAAAACAAAATTTTCAAAACGAATCCACTTAATCCACTTAATGACGACGGAATTGCGACAGTAAAAATGGCCATCATAGCATTTTAATACTTGATTATGATGATCGTACCGATTAATTAAAATGATTAATTAGAGTTCATCATCTATTTCAAGGTAAAAAAAGCTCAAACTATAATTTATTGAAATATGTATACTTTAAAACGTATAATTTAATTAAGATTTATTTTTTTAACACCAAAGTTCCTGTGCTATCATAAAGTCTGAATAAATTAATTGATATATATTAAGGAATATTTCCATAAAATTCAAGTACGTAAATTAAAATTCAGAGATTAATTAAGAAAAGCTGAAAAAATAAATTATATATATATATATATATATATACCTAACTATTGATCCAATTGCTGATTCATAAAAAAAGTTAATTAAAAAATACATCCACAGTATTAAAAGCAGTTTAAATAATTAAAACTTATGCATTTTTAAAGCGTTAAATAACGCTCTCAATTTCCTTATTTAAATGTAAATTAAATTTGTTAAAAATTTAATTATTTTATTTATTATTTAAAAATCAATCAACCAAATAAACGTTTTTTTTTCCCCCCTTTACGTTAATAATGATTAAAGAAGGCAGCATTATATGCTGAGTTAACGAGTTAACACGTGTCTATATATTACGTTTAAATTTGGAATTGAAGGCGGAAGAAGAGAGAGATAAGTGTTTTGGTAAGAAGTGTTCTGAAAATAGTTACTCGATTAAAGCCTGAAATCACTCAGACTGCTGCTGCTGCTTCTTGCGCAGCATTGAGTTAGTGAGCTATACTGTGCAGGAGGCAAGCAGAAAGTTAGAACAAGTCACTCGACCTGATGCTCAAACTGATTTTATGCCAGCCAGCATACTACTGTGTGAATAATGGGGAGAATCGGACGAGAGGGAACTAGCTAGATACTAGCTGCTCTAGCTTTCATGCAGTTGGTTACGCTCACTGCCTACTTCACAAGCACGAGCCGTGTTCCGTGAGATTCACCCTCCCTCCTATACCCCCCATCCCCAACTTTCTACCTCTCTCATCAGCGAGCAACGAAGCCAGCCTGCGGCAATCTGTAACACCTAGTGGTGCCTTCTTGTGAGTGTCAATTTAATTTAGTTTTCACACCTACCAAATCACGACACATACTTTAATTTAATAATATTCTTGGATGTCTTACGCCTGCAGTGATTGTAATTATGCAAAAAGATACACACACATGCAATGCAGTCAGTATGCTGCCCCTGATCTTATTATTATAAAATATATATTACAATTTGCAATATACTGTATGTTGTATATTTCTAGAAGTTTGTTATTTTACAAGGGAAGGATATAAAGATACAAAAGCTTTCAACGAAACCCTTGACGTTTTTACTATAACATATTCTTTTGGGTATATTTGAATTATCAATTAAAATTTAGAATAGGTCTATAAACGTTATCTTATTTTCAAATAATCTATAGCTTATTCTTTTCATTTGATTTAGGGGGGTCGCAGACAGACTTCGCATCGCATATTATGGTATCGTATGGTATCCTATGACTAAAAATTTAGAACCGGTTCTAAATGAGAAACTTACGATGTCATACCATACGATACCATGCGAAGCTGTGTGCGCGCGCATACCTGATCGCATGTTTTTTTTTAAAAAAATTTATCATTCGCTGCGAAATCATGCGATTTTGTCTGCGACTAGCCTAAAACATAATGAAAAAATTACATTTTTCATTGCATGGGGTTTAAATATTATTTTATCGAAACGCATTAATAAAAATAAAAGTCAGCTTTCAATTTGCATTAAACTCTGAATCAGTGCAACCCATGATAAACTTTGACTTTAAAGCGACCATATTGAAAAATTAAAGAGGGGAAGTTTTGACTATATTCATAATTATGTAAATATAATATAATTTTAATAAAAATGTTAATAAAAAAATAAGTGCCACATCTCTATAGGAAGTTTATATGTTCTAATATTTTCTTAATTTAACAAATATGTTAATTATAAAATTAAAAAAATAATCCAATAAAAATTAAAATTAATCTAATAGTTTCTTTTGTTATTCAAATTGTATGCTTCTAGAAGAACACAACATCTAATAATCTCCTTCAAAGAAGGTGTATCTATAATTACATAAAGCTATGAATGTAATTTTGGATGTTCGTGGTGGCATAAAAAGGGCTGTATACGCACGTTTTAAAGGTTGTATTGGTACCCTCTTTCCGTGGACCATTTGAAACCATTAAAATTTTGGTAAGGTAAATAACATGCCAATTCTGCAAATGGCGACAAACAATTAAAACTATATACATAGTGCCAAATTTTAATGGTTTCAGATCCGTGGGGAGAGTATAATTATATTGCATGTGTAATGGTGGTCAGCAGAAACAAATTTCAACTAAACTCTGCGTTACTTCTACGGTTGAAATTTGTTGCTTCTAGCCAGAGTACAAATCCACCCTCATATACAGTATTAGAATTGTATGATTTGGCTACGAAAGACCTTGTTCTCTATTCACGCTAGCAAGAACATATGTATTTTTTTTACCCACTAGATTAGTATTAAGATTTTACTGCAGTGCCCTCTATAAAGTTGAATAAATTTCGAGTCTCTGTGCGTACAGCACCCCCTCCCCCCTTCCCTCCTCCAAGCCCTTCTTGTCCCTCATAAGTTCCTAGACCACGTCAGAGCTCTCTGGCAGCCACTATGAATATTGAGATCCTACAACACTATTTTATCTTCCATACCTTGGCAAACTAATGTTTGTGGTGGGGAAGGGGGGTATCCATCTCGGGACAGCACGATATTTACCCTTGCATGATGTGCTGTCAGCTCCAACAGACAAAGAGATGCAGAATTGTATTTTTTGGGATACATCTAGTCATAAAAAAAAACTTTTAAGTCATCAACGTTCATTCACAGACACTGTATCAATGCCCACAAAAAATAAACGTTTATGTTGTTCCGAGCTGAACAATATGTCATGTATCATGTAGTATATACAGTACATTTCTTGAAACTCTGTGAGTTATATCATACCAATGTTCTTAACTTAACTTTATGTCTAAAGAAAGTTATATGTATATATAGCCCAGAATAATGCTATGTTTAAGGTCATGCCTGCAGCTATATAGTTATGTCAATAATAATCCATTTTCTATTAAACAAACAATAATTTAAGTTATAAAAATATAATATCTATTGTTGTTTATTTTTAAAAGTCAATGTAAACTGATTTAAATAACAACAAAAATAACCTTCTACTTAAAAAAAAAAAAATGCATTTACTGTTGACTGAACAAAATTTTCATTATTTCAAGCATGCTTTCCATATTATACAACTTTAATAAAATTTAGCATTTAATATATTTAAAAAAAAATACAAACGTTTATTTCCTCTCACAAACTATAAAGAAAGTAAAATAAATGTAGAGCCATAATAATTATCAATCCAGCTCTAATCTTACATCAAGATAATTTTTTATTCCAAACACAAACTCTTCTATATAATATGACCACATGTTGCTTTACTTGTAAATTAATACAATTATACATTAAATTTTTATGCCATGTATAATTTTAATTAAAAAGGATAACTGAGGTTTATAATCTTGTTTTATTTTATAGTATTTTTTTTTTTTTTTTTTTTTACATTTTTCTCTTTTTCTTCAGTGATGTTAGTCTCATCGCTGTTCGTGCCCTGAATATAATACAGCATTTTAGCAGTAGACAAGAAAGGCTTGATGGTTTTATATAGCACTAGAGAGATCTAGCGGTAGCAGTCACCAGCTTGTGTATTGTTCTTCGTTGCTGCTGCTGCTGCTGCTGCTGCTGCTGCTGCTGCTGCTGCTGCTGCTGCTGCCGTAACTCTCTTTGCATATGAATTACCTTGCTGTTTGCCTGTATGCTACCTTACTGTGCAACCCTTACCCTATACTACCTGCATGTCTTATAAATATTATATATCTGATCTATAATCTATGCAAATAAAACATGTATAATATATTGACTATAGTACTATATAATATATTATAGTATATATTGCTACCATACGATCGAGTCATTGAGGATCAAACGTTCAAATTGATATCATAATGAATAATAATGAACTGTAAAAAACAAAGCAAAAATTTGTTTTATATAAAGACTCGTATTGTTTTCTGTTTCATTTAAAATATATATTGACTTTTTTTTTCTTTTAGGATAAAATAACTGTGATAACTGTAAGAATAAAACGTATAAATATGTTTGCTGAGAGTTGAACAAATATTTTGGAAAAAAAAAAAAAAATTATTAAATAACAAACTTTTATTTGTTCTTTTTACTGCTTTTTTTAAGTCAATAAAGCTCAGTTAACTGAAATAAAAAAGAAGATATAATTATTAAACACCACTAGATAAATACTTTATTTTTATAAATATAATATAAAGTATTGTTATTCTTCATCAAGAAATTCTATATAGGATAAAAACTATCCATTTTCATAATAAATAACTTTGTTTTGAGATAATTTTTATATTTCATTTCTAATATTCCGAATGTTGGTGTGTTTAATTATTAACTGATGATAGACTGTGATGAGTAGTTTTATTATATATATTATTATTTACTAAAAATTCATGGAAAATATGTAGCTGCATATTAACAATATTGATATACTAGTGTCATTATCGTTATAACATTATTTACACATCTGGACAGCCTGAATTTTATCCCTTACGGGCTTGTTATAGCGTTGCACTTTTTAGAAAATAAATACACAATTTTGCAAATTAAATTTTCGTGAAGCTATACTAAAAGAAACAAAAAATCAAATTTGTATTGTCTCCAGTTTACGTGACAAAAAGAGAGATGTAACGTTTAGTGTGTCCCAATGTGTAATTGATTTACTTACTACCACCAGAGAGCTTACATTTGAATGCAACCACTGATGTTGCTTTAAACATTGTGATTTGCTGTTAGTGTATATAGGTCAAGGTCTGAAAGTATCAATTCAATTAAAACCTATGCTCTCTATATTATATAATATGCGTAATGCACTATGCAGTGATAAAATTGGGCACTATATGGAAATTGGATTTCAACTTAACTACAATATTATGCTATTATTGCAACACGTAATAGCATTACAAAGTGCATTTTAAAACTGTTTGCGTCACCCTGAGAGCTCATCCTCATGTCTATAGGGATATTAAAATTAATAGTGCATCTCATACAACCTTCCATAACATTCTCCATTTTTTTTCTATGTTTTACTTTCGTCTTATCTAAATTTATAAACGTTATGCAGACATCCAAAATATAAACAAAATAAAATATTAATTTATAATATATATATATATATATATTATACATATATTATTATAGAGCATGACAATCAAATAGCAGAATGTTGCTGTTGGTAAGAACATAATTATTATGTTTGACATTAAATTCAGAACTTGTGATATATAGAAATGCCGAAAGAGATAAAAAAATGTGTCTTAATTGGCAATAAAAGTGACAATGCTCTGTTTGCAATGTAATTTAGCGAGCCGTTTTCTAGGCTGTTTCATGGGTAAAATATTGAACAAAATGTAATTGTTGATGGGAGGTTGGGGGAAATAATAATATGCTTTAAGAAGTGTGGCGCGTTTGATCGGGTCTCGTCAGATCATCACCGAAGTCAAGCAACGCTGAGAGTGGTTAGTAGTTGTATGGGTGACCATTTTCGACAAAAACCATGTTTTCTACCCTGGGGTAAATTGTTACGCTTTTCCAATACGTGGTTTTCCTGGCTTCGGACCATTGCACTTCTGGTCAATTGACAAAAGCTGTAGCATTGATTCTGGCTGAGGTTTTCACGTTTCCCTCCGTTACAGGCAAATGCTAGTATGGATTACCAGACTGTGGCCGCCCCCACTTCCAATGAGCCCGCGAAAGGCTCAAGTACGTTGGGGTTTCGGAAGGTTCGGGGTTCGAAACTTAGTGCTTAATTAGTAAATAGAAGTACCTAATTGTGGTTAAATAAAATTTTATTCATCTTGCACTTCTGCATAATTTATTTCATTATCTACAACAGACCTTGTTGATTATACGGTATGTCTTAGCATAAAAAGTAAAAAAAAAGGAGAACATAAGAATTAAAAGCAAAATATATATTACGTGTATATACATAGACTATATTGTTATATTTAAATAAGCTAATTTGAATGCGATAAATATCTTTACTTGATTCATATTCCTTTTCATAAAAAATGTATTTAAATTAACTTGTTTTGTATTGTGTTCTACCTAATTTTGATTAATGTTATGTTAATTACAATTCTTATTATTCAATTAATTAAATGGAACAACTTATTCTATCACATCCCTAGAATAAACTTTTTAAGGTTAATAGAAAGGTCATTATCATGACGTCAGAGTATATATAGGACTTTACAAGTTTTGCCTTTTAACTCAGACGCTGGGTATAATAAGTATAACTACGATATGCAAAACTTTGCTTACCATTATACTATATTAGATTTGATGAAAGAATATCGTGTCTGTATACTATATGTATGGCTTTATACAACGAGACAAAGACGTATTACGTATCTCACAACACAGAAATAGAATAATTGTACTTGTATTTAACATATCATAATTGCAAAAACAAAAGACATATTCATAAACTTCAGTCGTATTATAATAAAGAACAATCTAAAACGCTACACTTTAGTCACAAAAGTCAAGTGTTGTAATTCAAATTCTTTATTGATAATTTTGGTTGTATATATTATATAGACAAACTTGGATCACGTTACATAAAAAATCACAATCCAACATACTATTTACAATGAAATCTTTTGCATTTCTTAACAATAATAATAAAAATACATAAAAATATAAAATTGAAATTAAAAAAAAACATTTTATGTTTAACTATTATACAACAACATTATTGTTTTTACAGTATTAAGAAGACAGAATTACATTTTCGGGTAGTTTGGTACTGGGGAAAAAAAAAGCTTTGACAGAGTAATACTCCCTCTGAATTAAAACCCGGTTTCAAATAAATTTTAAATGCTTTTTTTTTCTGTTTTATTAATATTCCTCATACTAAATAATCATGTAAAAAATCAAATAGCAAGGCTCATTTATACATGAAAATATTTAAAAAAATATATTATTTATTTTAATTGCTATTTTATTACTATTTCTATGTATATTATATTAATTCATATCACTATTCTGAGTATTCACTATGTGGAGAAGTTTGTACACTTTAGTAGGCAATCTTTTGTGTCGTGAAATCTTGAGAAAATTCCACTTTAGGCAGGCGATGAGGCCAACAATGTACTTGATGAACTTAACTTACCCCTGCTCTGTTTACTGACATTGTCGCACATTCTATGGAGGCGTTAATTGTTAACTTGAACTTTCTGGGGGGTTGATATTATACATTGCGTTCTTCTTACTTCTTTTTCCATAATTGCAAATCTGCATCTCTTTGTTTCTTAGAGTTGCATCTTAAGTAAAGCAAAATAAGGTAGGAGTATACTCACTGCAGTGATCACTCCGTTTCATACTTTCACAAACTGTTCATGTAATGTGTATATTGTCAATTCAAAAGTGTTTAAATATCACCACCGGAGAAAAAAATATCGTAGATAAAATTGTTTTTAGGATGTCATAAAATGATGTTATTATATATTAATAGGCTTATGTTATACGCGTACTTGAAGTTAACATCCCCCTTTAGGACTTAATCTTTTAGTATATTATTTATTTTAAGCTGAAAGGAAAACAATCTTACTATTAAAAATATATTATAAATCCTCATTCAATATTTTAGCAAATAATATAGCGTAATATAATAAAAAAAAATAAGAAAATTGCTCATTTTTTTTTTTTTTTTTGTACTATTCTGCTACACACAGTATCGTACAATCAGTAGCACGTATTGTTATGTTCTAATTGCACACTAAAAGTTCATAGCAATGATAAACTAAAATTCAACTTTTTTTCTGAGTTGTGACCAAACATTTTTGTTTGAAATCTTATGAAAATTCCCAGAAAAAAATAAAGTTTAGTTTCGATTGAATTGATTTAAAAGGCAAACTTCTCCGCATTGGTATATTTATTTTGGTAAGTGTATTTTTTTAACGATCTATGCAAAATAAATATATGCCAATCTTATATTTTATTTTATAGTTACGCACATTCATTGCTTTTAAATTTCAAATAATTTTATAAATCACCTGAATTTTTTTATTAATTAATATAATTGAATAAAAATTGTTCATTTACAGATCATGCATATAAAAGTAGCCTAAACTATAATTTTCATTCAATTTCACTCTTTAAAGAAATAGCTCGAATGTCTTTTAAATGTAACGGTGAACAAATAATGTTTCCGTGAATATATACCACATACGTACGAGATATGTACGCAGATACGTAGATCCATAGATTGTGGTTTTTAAGTTAATAGTTTTTAATATTGATTTAATTTTCTTGCAACACAACACAGAACACACACATACTTTAGATATTTCTCGATAGTTAGTGTATGTATATATTGCAAAATGTAGCTTAAGAAGAGGGTATTAAAGAGATGACATAAATGTGGAACCGAATATTAGAATACAATTCTTGGTCATGCAAGGTGGTTTTAAATACGTTACCTTTTTTTTTTTTTTTATTTATTTATTTTTTTTTTTAGAACGACTCATGGTGCGACTTAATCTGAAATTTGATGGCAGAAATGACATATTGATATGACATGATTTCATCGTTGCTGCTCTTTTTTTATAATATATGAACTCTACATTGTTGCTGTAGTGCGAATTTCCGAACATGGCTGCCGTGCAGCAAAATGGTAAAACACACATTTTAATTCATAGCTTATGTAAACTATAAACCACAATCATGAAGAATATATAGAATTATAGATGTAAATAAAAATTTGTATACAGATACTTATATTACAATATTATTATTGGGTGCGATTCACGAAGCAGTTAGCCAGGTTTCTAACCACTTTTAGCTTAACCACGTTTAATTATACCTGTTTTACGTGTTAAACCACCTAGTTAAACGTGGTTAGAAACCTGGCTAACTGTTTCATGGATCGCGCCCATTATATTTAACTATAGTATATATTATAATATAGTTAAAACGTAAAATATTTGCAGTCACTAATTAAAGGAATATATATATATATATATATATATATATATATATATATATATATATATATATATATATATATATATATATATATATATATATATATATGTCGCAAGGTCTGTTGTCGTAACTACTATAGCGTATAACATATCACAGCTTCAATTCATATATGATAGTATAGAACCATAAAACTTTAACCACAAAGCAACTTACAAAACTTTAACTCACATTAAATTGGCAGTCATTTTTAAACACAAAAACCACGTACACAGGAACTAATTATAAGTTAGGTCGTACAATTCTGACAGAACCAAGAGCTCTCTTGCAATTTTATTTAATATTACTATAACGGAAAGAAAAAAAAAACTATAAAAAAATGAAAAAGGTGAAAAAATAATAATCTAAAAATAGTAGTAAGAAAAAGGCTGAAAGTGGAAAAAATTGTTACAGGTGACATAATGTATTTAAAATAACAATAAACATTTTTCTTTATATGTTTTTATTTGTATCTCCAAAATTTCTACGTGTTCTTTTTCATCGCACGAAGTAAATTTGCAATAAAATATTCGCCACTACTGAAAACCAATTTTATACAACGTAAATAAGCAATTATCTTTTGACACATTGTAATTTAATAGCACGCACATGCTGAAAGTTTAGTAACTATGAAGAGTTTTTATAATCACGAATGTTTTCATATAATATTCCTTTTTGCACTCCCAGATTTTTTTTTTATTGAAAATCAATTTTTTCATTCATTTCTTTTTCACTTTTCGTATAACTGCAATGTCAAAAATATAAAATTAATAAATTTTCACCAAAAATCAAGTAATTCATAATTTATTACAACGCGTAATAAAATACCCCCTATTTTTATTTATTATTATTTTATTCTATTTTTAATTTTTTTTATTTATTTTTTTTACACAAAATTTAATTAATAATAATAATTTGGTACCACTAAATTAATTTGGTTTCGTCAGATTTGCACTGAAGATTGAAGGTATATAGTCAACGAATGAAATTGAAAATTTAAATGAGATAAATGTCTTTTGTTAGTAAATATTCCTTTACATAAAAGTACATTTATATTGAAATATACTGTAAGATTCTTTACTTGGCATAATCATATAACATTTTGTTAATTTCCTAATAAAGTTCTGCTTATTATTTAAATATTGAAATGTAGGGAAAAGTTAGAACCTTTTATTATATTTCCGTAAGCAAACATTTTTTATCTTTCATATTGATTCTCTTTGCTTCATTCATACCTGCTTTAACTAACATTAATTAAAAGTATGAACATAAAAAAAATAACAGACATTGAATTCCAAAAAGTGTCACAGCTGTGCCTGAAGGCATATACATCACATTGAGCAATTTTGATAACATACCTACCAAGTATATAACATAACTTAAAAAAAAACATACACTATACTGACTATACCCTCATGGCGTTATTTTTGTCCACCATTGTCTTTAGAGAAACTTTTCTTGTTTTGTGACTTTGTTTAATTCATTGCGAAAATATGATAATAAGTAAAAAGTTGTAAATGAATTTTATTTATTATACAAAATTTATTGAATAGAGAAAATATGTAGACTAAAAGTTTTATGTTTAATAATAATATAAATGTGTATCTTTCAAAACCTATTATTATTTATAATATATTATTTATATATTTATGTAGAAAATACTTTTTATTTTTGTTATTGTTTTAGAAAAAGGATTAGCGAGAGTAAACACGAACTTATAAAACTTTAAGTTTGTGCATTAAAGAGGATAACGTAGATTACGGTTAGGTATTACATATTTACTGCATGTTATGTAATTGTTTGCACTAGGTTATGAGACTAATTATTATGACACATATATTGTTGCTGCTCGTTGTATAATTTCTAATTCATTCTATCGTTCAAAAGTACTTTATAATGCCTGGTAGATTGCTGTCATATTTCTACAGACTTAATTAATTGTTATGCACATGCAAGTTTATAATATTTACAGTAACAACAACTTAAGTTTTAGTATTGTGCTAGAATGCGCATAAAGATCGATATCTTAGAGAATTCCATTGGAGAAAAAGTGTAATATATACATGTCATATTTTATGCAAAAAATATTTTTAATTTACTTGTAACCAGCTTTGATTTAATTTTCCTATAAAGTTGTATTTATTTCTATTTTATGTCTCCAAAGAGATCATTGTTCTTGCCAATCTAAATACAGAGATTAATAAAATAGTTTAAATGCCCAAGATGAGTGATAAATAATTACAGGCAGCATGAGCCATATATAACATAATAATTACAAAAAATTCAAGCTTGGAGAGTTCTTTTAATGCTCAATATCTATATTCATGATAATTATTATGATAAACACTTTTATTAACTATAAAAGTAGATAAAAAAAAAATTGCTTGAGATGAAAAGGTCTAATACATAAAATATATGAATTTTCAATTCAAAAATGTTTTTTAGTGTACATTCGTGATTCTGGGGGAGGGAAGGGGGTCATTTGCATCAGAGTTAACTTGTCCCGTCGGGAACAAAAATTATCACGAATTTACTTGACACTTTAATGTATTTTTTAGCATATATTCATATAAGCTTAATTCAAATTTACCATTTGCCCTTAGAAGAATTGTGGAGTGGCTTCAAAAAGAAATAAATCCGGTTTTACACGATACAATTTTTCTAATTATTATATACAATTTTTCTTTACAAGAAAACTTAATCTCCATTTGTTTGTATGGAGATGAAATTTTCTTGCAAGGAAAAATTATATAGATTAACTAGAAAAATTGTATCGTGTAATATAGGCTTAAAATTAACAAATCTTTTATATTTTCTATATTGAGGCTTTTATTATAAGATCTTAATATCAATATTTTTAAACAAAGTAAATTTATGGTTACTCTCTTATTAAGTTGGTGATACAATTCAATCTTAAGTTTTCAAAGTTAAAGTGTGTTTGTGTTTAATGAAGTCCCTAAAAATTAAAAATACAATAAATTTATGACGTATTGTAAATTTGATAGTTGCAGTTGAGTATTTGTTGAGAGTTGAGCGATCCATTCTTCACAGCTTAAATTTTGAGTAGTTGAGCATCAGTAAAACAAAATTAGTTTGCATTTAATATACATCATGTACAACTGTAAAATTAATTGCTTCATTATTTTCTTTCAGAATTTATAATATAATAATTCTAATAATGAACTTGACAAAATCACACTTTAGTGATAAATTGTTAGAAATGGAACGTACCTCTTACAGTTTTCGTACACTGAAAAAACAGTTGACAGTCTTTGAACTGTTAGTACAAATTCTACAGTATTCCTGTTAAATATAAACTAGTTCTGTGTTAAATTCAACAGTTCCAAACACTGTTAAGCGAGGACTGTCAAAATCAACAGTCTCTACCCTGTTAAATATCAATGTACGCAGTTGCATTGTAAGATTTAGCATTTCAATGCGTAAAAGTTGCATTTTACTCTGTTAAAAGGGAAGTACGTTTTACGGTGTAACTTTTAACCGTGCGAAATTGTTGGAAATTAAATGTTAGAATATGTAAAAAGCAAAGTAACAGTTTGGCAATGTGTAAGCATACATTCAACGTTAGAAACTTTGTAACATTTTGAAGTTTCAACGGTTACATTAATTTTAACACATCTACTCTGCAAAAATTAAACGTTTTACCACGTTATAAAATGACCGTTATTTCTGCGCGACAGACACGTTTTGGTCATTTCCTGTTTCAATCTGCAGGCGTCAGTTCAGTTCTTGTTGTGCTCTCTCTGTGAAATGTATTCTGGATCATCAATGGTAAGTTTAATTAATATTTTACTTCCTATAATGTTATGTCATTCGTTGTTTTAATAATTGTGTTAATATTTTAAGACATGTGCGGTCAGCAATACTGCGTGCCGGAGTGTTTTCGAGGCAAATTCACACGGCCGACGATATTCGAACCGTTGAGGAGCGATGAGGGCTATAACGCTACACGTGCATAATTTTTGGTAAGTTGAAGGATTACTTGCCATAAATTTGCAATAATACTAATGCTAGAACTGTGCATTTTTATAGTTGACGTCCATGTGGGGATTATGCATCAGACTGAACGTCTAGCGAATGCAGTCCAGATTACAACCGCCCTTGTGCTACCACCACTTCCCCGAACGGCCATTCAAACTACCCAGATGGAAAGGAGACCCAGAATTGACCCTCAAGATGATGCTCCTTTACGTCAGTTGTTGAGTATAATAGTGTAAAAATAGAGTTCAAGTGTGACAAATTTCCATCTTCACCTCATTCACAAAATTTATAATGTACAAATAAAGTGATCTAATATTGTATATTGTTTGAATTTTTTTAATTAAATATTTACTATAAATAAATCTTTATTTTTTTTTAAATGAATTAACCCTTATAACCATTTTAAATCTTTATTTAGGATTAGCTTATTTAGTTTGCTCCCTAATCATTATTTAATTATAAAATTGTCAATAACTTACTATATATTGCTTATGAAACTTGTAATATTTTTTTGATGGAATGTTCGATAATATAGAAGATAGTGTATTACATGTTGATGCAATTGATCTATTTAATGCAAACAGTTTTTCTTTACAAGAAAACTTTTAAGTCCACTTGTACGAAATGGAACTTACGTTTTCTTGTATAAAGAAAAACTGTATGCAATAAATAGATCAATTGCATCATCTAATACCAGCTTCTAGAACATTATATATTTAACAGAGTAAAGTTGTAGAATATAAGGAAGTAGATACGTCAGTAGAATCAAGGAATAAACTGTAGAAATTAAAAGAGTAGAAATGTTAAAATTAAAAGGATAGAACCTATAAATCTTACATCGCAAACTCTGTCGTTTTTAACATTCATACACTGCTACACCAAATTCTACACATCTAATGTCTAAAATTCAACAGTTCTGAATTTGTAAAAATCTAAAATAGCAACTCTGTTGATTTTAACCAATTTTATTATGGGTACAAATACAAACGCGTAAAACAGCTAAATTTAACAGGAAAACTGTCAAGTGTTTTTTCCGTGTAACTTATCTTTGGTTTGCCGTCAAGTGACCCTCCGATTAGTATTGTATTGAACGACAAAGAAAAAGGTTTTTGACGTTAAGGTAGAGATAACGCCGAACAGCTGTTTGACGTACTTCCCTTTGATTAACATGTAAACCTTAGCAAATTCACAAAAATTCTGAAATGTTTTTGAGAGGCATATTTTTGGGTGCCTTAAAGCCATAGAAAAAGTTTCAAAACAATTTAACGAGCCGATTTTTTAAAATTAAATTCTTAATTTGTCTCTCCATGGGAAAACCCTATGCTGAAAATTAAAAATATTAATTAAAAAAAATCGAAAAAAAATCGGCTCGTTAAATTGTTTTGAAATTTTTTCTATGGCTTTTAAGCACTAATATCTGTCTCTCAAAAAAATTTCAGAATTTTTGTGAATTTGCTAAGGTTTACATGTTAATCAAAGGGAAGTACATCGAACAGCTGTTCGGCGTTATCTCTACCTTAAACCAAAGATAAGGTACGAGAATTATATATAGGGTTTGAACTGCATTCAATGTATTCTTCTTTTTGACACAGAGTGTATATTATAGAAGATAAGCGGTTAAATATTCAGAGTTAAAATTGTATCAACTATATTATTTACAAGAAGAAAGTGGCGATGCTTTTAATCATTTATGATAAATTAAATCAGACAATGTCTTACTAAGTGTACAATAAAATTCAACAACTTTAATGTATATAATTAATGGTGTAACTTTAATGTCACCTAACTCGTCAGAAATGCTATTATAAAACTTATTTGTTGTATCTTTATATACTGGTTAAATTTTTTGTTTTAATTCGATCTCTTGAAGTAAAACCTCGAGTTAACTCAGCATCATAAAATGATATGAAATTTATTATATCTCTTTCTAGAGAATAATATTAAAATTGAAAATTATATCGAAGTATATAATATTTATTTAATTTAATTAATATTATGTCCTTTGAACAAAAAATATCATTTTTTTTTTAAACAAAACTTTTGTTTTTTAGTAACTATTAACTATACAAATAAAGGTATACAAGCTTCCTACGCATAAATTTATACACTAAAGTAGTTCTATTTAATAAATATGTAATTATATGCAATACTAATGAATATAATATATTATACATATACAATGATGCCAAACTAATTACGAAATTATATGCTAGAAATTTTCTTTGAACATCACAGTAATATTTGTTGTATAGGGTAAAAAGGAGGGGGGGCCGGGGGAATGAGAGACAGAAAAGAAAGTAAAGTTTAAAAATAATTTTACAGAATTTACACAGAAGGCTACTTTGCTGGTGTCCCAGTTATATACGGTATACTTGATACAAACTACATATTATAAATACTATGAATAAAAAGGACTACACAGAGAATAAAGAAGGGAGAGAGCAGGGAAGTTGAAGAAAGTATACAATAAACTAATAAAAGAGAATGAGAGAGAGAGAGAGAGAGAGAGAGAGAGAGAGAGAGAGAGAGAGAGAGAGAGAGAGAGAGAGAGAGAGAGAGAGAGAGAGAGAGAGAGAGAGAGAGAGAGACACGGCAAGTAAAAGGAAGACCCTACGGCTCGAGTTTATGGATACCGGATATTTTCCATCTCCTGGCTAGTATAGTTCATGTGTACATGTAAACTCCAGGCATGGCAAAAGCAAAGAGAAAAACCGTAAAAAGTTTTAACATTGTTCTGTATACCTAATAAAAATGTACAAATTACAAATATTAATATATATATATATATTACTTAAGCTTATAATTAAGGCAACAAGTACATAAGAAACCAAACTTTAACGTCCTGTCTATAACAGATAATTAAACCTCATATCTGAGTAACTAACAAAGTGCTCTGATTGTTCAATAATTGAACTTTTTGGTCTTATTTGGTTTTATTTTTGAGTTGTGAGTTTGCGTAACAAAAACTACTTATTGATTGATTGATTGCTTTTTTTTTTTCTAGAACGGAAAAGAAAGGTAGACTAAATCAATCTTTTTATGAAATAGTTACAACAAAATTTATAAAACTTTGTTCGGTGGATGTGTTTGTACAGTACGTACACCATCAGGATACCTGCTTGAGTTTAAATAATTATTGTTCACAGTTAGTGCATTTATATGTGCGTAATATAAATGTCGTTATCATTGTACACTAATCGCACCACATTTGTTGTACAATTTATAACTTTGGTGAAAAAAAATATTTTGTTAAAATTATCACACTAAACTTTCTCCATAAAAATATAGTTAAATCATTAAAAATATTATCTTTAACAAATATAAAGTGAGTTGAGTGGTAATTATTTAACGGTATAGCTTTATTATTATTATTAATTCAATGCTCAATAGTTAATTCTTATAAAATGTGATATTATACATTTATAATTACAGTTATCTTTTAATATATATATATATATAATAATTATGTTTTTTCTTTCTTTTCTGTGAGACAGTATAATAGAATCTTAGGGATGATTATGTTATTCTTTTTTTGTATTATTTGAACTTGTTAACTATAAGGAAAGTTTAATTTAAATTATCATAATATATTATATTATGTATCTTTTGCAACTGCCGGCAAGCTTTAATACAGCTTTGGCTGGACAATAACGTGTATATGATTGAATAAAAGAATAATAATAATAAAAAAAATCTCCGGTCAATACATCCAATAGCGTCAGCATTATACAAATAGTGCTTCAATTTAAAAAAATATAAAAGCAAGACATATTATTATAATGAATATATATATTAAAAAAATTAATTAAGTTGCATTACAACAAAATAAGATGCAACAAAATGGCTCGCTAAAATCCATGACTGGTATATTTGTTTATTTATTGGTGCAATGCACATTAAATTTACGTGCACCAGCAGCAGCATGCACGGAGCTCTCGGTGCAACAGGCGCGCCAATAAGATTGATGTTTTATAATTACGTAACTGCAGTGGGAGGAGATTTCTTGTGAGCACCAGCTAGAACCTGCTGTTTTCCTGCTCCTGTATTGAGACTTAACCTTAGTGAAACCTACGACTCCCGCTAATTGCGTATTCCTCTAATAGGAGCACATGAAAATATAGAATGTAAAAGCTATATTTACCTTCTAGATAATTATGTTTGCATATTATGAGTCAGCATCAGAAAGGGGAATTTGAGCTCCAAAATCGCATTTTTAAGCTTCTTTTGTGGTAGGAGTTCATGCATATTAAGAGGTGAGGTGGTCCATGTTAGCCAATCACAATTCAGCTTAAAAGACACTCCCTTACACGTGAGAGGGCGGGTGTAACCTTCAAGTACACTAATTATAGTTTGATTAACTTTCTATTCTAACCGGAAGTAGTCATAAGAGCATGGATAGTAAATAGCCCTCTATTTGCATTTCAATTTTGAAACTCTCAAACGTATTATTTCTGCAAAGTAACTTGAAATTTAAAAAACAAGTCTGAGATTGTCCACTTATTGTTAACTTCCGGAGTGAGTATAAAATTAAGTAGCTGCATGTCTTTATCGGTCACGTGAGTATAACGTCACTCAATGTCACTCAAAGCAAAATGGCAGTGATATTCCTGATAGTATTCAACTTGTTGACCATCCGCGTAATGTAAATTGATGCAGCAAAGGATCAAAAATTATTTAAATCGTATTAATATTATTATTTACAACTCAACAGGTTCCTTACGACGATTAATTAGTTTTATAAAATATGAAACATTTGAAGTTTTTTTAACTTAGCCCCTTTTTTATAGCCTTCTGCATTACTTCTGGCTTAAGTGAAATTTGCATTGCTTTTATTGATCGATTTATTTGCAAATGTTTGTTTCTAGTTTGAAAGATTTTTTATTTTTATTTTTTTCAAAAGTCAAAGAAAATGAATATTAAAGAATTTCATGTAATTCATTCTGAAGAAAGAAGCGAGGCTTGAAAACTTTTTGACAAGTTGAAAATACTTCTTGGTGAGCCAGGGGACAGAAAAAGGAATATTTTAGAAAATCTAGAGTCAGCTGTGAAATAAAAATTAGCCTAAATATATAACTCTTTTGTTTCAAGTTGATTTTTCATTGAACTTTTTAATTTTGGTCGACGTAAATACTTGAATATTTCTTAAAAAAAAATCGAAAAATCAATTATATTTATATATAATACATACATATAAAATACATATTTGTATATTTGTCATCGTATTTTATTTATAACTTATAACATTCAAAGTGAGAATATATATATATATATATATTACATTTGAAGCAGTGGCGAAAATTGGGGAAAGGGAGGGGGGGGACTGAGAGAGAAAGAAGAGCTTCTTCTATGTCAGATAAAAGGACAATTTTAAAAAAATCGAAATTGCAGTGCAGTGGGCTGTTTTCCAACACATGGTTTGAATTTCAAGATAATGTCATTATGACGCTATAGGTGAAGGTAGAAAAATAAATTTTATGATAAAAAATGTGTACATTTATTCACCAGCGTCCAATTAAAAACAATGCCTAACTTTCTTTGTTAAAAATTGAACTGGAGCATGTTATTCGGTTTTAACACTTTTTTTTTTATTCTTTGTGTTGCATACTTTGTGACAACATTCCAAACCCTCATTTCTTTTTGTAACTATAATCGACTTGTTAACAGTAAATTTGTTCAGTCTTTTTGCAAAACAGCAATGGTATCCTAAAACACAAAAAATAGGTAGATTTTAGTTTATATAAGATATAGAAGAAGATATCTACACTAATTACTATAACCCAGACATAATAAGTTAGAATTTTTAATTGTTCGTTGTTGTTTTTAACTTTTTTTTTTATTGGTCATATTTTAATTTACAAGATCAACCAAGGTTATTAATATAACCTTATTGGCCGATACAAAACACATAACTATGTTTCTTCAAGACCCTTAATAGAGTTATTATTGAAATTACACATTTTTTTCCCCCATTACAAAATAAATTAAAAAAAAATAAATAAATTGAAAATTGAATTGAATGACCTTTTTTTTCTATATTAGAGTACAATAGTATAATACATAATTATGTTTTTTTTTTCTTAGGAAATAACAGAACTCAAAATTACATATTTTGAAACGATTATGCTAAAGCTCTAATACATTGTCTCATTTATCATATTTACTAGAAAAACAATACTTATAATAAAGCCAAAACAAGCATAATATATATAGAAAAAAAAAGCAGAACAAAATGAAACAAAACACATCTTCACTTCATTGATGTCCATTACCTGAAAGTCAGGCTGAAACAAAATGACTTTAGTATTTTTTTAAAACAAAATAAAACATAGCACGACACTCAAAATAATATATGATGCCTTTATTTGAAAAGTTATATATTTTTTCAAATATTATGTTACTAATTAATTTATAATATATGCATTTATTAATTATATTATTTTTTTCTGGTTTTATGGAATACTTTAAATTTTTAACTCTCATAATGTATCCAAATAATTCTTATTTAATAATAACTTCATCGCTGCATGCACCTTTTCATGAAGAAATATTTAAAATAAATAATCTTTCAAAAATATCTTAAGTAATTATATAATTATTTAAGGCATTCATGTACACTTTTGAACAGTCAAAACGTTACCCGTGCATTCCTTACTTGTAGTTGTTACTTGTTCCTTGTAAGCTTGGAAAATTGAAAACATTCTCATAAATGACTGGGTGATATTTTTACCCCAAAAATTCAATTCTTCATATTTTTTTGTATGTTGGAGCATGTCAGGTTGTCTCTCAAGGGATCTTATTTTTTTAATTACATAAAAAGCTACTTTGCAGCAAGGCAGCAGTATTTTTATTACAGGGTAATTATTTTTACTTTTTGCATATAATAACTTAATAAGCCTTAATGCTTTGTAAACAATATGTTTGTATATGGTAGGGTGGAGAAAAGACATTATTGTCTTAACCGTGCCATTAAAGACGTTTCTAATCTATATTGTTTTAAATAAAAAAATTTAGAATCTGAAACGAGCAAATGATTTTTTTTTTTTAAATATAATATGTCTTTTTGACTTAACTCCATACTCCATGCATCACCTCATCTTTTTTGTTAAAGTGTAAAGTGTACTTCTTAGTTTTACACCAATGTATCAGTTCTCTTGAACTATAAAGTACTTATCTTCATATTTCGTGCTTTATATTTTATTATTATTATTATTATTACTTTTTTTTATTTCAAATTATTACTTTAGTGTCACTAAATTTTTATAATAGCTTGTTTTAGGGTGAGTGAAGAAAAATAGGGTCAAAAGCTTATCTTCATGTTTCTTTATTCAAAATAACAAAGAATATGCTAATTTATTGTTAGAGAAAAGAAAAAGTGTATAAAATTATAAATAGATCCGTAAGTGAGGCAAATAAACTAATATTTAATTATAATAAAATTACATAGATTGTTTTTAAAACATCAGCTAGAAGATCTTGCATATATGTCCGGAATTCCTGCGTTTCAAATATATGTACGTAACTCTGTTATTATTCTTTGGCATTAAAGAATGTTAAAGCATTAATACAAATAAATCAATACTATAAATAATATATATTTATATATAATATATATATACTGTTAATGCAATCAATATAATATATGCTTACAATGATGATTTCCCTTTGAAATTAATCAGATTTGGCACTTTTCATTTTCAACTATTAGCACATATATATAATGTAATTCTTCTTTAAAATTACTCAATATAAAATTATTAATACTATATTACACAATCTATTTAAGATTGATCTGAGTAAGTCAAAGTCTCAGATGGCTCAAGAGAATTATACATGAAACTTTTAAGAGAGAGGTAAAACATAGTACGTATCTATCTATATAAGTGGCATGTTAAGTTGAAGTATAGATCTGTCGGATCAGTTTTATGATAAATGAGCAAGAAATTCAACATGGAGAGCTTATGTATGAAAAAAATTTACTGTTATGAGAAGACCACCATGCACATCATGATTTTTCTCGAACCATAAACGATAGATCTTCAGAATAATTATTCTTGCTTTTTTTTCTCCCTTTTTTTTAGGATACGAAAATTTTTATGACTTAAACGAAAGCTGACAAGTGAGATCAATCGTTTAGTCTGCATGGTGTTTTGAGTGGAGTGTTATTTTCAATCTTGCGCTTTTTTTTTCTTTTTTTTTTTTTCAATGTTTGCTTCTGGTAAGTGTTGCCTGCTATATAGGTAGCAACGCACGCATGTTGGATCTTGACACTCTCCTAAACTCAGACTGCTCTGGTATGAAATTCCAAAATGCAGTATGTGCTCCACTCTGCAAATAAAACTCCCTATTTGATATTTCAATAAGAGCATGGAAAAGATCTCCAAGATTTCCAGATGTATTGAATTATACAGCAGTATAGAAAATAACGCACATTTATATTAAAAAAAAAACAAGTGAATCGAATAATTTATATTATATTTGAAGTGACGTTATAATATATAATTATATAAAAATAGCAATAATTTAAAAAAAATAAATTTATGTATTATAATTTGCACTATATGAGGATATTTTAGTTTAAATAAAGAAATAAATAGTGTTCATGCAGTATCGTATATATATAACATTAAGAAACTGATTCCGTTTCCTAGCAGTATTAAAAAAAAGCAACATAAAGCTTTATTTTCAATTTAAAAGCTGCAAAACAAATAAAGCTCTGATTTGATTGAAAACTATATAAAGTGCCATATTGGATTTGCTAATAAAAATGTAATTTAAGTAGAATTAACTTTGTTTGACTGCGTTCATCAAGAACATATTAATACTTTTTTTAACTGCATGAAAACTCCCTTTATAAAATGTCAGTAATATCATAGTTAATTTTTTACAAGGGAAACATAATATTTTAACTAAATAAAGATTAACGCTGTATATTGAATATAATTATAATATAAATAAAAATATATGAAATAAATATTAAAAACATTAATTGCTTAAATTCATTAAATATTATTAAAAGCAACATTGAATTTTTATTAAATTGCTAATATTAATATTTCCGCTTGGTTTTTACGATAAGAGACTTCATTTTATATAATGTATTATCGTCACATAGCTTGCTGTAATGGCACTGATAATACGTTTATGCCTTTTGAATGTTATGGATGATACTGCTCAAAAAAATATATCGTCTAAAAATATTTTATCGTTAATTATTTAATCTACATGTACAATTTAAGACAGCTGGAATATAATCCTGTCAGATTTGGCTGGAACTGCATCTCACTGCAATATATGATGCGCATAAACGTATAGAAAGTGCAGCCTATCTCAGAATGTATGTTATAGTTTTACCACACTTCCTTAAAGTGGATGAAAAACTTCAAATTGAATAAGGGTAACTTTTGACCTAGCTCTCTTTAGTTTAGTAGTGTAAATTAATAAATTTAGTTGTGTAATAATCCTTTATTAAATTTAAAACGATTAAGGTATTTTAGAAACATCGTAAAAACATTAGATTCTTTTGAACTTAAAATGTTTAATAATGAATTTAAAAAAATATATTGTCAACGAACAAAAAGTAGTTTAAATGGACCATAAGTATTAATTTCAAAATATTTTCTATTTTCACTCAAGTTTATTGAATGATATATACTTACAGCAAATTATAAATTACTTTATTTATTATTAATATATTATTGTACGAACCTAGCTATGACTGTATTATTTGAGTTTTTTAAAACTCAATCACAACTACTGTAGAAGTGGAATAATTATAATGAGCATATTTGTATGATACAAAATCAGTTTGGATCATGGATCAGTTTGTAAAGAAAGTTATAAAAAAATATTGGCATTAAAGAGTCAATAAATTGAAAACATGAATCAGTTGAAGTGAAAAATTGTACAGAAAAAAAAGGAAAATAAAAGTTTTACATTTTTTTTTTTTTTAATTTTAAAAGATATGAAATAAATTAGTGAGTATTATATAAGATTATTTATAAAAAATAATCAATAATTGAAACAAAAAATTTAATTATTACATGTGTGGATGCTAATTATTGACAAATGTACTTTCTGTAATTATATACAGACTGATATAACTAAATCGTGCACCTGTAATATATGCTTTTATATAAGACAAAACCATAATAATATTGTTAGTTAATTTCTAATCAGATTAATTAATATAAAATACAAGATAACCATGGGGTAATACAGTATAAGACCCAGAGTTTTAATTCAATAATTAAAATTATGTAAAATGGATTGGTTAATAGTTTTTGTAGATAGCGTTCATTTTATTAAAAGTGATTTATATTAGTTTATTATTATGTAAAATAATTTTTAATTGAAATTGTGTCTAGTATAAAATAAATGGTAATGTGTATATGGAACCGATAGCATACTGGAATAATATTTGTAACAATGGTCATCGATTTTGTTGATTTAAAATGTTTTTACGTACAAAGGTTAAACGTGCATGTTATTCCAAAGAAGATAATTATTTTTTCTGTGGTGCTATGTAACCTTTAATGAGTTTAATGTATTTAAAAAGGAAAATATTTTATTTTTACGTATTTTTAAAATAGTATAATATCAACTTCAAACATAAATTCATTTTCTTAACAGAACTAAATCAAAATATAACATGAAATACAAAATTGATGAACCCATGGACCCCTGTTAAGCATTTTGACCTTGTTCAAATATTTTTTTTTCTTCTTTTTCATCTTACTTGTTATAATATGACACTGTTTATGTATTAAACGTTTCCCTTCTCATTCCTAATAACGCTATTCCCCATTACAATAATAATAATAAAATCATCTTTATAATAGAGGCAGGATTTAGGTCAAATGGCCCACTCTTCCATCCAACCTCCAACAATGTATTAATCTAAATAATATATCAATTGTTATAAATGAAATACTCGTCACTAATGGCGTTACATGCATAAATATAGAAAACTAGTAATACAAAAGAAATTATCTTGATACCCTAATTCAGTGAAACGTTGATGCTAAAAATGAATTCAAAGTTTTCAAATATATTTAAATATGATGACACACAATTTAAATTTTGTTACTTTCTTGGTGATTTTCAAATATATGAAACGATAAAATATATTACATACACAAGTACTATAATACATACTTAAAAAAATAATAATAAAGCTAGTCTCATAATTTCAGAAAATTAACTTATAAAATTCTATTGAATTTTATTTCACTTTTCGGACTTTTACCTTTGCCGGTGTTCGATGTAGTCCATCTGTGTGTAGTATGTTGCGATGGTCACTTAGTGTTCGTTCACGTCACTAACACTTGAATGTACTACACAGTCAATCGCTCTCTTCCTCAGGTGATCTGAGAAAAAAGTATTTACTAATTATAAAATTCTTATATAAGAAATGCACACGGCATTGACTCTTGAATCTTCCCCCCCCCCCTCCTGATGGGAGACGAGTTTTTATGGGTAAACATTTCGTCCTTCGTCCTGAATAATGAGCTACCTGCCTATCACGATCCCGTTACAATGAGATCATCATTTATAATTCATCTGAACATCAGAAATAGCAGATAGCTCAATATTGCAATTAACGAAATCGTGGTAAGCAGATAGTTCATTATTCGGACAAGGGACGATTTGTTTGGTAACACCTGGTTGTTACGTGACACTCTCTGTCGCAACCCTTGAGTTTGGTTTAGTCGTGTCCTGGGGCCTGCGCTGCATGACAAATTGCCAGAACTGCATGGGCACAGTGGCACAGTGACGCACTCATCAAAAGGGTATCAGGTATCACGTGTGACGCATGACATGATATGATCACTGTGCTATATAAGATTATAAAAAAATAATAAAATAATTTTCTGATCAATTAAAACGAAATATAGTTTGTTTGCTTTTTCCAACCACAATAGTAGTAATAAATTTTTAAAAGGTAAGTTTTTCCATATGGTAATAATAGATGGTAAAAGACTGGATACAATTTTTCATTAAAGAATTAAGATTAACTTTAAGGGCATTGGGTGTAGCACCGGTAGTTGGCAACACTGACGTATCTTCACCATGCTAATTTTTGGTCATTGCTCCTCGGAGTAATTTTTATGCTAGAGCTAAGCTGATTGCTGTAGTATCAAGATAATTAGTAGCCCAAGTGCACAATTTGGCTAAATAAAGCCTGATTTAAAGAAAAGTATTTTTTTTATATTTTAGAAAAATGCATGTAAATTTAAAAAATTACTAAAAAATACTTTTCTTTAAATCAGGCTTTATTTAGCCAAATTGTGCACTTGGGCTACTAATTATCTTGATACTACAGCAATCAGCTTAGCTCTAGCATAAAAATTACTCCGAGGAGCAATGACCAAAAATTAGCATGGTGAAGATAGGTGAGTGTTGCCAACTACCGGTGCTACACCCAATGCCCTTAATCGAGAAACTTTGAAAAACAAAATTCTGGATTAAATCGAGTTATTTAATAATATATTTAAATTGAGCTTTTTGAGCTATGTCGTTATTGATACTTATTATAAAAAGATACGTTAGCATAGATTTCGACTTAGATTTGTTACTATCTCATTTTAGTAAAATTGAATGTTACGTAAAAAAAAAAATATATGTATAGGTTAAAATTCTTTGTTATACCCCTCACGAACTTTTATTTCACCGAACTCTGATGAGAGAGGGGTTATAAAACTGCAATAAAATAAAATTATAAAATAATAATAATAAAATTTTATGTAAATCATATTTTTGAAAACATTTACTACGTTTACATGCCGGTATTTAATATATATACTTTACGTATCCGTTGACGACGCCTCAAAAGAATAACATTAGCCGCCGTCAATGGATCCATATTAAACACTATCATGTGGACGTAGTGATTTATGTATATTTATAAATAAAAAAAACTATTTTCAGTTATTAAATTTGAATTTTCATATCCAATATCATTAATATCAATAAGTTCAGTGTAATTCTGAAATTGAAGGGAAGTATGAAGCCAATTAATATGATTGAATTTCCATCATAACAGAAAAATCTAAATTTTATGAACGACTCAAGGTAATTTATTTATGAAATCAATTTTATTTGGCTTTATTAGAAAATTATACGTATATTTATATTTAAAATTTGTTTTTAAATGAGTTTCTTCCAATGACAAATTTTTTTAAGAATTTTCTTTTACAAGTCAATCAAGTATGCAAATATACGTCATATTTAAATATGAAAAAAAAAAAAAAATCACGTGAAATTTTTATGACTTGTAACTAACTTTTTATCATATAATTTCCCCAAATTTTATACACTATACTGTAGTTCGTATATGAAATAAAAATAATATATTTTTTAAAAAAGGAAGACACATTTTTTTATAATAATTACAAATATTAGATGCTTGATTTGAACATTATATTATATCAATGTAGTTTTCGTACTTCCGATTCATACTAACGTAAGATTTAATTAAAATTTAGATTGTATTTTATAATTAAATATTAAATATACAATTTAACTAAAGCAAGTTTTAAATCCTAGCTATATAATCATTTAAATACCAACTGACATTTATAAAAATTTGGATGTACTGCATACTTTTATATGTATATATATATATATATATATATATATATATATATATATATATATATATATATAAGAAATTAATTTATCATTCGTGTTGTAAAAACATGTAAATAAAACAGGGTGAACATATAGTAAGGAACCTTTTTGCTGCACACTGATTTATCTCCCAAGAGAAAGGATCTAGACGTTACGGTATTTTTTTGTCCTTGTTTCCAATGTGTACCTCTGCTTGGCAGAGCTTAATGATTTGTGAGATATTGATGTGCTATATAAAAAGTAAATAAAAATACCAAGCATTTTTTTTTATATAAAAAATTGCTGCTTCCTAAATAAATAAAAAAAAAATCTGACTACAGAAAAGGAATACCGTGTCAACGTAATGCGATCTCAACATTTGTTTGTTCAAATTGAGGAAAAAGTTTCAAACTTATTCTTTTTAAAGAGTCCATTATCGTTTGTATTATAAAATGTGTTTTACCATATTCCGCTATAAAAGTTCAATTCAAAACCAAGCATGACTTTTTAAAACAGTATTATTTAGTTTATGGACATAGTAAACATTTATATATGTATATATTATTTATATAATATAAAGTGTTATTTTTAAATAAATAAAACATAAAATTCATTTATGAGTTATATATATAGTACGTGTGGCATTCAATGGATTAAAAATATTTTAACTACTTTGTAAATTTAAGTGCCATTAATTTTCTAATGTATTCATACATAATTAATTCATGGTAAGCTTATATAGGCTGTATATATATACTTCTGCAATGATGCTTTTACAATTCATGCCATTTGAATTTTAATCAATATAGAAAGCTTAAAATAAATTTAATCCATAAGTTGTTAAAGTTATAATAAAAATATTGAAGCCAATTTAAAGTAAACAATATTATAGATTATGTTTAATTTTGTTAAGAGAAAGACCATGAAAATATAAATAATAGGTGCGATTCACGAAGTAGTTAGCCAGGTTTCTAACCACGTTTAGCCTAACCACGTTTAACTATACCTGTTTTATGCGTTAAACCACCTAGTTAAACGTGGTTATTGAGCTAAACGTGGTTAGAACCCTGGCTAATTGCTTCGTGAATCGCACCCAATATAATATATTATATATTATCTCCTTTCTCGCTTTCTCTTGTTTTCTTTCCATCTCTGTTCTTATAGGTCTCTATCTATACTATCTATAGCTCTATCATTCTCTTTCTCTGTCACTCACCCCCAAGCCAGATGAGAATGGTGGCTATGATGAAGTAAATTGCTTGGGGCCGAGTGCTAGAGGCTTGAAAGGAGGTGAATTGTGTGTATTGGAGAAAGAGAGAAACGTACGGCAGTCAAATAAAGACAATAACCTCATCATTCTGTAGACCAATTTGTATATGTCAGGTGTCCCTCTCTACGTACTCTATCATCTCGTACGTTAATGACTAGTGCATGTAATAGGCAAAAGCACCCTTGCCTAAGACTCTCAGGGTCAAAATCATTTTAACTGACTACATGAAAATTTTATAGCTATTTTTTTTTATGGAAATAACAATAATAATATTTTAGTCATTGTCTGAGAGGTGTAATATATTACATTAAATTTTCGTTATATATTACATTATGCATAATTGGACATTTTTTAATAAATATAAATATTAATGTAAATAAACATTAGAGTTAATTGTAATGTATGTGTTATGTACAGTAGTACGTACTTCATAACAAACATGACTTGAAAATAAAACTACAAAATTTATTTAATATTTATAAATAATATATTTAGATATTTTGTGTTTTCATAAATTATATTTATACAGTATTCAAAATATTCATGTGTGTGTTTATTACTATATATATATTATTTAATTATACTGATATATTTTATGTATAACACGGTACATTAGCTTATTCTTCAATTTGTGTAAAAAAAACAGCGTATTTAAATTACACTAGTAATAAGAAATTCTTTCAATCAGTTTTAATTCACCAAAAAGTCAACAAAATAGTGACTTTCAACTCAAACTTATGAAGAATAGTTTTTTTTATGAGAACGTGTGGATTGGAATAAATCTTGGGTTGGATACAATATAAATGGAGTATCGACCTCAATTTTTTTTATTGCAGAAATGGATAGAGGGTGAAAAGTTATGCTACCCTGATTTTTTTTTCAGATTTTTTAGAGCCCGGGAAGTATTTTTAAAAAAGTATTGAAAGTTCTTTTTGTGACGTCACGAGACGCCGCTCCTTAAAGTAAAAGATAGGACTTGCCGCCACGTGAACGTCATAAAAATGACTTTCAATCATTTTTTAAAAATACTTCCCGGGCTCTAAAAAATCTGAAAAAAATCAGGGTAGCATAACTTTTCACCCTCTATCCATTTCTGCAATAAAAAAAATTGAGGTCGATACTCTATTGTATAAATTAATATTTTTTTATTTATTTATTTTAGCAATATATACATACCGGCCAAGGTTAAACAATTAACCCTGTCGGCCGCTACAGATATTCATAAAAAAATCTTCAAGATATTAGATCAGTATTAAAGAAAAATATTAATGCATTGACAATATCACAATCTATATACTAGGAAGATGCAATAATCAGAATTTTAAAAACTTCTTAATTTTACAATGTTTGGTCAAAGCATTCTACACCCTATTGATAGTTTCCTCATAGCAATTCACGCAACAGGTAATTATTATTTTTCATTTTTTAACAAGTATTACTTATATTATTCATATTGTATATTATAGTTACTATACATAATAACATTATGTATAATTTAAATTTTTAGCAAAGTGCTTGTATGAGAATAATCTTCTGGCTGTTGCAAAGAGAACAGGGGCTGTACCAGACCGCTCTGGCCGTACCTTGGAGTGCCCACCGCGATTTTTGACCTGAGAAGTAATGTCTACAATTCAAAACCTGCAAAAATCATCTGGTTTGAAGTTTGAACTATAATATTATGATGGCAACTACATGCTCTTGCTCTCCGTTACACTAATTATTTTGTTTTAAAAAAAGTACTAGCTGCATGCTGGTTATAATACACAATATAAGTAATTGAAGCAAAGAAAATATTATTTTATATTAATATTTCATATATATAACAGAACTTATTAGTTATTACCCTAAGAATATTTGACACGATTTGTGAAATTTAAGTAAAATAATGATTGAACAGAGGGAAGAGAGAGAGAGAGAGAGAGAGAGAGAGAGAGAGAGAGAGAGAGAGAGAGAGAGAGAGAGAGAGAGAGAGAGAGAGAGGGACGCACATTAAAGAGACATTATTATTATCACCCTTATACGTTATATTTTGATCTTTCACCTACTCCAAAGTGAGGATCTTATAAAATATAAAAGGTTCGTCTTTCGTTCCTTCAACCCTTCTCCTCTTCTATATAGTGATGATGAGTGAGAGGAGCGATCAAACGAGGCGCAGTATAGGAAGCAGCAGTATAGGAAGCAGCATTAGCGGGCGGGGGAGATGGTGTGACGGCCGGGTGCTTGGTGCTGGAGGCCAACTGCACGAGACGCGATGAGAGTGTAAGTGCTTGTGCCTGGCTGGGCCGGCTGGGCTGGCTGCCTGGCTGCCTCTGGCAGCTCTGACATCGAGATGGCGAGGACGAGAGAGCAGCAGTAGTACCGCCGAGGCCGCTTCGCGCCACCGCAGCCAGACGATGCTGGCATGAATATTCAGCTGGTACATTCGCTGTGTGGGTGACGAGAGAGGGTGGCAGCAGCAATAGTAGTAGGGTCGCGGCGTGGGGACCCACTGACGCTGCTGTAACACTGAGTTAGAAGGTGTGCACTGACTGTCACCCACCCATGCTTGCATGCCTGCACTCTGACGCCCGCCCACCACCCGCCTTCTCACTTCCTCCCCTCTCTCTCTCTCTCTCTCTCTCTCTCTCTCTCTCTCTCTCTCTCTCTCTCTCTCTCTCTCTCTCTCTCTCTCTCTCTCTCTCTCTCTCTCTCTCTCTCTCACACACACAACCCTTAACGCCGTGACCGCTTCAATGCTCACTCAAGTGCAAACCTGCTGCTGCTGCCTTCAGAAAACAGTACGATTTATGAAAATATGATATGACGTCATGATAAATTATTTAAATATCTAAACATTAATAACTATACATATAATATATTATAATAACTGAAAAAAATGGAGCAACTGTTTTTAATTTAAGGATATACGTTCTCTTTCATTTGCATATTTATGCATTAAAGACATAATATACGTTCATATTTTGTATAAAAATAGTCTTCATATTATTTTGTCATGTGGAAAAAAAAAAAAAAAAAAAAAAAAAAAAAAAAGCATATATATATATGGATTGTGTGAAAAATTGTGTGAATTTTGATAAAAATATTATGCTGATTTAATTTGAATTGAGAAAATGGACATTACATTATGAAAATTTGTTTTCAATTGTTTTCTGCTATACTTAATAGTTTCAATTTAATTAAAAATTAAACATACTAGATTAAAAAAAAAGAAGAATGCAGTGAAATACACCTTTGCGCTTATTCCCTCAACACACAATCCTAAAACCTATATAATAGGTTTATATATATAATAGATTATTTTCTTCATTCTATTCTTTCTTCTACCGACCTTAAAGAATAAACCTGATCTTGTAATCATTACACCAAAACTGTATAGAAATATAATAACATTTAAAAATAAAAAATAAATCAATATCTTCTCAAAAATTATATATATCGTCGCCTCAGAATGCAAATCGCGCAGCTACAAAAAGGTTTGATGCAACTTTAAACCTTATCTCACTAGAACATAAGGGTCACAGTTCCATCAGTTTTTTTTTGTAGTTGCGTGATTTGCATTCTGAGGCGACGATATATATAATATATATATTCTTTATATAGTTGATACTTTTGATAAGCAATTTCATAAATTTCACTGTCAGCTTAATTATAAATTTAAAGGACCCGTGGTGATCAGGCGGGCTTAAACGCCACATAAAGTCACAGGTCGTTATCATCAAGCGAAATAATGGTTTATAAGCCCATTTGCTGCAAATGCAATTATCTATAAATTTTTATTTCTCATTATTTTTTGTTTTGATTCAATAAGCTAAAAAATTTGTAATTCAAATACAATATTATAATACATATATAATACATAGAAATAATAATATATATCATAAAAATTTATGTGTTCTGACTCTCATCTCAATATTGATTGAGTCAAGCTGAATAAAAAAGTCATTGCTATATAGTATACATTTAGACACATTTTGTTTTAGCACTATTTATATACATTTGTATAATATTACAGTTTGTGTTTTTTTTATAATTATATATCATTTGCAGCTGATGGTTGTTATAGCTGTAGTAATTGTATTAAAAATAAGGCTTTAAAGGTATACAGGCCTCAAATTACAAATTAGACAGATATTAAGTGTTGCTCAAGTTTATAATCAACATTCGTATTATTTTTATCTGCGCGCGGTGCGTCTGTGCGAAGTCGCGCTGTAAAGAAAGTCCTTGCTGACGTCACAACTCACAGCTAGCACTGATTAGCATTGAGTTGTGACGTCATCAAGGACTTCGTGACGTTATAAAGGACTAAATTTCTTACTTTGAACTGCGACTTCGCACGGATGCATCACGCGTGGAAAAAAATTATGCGAATGTTGATTATATACTCTAAACCCACTTGGTGACTGTCTAATTTGTATTTTGAGGCCTGTATGCCTTTAACAGAGTAATAACAATTTTATTATTAAGGGGAAACTTTTTAACCAATTTTTAAAACCTTTATATTTTTGTACATTTTTTTAATGATATTGGTAATTTATTGTGCATCTGGACACATTAATGCCTGGGGCTGTTGTTAATTAGTTTAATTTTACTTTTAAAGGCATGCAGGCCTCAAATTAAAAATTAGGAAGTCACAGAGAGTTGCTTGAGTTGACAATCAACATTTGGATAATTTTTTTCATACGCGATGTAGCTGCATGAGCGGGGGCTGCAAAGTAAATGAAATGACGTCAAAAAACATGGCGGCGTGTATGGTTGTGCGTTGTGACGTCATTTTGACGTCATCAAGGACCTGCATCCTTACTTTGCAGCAGCTCATGCAGCTACATCGCGCTCGTAAAAAATGATCCGAATGTTGATTGTCAACTCAAGCAACTCTCTGTGACTGTCAAATTTTTAATTTGAGACCTGTATGCCTTTAAGAGGGATTACAGTTTTGATTTACATTTCTAGTGCTATATGAGTGCATTTTTTAAAATATCATCATAATTTTTTCAAACAAAACTTACACACTCCAATAAATAGATGCATGGAAGTGGTAATATTATGTTTTTTAAGCATGAAATAGTTTATAGTAAACCCAATGGCTACTTAATTGTAACTAGTAACTACAATATCATTATTATTAATGTTATGATTTTAGGACAAAAAAAAAATTGAATTGCATTACTGCTGCAAGTTTGAAAAATTAGAGAATTTTTTATAATGAAGTCATTTTTTGTTCAATGAGGTTGAAAAGTATTATGATTTGCTCTGATTTGTGTCAGTTTTTTTCAAGGAGGTACTTTTTTCTATTGAAATATATTATTTAATGATATTTTTATACGGCAAAGTTTAATCCTTTTAATAAGAAGAGAGTCGAGATTTTGTCACTTAAAAATATTTTTCTATTTCATTCCACGGTGTACTATATAGGCAAAAACTGAAACAAATCAAAATAGTATAAAAAATTTTAACCCTCAGTTCATTTACATAGATAAAACTGATGCTACTATTGATCTTTTGAAAAAATCTTTTGGCGAGAATAATAATTTAATTTTACTGTAGTAAAAAATAAAATGAAATAAATAAAATCACCTTTACTACACTTTGCTAATTTTATAACTTTTTATGTGAATTTGAGGGGGGGGGGATTTATTAATGCAGTTGTAACAAAAAACGAGAGAACACTGATGAAATGAAATTGAAAATTCTATCTTAAAAATACAAACTTGCATAAAAAATTAAAGTGTGTTTATATTCTGTTGTTCTGTTGTAACGGAAAAAAATGCATAAATGTGTTGTATGATTATGTTTTAATACAGTTATTTTCTTAATGTGTTAAAAGGTTATAATATAATGTTTGTTTTTTTGTTTTTTTTTTTTTTTACTTTTTTTGCTTAAAATTATTTAGATATTGATTAAACATATGATATATAAATCAATAGATCATAAAATTTTATTATTGATTTTTGTACGAATTATTTTTAGAAAACACATTGAAAATTTAGTTTTCAACGTTAATGTTCCATAAGTTTATTTAATTAAGGAGTGGCACCTTGTGATGTCCGGTAAAAATTTTTTTAATATTTTTTAAGAATAATTCCCAGATTCGAGTCTAAATGAAAGATCTAAAAAAAAAAAAAATAGTATTAATTTCATTAAAACTTTTTATGCAGCTTTATACCTATATAATATATAGCTGTTATACTCATTATATTCTATATACAACAGCAGTAGAATACAAATTTATGATTAATTCCCGTTTTCTAATAATATAGCTTTTAATTTGTACTACATAAATTGTACTGTATGTGTAATATGTTTATACTATATATCAATTTTTTAATTAATGGAGTAATTCATGGTTAATGGTTAATTTAAAATGAAGTCATATTGATTATTATTTGATAAGGTAAAATTTTATATTGGATGTGTTAATTGTTTCTGTTCGTAGATTTTAAATGTTATATTCAGAGTTGCATAAAATAGCTAAGCTGTAAATAAAAAATCTACGACACGTGTGTTACGTACAGCCTATATTTTCAATGTTATAATTATATTTTATAGCTTAAAATATTATATGTTACTTATAACCATAATTTTTTTTACCATTTTTTATTATGTTTATAAAAATCGTATTATATTAGAAATTAACACTCGGAATTAACACGTTTTTTGCAATACTGTTTGAATAGAAATTTCTCGTAAAAAATTTGAGTGCACTAGCTGTACACGTCACGAGAATTTAAAATATGAGGTACATCTCGGGAAAAATGAGCTGCACCAATGTTAATTTACATCTTAATTATATGCTTGTCTATGGAGGTGTGATGGTATAATGGATGATTATAAGTTCTTGTCCCCATCAAGTTGAAAAGTACTAATTATAATGTGTAGTTCTTATCTTAAAACTGCATCTCCACATGCAGGATTTAACTCCTAGATAAGAATGAAACGTTCCAATTGTTCCAACGAGGTGTATATAAAAAATATGGTTGCATGTGTTCAGGCGCGGATCCAGAACCAAATTTCGAGAGGGGCTGTCTCCATAAGGCCATGCAATGTTAAAAAAACAAATTGAAGTGGGGGAAATTTCTATATTGCCCATGTTAAATTCAAAATTTCGGAGGAAGCTGCAGCCCCCCAGCCACCCCCTGGATCCGCGCCTGGTTGTGTTTTATTTTTTTATATATAAATGAATTGTTAATTACTTTATCTCTTAATTAAATTGATTTGTTCTCATTTTTGTCACATGCATATACATAAATTAGTTTTTAATATTTAAAAAAGAAAATTTTCTGCTGCATTTAAGCAGGTGAAAATGGGTTGAATGGCCTTGTTTCAATAAGGGGCAACTTCTTGACACGTAAAAAGTCACTTCCGCCACCTTAAAAAAAGTGGAAAAGTAACCCTCCGTGAACATGTGGGGGGGGGGGGGGGGTTCTAACGTAACCAAAATTGCCATCCCATTATCTCAGATTAAGTTTAAGGGAGAGAGTTGAAAGTTATATTGCCAAAGTCTGCTTAACGAGAAGATGCCCCAGCCCTATACTAAAAATTGAAATTCGGAGCACTTTTATTTGTAGCTATATTTCAGAATATAACGTATTCCTCGGATTCTGCTGCATTTAATTAGGTGAAAATGGGTTGAAAGTTGAAAGGCCTTGTTTCAATAAGAAGCAACTTCTTGACGTGCAAAAAGTCACTCCCGCCTCCTAAAAAAAAGTGAAAAAGTAGCCCTCCGTGAACATGTGGGGGGGTATTGGTATTTTCAAAGTTTCGTTCCTTATAACTATCTTGCGGTTGCAGGGAGAGTGATGTTATATATTTTTTTTTTAATTTGGCATGGCAAAACAAATCGATTCCATTCCTAACACTTTGATTTCGATTCATAACATCGACTTTTTAAAATTCCAAAAAAGGGGTTTTTCTAACGTAACCAAAATTGCCATCCCATTATCTCAGTTTAAGTTTATGGGAGAGAGATGAAAGCTATATTGTCAAAGTCTGCTGGACGAGGAGATGCCTTAGCCCCCCTAAAAATTGAAATTCGAAGCACGTTACTTTAATTTGTAGCTATAATTCTGAATATTACGTATTCCTTGGATTAATTACATGGCTAGTATATATAAAATTAGTGATTAATCAATCTTGCTTAATGTACGTGAAATAATTAATTAGTAATATATGTTGTTGTTTTTTTGTTATAAAATAATTAATAAATAACGAGTTCTTTAATCATTAAATTAAAAGAATATAAAAATAATTTTTTTAAACATAATTATATATTAAATTATGTGTAATAAAACTGCATGGAGATCCTAGAAAAATTATATTAATATTCAAAAGATTATTAATTATGTGAAATTCGTAAATTGTGTAATAATATAAAAATCAAAAAGTAAGCTCTAGTATTATAATTATATAGTATATATCAGGTTATATTCAATATAATCATTTTTACAACAATTGTAATATTCAAAAGAATTTGTATTGAGAATAAATAAAAATAATAAGAATTCCACTTTTGTTTATTCTTTGTTTAAGCATAGCTCTTTTTATAAATTGTATGTAAATTTAGAAAAGTTGTACCGTACATTTAATACCGTCTTAAAAGTTTTGTATCTTTAATTTATATTATAGGTAAATAGACATTAATTAAATCTCATGGATTTATTCCTGAATTGTAATACTGCAAAAAAAAAAAAAAAAAAAAAAGGAATTCTACAAAATGTCACTGCGTCTGCTGCCATGGATAACAATTTTCCCTTCATGTGTGCTATTTTAATCAGTTCTTGCAAAAAAAAAAAAATAAATAATTAAAATAAAATAATGGTGTAAAATATTTTTTATGGCAATTTTGTGCAACAATATTATTTCATTGGAACTGTTGATAGAAAATAAATAGAGAAAAAATATTTAGCAACATAAACACCCACATCACAATTTTTTTTCTTTAGGATATGAAGACCCTTTTAAATAGCGTTATCAAAGAATAGAATATTCAATACTCACACAAGTCCTTGAGAGCAATTTTATAATCTTAGAATAGAATAGAAAAAAAGGTTTTAAAAAAAAAAAAAAAAAAGTGGTTAAAATAAAATATTCCAAAATTACCAACGACTCCAATTTATGTTTATAGTTAAATACATATAACCATAAGTATTAAATCATGTATTGTGTATACTAAGATTATTTGAAACAAAATTACCATCCTTAATTATTCATAGTTTAAAAAATCCAATAATTCTTTCCTTATTTTTTCCAGGTTCTATAAATCTATCTATAGAATATAAAATATTTAGGTAAAGTGTAAAGTGAGTTTAATAATAAAAAACAAGTAATTTTTATAAAACACTTTGGAAAAGTATTTTTATTTCAAGACTATCAGCAGCCATATATCCATTATAAATATGCGAACATCGCGAACCATACATTAAAATTTATTTGGTGCAATTAACTAAAAAATATGTAATAAAAAAACAATAAAATTATTACATGATAAAACTCTTACAAGTATAAAAAAATGATAAAATATCAATTATAAGCATAACAAATTCTAAAAAAAATAATAATAATAATAAAAGCAATTAATTTTATTATAGTTTTGTTTTCTAAACATGTTGATGATATTGGTGATTTTGGTGATGCTGGTGAAGGTAAGAATTAACGGACTCGAACTTAACCAATTAAAACCATAAAAATATTGATGAAAACTTGAATAGAAAATAAGTCAATGATGAAACTTTCAGTTTCTTAAGCAATAACCATCCAGGTAAAACCTTTTACCCAATGATATTAAAAAATAAATAAAAAACAATAAAAAATATTCCATGTATGCTTCAGCACCAAGTGTTATAATTTAGAAGCTTGTTCACATCCGTCTAGTCAGGCTTTAAGCTTTTTGTTTAGGTTTTCAGCCAGTTTGTCCATGAAGGCAAAGGTGTCCAGGTAGTCTCCTCGCTTCACACTGCAACAAACATTACATTTATTGTAACACAAATCTCAAAGACAAAGAAATGTAAGAACCAATAGTTTGTTGTATTATCTTTTGATAGTATGGATGTAAGAATACGTGAATAAATCAAATAAATTGTCAAGCTAATTCTTCAAGAACTTTCTCAATTTTATTGAAATTTTATTTCAAAACCAATCAAGTTTTGAGCTATCATATTACGTTACTCCCATGTTACTAATATTACTCTTAATTTTATTTTTGTAAAACTCTCCCAGTACTGAGAGCTGACAAAAAATTGCATAGCTGTAAATATAAAAATTGCAAGGCTATAACTGACAGTGCAGGAAAATGATAAGTGCGGTTTTGAATTCACATTAACTTGCTGTGTTTTTTATAATGTTGACATTAACTAATAAAAAATTAAAAATTACCACTCTCAATCAAAGCTTCTGTGAACACAACTAAGCTGGCAATCTATGATTGCAGTATATGCATTAAACCCTACAATGAAAATCAGGCATACTTGTCGTTTCAGAACACTTACATTCCTGTTGTACTTTATGGGTTCTAACTGAATGTTTTAACTTACGTAATAATGAAAGCAATGTAATGCACACCCTCTTCTGTGGAGATAGATATATATACAGTATATATCTTGCTAGTAAAATTTTTACTTCAGAAATGAGAAAAGGTTGTGGAAAGATACTCAATGTCTACAAATTCTTTATAATAATCACCAGACTTTGCCTAAAACAACATATATATATATATATATATATATATATATATATATATATATACAGTATATATATACAAACATTTATATATATGAAATATAGTCAGTTTTTCAACTTACAGACATTGGCAGTATTTTATATAATTTTAAACTTCTACCAGAGATCTTATAGTGTAGAGATATAGAACGCTTATGACCAAAATTTTGTTCAAACATCACAGATCTTGAAAGAAGTGCGACTACGTTATTCCGAAGCTTTTTAGGATAAGCATTCAGATGGCGTTACTGTGATGGGGTGCCAGCTGCATCGCGACACCCGATACTCCTGCAGCTCCACCTACATGCAGAGACCTGAACGTGTCCTTTTTAATTTCATCTACAGAATTTCTTTGGTTTCTACGCCAACAGATAGGAAAAAATATTTGACACAGACGTTCAATATCTCTACACTATAAGATCTCTGCTTCTACCGTGTTTACCCGCCAAGACAAACACGGTAGAAGTTTAAAATTATATAAAATACTGCCAATGTCTGTAAGTTGAAAAACTTACTATATTTCATATATATAAATGTTTATATATATATATATATATGTATATTGTTTTAGGCAAAGTCTGGTGATTATTATAAAGAATTTGTAGACATTGAGTATCTTTCCACAACCTTTTCTCATTTCTGAAATAAAAATTTTATTAGCAAGATTCTACATAGACAAGTTTTACCTCTACATTATTGTTAGAGTGTATCCCATGGCAGTAGCATTCTTTATTGCTTTTTGATTGTGTACATTTACAACAACATAAAAGTAACAGATTAAATTTAAAATACAAAAGAAGAAAAGCTCTGATACACCTACAGCGACTATACAGGAAACTACATCACGCTCAGCTGACTCAGCTGTGCCAATACACCGTGAAGAGGTTGTGTTGCAGACTTACTTTGCCATTCCCTTGACACAGATGGCAAGGTCCTTGGTCATGAAGCCGTCCTCAATAGTCTCCACACACACTGCCTCCAGCTTCTCAGCGAAGCTCTTGAGGGCTGCGTTGTTGTCCAGCTTAGCTCGGTGCAGCAGGCCACGGGTCCATGCATAGATAGAGGCTGAGACAAAAACAAATTATTACAATTTGACAGTTAATGTAGCAATGTGTTGACATCAATCTTCCGAGAGACACTCATCAGAGGAGATTTGGAGTTTCTTCACATATATTCTTTTTATCAATCACCTCTGATACCTCTACTTTGCCCCCTTTCCTCTGCTTTTGTCACTAAAATTAATTTATTTTGTGAAACTGTATTTTTTTTAATACCAAACTCGATGAATAGGTCCCAAATAGCTTTTCTTCGGTACGAGTTCAATTATCAAAGGAGATCTGATGTAGAGGTGAACAATAGTTCTGAGATTTCATATATTTATTTTTTTATAATCATTATTATTTTTTAATATCATTCTTAAACTTTTGATTGAAGAAAAAATAGTGTAGAATATTGAATAAATATTATGGAAAGACATGAATGAGAAGGCATGTTTATATTTAACTTTTCGTTGCTCTTATGAAATAGCTAAAATATAAAAAAAAAAGTTGCTTGTCAACCCATAGTTTGGAATTTATAATTAATTATAAGTTCACAGATATTATCAAAGTCAACATAAAATAGGACTTGCTTTTTACTTATCATTGCCATATTAAAGAGCAAATTGAAATTGTTTACACACAAAGAAAATAAACATTTATTAATCAAATCTGCAGACTCAGTTGACTTTAAACATTAAAAGACTCCAGTTAAAAAAGCGTCCTCGCATCAAAAAGTTATGAACACTTGTCAAATAGCTACTGCTGTAGAAAAGTATAACGTAAATTCAGAGCAGCACATCAATATCTTGCAGTCATGATCATGATGCAGGCGTGTTCTGGTGTTTACCAATGGGATTCGTGGAGGTTTCCTTGCCGTCCTGGTGGAAGCGGTAGTGCCGAGTCACGGTACCGTGGGCTGCCTCAGATTCCACTGTCTTGCCGTCCGGGCAAATTAGCACCGACGTCATCATACCCAGCGAGCCTGCACAATTATCAACAACTTAATTAAGAATACAAACGCAATAAAGCATGATTGTACATAATGATTAAAACAAAAATTAAAACAAATTTACTGCAAAGAAAAAGCAGTAATTCATCTAAACTTACAACCTATATAAAAAGGGTTATTATATTTTGCCTGGTAGAATACACTTAAGAAGATCAATACCATGGGACAATCTTGAATTATCACATGAAGGCCCAGGAACTAAAACTCTTTGGGATACATGGGTTGCTTTTCATACTCCATATATGCATGTTTTTGTCAATTAGAACTAAATCTTTGTCAAATCAATTAGGCTATCGTTCCAACTCTCGAGCTTCATTTGATCTATGGCAGTGTTGCAGAGACATTATATTTGGTTCTGTGTAGTGCTCACCGTATCCCTGAGCTATGGAATCTGACTGCACGTCTCCGTCGTAGTTCTTGCAGGCCCACACGAAGCCTCCCTCAGACTTCATGGCATATGCAACCATATCATCAATTAAACGGTGCTCATACCAGATGTTCTTTGCCTCAAACTTGGACTTGTACTCACTGCAAATAAAATCACAATTATTAATAAAATTGTAAAGCTTTAATTATAATTAAGTCTGTAATATTAACTTTTATACAAGTTTACTGCTGAAGTAACTCATTCCAAAGTTATAACCAGTGGCGTAGCCAGGATTTGCCCAAGGGGGGGGGGGGGTCTCAGGATAAAGATTGAAAACAACCCACTGGGGGGTTTGGGGGGCATAGCCCCCCAACAGTCTGCCTCAAACACGATTTTTTTAAGGACACGCCCCTTTTTTAGGGTAAAACCATGAAAAAAATACTATTATATTAGAGAATAAAATATCCATGGCCTGATGTAATTTTTTTAACATTTTATATTTTTTTCACCTCATTTTTCAATTTCTTTTAAATACTTGCACTAACGTAATAAATAAAGCTTTGATTAAATCTTATTAAATCATTTTAGTTAAATCAAGTAATTCATGTAACCATTTTTATATTATTTTTATTAGTTTGAGGATTTATAATATATTATATTTTATATATATACAGTACGTTATAAATTTTTATATTATAGTATTTTATATACTGTAATTCTTTTAAATCATTTCTAGAATCAGTGTACGTGTCATTTAATTGAATTTTATTTTTAAAATTTATTTAATAATTATAATAATCCAAGTTCACATAGTTAAGATACTGTAAAAAAAAAAAAATAAAAAAAAAATAAAAGTGAATTGCTTCTTTTATTTTTGTTACATTTTTGTCACCGCGTGGAGCAACCAATTAAATGAAAGTGCAGCACACGTGAAAGCGTTTTAATTTATACAATAGTAGTTATATGCATGCAGTCTGTAACAATGACTATATAGTCATTGAGTTTGTAAGGGAAATAAAACATTTATTTATAAGTCGTACTTTTTCCTGAATTGGAAACTAACTTATAATTTGTTTATTTTAAAGTAAAGACTACTTGATGTCCCCTAAATTTCAATTTTTCATTGAACTTTTTTTTTAAAATTTCTACAATTTTTCCTTTTTTCTTCTTATATCCAGTCTTTACTCGATCTTCATGGGGGGGGGGGGGGGGTCGGGATTTAACCCCCCCCCCCCCCTGGCTACGCCACTGGTTATAGCCAATTCTAAACTACTATGTCTTGTAAAAATCAGATTTTGTTAATTGATGTGGCAGTTGATGAAACTGGAAATTTTATATAGATATTATTATTTTATAAAACTAAAATACGGTACAGTACTTATAATTTTTACATTTTTAATTTTCCATACTTTCTAAACTGTAATTCAGTAAATGATGAACCAAAGTATAAAAAATAGCATACAAAAGTGTAAATAATATATATTACATAAATGAAGAGCACTGGTAATTAATTATATGTATTTAGGATGGTTGAGAAAAAAAATTTAAACCCATATAATAAGACTCTCCCAAGCATTCCCTTACTTGTCATAGATTTCCTGGAAGATATTCTTGAACCTGCCGTCGTACAACTTGAGTATGGTGTTCTTGGTGCTCATGTACAGTGGGTAGCCGCGGTTGAGAGCGAACTGCATTGATGAGTGAGCAAACCCTCTAGAAGGAGCAAACCAAGCGGTAAATACAAAATGAGCCAATAATCAACAGTTGAGGAGGTGCAATTTATTTAAAAGTGTAAATTAAGGAAAATATAACCATATTATAATACAGTACTATCAAATTTGATCAAATTGAACAAAGTGGGCATTTACAAAGCAATGAGACAGGAGTAAGGTAAAGATATAAAGGTGAAGATAATAAATATATTATAATGAAGGTGCTGTGGCAATTTGATGGCCCACTCGATTTGAGGCTGACGCTTACCAAAGGGACTAAATTAGGTTTACAGTTGTTGCAAAAGAGACTAACACTCTAACAGAGAAAATTGAGTTAGTAGGTTTGAGTGTTAGCAGTAAGTGGAGCTAGTACAAGCTGCTGCGGCACCATCAATATAAGACTGCAAAAACTGTTAGATAAAAAAAGCTGTGACATTGTAGCTAAAATTGAGACTTCAACTATCCGGACAAAGTCATGATTTATCACTTTGTAAATGCACTCATAATTTTAGTAACTTCATTCTTTTATGAAATTTATTCTCTAAGGAAAAATATAATTGTATAATGTATATTGTAGGCCAAGCTAAATGTAGCATCAAAAAGTTAAAACGTTGCCAATTCATGTAACTAGCATGAGCATCATAGCTGGAGCCAAGCAAGAACTACACCATTTAGCAATATTGTGCTAACATTACTTGATTTGCACTATTTCACTTAAAGGCGGCTTTCAATTTTTATGTTAGGTATGTTTAACTTGGCCTTCAAGGTGCTTAACTTTATGGTCTATTTTTTTTATTAGTCTGCAAGTATGTTTCACAGATTTTGAATACAGGAAGCACATTGTATTTAAAGGCCCTATGACCATTTCACAGTATTAAGTCCACAGTTAGTATTGCCTCAGTATGATACGGCTGCATAAAAAAAATTGTTCCAGCAGCAATAATATCATAGATAATAGCCGATGAAAAGGCACCTGTGACGTCATTTGTACCCATTCTGCGGCGAAAGTATAGGGAAATCCCTGCAAAAGATAGGTTCACTCTAGCTGCAACCACTGTCATAATTTTAATTCTGGAATGTTGAAATTTTACCAGGGCAGTCTCGATAGTATTTTCCAAATATTCTGAAAGAATTTTGTTGTTGACATTTACACAGACTAAATTATTGCAGTAGCAAGATAAGCCAAAAATTTAACATTGTTTTCCCATGCAACATTTTTCTCTTCTTGCTACTGCAATAAGTCAGTCTGTGTGAATGTCAACAATAAATTTTTTTCAGAATATTTGAAAAATACTATCAAGACTGCCCTTGTAAAATTTCAACATTCCAGAATTAAAATTATGTCCGTGGTTGCAGCTAGAGTGAATCTATCTTTTGCAGGGATTTCCCTATACCGTCGCCGTAGAATGGGTACAAATGACGTCACAGGTGCCTTTTCATCGGCTATTATCTCTGATATTATTGCTGCTGGAACAATTTTTTTTATGCAGCCATATCATACTGAGGCAATCCTAACTGTGGACTTAATACTGTGAAACGGTCATAGGGCCTTTAAGGGTAAGATAACGCCACCAATGTTAAAAAAAATCCCTCACACAAAAATTCTGAAAAAAATTTAAAATGTTCTCCTCTACACCCCCTATCAGTAGCTAAAATATCAAGTGTACAAATACAATCCAGTTTTTGAGTTATGAATTTTTAAATTTGACTACTTTAACGTGGAAAAATGGAACTCCCATGTTAAATTAGTCAACTTTAAAAATTCATAACTCAAAAACTAGATCGTATTAGTATACCTGATATTTTAGCTACTGTAGAGGAGAACATTTTAATTTTTTTTCAGAATTTTTGTGTGAGGGATTTTTTTTAACATTGGTGGCGTTATCTTACCCTTAACAGTAGGTAGATATCGTCGCTTCAGAATATAAGTGTCATTTAAACCACGAAGTTTTGATGCTATTATGCTTCATGCTTATGCTTCATGTACATAGGGCCTAAAATTGCATCAAAACTTCATGGTTTATATGACACTTATATTCTGAGACGACGATATGCTAGTACTAGTATGTACGTATCTACTAGATATTATGCACTATAAATAATACATGTACGTTTGATGAATTTTCACCACTCCATTTGCTCTATTACATTTTGTTTCCTTTTAAAGGGACATAGGACAGTGCAATCATGAATGCATAAATAGTTTAAGTAAGATATGTTATTGTGAGAAATGAGTAAATTTCCGTTGTCGGACCATCCCTCGAATTTATAAAAATTAAATAAATATAGACAGCCGCAGGGCAATTGCACAGGCAACATCGCACTGAGCATGGCTGGGCGGGAGGAGGGGGGAGTGAGTTCCATGGAAAATTGGCAGCTATGTTGCCTTTCGTGATTGCTGACGTCAGCAATCCACACTTCAGTTACTCACTGGGCGTTTACCCTGAGGCACTCGCCACCGTGCGGCATGTATTCATATTCAGTTAGTGGGTAACTTTTAAATAAAAAATACTTATTTTTATGGTCCCCTGTCCCTTTAACAACTTATATTACCTGATAGATTCATCAGTGTTGAACATGGCAAGAGATACTCCAGGTCCCGTGAATTCATTCACAATCTTCGTTTCTGGTTGACTCTTGTCCTTTGGAATGAAAGTGAGCTGAACGGTACCAGCCCCAGGCACCAGAATTTCAGTGGCTTTGTACTGAAAGCAAAGGATCAATTAAAATATGGCAGCTTCAGTCTTCCTATTTTCATTTTTACTATAACTATATGGGGACAGTAAGAAAAGTGTCACTCCTCCTCTCATTAACAAATACTTATAACCTGCATTTGAATTTAAAAGGCAATTGCCATGCAATAAAATTCAACACTTAAAGTGATCATTATATCACAGAATAATGTCTTCAGTCGTTCACCAATCAGAACAAAGTCACATGACAAAAGTCACAATTTTTGTTTTTATCGCCCAGATAAATATAAGAAAAGGTGAATGTACATTATACTGCCTCTGGCAGGCACTCTTTTTTTTTATTTATTTGTTTGTTTATTTATTTATTTTTTTTTTTTAGGCGAACACAAGGATTTGCCCACTTTACTGACCGCTCTGTAACTAAAAGTCATTCCAAAAATTTGTAATTTGAAAAAATTGAATTCATAATGCCTTTTTATTGTGACACAAACAGAGAAGGGGGTAATGTTTAAGATCTTCAGAGTTACATGTCTCAAATATATAACTACCTTATGCAAAAAAATTTAAACTTTTTTTTTTTATTATCATTTTATTACAATGTTAGCTTACTACAGCATATTCTGCTATTGGTGTAAGCATTCAAACTTAACAACAGTATTAACAACAGTTGGAAGGATTGATAGGAAAGGAGGCGGCTGTGGCCTTGTTAGGAACTGCCGGGGCAGTGTTAGGAACTGCCCCGGCATTTGCCTGGGAGTGACGATGGGAAACCACAGAAAACCATCATCGAGGCAGACGATACCAAAGGGAACGACCTTCGGCACCTCCCGAATACAGGCAGTATAGTGGAAGAACATACATGCCATCTCTCGGGAACTTACCAGAACACGCTGCCATACCTCAGCTCGAAGTGACGAAAAGTCACCTGAGCCAAGGCAGGAAGCGATCCTGGGTCTCCCGAGCGATAGGCAGAGATCAAACCACTAAGCTACGCTGCTCGGTCAAGATTGATCCTGCCAAGATGTTGATATTGGTTTTATTAATATTAGTTAGCAGAGAGTGCATTAAATATTGAAAATTTTGTCTCCAAGTATGCAGTGACTGCTTACCTGATCAGCATGGGCATGACGACCAATGATGATGGGCTGTGTCCAACATGTCACTAGCCGAGGAATGTTTTTGCAGATGATGGGCTCACGGAATACCGTTCCTCCAAGAATGTTTCGGATGGTACCGTTTGGAGATTTCCACATTTGCTTCAGGTTGAATTCTATAATTAAGTATTATCAATTTTAGGTGAGTTCATAGTTTTATTGTTTATATGTTTATAATACATGTGTGAAATAAATATCAAAGTAATAAGTATGTAAGCTCTTAAGCAAGTTTTTATTTATTACATAAGCATCACTGTGAGCAAATTGATGCTATTTTTAGCTTTATGTACAGTATATTTGAACATTTTCATCCTCCTCCATCTTCCTCATTCATTTTTTTAAAGGGGAAAAAAATTAATAATCAATTCTTTCACTTTATAGTGATGGTTCTTGAGGAGCTTTTATGGTATGCACGCCCTTTTCGACAAAAAATCTTTTAAATCTGCTATATCTATACCAGCAAAGCAAGTATTCATTAACACCTAACAACACCTATTTTTCATAGCCTGCAAGCTGTTCTCTCTCCATCAATGCACCTGTATGTAAATGTAATGCAAATTTGAGGCTATTATACAGTACATAAATCCTCAGTCCAGATGTTATAAAAGATGTTCTATTAATGAAATAATTAATTATAGTGTATTTAATGTATTATAGTACTTGAAATTAATTAAAAATTATTGTTATGATAAAATTTCACAAGTTAAGCAAATTTAATTTGCATTTCATAAAAGAAACTAGAGTCTGCAAATTTTAATCAAGCAAAAAAGAGTATTTTATATTCAATATGTATTTAAGTATTTAAAGTGAGCTATTTTACAACTTTGACAGCATTCTTGAGGTCAACATCGTGATAGCAAGTTCCTAACTTTCTCTAAGGAATGCTGCTGCATCTTATTAACTTTATTCATATAAGACAAGAAGCTTGGGCTATATATGTCTTTAACACGAAAAACATTAATTTGATGTAACAGTTTTCAAGTCATAACATAATGCATTGATATATATAATAGGCATACCATATTTTGATCAAGACCAAAATTTAAATTTGAGTGTGAAATTATGGTACAGTACGTTTTATAGCTTGCTATCTTTTTTTAATGATTTTAAAAGTATTTTGCAATAAAAATGAGGATAAATTTGTTCATGAACAGTAGAGAGATACAGTAGCAGATTTTTTTTTTTTTTTTTTTTCTAAATCTTATTTATTGAACACGGTCACATACCATAAAAAAAGCCTGCTGATAAGATATAGAAAAAGATACTCAAATGCTTGCAATTCTTTTACTGTGCAAAAATATTGCTCAATTTTCAGCATGGTTATATAAGGTTTTTATTGATAATGTTTAAAAATATATACAGTATATAATATGTTAAATTTATGAAACTAAAAACATAGAAAGTTAATGTTTGAGCTTTCAATAAATTTAACACTTTGTATTTCATGCACCAGCCATTAAGATTATGATACAATAATCTTGGCTGGACATTATTGTGTAAAATTTTTGTGAAATATATAAAAAAAAAATAATGTATTTTATATTTTTGTTCACAAACATTATCAATAAAAACCTGAGACAAATTTAGTCTACAGATTTCTAAACTGAATGTCTGCTAACCTGAAACTCGTTTTTCATCAGGGGTTATTGTCGCACACTTAATGCCGACATTGTACTTCTGGATAGCTTGGGCACAGTCGACCGTGACCTTGTCGTCAGTTTTGTCACGGTTTTCTATCCCAAGGTCATAGGTGTGAAGTTCAATGTTGAGGTGAGGCAAGATAAGCTTATCCTTTATCAAATCCCAGATGATTCTGAAGCATGTCACATGGATTATTAGTATAATATACATATTGATTACTTTTTGCAGGATAAACTATTATGAAATTGATAGTAAGCTATTATAATGTTTACATCTGTTTTTATAATATAATGTAGCGATTAATTTTTTCTAACAAATATACTGTATTATATCACAGTATGAGAAAATATTATTCTGTATGTTATAATACTGAACATTGATCTTTGTCACACGAGAGGTACAAGCAGAATCCAGTTAGTAGCTCATGAATATTAATTGTAGTGTTAAAAGTTCACTCGCCTACAGGCAAATCTCTACCTTTATTGTACCTTTCGAAAGACAATGATTGATATATGTACATTTTAAAGCTTGCACTGCATATAAATTACTGAGAAAACATCTGGACATTGCTATAACTCTTTATTTTTATAATAGAGAAAAGTATAGTACATCATGTAAATTGTTTAGAAACAAATAAAATAAGAAAGTAATGCAAGACTTGATTTCATGAAAATTCAGTTTGTGAGCTTTGCAAAATAGAAAACAGCTCGGTGCTGATATGGAGTTGGAGAAGCCTAACCCTGTATATGTATAATATATACCACCCATGGTATCTTAATTTAAATCCCCCTGTTCCCTGATAATATGTTGGAAAATAGATTTATAAAGAAATAGAAGCCTGTAAAAAATGCTCTTGAACTTTTCTTTGATCTTTTATATATCATTCTTTACTTTTTGTGGAAACGAACTTTTTAGTACAATCTTGAGCTTTAGCAACAGGTATTAGAAAGTTGATCAAAAGTGGCATTTCATTTAACATTATATAAAACAGAATCTGCTGATACTGCCTAAACTTAATATCAGTATGAATGGTTTATTTTCATACCTTGTCATCTCATCTCCCAAAATGTCCACAACAGGTCCAGCTGGAAAGAAACAAAGACAGTGTTAAGAAACTTTGCTGGTGATGTTCTGTTTGTGTCACTAAATTAAGTTATTGACTCTCAACTCTCATCAGAGCAACAAATTACTATTTCTGAAGTAATTTAATATCCAATGTCACATCATTGGTTTGTTACATATTTTAGTAAGTACTTTACAACAACAAAATACTTTAAAAAAACTATAATACAGTATCATTAAAAATACAATTCAATTTTTTTTTTAAAATTGTACTGTAATTTGGTTCATTGTATTGCAACTATTTATTTTCCAATTGAGTTTTTCATATTATGCTTACATACTTCAAATTAGTTTACTTTTTTTTTTTAATTTTTTTTTTCTTCCCCTAGCACCTATTTTATAAGAATCAGAACTTCATTAATTGGAAATCTGTATTTAGGGCTTGAAGGATTTTAAATTGGAAGGTAGAGACCCCCACCCCCTCCCTCTCACTACCTTGCACTCAAGAATGGAGAGAAGGTTTGTAATGAATGGTTAAGAATGTAGGGCAGCCTGTAGCTATGGCAGACCTTACTGAACTGTGTTTTGTCCTACACAAACCCTCCCCACTGTGCATTAGTTTCTAAAACATACAGCGAGGATGAAAAATTGACATAGTCCTTTATCATGCAGTGAGTTACAGCAAAAGACTCATTTTGATATTTAATAAGTAACTCATAGTCTCATACAGACTTACTCCATAAATATTATAGGAAAGTGAGAACAATTGAATGCGCATGCACAATCTGATTAGATATTGTATGTATAAATACATACAGTAATTATCTAATTATATAATATAAGCAGTCACAATCTGCAAGCCAATTTGTTTATGCTAACTTTCTATACAAGACACATAAGCTGTTAATTACTGCAGTCTTGTCTTTGCTATTTCTATTTTCTTGTGACTTTCAACAGAGCATATTTGAGGTCAATAATTAGAACATATAACAGTATAACTAGAATAACAGTATTTTCATTGAAAGTTGACTAGCATTTGTTTGGAAGTTCATTAAACTTGGTTTTATAAAACTGCAGCAAATAAAATGTGCAATGCATGATATTGCATACTGTATGATGTACAACATAATACAGGATTCCCATGCAGTACCTGTGGTATATTATAACCAGAAGCACTTAGACAATAAGAGCCAATAAAATGTTCCTCATCCTGTACACATATATCAAACCCAACATAGACTTGAAGTAAAGTCATGGTTTATGGTGAGATTTCAGGATTATTGGATGGCTTTACTGACAAGGCCGGGTAACTTAAGGAGCTACTATAACCTTCAAACACTCATGTCAGTCTCAATGACACTGCAGAGTGTGTATTTATTATTTATATATACAGACAAAATTCTTAACATAGGTAATGTGTTTGGGGGTAAGCAATAATATTTATTAAATTTTTAACTGTGTCACCTGTTATCAGTGACTCAGTGAAACCAATTTTAATTATCATGATTAATTGATTATGAAACAGGACACACCTTGTCGTAACAAATAAAATAGAGATGAGAAAGTAGCAGACAAGGATAGTAAGAAATTAGCACCCCCTTTTTCTTCAATTTATAGTAGGATAAGGATCAAAATATAAAACATTGTACACTGGAATTGGGCTCCCGTTAACTCCTGTACCAGTACAAAAATGTGTACATAAATTTTGAGCAGTCGATCTTCTCGCTCTTCGAACAACTCAATTATTAAGAATTAATCTCAGTTGATTGAGATCTTGGAATTAGCATTCTTTCAATTTGCTTAAAACATTAAAAAAAAAAAAATGAAATCATTTGATTTCTTCTTGCAAATTACAGAAAATGTTTCAAGACTCCGAAGTATACACACTGCATAGCCAGGTTTTGATCCGCAGGTCAGAAATGGTTTGCCCATTTTCCTGCCTCTTTTTAGGCTTCTTAAAAGCAAAAAAAAAAACAAAAAAACAAAAACAAAAACAAAACAAAAAAAAAAAAGTAACAAGAAAAAAGACGCATTCACATACTGTGCTCAAAGACTGCTACGGCATGCCATAGCAAAATCAACATCTCCTTGATTTTCTTACGGAGCTAAGTGCATGTGCAACGGCGTCCTACAGCATCAATGTAGTAGCAATTTCAGAGCTGTGAACGAGGTTTTACCCAGTAACTAAATCAACCTTTCCATGAAAATAACAACCTTCAATATCTTCATTACCTTTTTAGAGGTTTAAAAAAACAAATAAAAACAAATTAATAGCATTAGCCATTTTGGCAAAAAATTTAAACGTATACTTGCCATTTAAATAACAATAATTAATTGGAATTCCAAAACTGGGACACTTTTTCAAATTATGGCAGGCCATATAAAATTCTTTTTACTTAAAAAAATGCTCTGATATGGAACTACAATCTCAATTGTCACATATATTCCATTTAACATGTTTATAATTTTTTTGACTTTTCAAAAACCTTAAATAGGACAGGTGTGGCGTAGTGCACTTGACCGGCTTTTGTCAGATCACCGAAGTTAAGCAACGCCGAGCGTGGTTAGTAGTTGGATGGGCCGGTGATTGCCCATTTTCAACAAAAATCACATTTCACACCCAGGAGTAAATCCTTGCGCTTTTACACTATGTCATGGTTCCACTGGCTTTGGATCATTGCACTTCCGGTTCATTGACAAACGCATGCGTCCATCCCTGGCAGAGGTTTCCATGTTTCCTTCATGTCAGTCACAGGCAAATGCCGGGATGGCTTGCAAGGCCTTAGCAAGGTTCGAGGTTCCAGACTTATAGTAAGTAATATTTATATATATTATAAAATATTTTTTAAAGGTGCGAAATGTCTTAAGTGGGTCCCAAACCCGGCTATAACCCTGATATGCGCAGTGTACCAGGCGCAAATTCAGGGGGAAGGAGGCTGCCGCGCCCCCCACCCCCCCGAAATTTTGGATGTAACATGGGAAATATAGGCATTTCCCCCACACCAATTTTTTTTAACATGGGCCAAATTTTTTCTCTGGATCCGCGCCTGCAGTGTATGTACAGTATGCATAATATATATATATACATTGCAGTACTGTGTGTGTATATGCCTAAACCTCGCCGCAATAAAGATATTTTCTATTCTATTCTATCAATTATTATTAACTCTAAAAATCAAAACAACTTGATAATTCTATGGCATATGCCTATATATACAGAGTACATACCTGGGGGCAAACATGACCAAAAGGTGTCAATTGCCCCATAATACCAACCAACCAACCAGAGTACTGTACCATACATATTGCATGGCAATTAGAGCTAGAGGAAAAGTTTATTAATAAAATATATATCTTGCGCATAATGCATAGTTTTACAGAGGTGAATAGTATGGTAAATAACAAAAAATATAACCTCTAACATTATATTAATATTATCATATATATATGTATTGTGCACATTGTTATGCAGTATAATATATGATACGTGTTTTTCAAAAAAAGGGGGGCGTAGACCGGCAACTAATTATTAAATATACGTGAATATCTCATTGACTGTATTCTTGATTTCGATGTTTATACTTATGCATAGATACACGTACTAATGAGCTGATCGCTATGCATACAGTACAGTAAAAGGTATGGGCTATCAAATACCGGTATAATATACATTCTACCTTTGTGCATTGTCATCAAAGTTCCCTACAATTAAGTGTCAAAAGGTCTCTTTCTTTATAATATATGCATATTTTATGGGTTTTTTATAGGTAGGCATATGCATACGTTCTGTTTCTAGATAAATATAATAGAAGAATTTGATCTTTTCATAAAAAAAATCGACCCCTCACCTTGGATTTTCGACATCTTGACTGCTGTCCGGCAGAAATAAGAAAGGCTATCTTGGTGATGACCCGCTGCTGGAGTCAGACACGGGACACGGAGAAGGGAGAACAGCCAGATGACGATGACCTCGCGCTTTAGCAATCAACTGGAACTGTCTGCTGCCACGCCGGTCATGGTAGCATTAATTAAAGAATAAAAGATACGTTGAAGCCTTTTCCATTGGTTGAAAAATTAATGACGTAAAACCAAACCGACACTTACGTCGGTTGCTTTTTTTTTTTTTTTTCATTACGACGTCGCTTTCCGTACTTCATTTGACCGGTCAGCGGTAGAACTTGAATCAGATGAGAGGATCATGAAGATCAGAAAGACCATGATACATGCATGGCATATAATCTTTCTGATCTTGATGCATGAGTCAGCATGAGGTTCTCTTAGCTTTTCTACGAGAGTTACAAATACAAGACTCTACATCAAAGATATTCAATATTGTCACCACAGCTAGGGACCGTCTCTGAAAGATGGTCTCAGATTGGTCATGCATGGAGACCTATAGCTTCATTGCAATTCAATTCAATAATTTTTTATTTCCATTTTTCCTACAATCAAAGTGTCATATATACTATATATAGCATATAGTATATATGAATATACTATGCTAGCTCGGTTTTACTCACTCGGTCATCTCGATCGTCAGTGTCCTTTTTTTATTTTTATTTTTTTACAATTAAGCCTCTATATATATTAAGAGTTTGGTTTGGGAGTTCGAGGCGGGGTACGTGTACGTATATACCGGGAATTAAATGGTAATGGAACTTGGCCGACAAGTTACCGGCTCGCCGGCTTGCTGCCGAATCCGGCAATCCGCAAAGGCGCAAAGTCACGTTTGGTTTTACATAATAGGTTTGTCAGCCAATGAAAAAGTTAATTAAATTGTTACTATACGACCGGTGTGGTTATAGTAGCAGTCAGTTCTGCCGCGGCTCAAGCCACTGCTGCAAGGTCTGCATTATAGTGACATCTTCGGAAGATCTTAAAAGTAAAATGACAAACCGCGCGTGACAGTCTTTTTAAATTAAATAAATGCAGGATATTATATTAATTCTTACTCTTATATATATATTTAACATACTACACTTTTAATTATAAAACAAATTAATATACTAAATAATGAATGAAATTATAACAATAATTAATATATATATATATATATTAATATATAATATATATTACACACACACATATATATATAATCATGACATAATCATATATATATTATATAGGCACACATATGGCATATGTACGGTATAATTAAACTAAAAATAATATTAACTTATATAGTTAGATATATATAGATAATTTGATTTTATCCTATATATATATAATCATATACTATGTATGCCCACAATTTACTAAATAACAATAATTAAATGAATGTTAAAACTGGAGCGGGTATACGTGTATTATAATTATACTGTGAATTTTCCCTAAAAAATCTTCTTACTTGTTAGTGAAAAAAACGAATTAATGTTTGTTTTGTTTTTTGTTTTTTTCCTTAGATTTGAATAGGACGGTGGGAACACCGAAAAATCAGCTGACTTGAAGCCTCTATATACTTAAGAGCACGCGCGCGCGAAGCCACACATATATTAATTGCTATGTGAATTAATTAATTTAAATATAAAAAAATATAACAATAATTATGTCATAAAAAAAAACACAAAAAAATAAAGAATTATAGTGGATTTGAAGCTTTTATTTATTATTTCAAACGGAAACTTATACCTATAACATGGCTTACACCTAATATATATATTATATAAGTAGAGGCTTGTGTTAAAATTTTGTCTAACACATCCCAAAAGACTATACATATCTCAGATCGAAGCCAAAAGGTTAGAAATAGAGTTCCAAGTTCATAATAATTTATGTCTAAATTGTGCGACAATGTTAATTAGTTATAAAAGAAAATATTAAACACAAGAATGAAGATGAGAAGATTTTTTTATTATAATGATAAATACATATATTTTTGCACATTAAAAATGCATTTTTTTTTTCCTTTACTTCATGAGCATACATGAGTTAGCAGACTTTTTTTTCCCACTTAGACAACAATTTTAAATTGAATTAGAATGATTTTTTTTATTAGTTACAAAAAAAAAAAGTCTGAAAATTAAAATTTATCAGGAACCAATAAAAAATAAAATTGTACCCAAAGTAAAAGTATATTTTTACATATGGATATCATTGGGTATGATGATAATTTAAATTTTTTCTAAATTTATTGTTCTTTGGTGACTTATATCTTTAGACATTATATTTTTATCTGGAAGAAATTTTTGCAGTAGTGAATTTTTAGATATATCATAATTGTGCTACGACTGCCAAAGTAGATCCAGGATTACTGACAGGCGCCTGCAATTGTTGATATATATTTACCACGGCACAATATAGAAAGAGCTGGTATTATTATATTATTTAAAATTAAATTTTAATATTTTTTTTAAAACATCAAAAGATATTTAATTTTATTTACTTTTGTTTTTACTCGCAGCTTCTTAAAATTTACTTTATAAATAACAATATAATTATAATGCCAACTAATATGTCAATTGCTGCAACAAAATATCACAGTTTATTACATAATTATGACCTATTTAAGTAACAAACAACGTAAAACTAATGTAAATTATATACACAATTGTAGTTTTTATTTACTGTGACTTGAGATTTTCAAGACAGTATATCGAAATTAAGACAACACAATAAATAAATTATATTACTGACATGGCAATATATGGTATAAAAAACAACAGCAATTAAAAACGACACTTTTTTTTTCAAATATATGTTCAGTTCAATTTTTTAATAAATAATTGATTGTTTTCAATAAATATGGACATACTAGAAGATAATTTATAGCTTAATGAGGCAGAAATATATTATTATAATTATTACTTTCTTTTTTTTTTTTTTTTTTTTTTGCGTCGTACGCATTAAAGTCATATATGTTGAATATTCTTTTAAGTCATATTATATGTCACATTTATATTATCTTCATCCACAAAACACTTAAATCTTGCGTTTCTTTTTTTCTAGACGAGAAACTTTATATCACAAGTCTGTATATTGCATAGTAGTATAGTTTCAGCTGGTTGTCTTAAAAAGACATTACCACATGTCTGTTAATTGCACCATGCTATTATAATATAAAGTAATACGTAGCTGCTAAACCATATGTTTCTTAAGCTCAATTAAATTCGTATCCCTGTAGAGCGTTTCATTCAAAGAGGCAGACAATGGATTCTTCTTTGATTGAGTATGCCATACAAGAATCTGAAAATACAAGAGAATATGTTAATGCTCCATAATATTTGTATATGATTATATTTGTTACGTTTTAATTATAGCTTTTAAATAAATCAACAAACTAAACAAGTAATAAAATCATTTAATTAGGCCAATTAAGGCTTAAGTAAAAATGGGTAATATACAGTATAATATATATCTGTTCTGATGTGACCGCAACTGTTATAGAAAATTGAAATGAAAAAAACAAAAACAAAATACGATATTGAATCCAGATATGGCATGCATTTTAATAAAATAATATCTACAAATTATAAATATAGTTAAAAAAGAAATTTAGCTAATAAACTAGCACTTGTAGCTTTTGTAACAAAATGAATTTGTCTCCTTTGTTTGATTTATTTCATCTAAATTTTATAAACAGCTAAAACTGCAGTATCATAATATAATATGTGTGTGCAATATTATTTTATTTTTATTAAAGCATAATAAAAGATATTGAATAATAATTCAACAACAGTAGAATAATTTAATATTATGTTTAATGCGCTAATAAACAAAACAATCTACGTGTAATGTATACTGTATATCTGTGTAATTAATTATAATTATGTTTAATTGATTGTGTGTTATATGTTCTTTGAGGCTGGAGATGTACTACAATAATTATGCATCCTAAATATGGGAAAACTGTATTGGATTCAATAAATAAAAATGAAATGAAACTACAGTGAATGATGGACCAATTCGAGTTCATATAAAAACATTGGGAAATGAATGGAACTTAAACTTAGGTATTATATTTCATCAAGTCCTGTCAGTAAATGTGTGTAAATTTTCCAAGTTGTCGAGTGTATGTACATACATGTACAATTAATCATTGTCCGCTCTGACTGAACAATTAAGTTTCATATATATAATCTCTGGTAAAGTGGACACCTGTCTTATTAATATAAAAATGGTTTAAGTGTATATTATGGTGGTGGGTTGAGAACGGTTTATAAGAGTTACGAATTGGAATGACGTAAGAGTGTTATCATCAGATTTGCATCCGAAAAAATTTTATTAATTATAGTGTGTTACGATAATGGTGTGGTTCGTACTTTTGTGCAATTATCAGCCAGTAACTCGATCTCGTTAGGCTCAAAGGGGGCAAGACTTTTTAAGAACCCGTCCTCTTCAAAGCCTGGCTTGTAAGGCATTGTAGCATTCGGCCTCTGTAATCATTAAGAATATGTTTAAAAAAAAAATAATCATAAATAATCAATAAATACCAGTAAATTAGTTAAAAGGTAGTAATTATTATTCAAACATACATAATTATAATATTCAATTTATAGTAATATTTTTGTATGTTTAAACAATTCATCAAAATTATAATTCTTTAGAGTATGATGTTAAATATATAATTGTAAAGAATATAATTCATTTTAACATTGTATTTGAATCATAGTTAATTATAAACAAACGTAATTATATCTCGCTCTAAGTAAATATTCAGTATGTACGGAAATTACTAATTGGTAGGATTTCCGTGCGTTGCATAATATTATAATACAATATGTATTATGTACTAACTAAAGCCTATATTACACGATATACAATTTTTCCTTACAATAAAATTTCTTTTCCATACAAACAAATGGAGAGTAAGTTTTCTTGCAAGGAAAAATTGTATACAATATATAGAAAAATTTTATTGTACCGTGTAATATACCGTCTTAATTTTATTTTATTGTATGACATAAACAGTAGTAACATTGCAATAAGCTTGCTGCTGATGAATAATTACATTAACTTCCTTCGGAAAATACACACCTCTAGCAGGAACTTCACATTTATTGCAAACTCGGCCATGTCCACAGGGAACTTGCGACCAGCAACCCAACCATCATAAAATCCTTTAAATTTGCCATCTTTTACTACGGGAGTGCTGAGACCAAATTTAGTTAGAAGTCCAACAGGCCACATAGATAATCGTTTTGTTTTTCTCATCTGTAATAATTAAAAAACAAACAAATTAAATTAATTGTACCATAAGTTCGAAAGTTAATTGTTAAATAGGAGGGAAAATAAAATTAGCTCTCAGTGTAATATGCATAACATGTTATTAAATTTGTTATTTTATTTATTTGTTATTATGTTATCTTATTTGGGCACTTTCAGTACTTTATTTAACACTAATAAATGTGATTTTCTTATATTTGTTTAAACCTTTTAACATAACTCTTATCTGAAAGGTTTCAAATAAAATCAATGAAAATTAAATACTATACTATTATAAACGATAAATTTTTCGTCTAAAAAACCAAATGTAAGTTAAGTGTCAAGTGTTGACTGGTAAAGTAACAGACTTTTGATGTGATATTTTAAACTTGAAAGACGAGATAGTTACAATTTGCATAGTATAAGGTATAAGGCTGTACATGAAAAAATTACTAAAGACTTGAGATTTGACATTTTAAGCCTTCTTAATATATATTATACATATATATATATATATATATATATATATATATATATATATATATATATATCTGTATATATATATATATATCTGTATATAATAAATAAATAAATAAATGTAATTTCAAGAAATAAATCCTGAAGAAGTGATGTAATTTTAATGTCATTATAATAAATAATTACTTAATTAAATTAAACATAAATATCAAATCTTATATAAAATCTGACGTAACACGTATTGTATTATCTCCAGTTTGATAAATTTTACAAGAGTTAAAAAATTGATAACCTTTTTAATTTCAAGTGGTCTCTCTCTTCAAGTATAACCATATATATTATATTATATATATTCAAATATTCACACACATTTGGAAACTTGGAAACATAGCAACGACTTATAGATTAATAATAATATGACCTTGCGGTACATGTAAAAGGGTTTCATTTTTAAAAAACAGATTAATTGTCTAGAGTGAAGTAGATGAAAACAAAAACTAAAATTTATATTTGATTGTTGAAAACTCAAATCCACATGTACTATGTATACATATCTTCGTAAAAAAAAACTATATAGTGACCTTGAATGGGGAATTCTCTTACAATTCAAATTTTAATTTAACTACTATATTATGATAGGGTACATATTAACAATAAGTTTGACTTAAGTTTCAACTTTTTTAACTCAAATTTGGGGACTCTGAAGGGATTATTAGAATAGGGGCAAAGTATGCAACCCGCGCGCAAACCTGAAAATTGTGACGTAGAAACTCCCTAGTTAACACACAACAACTGCCTGATATCATAGTTTGAGCGTCAAGGAGACATTGGCTATAAATTTTAGTAACACGATCGAAATCAGCAGGTTTTTCTACCCTAGTATCAATAGTTTTTTCTCTAATATCAGTTTACTTTAAGAGTGATAATCAAAAATATAAATTTATTGCCGGAAAATTTTGCCTGCTAGGCAGTTTCTAAGTCACCTTTTGGCGCTAAATTCAAAAGGAGGAAGATTTTTAAAAAATTCCCATGCCTCCAATTTTGAAAATTGAAACTTTTTTGTTTTAGGACATTTAATTTCAAGGCATAGAGCATCCGAAAAAAAATTAAAATAAATGTAGGAGAATTCCCCATTGTGATTACCTGTTCAAAAATACGAATGTCGTAAGTGTTATCATCGTCTGCAAAGTAGAGGACTCCTTCCGTAGCGTTAGCTCGTATCCACGTAATACCTCTGTTCCTGTTGGACACTCCGCGAGGCTTGTTGCCCTTCTTGGTCTTGTATTTCTCAGGCATGGGTGCTAGAATACAAAAAAAAAAAGTTTTTTTTTTCTGCTTGAAAAAGCTTGGGGTAATTAACATTATATATATATACTGAAATGTCAAAATAATCGAATCAAAATTTGACGGTGCTATAACATATTTAATTAACTAATAATTAATACAATAAATGAGTATATATAGATATTGCTATGGTTTTAACGATTGAAATACGTACGTCTCCAATCCATATAAACATCAATAGAGTTATTCATGATGTATAATTGGCTACATTACAGTAAAAATATATATACAATTATATTGTCAAACAAAATAAGCACCTGTATTTATGGCTCCATATATCACAGAAGTGACTGTTCAATTTAGCTATTATATTATCATACCTCTACGTATATCCACTCATCGGTTATTATCATACGTCTAATATATGGCATAGCCAATAGTGAAAATATTTCATTTATAAAAGAAATGTTAAAAAATCGACTGCCGTAGAAAATTATAAAACATTGGTGGATCAGTGTAAATATTGACACCCCATGGCATTATCAGTCAGTCAGCAGCGCCCTAACACGCAGAAGACAGGTGCGCTAGTTCGTAACCTTGGCCGAATGAAAGAACAACAGAGCACGCAGATCGAATTCACAAAGTCGCATTTTCATATCACGCACACGTAGATACAGTTCAACAAATGCAAAATTAGTCATGGAAGTAGAGACTTGCATAATATATTATTATGGTATATTATAGCCTCAACCTTTTTGCAAACTTTTAGTAATTTAAGTTTTATGGGTAATTGAAAACTAATTATTAAATTAATATTATATTTCATGTTCATGTTTAGGCGCGGATCCAGGGGGGGGGGGGAGAAGGCGGTTGCAGCCCTTCTCCCCCTCCAAAGAAATTTTGGATTTAATAGGGTACAGGGGTAATATTGGCATTTTCCCTATTCCAATTCTTATTATGAAGCCACCACCCCTCTGCTCAAATAATGTTTTGTATTCGCGCTTGTGTCCATGCAGCTACTTCTGGAGTAATCTTACTTTTATTGAACTCTATATGATATAATTATTATGTTCTATATAACAGTATAGTGAATTTCCATGTATAATCATAGAAATAATATTACTTTATAGCAATATTCTTTTTGTATAATTGATTTTCTATTATGATTTAATTAAATGACTTGTTGTGAAAGAAAATAAAATCAATTTATAGTATTATGGATTGGATTGTGTAATTTAATTTATTTAATTTATAATGGTTGGCGAAATTTTCGATCTGCACAGCAATTCATTATAATTCATAAAAAAGGAAGCAAGTTCATAAATGAGCTTGAACGTTAATTTAAAATTCACCGCAGTTATCGAGAATGGATACTGCAATAATGGATCTCAAGAGCATAAATAAATACACTGAAAATTTTAATAGAAATTTAAGTTACCAAGATTGTACTCGTATTTCTAATACGTATATCATCATGCAATGGTTATTTATGCCTCAAATTTGCTAATTTCTTGTGGCTATATGTATATATTATTTTACGCCACAGCTGATTTTATTTTACATAGCATACATGTACGTTTTCAATTTCATGTGTTCGTTACTTCACCGTGTTGCAGAAAAGATTCGAGACACACAATTGTAATTGAACAAGAATAAGAAAAAAAATGTATGAATTATACATTCAAAGCTACCAAAAATAAAAATAATTATTTAAGGTTTTGATTCAAGGATAATTTTTAATACTGTAAATAAACTTACCAATTAAATGTTCATAATCAATTCCAGTTCTTATTAAAAGTTCTTTAATTTCTGGAGTTGGAACTGCAGCATCTTCTATGACTAGCCATTTGATATTTTTAATATGAAGTAAAGTTTGAGATAGCCTCGTCATTTCCGGTAATTGTTCTGGCCGGCGGTATGTGGGAGTGATTATGTAGAGTTTGGGTAGTAGCAGCACAGCGGATGAATTAGAAGAAGAGTTGACGATATTGTTGACAGGCTGCGTGTGATGTGGTGGGGGAGTAGAGGTGGACGATGGAGGTACGCACTCTGGTAGAATCTGTAGCAGTTGACGGCCAAGCTGTGAGGCCACCTCACGAAGCAACTCAGGGTTGACAGACTCAGCAATACTTGGGTCCAAACGTAACCGGTCCAAAGCCGCACCGACTATATCCAATTGTTGATATTCGACATCTCCGCGGCCTCTCCATGACGTCAGTAAATGGTACTGAACGCCAAATAGACCCACAGCAAATAGGGCCATTAGAGAGAACTTGCGGAATAAATTCATGCTTTACGGTGTACCTGAAACAAAATGTAAAAAAACACAATTTGATTATTATCTTTTAAATAATAATTTACTTGTTATGTTTCTTCCTAATTATAAATCACAATTAATTTTTCAAATATATTATATACTATATTTAACTTACAATTAGCGAAGTGTTTAATTAACTGAAAGTTATAATTAAGTAATTATAAGAATTTTAAAAAATTTATTAATATACACCAAGAAGCATACTGCGCAGCAGTACAGTCAAAACTGAAGTTATGTATTATCTCTCGTAGCTCCCCTTGGTCCTTGGTGTATATTTTCCTTATGCACCACTGAACCTTAATTATATATTATATATACAGTATTATAGTCCTATTATTATATTATATACAAAATCTACAGCAGGTTGTAACTTATCGGAATAAGCGTTTTAGCTCATTCATTATATGGGCATCATATATGACATTTCATCAAGTGTACACAAGAATATAATGCTGGTATACGTTCATACATAAGTATGTTGATTAATCACTAAGTCATATGATTCTTGTATACTTTAATTATCAGTACTAATGTCCTCCATACATTATGTAACACAGCAAAATACAAGAACGGAAAGCAATATTTTAAAATAATAATTGACGATCGATTTCTGACAGGTTACAAAATAAACAAGTAAAATGTTGGAACCCCTTGATGATAAATAATAAAAAAAAAAAATGGCTGGGACGTAGTGACAAGTTATCTATATTATGTGAGAAGAGGTTCTACTCGATTTTAGCTTTTGAAGTGAAAAGATTGAGCACTCTTTCATACGCAAATAAAGGTGAGGCAATTTCAAGACGATATCCTGTCCTTTTCCTTACATGAATGGTTTTCAAGATGATGGGAAAAAAATTGGCACGTCAAAAAGAAATGCAAAGTGTCATTTTTGCAAAAAAATAAGTAAAAACGAAATAAATGTAAATACCTCTTTCTATACATATAATTCGCTTATTGCTTTATTTGTGACATCATAGGTAAAACAATTATATTATACTCAAGGCCTTTCGTCCAGTGCTGCATTTATCAAATGACATTTTCCAATTAATGCTCCGTGGATAGCAATTTTTTTTATCACAACGGTGTTTTCAAAGTATCACACTATAAAAAAATACTTTTAATTATTTTAAAACATTTTTATTAATGTTTAATTTTTTCCATTTACATATTGAACTCTGCATTCTATTTTAATAAATTACCATAAAATAATTTGCATTTATTTATATTAATTATATAATTAACTATTAATGTAAATAAATAATAATTCAAATTTTAATTAAAAAATATAGTCAATTATAATTAATATTTGCAGGGAATTTAATTACAAATTAATCACCATAGCTATAACAGTTTTACAAACATATGGTTATTTATAAATTCTACGCACGCACGCACATATCGTGTACTGTAGTACGGTACATACTCTCAGCATAATCTACAGCAAGCAATCAGTAGACGGAGGTGAACATTTGTCCCCAGAGAATCCCAATAAATGTGATGTTATCAATCTCTTATTTGTGACATGCATTTGATCTGATGTGAGATTCGAGTCAAGAGCATGCACCTGCGAGGTGAATAACACACTTTAAGGGAGATCCAAGTGTCTCAGTCAAACTACGGGTTCATGTTCGCTCTAGAAGTGTAACATTTAATTAATGTACGTGATGTTCATATTTTAGTATTTTCTTATTGTAGACCTGTCTTCAAAGTTTTAAAACTCGCGTCAAATATCAACAAGAAACTTGTTCCTTTTTATTGTTCCTTTTTATATTTTTATTTTTCCATTTTATTCATGTGTATTAATTTGACCGCTAAAAAGGAGCATATTTTATCATATGTACTGAAGTTCAGAAAGATAGAACAAGAACTACGCCTAGAGTTTACTCAAATAGTCTTAAAAAAATAGTAACAATGTTTGCATTGTAATTCCTTTAATAATGCTTTCTTTAAAAGTCTATAAAATTTAAAGAGCACTATTAACTTAATTTTTTTATATATATATTTATATACAGTATATAATTTTATATTTTATTTTTTTATTTGTTTATTTGAACATATAGGTTGTACAAGACAACATTGATCACGTCAGAGAATATAACATATAGCAAAAACATACAAAACAATATATAATAAATATGGATATTGGTCAAAAACAATACAAAATCACTAACAAAGAGAAAAAACAAACAACAATCATTTATAACAATAAAACAAACAGATGAATTTAAAATTGTAAACAATTTTCTGGCAATTTATTTGCAAAAAACATCTTAATAGAATAGAATTCCTTGTTAATTAATATTAATTTCAGTTTTGATTTGAAAAGAGAGTCACTCTTGATGTTTTTTACACACGAGGGAAGAAAATCGTAAATTTTAGCGCATTGATGGTGGGGATTTCTTTCCGCAAACACTGAATTTTTTTTATCCACTAAAGTACGATTATTGTTTCTAGTATTGTAAGAGTGGATTGAATTAAATTGTGGATACAAATCAGGATGCTTTCTTCTAAAAACAGCACACTGTACAATGTACATTAAAGGCAATGTAAGCATATTATTTGATTTGAAATGTGTCACACATGAATCACGCTTTTTGAATCTTAACATAGTCCTTAATGCCCGCTTTTGCAGCGTAAAAAGTTTATGCAAAAGCTTATTAATTGAACCAAAGAAAATCAGCCCATATGACAAGTGTGAATATAATAAGCATAATAAACTGACATTAAAGATTGAAAAGATACTACATCCCTTAAAGAGTACAATACAAAATTCGCAGAATTTAATTTTTTTATTACTGTTTCTATACATGGAAAGACCAATCTAAACACTCATCAATATGTAAGCCTAGGTATTTCAAGTAGTAATTCTTAATTAGTAATATCTTACAGTACTGTATTTTTTGTCTTAAATAGGCCATGTTTATAGTTGCAAATAACAATGACATGTTACTATCCTTGTAACTAGATAATTAATGCATAAACATTTTATGTTGAACATTTTCTAACTGAAGTAAATAATAAAAAAAAATACACTACGTGCATGCATGCAATTTATCGTATATTAACGCGCGCGTTTATAGTAAAATTTATATTCTTAAATATTATCATTACTTTGTGAATTAATTTATTATCTTTAGTACAAAAGTGAATGCAATAATTTTATTAATGTAACGCATCGAGATAATAATTATAAAACTTGAATTCCCAAAGTCAAGTGCCATGCAAGCTATACTCTAGATATGAGGAGCTCTTGAGAATATAGAAAGATTTTCAATAACAGAAGCACATATAGGGTAAATCTTGCCCAACTTACTGTCTTTTTCTGTACCCAACTGACCTTGTGCACTTGGACATAAGGTCGATCGGGTGCAAAAAACGTTCGTTGGGCAGGGTTTACGAACAGACCTAAAATATCATGAATATTTGATGATGACACTGGTGACTTAAAAGGGAACTTGAACTTGGGTGCTCTTAATTTTGACCACCCTACAAAATTACAAATCAACATCATCTATGTGCATTGTATATAGAAATATATATACTGAATGTGTCCTCAGCAACTCAGTCAATGGGTGGGGAGACGTTTTGGTTGTTCCAAGCTGGGAGTTCAATTTTAAGATTTCATTGGTTAGAATGGTTTATAAGCTAACTACAGTGATTTTATGTGTTATGTGTATTCTTCTGTACGAAACTTAATGATTGGTTTTGTTAATTTATATATGTGAAATTGGGAGTTTCAAATCATTCTACTTGAACCTCTAGTTGAAGGATATGGAAAAAATGAAAAATAATCAAGATAATAATGTTAAAAAAAAAATTCTGTATCAAGTGAATTGAGCACTCATACTTTTGTCTAAGCAACACGATATTGTGAGAATCACAAGTTTTGTGATAACGAGAATAAAATACTGACAATGGTAATTAGTAATTTTAATTGCTAAGATAAACTAATGCATTGATAAGACAAATTCATCACTATACATCTGTGAACTTATTAATGTATAATAAATCAAATATCTTAATTTTTCTTTTTCGTTGCAATTTTACTACTTTCTAAATAATATAAAAAAAAAATAGAATCAATTGTAATGATATTTCTATCTATTGATAATATTTTTGTTGTATTTAATTGTAAATTAAAATATACATAACGAGTACAATAAAATCAGACAAAAATTATAATTATGTAATAAATAATTTATTATCTCACAACTAGTAGATGAGAATCTTAATTCAGTGCAAGAATCGCATCAATATTTGCGTCCCACAATAAATAACAGGATCAAATTATCAACGACTAGTGTGATATTCTTCGTAAGGTTTATAATAATATATAGTAATTAATATACATTTAAAATTACAGCTTTGCGTGCAGAGAAGTGTCTAATTTTTTTTTTCTTAAAATAAATTGATTTTTTATGAATGTTTTTTCGATGATATGTTCAAGTCTGAATGGTGTAAAGTGTTTCATGTTTACTTATTTATTTGAAGACTATTACAACATGATATACTGAATTTATATCATATGATAAGCAAATATATGTATATATAAAAAAATAAGAAGCTTATTTACATTGTATTGATGTTGTAAGTGCTGCAAAGAACACATTCGTTTCATTTTGAAATGTAGATATCGTTGTCTCGCATAAATACATCTGTTTATGTGACTTATGGCAAGTTATCATGGCATGTATTCATTCATATATGCATGCAATTTCCTCTTTCCTGCAGATCTATCTTTATTGCTCACGCACGCGACTAAATTTCAGCTGTCAACTTTACAATTTTCTGCCAATCAATACCATATATACCTGTATATATTACACCCTGTAGTCATATTTTACATCATATAATATAAATATATATATATATATATATATATATATATATATATATATATATATATATATATATATATATATATATATATATATATATATATATATATGGTTATATATGTGTATTATACTGCAGAATAAAAGTAATTAATTAATTTATTTATTTATTTATTTATTTATTTATTTATTTATTTATTTATTTATTTATTTATTTATTTATTTATTTATTTTTACAAGGATACACCCCTAAGAGCTTACAGCTCGCGGCAGGATAATGGGTAGGGATAAGATAGGGAACGGATGGTGGCCACGGCCTACAATTAATTGTACAACAATTGTATAATTGTACAACAATTAATTGTAGGTCGTGGCCACCATCCGTTCCCTATCTTGTACAATTAATTGTAGGCCGTGGCCACCATCCGTTCCCTATCTTATCCCTACACAATTACGCGTCCCAGCATTCGCTGAGGTGAGACTGAGGGAACCGTGGAAAACCTCAATCAGGGCGGACACCTCTACTTTTTATCAATGGACCAAAGCGATGTCCAAAGCCTGGGGAATCACACACAAGTGCATCACTGCACTGATGGGTGGAAAGCGAGACGAATTTACCCCAGGGAGGGAGCAGCGTATTTTTTACTTAAAACGGTTACCCATCCAAGTACTATATAACCACGCTCGACGTAGCCTGACTTCGGTGATCTAACGAGAACCGGTCAATGCACTGCGCCTCGCTCGACCTCTTTATTTAAAAAATAACTTTTAAAACTAGAATGCAATTATAATCTTCTATATTATTAATTTTTATAGCAATATAATATATACAAACTTTACAAACCATGTAGACGTATACTCTCCATATATTATTTATTCTCAATTTATGATTACTTTCTTTTTTTTTGTAATGTAATCTGAATGTAAAAGTTATCATAAAATTATTTGATTTTTTATTGATATGATTGAAATTTTTTGTAATATGTCATTATAGGTGGAATCTTAAGTTTTTTAAAGCAATAAATGTACCCTTTAAAATATGAAACACGTGTAGGAGATAGGCTACATATAATAGACGGTGGGTTACTCTATATACAAGCACTCTGCATAATAATTCACCGAGGTGTGAATGAGAGAAAACTGGACACCCCCCGTTGTTGATTATGTTTTTTAAATACACTTACCTTTAACCAAAGTAATGTCCAAAGTTTATAGAGGAATCAAGCCCAAGAGAATTTACTTTGCAAATATATTATTCCTTGAAAGGTTATCCATGCATCAAAGTATTTCACACGTTAAGAATTGATTGAATTGACTTTAGAAAACTGATCAACTTAACTATCCTAAATTTTTAGATGCTGAATTGGTTTCAGTACTTTATGTCAGTAAAAAATTGTTCCAATTTCGTCTTACACCCAGCACTTTTGACCTATAAAACACTTAATCCAAGTACAAATTTGGTACTGAAAAAAGAGAGTCAATTTTTTGTACTTTTTTTTACTCTCTTTTTTCAGTACCAAATTTGTGCTTGGAATAAGTGTTTTATAGGTTAAAAGTGCTGGATGTAAGACGAAACTGGAAAATTTTGTACTGACTGGAGCAATTTTGTACTGACAAAAAGTACTGAAAACCAATTCAGCATCTAAAAATTTAGTGTGATATATATATAAGTTATTGACATTTACTGATCATTTACAAAGACACAATGAACAAATAAAACCTTAATTTGGAAATGAAGTAAATAACAAGGGTTATTTTAAGAAATGATTCTATAATATGTTCCATATATTACGAAAGATGTCCTCTAAGGGCGGATTCAGATGGCGACAACGGCGATGCGACGCGATTTTGTCACACAAGTTGTGAAATCCTTTGCGGAAGCGAATTCGCCATGTGAATCCGCCTTAATTAGAAATCAGATCTGAAGTTGCTGCCAGTATGTATCCCAGGTGAAAAACAGCAGGCTTCCTTTGACCTTCCAATAATCAATAAATCGACGATAAATTGCTAAAACAACGTTCATCACAAAAAAAGAAATTACTAGCTAGTAGTTAATATTTTCATATTATTGTGTTCAATGGAGACTAATTGACAATGTCTCATATCATCTATATATAAGAATAACAAAATACTTTGCTTGTTATTGTTAATTGATCCGCATCAATCATATTTTTGAATAAAAGAGTACCTTTTAGTTTATCAAGAGTATTTGGTTTACAATCAAATAAATATCTATAGAAATAATAATTTTATGGACGAGAGTTGTGTAGAGTGAATTACTCAGTTGACAGCATCAACATTGCCATGATAATTATAATATAATATATTATACTGGTTGGTAATTCTATCTGCTGACTTAGTGATATTAACAAGTTGCCTCGATCGTTGCTCGAACATGGCTAACAAACAAGAGACATCGAGTGTTAAATATTATCAAAGCAAATTGGCTTCAATCGTTGGAGTATAATAACAAAGAAGACTTATTGTAATTTACTAATTCCATTACAATTTTAAACTAAAGTTTGATATTTAATCAATAAAATGAATATATACGCGCTTTATATTTTTCAGCAAGCGTAAGTTTTTTTCTTCTCTCACTTAAAATCACAGACAATTGAGAAAAAAAAAATAACATCAACTTTTATAATTATATATTAGGAATATTAGACTACCAATAGACTTAACTAATAACTGGTTATGTTTCAAATTAAGTTACGTATAATACTGATCAATGTAAGCAGTGATGTAATGTATGTTATTTTAATGTTTTTTTGTGATATTGATAATATAGAACATAATTATGCAGAACTCATAAAATTTTATTGGAGTGATTTTTACTTGAGTACCTGAACATGTTGCTAATGTTTACTAACAGTAAGTATGACATGGCGATGTAAAATTGTTACTTTTTTTCTAAAATTTTCCAATTTATAATTATGCATGATCGCGACGAATCAAAATTGTATACGATTAGAATAAAATAAATATCTTACTTCCTTGAATACATAAGAATTATTGAAATCATGATAGAATGCATGTTATTAAAATGTATTTGTTAGTAATTTAATACACTTCATGCACTACTGATATAATAATAAGTCGTGTATTTAATGTGCTAAAAATGTAATGTGCACAAAATATAATATGTACGCAAGTGAATAATTATTATTTTACAAATTTTCCATTCTGTTAACTCCATTTTAAAACATTATACTGGTAGTGCTATACAAAATTATTGATTAAATTTTTTTTTTTTTTTTTTTTTTTATGTTTGACTATTATTAACGAATCAATCGATTGACTTTTTTTTCAGGCATTGCGAATTCCCAAATAGCTGGCGCCACATGTTCACTGCTGCTAGCTTGGGTCACAATACAAGCCTGTAGCAGCATTTATTATTACAGCACGTGCAGCAGCCAGCAGCAGAGCCAGTGCATCTCGGCGAGCGAGTGGGCGAGCTAGTGTCACATGTTTCATGTCATGTTCCATCCGCAGCCAAATTAATCCATAGAGACTTAACTTTTAGAATCCTTCGCTGCTACAAAGCAAAACATCAACGAATTTATTGCTGGCTGCCGTTTGTGAATTACAATAAGAGAAAAAGGAATTTGACATATCAAATCTTTAAATAAAAAATAAATCTTTTAAATCTTTTCAATAAAAGAAAATAATATATTTTGCTTCCTTCGTTGTTATTTTATTTAATTAAAATTTATACAAACTTTGCTAAATATGTGATATTTAACCTAAATTCAAACTTCATTAAACTTGAAATATATATTTTTTACGTATTTATTTATTTATCATGGTAATTCAAATTACATTAATTGTGTATTCCATTACAAGATGATAAAATAAAAATCACTTAAAATATTAAATAATTAAAATAAATTCTTTATCTTACCAGATTTGACTAATTATTATCCAGCACTGATGCGAAGAAGTTGCTTGACTGGCTGAGCATTGCGAGTATAAAATATGTTTGCAAACGTGACTTCAGTTTAGAAGAGTGGTGACTCTTGACCGAGATCATCACCTCCACAACATGCTACTTGTCACTACCTGCCTAGCTGCGGGCCCTCACTCAAACCATCACCTGAGATCCTAAGATTAAACTGAAGATGCAACCACAAACTTAACTATACGCTACGTAATACAAAAAAAAAAAATAATATCTTTGTGATATGATGTAGCGAATTTTGGACCTTGCCCCTGCATTGACGATAACATAATTATAGTATACTGTATATATTATAATATAATAAATTACTTCTGGCATAAAAAATTAATATTTTATATAATTATTATAATTGTAGACACGTGTTTCCGTGTTTCAAGTACTCTGTTTGTTTGTTTTATTTATTTATTTATTTATTTATTTATTTATTTATTTATTTATTTATTTATTTATTTATTTATTTATTTATTTATTTATTTATTTATTTATTTATTTATTTATTTATTTATTTATTTATTTATTTATTTATTTATTTATTTATTTATTTATTTATTTTTTGTATATCAAGATCAAGCCAGATCAAGACGTAACTTTATATTTAAATGATCGTTAAATTTTAAAGTGTGGTAGAATTTCGTACATAAGTGCATGATTGAAAGCGCAAATTACGATATTTGAGAAAATTGTGTAACGTTTATTTTTCTTTGGTTTTTACAAATAATATCTAAACTACTTGTAAATTAAAATTAAATATATAATTAACTGTATAATTATGTCAAGATATAGTATAGTATACATTTATCAACGATTTCACAAAAGTAAAGGATACTATGCCATACACAATACTTCCGTGTACTGTATAATCATCAGAAAAGCAGGAAAATATAATTAAAATTCAGAGTATATTTATAATATTACTTGATATCATATATATACTGAGCTTGGAATTAGATAAATGAGAAAATTAAATTGACTGGAGTTTCTCACATTTGAAACTAAATGAGGCATAAAAAAATTAAAAAGAAAATTAAAATTGATGTTCAATCTAATTAATAGTGAGGGAGATAATAGCTTATTTTCTGAACAAGCATCAACAGACTTATGATTATTCTGTGAACCTTAATCCTTCATACGTATATATATCAACTTATACCACTGTAGAGTATTTAATATCGTTATAATATAAAAGTTCGTAAAATGTATTTTCACTACATGCATTGATTAAATATTTATTTAAATATATTAATTTATAATCAGTGATGGGGCATCTTGGCATCTTATTTCACAGCAAAGATTTTTTTTTATTACGTTTTATTATAGCCAATGGTTCGAACCGTTACAACCACTGATACGTCAATCAGCTGACATAGGCTATAAAGTGCTCGAATTCTCGAATATAATATAACAACTGCTGCTTTGCTCTTCTCAGTAAACATCGTTTTTAGTTTTTTTTTTTTTTTTTGTAGGAACATATATTATAATAATGTTATTAATGTTGCAAGCAATGTGTTATATGCATATTTTTCATAAAGAATGCAATAAGCATAATACTAATTTGTTGAGATTTAGTACGAGTAAAGAGTAAACATTCAAATACATACTATTATACAGATATTATATTATAAGTTACTTTTCAGTAAAATCAAAACTATTATATTTTACGAAATTAAAAAATTGTTGACTTTCTGAACATAGTAATGTTTATGATTGTTTTTTGTTTTGTAAATTATATTGTTTAATTTATTGTGAGTAGCAGATTTATTACTTGATATAATAGTAAGGGAATTTTATATCAAATTTTCAAATTTAAAAGTACTAAAAATTTTAAAGGGTTAAATTTACTTTTTTTTTTTTTTTTAATACCAGCACCTAGCCTTGCTTTAATATAATAATCATAATTATTATGCATATATATGGGAAATTGGGATGTAAAATAAGGCAATTGCTTTAAATATTATTCATTACATTTGAATCAACATATGATGAATGCATAAGTCTAATGGACAACATACATGAAAAAATTTTATTGCAGAAATGAATAGAGAGGGTACCAAATTATGCTACTCTGAATTTTTTCAGATTTTTTTGTGACCCAAAACTATTTTGAAATAATTATTGAAAGTGCGGCCACGCCCCCCTGGAGGCGTCAATAGGCGTCCAGTCTCTATCCTTTTTATTAAGGATTCAGGGGTGCCAACTAAAATCACAGAACTTTCAATAATAGAGCATTGTCCTCAATTTTTTTATTGCAGAAATGGATAGAGGGTGCAAAGTCATGCTACCCTGATTTTTTTCAGATTTTTTAGAGCCCGGGAACTATTTTTAAAAAATTATTGAAAGTCCTTTTCGTGACGTCACGAGACGCCGCTCTTTAAGAAAAAGATAGGACTTGCCGCCGCGTGACGTCACAAAAAGGACTTTCAATAATTTTTTAAAAATAATTCCAGGTCTCAAAAAAATCTGAAAAAAATCAGGGTAGCATAACTTTGCACGCTTTATCCATTTCTGCAATAAAAAAAAAATTGAGGACAATACTCCATTATTTAAAAATAGTTCCGGGACTCAAAAAAATCTGAAAAAATTCAGAGTAGCATAATTTGGTGGTACCCTCTATTCATTTCTGCAATAATTTTTTTTTTCATGTCTATGTTGTCCATTATACTGGCATAGTAAATGCCATAGTATGATAAATTATAATCAGTATTTTTATGTTCCATTATCTTTTGTTTTGCATCGTAATTATGTAACTTTTTTCAAGCATGTATTATATGAATCTGAGGACGTTTTATCTGATGCAACTATAGATCTAGGCTATTTTTCTCACCATATATCTTACGTTTACTGCAGTGACATCATGAACTTTATATCATATTGTTGATAACGTTGCAACTTTAACCGCTTAGATACACACAACCACTTTCTTGTTGCCTATGTATTGTATATTGCATGGCATTCCATAACATTTGTGGCCTATATAAATATATTTACACAGAATTTCAATGGCTTCTTTACTCTGACGTGCTATCTTGATGGATTTTTTAAAGCCATAAAATAGGCTTGTTTAGCACAAAAATTTTGCTTTTAGAATCTAGCAATTACGTGCTGGTACATCTCAGAATGGAACAGAGAAGTTCCAATAAAGACAATAACAATAAAGAAAAAAAAAACAATAAAGATTTGTGTTTCATTTTCTTATTAATTTTACTATTTTCAACGATTATACATGTCATGCAATTATTCAAATCACAATATATTCATTTTAACTATCTCTAATTTTCAAGTAATTCTGTATACTAAGCAACATTTGATGAAAATAAATCGACACACGTTTTTGTTTTCTATGTGAAATAGTCATGCAGTTAAAAAAAATAAAAGATTATTTCTGTATATAACCAAAGAAAGTGCAAAGTTTCTGGCTTTATTGGGTGCGATTCACGAAGCAGTTAGCCAGGTTTCTATAATTATAACCACGTTTAAGTTGATCACGTTTAACTATAGTGGTTTATTAACACGTAAAACAGGTATATATATAGTTTAAAGGACCTAGCCGGAAGTCATTCATACAGTTCTTAATACATGTGCACTATATTTATTCTACCTTATACCTTTGCATTTTTTCAATAACCCATCATGAAAAAATTTAAAAAATATATTTTCACTATCGCAACAATAAGCGCCACACACTATAGCAGGGTGTGACGTCACACTTAACAGGAGTCTCATTGGCTGGAAGGCCCGTGACGTAGATGTTAGCAGCGGCTGCTTCACACACCACTATAGTCTTGAGCGAGCACGAAATGCGCTCTGTTAACTACTACGTACAAGTTAACAAAATAACTATTTTCTCTCTCGCTAGCGTTAAACTTGCGCGCATGCAAATTTCGCTGTTTTTATTATATATTATGATTAGTTCAGATAGAAAATAAGTCATTAAACCTCCGGATAGGGCCTTTAACGTGGTTAAGCCAAACGTGGTTAGAAACCTGGCTAACTTCTTCGTGAATCGCACCCATTATGTATTTTATATTTCAAAGGTAAAACTTTTAGCGAGATCATTATTTATATTTGAAGTTTCAACCTTTAACAAATTTAAAAATAAATGGCGAGGATATGACATGCATGGGAATTTAAGAATCCTCTCACTTCCGGTAGTTATCTTACATTAATTTATTGACCTGAGAAGCAGATAAAACTATATCTTGTCGGTTGGCTAACAAAACTCAAGAAAGGTATACGCCTCGACACAGCTTGAGCTTTGTTTGCATAAAAGTGTTGCATTTTCTTTTGTTTAGGTGGGGGGGGGGGGGGGGCTGAAAACGACAACAAAGTAAATGGAGTATTGTCCTCAATTTTTTTATTGCAGAAATGGATAGAGCGTGCAAAGTTATGCTACCCTGATTTTTTTCAGATTTTTTAGAGCCCGGGAAGTATTTTTAAAAAATTATTGAAAGTTCTTTTTGTGACGCCACGCGGCGACAAGTCCTATCTTTTTCTTAAGGAGCGGCGTCTCGTGACGTCACAAAAATAACTTTCAAAATTTTTTTAAAAATAGTTCCCGGGCTCTAAAAAATCTGAAAAAAATCAGGGTAGCATAACTTTGCACCCTCTATCCATTTCTGCAATAAAAAAATTGAGGACAATACTCCATTATTACTTGTTTATCTCCTCCCTCTCTCTCTCTCTCTCTCTCTCTCTCTCTCTCTAAGTAAAAAAAAAAAATCACATCTGCATCATTCAAAATTCGAAGAATAGGACCGATCAGCTTGGTATTATAGGCCCGGCCCTGTTGCAGATTACCGGTGAACGGCCCACGAACCAGACCCGCGGACACGTGCAGACTTATACTATTAATTATGCTATATGAACAATACACACAATCACGATGAAAACTTACACCCAGTTTTTTTTTTAATAAAATGTAAGTTGAAAAGTAAAAAGTTGCAACGAAGCTTCATTATAACATTTATTACTATAGTTCGATAAAGAAGTTAATAATTAAAAACTCGAATTTCATAATGTTATCTTTATAAAGCACGCACAAAAGTTATAGCATTTAAATATCATTATTTACAATAAAATCATATTTATTTTACATGGTATGAAAATATATATACATATCAGTATAAAACAATATTATAAATCATTTTAAAATTTTAATTCATATTTTTTTTTTCAAAGTCGTGTAATCAGCATTAATATGAGTTAGCACTCCCAACAACTCTCAATCACTAATGGAATTAATACAATTAAAGAGGAAGAGTTAAATTATAAGGTTGAATTGCTGGATGAGATTAATTGAATTTACTCATTAGCTTTTATATTATTAATTAATAATTTACATATAATAATGTGTATATACATATAAAAATTGAATAATAAAATCTTTTTTATTATATAATGAATAATAGCATGTGTATATATATATATATATTATAACATTTATAACAAATATTTATTTCAATCTTTTAGTAAGTATTCTGCCCATTCGACCTTTAAAACAAATAATGTATTTTTATAAAAAAAATGTATATATATTTTTCTATTTATGTGTAACAAAAGGATGAAAGAGTGAAAGAGTGTGATAATATATGTGTGGTAAAAAAGTTAGGTGAGGTGTTGTGTTGTGGCATTTCCAAGCTTATTGGCAAGCTTTTCTGTGGCAGAGTATCTACACATTGCCTACCAACCAGCAGTCTACGCTGCTTGCTTTCCGTCTGTATATAACAGTGAAAGGACGGATAAGGACAGAGAGAGACGCCGGCGCATACACTGTACAGAACACGGCAGGCGGTGGCAGAAACACGCCCTCGACTCGCGCACTCCGTCGTCCCCCGTAACACCCAGAGGAAATCAATAGGAAGTCTGAAGAGGCCTAGGGTCACTCGCCTTGTAGTGTCAGGAAAAAAAAAAAAAGTACTTAAAAGGTCTACATACTACTTATGGTTCATTCCATAATAGAAATATATATATATTTTTTTTAATAAAAATCTAATACGTTTCTATGATGAAGTTGTTTGCTTATACATTTATTTTTTTCTTATATCAAAAGAGATTTTTCATGTTTCCTTTTACTCAAAGAGTAAAAAGTTTGTTTGAAAAATTCTTATCATGTGAAAGTTTTTTGTGGTTAATTTTTGCATAATCGTCTTTTTAGGGTAAAAAAAAGTATCGATGAAATAAACAGCTTCAAAGGAAAAGCTTTGTATATAATAAAATAATAATAATATACAACACTGTTTTCTTTTTTCCCTGCTATAAATTTTATTATTTATTTATTTTTTGTGGTTTATTTAAAAATGATTTATTATTTCTTTGAAATTGATCAATACATCTTTTTTTATTAATCAGGCACACAATGAGAATAATGTTTTTTATCATAAAAAATAATTATATTTGTTAAATGCAATTTGAGGTAGTATATTTTAAATAAATTTCCATATCCGTACGAAAAAATCACTGTAATGATTTCATTAAAACAAAGTAGTGAAACAGTGTGCAGAAGCAACAGTAACATGAAATATATAAAGTTGTTGTAATACAGGTCTATATATCATAAAATCAGTATATATAAATAACATGGAAGGAACTTAAGAAGGGAAAATAGCTAGCAAACCGTGCTCATTGGTGAAACGGCCGGAACATAAAGAGAAAATCCTTAGTTTAAATATTATCCACACAGAAGCTAGAATATAACGGCGGCTGGCGTAATAGAAGTTCCGACAAACTAGCAAGCTAACTCTCTGACAGGATTGATAACGTTCCGGTAAGCTCCAAAGATTACGCCATAACCCATTAGAACAAGAATTAAGTCTGTTGCATCGTCCTATTAAACTTCCTTTCCCTTGATACAATTAAGCCATCATATATATTATAATGCCTATATAATATAATCACGTAATAGATATATCATTATGCATAAAATTAACTTCAACCTGTGTATATTATTATGCACTCGATATAGATGTAAAATAAATTTTATATTCAATTTATTATAATATTTACACTATCATATAATTTATTAATGGTTCTATTATTAAATAAGATAATTTAATTTCCTATCCATTTCCATATTTAAAAAAGTCAATTGATTCAATTATTGATTTATATTATAATTTTATCGTGGTAATAGACCATCAAAGTTTTACTTGGTACCTACCCCGGCCTATACATAAACTAGATTTCATTACAATTTACAATGTAACATAAATTTCTGAAAAGTTAGTTAGCATATATTAAGGAAGATTTTAATTTATCTATAATACTCTCAATTTTTCTATGCATATCATAACAGTACTACGTCGTGTATAGTATAAGATTAATAAATTATTTTCACTACATTTGTACTTTTATACCAATGGAAAGAGATATACGTTAATATAGACTTATTTTTACGCATTTCACGCAAAATTTGCATAAATCTAGATTATTAAAAGTCCTTTAAAATTTGAATTAAGCATTTGTTAAAATTTCAGTGACGTAACCTAAATTCATGAAGACAACAATTAAAATTATATATATTATTTATCTAATGTATTGACTGACGTATACCCTCATTTCAGTCAAGCATAAAAAATGTGATGCGTTCAAATGTGGTTGACTTTTTTTTTTTTTACGCTGCGCACACAAAATCAATTACTTTCTGCATGAGCTTCCCATTGTTTAAAATTCAATGAAAGAGCACAAAATTTGCTGTTGCTATGCCTGCCTACAAGTACATAAAGAGACAGCATGGTGAAAATCAATGGTGCGTCGCAATCACCATTATAGTTGAAACATTTAAAATATATTATTTAACTTTGTACTACATTATTATGTGTATAATATAAAATTTAACTATAAAGTAATTTTGAATTAAATGCTGTATATTTTATTAATTGAAAAGTAAGAATTTATTTAACTTTACTAAATAAATTGAAGGTAAAAATCCGATATAGATTATCATATTATATACGTAGATGATGACAATGATACTTTAAAACTTTTGAAATCAATATAATATATTATTACCGAGTTAACATGGGGGTGGTAAAGTAAATTCCTATAAACTTATATAGTCCCGTTTTTTCCTGCGAGGAAATAAAAGAAAAAAAATAAGATTTTCTTTAAATAAAAACACTACATAATATAATATGATAAAATATCCTGTATATATATATATATATATATATATATATATATATATATAATATATACATATATATTTATATTGAAAACAGTATTACGTTTCTGATGTGTTAAATTGAATTTTTACAATTGATTTGATAAGTAAACTTTCAGTTTTTTGACATAATATATATATATATATATATATATATATATATATATATATATATATATATATATATATATATTATATAAAAGATCAGAAGAAGAACAATAAAATAAAAAGTCTTTTTGTGCACGTGTTTAAAGCAAAAGGGTCCACAGCTGAGTTTGACCGCGCTCGGTGGTTCAAAGCTTGTGTGACGCCTAGCAGGCAAGCGGTCTGTCGGGTTTGCATGCACTCTGGGACCCCGGGCCAAATACGAGGCAGCAACCACGATGGATGGATGGACGTTATTGCCGTGACGTCAGTGGGGAACGTTCTGCAGAGCCACTGCGACAATCGCGCTTTCTCTCGCAAGGACATTTCTACTACACTTATAGGAGAAACAACCCGCGGATCACAACAGTTACAAGAAACAACTTATATATATAGTATATTGAAAGTAAAAAAAAAATGTACAAAAACTTCATGTAATGTTTTTTTTTATTTATTTATTTATTTATTTATTTATTTATTTATTTATTTATTTATTTATTTATTTATTTATTTATTTATTTATTTATTTATTTATTTATTTATTTTTTATTTATTTATTTATTTATATATTTATTTATTTTTTATTTTTTTTTACAAGGGTACACCCCTAAGAGCTTACAGCTCGCGGCGGGGTAATGGGTAGGGATAAGGTAGGGACCGGATGATGGCCACGGGTTGTTACGCGTCCCAGCATTCGCTGAGGTGAGACTGAGGGAACCGTGGAAAACCTCAGTCAGAACGGACACCTCTACTTTTTCTCAATGGACCAAAGCGATGTCCAAAGCCTGGGGAACCACACACAAGTGCATCACTGCACTGGGTGGAAAGTGAGACAAATTTACCCCAGGGAGGGAGGAACGTAATTTTTACTTGAAACGGTCACCCATCCAAGTACTAACCACGCTCGACGTAGCCTGACTTCGGTGATCTAACGAGAACCGGTCAATGCACTGCGCCACGCTCAACCTGTTAATGATCGTATGTTCAGTAGGAGGGTCAAATTTAGACGAAAGTGTGGTGGGGGACGTTTACTTGAGTTGCAATATATAAACAGTTGTTTTGTTCTGTTCAAGTGATTTTAATTGTTTATTTTACTCCGGATTATGTCACACTTACAAGTATTCCTTTCCGTCCTAACTGAATACTAAAATTATTCCTCTTATTCCATTAAAAGAATATCTTATCGATATAAAAGACTCAAAAGGTTAAGGGAATAATAATTAATGATTGTTGAGGCTATAAGATGAGCCCTTTCATATGCATGTCACAGAGGCCTGTTCTGAACCACAGTTCCAAGGTATACAAGCATAATTAAATTAATGGCATACCTAATTACCTAATTTAATTAAGAGCAGTAATTTGAAATGGGTGTGACAAATTTTGTTTGTGTGTTGGAAAAAGCTGTAAATGTGGTTAGTTCCTGTCTATGAATTTGGATCAGTTTATCAATAAGGCAAACTGTATGGCGTTCAATTCTACCAACATTACTTTTCATATAGCTCCCTCAGAAAACAGGACTCGAAGGTGAATGGATTTGCAAGTACATGACATAAGTTATAGTTTTGAGGAAAGATGTCGAAATAGTTGAATTTTGAATATGATAAAATATAGTAGAATATTATGAATATTATATTCTCAAGAATATTATGATTTACAAGTAATAACTAAAAATTGTAATTTGATTTCTAAAAAGTGCTGCAAAAAGTGAGAAAAAAAAAAACGGTGAGATCATCATGATCTCATGATCTTAACTTTTTAACTAAATTTTTAAAAACGACGTTGGATTAGCTGCAGCATAATGTGGTAATTGAGTGTTGTTTAATTTTGAATTTGAGCTGAATGGTCTGCATTATAATAAAATATGTATTGCATAAATGTCCAACCACACTATCTCAAGAACTTTCAAGAAGACGATAAAAGATTTTCAAGTTACAGAAATCACGATCGTCGATTCCATTAACTGTGAGAGCGTCACTGTGTACACAAGATACAAAGAAGTTTAAGAAGTTGATGCGCAGTAATATTATTGAATCATATGGCTTAATGTTTTAACTGACTGCACGTATGGATAGTTAAAGATAAAATTGAAATTTGCAACCATATATTTTTTTATTTAAAATAAAAATATAAATTTTCATAATATATCATGATAGATTGGTTCTGATGTAGACTGTCACATTACAATATATATATATATATATATATATATATATATATATATATATATATATATATATATATATATATATATATATATATATATATATAAGGAAAAAAATGTTATTGTGATTATCTATAAAATTTCTCAAAATAAATAAAATTAATATGTGATTAATATAATAAAAAATAAATCACTGCATTTGGGAAAAAAGCAAAAAAGTATATAAATTATAAATGATCTTTGATTTTAAGAAGAAATTACACTGAACAACTTGAAACCAAACATTGGATTAGTAAGAATATAATATGTATATTGTATATATGCATGCAGTTAGTGCTTTGGTATATATGATCAATATGATGATCATATATATATTTACATTTTCAAATGCACATTATGAAATGCTCTTTATGTAGCATTAAAAAAATAAATGAATGATCTTATAAAAAAACAAATTGAAAATAGTTTTAGTTTATTAATAATATTAATTAAGTATTTTATTATTTAGAGAATATAAAATAAAATTTTGATGTTTTAAATTCAAAATTCAAATTATTTTATTTAAATCATTCTCTTCAATATATACATTCAAAAACATCATAATATACATAATATATTTTTGTTTAGGTTAAAATAGGATACGTTATGAGACAATTGTTAGCCAAGGAGCAAGGAGTATTTTTTTTTTAAATAAATAATTAAGTTAAAATAAAATTAACTGAATCACTTGCGGACCCGATTAACTATTTTACCCGCTTTAGATACGTTCTTGATTATTGTGATAAATTATGATGCCTCACCTGGTACTGTCTTCATTTTCAGCTGCTCTGGACGGCCGCGTGTGGCACGACTACGAGCTCAAGCCGCTCTCCTCTGCGTCGAGGGATCATCGTGTATGTACCTCGGCAACAAGCGCTCAAGTGTCTCACTCAAACTGAAATCAAAAGAAGGATCTATCGGTCATACAAGGAAAGATATTATAACAAAGATAAGATATACGAATATTAATCCAATTTCAAATATCGTCCCTAGTCCGCAATAATAAGCTATCTGCTTCCATGATTTCGTTGTAATAATGAGTCATTTGCTATTCAGGTAAACGCAATTATGAGCTGTAAATTGGTATAAAATAAAGCTCATTTTTGCCTTCGTTTATGCTACAATTTTATTATAGAAATAAATTCTTCGTTATATTAATATTTCTGTCAAAGAAGTGAATAATATGCAGTATTTTTTTTTTTTTTTTGCAAGAAAACAAGGGAAGGAAATGTTAGTCACAAATTATAGATGAAGGAGGGGAGATTGAGAGTACTACTTCATTCTGTAGTTAATTGGTGCACAATCTCTCTCCTATGAAATGACTATTGAAATGGAATTAGTTAAATTTGTAAAGACAAGTTAGCTTGATCACAGGCAAAGTGACATTATAATGCTGATATTATACCATTTAATTTATTTAAATATAAAATAATTGTTCGAAGATTGAAGATAATTTGATAATAATTCATGAATTTTAACAACTTTTTCAAATAATATTCTTTTGTAACGAATTAGAAGGATATTATTTGGTTATATTCATGTAGATAAGTTTTGTGGTTTTGTAAATAAAATATTAAATATCTTCAAAAATGTTAATGGGATATACATGCACAGGGTGTTTATAAAGTTTCTGACATTTTTAGGCGTCAATAAAAACTACAACGGCGAACATAAAACATACTTTTTATACATCAAATTGTATCTTGAATTTCTATAATTTCAAAACTTTTTACAGAAATTAAATTGATCTTATGGTTCTCGTCCAGTAAAAATTGGAACGAAAAAAGGGAGCTTTTTCGGGGTTTTCAGTCTCTTAAATCTTAATTTCCAGCCTTCAGGAAGCCGGCAATCACTGAAAATTTTAAAAATTAATATTGCTTATTCAGTGGCTCAGTTTTTAATATGGATTCACCTGAGGGCTTCTCTCACTTGTCTTCTTCATTGTTTTAGAGGGGGGTGGGGGAATTATGTATTGGACAAGGTGCTCAATACGCCAGTCACATTTTTTTTTATGGTTTTCTTCCAGAAAAAATAAGAACATAAAAGAAATCTTTTTCTTCATATCAGACTCTTAATTTTCACTTCCAACCGTCGTCAGCATGAGTATGACGATACCCCTTGAAATTGTTTTAATAAAATCTAACGTTTTCATGACTCAATTTTTGATTCAGTAACGTTAAGTGCTTCTCCCTGCTTCTCCACATGGGTGACATGGGCACTGTTGGTGGCCCAGCACTGATCGCGGCGCACCTCGAGGTAGCTCAAAATTTCTCGCATCATGATTGACTGAGGGACTGACTGGCCGATGTGATTCACAGATGCTTCAATGCAACACAATGTGGACTGGCGTATTGATTAAGCACCATGCTCAACACAACATAATTCCACAAAAAAAAAAAAGAAAAAAAAAAAAAAAAGAAAGAAAGAAAGAAAGGATGCGCTATAGGACAGGGGACTTTGAAAACGGCCTATGAAAACTTAATTAATAAGGGCGTTTACCTACTGGCCTTACTGCACACGATGCAAGACTAATGGCGCGCACTTCAACCAGTACTGCGGCACCAACAGTGCCATGCAATACTGAGAGAAGCCGGCCCTCAGGTGATTCCATATTAAAAAACTGAACAACCGAATCAGGAAGATTTAACCTAAAAAATTTCAGGGATTGTTGCCTTCCTGAAGGCTGGTAGTGAAGAGTTTGAGACTGAAAATCGCGAAAAAGCTCCCTTTTTTCGTTCATAATTTTACTGGACGAGAACCATAAGATCATTTTAATTTCTGTAAAAAGTTTTGAAATCATAGAAATTCAAGCTACAATTTCATGTATAAAAAGTATGCTGTATGTTTTATGTTCGCCTTTGTAGTTTTTATTAATGCCTAAAAATGTCAGAAACTTTATAAACACCTTGTATTATTGAAATTATTATTAAGAAATTAAATTCAAATTTTGATATTGTATACTTCAACAATTTTCTTTTTTAATTATAATATGAAATTCATATTTATAGCTTATTATCGCTTTATCTATAATTTTTAAAAACACTTTTAAGGCAAACCTATTTTATTGGTACATACAACTAATGTTATTATTATCAGCTTGGTTCCACTTTATTTGAAATCGTTATCAGCTGATAAGAGATACCTGCGTGCATGATAACACGCCTGCAAGTGCTGCTCAGCCGCCGTCGCCGCTGCCTTTTGATTATACCAATGTTATCATCATCACAATAGTGTTAGAAGGAAAAATTAGAGCTGATAGTGATATATTTGCATGGTGGCGGTGCATGCTAGTTAAAAATTTCCTTGTGTATTATCACGATGGAAAAAATACATAATTCTCTCCCTTTTCCCAATAGCTGTGTGAATTCGTTGTTATTTGTTATTTTTTTTTAAACCATTACAATTCCTAAACACACAGAAAATTTAATAAAATGTTAATGAAATTTATGGAAAAACATTTTGCACAATTTTTTTTTTTTTTTTTTTTTTTTCATTATATGTGCCTGCACAATAAACTATCGTACACAATAAATAAGTAAACAAACAGAAAAATGTAGGATTATATTTTTAAAAATACTATTGTTTCATAATACATAATACTGCTGTATAAAACAATTATTGTTTATCACATAATTTATTATGGAGATAATTTTAATTGTAATTACGCGTATATAATTATAATTACAATTAGAAAGTGGGGGTACAAGAAATCTGAAAATTAACATTTTTAAAGTTTTTTAATTTGAAATTGTTTAAACGTGCTTGCGTCTTTCACATCATTTTAATATCATTTGTATCAATTTTGAATTTGAAGCTTTGTCGACTACGTGAATGTTGGTCTGTCCGTAAATACACAATGATTATATTAATATAATCAATTATTAGATGAATCTTATGTTCCCTGTATTATATGAACATGTATAAGGTGCATGCGAGTTTTGATTATATTTAAATATTGTTTAGTTTCGAACAAGCTTATTTAAAAGGATTATTGTCACTAAGTCTTAGAAGATGGTGAATCACTCTGAAAATTATACTAAAGCTTCCTTTCTAGTTTTTGGGATATACAGGATACAAATAGTGAGAATATAATTGGAAATCTGGCGGCCATTAGTCAAATCAGCATCTTTTTCAAGTAAAAATTAATATCTCAAAATCTGAACAGAATAATTACTTTTTTCAGTTCAGAAAGTGAACAGTCATTTTGTTCTCTATGTTCTGATCTAAATTTTATATTTTTTACCATCAAAAAATAATTACATTAGTGACAATAATTCTTAACGATCGCAAAACTTCAAAAATGTTAAAAAAATATATAATGAAAGATTTACATTGTGACCCACATGCGCTACATCTATAATGTATCTAAGTTTCGTATGGTTGTGCGAAAAAATCCCATTTTAAAGGAAAAAAACAAAAAACGCGTAGCTGAAGTATTGTGAACCTCTGTTAAACACAAGACAAATATAAAAATTGGTCTCTTGGTTAATACAACCAAGATACCAATATTTTCTTCTTCTTTGTAAAACATGTAGTATCAATTAACATCAGCTAGATTACTTAGTATTCCACTCCATGCTACTTACTCCATGCTATTTTCCTATTAGAAAAAAAAAGCATAAAATAAACAATTGAAGGGAAGAACTTAACGCCCCTTTCGCTCCGTGAGAAAAGCATTGCACCGTTGGCGGGATTTTTTTTAGGACACTTTTAATAAGGTCAGGATGAATTGAGCCATACTTATTTTTCTCTACTTTTTTTCCCACAAAGTACTTTATTGTAAACTTGTTAAAAAATTTGAAGCGAGTAACAGATTTTTGAAAATATTTTTTTTTTTTCCATAAAATAGAATTGGTGCGCTTTAAAAAAAAATCCCTTGAACTGCTGTGACCATACTCTCCTCTTCGAAGGATTCTAGTAAAAAAGTTTTCGAGTGTTCAAAGTCAGTCAATATATATGGATATATATGGTCAATATCATTTAATTATACTGGATACTTTTTTATTGACCTTACATGTTTTTGCTCTAAATTCTCCAAAACAGTTCCTTTAATTGTAACTATAAATATTGATTTTTTTTTAATAAGTAATTATTCAATGATGTAAAAGAAAGTAAAATTTATTACCATATTATAATTAAATTATAGAACGTAATTGCTTACTATACTATAAAGGAATAAGAAATGAATATAAAATTAATGTATGGAGACTTATAATATAATATAATACTGTCATTAAAAACTGTTCCCCTGCTTTCACTCTCTCGTTCGCTCGCGCTTAGTTCTGATAGCGTGCACGAAAAAATTGAATTAAATTTACATCCCTCGCGTACGCCAAGGATCGTCTCTTTCTTTCCGCGCCCTGCCTGCCTGCCTGACTGTCCCTCCCCCTTCCCCCTGGGGTGGTGAGGCTCGCACTGCTACATCAGAGCTAGCGAGAGGTCATTACATATTCCAACCTCGCAGCACACCAGCCCCGCCCCGCCCTACCCGTAGCGTTCTCGTTAACTTTCACAAACTTTTTCATTTTTGAAAATATAAAAAAACAACTTCGAATATTCAATTGCTAAAATAAGAATATAAAAAGAAAAACAATTTTAAATAATATTATTCATAAAAGTTTGACATGAAGTTCTATTGAAATTTATCGAAGGATTATAAAAAAGAAAAAAAAATACAAGACTTATATTTAAAACTTAGGAAGATAAGAATGTTACTCTTTCATACTACATTTTGTTGTGGTCAAGCAATACATTATACACTTTTGGAATGGCTAGACACGATTCCTTGCCCATAAATTGCAGCTCCTTTGCTATCTGAACTGCAACGCTGCATCAATAAATCAGGCAGCTATAAGGTGAAACGTTTTCATGACCGTTCAGCTGCACATTGACACTTTGATCAAATAATTTTATTAAATATTAATATTGGATCTGATGTAATATCTAATTTAACTTACTTTTCCGTATTTTTCCTCGTAAACTCTTGAAATGAATTTATTTTTAGTTCACTTTTAAGCTGCAGCTATTACTTAAGCATGAAAAAAAAATTGCAGAAAATCTCTCAAACATAACAATAATAATTATTATGGAACTACTGGCATACAAAACAACATGGATCACATCAGAAATTAGAACAAGACTCTAAAGTAGTTGTATAAATTGTAAATAGTAAATAAACACACCGATTTCAACAGTTGTTGCATGGAATATTCTCATAATGGCCAAGGTATTATTTATTTAGCAACAGTTACAAAACGAAGGCACTAAATACAGTAAATACAACAAAGCTTTAACTTTATTGCATGGTAACTTGGATGTTTAAAACCTTAACTCAAACGGTATATATGTAAACGATTCACGAACGAGTTAAACAGACAGTTCATCCAAGTTTCTCACAAACCGCAGTTAGTGTCATTGCTTTAAAAGAACAATGTAAACGTGGTTAGTGAGAAAGCTAGATGACATCCTTCGTGAATTGCAGTCATATCCTCGATTCTTTAACTCAACCGATTAACCATTGAACCATTAACCATTGAAGGTTGAAACCATAACTCGAATTTTAATTGCTTTAAAGCCTTATTTCTAATTGGATTACCGATCGAGTTAAGGCTTTATACTGGCCTTCGAGGTTACTGTTAACCCTATATATGTTAGGAGACTAAGCGTCGTTTTTGAGCAACTAGCACTACTACGATGATGTACTCCGACTGAATTTTGTCACTTTTTGGCGGAGCAAACACGATTTTTGTAATAAGAGCCACTAATCTTTCATACTTCTATAATTTCATAACTTTATTGTGTGTATATTAAACGAAATTGAATCAAATGTTATAGAGAAACCAAAAACAAATTAACTTTTTATTTATACCTCTTTGCATATGTATGGTTCGAGAGGCAACAACAACAAAAAAAAGTAAAAAAACAACAAAACATCATGTAAAAGTGATATATGAATTTAAGGTTGGCAATATTAATGAAATGGTTGAACTCGCTGTTCAATTTTGTTCAAAAGGAGAGGACAAAATATTTTTCTTCTATTATATGAATGAAATTGTTTTTTATTAATTTTAATCAATAATAGGTGTGAGTCACGAAGGAGGTAAACACAAAAATAACAAGTTTCATCAGTAGCTATGCTCGCGGCTAGACGAGATTAGGTTCATATTATATCCAAATTCACTGATAAGTGATATTAATTGGGATTAATGAGAAACTCTGGTTATCTAATTTGTTAAGCCCAAAACTAGACTCTGTTAATTGTATGCCTTAACGTTAAGGCGGGTCACTGAGCCTAAAACGGCTTTGATGTTTAACTGTAAAGCCTGCAATAATTTTCATCAAAAAATGTTTAAAACAATTATATTGTATGTACATTTGACATGTTAATCTATACCATTTGCGCTGTCCTCCAATATTTTTAATACTCTATACAACACCCATCATTTGATGCAAAAATCTTAGGTATAATATTAGAAGAAAATAAGTCAATGTTAATTACTTGCACCTCAGCTCTCTATATATAATAATTATTATTTACGTGGGAAATCTTACGTAATGATATTGCTTTTAAATTGTAAATATTATATAAATAAAAAAGCAGTATGAATAAGGATTCAGGGATATACCCCCCTACCTCCCCCGTTATGGAAGCTTCCTTTTATATATATATATATATATATATATATATATATATATATATATATATATATATATATATATATATATATATATATATATATATATATATATATATATATATATTATAATGATAATAATAATTTTATTTCGAAGGCAAAGGTTGTACAAGACAACATACATCACGTCAAAATCTCAATCAATACACTAAAAAATAACAATAAATTGACACTATCACAACACAACATAATACTAACAGACAAAAAAAAACAATATTTCATATTAACGGTACAAAAAAAATTATCAGCTTACATATGTATTAAATTTTAATGTTAATTAATTTTAAGATTTTAGCTTAAACTATTCTCAGGTAACTTATTAGCAAAAAAACTTTTTACTGAATAAAACTCTTTATCAATCATCAACAATTTATATATAAGCTTTGATTTAAAAACAGAATCAGATTTAATGCTTTTTATGCATATATATATATTATATACACATACATACATACATACGCATATAATGTGTAATATAGACTTTATCAACACCTTTATTTTTTTTCAGATTTCGCATCAGTACCGTAGTTAATTGTTTCGTAACAAGTTTGCATGCAGTGTTATACGCTCGTAAGGCAGTTTGATGTGATAACAATTGTGGATCATTTGTGAATATCAAGTGACTTTATAGTTCCGTCGTCTAACTTCCTTCTTAAACAAAGGCGACGAGCGGAGGCGGAGGAGACTGAGGCAATATGAACCTTAGTTACATTTCCAGTGATTGCTGCTTGATGCTAACCAGCAAACACTGCATGCTGATAATAGACAAAGGCATTAATTAGCTTTAAAACGTTCTCAGTGAATGCAAATGTTTGAAATTAACTTTGAATTTTTTTTTTATATTATATTATTATATCTTACTTACAGTTAAATTATAGAATTTATGTATAAAAACTATCTACAAACTCCAAACTTGTGATTTTTATTATAAAGGAAATGAAATGCTGTCGTGAAAATTGAAACATATATGTGTTTATTTTAATTCATGATTAATAAAATTAAATACACTTTAACAATCTATAATATAGTAAATGACATTAAGACACTAAATAACATCTGATATATATTTATTGAAATAATGAGTGCAGTAATAAAAATATAAAATAATTAGCATATACTATGCAAAATATATTTAGTGATCTTAAAAAAATAAAACGATTAATATGAAACGCTATGCGCTATGAAAACTTGTTATATTAAGACCATGCAAGAAGTATCCACCAACACCTCGTTGTACTCACACTTTTACATCTATGTCACGTTGTTTGTGTATATGAAGCGTGCTGGTTAGCAGGCAGCAGCTGGCTTATACTGTACTGACCACACGTATATCGCGTACACACGCGGTTTCAACTGCGACAATCTGCGAAGGAAATTCAGTTGCACGCTGAATAAATACCATTCAAGGAGAGAAAGAGAAACAGAGAGTGATTTGAAAGCACGAGCGAGAGATAAGTAATACAGTACTATGGTGATAATACTGTGAACTTAGAGAGAGAGAGAGAGGATTGACAGAATGCATATCAAAAGCAACCGGATAGAGAGCAGAGTTGTGTATTTCCTGCGACACATTTAATTTTAATAATAAAAATAATAACGTAAGAAGAAAATTTTAGTACATAAATATATATAATATTATTAATTAAAACAAATAATTTATAAAAAAAGTTACTTACTATAAAATTAAGCTATGATAGCTTGGGGTACCGGTACGCGTGCAGATGCCGCAAGCACGAGTTCGATCTAATGTGGTGCGAGGGCGCCGCTACTGCTGTTACCACTGTGCCTATCTGTGTGGGTGCTAACACCACTGTGTGACACTGCTGTCTATGGGCAACAGTAGGGAGGGCGCTGCCGTCGCTACTGCTATACCGCCCGTCGTTGCCACCGCCCTCCTATGCCATGCTGTGTGTGTTGAAAATCAATGCCAACAACCCCCCTCTTTCCCTCCCTTGTTCATGGTTTCTATGGTTACGTACATGGCTATATAACCAGCTATCAGAAGAGCATGCGCTTTAATGGATACTATATCCATACATGCACTTTTTATTATTATGTATGTATATTATTAATCTAGATATATTACAATAGTTTTTTGTATAATATAAACAAATATTGCATACATCTATTTTTTATTAGAATTATCATAATTTAAAATCTCGTCTTTAACCATTATATAAAAGGTATAATATATATATATATATATATATATATATATATATATATATATATATATAATTATTATATTTGCTAGGTTCATATTAATATTTGCTCCTTTGCTCGCAACACTTCAAGTCTCATAAGTAACGTGATACATAGAATAAAGTAATAAAATTTTGTATTTTTACTCAATACTTAAAATTAGAGGGAAAAACTACTATTAAAATTTTCAGTTATAAACATTTATTTTTCTGTACAAATAATTTTACATATTTATAATTTACATATTTTTTTCCGTGTAAGCATATTTACAAAATTAAAAAATTTGTAGATTGAAATAATAAACAATAACTTGAATGACAAAATAAGCACCTCACTTGCTGTATAGGGTGCAATGTGAATTGTCGTCAATTTAAAACTGTAGACATATCTACGCAGGCGGGGTGACATGCGCGTACGTTTCATTTCAGTAGCAGCACTAAATTGCCAAATCCACGCGCTTTAATTCAAAACATATGAATGGCCTTCATTGGCTATTTTATAAAATAGAACGTTTCAATTTTCACTTCAATCTATTAAGGTGTGTATTAAGCATTTATTTTATTTCAAATGCCATATATTTAACACTTTTTCCAATCAGTATTGGGGAAAGTGTTAATTTTCACTACAAGTCTTAATACGAACCGGTTTATAAAAAAGAATAAAAATGTAAATTTGGAGATAGAGCTAGTTGATGATAATAATAACTTTTTTTATTATTGGTTATACAATACAAGTTTGGGAAAAAGAACACACAAATATTAAGTAAATGTGCACAATAATAATATCAAGCCAGTGATATATATATTAATTATATAGTCTTAGCTGCTAGACATAATTTATTATAACTTCACTTCTGAAGTCACTTCCCTTCCTTCGTTTATTAATCGTTAAGTGCATGTGCTGCAACGGTGGCCTAAATATAGGCGCTGGCCTCAGTATAATGGTTCTAGGTAAGGTGCTGATGGGCAAGGAAAAAAATATTGTTAACATATCGTCGTGGTAGCAGATGAAGTGCTAACTTTGTCAATCTTAAAGTGCAGCTATACTCGATTTGCAATGTATATAAAGTGATTCTCGTGCATTTATAATTAGTACATGAGACTGGCGGATACAATACCAGACAGTCATATTTTTTAAGATGCTTTTCTCGTTAATATGTAATCATAATTTTGCTGTTCGAGGAAAAATATTGTAGTTTGAAATTCTCAGAGCAGCATGGGCTGTGATATTATTCCTAAAATTTAAAAAAAAATTAATGGGGAATTCTCTTACAACTCAAATTTTAATTTAACTACTGTATTATGACAGAGGGTACATATAAACAATAAGTTTTACTTAAGTTTTAAGTTTTTTAAATCAAATTTGGGGACTCTGAGGGGATTATTAGAATAGGGGCAAAGTATGCAACCCGCGCGCAAACCTGAAAACTGTGACGTGAAAACTCCCTAGTTAACACACAACAACTGCCTGATATCGTAGTTTGAGCATCAAGGAGTGATTGGCTGTAAATTTTAGTAACACGATCGAAATCAGTGGGTTTTTCTACCCTATAGTATCAATAGTTTTGTTCCTAATATCAGTTTACTTTAAGAGTGATAATATAATCGAAAATATAAATTTATTGTAGGAAAAATTCGCCTGCTAGGCAGTTTCTACGTCACGTTTTGGCGCTAAATTCAGAAGAAGGAAGATTCTTAAAAAATTCCTATTTCTCCAATTTTGAAAATTGAAACCTTTTTTTTGGGGACATTTAGTTTCAGTTAAGGCTCTGAAAAAAAATTAAAATAAATATAGGAGAATTCCCCATTGTATTTACTAAATACAAACCGAAATGCATGTTCATTGATTAAATAAATTCCTTATATTATACAGTATAAAGACAGGCTCGTCGTTCATATGTAAAATACCTGCATGTAGTATAATATATATAATATGTTATTTGTTGTACTTTTTTTCCTTTTTTCAATGTGATCCTAAATAAGATATGCAAACACATTTTTTTCCCTTTTTATCAAGTTACACAAAGAAACAACGTTTAGTAATTTTATGGCATGTTATCAATTTCAATATACTGAGATTCCCTTGCTAGTAAAATTTAACTTTTTATGCCCCAAAAACATAACATTTAACTTTACATTTTCTGCTTTCTGTGCCGAAGCCAGAAAAAAATCGGGTTTTCGGGTTGAGATTATCATAAACAATGGGAGGAACAATTTCCAAATTCAATGAATTTTAACTTCTGCAATGGCCAATTAATTGACTTTATTAAATTATTTAATTTAAATAAATAAATCAAATAAATTAAATAAATTTTTAATTTATTTTTTAATTTATAACAATAATAATAATAATAAGGTTGGGAGTTAAAACCCAAATAATAATAATAATAATAATAATAATAATACCACTTTTATTTGGCACTGCTACTTGTTGTGCTGTTAAGTAAATTAGTAAAATACAGCTAGTTTAGTTAATTTATGTTAGTTATTAATTAATTGTTTTTATTTCTGTCTGAAAAGATTGAAACATTTTGCTGGCATATGTATCAGGACGTAGTAAACCACTTCAGCCCCTGTTAGAAGGCTGCATCCCAGAAATAACCCCGCAGTTCCTCCAATCGACACTACAATAAGAGCAAAAATCTATTAATGTAAAAAATAAAGCATGTTGTGAGACAGAAAATTTGGAAAAACCAACCAAAAGAAAGCTCGTATTTTTGACCGTGTGCGAGTTTTTCTATTACTATTTGTTCTCTCAAAATGACTCAAAATAAATGGTATATATATGTAAATATGTATATATATATATATATATATATATATATAAGCACATAGATACAATATTAAAGGTTAAAAAAATAACTAAATTTTAGTGCGTATATACATGGAGCTAAAACTGTGAGACAAACGATGTACACCTCCTCACAAAAAAAAAAAAACGCTACGCGTTATTCAACATTTGGCTAGTGCGTAAAAAAAAAAAAAAAAAAAAAAAACATAGCGTTCTAGAATTTCCTTTAGAGGTCGCTTTGAAAAAACATAACTTTAAGTACTTTTTGAAGATAAGTAAATTCTAGAGGTTCTAAGTAAATTTAATTGACCACTTTATTATTGTAACATTCGGTATCATATATCAGATTAATTGTGTGTTACACGACACTCTTGGTGAAGATTGATGTAATTAATAATAACCAATTAGGTCATTATAATAAAACAATTACTTTCACAATAAATTAAAAAAAACTGTTTCCTACCTCTAACTAACTAAACACACTAACCTGACCAAAGCAAATCTAAATCTAATTCACTGTCTGCACTGTCTAGCACACACAGCCCGGTCGGTCCCTAACTACTAACCTAAGCCCTATTGGCATATATATGTATGTTGCTGTTGCGGCAGGTCCACCGAAGAGATTACTGTACAGTACTGTCGCCTCTCGCCGTAAAGTCCTATACCTACCTCCTCACGGACCCCGCCACGTGAGAACGGAATACTATATATACAAACAACGTGCCTAGTGCTTGCTGCCATCCCGCTCTGCGTTAGCCTTCCAATGACAACATAGGTCAGCCCAGGAGGAACGATTTTAAGTCTGCATTGATAATTGAGAAATATTCTTAAATTATTAAAATTATTTTAAATATGGATTTTTAATATTCATAAAATATCACACAACACTGACATCACACTTCGTAATAAATAATTGGACTTAAGTAAAGGAAAAAAATAAATGCCAAAAACTTTAAATTGGCATGCATGCAGTACCTAGTAAATCACCAAATCCAAAGATCACATCCCGGCGCAGTCGTGTCTTGCTGTACTTCTCAATGGCCCAGCGAAATCTTATGTTGGACGGAATTGGAGCCCTCCTGTGAGAGATTAGTCATATGTAGAAATTTCAGACAACTTGTCATGTTTTAATTAATTTAAAATGCTGTTTGAATTATATAAAAACAAAGATTTTTGCGAAACACTAGATATAAAATAACAAATTGACTAGGAATCTAAAACTGTGATCTATACCCTAGTTGAAAAATTACAACTTCAACTCATCCTTTACACATCTAAACCTAACCTTTTTACTTCTAAAACGTATAACTGTATTTCCTCTTCGCTCAAAGTGAGGATGAAATGAAGACAATATTAAAAACATTTTATGCTCAAGAAGAAGAAAAAAACGTAAGATTCTCGACTTTGTCTCTCTAAAATGGTGCAAAATAGGAGGGAATTGGATTAAGAGAGAGCTTAAATAGCGAAAAAAAGATGACATTAAATTTATTTCAACTCGGGTAAAATAAACACTATATATTTTATTTTAAAATTCTAAAACTCTACTATAATGCTATTAAAAAAACAACAACAGATTTGAATAATAATTTAATTAATTTTAAAAGTTGCACAAGTTGTTTGCATGTATTTATTTCTTGAATTCAAGTAAGTGAATATGAATAGAAGCAAATAAATTTTTTAATTTGTCTTAATGTTTGGTTGTAAGTAGCATGCTCACCAGAAAAAGGTGACATCATTATCCAGCTGGTAGAAAGTGGTGTCGCACTGAGGCATGCACTGGCATTCGCCGCCGGCACGCAGCAATGCATCTGCTGGTGCACAAATTAGCACGACTCATGCACGTATGCTCCTAAACACTGACCAATGTATGTATGTGTACTACACTTTCTGCACTCATGTCCAAGTACTGGCGTGGATTCAAGGGGGTGGGGGGCGATCGTTACCCCCCCCCCAAAGGTCCCAAAATACATTGAAGGTGTTACCACCCCCCCATCGCCCCCCCCCCTCCAAAATTTAACATTGCGGAATAGGGCACTGCCCCCCCCCCCCCCCTCCCTCCCTTCCTCCTCAGAGCCGTGAGCTGGATCCGCCTCTGTCCAAGTACAGCCCTCACACCGGAAAATTTCAATTTTCCCGACTAACAAGTCGAGCGTCAATGTAAGTTGAGATCGACACGGCTACATTTTGGACAAGGAAATTTTCCAAAGTAATAATTGTCAAAATTTTACAAAAGCAAATCTAGTTAAGAAAATGTACGATATACTTAGGAGTTTAAAACATAATTATATACTAATTATTTGACTTGCATACATTTTATTATATAAAATTGAACCACCAAATTGTATTTATAATATGTATAGGTTAAAAAATAACTCCGGCAGCATAAACTTGAATATTATCGACTCAAAGGAAAATGACTGCATGACAATAAATACTATAAGGTCACCTGAATGTTCTGCAATGCAAATCAATCCTCGAAGATCGCATATGCCGCTGAGATCTGTAACAAATCCACAAAGAAAAATACAATAAAATATAATTACCAAAATTAAGAGATGAGACGTTTATATTAAAATAATTATATATTTTAGCTATCATCTAACGGTAAATAATTTAGATATTAGTTATTGGCAATTGAAATATTTGAAATATCTAATAGATAGGACTGAAATGCCAAGGGAAACATTGGTTAATTAATTAACTGTTTTACAGCTTAATATTGTAAGATTTATTAAGGAGCATGCATTTTTTTTTAAATAAAAATTATATGATATACTATAGGATTTATAGGATTTCATGAATATGTGAACGAGCATACAAATAACATATATTGATCACTTGGGGCGTTTAGTGATGAGGAAACAGTACACTGCATGGGCTATGTTGAAGTAATACGACACTCTGGTACTCATTACCATGAACCAAGTGGGTGTAAAAGTGCGGCTCGCAGGAGCAGAGGCGGCGAGCGAGGCGCGCGCGGCATTGCATCTCACACAAACCGACGCTGTAGGCTGTACTTGATGAGTGCTGGCCGATCACGTCACTAACAGTGTCCTCGTTGGCGAACAAACAGCGCCGCTGACGTGGACTCAAGGCGGGCAGCTCATCAGACGAGTAAATATTCAAGAATCTGTGACGACATTTCATTGCGCCTCAGAAAATTTCACACTTGTTGTTAATCACCATGCACTGTGCGTTATTCTTACGGCGCATGGTGATTAACAAGGCTGCAAGGGAAAAAATTTCGAGTCGATGACTGTACAAAAACAGACTTCGTAAAATGTATAATCATCAAGGCATAATTTGCTTCAGATATATACGATTTATGATTTTTTTGTTACCATCTTTCTACTGTATGAATTTCTGTAAATGCGACAGTACTGGTGATGTTGATTATTGTCTATATTACTGTATAGTACGTGTGATTAGTATGCATGCCTGTGTTTATACCGCATATAAATAGAGATTGATTTAGTTTCTTCAGGACTGATACACCAAGATCACACGTGGCATGACAGGCACGCTTACGTTACGTGTGTGCACTTTACCTGAACGTGGTGTCCCTCTCCTCGCGGTCAAGCACCGTGTACGCGCGACTTGTCGGCCCCGGAACCTCGTGACCAGAGTGTACGTAGTACTGTGATTAGGACCAGCCACGTCGTACGTACATGGAACCATGGAACACCATATGGAAAGTAATGCATGTAAATAATAAAAGTATAATAAAACTGTATTCAACATAAGTAAAAACATATAACATTTAATAAATTTACTCATGAAGGAGGCAAACTAACACAAAATAAAAATATTCGTTTTTAATCAAACAAGCATGTACATGTTATATTGATGTTAACCATTCTTGATTATTTTATTCTTATTACTTAATAAATGCAATTACTGAAATTCGTTTTCTGATAAATATTAAACTGAAGCAATTACTGTATTAATAAATGTATTAAATTTTGTAAATTATCTAATCTATCTATTAAATAACTTACACTAATAGCACGTTGTAAATTTTCCACTCTTCCATAGCACAGAGAGTTTAAGTAATTGCAGTGCAACATATTTGTTGTATTAATGACGCTTCTTGAGGAGATCCTGAAGAGAAGAAGAATGAAGAAATGGGTTAAGAGCGAATACTCGCTCCGAAAGCAGGTATTATACATTTATACAATTCGATCGTTTTAGATCATTATAATATATATTTTTAAATTTTTAATTATTGCAGTATTTATTTATTCTAGCTTTGGAACAAAAAGTTTCCCCATACTTTTGATCGCAGTTTCTAAATAGAACTATTTCTATGCAGGTATTATATTTCCAATTTTTTCATAATTTTGTTGCGTATTTTCTATTTTTTAATAAATTTTGACGTTTTTTAACGTAGACCATTGATCTTGAAGATTTTTCAATGCCATATTCACTTGGATCAAAAGTTGGGCACGGGTAATTGAATTGTGAGTATATTACCATTTAATTTTGTTGTTTACCGCTATCTTTAATATAGTTCTTGCACAAAAAATATATAATTTGTATTTTGTGACAGGGTCATGATATTTGACCAAATTTCAAAATTCGTTTTCTTCCGTCCTTTATTTGATTTCAGCCAAATGAATATTAAAACCTTTGTTATAATTTTATATAACATCACATTTTTTTAACCTGCCAACACTTTGCCTATAATACATGGTTTATATACAGTATATTATACTAGTCTAAGGAGAAAATTGCCGACAACACAACAGTAGATATATTTTGAAAGAAACACTGTTTGGAAATATTAAATGCATTAAAAAAACATTTACTAATGACTTATAATAAGAAAATTGGTCTGCACTCACGTGGTTGAGAGGAGCGGAGCTAAGACCGAGCCGTACGTGTAGCACAACCCCATCTCCAGAAACACGGCCTCGAACTGCAAGGGTGCATTGGCATCGAACACCACCAATTTACAGTTCGTCAAATCAAAGTTAACCTGAAATGAATGAAAGGTATAATATATATATTAAATAAATCAATACTACAAAATTCTATTAAATCACTCATATTCAGTAGGGGAAAAAATTAGTGTATAAATCTAATTAATTAACATATAGTTTCACTCACATCTAAAGCTAGCTGACGAAGATTTTTTCCATACAAATTTGAATCATTACTAAATCTCTTTATGTTATGTAAACTGTAATACGATAAATTAGCAACTGTTGACAAAAAGTCGAAATAGAACTGATACTGAGTAGAATCCTCCGTGACGTTCCATTCTCTGAAAAATAACACGTCAATGAATTAGTGTGACGCGTGAACGTCATTATGTCGTGAACCACCTTGCGATGACTTGTCTTGCCTTGTCCGAGTCCAGCTTGTCCTGGAAGCAGAGGGTGATGGCTGGGAAGCTGACGTTCCAATTACGGAAGTCTTTCTCCATGGAGACGACGGTAGGGTGCGCCAAGAAGCGGTGCCACGTGCCCGACATCAACACCGCAGCACCTCCTGCCGCTAAAAGCAGCGCCACGCACCAAAACACCCTACGACCGTAAAATCCAAATGACAGCGAAAAATTTAATAACCTTCCATAATATTAGAGATTGAATTAAATAACTAATTTGACCTTTCATGTTGCCGATTAATATATCTTTATTGTTATATATATCAATTCTTAAATTTGCACACATAAAAAAAATGTGTTAATTTCTTATGATGTGTGCAAATTTAAGAATTTAGATAGCATCTTTGCTTGATTGACATTAGGGAAAATTCCCTGTTACATACAGCAAGCTGATGCTGCCATCAATAAGGTATAATTCTTTTGACAATTTTGCTGTCATCAATTAAATTAATTGTAACATATTATTATATAACTATACATTATAACCAATGGAGTATCGACCTCAAATTTTTTTTATTGCAGAAATGGATAGAGGGTGCAAAGTTATGCTACCCTCATTTTTTTCAGATTTGTTACAGCCCTGGAAATATTTTTAAAAAATTTATGAAAGTCCTTTTTATGACGTCACGCGGCGGCAAGTCCTATCCTTTTCTTAAGGAGAGGCGTCTACTGACGTCACAAAAAGGACTTTCAATAATTTTTTAAAAATACTTCCAAGGCTGTAAAAAATCTGAAAAAAAAAAAAAAAAAAAAGGGGTAGAATAACTTTGCACCCTGTATCCACATTTCTGCAATAAGATAAATTGAGGTCGATACTCCATTATATAAATATATAAAATGAGAGCCGTATATCCTTCCGGAGAGGGTACGTATGAAATAAGCATGATTTTTGGATCCAGACATGTATCTACCTGATGGCTGGCTGTTGCATCACAGTTTATTAAGTATAATACTAACAATGGTAAGTAAAATTCATATTTTTGTACTTTTGTTTATTACTGTTAGATTGCAAAAAAAAAAAAAAAAAAAAAAAAAAAATGAAGCTTTTAAATGTTGTTTAATACATGATTATTGTCGTTATTGTTGGTTTAAAGTTTTTTACGATTTTCATCATTCCTGTATATGGCATTCTTCGTTTTTCAGGGTGTTATTTTTTATAACATATATATTGTACAAGTTTCTTATTTGTAGTGTTTAGACATTGTTTTCTGTTTATTGGAATGTCAAACATTCAATTTTAGGGACAATTCTTCATGTATTAAGCCGCTTAATAGTATTAAGCTATAATTGATATATCGAAATTTGTAGAAAGCTGCTGCTCTAAATGCAATGAATATAATTAAATAGTTGCATGCGAAAGTTCATTAATTACTTAAATTTACCTCTCTAAAATGTGACGGTTTGGAGCAACCAAATGCTGCATGCCGTGCAAGCTAGTGGTGTTGCAAAACTCCGAGCCGGTTTTGAAAAATAACAGACAGCGTCCTCGAGCTTCCTTAATAGAGCAAGCATGCTTCTTTATTTTCATCATGGCACACCATACAGCATACACCACTGACTAATTGTGATTCCTACTATGCAAATGCATTTTTATTACATGCTGCATTTAATTCCAAGCGTTTTTTTTATCGATATAAAATGCATTTGTTATCTAATATTTTTATCAACTGTAAACCTTTTTATTTAAATAGGGTTTTAGTATTACGTAACAGTCAATTTCAATGATCAAAGCTACTATGAGAACTGTTTCTTTTTTCAACATTAATTAATATACATGACTACATTATATATATATATATATATATATATATATATATTATATATATCATCTTTATAACATGCATTCAAAAGAAAATTTCAAACTCACGTGAAAAAGCTATAGCACCGCTGGGGTACGATCCCAGAACTTTGGTTTAATTGTCGGACCAGTGCGTTACCAATTACGCCACAGTACAGTGCTACTTCTCCACTCCACAGCCTAAGAATTCTACTTTTAAATGCTATGTAATTTTTGGCTGCAATCTGCTAATGAGTATTGACCTCAAATTTTTTTATTGCAGAAATGGATAGAGGGTGCAAAGTTATGCTACCCTGATTTTTTTCAGATTTTTTAGAGCCCGGGAACTATTTTTAAAAAATTATTGAAAGTTCTTTTTGTGACGTCACGAGACGCCGCTCCTTAAGAAAAAGATAGGACTTGCCACCGCGTGACTTCAAAAGGGACTTTAAATAATTTTTTAAAAATAGTTCCCGGTCTGTAAAAAATCTGGAAAAAATCAGAGTAGCATAACTTTTCACCTTCTCTTCATTTCTGCGATAAAAAAATTGAGGTCGATATTCCATTCGGCTTTTGGTGGTAACATATTTATAATATATATAGTATAATATACACACACCCACACTTCCTTATTTTTTAAATATTTCATCAAAATTTAATACAACACGCCTGTGTATAAAATATAATATCCCTATATGTATCGCAAATATAAATGTGGCATGCGCATGAGTTATTTTTAATTTATGTCTCATAAATGCGAGTTAATTAAAAAATATTACTAGAGGAGTTTAGGGTAAGATAACACGGATCAGTTGACCCAATGTTAAAATAATCCCACACATGAAAATTATGACAAAAATTTAAAATGTTTTCCTCTACATCCCCTCTCAGTAGCTAAAATATCAGGTATACAAATTCGAGCTACTTTTTTTAGTTATATTATGAATTTTTAAAGTTGACTTCTTTAACATGGAAAACTCAAACTTCCATGTTAAATTAGTAATCTTTAAAAATTCATTATAAATAAAAAAAAAAAAACTAGCTCGAATTTCTATACCTGATATTTTAGCCACTATAATAGGGAATGTTGAGGAGGATATTTTAATTTTTTTTTTCATAATTTTCATGTGTGGGATTTTTTTTAGCATTGGGTCAGCTGATCCGTGTTATCTTACCCTTAAAAATTCTTTTGTTTGCCCATGGTGAATCTATATTTTATACATATGCAAATTAACTGAATACAAGCTTTTGGGAGTAAGAGAATATCCATGCAGTGTTCGAAATTTAGCTAGCTGCTATATTGTGCCTTATTTACACATGGTTTATATATGTTATTAAATGCCCCCATGCCCGGCCATGGAGGAATTTTTCCATGATACCCCCGATCACTTATTTTATAGATTTATACTGATCAGCATTATCAATTATATGTAAATTATGCAATACCTTTGATCAAATTACTGCATGTCTATCTTTTGAGATTATACATAAAAAAACATCTGAAGAGCTTCTTGGTGAGCTGGTGTGAAGTTGACTCACCTAGTCTATACAGGTATACTATGTTACCAATTTTTTATGCAACCAATTAAGTTTTCAGTTTTTTTAATTATAGTCTGCGCGCGTCTCCATGATGCATATATATGTCATAATATATATAATATTGTATACTAAAAATATGTATTATTATATCAAATTAATTATATAATATAAAAAATCAATTGCCACACAGCTAGGGGAATCAAATGATTATTATGATCATTAATATAAATATTGATCGAAATATTTGACAAAATTCGCGAGTTTTAATTTTAATTACCCGCGCAACCCATGCGGTCGATCGATCATGCATGCATGGCACCATGCATATTTGCATCAATAATATCTTTTAATGTAAACCTTAATAAGCAAGAAATTTTTTTGAGAGGCAGAGATATACAGTATTATATACTGTATAGTGCCTAAAAATCATAGAGAAAATTTCGAAACAATTTAACGAACCGATTTTTTTTTAATTTTCAGCATAGGGTTTTCTCATGGAGAGACAAACTAAAAACTTAATTTAAAAAAATTGGCTCATCGTTAAATTAATTTTGTTTCGAAATCTTTATTATTTCTCTCTGTGGCTTTTAGCGTAGACCTCTGGTGCATATAGCCCTGCTGCTTAGTAGGAAGGCTATTGAAAATTGGGCGCGGTCAGGTTTTGGCCTTCCACCAGATGGGGGGGGGGGGGGGCTATGCATTTAGGCGGCAGGCGCGGATCCAGGAAAAAATTTCGAAGGGGCTGCCTCCAAAAGCCAATGTTAAAAAAAAATGAAGTGGGGGAAGTGCCTATATTGCCCATGTTACATTCAAATTCAAATTTCAGGGGGGGGGGGGGGGGGGCGATCACCCCCCCTCCCCAAAAAAAGTTCTTAAAATAAACTGAAGGTGATACCACCCCCCACCCACTCCAAATTTTAACATTGTGGGATAGGGCACCCCCCCCCCTTCCCCCAGAACCGCGAGCTGGATCCGCCACTGACTATATATATATATATATATATATATATATCAGAGACTCTACTCTCTGTATATAAAGTATACATATTATATATATATATATATATATATATATATATATATATATATATATATATATATATTAGTCTTTTATTAAACACAAAAAGTGTACATACAACATAGTATTATAAATATATATTCATTTATATATATAAATATTATTATATCTGCCTCTAAAAAAAATCAGAATGATTGTGAATTTGCTAAGGTTTACATTTTAATCAAAGGGACCTACGTCGTACAACTGATCGGCGTTATCTCTTCCTTAAAATAACAGCTGCCAACGTAATCCCCCGTGAACTCCTAATAATTATCGCTTAAATGCTCGAAATTAATCTTATCAGAATTCATGATGCATGGCCTCCTCCTCTGATCAAAATCAATTTGTCAAAGCAACGGCGTCCTTCAGGGAGGTCCATCCAGCCCAACTCTCTATAACTTTTTAACACACGATATCGTAGAATATCTGAAACAAATTTTTCTAAATGAAAAAGATGTGTATATTTTCTAGATGCCGATGATATTGCAATTATGTACAACGACCTTGCTAAGCTGCAGCTATATAGTCCTAAATAAAGTATATAGTTGATTGGTCTAAACTTAACGGCCTAACTATCAACGATACTAACGATAGTAAGACAAAAATTGTTAAGTTTAGAAAAGGAGGCCCACTCTGCATGTAAAAGTGACATAATTAATGTACTGCCAAGGTGAAAAAATCGAGTTTGTTAATATATAGCTTCAAGGGCGATCGGCATGTTTTCTCAAGATTCTCAGTGCATGGTTTTTTGGTCATTCTTTATATACCAATATTTAACCCAGTTTTTCATGTGAGTGATGAAAACTGTAAATACAAACTCTGCGGACAGATGTGTGAATTTAAACATGATATATAATACATCATATATATTCTTAACTGTCCACTGCGTAAACTTCATTCCCTGTTACACTAGATATATGCCTGTCAGACTACCTGAAAAATATTTGTACTATTTGATATAGTTCCTAAAATATATAAAAATAATTATATATCTGTATATTGTATATAACTGCATGTATCGCATAATTTATAAATGTTTCAAAATTGGAACTATAATAATTAAACTAATACTAATATTTATATGTACTGTATTGTTATTTTTATATTGATAGTATACGATAAAATATGTTTGTGTTTGTGGGGCAGCGTGGCGCAGTGCATTGACCGGTTCTCGTTAGATCACCGAAGTGAGGCTACGTCGAGCGTGGATAGTACTTGGATGTTGTCTTGCCAAAAATTTGGAACGAAATTCCATTTTTTATTAAACAATCAAAGGGTAAAATTGAACTCAAAACTAAAATAAAAAAATGGTTTATATCTTAATATTTTTTTGTTTTGTTGTTTTTTAATTAAAAGAACTATATCATGTGCATGTTTTTGCTGATTGTTAATTTTGTTGTATTTTTTCCGTTTTTAATTTTCTGCAAAGCTCACTATAATGTAAGATAATTTGTACACCAGCACCTACCCATAAGGCTTCCGGCCTTGGTAGGACTGTATTCTTTTTTTTCGCTAATAAAACTATTTAAAAAAAAAAAAGTAAAAAATACAATGCTCCCTCCCTGGGGTTAATTCGTCTCGCTTTCCACCCAGTGTAGTGATGCATTTGTGTGTGGTTCCCCAGGTTTTGGACATCGCTTTGGTCCATTGAGAAAAAGTAGAGGTGTCCGTCCTGGGTGAGGTTTTCCACGGTTCCCTCAGTATCTCACCTCAGTGAATGCTGGGACGTGTAACAGGCCGTGGCATATCCGTTCCCTACCTTATCCCTACCCATTATCCTCTGCCACGAGCTGTAAGCTCTTAGGGGTGTATCCTTGTATATATATATATATATATATATATATATATATATATATATATATATATATATATATATATATATATATATATATATATATATATATATATAATGTATGTACAATATAATCAATAATATTCTTTATATATTTTAGGGCATTATTATATATTTTATAATCTATTCTGTACACTGTCTTTGTGTTCAATAAATAATTTATATTATATAACAAAACGAACAAACAAATTAAAACAAAATTAAAGTAAAATAGAGTATCTATACCTTAATATATGCATATAACAAAACGAATAAACAAATTAAGGTAGAGATAATATGGATCAGCTGGCCCAATGCTAAAAAAATCCCATTCATAAAAATTATGAAAAAAATTTATAACGTTCTCCTTAACATACCTTATCAGTAGGTAAAATATCAGGTATACAAAAACGAGCTAGTTTTTGAGTTATTAATTTTTAAAGTTGACTAATTTAACATGGAAGTTTCGTTTCTCCATGTTAAATTAGTCAACTTTAAAAATTAATAACTCGAAAACTAGCTCGTTTTTGTATACCTGATATTTTACCTACTGATAGGGGATGTAGAGGAGAACATTTTAAATTTTTTTCATAATTTTTATGAATGGGATTTTTTTAGCATTGGGCCAGCTGATCCATATTATCCCTACCTTAAAACAAAATTAAAAAATAATTTAAAATATTGCTGGGCTTTTCGTTTTCAAGTGTTTTCGAGTGCTTCACTATTTCACCACCAAATAAAATTTGGGTGGCAGCACTTTACGAGTTGCTCCTCACCGTTTCCCGCCTTTTCAAAAACATTTTTATATTTTTATCAAAGAAGAAAGAAGCAAAGCTTGACCTGTTGCATATTTTCGTTATTTCGTGCAGATTTCACATAACAAATATGAATAATTATAAAGAAAACTTTGATGATGAATTGGAAGATCTCGAGGAGTATGAGGAGTCTGCAATGAAGAGGGAGAGAAGGGAAAATATGGAGGCATTGAATGCAATGGTAAGTGAAAGTGACAGCAACCCTATGCCGGCCATGCCTCTCGCGATCACATGGCCGTCATGGCATATTTAGATATTATTTCATTCTGCAAAATGTTAACTTTTTTTTTTTTTTTTTACATTTTTATGCTAACAGTGTGTTGGCATTTGGCAAGCCAATTTTAAAGTTGGAAGTTAATAATTGATTGATCCAAATTTATTATATGATAATTGGCGTTCAGCTTACGCCATATGCAGCTAGCAAAAGTATTCACTTCATTAAAATCAACAATTGTTTGCAATTTTCAATAGTAATGTTGTTTTTTTATGATTTTACTGTTTTATATTGAGGCAAAAAGTCACCAGAAAGTCGCGTGTAGATTTATTTTATAATTGTGGATGAAGGACACGATCCAACACGATGAATCATGTCCGCACTGCTATATGCATACCAGCGTTGCAGGAATGCGTCTTTGTCCGATGGAATGCGAAAATCATGGCCATGAATGAAGGTTGTGGCTTTAAATACACTGCTGGGAGCGTATCTTACGGCCTCGGATTGTATTGGGGCGAGAGTGATGACTTTTTTAATTAACACAAGTATATTCACTGAGTTAATTAAGGCTTAACCTGAGAAATTTGCACGAAAAATTCGCTAGCCACAACAGATTTTCTTCAAATTAATTTGGTGGACTTACAACAATCGTCAAATTAGCTCTGAATTTTTTCGGAATTTTTTAACCGTTGGTTTAATTATAATTAATTTATTTAAATGAGAATTTTGTATCCTTCCAATGTTAATTTTTTTTTATTTTTTTTTTTACAAGGATACACCCCTAAGAGCTTACAGCTCGCGGCGGGGTATACTGGGTAGGGATAAGGTAGGGAACGGATAGTGGCCACTGCCTGCATGCTTACGCGTCCCAGCATTCGCTGAGGTGAGACTGAGGGAACCGTGGAAAACCTCAGTCAGGACGGACACCTCTACTTTTTCTCAATGGACCTCATTTGTAAATTAGCATTGCAAAAAAACTATACAGCAGATTCTTTTACTTTTTTTTTTTTACTAAAACCTAATTTTTTAGGCTATTTTTCTGAATTGTTTTCATACAGTATATTTTGAACCGTGGCGATGATCGTTTCCTATATGTGATGAGAAATGTGGCAACATTCTCAAGGACTGATGTCACCACCCCCTCCTAAAAAATTATTCGCATTCCAATGCAAACAGTGTTGCCACTACAGCTACGCCTCTTGACCTTGACAGACAAATTCTCAGGTTATAGAGCTGATTACTGTTTATGTTTACGTGAGGCGGGAGAGGGGTTTCCCTATACAAACACATTGCGAAGGGGGCGCAGGAGGGAGGGAAAAGAAAAAGTTTGGGTAGGCCAGATTATACAGTGAGCATAGGCAAAACGACGAAAAAAAAATCGTAAAAAATACTTTTAACAGTTTTTTGGCGGTGAGATTTTTTTTATGAGTTTTATCGTGCACTGTTAAAGTATTATTGAAATATTTGAAGTTGATTTATTTTATTAAGTTAAGTAAAAAAAATATTTTACACTTTGTTTATATGCTAGTCCGTGCATTCTGGCCCTCCTCGCATGACGTCAGCGCAATCCCCTCTATACCTTAACTTTTGTATTGATGAGATGACGTCCTAAGTCTTTGTAATGGCACACACAGCAAAAGTCACGAGTTGTTGACTCAACCTCGATTAAAAGCCCTGGAAGTTAATAATAAAAGCTACAGGCCGGTCAGTCTGTATTGAAAAGTCACGACGCTGCTCTCACTGCTAGCTCTTTAAATTTGTAAATTATACATAGGCATTCAGTACAGTATGCATAGGCATGGAATGCGATTTGAATTTTTTTTTTTTTTTTTTTTATGATTTGATGGCCATTTCATTATATTTGAAATAGTTTTGTGCTTTCCCTGTATGTATCTTATGAGGATGACACTTTCAAAGAGGACATTGGTAATACAGTATAAATACAGTTACATACTGGACAGCAGCTTTCGTACACCCAGCGCCAAATCTAATGCGAAAATCTCGGGGAGTATGCCTCAAACTTTTAACGGCACAAGAAAGCAGGTGTCTCCTCAGATGGTCATAAAATAATAACTCAAAAAAAAAAACAAAAAAAAAACATAAACTGACTCTATTACTGCAGGGAAGGAGGCAGCGAAACTTGACAATAGACCGGATATTGATGGTTAATTAAGCATGGACCATCAATATTTGATCTTTTTTCTAGCTTCGCCGCTCCTTCCCCGCAGCAAAAGAGTTGTCAATATTTTGCCTGGAATATTGTTATTTTATGACCGCCTGGGTAGGCAGCTGCTTCTTTGGCCGTTCAAAGTTCTAGGCATACTCCCAGAGATTTTCGCATTAGATTTGGTGCTGGGTGTACGTGCTTACCGCATTCACTTTCTTTTTACGTGCAATACTGTATGCATGCACAGTATGCTAATGTAGTATGTTACTGTTCACTACGGTAATAAAATACATATTACAGTATATGACTATAATATACTGTAAATACCAGAGACCGGATGCTCGCATTTTTTTCGAGCATCCGTGGATGCGCATCAGGATGCTTTTTTATTTTTCGAGCATCCTGGAAGCGCATCTGGATGCTTTTAAATTTTTCGAGCATCCCGGATGCGCATCCAGATGCTTTTAAATTTTTACGAGCATCCCGCGGAAGCGCATCCAGATTTAACTTAAAGGGACACATGGGACAATGCAATCATGAATGCATAAAAAGTTTAAGTAAGATATGTTAATGCGAGTAATGAGTAAATTTCCATTTTCGGACCATCCCCCGAGTTTATAAAAATTAAATAAATATAGACAGCCGCAGGGCAATTGCACAGGCAACATCGCACTGAGCATGACTGGGCGGGAGGAGAGGGGAGTGAGTTCCATGGAAAAGAGGCAGCTGTGTTGTCTTTCGTGATTGCTGACGTCAGCAATCCACACTTTAGTTACTCGCTGGGCGTTTACCCTTAGACACTCGCTACCGTGCGGCATGTATTCACACTCAGTTAGTGGGTAACTTTTAAATAAAAAATACTTATTTTTATGGTCCCCTGTCCCTTTAAAATACTTAAATATTACTATATTGGTGTTATATTACGTAGTATATTATATTGTCCTTTTTTTATATTAATTTTATTTTTTTTCCCTTCCTTTTCTTTATATTTATTAATTATTTGAAAAAATCGAACTAAGCGATATTTATTTATTTAAAGAAAGATAGAAACACATGTAAAAAGATTTGTTGGGAAGGGAGATAGTTCAAACTTTTAGCCGTCATTGACCCAGCAAACAGAGAAAAATTTATTAAAACAATGCATTGCGTGTATATTAGGTTTGACTTGCCGCTCTATTTTAGAGAGAGAGGGGATTTTTTGGCTTGATCAGCTAGTTTTTGCTAACAAAATCATCACACAAATAATACATTTGGTGCGCCACTCTCTTTTTGCTAGCAAAAACTAGCTGATCACAGAGTGGCGCACCAAATGTATTATTTGTGTGACGATTTTGCTAGCAAAAACTAGCTGATTGAACCAAAAAATCCCTCTCTCTGTCTCTAAAACCGAGCGGCGAGTCAAACCTGATATACACGCAATGCGTTGTTTTAATTAATTTTTCTCTTTTTGCTGGGTCAATGACGGCTAAAAGCTCGAACTATCTCATTTTTCTTTATATTTATATAGTTTATAATTTATACATGACATCTTATATTGTATTAATTATACGTCGTAATCGTAGCGCCTGAATGCAACAAGACTAAAAATTAAAAATGGGTTAACATGCTGTTATGGTGTAATGGGCCCTTAAGTTTGACAATATTATATATGTATGTGTGTATATATATATATATATATATATATATATATATATATATATATATATATATATATATATATATATATATATAATTATATGTACTGTATATCTCATTTCCAACTTTTATACCAGCTAAGATCCTTAATTGTGGCTTTAATACTGAGTTTAATTAAATATTTATTTCTGTGTCACAGTATCAATCATGTTTTGGTGATGCTTTGGCTTTGAACAAAGAGGACGAAGCTTTAAAGATCCAACAACAAGAAGAAAGACGTGAACGAGTGAGGGAGCTTCGTCTTCAAAGAGAGCTTGAGAAGGATGCGGAGTTAGGAGACCAACCTCGCCGTTCCACCAGGCTCCACCCTAACGGAATAGAGTTTCAGCAGCTGCCTCCGTAAGTTATTAATAGTTTCAGTTTGTGAGAAGAAGCTGCCAAAGTTGCAGCCTTTCAAACCTTCGTTAATAATAATAAAAATTAATGCGGCAAATGTGGCTACGCCTCGGTGGCTCTTGAAAGGTTTATCTCTCTCAAAATCCTCTTAAACGAATCATACTCTCCGCTTCAACAACTTGTGCCTTCAACAAATTCCACTCTCTTATCGTCCTGTTAATGAAGGAATATTTTCCCGCATCACTTCTACTGCCGACAAACTCCAACTTCCAACTGTGATCATTTCTCCCAACACAAACACCTCTCTTAATACGAGAGCTCAACTCCCTCCAACCCTTACTATTTCTTGTTATTTTGTACATAACACCAATGTCTTCTTCTCTCCTCCAGTAACTCCCACCCCAACTTTTCAATCATGGCAGTCAAACTCTCAAATTCTTTTCTGACCTTCTTGCCATCCCGTACCAATTTCCACCTTCCCATACGCCCCATAACTCTCCTGGCTGCTCTTCTCTGCACCTCCTCCAATTCTTTTACCCCAGTTTATGTGTTAGTAGTGTAGTTTATGTGTGGCGGACCATGCTAATTTGCTGGTAATTTGTATGCTTTCAATGTTAACCAAAGCTCAATCGGAAACTAACTGCACAAATTTCGTGCCTGTTATGATGCCATATGTATGTCACTTTTTAATAAACGAACTACAGTACATCAAAAGTATACTGTAAGATTTGAAAGACTGTATACTGTATCGTCCCTAGTCTGGAATAATGAGCTATCTGCCTACCAGGATCTCGTTGCAATAATGAGCTATCTGCTATTTCAGGTGAGTGTGAAAATGAGCTTTATTTTATACTGATTTAAAGCTCATAATTTGCGCTCACCTGAAATAGCAGGTAGCTCATTATTGCAACGAGATCCTGGTAGGCAGATAGCTCATTATTACGGACAAGGGACGATATACTGTAGCTGTAATCCTTTTTTAGGAAAATTAATTTTCTTTCTGCAAAAAGTAATGGAATTTTCTTCGCTTCATGATATCTATTTAGGATACAGAAGAACTGATGTCACACGTGTCTCCTATAAAGATTGTATTGTATTTGAGAATAAGAGAGAAAGTTTGTGAAATCTGTACCCTAAATAGTCTACATACAGGCTTTATAGCTTTAAAAAATGGACATAAACTATTCAAATAAAAGTTCGCTATCTTTTTATAAAAGATAAGAAACTGGCCTTTAGTGAAAAGTAGATTTCAACAGTGTCACAGCAATTCTGTTTAACAGTGTTAAATGTGATTGCTCAAACTAACTTAATACAGCAAATCTTTAAAAAAATAAAGCTTTTACCATGCAGTGACAAAAACAAGTTACTGTGCAAGAAAATCTGGCAATCCTATTGTTAGATGTATACTGTAGTGCACTGATGCACTGACCTACAGTGTTGCCAGGTTTCTTTATTAGTTATACATTATGTGGCAACTTCGTGTCATTTGCTGTATGTAATTTAGTTTGAGCAACACTGTTAGTATTGTCATGGCACCACGAATATGTCTCTTGTTGCATTCATAATATGTATACACATGTATCTTATGTGACTTGTTTTTTACTGTCAACAGTAATTACAGGGAGTACGAGGATGACAGTGACAGTGAGGATGGGCGGGGAAAGAAGCGCCGCCGCTTGACCGTCAGTTTCCCATTCCAAAAGTGTGGCTTCAGTAAGTCCAGTGAACACAATCTGGAGCGTCTCAACACAGCCGGCAGAAAGTACAAGACCAGCGTCAAGAATGCAGATTACGAACTGGTGGACTGGTCGGTGAGTACACAGTAATAGTGAGGGGAGAAATGGTTGGGTGTTTCTCGGCGGGAAAGTTTTCTCCATAAACCACCATGTGAGAAAATTTTAATTTTTTTCTCAGTTATTATTAAAGCTATTAATTTGAAACCATCTCCAACCCCACATTTTGAGGTCTTCTGATAATGTATTAAGATTTTTTTTTTTTTACATAATTGGATAGGATGGTGGAACACCGCAAAATCAGCTGACTTGAAGTTCCTTTATAGGGAAAATTAGTGCTCCTCTTTCTCTCACCCACTGTAAATCATCCCTCATCTGTAGTAATGAGCAACCTGTTAAATCAGGTGAGTGCAATTATGAGCTTTTAGGTAAAACAGATAGCCCATTATTGCAGTTGATCATGGTAGGCTCATTAGTAGGCTAATTGTTGAGCTTTTAGGTAAAACAGATAGCTCATTATTGCATTTGATCATGGTAGGCTCATTATTCCGGACAAGAAGGGACGAAATGTCCTTCCTCCTCAATCCCTGTCACATTAAAATGTATTTTATCCCGGTGTTGTCTACGGAAGTGAAGTGAAATTTTTTTTTTTTTTTTTTTTTTTTACCTCTTGCATCTCTTTGTCCCTTAAAGCTTCAACAATCAATCAGGGCTAATATTTGTGCTATTTTCTTAACCTTACAACAGTTTTTATTATGTCTAAACTTTGTTTTCAGGTGTTCAAAAACCCGCCTGAGCACTTCGAAGGATTCTCACATCCCGACACAGAGCAGGTGACCAGACGTCAAGAAAGCCTGCAACGTATAATCAAGTTACTTCGTACACCTCGTCCCAACCAAATCGACCCCAAAGACATTACACAAAAAATGATTGATGGTATCCGCTATGAATCAACTGGAAAAAAGTACATTGCTGGTCAAGGAACGTGTTGTCATCAGTGCAGGTATGATTACCTCTATCTCTATTTTGTCCCTCGTCCAGAATAATAAGTTATCTACCCTGATGATTAAATGAAAGAATGAGCTATCTGCTCATAAGCAAATTATCAGTTCATTCGTGCATTCGTTTGTGGAGGCAGACAGCTTGTTATTTTGGACAAGCTGGATGTGTTTCTTACCTACTATTGATGGGGGACCTTTCATACTGCTAGATTACTTTTAAATATATTAAAGGATAGTTTCGTTATGGAATCTTACATTTGGGTAATTTTATGAAAAGCAAATTAAATTTTATTCAACTGGCTGCGGAATGTTGTATGACCATTTCTATAATATAGAGAACAATTTTATTGGTTTCAGAGAAGTGATTTAAGGTAGAGATAACACGCTCAATGTTAATAAAAATCCCATTCATAGAAATTATGAAAAAAAAAAAAAAATGTTCTCCTTTACATACCTTATCAGTAGGTAAAATATCAGGTATACAAAAACGAGCTAGTTTTCGAGTTATTAATTTTTAAAGTTTACTACATAATTTAATATGGAGAAATGGAACTTCCATGTTAAGTTAGTGAACTTAAAAAATCAATAACTCTAAAACTATCTCGTTTTTGTATACCTGATATTTTACCTACTGATAAGGTATGTAAAGGAGAACATTTTAATTTTTTTCATAATTTTCATTAATGGGATTTTTATTAACATTGGGCGTGTTATCTCTACCTTAAGGGCATGATTTGCAGGGTAAGAGTCATTATAGGAAGTTCAATAGCTAGTTCAATAGACTCCTCATAATAGTTACAGTTTCATTTAGCTGCTGAACCATCTATGACAATACTTTCCCTGGATAGTAAAGTGGGAGTCATTGTAAAAAGTTCAGTAGCCAGTTCAATGACTCTCCACTGAGCATTCAACTGGCTACTGAACTTTCAATGACAATGTCTTTCATACAACTGAGAATGTGGTTTATGCATTATATATATCGTAGTAATGTTCATGCACATGTAATTTGAGTTGACTGTTGTTTTGACTTTGTTTCCATTTGTTTTGTGTAGGCAGAAAACCATGGACCAAAAGTCCATCTGTCGTTGGCCCACATGCAGTGTAAAAGGAGGCTCTTTCTGTGGTTTCTGTCTCCTGAAACGCTATGGCGAGGATGTGAAGGAAGTCCTCAAGGATCCGGTAAGATCATTTTCTATAAATAATTAATAAAACTTTGAACTTTATGTACTGTTAAAATAACATTTTTTTTTTTTTTTTTTTCAACATTGGTTACTTGTATTCTGTGGTGAAAAGTTACTAAAATGAAAAAAAAAGAGAATTTGGTGTCAATGATTTTGCAATTTTTTTTACAATCTTTTGCCTGAAGTATTTTACAAGAACACTAAAATGCTATGAGAATAGGATGTAAACAAGTAAAAAAGTAAAAGTTTCAAAGCAGTTTAGACTTAAATAGCTTAAGATACATAGTAACATTACAATACCAATTTGCAGATAAGTAAAAATCTGAAAATAATGAAAAAAAAAAAAAAAAAAAAAATTTAAAAATTAATAAATTTAACATGGCAAATAAACTATCATTTTTCTGTTTGGAAATTCGTCATTTCATACAAAAACAACAACAACATATAAACAAAATACTGTAATTAGACAATTAGAAAACCAATATATATATATTTTTTTTTTCCCTCAGACGTGGATGTGCCCCAAGTGCCGTGGTTGTTGCAACTGTTCGATCTGCCGCAACAAGATGGGTCTACCCCCCACCGGCATCCTTGTTCCTTTTGTGGTCGGTGTGAATGGTTGCAAGAGCGTGTACCACCACCTGTGTCAAATTGAAGGAAGCGGCCTGCCCTGCAACCCATTCGTCAACATTCCAAACATCACCGTGTGCGTGAACCCTGGTGGCAAGCGCAACGAGGACATCATTCCAGTCAAGCCTAATGCATCCTGTGTTGACGTTGATGTGAAGGAGTTGAAGACCATGTTGGTGAGAATTGAACCAAAGATTTGAGACCGTCAGTTTCAAAACTGGATAAGTGACTCTTGCAATAACCATGCATGAATATTTTATCATTGATGAGCTCTTATCAGTATTGTAAACATCCAGTTTTGAAGCTCAAAATAATTTCAGGCTGTAAGTGTAAAAATATTATTCACTTTTTTTCTTCTCATTTTTCTCCTCCCGTCTCCAATACAACAAAGCTATGCTATGATGTCAGTTAAGTCGTAGGCTGGACAGAGAAATCCATACAAGTATCTTACTCCTAAGTATCACAGAGTTTTTATTTGTGACTTGTGGGGCAACTTAAGTATTTTTTTTTTTCTTTTTTCTTTTTTTTTTTCTAGTTTTTTAAAATGTTGAGTCACTTGAAACATAAATTGCTCCATTACCGGTATTTTAAATGTGTTTGTAAAGCTGTATTTTTGTATTGATTAGTGATTGACTGTATTTTGGAGCAATTGCCATAATATATCATAGATCATTTATGCCCATATAAAAATATTGTTAGAACTTATCAAAATCCTCTTCTTTTATTAACCATTTCTTACTAAACAAGTTTGAACATGTTGCAGGAGAGTCCTCGAGACTGGGAGAAGACCACGTTCTTCATCAACATTGTGGAAGGTGATGGTAAGTTGTTTTAACCTGACACAAGTAATATAATATAATGATGGTGAGTTAGTTTAGCCCAAGGATTTTGTATACTATGAATAGGTTGGGGCGCTATCATCAGTGAGGCAAGGTCGTGAGGAGGAAGTGGGTGGTGGCTACAATACTGAACAATGGGATGTCCACCATCTTACCATGGCAATGTGAAGCCAAAACAATACAGAAGGTTGCGCTCGGCGGCCATGATAACAATGGAATTTGGACTCAGCAGCTCTAATGGTATTGGTATAGGGCTAACCAGGGCAGTCTGCTACAGGCCGTCTTACCCCCCACCACTTTTTATTAGTCGTCCGACTGAGCGGCCGGTTTACATGCATTCTTACGGGAGAGAGACCTCACTTTGCGCCCGGATTATAGCGTTTTCACGGTATCTAGAGATTTGAAATTAAAAGTAAGTAAATGCTCATAGAGTCTAATATTGCTCAACAACTTCTTTTCACCCGCAAAAATAATATTAATACGTTTAAATATGACTTTTATAAACCGGACGACTAGTATAAAAAAAGTCTAAGCCCATTTCTAAAGCGATGACGTAGTATAGACTTAATATATATTTTGCATGACTGTGGAATTGGACTCTACCTTAATGTGAATATTTACATTATTTTAACATCAAATCAAGTTAATTTCTGTAATCAAAATATTTATGAAGGTTGATTTTCTGTTTATTTGTGGTTTTGATATTCTGTGACGTCATACTATATTACCAGACTTATAAGTTATAACTCAGTTCCCGCCTTGCGTTTTTCTCGATAAGTATGATATTTATCAAATAAATAAAAATAACAGTGTGTAGAAAAAAATAATTCATGGACATCAGACTACAATTTACTTTCATTTATCCACGTAAATATTTTAAAATAAATATTTTTTTAACACGGAGGACCCATTTACTTTTAAAAATCCGGACGACTAATATCAGTGAGATGACAGTCGAAAATCCATGTGAGACGGCCTGTAGGAGACTGCCCTGGGCTAACCTATCCATAGTATAAGATCCTTGTTTTAGCCTGCCACATGAAATATAATGTCATGTTTGTAATAGAAGCTTCAAGTGTTCCCCGTCAGGAAAATTTGCACTCAAAACCACAATGCTTGAAATTTTGTTTTTTTTTTTTTTCTCAGTAACTACTATTAAAACATTAATTTAAAACCATTTAGAGGTCTTCTGATTTTGAATTAAAACTTAATTTTCCTTTAAAATTTGCTTCAATGCCAAAAAGCAATTTTGAGATTTTTTTTTTTTTTTTCTTTTACGTAGGTTTAGATAGGACTGCAAAATGAGTTGACTTGAAGCCTCTGTGTATTCAGTCAACCTAGACAATAGACCATAATGGCCCGCTTTTTTTATGAGCTAAATCGAAAGAGGGTAAAGAATTATGATGCTATGATATTTTTGCGAATTTTTTGCAACCTCAAACATCTTTAATTTAATTATTATAATTTTAATTTTCAGTACTCCTTACCTGCTGGACATCCCTTACGTCATTACATTCTTTGACGCGATGTAGAGCAGCTTCCGTTAGTGTTTTTTTAACAGGTAATCATGGGTAAATTACGTAATTCCCGGCGTCACCTGGGCGCCGCGTAGTTTGAATACTTTGAATATGATTCGACGAACTTAAATATGCCCGTAACTTTATTATTAGAATCAATGCAGTGTATACTTGTAATATTCGAGTAAATTTTGAACTTAATTTACTTAAAAGCAGGGATCGGATGCAGATGCAAGATGCACACGGATGCGCAAAAATGGGCTTGCATCCGCATCCGTGCATCCCAGATGCACAGGGAAAAATGAATGCATCCGGATGCGCATCCCAGATGCACGGGAAAAAATGAATGCATCCGGATGCGCATCTCAGATGCATGAAAAATAAATTTGCATCCATTTAACACTTTTTTTTTCTCTTTTTTTATCAGGTTTTTTGCTAATGGCCTCTAAATAAATCTTTAACACAAGGCATTTTTTTAACATTTATTTGCCACTTGTCGTTTAAAATTGCAAGAAACAAAGTGTATTAACTATTATAAAAACCAAAGATCGGATGCAGATGCAAGATGCACACGGATGCGCAAAAATGGGCTTGCATCCGCATCCGTGCATCCCAGATGCACGGGAAAAAATTAATGCATCGGGATGCGCATCCCAGGTGCATGGAAAATAAATTTGCATCCGGATGCGCATCCCAGATGCATGAAAAATAAATATGCATCCGGATGCGCATCCATGGATGCACGAAAAATTAATTTGAATCCGGGTGCGCATCTTGGATGCACGAAAAAAACGCATGCATCTGGTCCCTGGTATAAAGTCACTGTCAAATAATGGACTTCAGAGACGTTTTGTAGTCTATTGGGGGAAGGAGGTTGGGGGGAATTTTTTTTTTGAGGGGGGGGGGCGGGGTAGATTGGGGGGATGCTAGATGAAGACCAATACAGCAGTTTAAAGAAAATTGAAACGTGGTAGAGCTCCGTGAAGTTATACGGAAGTTATTTATAGCATATTGATGTACATACAACAAAACCACGCCCCTTTTCCACTCAAAAATCCAAATTAAGTAAATTAATTTTTTTTTTTTATATTTTGGCCATTAAATGAACTTTGCCTACAGTTAGTACTATAATAAAGAGATATTTCAATCATTTAAACATCTTCTTTTACATTTACAAAGCAAACAAAAATCAAAATGTTGATAGAGCTCCTGCGGTTGTTTTTTTTTTAGGGAATTTTGAAAATTAATTTTAAGGGGCAACATTATAAAAACTGTTTGGTAACAAAAGTTGAAGTGGGTTATGGGTTTTGTTAGCTCAGCTGTTTATCTGTAAAAAATATTTCCAAAGATATTAATTATTTTTGAAATTATTATGGGTATTGGGCAAAAACCCGAATAACGGGGTCCCCTATGCTCGGATTTTAGGGGACTTTTTTTTGGGTGTTCAGACAGTATCAAGGGACGTTGGACGTTTGTGCCAAATTTCAGTTTTATACTAATTTCCCCGACCTCTCCCATAGTATTTTCTCTAAAACTCCTGGACTATTAAATGAGTTTTTTTATTCAAACATGATGTAAACCAAAGATTTCTAGCTTCGAAGCATTCTACTTCGTAGAATGTTTGTAATAATTATACTGAATGTTCTCTATCCTCGTTAATGCTATATAGTGCTTGTAATATTAAAATTTTGATGAAGAAACCAATAGTGATTTGTGCAAATATTAAATTACAGTTTCAATGAATGTTTAGTGTCAAAGTGAGCAATTTAAGTGCATTGGTTGCTGTTTGAAAAATTGTTATCGTCGATCGTGGCAGGTACGTCTTTTTTTTTTAGATTTCAAGGTATTTCTTATCACTTCAGAATTGTATTTTTTTTTTAATAGTTTTATTAGTGAAAAATAAGAATACAGTCCTACCAAGGCCGGAAGCCTTATGGGTAGGTGCTGGTGTACAAATTATGCCATAAATAATGGTTAGTTCGTATAATTTCCTAATCTGTTAAGTAAATCAAGTTCAAAATTTACTCAAATATTACAAGTGTACACTGCATTGATTCTAATAATAAAGTTACGGGCATATTTGAGTTCGTCGAATCATATTCAAAGTATTCAAACTACGCGGCGCCCAGGTGACGCCGGGAATTACGTAATTTACCCATGATTACCTGTTAAAAAAACACTAACGGAAGCTGCTCTACATCGCGTCAAAGAATGTAATGACGTAAGGGATGTCCAGCAGGTAAGGAGTACTGAAAATTAAAATTATAATAATTAAATTAAAGATGTTTGAGGTTGCAAAAAAATCACAGCATCATAATTTTTTACCCTCTTTCGATTTAGCTCATAAAAAAAGCGGGCCATTATGGTCTATTGTAATGACCTTCTTTGTTGGTAATTTTAAGACTGTTACTAGATTAATTAAGTATCAATACTACGTAATTAATGAATTTTAAGACTGTTAATAGATTAATTAAATATAAATACTACGTAATTAATGAATTTTAAGACAGTTATTAAAAATAAATACAGTACATAATGGAGTACCGACCTCAATTTTTTTATTGCAGAAATGGATAGAGGGTGCAAAGTTATGCTACTCTGATTTTTTTCAGATTTTTTAGAGCCCGGTAACTATTTTTTAAAAATTATTGAAAGTGCAGAAAAAGTGCCGCCTCTTGCCACCTCTCTTAATAAAAGATAGGACCCAAAAGGGACGTGGATTCGAACCCGACCTCGCCAAAACTTTTTAGCAATACTACCCGGTCCCTAAAAAATCTGAAAAAAATCAGAGTAACATAACTTTTCATCCTCTATCCAATGTTGAAAAACAAGTTCCGCCATTGGTAACCAAACCAACCAACCATTTCTGCTATAAAAAATTTTGAGGTCGATACTCCATTAATGAATCATTCATTGTGTTGTTTCAGGTGACGAAGTGATAAAAAAAAGCCAACTTCAGCAAGAAGGTACTCCCAGCACTCTAGATCAAGACCCTGGTGAAGGTTGCTCTTCCAGCTCAAATTTCATCTCCTACCCTTGCTCCTCTTCCAGCAAGAAAGGAATCCTCGGTGCTAAACCTCAAATCACCGATGACACAGGCAAAGGTTCTTCGTCTAGCAAGAATGAAAAGTTTACCCCAAAAGCCAACTCTGAAAAAAATGATAAGGATATTCTCCAGAACTTATTGAGTCCATCACAAGCTAGTATGATGAATGCTATGTTTATTGAACCAAATGAAATCTCTGACGAGGATGAGGAAGATTTTGTTGGTTTTCAAACGTCTCCAAATTCTCTCCAAATCTCCTCTTTGGAAGAAATACCCCCACAAGAGAAACCTGAAGATATGATGGAGGATGATGAAGAGTTGGAGACTTTGTCTCAGTGGGATCGTAAAGAAGCTCCGTTGCTCACAGATTGGAACATCTCGAGCGAGGAGTACAAACCTGTTCATGAAATTGAAAAACCCTTCTATGGATTCGAAGACATTGAGACCAGTGACGACGAATGAGATAGGTGCAAACAAGATGACACAGCTAGCAACAAGTATATACATACATCATTCATTCAACTCAAGCTCATATTAACAGTAACAATAGTGCAGTGAAACTAAAAGTTAATCTGGTGTGGACAAAATATTTAAGTCGGCTAAAAATAGCTAACTATTAAACTAATAGACTAACTGACACTACTCAATTCAGACTAGATACAGGCCACGACTATCTTGGATGCTATCAGAAAAAATTTAAAATCCAAGATAGCGATGTTTGTAAATTATGTAAAAATGAACCTCAAGACAAAGGGCATCTGTTCAGGTGCTCCATAATATTAAGAGAACTTGACTCGTTGCCTGGCAACATGAAGAGGGAAGGGAAAGAATCCTATCTCTATTGGCTTACTAGAAGCAAAATGGCTTAAAGTAGAGTGAGCGATTGCATTTTTTTTAATATTTTATTTTCTAAAAATAGTTTAAGCTGCCCTCTATTGAGAAATGAAAACCAAAAAATTCCATCTCAAATAGTTTCACCACAAAAAATTCCCAAAGTTGGTGTTTCGGAGGCCTTTGACGTGCAGCCTTGTGGAACATGAAACCGCGTTTTACTCCAACATTTTCTGAACTATGCTACCATTTAAAAAATACCTACGTAATCTATGATGAATTCTTTAATGGATTTTTAAATAAAAATTTTTTTTTACGGAGCCGTTTTTTCGGAAATAAATCTTTAAGTTTTTGCGGGTTAATTCCCATATGGATTTTCATGTTTTTTTTCCAAGAAAATGACCCCGTAATTTTTTTTTTTTTATTTGGAAATTCATTAAAGAATTCATCATAGATTACGTAAGTATTTTTTAAATGGTACCATAGTTCAGAAAAAGTTGGAGTAAAACGCGGTTTTATGTTCCATAAGGCTGCACGTTAAAGGCCTCCGAAACACCAACTTTGGGAATTTTTTGTGGTGAAACTATTTGAGATGGAATTTTTTGGTTTTCATTTCTCAATAGAGGGCAGCTTAAACTATTTTTAAAAAATAAAATATTAAAAAAAATGAACTCGCTCGCTCTACTTTAAACGCCAAAATGTGGGCATAAGAAAAAAAGAATAATTTTGACTGAGACTTAACACAATACATTTTTACTTATGTCCAATAATAAATCATAATGTACTTTTTGCTACACTTATTTTATGTTAAAGACTTTGATTTAATAAAATTTATTATTTCAGCAACCATTATATTATATACAGTTCAAATTAAGTTAAAAAGATCATATGTGTGGTTCTCTCTATAATTAGGGTAAAATTTATATAAAAGAATATGATAAATTGAGATTTTAAAATTAATTTAGTTTTAAAAAGCACCAGTGAACCAAATAATTATAATTCAATGGGGGACATTCACAAAGCACTTTAACCCCCAATTTAGTCCTGATTTTTAACTCTGGTGCTAAACTTGGTGCTAAGCTATGAGCTTAACATGGTTATCCCCTGATTTAGTACCATGTTTAGCACCAGGGTTAAAAATCGGGGCTAAAGTGGGGGTTAAAGTGCTTTGTGAATGTCCCCCATTGGGGGACATTCACAAAGCACTTTAACCCCCAATTTAGTCCTGATTTTTAACCCTGGTGCTAAACTTGGTGCTAAGCTATGAGCTTAACATAAATCCCCTGATTTAGTACCATGTTTAGCACCAGGGTTAAAAATCGGGGCTAAAGTGCTTTGTGAATGTCCCCCAATAAGTTTAGAAAATACAGAAAGTTGTGCTAGTGGTCTGTAATGTGATTCCAGAAAAGATATCGTCAACTTCGGATATATTGTTCAATTATTTTCAAATGGGAGCATACATGACCAAAATGTGTCAATTGCCCCAAAATACCAACCAATCAATAAAACGTTTTCATATGTTCGTCACTCCCAGGCAAACCCCGGTACAGTTCCTAATACAAAAGGCCACAGATGCCTCCTATCCTATCAATCCTTCAACTGTTGTCAATTTGGAATGCTTACACCACAATAGCAGAATATGCTGTAGTAAAAGCTAACATTTTGTTATGAAGAATAAAAGAAATATACAAAAAAATGGTTTTGTCATGATGGAAATCTAAAAATTCCTCACCATCATATAAATGAAATAAATGACTTCAGCTCTTATAGCTACTAATGTTTTATGTATTCATATAATGCTATTACATGTTCACATCACACAAAAGCTCAAGATTTGATGTTTTTGTAAGTTTCTATTAATAAAATCTTAATTTGACGAATATGTTCCGTCTTTATTTTATTATTCCTTTCCATTTTAAAATTTGTTTTATACTGTTTGTTACTGCATATATCTTTCAATTAAATAAATAATAGTAAAAGAATCTTTATTTTTATGTAGTATATTTTAACAACCTAGACGAAACATTTAAGGGTAAGGTAACGCCACCAATGTTAAAAAAAATCCCTCTCACAAAAATTCTGAAAAAAATTTAAAATGTTCTCCTCTACACCCCCTATCAGTAGCTAAAATATCAGGTATACAAATACGATCTAGTTTTTGAGTTATGAATTTTTAAAGTTGACCAATTTAACATGGGAGTTTCATTTCTCCATGTTAAAGTAGTCAACTTTAAAAATTTATAACTCAAAAACTAGATCGTATTTGTATACCTGATATTTTAGGTACTGATAGGGGGTATAGAGGAGAACATTTTAAATTTTTTTCAGAATTTTTGTGAGAGGGATTTTTTTTAGCATTGGTGGCGTTACCTTACCCTTAAGGGTATTAAGGTAACACGCCCAATGTTAAAAAAAATCCCACACATGAAAATTATGAAAATAAATAAATAAAATATTCTCCTCTAAATCCCCTATCAGTAGCTAAAATATCAGGTATATAAATTCGAGCTAGTCGTAGTGATCTTCAAATTAACTTTATTATAGGTAGACTTTACAACAGCTAGTCTTCTTATATTAAGACCAGAATTTTTTAACCACCGGATTATAACATATATTCATCAAATTTGGCGAAGAATTGCAATTAAGTCTCTCAGCGACTGCATGATGCTTCGATCGCTGATGAATGTCCTCGGCCAAATTTTATATAGTGTATTTAATTATTTCATAATTCGTCAGCAATTAAAAATTTCAGAAAAAGTAAAAAAAACTAAACAATTAAAGCTCATAAGATTAACACTGTTGTATATAAGTGGTTTAAGTCTACCTATAGTTATAATTTCCCCGGCCATGTTAAAAACTCTACCAATTCTCATGTTATTTAAGGATGAATCTCATCAGTTATAGGTTTGATATCTCACAATCGTAGCACCTGAAAACAACAAGACTTGCAGGCCGGGGGGACTTTTAGAACTCACCATCAATAGGTGGCATATACAAACTTTGAAGCAAATCTGTCTTTATCAGTTGTGTGAAAACTGGGGTGTATAGAAGTTTTTTAACATATATATTGCATGGCCTTAATGGACGAAAACCGGAAATGGAGCTGTTAATTGTAAGAAAACTGCAAGACTGAATTTGCTCAAACCACAGAGCATGTTTTAAAACTTAATTGCTTAATTATAATTAAGCAATTAAGTTTTAGAACATTCTCAATCTTTTTAAAATTTATTTTGATTCGTTTGCAGGGAAATATTCTTTGACTCCGAAGTAAAACTGAAGTAACCGAGATTAATCGTTAAGCCTTAATATTATAATTAACCTCTTTTAAGGGAAAGAGGTATTATTAACACGGATCAGCTGACCCAATTAAATGCTAAAAAAATCCCACACATGAAAATTATAAAGAAAAAAAATCTCCTCTACATCCCCTATATTATCAGTGATGCATGGCTAAAATATCAGGTACATAGAAATTCGAGCTAGTTTTTGAGTTATGAATTTTTAAAGTTAATTGGCTATAATTTAACATGAAAGTTTGAGTTTTCCATATGTTAAGATCGTTTTGAAACCAACTGCATACCTGCACTATATTATTAGCTATAGCTATCTACTGTAAAAATCCAATTGAATTATAAACTCAAGTTTCTGAGATTAACTGTCCAGAACAACTCTGGAATTTTGAGTTACAAAAATTGCTCAAAAGATGAATGGCGCTTCAGAAATTTGTTGAGAGTTTTTCTGGGTTATAATTGAATGAAACTTATTAATTCTTTTTACATTGGTTAGCGGTTCTTTTACTCTAGGACCTCAGATAGTTTCATAATAATTATACTGCAAAACAAACGAAAATAATTATTTACTTCCTAGACAATTCCAATAGATGGCAGTTACGGCCTCCCGCCCACCGTTAAATAAGATGTCAATTAACTTCAAAAATTTATAACTCAAAATCTAGCTCAAATTTGTATACCTGATATTTTAGCCACTGATAGGGGATATATGTAGAGGAGAACATTTTAAATTTTTGTCATAATTTTCATTTGTGGGATTTTTTTAGCATTGGGTCAGCTGATCCGTGTTACCTTACCCTTAATCTACATGGACATGAAATATCAAAATCAAAATTCTAGACAAACTCATGAACATGCAAGCTTAGGTGATCAATATTATTAATAATATTATAATGATCGAAATTTAATTGGAGATGATAAAAATAACAAAACTTTGAAACTGGGTGAGCTGATAGAGTGCATGTGAAAAAAGCTAGGTGGCTCGATATCATCACTCGCATTATACTCAATATATTAATATAATGCTATTAATTAGGTTAATTCAATTAATACATAATTACATTATATAATTATAATATAATAACATATATACAGCTATAGCATATTTTTCAACTTTATGCTCAACTTTCAAGATTTATTTTTTATTTTGATCTTTCAGGTGACCAACGTCTGTTTTCTGTTTACTAAAAACTATATTATATGTTATTGATTTTTTATATATAATTATATATATATATATATATATATATATATATATATATATATATATATATATATATATGTGTGTGTGTGTGTGTGATATTTATGATATCATGCAATATAACTACATGTGGGTTGTAATGGCTAGTGAAAATAAATACAAAATAATTGTTTAACAACATAATTGCTATATTTCAACAAAATCAGTACATTTTTCTGTTTATCTATTTTATATTGGAGGTTTATAGAATAAATTAAGTCAATAAAGTGGCAATGTTTGATGCAGTACCTAAATTCATTACTTTGATTTTTGCATATTATATATGGCAAAAGCCATCATATATTATATATGTCTACATATTATATAGTTGAGATGAAAATCAGGCAAAATCTGCATCAAGATTATTCCTAAGAAATGCCTCCATGTATATATATTTGGATATCCCTATGATTATAATATGTGAAATCTAGAAGACATTACATACTTTGACATTACAGACTTCACTATAAGTTTATAAGTTTATTACTGTATAAAACGTTCTCATCTTACACTCATCAATCATCAGTCTTTCACATGATATCAAACATTTACTCCTTTTTTTTTTTTTTTTTTTTTTTTTCCTTTTGCAGTTGTATCAGAAAATAAAATTGTTTTAAGACATAATAATATGTATATGACTATTATACCCCTTGAGAAATTTTATAAATTCAATTATATAATAAAATATATTATATGCAGTAGTTATATGACAATAGTGGTTATAATGTCAATTGCAATGATTTCATGACGGTTATTTAAAAAAATATTTCTTTCTCATACATTTTATATTTATTTTTTTACTGCATGATGATGACTACCATATGCTATGAAAACTACTGGAGTGCTAGCACAGTTTGTCCAAGCAGTCTATAAACTAGTAAATAATAATATATATAAAAAAAAGTCTGCGTGTGTGATATTTTATGTCTTGGCTAAAGTGTGCTAGCACGTTTCCAGCATTTCCAATCAAAAGTTATTGTCTTGTACTATAATTATGATATTAAAGGAGTTGCTGGTGTAAAATGCAGTTTTGTATACCGGAACGTAAAAGGTTTGCATTACGCCGTTAGACTGGACACTGCTTTCTTCGCAGCATCATCAAGGTTGGTTGCCGAACGGATAGGAAGGCCAGAATCTGCTAAAATCTTCTTAGCTTCTGTTACATTTGTACCTGAAATTTAAAAATAATAATAATAACACTCCAACCTTTATATAATTAATTTTATGCAAAGAGCCTATCATGTGTAAAGCTGTCTCAGAGATTAAGAATAAATCATGAAAGAGAATATAAAAAAATGTATGTAATAAAGTAATATCAAAAATAATAAAAAGATAGCATGATCAATGAGAACCAAGTCCTACAATAATAAAGGCACAACATACTATCCCACTTTTAATAATTATATAACTACCATGTTGCTTCTAATGCTTACAATCATTATTTTTATTTATTTATTTATTTTCAAATTAAATATACATTAAATAGCCAGTCTAAAAAAAATTACACGCTTCTAAGTCCTTATCACTTAACCTCAATGTTGTATATGCACAAAAAAGTTATCTTAACTTGTTAAGAAAGTTAGAGAATACTGTAAATCATGCAATCATCAGAAATTCATAATTGGTATGACATCCAACACACTTTGAACTTAAAATAATAAAAACCTTAACAATATAATGTAGATGTTGGAACTATAGACACTGTCTTGTCTGATTAAGACAATGCAATACAGTCTCAAACAAAAAATTCAAATGGAACATTCCTAATCTGCGGTGACAGGACAATTCGCTACTAGACAATTCGTCCCCGGAAAATTCGAAGCCAGACAATTCGTTACCTAGACAATTCGCTACCTGGACAGTTTGCTACTTGGACACTTTGTTACCGATTGACAATTGGCTATATGATGTATATACCGAGGAAATATTCGCCACTTTTTTAATTCTTTTTTCATTATTTAGTTATTTATTTATTTTTAAATTTTCGTTATAGTACTGAAATTCTTAATTCCTCCAGACTTTTAACTGCTTTATAATTTATGATATTAATCAATTAAAACACTATGTTCTGTGCTCAATATCATATATATAATAATAATAATAATAATTAATATATTAATTATATATTATTCTTATTATTAATTAATAATATATTCTTAATTAATGTATATTTTAACTCTGTGACAATTAACAGTACCTAACTTTTATGTGAAATAATAAATAATATTATGTAATTCATATATTAGAATTTTTTGACTGTGACAACTATAATAAGTGTCATTTTAAATAAACAATCTTACAATGTTAAATTTGTATATGAGTAAATTTTATTTTTATTTTTTTTCCCTTCTACTCTCGTAGCTATACTTTTCGAATGTTATAATAAAAAATGTAGCCGCATGTTAATTTGAGGGGAAAGAAACATAAGTCATTTCAACTTGCAGGTATTAAATGTTGCGAGTCGCTAATTAATTATCCCCTTAATGAATTGTCCTTGGTAACAAAGTGTCCAAGTAGCGAACTGTCCAGGTAGCAAATTGTCTAGGTAACGAATTGTCCGGGTACAAATTTTCCGGGGATGAATTTTCCGGGGACGAATTGTCCGAGGACGAATTTTCCGGGGACGAATTGGCTAGTAGCAAATTGTCCTAGAACCCTAATTTGCACACTATTTGATTGAGCAATATTAACCATCTATAAATCAAATTTAATACACAAAAAATACAAACCTTCAAGACGTACGACAAGAGGAATGGTGAGACTCATGTTGCGGCAAGCATTTACAATCCCATTGGCAATGGTAGCACAATTCACTATTCCACCGAACACATTCACTAAGATGGCTTTTACATTGCTATCTGAAATCAGAACATTTACATACTTAGAATTATACATAATTTTTACATATTACAAGAAAAGTTTAAAAAACTAAAGACAGATTCGAAGCACAGGAGCTTTACAGCATAATTATATTCTGTATTGACTGACGAAGTAAAAATTGAAGAGGTGCTCACATTGCAGACACTATGGGGTAAAACATAAAGAAAAAAAATTACCACTTTATTTGTAACATTCAGTATCGTATATCAGATTAATGGACAACATACATGAAAAAAATTTATTGCAGAAATGAATAGAGGGTACCAAATTATGCTACTCTGAATTTTTTCAGATTTTTTTGAGACCCAGAACTATTTTTAAATAATTATTGAAAGTGCGGCCACGCCCCCTGGAGGTGTCAATAGGCGTCCAGTCTCTATCCTTTTTACTAAGAATTCAGAGGTGCCAACTGAAATCACAGGACTTTCAATAATTATTTAAAAATAGTTCCGGGTCTCAAAAAAATCTGAAAAAATTCAGAGTTGCATAATTTGGTACCCTCTATTCATTTCTGTAATAAAATTTTTTCATGTATGTTGTCCAATCCATTGTGTTTTACATGATATCTTGGTGAGGATTGATGTAATTAATAATAACCAATTAGGTCATTACAATAAGACAATTACTACACCCCTCTCACAATAAAAAAAAAAAAGTGTTTCCTACCTATAACTAAACACTCTAATCTGACCTTAGCAAATCTAAACCTAATTCTAACATTTCTAACTAACACTATTTATTACAACACAGATACACATCTGATTTTTTCTTAACTACAGAACTACATCTGCAAGTAAACTGTCTAATACACACAGCCCGGTCAGTCCCTAACTACTAACCTAATCCCTATGGGCATATGTATGTTGCTGTTGCGGCAGGTCCACCGAAGAGGCTACTGTCGCCTCTCGCCATACGGTCCTACCTACCTCCTCACGGACCCCGCCACGTGAGAACGGAATACTACAAACAACGTGCCTAGTGCTTGCTGCTATCCTGCTCTGCGTTAGCCCCCCAATGACAACAAGGTCAGCCCAGGAGGAACGATTCTAAGTCTGCAGTGTCGCTGCAGCATGACTCTGCAGACGCCTCTGGTATTGCTGCCTATGGTTAGTTAGGTTCATTGGCTGACGTTGCCGATCAATTAACTAACTACCTAATACGAGATCATACAATCAAGCCGGTCGTCAAATTTCAAGTTCGAGGCTTCTGAAATGTTAGAGCATGATGGTCGGAGTCTTCACCACAACAGCAAGAGGCAAGTGAGCATTTCGGCTATTAATGAAAGCTTGGGTTGTGGCAAGCATATCATTACATTATAGATCTTTCTTTGTAAATAGATATTATCCAAATTTTGGTAAATAAATAATAATTAATTATAAAATGGATCACACCATGGGGAAAAAAAGAATAAAAAAGTGAGTAACGTGATTAAAATATTACAAATATGTTTCAATGCATTAAAAATATTACTTTTTTTTTCCACTCTTCACTTAAAGGTTCTATGTATCCGCCATAACAGGCAAGTTTTTGATATTTTTGCTCAGTTTCTTATTGTTTAAGTACTTTAAGTGATCAGACCCTAACTTTTTTTAAGCAACAATTTAATATAAAATACAGAAAGCTTTTGCCAGACCATTGTAGGCTCTATGTTAAAATGTGTCGCCAACTTTTAGACAAGTTCTGTACACACTTCACAGACATCACTAGTATCGCTACCTTCGTAGCAGCTGGCGCAGCAAATCAAACAATGAATTTTTTTTTACAAAGACTCCCCGTGGCGGGCAAAACACATGGGGATTTTTTCTATTTTTTGACACTAAAACCAGGGACCGGATGCTCGCATTTTTTTCGAGCATCCGTGGATGCGCATCAGGATGCTTTTTTTATTTTTCTAGCATCCTGGAAGCGCATCTGGATGCTTTTAAATTTTTCGAGCATCCCGGATGCGCATCCAGATGCTGTTAAATTTTTACGAGCATCCCACGGATGCTCATCCAGATTTAACTTAAAATACTTAAATATTACTATATTGGTGTTATATTACGTAATATATTATATTGTCTTTTTTTTTTAAATTTTATATTAATTTTTTTCCCCCTTTTCCTTTCCTTTTCTTTATATTTATATAGTTTATAATTTATATTATATCACAATCGTAGCACCCGAATGCAACAAGACTTGCAGGGGACTTAGAACTAACCATCAACAGGTGGCACACAAATTTTGAAGCAAATTTTTCTTATCATAGAAGTTTAACATTGGCCTTATGGACGAAAACCGGAAATGGAGCTGTTGTGAGAAAACTGCAAGACAAAACATTCTTGATTTTTTAAAATTTATTTCATTCAATTCGTTTGCAGGGAGATATTCTTTGACTCCAAAAGTAACTAAGATTAATCGTTAATAACTCTTAAGGGTAAGGTAACGCCACCAATGTTAAAAAAAATCCCTCTCACAAAAATTCTGAAAAAAATTTAAAATGTTCTCCTCTACACCCCCTATCAGTAGCTAAAATATCAGGTATACAAATACGATCTAGTTTTTGAGTTATGAATTTTTAAAGTTGACCAATTTAACATGGGAGTTTCATTTCTCCATGTTAAAGTAGTCAACTTTAAAAATTTATAACTCAAAAACTAGATCGTATTTGTATACCTGATATTTTAGGTACTGATAGGGGGTATAGAGGAGAACATTTTAAATTTTTTTCAGAATTTTTGTGAGAGGGATTTTTTTTAACATTGGTGGCGTTACCTTACCCTTAAAATTTACACTGGTTCTGGATGCTTTCTTTTCTTTTTCGAGCATCCGTGGATGCGCATCTGGATGCTTTTAAATTTTTGAAGCATCCTGGATGCGCATCCAGATGCTTTTAAATTTTTCGAGCATCCCTTATGCTCGGATGCGGATGCTCTCTATTTTTTGAGCATCCGAGAGCATTTGGCATCCGCATCAGGATGCACATCCGGTCCCTGACTAAAACACATTGTTTTGCATTTAAGTGACATCTTCATTGCGTGTACAAAACTAAATTCTTGGCGAAAAATACTCTTCATAAGCCCTACAATTATATGTATTATATATTATATTATATGCTTTTGCTTATAATATACATATTAACAATTTCCGTATGTATGATGATTACTATTATTTTTTTAAGAGGCAACCTGTTACATTTTATCAGGAAGTATAACTATCTTTTGTAAGCTCATATGAACTTTTGAATAAAGTTAATTTGATTAATAAACACATTAGAAAATGAGTCAAGAGAGCTATGTTAGTATTGTACCTGATGTGAGAATGTTGAATGCATGGAACACTTGGTCCTCCTTCACAGCCCCACCCACGTCCAGGAAGTTAGCCGGCTCTCCACCATGCAGCTTGATGATGTCCATCGTTGCCATAGCCAGTCCAGCTCCATTCACTGCAAGAAAAAGAACACCAAACTAATCAATTTGTTTTACTGGCTTTATTTTTAATTTATATACTTCAAAATTTACTAACAAATGCAAAATTTTAAAGACTCTGTAAGAAAAAGGTACAGTAAACAAAATACGCTTAAGAATGTCAATGAAAGTTTTGGTTGGAGTCAGTTAGTTGCATGACGCAACTCTTTAAACAAGAATGAGAAAGGGTTAATTTGATTGTGATAATGTGCTCAGACAATTAAAGTGTTGAGATTGTTGTCGCCCCGACAACAAATAGCTACAACAAAAATTTACATTCCTTTTTTATTTTAAGAAATTTATTTTTAATGAAGTTTAGTGTACAAATAGGTAATACTCCAACAGCAACCCATCAGTATATTTAAAAGGATCAGCTAGAAAAAAATAAATCACCGAATATGTTCTCGTTGGTTAAAGTTATACAAGTTCATATTGCTTAAAAATTCTAGTTTCCTCATAACCAGCTTCTAGGTGTATTGTAGGCTACTGTAGCATATATTTAAATATTATTAATATAACTGAAAGCCCAGCGATCAATTGGGCTTAAAGCCATATTCACTACAAAATCCAACCTTAACCTGCATTTGTTTATAAACCTGCTTGATTGTCAGGTCCTCCATTATATACTTATATATTAAAAAAAAAGGTGAAGGTGAGATACACATCAGGATGGTTAGAACATTAACCCTGTTTTGTTCCATTGTCTAGCAGTTTTTGCTATTTGAAGCATGGTGAGCTCAAAACTTTTTTAGGAATGGCAGACTCTTCTAACAATTCTTTGCATTCCATATCGTCCATTGGAGCTTTAGCACCAGCTTCTGAAGCAAGGATAATGTTCCAACTGTCTCGTACTGTACTGTCTAATGTATTACCAAGACAACCGATGTTGCCAGACATTCCAATGTAGTTGAGGTTGTATTTTGCTGCCTCGTGCTCCCTGGGGTCCACCTCAGACGCATCTTCCAGTGAGAAGATCTCCTTCTGCCTGAACTTGGCATTGTCATCAAAGCCAATCTTGGCATCGACGGACACGACTTGTTGGTCGTCCGTCTCCACCAGAGGGTTGATCTCGAGCTGCAGGGCGTCCACCTTGAGGAACAGCTGCCATAGCTTCTGGATCTCAGATGCGGCCTGCATAAATGAAACAAGCTCATCATGCACATATTCCCTTTAAACATTTAAAATACAGAATAATGAGAGAATCTTGAGTAATTCCAGTTAGCAAGCAAATACATAAATAAATTAGCAGTTCATTATCTTAATTAATTGTAAAATTTTATCCTAATTAAATTATAATATACAGTATATTTTTCTTTTTTAATACAACCATTGGCATTGAAAATTAGAGGCAAATCAGGGTTGCAAAGTTTAAGTTTGAATTTTATTATTATTAAATTTTTTCATCACAATTTTTGTGTTTACACATCATATCATATACCACAAGTTAGAGCCATCTTATCAGCAACTATATGAACATTTAAAGTTAGCAACAGAGTTTCAACTTATAAAGCTGCAAGTCTGAGAAGATCACCACAGATCCACCAAAAAGCTACAGGTAAGAAAAATTCACATTCTTCAACATGTTCACACAATGGCCAACAAGAGAGCTATGGTTTAAAGAATTGCGAGGGCGTTCTGTACATAAATTTACATCTCTTTACCTTTGTCTTTAAGCTGCCATGGAACTGAAGGAACTCTGCAACATTTAGAGCCATTTCATCCGTAACGCCTTCATAAATGTCTATGGGGAGGGTCTGGATGAGATGGGGGGTCTTTTTGGCCACTTCCTCAATGTCAGTACCTCCTGCAGGGGAGGCAATCAGCACAGGCCCATTGTGTTGCCTGTAACACATCAAGATATAATAATTTAAATCAAGATTTATCACATTTTTATTTCCTCCTTTTCTTACACCATTATGTGCATACAGTACGCATTTAGCTCAAAATCCTGTTTCATTTATTTAGTAAATTAAACCATATACATAGTTTAACATAGCTGATAGGCCTGTTTAAATCCAACAGTTTCATTTTTAGTTGACATTATGATGTTGTAATTATTATCAAGTATTTTATATGAGAACTAAATTAAAAATTTTAAATTTTGCACAGAATTTAAGTGCAGCAATTGCAAATGTTGGACAGTAGTTCTTTCCTCTCATGCATGATGGTGAAAACAAATTAGGCAACCTCCTGAATATTAAAGGAGGGGAACCGCTTCAGCTTTTATAATTTTAATGTTTCATAAATAATGTCAAAATTACTTGTGCACCAAAAAAATAGTCACCACCCTCCTCCTTCTACCAGTACAGCAGCTGACATTTAAAAAGCGCGCCGAAGAAAATTGGGGCATATGACGTCAAGATCAACGATTGGTTGCGCTTGACCTATCATGGCGCTTTACGTCATAAGCCCCAATTTTCTTTGGCGCACTTTTTGAAAATCAACTGCTGAAATGGTGGAAGGAGGAGGGTGGTGACTATTTTTTGGTGTACAAGTAAGTTTGACATTATTTATAAAACATTAATAATATAAAAGCTGAAGCGGTTCCCCTCCTTTAAGCAGAAAAAAATGCAGGTCCCCAAAAGAGAAAAGAGCACACGACATAAAATTAGAATGAAAACCAAGCTAGTTGCCTGTAACTTCACTTTTCCTTCTTTTTTTAAGAAGGACATAATTCCACAATTTTAGATTGGTTCACTCAAAATAAAACATTAATAACTAAGACTAGCAGTACCTGTCCATTAGAATGCACAAATAGGTCTCTCTTTTGATATTCACAGATTCAGCTATCATCACTTTCTTCACCAAAATGCCTTCCTTTGGAGTTTGCTTGGTAATCAGATTGTGGCCCACCATTTTTTCCACTATTGGTAAAATCTCTGAAGCCCTGAGGAAAGAGGGAGAAATTTTAATCCAACAATATTAAGTACATAAATGCAACCCTGTATTATTATTATTAATTTGTTAAGGGTAAGGTAACACAGATCAGCTGATTGATGTGGTCCCATTTGATTAATATTTAAACCTTAGCAGACACAAATATTCTGAAATTTTTTTTAGAAACAAATTTTAGTAAAAGCTATAGAAAAAATTTCAAATTTAAGCAATTATAGAAGCCGATTTTTTTAAATTAATTTTTAGTTTGGCTCTTCATGGGAAGACCCTATGCTAAAAATTAAAAAAAAATTAATTAAAAAAAAAAATCGTCTCGAATGATAGTTTCAAATTTTTTTCTGTGGCTCTAAGTTTATCTGTCCCTAAAGAAAATTTCATAATTTTTGTGTGTCTGCTAAGGTTCACATGTTAATCAAATGGGACTAGATGGATCAGCAGATCCGTGTTACCTTACTCTTAAGTCCAATGGTTAATGCCTACAACCCTGCTCCACAGTTTACAGGTTAAAATAAATATGAGAATGCCAATGAAAAATCCTTTCTTACATCAATATACACATATTTTATTTCAAAAATTTAGAAAAAAAAAAATAAATTATAAAATTATTGTTTCTCTAATTATTTGCAGCAGCTATAGGAAGTTCTCTCATCATTAAAATTTAATGTTCATAGTCACAGCACCCCTGTTGTGTTCATTGCTGGTGAAGCTATTTGTTGTCAAACCATATATATGTATATATGTATATATATATATATATATATATATATATATATATATATATATATATATATATATATATATATATATATATATATATATATATATATATATATATGTATATAAATACATACATAACATGACGCCATATCCCTTTACGGGGTAAGCCAGCAGCATGATTACCTCGGCCGTCTACAAATTGCCCTCCAAAGCACTCAATTCTTGCATACTCCACTTGCTTTAGAAATACGCATAACACTCTTTTGCCTTTTGCACTCTCTATTACACTGTGTACTTTTAACACTTCTGTTCTTCAAACATTCTGCAATCACATGCACCCATCCAAACCTTTTTAGGTCTACCTAATCCTTTAATGCTTTGTACAGTACCTTTAAACACCTGTTTTGCAATTCGTTCAACACCCATTCTCTCAACACACATATATATATATATATATATTAAGGTATAACCTGAGAATTTGCCTGTCAAGGTCAAGAGGCGTGGCTATAGTGGCAACACTGTTTGCATTGGAATGCGCATAAATTTTTAGGAGGGGGTGGTGACAACAGTCCTTGAGAACGTTGCCACATTTCTCATCACATATAGGTAACGATCATCGCCACGGTTCAAAATATATGAAAACAATTCAGAAAAATAGTCTAAAAAATTAGGTTTTAGTAAAAAAAAAAAGTAAAAGAATCTGTTGTATAGTTTTTTTGCAATGCTAATTAACAAATTTAACATTGGAAGGATACAAAATTCTCATTTAAATAAATTAATTATAATTAAACCAACGGTTAAAAAATTCCGAAAAAATTCAGAGCTAATTTGACGATTGTTGTGAGTCCACCAAATTAATTTGAAGAAAATCTGTTGTAGCGAATTTTTCGTCCAAATTTCTCAGGTTAAGCCTTAAATTACTGCACTCTGCAGGACAATTTGTGTCTACTATCTTTGCTACCTAGCTATTATGATTACAACTAAATGCAGATAAAATTCAGAGAATTTGCAGCCCACACACAATGGAGTTTTGTCCTCAATTTTTTTTTTTTTATTGCAGAAATGGATAGAGGGTGAAAAGTTTTGCTACCCTGATTTTTTTCAGATATTTTAGAGCCCGGGAAGTATTTTTAAAAAATTATTGAAAGTCTTATTTGTGACGTCACGCGGCGTCAAGTCCTATCTTTTTCTTAAAGAGCGGCGTCTTGTGACGTCACAAAAAGAACTTTCAATAATTTTTTAAAAATACTTCCCGGGCTCTAAAAAATCTGAAAAAAATCAAGGTAGCATAACTTTGCACCCTCTATCCATTTCTGCAATAAAAAAAAATTGAGGTCAATACTCCATTTAAATAATGCTAACTTTTGATGCAAGTTTTTTTACCATTTTCTCAAATAAATGTAAATTTAAATCTAATTAAGTTCAATAAAAATAACATACATTTATATATATACAGTACATATATTTCTGGAAGAAAAACTACAGAAAAAATGCTATGAAGTTTTTTAATAAAGCAAGAACTAAAGCACAAAGGAATAGTTATAAAATACTGCATTAGCTAATAACTTTTGCATACTTACTCTTTTGTGATATGAACACCTCCTTTAAAGCCATTATCAAAATGACCAAGACCTCTGCCTCCAGCCAGTATTTGTGCTTTGATCACATATTCCTTTACACCTGAAGAACATGTCATTAAATTATTTTCCTATACAATTATATACAATCACTTAGCTACTTACGGAAAACACTTGCTATTTTCTTGGTCTCTGTGGCGTTTTCTACGATTTTGAATTTTTGAACACAAACATTGTGCTTTTCTAGGAGATTTTTACTCTGGTATTCCATAAGATTGAGCTTTCTGATTGGAAGATTTGCAGCCTACAATAATTAAGGAAAACAGTATTAAGAGGTCTGTATCCACAAAAAAGGGGGAAATAATATTGAGGCAACATTAGGTAATGGTAACGAAAGCCAACCTTAATTAAACTTCCAAGCTACATACAGTAAACAGTTATTAGAATTTAAGTTACCATACTGTGGAGAGTTGGCATACCAATAAAAAAAAATAATAATAACAATAAAAATCATCAGCAATTAAATTACAACTTGTTGAAGGAGTGTTTAGTCTGTAAGAACAATACTTAATTACACACTAGGAATTCACATTATTTCATCAAGGCGTCCTACAAATTCAGTGTCCTATTTTTTTTTTTTTTTTTTTTTTTTTTTTTTTTTTTTTTTTTTTGTTACCTTTTGAGACTGAAAAATTATATTCTGGAATGTAAGGTTGGAGGTCCTCAGGCTGGATCTCCATATTGCTGCCACTGCAAAAACACCATCAAAATTAGTGGTGAAAGATTGAAAGATGATAAATAAATAATAATTTATAGTAATTAATAACCAGTTTTCATTTTTTTTAATATTATGTATTTTGCAATGCATAAGAGGCTTTTCAAAAGTAGTTCTCAGTACATTGATGCTGTAATAATTATATTTAGTAGATAGCTCATTATTCTGGAAGAGTGGCAGAACTTTGGCAATTTAATACAGTAATTATTTATTGACACGTGAAGCCACAAGATGAAAAACAATTTTCTAGTAAGAGACATTTTCTTTATATCTTACATTGACAACAATCTTAGCCTTCAATAATCAATATAATTTTGCATCTCGATGTCTCGTATACAGTATATGGTTGTCAGAAAATGAGAAATTTCTTGTTTCACTACGACTTCTACAGTTTGTTTATTTCAATTCTTTTCATTACTGTAATTGATGGATCTATTGCAACCAACAGCGAAAAGGGCAGGCAGGCCATTATGTGGGAAGAAGTCAAGAGTACTAACAATGCAGTGATGTTAATGACAAAATGAAGAAAGAACTGATTTTCTAACCGACAATAGATCCATTGATTTAAAATTTTCACATAAACAAACTGCACACAAACTTAATATCAATATCATAATATCATAAAGACAGCTAGGTCATGTATTGACATCTGGTGAATTACATCAGGGTATGTCTGTGAGTGGTATAATAAAGTGCACGGGGGGGAGGGGGGGGGGGGGGGGGGGGGGGTCGCATGCCGATTTTTGGTGTCTTATGAGGTCAATAACATTCAATTGCGTCACACCATACAGTACTGTATAACATGTTTATTTTAATAAAATATATCAAGGATGCCACAGCAAAAATGACTAAAAACGCCCTGCACCATAAAAAGCATGTATACCAGATGCACGTAATATATACTTGGATGCAGTTCTCGTTAATGTAGTTCACCTTTTTTCGTCAAATCGATTTAATCATTTTTTGCTGCAGCATCATTGTTATATATCTACTAAACATTGTATGATCATTTTTATCTTTTTGCCGAGAGTAAAAGAGTTGGGAGTTGGGAGTCATATTTTCCTTTTTATCAATTGAAACATTTGGCATCAATGCAATGCCATTGACAAAGGCAAAATATAATTTTCAGTACATACTACATTTTGCTACCAAATGTAAACCATTGAACACATTTTCCTTGACTTGCTTTAAGGCTCGTTTAAATTTGAGTGAATTGCCACGATAATTTCTTATAATAGAGAGGTATGGCTCACACTATCGTTAGGAACATAACTTCCTTACCTTGGGACAGCTCAAAACGTTAACCCTGCCTGATTTGCTGGAGCTGCAGCCAGGCGCGCATCCAGAGGGGTCGCTGGAGGGGCTGCACCCTCCAATTAACCCACCGAAAACATGGGCAAAATAGGTATTTCCCCCACTCCAACTTTTTGTTTTGCCATGGAGCTTACGGAGACAGCCCCCCCCCCCCCCCCTTGGATCTGCACCTGACTGTACTCTGTATGTACTGGTGGCCCTGTCTAAAAGGCACAGTAGGGCGCAGTTGGGCACAGTTGCCCTTCACAGTTGGACTAAATGGGACTCCCATTTAGTTACAGTTCGCTCTCAAAATTCACATGTTAATTCAACTTGGTTCAACTGTACATCCCATTTGAGACCAGCCACAAGGGGATTATGAACTAGGCTGCCAAGTTCAAATAACATTGGAAAAAGTCGTGAATATTGAACTGGGTAGCTAACTGTGCCCAACTGTGCCTTTGAGTCAGGGGGGGGACTTAAAAGTATCTATACACAGGCCTTATGGGTGACATAATAAACAACACTTAATTTAATTGGCATCAAGGTATTAATGATAAGAAAAGAAATGCAGCGAATGATCTTCACTCCACAAATTCAATACACATCGTTGCGGATATGATGTATGTATGTATGTTAACAACGAGACACATTAAGTCCCCCGTTAGTACCATTAAATTTGTCTATCGCAGAAAGGGACAGGGTTTACGGAAGAGACCTTATATTTTCAGCATATTGCCGCTTTTTATTGCTACTTGTATGCATATGTATTAATGTATAAAGCGGCAATACATGCTGAAGATATAAGGTCTCTTCGTAAACCCTGCCCACAGTGTATCATATGCATATATATGCATACACTTTCTGCACCCGATCAATACTTGGACATAAGGTCCATTAGGTGCAGAAAGTGTATGTATTATATTATTATACACTAGACAGTGTTTATGAACAGACCATGATATATTTTCAGCACATTGCCGCCCACTTTATATTTTGACACTTGGTTTATTCATAATAATAATATGTATGCATACCAGCATACCGGTATGAATACTGTACTCACTGGCAAGCAACTTTTTACGTTCAATGACTGCTTGGTCGATCCACTAACTCAAAGTCAATACAGTATGTATATCAATAAATATATTTAATTCAATGGCAATTTAAGCAACTTTCGTTTAACATTGAATTTACATATAAGATGTCTTCAATTACAGTCCCTACTAGGTTCTAGTTATGTTGAGTGCAGCTTGACATTACGTATTATTTCTCTTATGCAGTACAAAGAAAAAATCTTGATAAGCAACTTACTGTTCACTTGGGTTAGAGGTCACAAGTCACAACTCGCAACTTGTTTATGTGGAGATGAGGGCAAAGTTCTGTCGGTCCTTCGAGGGTTTGGAAAGTAGCTGAATGAACTGAAGGGAAGCAAATATGTTGGAGACAAAATGACAAGTATGAACGTAATAATATAAAACTAATTTACAGAATGAAAGAGTAATAAATTTAATGAGACTATAATATAATCACCAAGTCGTTATCTCTCTGAGAGACTGTGCGGTTACTCGGACTCGGTGGACATTGTTAGATACACGATACACGGCACCCTCGTCTCGAATCGGGACAAGGGAGTTTTTCGCGCTTGCGCACTACAGAGCACTCGGGACACGGCAATTTATTAAGCCGTGTTCATATACATAATATTGTTTTATTATCATTTTCTATTGTTCTGTTATTCTGTAACTATTATATATGTTTTGTATGTATGTTTTATGTGTTCTATTGTAATGTTTTTCTATAATGTATGTTTCTAGTGCTGTTAATATGTACACTTTCTGTGTTTAATAAAAGACTAATAATATACATAATATACATATACGATAATATTATATATCAGGACCATATAAATATGTTAAGGGTAAGATAACGCCACCAATGTTAAAAAAAATCCCTCACACGAAAATTATGAAAAAAAATTAAAATGTTCTCCCGAGAATTAAATAGCTAGGCGGTTGTAGGGCCGCCGGCACATATATAAAAGCACCAACATTTTCTCCAAGATAACGCGATTGCGTACGTTTGATTAGAAATTCGTCTTAACAGAGCTATGATAGGTTACCTCCGTCACCAATTTTCCTGCCAATTAAGAGAATAAATATCTTAAATCAAACTCCGTTCATTAAACTATATATTTTTATAAATATGGTTATATATTTGGTTTAAATATAAACCATTACAAATGTATAAACTTTATTTTTTTCATGCCGCTTCACTGCTGATAGCCTCTATTAAGGGTAAGATAAAACACGAACAATCGATTCTTGTAGTCCCATTTGATTAACATGTAAACCTTAGCAACCTCATAATAATGGAGTACCGACCTCAAATTTTTTTATTGCAGAAATGGATAGAGGGTGCAAAAATATGCTACTCTGATTTTTTTTTTTTTTTTCATATTTTTTAGGGACCGGGAAGTATTGCTAAAAAGTTTTGGCGAGGTCGGGTTCGAATCCACGTCCCTTTTGGGTCCTATCTTTTATTAAGAGATTCGAGGCGGCAAGAGGCGGCACCTTTTCTGCACTTTCAATAATTTTTTAAAAATACTTTCCGCGCGGTGTCTGAAAAATCTGAAAAAATTCAGATCAGTAGCATATTTTTGTACCCTCTATCCATTTCTGCAAAAAAAAAGTTTTGAGGTCGGTACTCCATTCTGAATTTTTTTTGAGGGACAGTTCTTTATAATTAGCACCAAAAATATGTGGAAGAAATTTCAAAACAATCGGACGATCCAATTTTTTTAAATAAATTTTTTAAATATTCAGTATAGGCCCGGGCTTTTCCCATGGAGACCTAAACTAAACTATATTTTCTGAATGAGGTCTTCCCCAGGCTGCTTGATTGGATGTGACTTTCTTACATCGTGAGCTCCCAGGTCCCCTAGCTTTATATATATATATATATATATATAATATATATATATATATATATATAATATATATATATATATATATATATATATATATATATATATATATATAATTATATATTTGTCGTAAAAGTTTCAAATATATACGTACAAAGTGAATTATGTGAATAATATATAACATATATCATTCTAATGTATCATTATTCTGTATCATTATATGTTTTGCACGGCATACGGAAGCTTCGAAGTTGCTGGAGTTTTCAGCAGATATAGCAAATTCAATGTTATATGTTCCGTAACTGGTGTACGGTTTACGGAAATTTTTAGCTGCATACAAAAGTGCATCCAACTGCATCATAATTTCAAATACGCATGCACGAAAAAGTTTCCGTATGTGGGGCCCAAGGATTTTAAAATCCTTGGTGGGGCCCGTGTCCGGTTATTGTATGTGGAGGAACGTCCGCGTATTTCGTTATAAGTGCGTTGTTTTTTTATTTCTCTTCGGATTGGTCAGCCTTGACGTAGTTAAATTTGCAAGTGCTTGAAAAATAAAAATAAATTGATCATGAACCACAGACCAGGCAGTCTGATAAATATAATAAATTTTACTAATTATTGATAACTATTATGATAATGATATATGATTTTATGTTAATTTGCTTGAAACACGAAAATAGTGTGAATGGTACTTATTTATTATATTTATTTATTATATTATATTTTTAATTTCACAATTCAAAACACTATATATATAATATATATTATATTGATCTGATTTGCATCATTATTGAAAATAAGCATGATTGTTTTCAATAATGGTACGCATATCTACTAATATAATTAATCTAAACTATTCCTATGGCCATGCATGCATCAGTCATGCCGACATTATAATATTATATTAACCGTGGGTAAAATTAACCAGTTAATTAATTAAATTCAGTTTGAAATTGAACGTTGAAATCTTCTTGTGCTCACTGCTCAGTCGAGTTATGCTACTTTTGTGGTTCTTTTGCAATTTATAAAAAGTAAATATTTTGTAATTTGGAATTTTAACACTATAAATAATATATGTGAGTCATAAAAATAAATTAAATAAAAATGAATGGAATTTTAAAGTTGCATCATATTTAATAACAATTGTATATTTAGTAGCACTTGCTTGCAATGAGATTTGCTCATTTCGATATATCAATATTTATTTTATTTTAATACTATACATAATTTTTATATTATAAGATTATTCTAAATGAATTATCATTATTATTTGAGCTCCTATGACCAAGAATAAACAATAATAAGCAGAGCGTTTTGATTATAATATATACTTTTATTTTAAGTTTGATATTACACGAATAACACACACACAACATACGTATACAGTATTATAATTAATGTATATAATATTATATGTCATGTAATGTATCATGCGTAATTTAAAACATAATGATTACATTTTTTTCTCAAACAAAATAATACCGAGCTGCTCGGGCTGAACTTTCCAAAACCCCAACTTGTGCGATTCGCGGGCTCATCGAGAAAGCTAGGGGTCGGCCACGGACTTGCAATCCATCCTATACCTGTGACTGAGGGAAACGTGGAAACCTCAATTAAGATGGACGACACAGCTTTTGTTAACGTACTGGAAGTGCAATGGCCGGTCCAAAGCCAGAGGAACGGTTACATAGTGAAAAAGTGTAATGATTTACCCCTGGGTGGGCTGGGTGAGAGAAGTGTGATTCTCATCAGAAATCGGCACCCAACCAACTACTAACCAAGCTTAGCGTTGCTTGACTTCAGTGATCGGTTGACAACTACCGCGGTCAATACACTGTTCCACATAATACATTCCCACATTATTAACATGTGTAATATAAAATATAGATAGGTATATTGAAATATTTGTATTAAAAAAGAAATCTCATTGATATAATAATTATATTATATATATATATATACATACATATATATTATAATTAATTATATTATTTCATATAAATTACGGATGTTAAAACGTTAAAACTAAATTATATAAATGATGGTTAAAGAAAATAAATATAGTATAGATGAAATTATTGAAATTAAAACAATTTTGTGAAATTATAAGTTGATCCGATGCATTGAAATTAAATTATTTAAAACATGATGAGCTTAATTACTTACTTAATTATTATATACAGTTTATTTGAATCCAAGAGTTAACTTAATGTATTGCATTGTATAATCAAATACATTGGAAATAATTAAAGTATACATAAATAGAAAGCAAACAAGTAAACTTAAATTTCAACTTGTTAAAATTAATTCAATTGTTTATTTTTACATACAGCAAGCTTTGAAGGACCATATAAATGGTTTTCTACATTATATAATATATAATTATAGTAAAATATCCTAGCTCTCTTACGACCAACGTATATTTATATATATATATATATATATATATATATATATATATATATATATATATATATATATATATATATATATATATATATATATATATATATATATATATATATATTGAATACATTCAGTCTAAATTTTGTATTAGCATTTTTAGCATAAAAGCTGTTGTTTTTTTATTAGGATACAAAAATTGCCTATGGTTTTCTATTTAAAAATATGATAAAATTATCAGTCTTGATTTTTGATAAATTTTTCGGTCACTTCTAAATGAAAAAAATTAACACAACTCATTGAATTTTTTTTAAATGTTATACCTTTTGTAATATCAAATTAATTACAGAGTATTTTGTTGCTGCTTAATTTATTTTAATTTTAAATTAACTGAAAATTTGAAGGGTAAGGTAACGCCACCAATGTTAAAAAAAATCCCTCACACAAAAATTCTGAAAAAAATTTAAAATGTTCTCCTCTACACCCCCTATCAGTGGCTAAAATATCAGGTACACAAATTCGATCTAGTTTTTGAGTTATGAATTTTTAAAGTTGACTACTTTAACATGGAGAAATGGAAATCCCATGTTAAATTAGTCAACTTTAAAAATTCGTAACTCAAAAACTAGATCGAATTTGTATACCTGATATTTTAGCTACTGATAGGAGGTGTAGAGGAGAACATTTTAATTTTTTTTTCAGAATTTTTGTGTGAGGGATTTTTTTTAACATTGGTGGCGTTACCTTACCCTTTGTTTTTTTTAGACTTACTGGAAATCAAGTTTTGGTGCCAAGTGGCAATGCCAAAATATACAAGATATAGCAAAAATAAATCAATTGAAATGTAAAATTTATTCACTTTTTTTTATCAATTAATATTCCTAATTATTTGTTTATTATCACGTGTACATCATTTAGTAGACTTATTATAAAAAATGTCACCAAATGAGAATAATTGGCACAAATGTATTCTCATTTAATTTAATCAAGATTTGAAAGTATTATCCAAAATTAATTTTATATTTTTTAACAAGATTATCAGTTTTGAGCTTTACTTTTATTTAAAAAGCGCGAGTTTGAATTGTTTTTATTGCAGAATGTCTGCACATGTGGAATAAAAAAATAATCTTGAAAAATAAGACTTCGTTAACTTTGGAGCGATGTTTAGCGATGCTTGATGTTTCCAGAATTTTATCTTAGCATTTTAGAAATTAAAAGCTTTTTGTAAAATTAAACAAGCTGAATTGATAAGTTTTGGAAAGAGCGAAAGAGTAAGAGTAAAGTGATGATAAATGATCGACTATAAGAATATAAAGAAGATGAATAAACAGGATTTAGAAGCCAATTTTGAGAAAAATGTTTCCCTGGCATTCAAACACAAAAACAATTATGATAAAAAGGATACTATTTATAAGTAAATGCGTTCAAATGTTATATATAAAAAGTATTCAACAGGTATATAATATTATATATAACATATATTATATGTATATACCATACGTTGGTATAACTAAAATTATTCACAGCTCTCTCTCTTTCTTGCAGTCATTACAATTAAAATTTTCAAGTAGAATCCGTTGTATTTGAATAAAAGTTGCCATTTTGACGAGCCTTTTCAAAGGCTAGAATTGGATCTCTACGTTGTCGAGAGGGCTGGTTTAAATTTTCATTAACTACACCATAAGTGTAGGGTGTGTTGCGATCTCCCATTCGGTCTGTGTACAATCGAGGAATCAGCGACCTGATGTTGGCTGGTGGCGGCGTGGGTGGAAGGGGAACTGTGCTGTCCAGGCTCGAGTCCATCACGCGATGTGTGCCACTCAACGAAGGCTCGATCGGCTCAATGAAGATGTAAGTTTCACTGAAGCGACGCATCACTCCCAGACTCTGCAATAAGATAATCCAGCGTAAACATTACATTAATATGTACTGTACGTACAGAGAGTCTGTTTATCTAAAAATGTAATATCAATGGATATATTTTAGCCAATAGTTCGCCGAAGAAGCTTGCAGGTGGACCCATGATGAAAATAAATATAATATTAATTATTATATCATGGGAGGGCCATCGATGCCATCGTAACTACATACGTAACAGGTATGTAGTTAAAAGTGTAAGAAGTGACATGTAAAGAAGATGAGAAAAAAGAAGGGACAAAAATTACCTTAGAACTGTTGACTAAAATAAGACCATTGATGTTACATTTTTAAACAGAATGTATGTACAGTATCTGTAGAGTATAGTATCATGCAGTTGTTACAGTCGCGCAATCTAAATTAAAAAAAAAATGTAGCCAAATTTCCAATATTTTTATTTTTCATAATTCAATTTCAGACATACAATACAACATAAAAATATATAAAGTCACTTTCAGTAATACCCGTAAATAAAGAAATTTTTAACTTTGAATTATTCCATTATTATTATTTTGCTATACGGGTACTCATTACACGATTTATCGTTCCAAAAATTTAGATAAATTTCCATAAAAAGGAGGATCGTCCAGATACTTCCAGTAAAATTCTTACACCTATATTGAGCTCTAGAAAGGTGGAAGGATGAAAGTACTACAAAAGACAAGAATATTGCCGCTTAGTTAAAGTGGTATCGAATAATAATAATATATATATGCATAATATATATGCACACAAAATTATATGGGCATGTGAATAATATGAAATAATATTACAAGAATTTTAAACGAATTTGATAAGTTAATATATTGTTGTTCTGGTTTTTAAAAAGAAATTTTATTTACAATCACGAAAGGGTCAAAATTATATATAGTAAAGATCAATCTGAATACTTGTATTGTTTTTGTATTGGTTATATATGCATGAACAAGTGGAGTTATTGTAATATTATATAATTAAATTATTATATCTACTTTTTTTGGCTTTATTGGCTATTAATAGTTGTAAATATTTTTAGGTTTTTATGTTTTTATACCTTTTCTATTTATTTTTATTTTATTTTTTTATTGTTGTTTTTTTCATGATCCATTTTTTGGGTTGTACAACCAGTTGTTTAAAAAAAATGCGCAAAAAAAAATTAATCGCATAAAATAAGTTAACTATGCACAAATTAATATTCATGTTATTATTATATATTAATTCTTGTTCTCTTTTCATTTATTGTTAAACTTTTGGAAGTTTTCATATTTTATAAAGCAGATATAAAAGGATAATTAAAATATGCATAAAAAGTTTTATACTTACGATATTTTTTTCATTTTAATCACTTAGGTTATTAAACCATTGAAGCATATAAAGAGAAGCAGTACAAATATATATATATATATATATATATATATATATATATATATATATATTAGTCCTACATTATATATGGCAGATGTAGTGGAAAATCTACCCCAAGTTTTGAGATCACGACAAGAAAATTTGTTCATTCTCCTCCATCATTAAAAAGTTTTATTTTTCCTTCTACTCATCCATTTTATTCATAAGAAATTCTGAAGTTAAGATTTTACGATCTATTCTACTCTAGTTGACGCTGTTCCCAGAAAATATTTTTTCACTGCACATATTTACTGCAGACTTCAATTGCACTATATACATTTGAAAACGAAGGTAAAAATATAATGTAAGTACTATATATATATTTTTTTAAGTTATAGGTTTCAGCCAGATAATAATAACTTATTTAAAAAAATTGATACAGTTTGAATCTTATTTTCAGAGGATTAAATTTCTACTAACCATTTTTTTTTTTTTTTTTTTTTTTTTTTTTTTTTTTGTAACCTGTTACACATTTGATAATAAAATGTAAGCCAACATTTATCAACAAATTTAAGTGAAAATGCATTTCATAATCCACTATACATTGTCATACTCAGGAATATTGCAGATAGCTCATCTCTTAATCTAAAATAATTTATTCAACATTTTGTGAATATCTTGAGCATTTAATTTATTAAAAAAAAAAAAATCACAGAATCTTTCTTTTTATATATAATAATGAATTATTCATAATGTTAACAAAATTGTTAAGTTTGAAAAATAAAATAAATTATTTACTACAAAGTGATGTTTATTTAATTAGAAATCCGTGAAGCAAAAAGAACGAGACGTTGTAATTTAATCACAAAGTTTTATCGAAAGCACGCTTCTTCAAAGTGCCGAGGAGTTGTTTCGAGACGAGAAATTAATGAAATGTGTCATCATTTTGGCACACAGAGAGAGAGAGAGAGAGAGAGAGAGAGAGAGAGAGAGAGAGAGAGAGAGAGAGAGAGAGAGAGAGAGAGAGAGAGAGAGAGAGAGAGCACTCTACCGTAATTTTGACTTGTGTATTCCATTTGTACACCACGGTGATTTATAATCGAATTTCCCTTTGTTTCATGAAAGTAAACATTTTAACTAAAGAAGAAGAATTACAAAACAAATCAATCACATCAGTGAACTAACATCAAACTATATACATACAGGAAATAACAGAAACACATCATCATGACATTATATTGAAATAAGTTATTTCTGCATTATCATTTTTTTGTAGTATGATTGCATTTTTATATTTTTCTTAGGTTTATTTTTACTATGATTCTCATGTTCCATGTTTTTATTTATTTACTCTGCCCATCACTGCATCCAAATAAATGTACTTTGAGTGAAGTACACCTCGTGACAAATTAAAAGCTACCTCGGTTTGATTTGTTGGAACTGCATGTAGCGTCAAGAGACAAAAATATGCAGATTTGAAGAGCACCCCAAAATATAAATTTTCCTTCGACTGCATGGCAAGGTAAATCTCTAAATATAAAGAGCATCCTGTCGAGAGGCGTGCATAAAAAATCTTGGAAATCCAACCAGTATACAAAAAACAATTATACTTCAATTCCAACAACTTTAATTTCATTTTTTTTTTTTGCACTGCAGTGTAAAATATTAATTAAAATAAGTCTTGATTTATAGTAGGAACTGCTAATCTTCTAAGAGGACGCATATACAATTAATTAATTATTTTCGATTTTTAGAGTTTGATTAATCCATAATAAGTAGATTCATTTCACTCCACGCTTCATATGATAAGATATTAAAAAATCATATAATATGAGTACTGTGAGAACGCATATTAACGGTTTGGTTCTAGAGGACTCGTATATGATAATTTTTAAGTTAAAATTTGATCTACTTCATTTTGATAACAACCAAAACATGATATTTCTATTATATTCAGTTATTGTAATAATTGTATGCATATATAACTAGTTCAAAATATTTCAATGGTTCGATAAAATAGTTCTCATACCATTCTATAAGCTTATGATAATGCATATTATGGTAATGCATAACTGCTGCTATCGCACATTTTATTTTATTCATAGATACTGCTTAAAGTTTTGCGTGGAGTGCATGATGAATGTTATGATGGCTCCAAGAATGAATAAGGGAAAGAACACTTCTTGTTCTTCCCATCTATACATTGAGATATAGCTAGAGCTTGTGAGCAATTCATGCAACTTTTTCTCGTTATACAAAGTAAACAAGCAATGTTGGTAAGGGCTGCTTATAAATAAGTCTTGTAGGAGCGCGTTCACAACCCGCGCGGATATTATTTTCACGGAATTTATTAAACTTTAATTTTTTGTTTTATTCTCGTTATTTTTAGAATGAAAATAATCCTCACCTCACTCACTCTTATTTCATACACCTGATGCATGGTTACAAATGTATAAAATAAATAGTGAGTGAAGTGCGGATTATTATTTCATAAAATATGGTACATAAACAACTTACTTACTTACTTTCTTACTTATTGCATAAATTGCTGTATAAATAAGAGAAGAGACGGGAGAAAAAAAGTAATAGCTTGAAGTATAATTGATATTGCTTAGCGGGCTTAGCCATGTGCAGAAGACTACTAGGTACTATAATAGAGTATCTAGGAAAGATTCTTAATGGAGAAGTTCTAGTGTGTACCGTACTTGTGAAAAAAAAAAAATGTAATCGAATTAAGAAAAAAATATATATCATGAATATTGCAACGCGGTTTCAGGTTTTAGGTGATCTTATAGTGATGCTCTATAAACTCTACGTAGACATAACGGTGTGTTTAATACGTATTTACTTTGACGACGGATAATGTTATTCTTATATGAGACGTCGTTAATTAATCCGTATTAAACAGCATTATATGTGAACGTTGTGTATATTAGAACAAGAATTGAGACATTTACAAATTTATGTTATTTAAATTAATTCTTCCTTTCTCTCTATGTTGCATATGCTTTAAAAACCATAATTTTCTCCTTTGTATAATATAATTAAGTTGAATGTGTTTTACTTATGTTTATGTCATCTTTTTAACATTATAATAGTTTGTAATTTTCTACAAAGAGGAAATCTTAAAAGGTCGTAAATTTAATTTCTTTTAAAGAAGTATCGCTTAAAGGGGTCTAAACACAAAAGTAGGAAAGCTTAATATAGTTCAAAAACACGTTGGCTTACTGGCCTTACCCTTTACAAATCTAATTAGAAGATAGGTAATAGCATGTGCACAAAGTGTCCTTTTCAGCTCAAACCTTGCGTGAAAGTCTCAATTTACGAAACAATAAAATTAATTTAATATTCCCACAGAGAGTAGCAGAAAGTGTAAAGTTTGTAACCTTCCCAAAAGATAGATACACATAGAAGAATTTTTTGAAAATAAACAGAGAGGTTTATTTTAATTCGTATACTTGATTGTAAATTTAAGAAAAAAAAAAGTACACTATACCTCTGTTAGGGCCTTAGTATTAAATTACTGAAGTAATTAAAGAAGATTTTCAGATTGGTACTTAAAATACTCACTAAGTACAGGCCGATGATAGTTCCAAGTACCAGTCCTGCTCCAAGGTCAATAAGGTGATTCTTGTTAGCCATAATACGCTCGGCGATGACAACCACGGGCATCAGCATCAGCAGCGCCACCAGTATTGTGCGTAGGAACTTGCCACAGCGAATTTGTCCCAACACAAAGTGCACGTAGGAGGCGGAAAATACAGCAGCAAACGAAGCAGTTGTTGCACGGAAGGAAGGGAAAGACATGTAAACATCTCTCTCGCTCTTAAGTGCATGACAGAAACCATACAATGTCTGGCAGCACGAGTCACGCAGTTTAGTTAAGAAGTAAGGACGAGGTTGTCCACTTATCAGTTTCATAAGATCAGCTGTTATCGAACAAACGAGCACACCCAGTATAAATGCACCTGAAACAAATAATAAAAATCAATTTATTATTTTAATAAATTGGGAAAATAATATTATTACAACATACAGTAAAAATCTTATAATCATTACGTTCACATGACGTTGTTTAACACGGATCCGTTGACAACGCCTCATATATAAGAATAGTATACTTTATCCGTCGTCAACGAATGCCTAGTCATGTGAACGTAGTGAATGTAATATTTCAATATAAAAGACAACTTGAATAAAAAGTTAAAAATATACTACTTTCCCTAGAGCAATTTTGTAATATGAGTATTTTTTATGATTAATGTTATGTCATCTATAGTAAAATTTGAAACATATAGTTTAAATAATATAATAAAAATATATTATGATATATATTCACTATGTTATATTTTATAATATATGTTATATATATTTAACTATAGAGTATGAGAATCACTTTAGAATCATATAAAAAGAATCATTTCAGCAGATGGAAAAATTATTCTGTTTTCGTCAAAATAAATATTGAAATAAGTAATGGTTTTTGGTGGGCGAGGATCTCACCGTAAAAGCGCACCACTCTCCTGGCAAGCATGGCGAGCCGCAGTAAGAATTCGCCTACGTCCTTATAAATGTGACTCTTACAGCAAAATTGAAGCGTTTCAATCACCAGCATCTAAAATTAATCAAGTTACAGTTCAATAATCAGATCGAAGATTACTACCCAAAGTAACAGTTATTTTTACCTTTATATAATTAGTAAAATTCTAATTCTAATTTACTCTGTTGGTTTAACTATCAATTTAAAAAAATTTAAAGGTAGATTTTCATGAGCGACAACGGCGTTGCGGCGCGATTTGACGCAAAAGATGCGAAATCCTATTCTGCGGCGAATTCGCCGATAATCGCGTTAATTACGATGCTCTTTTTCTTTTAATCGCCCAATATGGCAGCCAATGGATGTTACAGTAAGTGCGCTTTATTCGTGTTGCGTCGCAGGCTGGAAATCACCCACATGAAAATCCACCTTATATAGGAATTAAAAACAAAACAAAAAGTTTGAGACAGTATAACGTTAAAAATGTATCCCTTATGTCTCTTTTTGAACCGTTATTATATACTTGATAACACCATTTAACACCAAATTTAAAACAAGACAAATAAATTTATGAAATAATTTCAATGATTTTTTTATTACTCTTGGGGTTAAAATTGTTCGAAATAATTCTGTTTAGATGAAAAATAAATTTAACAACTTCTGAAGCATCAAGATTTCTAGTGTTTTCAAATTACACGACTTTATAGAGCTCTCTTAGCAACCATTACAAGATGACAATTTCCCATTATACAATATACTGTAGAGTCTTGAGGCATTGCGTAGTAGTAACAAGACGCTCCATTTAATCACACCTTTAAAATAATCCTCATAGCAACTTGATCTATCATGTAATATTAAATCTTATCATGGTTGTGATAAAATCTACTTTATGAAACAAACTTTGTTTTTGTAAAGTTAGAAAATTTGGCTTTAATACCTTCATTATTATATCTTTAATCAGTATAAAGTTACTAAAATAATGATAGAGATCATACTATTATACTATAACCTTTAGAAATAAACTAGAAAACATTAGTTCAGAAAATTCACAAAGTTATCTTTAGTCCTGGACTATGGAACAGTTACTTTTAATGCAACAAGCATGCACATCATTATGAGACCTCTGAACTACAAATTTTGTGGACCATAGGAGCGTGTATGATATCTAATAATTTGATGTAGTTAAATCCATGAGCTGGATAAACTGAAAAAAAAAAAAAACACACGATAAATTTTATTTGTTATTTTCTTTCACTGCTCAGCAATTTTCTGTATGCTCAAGTTACATGTTCACCTATTTTTATTATATTATAATTAAAATATTTTAAACCCTAATTTCTTTCAAATCAAAATTTTTATTAGAAAACAAATGTTAGAAAGTGTAACTGTTGAAAACACGTTCGCAAAAACTTCAGAATGATACAAAATAATTATAAAATAATTATATTGTGATTGAAAGAGAGAGAGGTTGCCTGCATGTCTATTATATAAGCGTGTCACTCACCAACATCAGAGGAATGGACATCAGAAAAAGGTAAAAGACGCGGTCGGTGAGGGTGAACAGCATCGTCTTCGGATCGGGCAGCGAGTCCATCAGCGCAGGGTTAGTGCATAACACATCGTGGCTGTGCACAGGGAACACGGTGGTGAACCTGGAGACAAGAAACCAATGAACGTATTATAACATCACCTTTAAGTATATTATAGCTCGTGGAACACAATGCTACGTTGATTGTCAGCAAGATGAACACGTGATTGATCTATACCCGAGATTTTTTTTTATATACAAAAAAATGTATAATTTAGCGTAGAAAGGTTGATGGATATTATATTTAGAATACGAAAAAGTGTAATATTTTTATTCACCTTAAAATCAGTTTTATTCAAATGATGTAACAAGGTAGCCAGAATGAGAGTTGAAGTAAATATATTATATACTTCAATAATATATATTATACATTTTGATTGCATTGCATTTCAAATAAATAAAAATACATAAAAAGTTATTGAATATATTCTTATAGACTTCAAATCAAGTAGAAATAAAAAATAAAATAAAAATAAACGGTTTATAACGCACATCGTAAACCGTTTATTTTTATTTTATTTTTTATTTCTACTTGATTTGAAGTCTATAAGAATATATTCAATAACTTTTGATGTATTTTTATTTATTTGAAATGCAATGCAATCAAAATTTCAACTTATTTAAAAAGGTTGAAATTGTACGCTGAATTTGTAACAATTGTAAGTCAAATTGATTGATCAAATTATTGTTGATTAAATTTAGTGAGTAAACATAAAAGTTTGATATTTTCTGCGTTTAAATCTGATTTAAAAAAATCACAAATTGAAGGTAATAAATACATCTATTCTAATATAATAATATATAAAAGGATTTACAATAAGTATAGTTTTTAAAATGAATTATACACAAAATGGATTTAAAAATGACTATAATAGGGTCAGAATCTAATAATTTATAAATCCAATTTAAGATTTGCTTGAAAGGGTGGTCACAAAAACGCGCTCCAATCGTTTGGCTACGTGTAGGGAATGGGATAAGCGGTGAGCTGCTTGCTGACAACCCAAAGACCAGCGATGACCGGCGGTGACCGGCGGCCGGGCACTAGTAGGCAGGCGGCAGGACGGACAGGCGCCGGCGCTCGCAGACAAAAAAAACTTGTACTATCGGGACCAATAATAAAAAGATCTGGCACACGCACCAGCTACGTGTTACAAAAAGACATTGAACTTTCAAATATATGTTATATACACTGTATATGATTGATATGTATACAAAATATTCTGGAATGTTAACTATAAAAGTAATAATATGGGCTTAAATTGTTAAATTTGTACGTGTGGTAAATAGTATTGATTTGAATAAAACTTACAAGTTTAAAGTTTAAAGACAGATCTTAAATTCTTTACTATTGTTATATATAATAAAAATTTTCACTAAACATGCAATATTAAGGTTCTGGTTTTCATATTGCAATATTTATTTATTTTTCTGTAATCAAGTGCAAATAATTTATAGTTTATTTCAATAATATTATTGAATAAAAATGTATGAACGTTTCTCTATTTATGCAAAATAATGCACAGCTGTACAAATTGTCTATCTTGTTTGTACGTATTGTGATTGCAAATTCGTAAAAATTTAAATTTTTATCCTTTTTTTTTACCTCTTCTTGAGAACTAAACAACGAAAAAAAAAAAAAAAAAAAACAGACTGGAAATTGAAGTGCAGACTACATCGTACATGGTACTACATCGGATAAAAGCATTACGAACAATATTTCTTTTTATTTTCTTCTTGATTTGGAAACTACACAGTGGGAATCTGAGAATACTGTTTAAGTATAAGTAAAAAATATACTTTGGAATTTAAAATGTGTTAAATTCCATCGATGTATATTTTTTATACATAAATGTTACATGAATTTATTTCTAACAAGAATAATAATCATTAAAAAAGCAACAAAACAATTAAATTTATTAAATACAACAGCACAACGAATAAAATTTACTTTCTTCTTAAGTTGACATTGCATTAAAATTAATAAATTAATATTTTATTACGTTTATACATAAACACATCTCCCATTAATTTATTGTAAAATATTTATTGAGGGAGGATCATACATATTTACGTTTTCTAAAAAAAAAAAAAAAAAAAAAAAATGAGGGGGATATTTTTTTATAATCTTGGTTGGTTCACCATTATTTATTCTAAGGGTAGGGTGTAAAAAAGTCGAGGTTTAAGTTTGCTTGATACATCAGAGGTGTGTTTTTTTTTAATGATGGAAAAAACGTAAAAAAGCATATCTTTCACTACTATAGGACTAACCGAGATTGCTGTTATGTTAAGTCGTATAGGACAAGTGAAATGATATTTATGTAGAGCAGAATGAAAAAAAAAAATCCATGCCCGGCGCACCTGTGTCATCCTGCCTGTCTTCTTGATGATTATACTATTGGCATCAAAAATGTGTATTGATGAATAACATGTAAAGCTTATAAGATGAACTGCATACATTTTTGCATCTAATAGTAGCTCTAGTTAGCGAATGTGAAAAATACTAAAGCTACCTATTTTTTTTTTTTTTTTTTCAAGATTGCGTAGGCCTTTAATCATCCATATTGTACAACAAAAACTACAAGACAAAATAAAAAGAAGGGTGCTGCTTTAATAATGAAATAAAGTTAAAATTTATAAAGAACAATGTGTCAAATTTATATAAGTAATTTATGTTTTAATTAGTTTTTTTAATTAAAATATGATCGATAAAATACTTCCAATTAAATTTAGTTTCTGTTTAGATTTTTATTTAATATTCTGTATAATGTTACATACAAAAAATCAGAAATTTGAATATAAAATTGTTTATTTTATTTTAATTATTTATTTAAATTTAATATTATAATTATTATATATAAAATTTTGTGTTTCAAATTTATAATACAAATTTAATTATGGTAATATAAACTGAATAAATATAAAAAAATCATATAGAAAACCTAGCAGATCAATATTTTTGTTTAAAGTGGATTAACACGCGGAATTGACTCATTACGATTTATTGGATTTCTCGATTAACTTTTCTTGCAACTTAACGCCCTACAGTAAAATTTTATTTATATTTCCTCCGAAAGTAACCGGAAGTATAAAGTTTATTGCTATTCTGTTTGTAATTCAGTTTTGAAATTTTGCAAGAGAGTTTGCAGTAAAAGTATTGACCTATGTGTAAAATTTAAACTTGTAAATGTGAATAGGAAGGCTAGAAACTTTTCGTTTCCGGCTACTTCCGAAAAGAATATCAAATAAATTTGACTATAAATAGTTGCGCTGATTAGTGGAGAAATCATCTTAAAAGGTGAACCATCACCTGCTGAACATTCAACGAAAATAGGGGGCTGCGATAGGGGTGGGGGATAAATCAGAATCCAAAACACGAGTACTCATTGAAAATGCCTCCCCCCCCCTTCCTCCATAACATAAAACGTAGTAACGATACCGACTTATTATTACATCAATTTTTTATAATGCAACTGTTTTTAAACGTCTTTTTTTTATAGAATCCACCAATAAATTAGAACCAGATAAGAAGCTAGTTTTAGAGGCTTAAATCTCCCTTTAAGGTACAGGCTGTCTCACAAAGCAATGTTAATTGAAGAAGATAGTTCACCTTCCTCCTCTCTACCACCTTAATAAAAAAGCTCAATAAAAAAAAATCATTGTTCCTTTAACTCCTTTAAGTGTCTTTCTGAGTATAACGTGTTTCGTGTCAAATAAATAAATAAATTTTCAATATTCTGAATATATAATATATTGTAAGAATACACTCCTATGAGAGGCTATGAACTTGAAGCTCAAGGTGGTGTAATGGGTGTTAAATGTTAAAGGATGGTGGTCACGACCTGTTACGCGTCCCAGCATTTGCTGAGGTGAAACTGAGGGAACCGTGGAAAACCTCAGTCAGAACGGACACCTCTACTTTCTATCAATGGACTAAAGTGATATCCAAATTAAGCCTGAGGAACCACACACAAGTGCATTATTACAGTAAGTGCTGGAAAGCGATATGAATTCACCCCAGGGAGAGATCGAAGTAATTTTTACTTGAAACGGTCACCTATCCAAGTACATACTAACCACGCTACGTAAATTTGTCATTAAAAATGAATGTGATGTAATCCTCAATACATTTTAAAATTAATTACTTTTTTTCTGTTTTGTCGAAAGGAAAAACGTATCACTTGTAAAGATGGAGAGAAACAAAATAAAAATTACATTATGACCTCTTAAGGATAAAGGATATAAAAAGGTGGGTTACGTATTTGACCGTTACCTAAGGTAGTAGGCACCGACGGCGACAAAACACAGCAAGATTCCCTCGAGGATAGCCACAAGCACGTGCAGCCGTGACAGGCTCGTGTCCACACGCATTGGAGCGATCTTGTCGCACGCCGAGTACAGACTACGTGAGGATCCCGTTTGGAGATTGCTCATCTCAATGTTATCCATCGTCTCTGCAATCAAACGAATAAATTACTTAAATGACAGGAAAATTGTTATTGTATAAAGAAGAAAGACAGTGCATAAGTGTAACTATTGATATGGAAAATTCAATTATCTATTCATGAAAGACATTATATATGTTTATAAGGGCCATATTATGTAGTTGCATCGAAGATAAACTTATAAGAAGTGCCTTATATTGACAATAAATATAAAGCATCGATTGGCTTTCATTCCACAAAAAATTCAATACATATCGTTGCCAATACGATGAAAACAACAAGACACTTCTTATAAGTTTTTCTTGAGTGCGTATACATAAGAATCAATCAAAAAGGGTATAAATCAATATTCATCTGTCAAAACTCCTAGTGTCTATCAGTCTATCACTCAACTTATTAATTTACCTTATTATTATAATATAATATATATTAAATATTATTTTAAATTCTATACATGTTTTGCATTATTCGTATACTACATTATAAAAACATAAAAATTTGCACAAATGCTATACTCATATATGGAGAAAAAGAGATAACAAGAATCTCCGAGCGTAGTGAAAAAAAAAAAAAAAAAAAAAAGGAGATAAGGGTCAGTGTAGAATCAATATAGATTCGCACATGTCTTATCAAATGATATGAATATCAAGATTGAATATACAATACAACATTCAGTAGCTTTTACGATTAAATAAGATAAGTGAGAAAAATATTTAAACTTAACAAACAGTTCTTTATAATATGTTGTTAATTATAACAGTCATTACGTTTAAAAGTACAAAAAGAAATTATAAATATTTACCTTTTAAACAAAGTGAGTGATATTAGCTAGCGACTTGCTTCTCACACCTGTATGATGCGTTAGAAACTGTGCTTTAGGTGTCAAGATTTGAGAGCAAACGTGCGTTTCACTAAGCTCGTGACTACTGGCAGCCTTCACACAGATGGTGATTGCTACAGTACTGGAAGTAGAATGTGGCGGCTGCCGCTCGTCCGCCCGCTTCTGACTAGGAAGCATTGTTTTACATCAGCAGTTTGATGCTACCATATCCATAATGAATATTTAAGCTATCAACTTAAACTGCCAGCTAACATTTTATTGGTTAAAATAACCAATGAAAGATCTAGAATTATGAACTCACACTATGCTTTAGTCATAATGTGTATAAAGGTCTCTCTTTCCTGACTCAACCTCCCCTTTCCACTATAACGTGACGTAGCTACTGATAATCTGCAATACTATAGGTCCTTATCACAAATTAAACATGCATATATACGAAATAATAAAGCAACCTTCATAACAGTAATGTATGACGTTTGTATAAAAGTTTCTTAAAATTTATTTTATAATAATATTTAATGTGAAATGTTTGTTATAATTTAAAATAATAATTAATTTTAATTTTTGTTACCTGCATTACTTACCTAAGTGTTTAATTCAACTAAATACGTTTATATATCAATGGAAATAACATTACTATAAGTCTCTATGTATAGTTTTTAGTACTTACTTTTTAATTATACTCCATGCTATTTATAATATTCTTATTTCACCACCGTGACGATATTTTGTAAATTAATTTCTGAACAATTCTTTCTGTGTCACCAATTGATAACAAAAAACACAGATAGCAATGTTTTATATAATATTTCAAAATGCTGATTGTGTGACGAATGATGATATTGAGATAACTTGGATTAAAATCATGTTTAACAGAGAGGCACATCTTATTTTATCTTTAAAATTAAAATGATACTAGAGGTAGAACTTAATGAATATTCAAGGAAATATTGTTGTTTACTCGGGAGTCGTTTCGTTTTTCATGAGACCAGGTGTCTTGCACTTGTGTGTGGTTCCTTTGGTTTGGGACAGCTTGTGTCTATTCAGAAACTTAGTACAGGCAAGGATGGATTCAGCACTTGGCTCTGTACTCTGCATGATGGTAGGAGAAATAAGGGGGGGAGGGGGGCTATCTTATCATGCCAAGCTTAGGGCGCTAGGTGGACTGCTTCAATTACCCTTCCCACACCTCCGTAAATCTATAATACCCTTACGTGTCATAAGTATTAATTGAAGTACTGAACGTTCATTCTGACTGAGGTCTTCATTGTTCTCTCAAGCAAATCTTGGAACTTGCATGGAAAGGCTGTAGTCAAAATTCAAAGTTTTACTAATTCTTTTATGTATCCAGTCCAACCGCATGACTTTCTAACTACTTGATTTTTTTTTTTTTTTTAAGTAATGAAAGAAAAAAGAGATAGCAAATTTGTGGTCATAGAAAAATTAAATTTGAATTCATTGTTGTCATGTATTGTACGTACTGTACGTATATATAGATAGAGTACTCTTTCTCATATGCTTTTAGCTTACCTCGACTAACACAAATCCCCAAAGATACTTTAGAGTGGTAGCGTTGGACTAAAAGCCTAGAGCAATATTCTCTATGGCATGGCAATGGATCCGTTGGTCGTATCGTCTTATTGATGGTCATCTCACCAATCGCCATGCTCGCCTAGAAACGTAGGCAACCGGTTGCACAGTCACCGCAGCTTACAGAAACAAATCACGAACACAAGAATTTTGTCAAACCTAGCAGCGAAAGTAAATGTAGGATGATGATATATCTGTACCTCAATGTTGTATTGACCCTTCATAAAATACTAAACTACAGTCAGTATATCGTACTGTACATATTACATCAAGATAACATTATTAGAGTCGATCTCCTGAATTTGAGCAGACGACAGGAGGTATGAAAATAGTTATACTTGGTTGCTGTATATAAATGAAGCTTTTACTTGTAACTTTTATTTTTATATATTATATATTATATTTTTTTTAAATAGGATTTCAAGGAATATTAAATTTAGTTTATGTTTAAATATATTCTTTTTTTGCTACTGAAAGCTACTTATCATTAAAATATTTTATAATATAAGAAAAAGGTTCCGTTGTTAAAGAAGCTTTCAAGAATATTTGAAAAAAAAAAATATATATATATATATATATATATATATATATATATATATATATATATATATATATATATATATATATATATATATATATCTTGTTATGATTTTAGAATTTCTAATATATATATTTTATATAATTTGATGCGGTAGACGGTATGCAATTATATTAATTAAAAAAATCATAAGTAAACTACACTAGGATAGATGTAACTTTGAAACGTTATGTAAATTTTACAGTTGAATCCAGTGAAAATATTATGTTAGCTAATTGCTTTGCTACCCTGCTGTGAAGGTTGAAGAAGAATCCACATGCAGTTCTACAAAAAGTTCATAGTAATATTTATTTGTATAAACCGCCCACAATTTTCATTATTATTTTTAAAACTTTTATAGTTTTCGAGGGGAAAAAAATCATATAAAATATAATATAGGCTCATAATTCAAATGTTGCGTACGTATAATAGGTACTACAATGGTATGTGGTGAAATAAAGCAGGAATGTGAATCATATAATATATAATTATACATGATTCTATAATTTAATATTTACAAATTAAGTCAATTTGTAAATATTAAATTTTCAATTTGTAAATTTGTAGTTAATTTATTCTAGATTTTTCCCAAATTGCATTTTTTGCAAACGCATTTTTTCTTTTAGTTACAAATAAAAAGTCTATCTGATAATATTGAACAGCAGAATCAAATTTTGATTTTTCCAAAATAAAGTGTTTCTGTGGCACATCCCACATGCTCGTGCATTTTTATTGAAATTTTACCTAAATTTCAAATTTTTTCATAAAGAATCAATAGGCTCAACCAGATTCTACCGTACGTTTGTGTTATGAGGGAATTGTCAACCAGTATACTACCAGATATTAAATACATAATTTTATATAAAAAAAAAAAGTCCTTACAATGCAACGCGAAAGGTCGGAAATAAATTAACAGTCGTGGAAATTTTAGTTTTAAAATAACGCAATATTATTATGTCCTCTGGCAATTATAAATAAACTTTTTTAAATAATCTTTGATTAATGGAGCATATTTAGATTTCAAATTATTTTTAAATTAATTGGTTCCATAAACTAGGAAGCTAGAAAAAGAGACAATGCAATTCAAAATCCAACTAGTATTGACTTCAAATGATGATTATTTATATTATTATAAAATTATTATATAAGAAGATCCTTAGAATTCAATTCAATCGCAGCTAAATCTTTAATTTACTCCTTGAACTCTTCCAAACAAGCAAAACTAAATAAAGCAAGTCAATGGCCGACAGCTCCACGCCTTTATAGATATTTGACATGACGATAAAATCAATGTTTGTTTTCTAAAGAAAATAAACTTGTAACGCATGATGACAAAAGAAAAAAAAATAATCAAATTGATTTGCCATGTGAAGGATGATGAAAGAAATTGCTAAAAACCCAATTGTTAATAAGAAAACGTGTACCGGAAGCTGGGACTTACTAATTCGTAATATATAATTATAATTCAAGTTTGCATTATAGTTAGAGCTTTTACCTCAATTAATAATATGGAATGTTCCTAAAATGATTCCAGTTGCACAAATTATATTCTGGGGTGACATTTTTTTTTTAATATTTTTATTTATATACATAATTTTTGTTGAATATTATTTTTTCATGATGTAAAACTTTCAAAAAAAGCATTTTCTGTATGAATGACAAATAAATTAATTGATTTATTGATGATTAATTACTTATGCGTAAGGTATAAGTAATTATAAAATTCGATCCACAAGAAAATTATTTTTAATGAAGAATAAAAAATGCATAATTTACAATATTCATTGCTCAGACATTGCTAAATGTAATATTCTTAAGGTAGGTGCTTTTGATTTATTAGATAATTACTTAAAATAATAATAAAAATAATAATAAAAAAATTATGGGGTAGTCGTATGAAAAATATTATTTCTGGCTGTAACGGAAGAGTGAAGAAAGAAAAGGAGTGAAGAAAGAAAAGGGAGGAAAAAGAAAGAGTTATTATTTTTTTATTATTATCGTTAAAATTTGTGGTGTCCGGGTTGTGAGAAGACGTGCGATATGGGGTAGGGGTCGGTTAAGGGTTGAGTTGTAGAGGGTGGGGGGTGTTAGGGTTATATGGGGGGTGGGGGACTTGCAGTGAGGTGATTTCTATATCGACCTCAGTAGTGAGTGAGAAGTGCAAGGAAACGCAGGCGAGTATATAAGGCAGTAGCATCAGGCCTTTTCTACCCGCCTGTTCGCCACGCTGTTATACGCGTTCACCAACAGCATCCATCCCCTACTTGCTCCTCGGGCTGGCTGGCTGACTGGCTAGCCGGTCGTCGCTACTGCTCCCTCTCTTTCTCTGGTTGGCGCTACAGGAGCAACAGCATCAGTAGTAGCATCAGTGTGCCGCCACCCGTCATCCTGGCAGTGTGCTAAGAGCAGCTCCAGCGCGCAGTCCGCCGCTCTCCAACCACCTTCACCACCAGTACCACCATCAGAAGGCACGTGCGTTCACTCGCGATCCTTTCGGTGAGTTATCATTTTAACTTACACTTCAACACACTCCTTGACTTAAACATTACATAATAAATGCTACAAAATGTACATTTTTTTATTTTTATGTTTAATATGTTTTAATTTAACTAATAATTAATAAATTTGATATTATTTAATAGTATAATTAGAACTTTCAAAATTTCTTATACAATATATTTATTATATATTTTTTAAAATTTTGCTATATAATAATGAAGATTTTTCACTACAGTTTAAATAAATTTTTATTTTGAATTGTTGCAGTGAGAAAAATCAAATTTATATTATAAATTTAAAAAAAAAAGTATCATATATAAATAAATTGTCATAATAGTAAACAATGCGCTTCATGATGGTTGCAAGCAAAGTTCAAGCTAGGCTCTCCATCTCATTTATTTGCCTTGCAGCGAGTACTATATTTTTGCAATCTCAAGTAACAAACAAGTGCATAGCGGTGCACACTTAAGAGCACTCCCGTAAAACAGAAAATTTTAATTATGCAAGAGAAAAATATTTTGTCTCGTCTCACAATTGAAGTTGGGTATAAAATAAATATTGATAGTTTCCAATGCCTATCGTAACTGAAGTTGAAAGACCCTTCAAAACTAAAACCCAGGGTGACAATTCTTTTTATTGTTTTTCTTTATGATTTTTATGAATGTTTAAAAGAAAATCAAATTTGAATTGTTTATTGGATCCAATAGAGAAATATCAGGGTTTTTTTCTTTTTTTTTTTAACTTAATGCAATTATTTCATGTCATTTTTTCCATAGCTGATGAATGAAAAATGATGAGAGGAAAAGTTAATCGTGGAGTTTCTTTTACTATTAAAGTGAAAATAAAAATATAAAAAATAAATAAATAAATAAATAAATAAATAAATAAATAAATAAATAAATAAATAAATAAATAAATAAATAAATAAATAAATAAATAAATAAATAAATAAATAAATAAATAAATAAATAAATAAATAAGTAAATAAATAAATAAATAAATAAATAAATAAATAAATAAATAAATAAATAAATAAATAAATAAATAAATAAATAAATAAATAAATAAATAAATAAAATCATTGCTCGAAAATATTGCGCGACAGAATCCTCACTTATTCTAGTCGCTTTGATCTTTCTATGTCCCTTATTTAAATAATATTACTTCAAATATAAATGCAACTTTTTCAAATATTTTTTATAGAATTTGTGATGGTTAAAAAAAAAGTGCAAATGATATATATACATATATATATTTTTTTTATTTATTATTTTTAACTTTTCATGCTAACTGATTGCTGGATTTCTGGATTGATACCAATGTTTCTGTTTTTATATTTTAAATATATTTTTTTCATTGATCTTAAAATGAAGTAGATTCATTGGGGGGCATTCACAAAGCACTTTAACCCCAACTTTAGCCCCAAGTTTTATCCCTGGTACTAAACATGGTGCTAAAGTTGGGGTTAAAGTGCTTTGTGAATGTCCCCCATTTTGTCTCAAAGTTAACATTCAGACAGACAAGATCATATAGCTCTTGTTTTGCAAATGGATTTACTTTGTTTTTGATTACAACCAACACATTTGATATTCATAAACTAATTGATTTTTTTTTATTCATCCAATTACTGCATGTATAATTACGACATGCACACATTAAATAGACAATTGATGCATGTGAATAGAGTGCAGTGGAATAAAATACAGACAGCACTAGCGAGCGTGTGACATTACATCCGTGCTAAGAAAACAAAGGCCAATTAATAAAAACAAAAATCAATTTATAGAAGCATGTTTTTATTTATTTATTAACCAACAGTAAGCAATAACAGCATTCACATGTGTGCTAATTATATATTCACATAAATATAAATGTAATGTATGCATGTATATATATATTATATATATATGGACACATAATTATGGACATAATTCAATAAACAATTGTTAATTATACTAGCCATTTTATTACTTTAAATTTCTAACTGAATGCTAAAAAAATTGAAAACTCCTACTGCGAACGTTTAAAAATTAAGATTGTTCTTTTAATTACTTAGAGCATTAATTTCTTACGACAAAGGTATATTTTGAGATAAAATTATAATTGATATATCCTATCTCGTGAGCAAAACGACTCTTTGTAATATTCAATTTATATCAGTAAATATTATATAAATATACAATATATGTGAATTCGATTCGTTAATTACGATTAACACTTTGAAGAAAAATTTATACACTTCTGGACAGCATGCATTAACCCCTGCTCGATTTAATCAAACTTCTCTAAAAGACAAAGATATAATATATAGAGATTTGCAAGTTTGGAAGAAAAGGAAGAGGCCATCTAAGTGTCAGAATAATTCACCAGTCTCACAGCCGGCGAGACAATGCCTGCAAAACAAAGCAGGGGTCGTAACGTTTTTGTTGCCCTTAGGTGTACATGCCCAATTAAAAAGACGTAATTAATGTAGCCTTGTAAAACATTTTTATTTATTTTTTTCGGTTTTTACGTTTGTCTATATATATATATATATATATATATATATATATATATATATATATATATATATATATATATATAATATAATATATTATATAAAAACTAAATCCGGAATGCAAGAGAATTTTGTTTCCATTAAAAATATAATGAAACAAAAATTTCTTTTTGTGCTTTGTGGTTGACTTCATGTTATGTTTTTACCGACATAAAAAAAAGTGGATTTGTCTTTCAACCTTTGGAATAAATGTTTTTTTGTATGTGTTTTTCTTTGAATACAAACTTTTTTTTTTTTTTTTTCAAAAAAGCAATCCAACTTCTATCAACTTTCTTGCACAAAAATACATTGGTGAAAATTGAAGTACTTGATATAATTTTTTTTATAACAATTGAAATAATTACTATAATTCAAGTTTCTTTATTTATATAAATTACTATATAGTATTACAACTATTAACCTTTAATTACTGTTTGTAGTTGTATAATATCAAGAAATTACTTTAGTTTAACAAACTAGGAAAACCGAACAAAAAATTTAACAATCTTAAATAAAAGTTTAATATTTATTATTATTTTTTTTCCTTTTACCCATAAAAAAAAATTGGATTGAAATTACGGAAATCGTAAAGTTTTATGTTGGCTTGTAACCGTAAAATAAAAAACAAATTTCTATTCCGTGCTACAAAGTAATCGATGATTAAATAAACTTGAAAGGTTTATTACGTAAACTGTTCGTCTCAATATCGCAAGGCTTACTACGTTCTAGCTAGCTTTTGTACATGTTTCATATCAGTGGGTATAAAATGATATTTTATTGCAATTGTAAGTGGGTACATAACAGCTAGCTTAAGTTGAATTCATATATGCAAATGGAAACGAAATCAAAATAACATCACGTTGACATGAGCGTAAGTAAACATCAGTCACCATGGTTTTATAATATATATACGAGTAAAATCATGAGCAGCTTCAAGCATTGTTCATCATTTCTAAGTAAGCTCGACAAAATTCCACTACACTACACCAAAATTACGGTGGCATGTAGAGATCATTTTGAATACAAGGACTATATTTTTATGAACCAAAACTTCCATGCATGTACTGTAGTAAAGAATTGTAGATTTTCGCTCTAAAAAATATGTGAGAAAACAAGTTATATATATATATATATATATATATATATATATATATATATATATATATATATATATATATATATATATATATATATATATATATATATTTATATATAATATATATATATATATATTTTTTTATTAATTTTACTGTGTTTTTAAAAAATAATAAAAAATAAACTATGTAAAACAGTAAGTATTTATTATCATCAACATATAAAAATTATTATTGTCGGTTATTCATAGCTATTTTATTAATATTATAACAAAATCATATCCTAACACATAATATATAAATTATAATAATTTTTATCATTTCAATTATGGATATTAATTTTGATAATTATGCTGTTCAATTTGACAATTTCAATAAAGTTGAAAAAAAAGGAAATATATTACATTTTATAGGAGTATTGCCGGTGTTCCAAAAGCGATGAATCAAATTGCGAGGAGACTGAAGCAGAATAACAAACAGCCTCCAATGAGAGTGTGGTGGGCCGTGCAATGTAATAATAATTTATTATAATGATTTATAATATACCATGACAAGCTATGATAATGAATGTTTTTTAAAAAGGAAAATGAAATTTTATTTTAATTCATCTTATAAATTATAGCAATTGATAATATTTGTTTAAAAGGTATAAAATATATTATATTTTACATAAAATTTTAAAATAAATGCACGCATAGAACAAATAACTGGCTGTTTTTTTTTTTTTTATTTATTTTATTTTTTTTTATATAAGAGGCAACTCATTTTATTCCCATAGGTATTTACAACGTAGAACAATGAGAAAACAGTGTATAAAATAAAACAACAAAAAGAGTTAAAACTAAAAGAGAAGTAATTTTTTTTACATAAGGAAAAAAATATATATAAATATATATATAAAATATATATTTTTTTATTACTATTCACATTTTTTGCTTTAAAAAAATTAGTTAATTGAATGGTACATTGTGTAGATTGTGGTGAATAAAAGCAAAAGAAATAATAATAATAATAAAACATTTCGATCATTTCCGTTCACCGGTTCTTCTGATGGTTGCGGAAATTAAATGGTCCAGCGGTGGCGTAACAATCGGACGTTCAATTGTTGAGTCGCCCCATCACCGCACTCGAGCAGTTAGTTAGTCGTGGGGAAGAAGCTAGAAGTGGCAAACCTGAAGTGCTCTTAACTTTGTGCTGACAGCTAGCTACAAGTCAAGTCATCAATAGCCCCCCCACCCCTGACACCCCTCCCTTAATAACCCTCCCACCCACTGTGACAGCGCCTCAACACAAGATGAATATTAAACAGACAAACACAATCGACTTTTTTCATAAGAGTTTTGTATGCGAATTAGTTTTTGAAATATTCATTATAATATGATTTACATATATGTGCCATGTGTACATTTCACTTTGAATTATACTGTATATGAAGGCTTTAATGATGATTAAAAATTAGTATTTAGATCGTTAGGAGTTCAACTTACTAACAAAATCGTTTTTTTTTTTTTTTACCTTGTCTCTTGCTAAAAAAATTAAGAATAAAATAATTAATACATCAAACAGCATTTCAACAAAATAATTTATGTTTATAAAATTCTCTCAAAAATATAATATTGTGTTCTGTATAAATTTGTCTAATAATTTTATTTCTTTCTTTTAGTTCCTCTTTCTTTATTATCATCATTGTAACAATTTATTATATACTTCATATCATATATTGAAATTGTGCGCAATAGAAAATATGTGTTCACATAATTTTTTTTTTTAAATAATATATAATAATATATTGATCAAAAGGTTTTAGGTCTATGATATTATGAAGTATTATGTTTAGTACATATTACAGTATCTGCAGCCATATTTAAGCAGTGTATGAATAACACTGTAAATTTTAAATGTGAGAATCCCATTTGATTTCATCATTTATTATTTTTTTAATGCAAACCTGCTAAATTAAGATTATTTACTAACAATTTTAATTAAAAATAATAATTTTATTAAATCAGAAATTATTATAGTAATTAATATGTATTATCACAAAAAAAAACAGTTATTTAAGTTTCTTTATGCTTTAAATGTTCACTGGCAGTATTTTATTACTTGTATTTTTTTAGAAATAAAAATTCTATATATAATTTATTAATAATTACATATATTTAATATTATATGGTAAAATAATATTACACTCCTCGCCGGAAGCCTTATAGGTTGGTGCTGGTGTAATACATTTTCAATTAGAGAAATGAAAATTAGCTCAGCAAAAAGAGAAATTTATAAAATCATATATATTATATAATTTATTAGTTTGTGAATAAAGTTGAACTAAAATAAGCAAAAAAACTTAAAAAAAAAACACATGCCAAAATAAAATAAAAACTACAGAGAATGAGATATTAAGAATGTGAAAATTTTAGTGGCTTAGTCGAAAGAGGGGGTAAAAATATGGTACTGTGAATTTTTCAAATTTTTCTGAGACCGGAAACTATTTTTAAAAAATTGTTGAAAGTCTATTTTGATGACGTCACGGGCGGCACTCCTTAAGAAAAAGGATAGGGCAGTGCCGCCCGTAACGTCATAAAATAGACTTTTAATAATTTTTCAAAAATAGTTCCCGCTGTCAGAAAAATATGAAAAAATTCACAGTACCATATTTTTACCCCCTCTTCCTATTAAGCCACTAAAATTTTCACATTCTAATATCGCATTAGGATGAATCAGTGTATCATAATTATATTGTTGTACAATCAAAGAGCGATAAAATTATTATGATTATGATTATTATATATTTATTCTTATCAATCTCAATTTTTTTATAACAACTTTTTACAATGTGGAACATGTTTGACACAAAATAAATTTAGTCCGAATGTCACTAGGAGGTCACGTCAATTGGAGACGGTACGGTCACACCCTCAGGTCTATTTCAAACTACAAACATTTAATTTTGTCACGTTATACACACTATTGCGTCGGCTTGAAATTTGAACCTTTATAGATAAAAAATTTGAACTTGTTTGTGTTTTTATTATTATTATTATTTTTATGAGGTCTATTTCTACAATATATCATACTTTATCCACACAAGTAGCAATAGTTTGATTACAAGAACAATATACTAGAACTAACTTAATTGTTTCCTTATTGCTAAAAAGAAAGCATATAAAAAAAAATCTCTTTATCATTTCTTGGACGTTGACAATATAATATCAATCTTATTACAAAACACAATATTATATGATATATATAATACAAAGGGATATAATATCCTTGTTCAATTAGTTGGTACACTAAAGGAAACCATAAAAAAAATAAGAAAAGATTCGTATCTTGAAATTACTTGGTATTTTTTACAAATCTTGTCGTTTCTTCTTTTCCTTTCTATATATTAATATTAATATATATTTTTATCTTTGGTCCTAGCTATGTCATCACTGTATCGTGCTCTTTTTTGTCCCTCTAAATTTCCTCTCATATTCTCTGGTTTGTGCTCCTCCGTACCGTCTCATCTATACATCGATTTCTCATTCTCTGACTTGCCACTTGGCACCCACGTCCGCACGCAGTTTGCCTGTTTGCTTGCTTGCTTCCTTGCTGGATGCCCTATATACTTCTTACAAACAATTTTTCATACGTTTTAAAAAAACCATTTCCCCTTTTCTTTCTATTCACTCGGTTCACCTCCTTTTTAACAAAAGCTAAAACGTATAGAAAGAATCTCATAGCTCATATATGTATCAAAACCAGGAATATTACACTGTAGGAGTGTATGTACTTTTTTTCAAAGGTGTATTTTTTATGTTTGTATAGAAATGTAGCACTTGTTGGGAAAATGATAAAAAGGAGTATAATATGAAAAATAAATTTGAACATAATATTTATTTATTTATTTATTTATTTATTTATTTATTTATTTATTTATTTATTTATTTATTTATTTATTTATTTATTTATTTATTTATTTATTTATTTATTTATTTATTTATTTATTTATTTATTTATTTATTTATTTATTTATTTATTTATTTATTTATTTATTTATTTCCCACATGTTACATAATATAACAGTTGGAAGAAGGCGATACTAAAACAGTCCTATATAATATAAAGAACAAAAGCAACGAAGTTACGTATATTATCCCTTTTACCAATTAAAAATAATAATAATGAGGAAAACATAATATACGAGTAATAATGAGAAAACAGACATGCATAATATCACGTGTAAAAACACAGCTCAGTCCAAAATATAATTAATTACAATAAATGACTAAGCTAAGCAAATAGGCTAACGTTTTCATTATAATTTATTATATATAATATAATACATCATTATAATTAAAATTAAAAAATTTGGCCATATATATAGCTTATAGCCTTTATTTCATTCTCGACAGCAGTTGAATGTATCAGTGTATTTTGTCTGCTGGTGTAGTAAAAATAAACTTTCTTACTGAAATAAATAATATTTATTTATAACAAATTAAATTTAGTTCTGGGAGGGATGGAATTACAATGATATTTTTTAATGAAACTTCATGTCTATACGCAGCTAAGATGCTCTAGAAATACATCTGTGTCCGTTGAAGAAAGACAAGCGTGGCAAGACAAAAATGTCACAGAACAACAAACTTTAAAGTTAAAAGTTAGTAGCAAAGTTATGATACTTTTAACTCTCTCATAAAGTTTTTTTAAACTTAGATTTCAATAATTTCAATAAAAAACATGAAATGCACGTGGACTTAATTATCTGAAAGGGAAAACATTTCTGAGAGAAATAATAATGTGCATTACAATACAACAAAAAAAAAAAATGAAAAAAAAAAAATGAAAAAAAAAAAAAAAAAAAACGCAGTTTTTGCTGTATAGTGAGAGAACTTTTCGCTGTAAAGAAGAGGAAACATATATACTGTATTATTTGATACAATAAATATTTAAAAAAAAAATCAGGTACACGTATGCGAAACTAGACAGTAGACACGCAATTGTATTTTCTGATAAGAACTATTTTCCTATATCTACCCAAATGTTGAAAGTACATAAGCTTTATCACAAATTTTAACTTTATGATTTTAAATTGGGTTTTTAGTGCCATGGAACTATATAGTGGAAGAAACTTGATGGTAGCCTTGCACAAAACTAGAAGGGCGTTCAAATCAGCTCTTTTCGGGGGGAAAAGTCTTATCTTTAACAAATTTATCATGCATATTAAAACTGTAGTACCTTTTTTCTAGCTATTTGAATTTTCAGAAAGTCATAATAATATTCTAACCCCAGGGTTTATTTTAATGGAAGTCTTGATGTTTAATTTCATGTTGAAGATAAGAAGCAAAGATGATTATGATTTTAGGAATAAAATTAACGTGGGAGATATGTGAACTTGGAAGTATAATTATAAATTTTACTTAAAAAAAGTTTATGTTTTTCATCAAAATATAATAAAGGCAGAGCATGTCGCAGTGCACTGACCCATGCAGTTTTGATAAATCACCGAAGTTAGTATTTGGATGGGTGGCCATTACAAGAAAACAACTATTATATTGGTTTCTCCCAGAAATTAATTTATCTCGCTTTCCACGTAATGCAATACCCTTGTGTTTGGTTCCCCTATAGCCCATTGATTGAAGTAGAAGTCTCCATCCTGACTTCCATGGTCCCTCAGACACTCCTCAGGGAATGCTGAGATGCAGACTGTGGTTACAATTCTCTATTCAGTCTTTTATTCCTAACCAATTCAACTTCAGCAAATTTCAAGCTTGTCGTTAGAAAAAAAAAAAAAATGTGTGAATTACATGCAAGAAAATATGGTAAATAATAATTAATATAATTATTCAATATAGTATATAAAAATAATAATATCACAACAAGATATATTTAACTTTGTAAAAAATTGCTAATTTTATGTCTCTTTTTAGGTCATATCATTGGTTTAAGCTTGAATTTTAAAAAGAGTTTGCAAGCCAATAGAATTTTTTTAGTTTAAATTTTGCTTAGAATTTACGACATATATTATATATTAGACACGGTGTGTAGAAGGACAGATGAGATTTGTGCACTATTAGAGTGGTCGTATTTTCCCAGCACGCATTCAGTAAGATAGACAGACACACAGGAGGGTATATTTATATATAAATATATATATAGCAGCTTGCATACACCCATAGTCAGTATAAAGGGTATGGACGAGTATATACGTATATAATATATAGGCCTCAGGGTTTCCTACCAGTCAGCTTACTGCATATAAAGAGATGTGAGCTTTAGTTGAGGCGTTACAAGCACATGAAGCTCTTGATACAACCAGCACCCATGAGTAGATAATATTGCGTGCCGTTAGTATATTAGCTTAGCTATAGTTTGCTTACTTGCTTGTTACCAAAGCTGGGTGCTGGGTGTATAGTGTTGCCGCCATCGTCCTCTACCACCATCACTACCACACCGACTTAGATAAAGTAAAGGGAGTATGAGGATAGGAGGAATGATTATATGAGGATGCTCTCTGGTGGCACTAGACAAGCTAAAGCAAGCAAACAGGCGGCAAGTTGGGAGCTTTGTGTGTTGTGGTAGAACATGGTCTAAGGAAGGAGGTAAGAGAATGTATAGTTATAGTTTCGTAAAATATGTTGCTTCTATTACTGCATGTGGTAACATTACGTAGTGAAAGAGAATATAGCATAAACTTGTATGGAGAGAGAGAGAGAGAGAGATAAAGAGAGAGAGAGAGAGAGAGAGAGAGAGAGAGAGCAGAGAGAGTCATGTCCGGACGTAATTTGGCGACGTAGAAGGAACGGTGATCCTCCTCTCCTCACTCACAAGCCCACTCCGTTCCGTTGTCGACGTTGTTTTCTTACATGCTTCTTCTTCGCTCCTCGTCGTGGTGGTGTATTGTGACAGATCAATGAGCACAGGAGGTGGAAATCCAGACAACGGAAGCAAAGACAAGCTCACAGCCACTCTTCTCTTATTTCTATTTACTTAGATTTAATTTAACAAATACGAATTTATCTCTTAACCTATAGGTTTTATATATAATAAATATTTAAAGAAGAATGCGTATTTAAAATATAATCATATAAGAATATGTTTGTTGAATTTTTTTTATATAAATATACAACGTATTTGTCTTATTTGTAATAGAGTATCTAATTAGTTTAATAAATTATCAAATAAATAACATGAAGTACATGTCTAATTATTTTTTTTAAAAAATTAAACTTAAAATAAGGTAAAAATACATATTTTTTAACAAATTGTTAAAAAATATTAGAAAAATTACTAGAGTGTATATTATGTCAAGCTTAACAAAGTAGGGCTTACATTTAATTAGAACTAAAATTAAAGCTAAAAGTCCGAGTTGACAAGTTAGAGCTGAAACTAGAATAAAACCAACCAACACGATGACGTATAACACAAGCAGACAAGCTATTATATTATAGAAATGTCCTTGCTTGTGTACGTGCATGTTTACAAAAGAGGGCAATGTCCAACTAACATCAGCACACGTACACTTAGCTCATAAGTTCACACCGCACGTCCTTACAATATATATTAATTAAAACGATGCATGGATACATTTTACAAGTTAATAGGCAAGGGGACTCCAGGAGAATTTGATGCAAGTAGAGAAAGAAAGGAAAATACCCACGATATTAATTTTTTTTTTGAAAATTTTGAATGAAAATTTTAATATTCTACAATATATTATAATAATAAAGAAAATTAATATATTAAAATTTTAAGAAATATAATTATTTTATAATATCACGTTTAATAGTAATAAAACAAATATGAATTAGTTTATAAAAAAAATAATAAAAATTATAATTAATTAGATTTTTGTACTATTATTTCATTTTCTACTATATTGCGTTTATTTATGTGTGAAGAAATTAAATAAATAAATTATCTGCTGTAATATATATTTATTTATACTAATCACTTACTTATTTCTATAAATGTTTGTTGTTATTAAATTTACTTGCAATACGTTTAGTTGATGTAACTCAAAGTTAACAACATAGCTTTTTTTTTTTTTAAAATTCTATATAATATGTCAATCTGTTTTTCTGAATAAACAAATAAAAAAAACACACAAAAACAAGAATTGTTGCCACTGTTCATAAATTTACATTAAATCTCGTACTTCTTGAATTATTTTACAGTCCTTGCTTACTGACGTCATACATCAAATCAGTTATTCAAAGAAAGAAAGGTTGTTCACCCAAGTTGAGATTTTTACCCCCAGCAACATGTTTATCTATAGATTCAAATACATTTGTAACTCAAAGAAATATATTTATTTATTCACACATCTTTGTTGCTTTATGTTAAAATATCTTTTGTGCTGCTTTATAATATCTGGAAAGAAATTTAATATATAAATACTTGTATTTTTTCTGAACTTAAAGTAAATTTTATAAATATAGAAATACTTTGAATTGAAGCTCAAAAAGCTTTTTCTACGAAGCAAAGAAAAATAATATTATATATAATATATATATATATATATAATTGTAGGATATACTTTTTTTTGTATGTGAAATAAATGTATATGATATACGTACACTACAGTATATGTATGTACAGTACATAGACAGCTACGTTGTATATTTTTCGTAATATACTTGTATAGTAGTGCAGGTGCAGGAAAATATCAAGCAAGCAAGCTTGACTTCATATAGTTTATATACTACCATACAAATGTAAAGGACGTCTGATTTTTAAATGACGGAGACGTGAACTAGATACAACGTTTCCGAGAAAATAAAAAATGTATATTATATATTTTTTCAGAAAATAAATTTGAAAACTTATATAGAGTTCTTTTCATACAACATATAATAAAATTCTTTACACAACGTTTTCTAGTTAAATTTCAAATGTTGTACAAAAGTTATTCCTTCTCTTTTCCTTGTACCTTTGATCCATGGAATGTGAAATGCTTAAATTGAAATTTGTTTCAATGAGTGACGTAAATAAGATACAGTTTTTTTTTTTTTTAATAACAAGTTTTGACGGGTTTATGGTGCTAAGGTATAAGAATAAGGTGCTTATACCTTAGCACCATAAACCCGTCCAAACTTGTTATTAAAATAAAAATAAAAGAAAAATGAATATAAATTTCGTCACTCATTGAAACAAATGACGGATGGTCATGAGCAATGCTGGATTATCAAAATTAAAGAAATTCGCAGCGGTGGCATACGTCTACATTTTTCATCAAATGAAATTATTTAATATATAAGTATATATAAGCTTTCCTATAAAAAGAGAAGTAAAAATATATATTAGTTAATAATTATGTAATAACTAATATATAATCAATTATAATAACTTGAATAATCATTTTGTAAAACGTAATATTTCAGGAATATTTCCTGATAAATTAAAAATTGGTAAAATTATACCACTATTTAAATCTGGTGACAAATGTGACCCAAATAATTACCGACCGATTGTAATATTACCTGTTATCTCCAAGGTATACGAAAGAGCAATATATAATCGTCTTGTGGATTTTTTAAAACGTAGTAAAATTTTCAATAATTCCCAGCACGGCTTTATTAGAAACAAAAATACAACAACTGCTCTTTTCGAGTATCTTGAGAGTACTTTGAAAAGTCTCGATGATAAAGATAAAGTATTTGGGCTTTTTATTGATTTATCCAAAGCATTTGATTGCGTGGATCATAAAATTCTTTTGTCAAAGCTTGAAAAGTATGGTATTAGGGGGATTCCCCTCAAACTGATTGAAAATTTTTTAACCAATCGCAAACAATATGTATCTATTAACACTAAAATGGGTGAAATAAAATCAGAACTATTATGTAATAACAATGGCATTGGACAGGGCACCATTTTGGGTTCACTACTTTTCATTATTTATGTAAATGATTTAATCATTGACAATCAAAATATATTCTCCATACAGTATGCCGACGATACTAGTTTCAAAATAAAAAGTTCATGCACTCAAGACTTAATAACTATTACTAACGATCTTATCATGGAGGTCAACTCGTATTTTCAATTAAATAAATTACAACTTAATGCTTCTAAAACGAATATAATTCATTTCAAATTAAATAATAAAAACATCAATAATTTAGAAGACTCGGTACACTGTAATGGTGAATTTATACCTTTCACAGATAACGCCAAATTACTTGGCATATATATGGATAAAAACTTGAAATGGAATTACCATATTGATTATCTTTGTAAAAAATTATCTAAATCACTCTTTGTATTAAGATGTTTGAAAAATTCAGTAGATGTAAACACACTCAAAATTGTTTATTTTTCTTATTTTCATTCTATTTTAACATATGGAATTGAAATCTGGGGTAATGCAGCCCAATATCTAACCCTTAGGGTATTTAAATTGCAGAAAAGAGCAATAAGAATTTTAGCAAGTGTGCCCCCACAGACAAGTTGTAAAAGTTTGTTTGTTGATTTAAACATTTTGCCTTTACCAGCATTATATATTTATCATGCATTGATTTTTGTTAAAAAATACCCCCATTATTTCGGCAATAATAATGTACATCATCATCATAATACAAGATACAAAGATTTATATTCCCCAGTTGTACATAGAACCTCGGCTTATGAAGATGGACCATGTTACAATTTCCAAAAAGTGTTTAATAATCTCCCCTGTTATTTAAAAAATGAAAATGATATTGTGCAATTTAAAAAGAAGATAAAAGTGTATTTACTGGCAATGAACATATATAAAGTGGACGATTTCTACAAATGAATATTAATGTACCTCTGTATCTTTATTGACATGTCTTTTAGAAGATGAATAAATTTTTGAATTTTTTTTTAATTTGAATTTTTTTGAATTTTTGTAATCAATTTTCATACACATTTTTTTGTAAACAAGAAGACTCTTCTATTTTTTTTTTTTTTTAATCGTTCTAATGTTTTCTTCACTTTTTGTATCTTGAAGATGGTTATTGAAAAAAGTCCTTGCACGAAATACCTATATAATTTTGGTGTAATTCTTATACAAATGAATCCTTATGTTGAGTATTATGTGAATGAGAATATTAAACTTACAATGATTAAAATACTGGGGATTTTTTTTTTTATAAAATAATAATTTTTATTTTATTTCCCCCATTAGTACATAGTACATACATAACAAGTCGGATGCAGGAGATTCACAAACAGTCTAATAAGGACACAACGGAGGTTGAAGTGAATTCGTTCAAACACATGAAAGAAATAAACAATTATTAATAAATATAAGTCAAGAAAACACTATAGAAGAAAAATAGCTAGTAAGCATTAAATTTTACACTTGTCTTATTTACCAAACTAAGAATTTTGTATAAAATGAAGCACCATTCATACTCTTGCTACAAAGGAGGTAGAAGAAGCATAATACAACAATGTACAATTTGCAAAAGATGTAATATTTGCTAAAATTCATTTTGCTCATTTTTGTATAATATAAAAATTCTTGTAATATTCACTGTGCAGTATGACCTCATATTTCATCATCCCAGACGATCCTGTATGGATTTTCCAAGTCATAGTCAGGTAATTTCTAAGAATTATTGCAAAAATATGGCTTCAAAAAACACACACATAATCTTAATTAAGAAACGCTTAAGTCAAAATTTTGAAGTTCAAATTATAATTATACTCTCTTGCGACCGGTAATCTGTCACTAAGTCTAATAATTATACTATCAAACAAAATACAGTCAATTTTTATAAGTTTGTGAATTTTTATAGCAATTATCTAAAAGTTCTAAACTTTAAGCCTTGCGTTTCACTAAATTTTCTATAACATTAGAATAAATTTTTTTTTTCTGTAATAATTATTTTAAATTTGTACTTGCTCATATGCATAACTAACAACGTAAGTCAGACCTAAAATTTGTAATGCAAAAATTATGAATTTATTAAATATTTAATGAATTTAAATCTATGAAATTTCATAATGTAAGCGGGCGAATAAATCTAAAACATTTCAAATAGTTGATTACCATGAAACACCTCATCACTTAAACTTTGTTACCAAGCTCCACGCAACTGTTGAATATCGACGAATCGATGATGTATAATATATATACCAAATAGGAGAGAGATTTTTTTTTAGCAGTTTTAATGGTTAAATGCCTTCAAATTCACATTATAAGCATGCATACTTATCGTAGATAAAAACGTATAGAATCTGAATGACTCTGAATCACTTCTTTTATTAAATAAATAAAAAATAATACAGCATAAAAAATTAATTTTTTCCTGTTTCTCTGTATAAAAATATATAATATAAATATATTTTAATATACTATGCCGGTATTATAACAACCAATGGAAATAATTTTTCATTCGAATTAAACATTAAACATCATACTAAATAGATCTGTTCGTAAACCCTATCAAGTGTACACTTTCTGCGCCCAATCGACCTTATGGAAAGTGTACACTGGACGGGATTTACAAACAGACTTCACGCTTCCACCCCCCCCCCACCCTCTCCAACTCCACACATACACTTAAGAACATTTTATGAACTTATCTCATGTGAGTCATAAAAAATATAATAACACAAAATCGTACACCTATAATCGCCAAAGAAAAGAATGGCACAGCGTGTGAAATCGGTTTCAAATCTCAAAATTTGCAGTAAATAGTTTAAAAATTGAAACTTTTTACGTTGGCAATACATAAAAAGAAATATTGAATATCCATTGTTGATTAATCATTATATGTATAAGCAGTGTGGGTTGTTGCGCCATGAAATATTCTCCCCCAAAATATTTACCTTAAATATATGAAAAGCAACATTTTTTTTTGCAACAGTTTTGAATTGGCGAATAACAGCTGAGGTTCTGTGCTTGAAGTTATCGACAGTAATAAATTAATAAATAAAATACATTAAATTTACTATATAAGTTTTAAACTATCCTTCTTCGATTTTCATAAAGACTTGCTTGCTGTTGACTTGCTTATACCTTATAGTCTTATACAAGTAAATGTAATAAAAGTCATCCTTGTCAAAAAATTGAAGAAATGGCAGTTTGAAACATGTAGGATCGTAAAATAAAAAATGTTAAGAAACACTGATGTAGGCCACTAAAAAAAAATCCTTTATGGTATTATTTTTTGTTTAATAAGATGATAAGTTATTGCACATTCACATCAAAATGCAACATTTTTTGTTTCAAAAAGAAATAAATAAAAAGAGTTCTATTTATCTCTTTAGTAATTATTTGTTATTATGTAATTATTTTGATTTTTGAATTGGTTGAAAAATGTGTAAAAATTAATTAGTATGGGATAAAAGTGTTTTTACGTTTTGTACGTTATCTTCACCCAGTTTGAGGAAAGCTGAAGCGGTTCCCCTCCTTTAAATGTATTGGGTGAAATTAAAAAAATAAATAAATATATAATCATAATATATCAAATGAAATAGTTAGAAATTAAAGTTAAATATTAATATTCCATTAAAATTTTCTTTAATTCATTTTTACTATTAAATTATAAACACCTTTATTAATTTGTGTGTTTCTTATACTTTTTAATAAATAAAAACATATTATTAAATTTTTGTGATAATTTAATTATAAAGAAGAGTGACGTCAACTAAATTACATAACTTCAATATTTATTTTCTTGTTAAATGTTTTTGTTCATAAAAGGGGTGTAAACTTGAGACTCATTTTATTATGTGAACAAAGACGAGAAAATAATTTAATTTAAACAGCTTCACATGCTTTTAAATTTACCTTAACTTTGTAGAAAACATGCAGCTGGTCACAATAATGTGAATATTTACTCTAACACCCTAAGGGAGTATTAATTATGGTTTAATAGTTTGTATACAACACTTAAATTTACATTTCGAAGTTACATGGTTTTGATACGATGATTTATATATATATATATATATATATATATATATATATATATATATATATATATATATATATATATAATATTACTGTGAGATTAAAATTGCAACCATGGTAATATGGTATAATACGCACATACGCACAATATTGTTTCTGTATGTACTGTAATGTTGTTACTGTACATATATATATTATGCTACAACGCCTACAACATATACAAGGAAGTATTTTTAAAATTAGATTGATTTTTTTTTCTACACAGATGAGTATGCTTTATAGTAATAATAAGCTATAAGTCACGCACGTGCTTTTTTTTTTTTATTTATTCCCTTGGTGAACAGACAGTTGGTTACAATGATATATTTTTTTTTTCTCGTACGTATTTACGAACTCAACTCTCGTCCTTTAAAGCTCAAACGTGCTATGGTATAGATGAACGAACCTCTGTATATAGAGGATTGGTGTTCCATTGCCCTCTCTTCCTACCTCCTTCACACCCAACATAACCTTCAACTCTATATAATGCATTGGGTCCAAATCACAGTATTTATTGCTATCTGATATGTATATTTATATATATACGTCATGTATTGTATGATTCTTCTCTCTCTCTCTCTCTCTCTCTCTCTCTCTCTCTCTCTCTCTCTCTCTCTCTCTCAACAAATAATGTGTTCCCATATTATATAAATTATATAATAAACCTACTTACCATCAAATCTACGATAACTCAAACCTCATTATTCACACACCTACGCATACATATAATATAACACCACGTGTATAAATCACAACTATGTGAAGCTCAATAAGTCACGTATATATATATATATATATATATATATATATATATATATATATATATATATAATATCACAGAGAACTCAGTTGATTACATGTTATGAATAATTTGATTAAACTGTATGTATATGTAAAATAATATACCAACATTAATTAATAATTACACTATTCAAATTAGTTGTAACTTCTACATATAATATTAATATTTACTTTATAAATAGTAACAAAATATGTTGTTATTATTAACAATTTATTAAAAAATTAATTAAAAATTATCGAATTCAAGCTTGAAATTGTTGATCGATTTCTACTGATGTAGAAAAAAAAACTAATACAATATCAGAGAGAATATTAATGCGGGCATGATTAAAAATTCATCTAAGCATGATGTCACTTACCAGCAATCAAATTGTGGAATAAATTGATGAAGTAATTTAGTTTTTAATTTAAATTACATGGCTTATCCAATTTAAATTATATGCAATATATGATAAGTGTACCATATGACATATACATAATATATTTATAAAATAATTGCAGTTTTAAAATTTTCCAATTATATTATAACCGGGTTAATATAATTTTTTAGTTTTAATTGAGAATAAAAATATTAACTGGTGTAAATAATAATGTTGCAATATCGATATCATATTGTGCATATTTTTACATAATTTCTACCAAATTAAGTTTTAATTCGATACCTATTTCTAATATAAAATATGATTCGAATTCATCACGTAATGGAAATGAATAAATTAAATGTAATATACATACAGTACTTGCATATTATTATGTAGCATTTTAAAATACAACTTTTTTAATTGAATTATTTTTAATTTTAACTTGTTTTTCATTTTATAAACATATAACAGTATAAAATAAAATTATAAAAATACGAGTGCATTACATAATGATAGTTTTAATATGCAAGCTATATTTTTATCATCACATAAATGCATTCTTCCTATTATTATCATATATAATTAATAATAATACAAGTTTGTGTAACTAGTTTTTGCTTCACTGTTAATTTTCTTTTCATTTTTATTTGTTTATATTTTCTACAGTAATTTTCCTTTGATAAATACTTTAACTTAAATTATAAACGTGTTTATATATTGTGGAAAATAATGTTACATTATTACATTAAATAATTACAATATACAGCAGCACTAACAGACTGGCTTGCTTGCTACTGATGTCAGCGGTCTGTCGTTGTTTCCACTGCATGGTGTTAATGATGCCGTCTAGCTGTTTTTGCAGCAAAAGCTTAGCATACTTCATTTTCCTGTTTACATTATTCCATATATGAATAATGTTCTATGTGTACAGATTATTCAAAACCCATGGGGATAAAACAAAACAAACATTAATATAACTATGAAAAAAAATATACATATATTTTAAATATGCTATAGGATTTTGTTAATTATGTAAATTTAATACAAATTTTATTGCATATTATTTATTTTAAATGTTTTTGTTCGTATACGAATTTTATCATTGGCAAAAGACTTTTGGTGTGGTTAAAGCCCTGTCAGTCACACGCAATATCAATATAAGGCTTACGACACATGCTAAATTATATCTTTCGTCTCTTGAGTCATATGCTGCAAGCTGCTCTTTCTCTACAAGGTTTGAGCCACATAAAACGTTTACGACAATACTCTTGAGAAAACGTTTAATTTAAATTAATATTGCCATTAATGTTACCAAAAGTTTTCACTACTGTCCCTTGGTAGTCTTAAACATTAGGCTATTCTATGTGAGTGCTATGGTGGTACATACTATATACAAAATGTATAGTAAAGATGTTATATAACACAAGTCAAGGCTGTGGTACATCGCGCACGTACCATCAATTGCTATCAATAAATATAATATATAGCTCTACTAGGTATCACTACTTTGGTTTCTAACAAAAGTTTCATAATTATAATTGTTAGTGTAGCTACATGTATAGATAACATATCATATAATACAGTATATATATATATCATATTAATTCACTACGTTCACATGACGGTGTTTAATACGTATTCGTTGATGACGTCTCATAATTAAGGCGGATTCACATGGTGATTTTTATAATGCGACGCGATGCAAATAATGCGCACTTGCTGTAACATCCATTGGCGGCCATATTTGGCGATTAAAAGAAAAAGAGCATCGTTATTAACGCGATTCTCGGCGAATTCGCCGCCGCGGATTTCACAGCTCTTACGTCAAAATCGCGTCGCATCGTCATTGTCGCCATCTGAATCCGCCTTAAGAATAACATTATCCGTCGTCAACGAATACGTATTAATTAACACCGTCATGTGTACGTAGTGATTGTATATTATAATATATGGGAAAGAAATAAAGGAAACACTACAACAAATTTTGTATCATATACAATAACAAAAAGGCCTGTGCATATGAAGTATACAAAAGGAAATAATAAACATTGCATTTTTTACGCGAATATTAATTGCATTTAGTTTTTGTTTCCTCAACTTTAGAGATTTGATATTGTCATAATGAAACATGAGTACATTGTTTGCCTTTTAATTTTTTTATGTATTAATACCTTAAATATCTCAGCTTTGTAAAACCCGCACTTGCTCTATTTTGGTGTGTGTTGTCACCTGTTTTCTTTCAAAAAAATAGAAAAAAAAAATAATAAATACATACTCGGAAATGTATATTATAATATATTATATATGAATAACATAATATAATTAATAATAATATAAAACGCAATATCTGGTCACCTACGTCCGCAATTTCACTTTAAGCGACAAAAGCATTACAAAATATTTGTTTTAAAAAGATTTCAATGCAAAAGGTATTAAAATGTTTACATTCATATTGAATTATATTTATTATCTAATGTATGTTTTTTTTTTTTTAAGTAAACGATTTTATTTTAATAAATGAAAACCTGGATTTTAAGCTGACTATAATTATTATTTGTATGCATATTATAGTAATATATATAATAATCAGGGTTCTAACACCCGGCATAATAATATATAAAATTAATAAAAATTAAATGTGAATATAAATTTATATATTGATCGTAAATTTTTATAATATATATGTATAAAGTTGCAAGCAGTAGGTGATGTAGAGGTACCGTTAGAAAGAGTGAGACGTCATTCAAAGAGGCAACCTAGCAAAATGTAATGGTACGGAAAAGTTTTGTAGCAACATGTTTGCTTCTCAGTACGATCGAGTCTCATGCCTGCTTGATGTGAAGGCTTGCCAATGTTTCCCGGGGAGTTACTTTATCCGTCCCCCTTCAACAAGTTCTTTCTATTTGTTATTCGGTGTGAAAATCTCTACACTATACACGTGATGATGTTGAAATGCATCATTTTCTCCGCTTCTTCTCTTTTGCCTTTTTACTTTTTATTTTTACCTCGCATTTTTCTGTTTTTTTTTTCTTTGTTTCTTTACTGTGTAAAAATGTATAACAGTTAAAATTAAATTACAAAGGTGGTATAAAATATATGCATGTATAAAATTAATTATTGTACAGGGTTCAATTAATTTCTTTTGCCATTTCATTTTCTTTTTAATAATAACTTCTTTAAAAAAATCCTTATATAATAAAAATTTTATAAAAAGAATTTTTTTAACAAAATTATATTATTTCTTTTTAAGTAGAAGAGATTAAAGACATTATATATAATGGTAAGCCATGCTATGTTGAATATTAATAATAGAAGGTTAGAAATTTTTTTGCATCTTTAAAACGTTTCAGTTCCATTAGAGATTAAGTAATATTATTACATTTCTTCCGGCAAGGGTTCCTTTTTTTTTTCTTTCTTTCTTTCTATTATCATAATACGATCTCTAGAATTGGGTTATCATTGAAATTGAAGTTTGATGCCATCATTTAGAACAACTAAACCATTTTCTGTATAACATGCTGTTTCTGACACATCCACTGGGAATATCTTTATGGTTTAATAATTGTTTGAAAACCTTTTGTTTAAACATCAGGAAGGTATAAATATTAAAGTGAATAATGCATATATATATATCAGCAAAAGCTAATACTACTACTAATATTCACAACACAATGTTAACTCATTGTTCTCATTATGTCATGTACGTATCAAATTCAGCTTCAGCTAGAAATTTCATTAGGCATATGACAACAATAATGATGATGACATATATATCATAGTGAATTTTATAACCTTAATGAAATATATACTAGCTACTATTTTTTATCTCCTTCATTATGTGATATAAATTTACTGACAGACAATTTGTTACAACAAGTAAACAAGTTGCCTTGTCGCTTACTTACTTTTCTTATTTATTGAATACCATGAGTTACCATGCTATATCCTAGAAGAAGAGTGTGAGGACTGACACTGAAATTTTGATTTAATACGGCATTATAGTTTACAAAAACCTCCCGTTCTCTAATTTTTCATTAATATGATTTTATTTCAAATTTGCGTCAGTGCATGAAGATATAAATTTTATAGTTATATGTTTATATTTTCCTGAATAAATATTTAATTTACCTCTAATTATTAATATTTTTTATATTTATAACGCTTTTATATTAATTTTTCATGCTAATTAAACGTGATTTGATTCTGTAAATATTTAATTTTAAAGCTAAATTTCTTTACTCTTCATTATAAATTATAAAGCAACTTGATGAAACCAACAACATAAATTATAATGTATGTTAATATTTTACAAAGAAGTCATTTTAACGTGAATTGAAAAATAAATTAGGTGTGGTGCAGTGCGCTTAACCGAGTCTCGTCAGATCACCGAAGTCAAGCAATGCCGAGCGTGTATAGTAATTGGATGTTGGACAAAAACCATCATGTTTCCCACTCAGGGGTAAATCGTTGTGCTTTTCCACTATGTGGTTTCCCTGGCTTTGGACCAATGCACTTCCGGTTCATTGACAAAAACTGTAGCGTCCATCCTAGCTGAGGTTTCCACGTTTACCTCAGTCACCGGCAAATGCCAGGATGGAATGCAAGGCCGTGGCCGCCCCCGTTCCGAATCGAATGAGCCCGCGAAACGCTTAAGTTAGGGTTTCGGAAGATTCGGGGTTTCATAGGAGTATGTAATTAATAATTAGAAGTACCCAATAGGGTTTGATAAAAAAATTATACAATATAAGTACTCATTATTATAAATTAATTGAAAAAATAAGAGTATGTAAACTGTTGTTTTGTTTTTTTTAACTAACTATTTTATTTACTGGTTGTGTTATAATATACGTTACTCAATATTGAATTTTCATTCTCCTTCTTCTCACCAGAAATACATACTTATCAGATTATAAGATGTTTATCAAATTATTCAAAGTTTCCGTCACTTTGAACATTATATAACACATGAGGTTAGAGTTAAATGCCAAGTTACTGAATGTGTATAATTATGTTATTTATGTAAACTCTCGTATATGAAAACTACTATTATTATCTAAACAATATTAATTAGGTTAAGGCTGTTTGTTAGGTCGACATGAACTATAAGGTGGTTTCTGTTTGTTTACAGTTGATTGCACTTAATATCTCCACAACCCCGCCCCGTGCCATATAGGCAGCCAGTACAACACCGAACAAAGCACAGCGTGAGGAAGAAAGCAAGCGCTATTATGATCATCGGACGTCTGCATGACGACCTGTCTCTTGTGGCGGCTCGTGAGAAGCTCTGTGCACATGCCAGGTAAATACAGTGAAATTAATTTTATATTCTTTCCGGAAGTAGCCGGAAGAGAAGTTTGTGGCTATAAATTCAAATTCAAATTCAAATTCAAATTTTTTTATTCATCAATTTCCAAACATACAAACACAAACATTGTAAAAATGCAAGCACTTTGAATGAAAAGGTTAGACACGTCAAAAAAATGTACATTAATAAATATACTATACCTAGAATTTAAAATTCAAAAAAGCATTTACACTGTAAAAACAACAATCAATTAGTAGTAATTTCACTGAATTTTTAAACTCTTTGTAATTTGACATTTCTCTGATACAAAGTGGTAGTTTATTATACAATCTTATGCACATTGATAGAGGTCCTTTGTTACAAAGTTCAAGTCTGCTTATTGATGGAGTTATTGTTGAATTCTTGTTTCTTGTGTTATAGTTATAATTCTTTGTTACATGGAAATATTCCTCATATTCTTTTCTAGTAAAACATACACATTCAAATATATATTGGCATGGTAGGGGTAATATTCCTTCCTTTGTAAATACAGTTGAACAAGTCTCACGCATTTTAAGGTTAAAGATTGTTCTGATTGCTCTCTTTTGCAACACAAAAATGCACTCCGAGTCTTTAGAATCTCCCCAGAACATTATACCATATCTCATATGTGAATGAAAATTTGCATAGTACAGAGTCTTTAAACATTTTATGTCACATATATTTTTTAATTCATTTAATGCGAAAATTGTACTAGCAAGCTTACTCCTAAGATAATCAATATTATAATACTGTTTGTAATTCAGTTTTAAAACTTTGCAAAGGATTTTAATTGTACCTATATTTATGGAACTGTAACACTGAAATACGAGTAGGAAAGTAAGAAATACTACACTTCCGGCTACTTCCGGAGAGAATGTCATACTAATTTGACTCTAGAATTAATTTTCAGTGTATTATTACACGGTAAACAAAAGTATATGTGACTTACAAACTGTTTCGGCTCTTTAATGTTATATTTTCCATAGTATATATTTTTATGAAAGAAAATATTTAGAGAAGATTCATTAAAAAAAAAAAAACATGGTAAAAAATTCTTAAGAAACTGTCAGATTTTTATTTAAATAAATATTAATAGAGGAAAGAAAAATCTGTTGCATTTTCAAATATACGAAGGTTCTTATTAAGCCTCAATTATAGTATAGCCAGATCCTGTCATATGAATTCAAATCACAATTGCTGTCGGGTGACTTCAAAATTAACGAGATAAAACATTAAAGTTAATACTAAAAATTAAAATTGCTGAGGTAAAGTGAGGAAAAGTTGGAAAGTATGAAACACTTAAAAAAAAACTCACTCTTTATATACCCATCAACATTGCTAGCCTTTTTGTAGCTACTCTATGTAAAGGATGTTCAGTAAATTTTGCATGCAAGCGTCGTAGATTTAAAAACCTGTACTAAGGTCAACTGGTAAGTTCTCATTACCAACAAAAGATGAGGTTACTAAATAGTTTGATACGTCCCATAATATTAAATTTTACGTCCGACTATTAAGCCTCAGTATTTTTATTTTTTTTTTAAATATATACTTTTTTTGTGTACAGTGTACATCCCTCTTTTGTCCCACTTAAATTATCTCTGTCTCTTGTTATTTTACGGTTTTCTAGTTCACGTTGAAGGAACTACGTATTCTATAACTCTCTGTCTTTAAAGTACGCCCTTTCGCTTGAGTAAATCTCTTTTTGTCTCACCAAACTGTTTTACTTCAAAGAAAACAAAAATAGTGGCGAACTGCAATGAAATTTACCATTAAAATAATGAAGTGATAAAAATATTATAAACTTTCAAAGTTTAATAAGGTGGACACAATTATATGATGATGTGATATTCAAGAATTTTACACTTACATCCAATCTAAATTTAATGTAAATTTTTCAGATTTATTAATGAATTTTTAAATTAAATATTAAACAAAGTCAATAAACACCATGGAAAGGTTAGATTATGTGAAAGCAGCTGCCAGCTTTCAAGTGCGCGTTAATGTAGTTTATAATAAAAAATATATTTTATCACAAAGTAAATATCATAAGAAATCTCAATATTTGCTGATACAAAAATATGGCACTTTGGCAAATGAAGTCTAAATTAATTTCTTGAGTATAAATAATAAATTAAATAACATAAAAAAATTGTAATCAATTTATCACTTTGATTTAAAGTTACTGATTTTATGTTTGCTTAATTATTACAAATTACCATAATGTTGCTATGTTGCTTTTCACAGTGACGTAACTTATTTATGCCAGACTATGCCAACAATTCCGGTACATAATCGTTGAGACACGTGTAATATACAACCATTCTTACATAACGTGAAAAATTAAATGGCTAAACATTTTCCAACTTCTACACCAATAAATGTGGCATTCAATATTTTTATTTGCGAACTATATGGAAAACATCCAAATGAACACACTTTTAAAAAAAAAAAAAGAAAAAAAGAAAAACATTATTTTCTGCTATAATATATATTTGACATGCTTGTTAGCTTGTTAGTTGTTATTGTTAACAACAATGGGCAATTCAATTCATAAAATCACATAACCCAGAAAAATAATCGTCAAATAGCAAAACATAGAGAACACATGAAAACAAAACAAAAATATCATGCAAACAATAATTAATTTTGTAAATATGGCTGAAGAATTTTATTGGAAAAATATTGAATGATCCGTAGTGTCTGTACACTAAATTAGAGGTAGAAAATAAAGAAATCTTATAACTAGGGCAAAAGGTTTCTTTTAAGTTTTTTTCCCGTGCTACCGCATATGCAAAGTCATGCTTCACTACTACGTTTACGAAAGAAAAAATTACCTCTACTTTTTATTATTTTATGTACTTCACTGTTCAATAATATGATTAATAAAAAAAAAAGTTAATGTAAAGAATATAATACAAAAAGGAGAGTAAAATATTATATTGAAATTGAATAGAAAAATACTATGATATTTTCTTTAGCAAAATAAGTATAGAAAATATTACTTTATATATACGCGTATATATGATGAAAAAAGAAAAAAAATGTAGGGAAATGGTAACAGCTGTTAGCACATAGTGGTTTTGCAATGCAAACATATTATTCCAGAGTTTGCCTCGGGAGTTACGAGAATCATAAATGCTGTGACATATAACTTCAAACTAAATCTTCTGTGTGCTTACTCAAGTTTGCTAGAGGGTATCAATAAATCCTAGCTTAACCCCTGCCGGTATTTACTGCATATATTCATGTCAAAGTTGAGCTACTGAGCAGTAGAGCAAGACACACAGAAAACACTCAACTTGGTCTTGATACTTCCACCGGAAATGCAACGTTTTTCTTTTCAATTTCTTTTTTCCAAATTTGAACTCGTAATTTATAAAGTTCATCAAAATTTTTCAATTTGAATGTAAGAAACAAAATGTTATCTTTATTCATGTCTCCTATTACTTTCAACTGAAATATAATGTAAATTTTAATGTATCATTACAAGTCTTGTGAAGGTATAAGTACAGCATTTTGCACAAAAATTAAAAGTTCGTATTTCTATTCTTGTTTGTTTCTAACCATATACATTTTAAATTTGAATTTTTTTTAGAAAAATATGAAAAAAAAAATAATAATAGAGAACTGCTAATAGTTTATCTATTAAACAAAGAATAACCAAATATGTGTATTTTTTTCCAAACGTCTAGGTACATTAAATTTACAATATTTATGTGTAATATTTTAAAACTGAAATAAGAAGAGTAAAATAAACTTTACACTACCAAGAAGCAAATTCCAGAGGTTATATTATATATCAAATTAAATTCCACACTGCTCCTATCCTATATAATGTACTGTACATACATACTATACATAAAATAAATGTAAAGAAGAGAATGACAAAGTTAAAAGATTCCATGCAGCTTGAGTATGACTTTGCTACCTGGTTCTCCAGTTTCGTGTTATATACATATACTGCAAGTATATAGTTTTCACAAAGGCTAAGGAATGTATGTAATGTAAATTGAAGACGTACAGTATGTACCAAAGTATCACGTACAAACGCTATTTAAACTACAAAGTAAATGTAATACCGCTATAGTTTATATTGCTATGTCATCATAAGTTACAGCATATATAACATGAAATAGTTGATCTAACATTGTATTATTTATATACAGTATACAAAGATTTACTTACGCTTTTACTGTGTTAATAATATAAATGTGGTTAGCTTAAGTAGTGTAACTAAATTACAGTACAATCAACAACTAGATATAAAGTTCATTATAATATATATGCTTCGTACTCAAGCATATATATTATAATTATTTGAGAATAATAAAGTATTGTGATATTTACATATAATATAGAGTAAAAATTTTAAAATAAAAAATACCATTTTGAAACAAGTTCTATAATAACATACTAAAATTCATTTTCTCACTTTTTTCTCATTTTCTTTGTATGTATTTAATTACAAAGCGAAGGTGAAGTTGAAAAATAGTAAAGATGTGTTGACCTGGCAGTTTTAATGAGCAGCAAGAGCTCGTGTTTTTATTTTGTTCATTACTTAAATTTCTTTATTTATTATTTTTTTTAGTCTTTATATCAATTTACTTGAAAATTATAAAAATTAAGCATTATTAAGATATAATAATATCACGGTACAGTACATGGCAGTGTTAGAAACTATCTTGATAATACTTTATTGTGATGTATATACAGTATAACTAAATGAATTCAATGCAATTTCTTTACATTTTTTTAAGTTTTTCTTTATACCATATTTGAGTATAAGAGGAAAACAAAAAAAGAAGTTAAAAAAACTTTTTAGACAAGGTTTGAACATAAATATAATATTATAGGGATCCAAATGTTTGTTAGTGCGTATATGTGTGTGCATAAAATAACAAAAGTTTTGTGTAGAGAGATGAAAATACTATAATAAAAGAGTAAGTAAAATGAACTCAAAATGGTATATAAAATATTCTTTGCTTGGCTGATGTCATGCAGCAGTCCTGCAGACTTGATGCTGCATGCATGGAAAGCTAAAAACATAAGTAAGTTGTTCAAGTAGTAGGATTCGTGTTAAGTTTCTAAAGTCACATAGCTACGCTTTATTTTATCTTTCTTCATATTTATTATTATAATGATAACAAACAAAACAGTAAAAGGACTTTTCCAAGTTTTAACAGCTAAAAGAACAAGGTTTAAAAATGTAAACATTAATATTACAACTTTTTTTTTACTTTAAATTGTCAAATCGAGGTAATATTTTGTTGTTAATACGCGGAATGATCAGATACAGGTGTTGATTGCAAGGTGTTTAAACCACTTGAAGCGTACAAATAAATTAAGCTCGTAGATTAATCTAACGTGAGTAAATTCTAAATAATCACGATCATAAATATTATAAAATTGAAGCTGGAAAACAACAAATTTTGAAGTGATTTTTTTTTATTACTCTTGAATAACAAGTTAAAATCTAACTTTTACCCATAAATATATTATACTGTATAATAATATATTCAGCATAAAATAACCAACAGATTATTATATATATTTTTTTTACTCATCGTGGTAAATACAAAACAGAAGATCAATATTGTTTAATATTCAGTAAACATACTGATGTTATTGCAGCTCCTACGGCAAACAGAATAGTAGCCTTGATTACATATACTTCTTGCATGCCTAAAATGCTACCATCATGGCATGCATGCATTAGCAGCATAAGATATTTACAAACTGTTGATCATTTTTATGGCTGTTATTTTGCATGCCAAGTGTGCGGTGTTACAACAGTTTTTATATTCTGCACATCTATCAGTCGAAACTTGCACAAGGTTGAAACATATATAATATGACCTACATATTCTGAACATATCATTCTTAGCATAAATGTATGACAAGCCAATAACAGGAGCCATGGGATTTGTACGGAAAAGAGAATGGTTTTTGCTAGTTATGCTTAGTTTGCAATGGAAATTTGTTGAAAAATTCAAAATTCTCTCTCAATCTCTCCCTCTCTTTCTCTCCCTCGTTATCATGACAATTTAAAAAAGATAACAGAGAGTGTAAATGTGGTTTTCCATGTACAGCAATGTCGAAAAATATGAAAAAAAAGCTGAAAAAGTCACACTTGCCTCAAAATCAAACATGGCTGCCATATTGTCGATAAAGTCGCAACAAAACAAAAGTGTGATTAAGCTTTTTTTTTTACACTTTTCATTAACATCGTATAACTTTACAGGTGTAGTTAGTGCGTCTTTCTTGTGCACCTCTTATATCCGTTCAAAATCGCTCCATGAAAAAATCATCTTAATGAGCTAAAACGTTAAGAGTAAAATAATAAAAAAAAAATAGTAAAAATATATATGAGGTTATAACTCATCATAAAGCGGCCGTTCATCAGAGAAATTTAATGCAGATGGCAAGAACGAGAGAGAGTATATGAGAGTGAGGAGGCACGGGACTGGTATGGTTATCAGGCAGTCAAGCTGTGGGTGCATAGAGCAGCAGCAAGTAAGAGCAGGCAAGCACAGAGGGAGCAAGGAGCAGTCAGATTGCTTTGTGGAGCATAAGGCGAGAGTACTGCTGGAGAGAGAGAGAGAGAGAGAGAGAGAGAGAGAGAGAGAGAGAGAGAGAGAGAGAGAGAGAGAGAGAGAGTCGCGAAGGCGAAGCGAGGACGCAGACGACGTCGATGAAGTACGACACAAGGCGTCAACTCAGCCTCTTGCTTATTGGAAGGGATGAAGAGGAATGTCATGTCGTCGTACGTACTCTATCTCCTCGTCCTATATAGATACGAAAAGAGAGAGACTGGTGGGAAGCATCATGGTATGGCACAGCTGATGTTACCCCAGAGACAAATTGAATCGTCATACGGTATTTCGCGGCTACTTCTTGCTTGGACGCTCTCCAACACACCGTCGCCTGCACTCTATATAGCTATAAAAGTTCCCCAGTGGTTTCACTTGAATATAACATGTTTAGATTGTTACAATAACTGGCTTACTTTAACCGTTTATAACATGGATTATAATATACTGATCAGTCAAGTGCTAAATTAGTCTATTATAAATTTTGGTTGACCCCACAATATACGGTGTTAAGTTCATTTACAGTTCAGTAATTTAAATGTGCTTATAAGCAAATCACATCAATACCTTAAAATATCACTTTCTTTGCATAATAATATATTTGAAATTATAGAACAAGATGATATTTAAACGTTTCTACTAATATGATATAGACAGACTTAATACGAGATAAACTTTTTACATATTATGTATAGTATTATTGCTTAATTTAGTACACTTTACATACAAGTGTATTATATAGTTAAATGTTTTTTAATTTTTAAACATTAATAATGGCTGTAAAACCACATTCACCACACATGCAGAGGAGTGAAAAACGTTTAAATTACTAACTTGCCTTAAAAGTAAGAATTTAGAACGAAACAAAAATTATAAAACATTGTAACCAGCGTAATTTGAATTATAATGACGGGATCCAAGCAAAATTCCTATACAATGGAGAAAACTTTTCAAACTATACTCTCCCTTTTATTTAAGTTTTCTGCTTGATATGTAAGTTTCATAAATAAAATTCAGAGAAATTTGTTACATGAAAAGTTTTTAAAAAAAATATAAATACATTATAATATGGGGTATTCACATCAACGATTAAGATAAGAGTATATTAAGTTTTGATTTTAGTCATATATATTACCGTAAGAAATTATTCTAGTAGGAGTACCTTAATTGTCAAAATTATAATATTATATGCTCGATATTATAGTGATTATATTATATAATCGGAAAAAAAAGCTAAAAAGTATGTAAAAGTATTTAAAACCATTTTCTGGCCGCCATGTTGGAAAAAAACGCCTGTGAGCACGCAACCCATTTTACTTACTAGCATTTGGTTGCAGACACATTAGGGGCTTTGCAAATGAACATGGGAAAGGCTTGACTAAAATACACACTTTCAGATATATATATGTATATGTATGTGTTATGTGTATATATATACGTTACGGTGTTACGTGCACTACGTAACAAAGTTAAACAATAATAATTTGCATCTATTGATCTTTTTAATGCAAACGCTTCTAAAGTTGTTTGAAGTTTATGGCTTTGTGAGTGCAGAATCTGATGTCAATTGCAAGTATCCATATATTCAAAATCTCGTTAGATTGACTCTTTTTGTTCAGGGCTTTAGTCAGCAAAGAAAAAAAAATACACGTTGCCATACAAATTTCACGTACTCAAGTTCTGCTCCCATGTTTTTTTCCCTCTCTATTTCCATTTTCTCTCTACTGCTTAACATACATTGTATGGTAGAAATGTAAATATATAAGAAAAGAAAAAAAAATAAAATAAACACACATTCCAATATGTATGGATTACGTTTATATTTATACCAACAACACTGGATAGGTATAGTATTAAAATCAATAAATTGTTTTCACATAACATTATGGTCAAACCCACAAACAGAATAAAGAGCCTCGGGATGTTTTCGTATAGTTATACCGGCTAGCTTTGTATACTTTTTGTTTTGTTTGTTATATTTACATTCATAACGTTTTAATAACAAAGTTATGAAATATAATATTATACATTACAATGATTAATATAATGTTGTCTGTGTATATTTTTTTAACACAAGGTGTGAGTCTATTATTTACTTTGTAATATATATTAATAAAACAATTATAAACAAATGGCCACATTTCGTATAATATGTGGCTAATTAAAGTTGGGTTAATTTTTAAAACCAATATTTTTTATTTTTATTAATTGACAAGTTTTAATTGATTTCTTTTTTTTTTTCATTTATTGAATGAGTTAACAAAAGTTGTGGTTCTACGAAGTATTTATCTTTGAATGAATAAAAATTATAATTGTTATTCAATGGCATTCAGTTGCAGGCGCGGATCCAGAAAAAAATAGGCGGGGGGGGGGGGCGCCTCCATAAGGCCAATGTTAAAAAAAAATCGAGTAGGGAAAATGCCTATATTGCCCATGGATGTTAAATCCAACATTTCGGGGGGGGGGGGGGGCCTTGGATTCGCGCCTGTTCAGTTGAATTAAGAAACTTTGATATACATCCGTGGTCATAAGTATCTAGACTTCCGCTTAATTCATTTACAAAGACTATACTGTAGAGCCAATCAAAAAGAGTTGAAAAAGACCAAAAGACCATTTGATCCCAACTGAAGCGACTACATTGTTCACTTTGTAGAAAATCATGAAATGTACTTGATGTAAAATGGCGGTGCTGTCTAAAACATTTATGTTACTATAGTGAGTGTGCAGAGTATATGTGGTGGAATTTCGAAAAGAATTAAGCTTTTGTTGTTTCGGATACTTAAGTTTTACTAAAGATAAGTTCAAATAAACATTGTTTGTGCAAATAACTTTAAATATCCATCGTAAAAGGAAGTATATACAATTAAATTATTATTTATTTTTACCAAGGAATATAGTTAGTAAATTTATAAAGGTGTAATTGAATGATTAGCTTCTTTTGATGCTGTTTTTTTTTTTTTTTTTTTTTTTTTTCGCCCTTTTCCAGAAAGTTTTAATTTTTTTCTTATATATCGATCATTTTTAAAAAGTTTACTAACTTTTATAAAGTTTTTCTCTCCTAAGATCTTAAAATGTAATTTAACACAATACATTCGCGCATATAGGGGTTTAACTATTGATTAATAAGGTATTGCTCAATATAATATGGGTTATACTACATTTTTTTTTTTAATCAAAGTACAGTCGTACGAGGAAAACAATCCCAATGAAAACTGAAAGTTCAAGGTTTCAAACTGTACTTAAATCTGATTCATAGTAGTCAGCTATGAACAAAATTGTTAAAATTTTCCAGCAATATTAAAAGATCAGAAACATTGATCCTCCAGCTACCAGAGGTAAGGTTCAAATTATTTTTATTCGTCAATTTTCAGGTACATTTATGCATATATTAATAATATTTATATAAATAAAGCATAATGCCCGTGCATAATGTAAGACTTGTCCAAAGAGCAAGAGACTTACTGCACAATAAATACAAAAATGTCACTGCAACTATTAAGGATAAACATTTTAACCAATTTTCTGAAATCTTGAGGCTTATAAATGTACATTTTTAAAAAATATATTGGTAATCTACTGAAAAGCTGGATTACATTTATGTATGGGACCATTGTCAATTAAATTAATTTTAAGGGAAGACTATGTATGGTTTCATTTAAATATCTGGTAGTACTAAATTAATGTATTTTCTCAATACGAAACATTTCATCGTTAAGGTGGATTCACATGGCGACAACGGCGATGCGACGCGATTTTGTCACACAAGCTGTGAAATCCTATGCGGCAGCGAAATCGCGTTAATTGCGATGCTCTTTTTTTTAATAGCCAAAAATATGGCCGTCAATGGATGTCACGGCAAGTGCGCATTATTCGCGTCGCGTCGCATGATAAAAATCGCGATATGACTCCGCCTTTATTATTTTTTTTTTTTTACAAAGTTGACAAGCGGTAAATTTTTATGAGCTGCATCAGATCTTTGTTAAGTACAAAATTTTAGTAGCTTATTCAACGATGTATATATTTTATAACTTCTTTGTAATTACACAAAAGGAAAATAATAATAATACCCATGAAGATATAATAAATATTTTATGTAAGTATAAGCATGTAGGTTTGTGCAGGCTTTTAGATTTGCATAGAACGTTAGTTAAGGACTGTCGCTACGTAGCCGGCCACCAGAGGCGCAACGTTTGCGTTTCGAAAAATACTGATTGGAAGAATTTTGTTCCAACATTTTTACAAAACTTTAAAGGATATTTAATTTTTAATTGTATAATATTAATTATATATATATTCTCTGATGAACAAGTTAATATGGATACTGTACAGCAATGTTGTAAGGACTTTACAAGTAAGAAAATTACACACTATATTTCCCCACTTTGTCACAAGCCCTCTTGCTGAATTTTTTTCTCCTCGGATGTACTGTGCATTGTCCCATTGTTCGGGACTGCACCTAGCTTGCTCGCCAGCAAGCAGCGAGGCAAGTGAGGATGGTCAGCTTGAGCTTTACCAGCAGCAGGGAGGGCGCCGAGACGGCTTACGGGCTTAGGTTCTGCGGGCTCGCGCACGGATCTGCACGGGCGGGCCCGTGGGCCGTGCAGACCCATGGGCCGTGCTCATGCAGCTCAGCATTGGTAGTCTGCACACGGAAATTGATGGCTCCTACAAGGCCTAGCTCTAGCTATTAAATTCCTCCAATAAAAAAAAATACATAATATATATATATATATATACATATATATATATATATATATATATATATATATATATATATATATATATCGATTTTTTTTATTGAGAGAAAAATTAATTAATTATTATAATTATTATTAATTATTGGACCGTAATTATATAAAATTATAATATTTATTATAACATTTATAATATAGTTATAATATTATATAACTATATATATATATTATTATATGTATAGTTATATATGTATTTATATAATACATATCTACAAAAATATAAAATATATATAAATATAAATAAATAAATATTTATATTTATTATTAATTTTTTTTAATAATAATATTATTGGCGCAGTGCATTGACCGGTTCTCGTTAGATCACCGAAGTCAAGCTACGTCGAGCGTGGTTAGTACTTGGATGGGTGACCGTTTCAAGTAAAAAATACGCTGCTCCCTCCCTGGGGTAAATTCGTCTCGCTTTCCACCCAGTGCAGTGATGCACTTGTGTGTGGTTCTCCAGGCTTTGGACATCGCTTTGGTCCATTGAGAAAAAGTAAAGGTGTCCGTCCTGACTGAGGTTTTCCACGGTTCCCTCAGTCTCACCTCAGCGAATGCTGGGACGCGTAAGCATGCAGGCCGTGGCCACTATCCGTTCCCTACCTTATATCCCTACCCAGTACCCCGCCGCGAGCTGTAAGCTCTTAGGGGTGTATCCTTGTAAAAAAAAAAATTATTAATATATATATAAATATAATCAGGCGCGGATTCAGAAACAAATTATTATCAAATTATTTTTATTTCAAGCATATGATTAGATATGATGAGCCACATAAAGCGAAACAGCATTATGAATGATAGTAAATTTTAATATATAAAATTACGTAATTATTAGGATTATTACTTAGATTCGAGTTAGATTCATTATATATAACAAAAGGAATTAAAAAATACAATAATATATTTTATTTTTTTATCGAAAAAAAAAAAAGTTTCGATGCTTACTATCCTAAAAATCATAATATTAATTCTTTCAAAATAATACATATTTGTTTATTTACCGTTACTCTCCCTTCTATTCAATTTAAAATACAATGGAATGTTGAGGCGCACTCGCAACGGTAGAGCAGGAGCATTCATCACGGCACGGCTGCCCTTCATATTTCTTTCTTTGCCTTGAGCTTTTGCTCTCTGAGTTATAGGGGCATTTTTTTAACTGCAATAACTTATCATATAATTATTGTATTCACAAATTAATCAGACTAGGAAATAGATAAACATAATTATAATGACTGTTGCTCATTTTAAAACGGTTAATCTTATTATTTCCTTTGAAATGTTGGAATTAAAATCACCCAATCTCGGACATCATTTACTAAAGACTGGTAGTGACATCTCTTTTCATTCCACTTGCATATTTTCATAGCGACAGACCTTAACATGTGTAAATATTCATAAGATATTCATTACAATAGTGAAGTTATATTAAATGTTGACTTTACAAAGCTATATACTGTATCGTACAAAAGAGCAGTGGTGCATGACTTCTATAGGTCAATTGTAACTTATAAATGTAACTTCATTTAGTAATATAATTGTTGTACTAGTTAGAAATAATTTCTGTAATATTATTATAAAATTTAATTTCGCATGCAATATATAATATATTAATAATTTTTATGAAGGAAAAAATTTAAGTTGTTCATGACTTTTTAAATAATATTCCGGTGAGCAGCCATATATTTTTTATGCACACTCCTCGCCTCTGAAAAGTTCCCTTTTGCAGCCTTGTTAATCATCATGTCCTGTAACTTTTCAGAGGTGAGGACGTGTACATACACGTGTCAAATAATTCATAGGCTTAAACAGCAGAATTCTTATTATAAAATTATCATAATAAGGTAGAAAGATTGTGTCTTTTTATAGTATAAAGCAAAGTGTATAATATATATACCGTATAAAAACAAATAAGGAAGCGTTCTATAGCTATAGCATAACCTTCCTTTGCCTTGAGGAAAAAGAAAATGTATTATTTTCATACATTTTCGACATATTACGTCGTATATGTACCCAAACCGACAAGTTTCACTTTGTAGTTCAACTTTCATTTCAGTTTCCTTTGTAAAAAAAGCAAAAATTGTTCTTTTATTATTTTGATTCAACTCGTATTACTATAAAACTAAAAGCTGAAGTATCCTGTTTCTTGAAAATATTTATACAAAATTAAATTTTCTGTTTTTTTTTTAAAGTTTTTTTAAGGAAAAAAATAATGAAGAATATATTTTGATCCGTTCACCATAAAATTTTCATTATTATTTAAAGAAACAAGCATCTATTCGTTTATATAATAATAATAATTATATTCTTGAGCATTAGTTTTTTGTGGACAATACGAGCTTGTTAAAATAACCAGCTAGATGGTTTTGTTGCTATCTTTATTTAATCCCTTCTTTTTTTAAAAAAAAAAAAATACGAAGTTTCAATATTTGCCTTCATTGCTTTGCATATCAAATTTTTTTCAACTACTTTTTTTCCTATGTGCGTTATATCAGCTAAAACATTTCCCTTTTCACTTTTTTTTTTAATTTTTTCATTTTTGTAGTGTATTCACATAATTTTTTTTTTAAACAGGTTGTTTTGATTATATTTGCATTGCTTATACCTTACAATGTGCAGTGTCGTATTAAAATTATATTCAGATGACTGATCTTTTTGTTGTTTTTTTAACATCCCTACTTCGCTGGGAGTTGTAAACTTTTAGGGCTGCATTCTTGTAAAAAAATAAATAAATAAATAAATAAAAAACGGATTTTTTTTTATAATATTCGAATTTTATTTTTACTATTTTAAATGCTTTGTTCACTTACTCAATAATTTATCTTGAAACACCTAGAGGCATAGGACAACTCTATATAATAATTTACTTATAACTGAAATGTTAGTGGGTGCGATTTACGAAGCAGTTAACCAGGTTGCTAACAACGTTTAGCTTAACCACGTTTAACTATACCTGTTTTACGTGTTAAACTACTTAGTTAAATGTGGTTAAGTTAAACTTGGTTAGAAACCTGGCTAACTGCTTCGTGAATCGTGCCCAGATTTCCAAGATTTTTAGCTTAAAACTCTTGAGTATTTCTTGGCTTATTTTTCTTCGCTAAGGTCATGCACAATTAAAACTTTTACTACAGCTGTAAACAATTTTAATAATAAATTTTATTGCAAAATTACAGCTTATTACTCAAAACATAATTTTTAAAACATTTTATAATAGTAACTACTAACTGTAACTACATAACTTAAATATTAATATTCAATAGTTATTAAAATTTATTATACAGTTGAGATGTATATACATTATACGGTTGAGATTTTAAGGTATAATTTATTTGACTGCTTTTTTTAATATAATAGGTACTGAATGAACAATTATCCTCTTATCACAATTTCATTGTTTCCTTTCCGGGAAATTTTTTTTGCTTTTCATTTAATGTTCAGTAAATTTTCCTCGTAGAAATGAGGTATGAAAACATTTCAAAACTTACTCAATTACAGAATTCTACCTACTTTTGTTTATTTTGTGTTTTCTTACAAAATATAATAAACTCTGATTGGTTCTTTCATAGAAGAAGGTTTGATGTTTGTCGTATCAAAATCAATTATATGATTTATGATTTTTATAATATTCTTATTATAACGTTATAAAGTCAAAGAACTTAACATTTATAATACTCGTGCATGTAATAATTTCTACATTTTCATGGAAAGGGGAGTTTTTGCAGGTATTTATTTAGAAGCTACCTGACATTTATAGTTTACTATAATTGGCAATTGTCCAAGTCCAGAGACTTGCAATTTGGCCACTTTCAAGTTAAACTCGAGGTCATGGATGATAAAACAAACAAAAAGCATTATAGCATTATCTTGAATGAATATAGGTGGTCCAACTTTTTCCTTTTCAAACTGTTCTTTGTAACGTCTTTAAATAGTCAAGTGGAATGTAGTGTCACTAAATTTCACGGTGAATGTCGTTATCAAAATTTAGGACGTTTCTCCTTTACTCTATACATTTGTTTTTATTGCATTGACCCTCCCCCCCCCTTTTACATTATAAAATAGTCTGATTGTCATTTAAGAAGTTATTGTATGAAGTAAAGTTTGTCAACAAACATAAAAAAGTAGAATTTCTTAACCTTTATTCATTCGCCTTTATTGTAATAAAATCATTTGATTAATTAAAATACACACATAATATATATATATCATATATTATGTATAACATAAATCATTGCAATTCCATTATTACTGATTGGTCCATATTTTCTCAATTAAATTATACGAATACTGGAGGGAATAGATACATTACATTGGTTGGCATGCGGTGATACAAAACATTTGTTGAATGCAGCTTAATTCCTTTCACGCTTTTCTCAGGTGAGTACGTGTCGTATAGAGTCTAAATGTTGCTATCTACTTTATTTACCTTCCTTCCATTTAATTCAAGGATTAATAAAAAAAGGCTGTTATCACAAGTAAGAACTATGACTATATTTATGTCGAGTTCTATATGATATACCAATGCAACAGACTGTAAGACAAGTCAGATAATCGATGACCTTTTTTAATTAAGATCCTTAGCTCTATATAGTGTTATTATGGAACACAGCGTAATTATAAAATAAATAGAAAATAGTTTTTTTAATGCTATTGTTTAAAATCAGCAGCAGCCATAGCTCTGTTAACAATATTATTCACAATTCTTTAATTAGAACATCACATATATATTTTTTTTTCCCGTTGTAATTCTTTGTTCCTAGTTTCTTTGCTTTTTTTGTTTGTTTGTTATTGTGAGAGTTAATTAACTCTTTAATTTAAATATTTTTTGTATGCTTCTATTTTCCTAACTATATACAGTGTAATTAAGTTATAATGAATAGGACAAATAATTTAATTGATTTAATTTTTTAATGAAACTGCAATTAGTGTACATGGTCGGAGTGTAGACAAATATTATTATAACAAAAAAAAAATAATCAGTCTTTATATAAACCAAACTATAAGTACATGTTTACTTTTTTTTAGTAGATCAATTTTTATATTCTTTTAATAAAATGGAAAAAAAATTATTTCTCTTGTTTATTAAATATTATATAATTAAATAATTTGTAAACTAATTTTTGAGTACATATATATAATATGCGAAGAATAAAATAACTTTGCGCTGGTTTATTGACGATTATTGTTTTACAAGTGCTATTTTATTGTAAAAAAATATATATATTTGACATTAATTATAAAATGTGTAATTTTAAATTATATATAATTTGAATTGCTTCACGCGTGTTTAAAAATATTTTTACCTTCCAGATATTCAAATTAACGGCGTGTCATAAGAAGTAAAAAACTTATATTTTAATCAAAATTATCTGCTATACAGTATATTATATGCTGTTATAAAAGAGATAAAGTGATAAAGTATTTAAAAAAAAAATAAAAAAATATTGCAATGGCGTCATTTTTAAAATAGAATCGTTTTAATTAAAAAAGTAGGATGCGCTTTGACACTAGCATGTGAAACACTTTACTGTGTTGCTTTAAACGTCGGTGTCAATCAGATACAGTGATAAATGTTAAATCTATGGAACGTGGCAGTCTACTGTTACTGTATTGAACACTACACAGGGGAGCGAGAAAACCTGAATAAAATTTTTCAACTTTTACAAAAAAATATATATGTTATACGTATTTGAAGAAAAGACAGAAAGAATTGAATATTTTTATTTGTTATTTTCATCTACATATATAACAGTATATTAATGAAAAATTTAAACTTGTCATTCTGTCAATTCAGCTGTCTATACCACTAGTGAATAGCAGCAGAATGTAATAATAAACTTAATAGTAACATCATACACATTTTATATTATTTATATATTGAAAAATAATTAATTAAAATATATATTATATTTAATTATAATTAAATGTATTTATTTATACTTTGTTATATATTATTTAAATTATAGTGAAGCAAAAGGAAACTTTATCGTTATACACAATTAAAATATATATAAAAAAATGATTTATTTAAATATTAATATACAAGTGTGCATATAAAAATCGCATATAACACATATATTAAACCACTCAAATTATTATAATCCAGTGTAATATATCATAACATATAATATATGTGATGATTATTATTTAATATAGGGAGAAGGTGTATTGTGTATTAGTTTATAATATTGTAAAAATTAAATTCATATGAAAGTAGAATTAATTAGGGGTATTAAAATATTTATAATTATTTCAGATTGATCGTAAACATATGCTAATTAATATTGTATTACTTAGGCAGTATGAAAATTGGAATTTATGATAATTGACGATTTATCATTGGACTGAACTGCTAAAAAAACACTAGCGAATTGATTTTTTTTTAATAATTGTGATTAGAAGTTAAAATATATTTATATTACAAAATGTTAAAGATAAATTTATAACTAATTTAAACTAAAATCTAGATGCTTAAGATAATCAAACTTTTTTTTATTATTACATTATTTTTTACATATATTATTACCTTGAGCGCTTGAATTGTGTATTATCATATTCTGTGTACACAGCACAAGCAAAGCTTAAAAATAATCTGAATTTTGCAAAAGAATGTATTCTATAATACTTTATTTTGCTAGCTCAGCAAAAATTTTGTAACATTTTATAAACAGCACTATATCTGAATATTTAACGTTGCGGGTATATAACTTTGAGTGTTAATGAGATAAGCACTACAAGCTTAGTAGATAATTTTCATCTTTGTTTTATCTTTGTCATGCTGATTGCAATCTACATGGTTTCACAAGTATTCCTCATATAATCATCCTCCTATTGAAGCAGCTATTGAAGCTTATGGCTGCTGCATATATATATATATATATATAGTACTGAACTCTCCACCGCATATTATATAGCTAGAGAACTTGAAATGTGAACAGTAATGCTTCTAACATTACAACTCATGTATAGTATGCACAAAAACTATTAAATAATAAAAATATTAAATTGCATGTAATTTATTTAGTGGTTTAATATATTGAAAAAGGAATTTGAATGTGATATGGAATTAATTATTTACCTTAAATAAATTCAAGTAATAATGTGCCATTGATTTGTACACGTCTAGCTTGCATGACGTAGCAAGGGTGGCTACTGGCTTCGAGTGAATATTCTGAACAACACTTAACGAAACTGCCTGCTGATTATTGCATGTTGGTTGCTCTCTCTCTCTCTCTCTCTCTCTCTCTCTCTCTCTCTCTCTCTCTCTCTTCTCTCTCTCCACTGCTTGAGTCTACTAACGAACGAACGATTTTAGAAGGACTTGCAAAAATAAATATACGCAAACTGCTTTTTTTAAAATATATATATGAAACCACCACTACATCTCTTGTTGCTCAACTATCATTAAAAAAACACTTTATGCGATAAATAAATAAAAATAATAACGATATACTGTATTATACATTAATATAAATTTAATAATATTTGAATCATGCCATAAACATTAAGTGTTTTTGCTATAACATTATAAAAATGTTTGAAAAAAATTTAATCATTATGTAAAATTATTTTTAATAATTTATAATTATAGCTGGTAAACTGGTAAAAAGACACAGCTTTCAACAAAACTTAATTACTTTAATGGCAATGGTACCATTAGCAAATAAAATATAACTTAATTGCAAAAACCGTTTAATTTATATTTTTTGCATAATTTTTTTTTTATATTTATGAATATTATTTTATAATTCTATAAATGATAACTGATACTTCAAATATATAACCACAAGACATTGTATTTAATATATGATTTTAATTCAAAATGCGATTAATGGAATATATCTTTTCAGCTTTTATACAAACAATATTATATTATATGTCATGTAGAATGTTATTTTGTATCTGCAAAATGATCATACATATTATAATTAAAATCAAACTATTTTGTACTAATTCACAAGACTGGGTTTAGGTAAAAAAAAAAAAAAAAAAAAAAAACGGAAAATTGTACACATTAATTGACAATGTTTAAGAATCATTACTCTAATCGAGATTTAAAACACCCAGTTCTAACATATTATTTAGAAAAGAACAATTTCATTTTATCATAATATGGATATTTGGGTGAACCTTCCCCGTTCCCCTAGATGTATATTTGCTTGTATTTATAATTTTTTAATCAACTGAATGCTTTGCGCCTGCTAGATTGAAATTTAGGTTAATTTCTATGCACCAATCCTAAGTAAGAGCCTAATTCTCGGGGTAAGAAAAAAATTACAGCAGGCTGCTGTTTCCTAAATCAAATTCACCAATAAATATGCTGAAATATATTCGAAATTTTACCCTGAAATGCTGAAAACTGGAGCTCAAAAGATTAATATAATTTGTAACTTTACGAGAGGGTACCACGGCACCATCTACCTACCACCAAGATCTGCACCGACAGTGCTGCTCCAGGCTGGTTCGCACCCAGCCTCCTACTCACTGGGGCTTCGCAGCCCGGTATAGACACTTCTCATGAGAAAAAAAATTCAGTTTATCACACCTGCGTGACAGAGGTCAAAAATAAAACTGGCTATACTGTTTACTGTTTTACTGTATACTGTTCTACATTTTGATTTTATTCAATATAAAATGTGAAATATAAAAAATAACATTGGCGAGGCTGCATTTTATTATATAGTCACGTTATGGACGTTATAGTCATATGGCTTTAATTTGAACAAATATTTAGCAATACCATACTTGAAATTGAAAACATCACAACAAAAGATGTCATTTACGTTGATCGATAAATTTGAAATTATATTATTTACTGAAATAGAACGAAAACTCATTCCATTACTTTTGTGAAAAGTTTTAAGTAAAGTTGCTCTTAATATAAAGATTTGATCTTTGACTCTGATTCTACAAGAAGAGGTTTGAGTTTCGTGACATAAGTATGTAATTAGAAAGCAGCAGTGCTTGCTTGTTGCCGCTTGCTTGCGAATGTCACGCCTTTGCCAGTGCCTCTCGCCTTCGCAATTCCTCATGAAATTAATGTTTGCTTGCCGACTCGTCCATCGTCAGTACTTCTTTGAGTTCATGCACTTACAAGACAGCATCACAAGTTTAATTGTAACGAGAAAATATAAACGTTTAAAACTTTTTTATTAAACTTGGGTCTGTTTATATTACATAAGAACACACGATTGAGTAAGAATGTGTGAAAAATTTTAATGTTTCGATAAAAGACTCTACAGTATGCTTGAAACTTAAATGCAGTATTTCCATATACATATTATAAATTTAGAAGTATCTTTTTAATTATTTTTTGATACTTACTATGATTTTCATTTGTAATCTGCAGACCTGTTAATTAATATTATTAGTGTATACATGTTTTCAAGTAATAGTTGAAGCCTACAATGGCTATACAATATATACTATTTTCTCAATATTTTTTTCTATTATTATGTTATAACAAAGACCACACAAAATAAATGGTAATGGACAGCATACATGAAAATTTTTTATTGCAGAAATGAATAGAGGGTACCAAATTATGCTACTCTGAATTCTTTTAGATTTTTTTGAGACCCAGAACTATTTTTAAATAATTATTGAAAGTGCGGCCACGCCCCCTGGAGGCGTCAATAGGCGTCCAGTCTCTATCCTTTTTATTAAGGCTGCAGGGGTGCCAACTGAAATCACAGGACTTTCAATAATTATTTAAAAATAGTTCCGGGTTTCAAAAAAATCTGAAAAAATTCAGAGTATCATAATTTGGTACCATCTATTCATTTCTGCAATAAATTTTTTTCATGTATGTTGTCCATTGGCATGTCATCACTTATAGTAAAAAAGTTTAAATTTGAAAATTCATAATCTTATCAAAATTTCTTTCAGCATAGTGACTATATTTTTATTTCAATATTTCTATCGAAAAACGATTTGTCTATAAAATACTTTCAGAATATTATATTTTATATGTATTTCCATTTTATACTTTACATGTCCATAAGTTATTTTCATTGCTTATTTTATGCTGCAACTGTCATTTAATTATAATATACGAGTATATAATTTACATTTAATTTTATTTATTAAATTTATATAAAATATTTTTTTATTAGGAGTTTGAAGTTTATTGACCCTAAGAGAGAAGAGAGAGAGAGAGAGAGAGAGAGAGAGAGAGAGTAATAGTAATGTTTGTGAGTGACAGAGTGACCCCACGTGTAATTTGCAGCAGCAGCAGCTGTGAAGCTGGCGAGAACGAACCCTAACTAATGATTATAATTTCTCTGAAGAGATGGAGCAAAGATATCCCCCCTCCCTTCTCAAGCGTCGCCATTGACTGTTGCATTTTGGCTGCTCACTACGAAATGGAACATGATTTCTCTTCTTTTCTCTTTTCTCTTTTCCTTTTTATCTTTCCGATCCCTCTCACCCTTCCACCCCAGCCAACGTCTCCTTTTTTTCTTGATCAATGACGTGACATAGTTAGCTTGTTTTAACTCCCAACCTAACTTGATACGATTTACTTCCTTTTGATGTAATGTTAAAACTCAATTTCCTTTTATCTTTAAATAAATACTATTTTTATTTAAAAATTCGTAAATTCATTAAACATTATAAGGTTTAAAATTAAATATTTTATTAATTACAAAATAAAAATACATATAAAAAAATTATGCAGAGAAATATCTTGCACTGTTCTCCATATTTTTTTTTTTACCTGCAATCATCAACGAACAGCGTTTACTTCCTTTATATATAAAATCACCTCTTCATTGGAGACTCTTTCTCTACATTCGCAGTTAATAACTGTTTTTTTAAGAAGTTATTTGCACTATATTATACTCCTCAAAATAACCATTACTATATCTACAAAATACACTTAATCACTTCTTTAACCAAAAAATTTTATGTGGCTATTTGAAAAGGACCAATTTTGTTTTATAGAAAATTTTTGTAAGTATATACTAGATTTTGTTCTTGGCTTAAACATCAAATTTTAGTATAATTTTTAGTTTTAATTTCTTCGTGCAGTCTTTTGCCCCCATTTAAGTACCTTTTAATATCAAGGAAATTTTCCGAATTCGGCTCTGGGTGATAACATAATTACAATATACATCAAATTTATGAAAGTGTGTTGAATAGTTACATAGATATTATTTATAATGAACTTAATATTTTCAAAATGTAATTATCTTATAAAAATATAAAGTTGTGAATTATTGATTTAATTGCTATGTTTTTATACTGAAAAATTGTATTATATTTATTTATGAATATAATACTACATTATATAATAATATAAAACAGTGATGCAAAACATATAATTAATATATAAGACCATGATATAAATAAATAATTAAACATAGATTTAATTTAATAATATGATGAAAAAGTAGCATTAATAAAATATAACCATATTTACAATATTATATAATGTAATAGAGAATGCTGTGCTTAATTAATTACGTAAACATAACAAATAAGTAAAAAATAAATGTATAATATAAAGAGAGAAAAAAATGTCATATTATTTTAAGTATGTCGTGTTTACATTATAATTAAACTGTAGAACATGGAGTAGAAGCAAAGCGTGATTATCTTCTCATTAATGCTTGCTAGGATTAGCAATTAGTGAGAAGCAAGGTTAATGAAACAATTAGCAGCAGAGATTGACAGCACGAGATGACGTTAAAAGACAATGGCGACGCTACTCAAGATGTTGTCCAAATTGGCTAATACGTCAGCATAGTAACAACTATAGCCGTAGAGAAGTTGCGAAGCGTCCGTCCGTATCTAAAGCTCAATACAACTTTTCTCGCTAATATAAGTTACGTTTAAAATATAATTTTAATGAATTCACAGTAACTCTATATAACTTTATATAAGATTTAGTTATTTGATATATGTATATGTACACAAGTTCCCCCCTTATGGTACATAACTATATTTAGAACTCAAAATTATATATATTAAAATACATATTAATTAACTTTAATGCTTTAAACTTACATTAATTAAAATCAAAATTCAATAATGTAAAGTGTTAAATTTTTAAATATAATTTAATTTTTAAACAAACTTACTGGCATACAAATAAATTAATGTTGATTGAAGAAAATGATTATTTATAATAATTTATGAAAATTTCACATTAATAATAATTAAAAAAAAACTGAAAGATTTATAAAAAAAAATGCTTAAAATAACTATATACATTTAAGAAAAAATATCTTAATTTTTAATTATTGGTTAACATTGTAAAAAAAACATAATTTATTTTTATTTCTAGGGAAAAGTTGAGTTCTACATCTTATCGAAATTTATCCGATCGTTACTGTAATGCACATGGGGCACATGAGGGGAAGGTGGCTATAGAGAGGCCTCGGTTCAGATAGATACTGAAAGAGCTGCTTGAAAGGAGGGCGGGCGCCACCGAGGCAACAGGCACCACTGAGAAGAAACAGGAGGCAAAGGGAAATTGCTTTGTGCGAGCCAGATCGGCCGTCCGTCTCTCCATTACAGGAAGTGTATGGTAAACTGGCACATTACGTTCGGCTTGGTCTTCGGTAGTAGCGTTATCGGAAAAACCTCTTTGCACTGCTTTCAAAGACTTGTTTTGCTGCCTCTAACAGTGGCAGGTACTTATCAATATCTATAGTAGTAGTAATAATAATATAAAATCATTGAGAACGAGTGAATTAAAAAAATATCTTAGACTCTTTCCATTCTATATAATAAACTCAAATATTATTTAATCAACCTAATATTGACAACAAACATTTTATTTCATAATTATATATTCATATATATAAAGTGTCATCTTAAATTTTTTTTTTTTTAAGTTTACAATTCTTTTCATGTTGTTATTCATTATTAAATTGAGCTCTATAAAATTTCATGTCCAATTATTATTCTTAATTTAATATTTTATATATTATAAATAATATAAATCAATCAATTTTAATAATAAAATATTAATAATAGTCAGATCAGAATTACATTAAGCCGAGGATGTTATTAATGTATTTGAAAACAGGTACACGTTATACGGCTTTCCATTTTTATGTATAAACAATATAGCAGATCCCTGAAATTTAAGCCTCACGTATTATATTTCGTAGTAGTGTTTCATATCTATACTGTATGGTTAAATATAATATGGATGAAAACATTTTGAGCATGGAAAGATGGTTTGCAACAACACAAAGCTCCTATGCGTACAGGCAGAAAGCATATAGCAACTATTTTATACCTTTATATAATTATACTGTGTGTATCCAATAACAGAAAGCAGCTGGCACACTGAAAACAATACAATTTCTTTATTTTTTCATTTTTTCATAATATATAATTCGATATGATACAAATATTTAATATTTAGATGGTATTAATAGTATGGAGTATCGACCTCAATTTTTTTTTTATTGCAGTTCTAAATGGATAGAGATAGAGAATACAAAGTTATGCTACTCTGATTTTTTTTTAAAAATTTAAAGCCTTAGAAGCATTTTTAAAAAATTATTGAATCCTTTTTTTTTTACGTCACGTGGTGCCTCTGCTTAAGAAAAGGATAGGACTTGCCGCCTCGTGACGTCACAAAAAGAACTTTCAATAATTTTTTAAAAATACTTCCAGGGCTGTAAAAAATTTGAAAAAATCAAGGTAGCATAACTTTACACCCTCTATACATTTCTGCAGTAAAAAAATTTGAGGTCGATACTCTATATAGCTATTATATATATTACATCAAATATAATATTAAACTGTTTTATTGTAAAATTATGATTTTTTTTTAAATATTAACTATACTGTATTGCATTTATTAATAATATGATCATAATAAAGGGCTTTATTTATAAAAAGGGCGCAGTTAGGACTAGAGAGAGTCCACCCAAACATTATATAATACAAAAATTACAATAAACTGAGACACAATAAAATAATTAGATAATACGTAATAGCATACAGAATAATTTGATTCTTAATGCATTACTATTAAACAAATTACATTTTCTGAACGAAAATAACAAAAATATTATAAAAAATATGCTATTCAGTGTTAATAAATTCTATAACATATTTCTCAACAAACTAGTTTTAAAGACATTTAATGATTCTGATCAACACATATCAGCAGGAAGTTTGTTCCATGATAATCATTCACCTTTGACACTGAATGAATCACTACTAGCTTTAGAAAATTGCAAGTAATGCGCATTTATCGTGTGATGAAATTGTGATACATCCAGTACATAGTATGATACATCCTCTGCTTTTGTTATAATTTACTCTAATTCTTTAATACAAACGAAAGTCACCTGTTTCTATATAATGAAATTTTTGTTGCATGCTATATTCAGTCAACTCATATCATATATTATACTCATGTGTAAAATGAATCTTTATTGAAATAAACAAACAGTGAAACACATTCTACATTTTGCGTATCAACGCTTTGAATAATAAAGTATGTACAATGTACAGTATATATACGCTGTTTTTTTTTTCTTTAACATGCACCTGCATAAACAAACTTTGCTCTCTCCTCAATATTGCAATGACATCATGCAGTTCTAGTGAACCCCAAATGAATATACAATGTATATAATTAAAATGTATTTATCATATATTTTTCAACCTTGCCCAATTTGCGCTACAAAATATGTATATAGTCAAATTTATAACTATATTCTCTCCAGAAGAGACCGTAAGCTTGTGATTTCTGACCTTCCTGTTATTATTCCAGCTTCGTATTTCAAACAAAAGTTAGTACTTTTACTGCAAAACTCTCTGCAAAGTTTCAAAACTCAACTACAAACATAAATAGCTACAAACTTCATACTTCCGCTTCCGGAGGAAATATAAATATATTAATTTGACTATATCTCAGGTAAATAACTTGCAATACATTTATATGAACGCTTTCATTGATAGCGCGTAATTATAATATTATAGAATATTATTAATTACATAAACTGCTCCCATGCAGTGATGGTTCACATTAACACGCATAGAAGTCTGATGCTTCATATTTGCTTACGTCACTTTAGTAAAAATTATATTAGGAAGTGCTTATAGCTGCTGCAAATTCAAGTATAGACTTTATACGGAAGTGAATATTCACAAAGGACTTATCATAGATTTTATCCCACAAATTTTTAATATCATATTTAGTACTACATTTATTTATTCTATACATCATATTATGTAAATTCTTTTTTGACACCCTCGCCCTATATTTTAAATGAAATTATTCAGAAATAAATCAATATAAAGTATTGTATTTTTTTTACATTAAATTCGTTGTGAAATATGTTTTGCGGTTTGTTTCGTATAGTGTGCGAATTTTGTCACCTGCTGCTCAAAGATTTGTCATCCGGCCTGCCTGTATCACGCTCTTACACAGCGGATGGTTTTATTTTGGAGTAAACGGATAGATTTGTAAAGGGATTACAATTATTTATTAAAAATTTCAAGTGCGTACACGATCAATATACAGATGGAATTGATTTGTTCTTTATTCTTATGACATAATATAGCATCGCATTTTTTAATATAATATAAATATAATACATTGATTATTTGTATTAAAAAATTCTTTTGCATTACAATTGACAATCAATATATTATTACCATTTAAAATTTTATAGCAAGTTTATATGATAAAATTGACAATTTTTTACTAAAATTATAGAATTTTTATTAATTGTAGAAAACAATAAAAAAAATCAATATAAGTAACTTTTGAATCACTGCTTTTAATTTTAAATATGAATATTATATTTAAGAGAATTAGTGATATAGAGAGATACTTTATATTCCATGCTGAAATGTGTCAATCATTCATTTATCCATTCCTCACTCAACACGTTACATGGATGTTCAGTTAGAAGAATAAAACGTACACATGCCACAGTACACATGCACGCTACACTAATAATCCACATGAGTTGTAATACATTAATTTATGTAAGCAAAAGGGCTCACAAACATTTACTAATGTAATATGTAGCATATATAATATATATTATATATAATTTATATTTCGCACACACAAGCAGTCATTTAACTTTTATCATAGCATATAGATCAGTATTGTGAATATAACTAACTAGGCAGTTACCATTCAAAAGAGTATAATATTGTCATATATTTAAACTTTCAAAATTTTTTTTTATTCTCAGACTTCAAAAATATTTTCAAACAATCTCTGATATCGATTTCGGTATGAGATTATCCTAACATGAAAACTATTTCCTAGCTTATACTTGTAAGTAATAAACAACTGCACGTTATCGTTATCTCGGTGTACAGTTCTCTTTCATGGAAACGCTTCCTCAAGGCCTCTTCATTACTTGCAGCAAAGATATAGAATGGAGCTTGTTACTTCCTCTTACAGAAATAATGAAAAGTTGAAGTTTTATTTTGTTCTGTTTTTCAGTATCGGTGTGCTTCATATAATATATAGTACTTGTTTTATGAAGAGAAAAATAAAAATGCACCTGCATGTATATTATTTTTATCTCATGTTTTCATTTTAAAAGTAAATTCGTTGTTTTTCAGCAAACGCTCCATTAAAATGTCAAGAAGATCATTAATTATAGTCACAGAAAAAAATCGTGCAGAACAGATGTAATTAATGTTGTTGAAACATAACCAACCTGTCATAATCTATTACTTAAAATGTCAAATTTTGCTTAACCTAGAATAAACTGTAAATTCTATTTTATTATATAATAATATACTTAGACTAGTAACATTGATTAAATTTATATAAAAAAAAATATATTTTTCTCTTTCGCTCAGATACCTGGTACTTCAGAGATTTTATTGAATAAATAAAAAAAAAACTTCATGTATATAACGGTATAAATCTAATTTAGAATGTATATTAAAAAAATATAGAACATTGAAGTTGCGTTCAAATCCTTCACAGATAAGTGAAGACTTTATCAGTGCTCAATTCTTATAAGTGTGTAATCTCTTAGAGTTAGTTTGCGAAGTGCGCCTGTAAACACGCAACCCTCAGTGCCTGCTAGCCAACCGCAACATCTTCCCTTATATTATATAGGAGTCTCATGTCAAAGTAGGTTTTCCTCGTTTGTTTCCGGGAATATTCGGCCCAATATGAAGAGTCGTTCACTGAGAAAACACTAGTGTGAAATCAAACCTGGATAGTGTAATAACTATGCTACCATAGATATGCTATAGCCGCTATCTAAGCTAGTGTTCTTTTTGACCCAGGCGTGGTGTTCTCGCGGTAGTATCGGGAGAATCCCAGGTAGTGCGTGAGGCGGAACCCAGCAGTTGGGATGCATATTAACCCACGGCGGGAGTGCGCGCTACTCCTGTCTGGCGTGGTAGCGAGTATTGCTTAATGTAACCTGGAGTGTATGCTATACTACGTATGATGCTACTGGGAGTCCAGCTAACCCATGCTTTATTGTAAATTAAAGTATAATATTGGGGTTCAGCGACAGAAATAAATTAAAAATTTAAAAAAAAAATTTTATTTGTATTTCTTTATTATTAATCCGCAATTTATTTTATGTCATTAAAGTTTTACTGAAAGTAGGTAATTATTAATTGATTAAAAGTCATTTACTGTACTTACCCCTCCTGGGATTCGAACCTGGCACCTCTAGCACCTGAAGCGGATGTCACAACCACTACACCTCGACAGGCTGATTACCAGATTCAGTAAATTTGGTATATAAAAACTTCTAAGTTGATAATCATTGACTTCGGGGAAAAAAAGATGCTCCCAAAAATAACAATTACAAAAACATAATTTTCAAATAGAACTGCATAGTAATTATAACAGAAATTGTATTTAATTACTAACATTTCGGATGCCCTCATCAGCTGATAAAAAAGCGAATGTGGTGTGCTCTGGTGGGGGATTATGGTATCTATTGGGCTCCAATTCATTCTACCTGGGGTTATTTGAAGTATAAGTTTGTGTGATTGTCATCAAAACTCTTCTCCTCCTGTCAACTCTAATGAATGAAATAAGGAAAACCCCGCTTAGTGCTCACAAAAATATTTTAGAGTTATTTGCATCCGAAGGCTTTGCACTAAGTCTGGGGTAACGAGAAGTATAAAATTTGACTTCTTAAAACACTATTCTATTAATGACGACACTACAAAAAACTAATATAAGAGCTGGTGTTATCTCAATCCCAGATTTTTCTCAGTGTTCTACAAAAATGTTGACCATTAACAGAACACTTCTTGCTTGAAACACGACGGAAGAGTCCACTATAAATGTAACTTATGTAACGCAACTTAACTCCTAGTCTATCATATATTTTAGTTTGAAAGGAAAGACCTTCAATTAACAAAGTTTACATCCTCTCTCTCTCTCTCTCTCTCTCTCTCTCTCTCTCTCTCTCTCTCTCTCTCTCTCTCTCTCTCTCTCTCTCTCTCTCTCTCTCTCTCTCTCTCTCTCTCTCTCTCTCTCTCTCTCTCTCTCTCTCTCTCTCTCTTCTATGATGCACTTACATTTATGTTCTTGGTTTTCCCTCTTAGGAAAGTTGTAAGGCACCATTACAGAGTTACAGAGTAAAGTTATACTTCAGTTTATTTAATTTATGCATTTCACTGATTTCACCACTGAATGCAAATATCTTTACGGTAGATTGAAGTGCATTATAAGGCAGAGTTGTCATTTTGACTCATTTTTATATTTTCCGTATGAAAAATGTGTTTGAAAACCTTTGTTTTTTATGCGTGCTTGATCTTTTACAGTCTGCGCGTTGGTCAATATAATGGATTTATTAGCGATCACTTCCAATATTTTGAAATTTTAATTTATCATCAATTAAGTCACAATAAAAATATACTGTAATAGACCATGTAGCTTCTTTCTTTGAACAAATACATAATAATTGCTTCGTTCAATTTTTTTTTTTTTTTTTTTTATAATATTATTTTACATTTTTTTTTTTTTTTTTTCTTTTCACTCTCTGAGATAGGAATATCAATACTTAATATTATGCAACTATTTACTAACAATATCTGTAATATTGAAAAAAATTAAATTTAAATACTGTAAATAGGCATGTTTAAACCATTATAAAGTAGTTAATTTTAAGTACAAAATTTTTTTTATCATGATTCATGACCTATAATAATGTTATATAACAATCAATGATTCAAATCAATCAAATCAATTCAAATCAATCAAATCAAATCAAATCAAATCAAATCAAATCAAATCAAATCAAATCAAATCAAATCAAATCAAATCAATGATTCGACTTACTGCTAGAGATTGAATTATTTAATCATTAAAAATTAATTTATACATGATGGTACGTATAAAATGTTGTAAAACTATTTAATTACGTAAGCATGTAAACATTACGAAAATATGAACACTACATGGAATTATTATCCCGCTGTAAGTCCTTTCCCCTTGAGAATTGAACAACGCTGTACGCATGCAGACCAGACCTCAGTCACTGCTAAATTACTTGCCTGATATAGCTGGATGCTATACACGCTAGGCGGCTAGGCGGTAAGCAAGTTTGAATAATTGGAGTTACTCATCATCCTCACTGCTACCTCGCTTTATAACAATCGATTTTACAGCTGTCATATACATCAAGTATATAAAAGGTTATACTATGTTGAGAGACTGGCAGGCAAAATTAAAAACAACAAAAATTTGTAATAAATGTAATTGTTATTTTTTATTTATTTGTTTCATTTATTTTTTTTCTTTTACGAGAATACACCCACCCCTAAGAGCTTACAGCTCGCGGCGGGGTAATGGGTAGGGATAAGGTAAGGAAAGGATAGTGGTCACAGTCTGTTACGCGTCCCAGCATTCGCTAAGGTGAGACTGAGGGAACCATGGAAAATCTCAGTCAGGATAGACACCTCCACTTTTTATCAATGGACCAAAGCGATGTCCAAAGCTAGGGGAAACGCATACAAGTGCATCACTGCACTGGGTGGAAAGCGAGACGAATTTATCCCAGAGAGGAAGCAACGTAATTTTTACTTAAAAAGGTCACTCATTCAAGTACTAACCACGCTCGACATAGCTTGACTTTGGTGATCTAATAAGAACCGGTCAATTCACTGCGCTGCGCTCAGCCTCTTTTTTTTTTTTTTTTTTTATTAAAGTATACTGTATTATATATCATATGGAATTTTAGCTGTTTTATCAGAAAACTGTAATTATTTTGTTTTTGCATCTCTTTGTTTCCAACAAGTGAAAATTTAACATTGCATTTGTCTCCCAGAGTAAAAGTCAACATCTGGGCGCACGTGGAATCTCTGGTACCGTCAACGGTGGCTTAAAATATTTTACATGGTATAATATGTAGGGATGCAAGGAAACTGAATAAATTTACCTCTGGGCACGTAAATCCTATCTACTTATTTTCTTTAAAAAAAGATCAGACAGAGATAGGTTTAAATAAATATACATGGCCTCAAAATTTTGCTGCAGCATTGCAGTATAGTTTGGCATGATTACAACAACCCCAATGGCAATATGGTTCTGCGGTGGCGAAGCACAAGTCTAATAATTATGATACAGCATAATATAGAAGGAAGCAGCAAGCAGGCAGCAGCCTACAGATTGTATATGCTTAGTTTTAGCCCTAGGGTGATGACATTTAATATACTTTACTAAACTTATTCCTTTCAGTGTAAAAAAAAATCACAAACTAGTTTGTATATAACTATATAAACTATGTAACTGTGTTCATATAAACGTTAAAACATTTGCTTGTTTAATCGTATCATGTAATAATTTCAAGAATTATTTTTTAATAATTAAATTTTTTTTAAAACAAAACAAATTATTGTTATCAATGATGCTATATGTAATAGAATTCTGTTTATATATATATAACATTTATCTATTTATTATTCGAATACTGGTTATACAAACAAAACATGGATTACTTCAAAATCTATAATTAAAGAAAATAATAAACAACACATAACAGACAATATTGCACTGAAAGAGAAAAAAAAATTGTATTGTATTATACTGTATAAATATACCACAAATTTACATTTTAAAATATGCCTAAGAATGGAGTACCGACCTCAAAATTTTTATTGCAGAAATGGATAGAGGGTGCAAAAATATGCTACTCTGATTTTTTCCATATTTTTTAGGGACCGGGAAGTATTGCTAAAAAGTTTTGGCGAGGTCGGGTTCGAATCCACGTCTCTTTTGGGTCCTATCTTTTATTAAGAGAGGCGGCAAGAGGCGGCACTTTTTCTGCACTTTCAATAATTTTTTAAAAATACTTCCCGGTCTCAGAAAAATCTGAAAAAAATCAGAGTAGCATATTTTTGCACCCTCTATCCATTTCTGCAATAAAAAATTTTGAGGTTGGTACTCCATTAACATTAAGAATATCAGTTTTGAACTCATTTTTTATAGCTTCAATTGAAGTTTTATGTTGTTTTACAGTTTTAATACAGTGCAATATATAAAATTCATACAATAAAATAAGCTTGTAAAATTTCACTGATGTATAGAAAAAAATTTACCCTTTTCAATATGATAGCAGTTGTGGAAATTGCTGTCTTTTCCTTCTGTAAAATTTATTATTAGCAACGTACTTTGTAAAGAATCTACTGCTTTGTTCATTTTTTTTTCTTGGGAGTCTTACATCTAACAGGATTTGTTTATAATAAAAAGACAAAGTTATTGAATATATTTCATATTTAAAAGAAGAATCATGAATGCTCCACGAAGTACAAAACGATAAGTTTTACGTTACCATTTTGATATTTTTTTTAACATATGCAACGTAATCGAATTGTATTAATAAAATTGCTTGTAATAAAATATCCAAGAGCATTGGTATAAAAAGTTCCATCTATAATATTTTAATAACATAAAACGTTGTGAACTATATAGATATAAAAATATAGAGCAAGCCCACTTAAAGTCACTAATGCAATGCGTATTGTATACCTTACAGGAACCTGCACTGCGCCATAGTAAAGTGCTATATTTTATTTTGTGTCAGCAATGTAAAAAGTAGAAAATTTAGAAAAAAAAAATAATTATACATCATAGGTGGATTATTACATTTACTTTGGTTCCATATTTTCTGCCAGTTTGGTAAATCAGCCATGTTTTATATATAGTGTAATCAAATAATTTAAAGCCCACGTATCAAACGGGATTAAATACCATTTTCTGTACAGGTACAGGTTATCAGTAAAACGAGACAAGAAACTGATGTTTACCTGCAATGGCTTTTATTCCCGCTTAATCCGTGGGCTCTTATTATTATAACTTGCAAGAAAGTCAATTATTGAGTTTTTAAAAAAAAAAGCTTTAGAGAGTATGGTATTCAGAAGTAGAAAGTAGGAAAGGTAAACTTTAGAACGTTATCCTGTAAGCAGGCAACCCAACAATCTCGTGGCACAGCCCTGTTGAGAACTGAAAAAAAAAAGACTAAACGAACAATATTTCACTTATTTTAACCAACAAGCTAATTCAATTCAAAATTCTTTTATTAATCCATTCTCTCCTACAATCAAAATATCACTGTAGACTTTTGTTGAGGTTAATACGAATAGACATTGCACAATTTTACAGTACAGTCTTGATGCATCTTAACTAGTTAATATAACATACTAAAGTGAATCTTAAAAACTAACCTGTATGTAACATTTCAGGAACTCGAGTTATGATTTAAAATGAATAAATACAAAAAGAAAACAGGGTGCTTTTAGATTTTTTTTTTAAGTGAATCCTTAAAGCAAACTTTTTGTTTTCTTACTGCGAACTAGATCAAAACACAGCACTTTTTTTTTTTTTTTTTTAGTATTGCTACGAAATAAACACTGGGCACTGTAGTGGCAAAACGATATTGAGAATTTTTTGCACGATTTGACGCAGTATTGAAGTACACGTACTATATATATAGTTAAATAAACTTATTATTCCCACTAAAAGTCTAAAAGTAGCTACAAATGTTTAAATTTTAACATTCCTCTTCATATTTGAAGCTAATATATAAACTTATACAAATAGCTCAGTTCTCTAAAAAAAAAAAATCCGACGTTTTAAATTTAAAGTACGTTTATTAATTAAATCTAGAAAAAAAAATAAGAATACTTCCGTTGGGAATATAAAGTAAATTTGAGTGTGGCAAGTAAGAAATCCTCCCCTTCCCACAGCAGTAGCAATAGTTGGCAATAGATTGGACGTGAGAGGAGTGTTGACACTGCATGCTTGTGTCTGCGGCTCGCGTGTGGTGACACCCTTCCCCCCTCCCCCTAAGTTCTTGCTGCCTCACTGTTTCTCCATCCCACCCACCGTTCTTATTGAAAGCTAGTTGGTGCTGCCCTGTCATAAAAATGATTGGTAAACTTTTCAACTATTTTTATATAAATAAAAAATATATAATAATAATTTCATAAAGAAAAAAAAAAAACAACTACAAAAGGCAATGGGGTGAAAAATATAATAAACTAAGTGCCAAAGTATTGATGATTGGTTTTAGAATTAGTTTTGTGTTTTTTTTTTTCCAATGATTTTATTATTATTATTATTTAGTAATAACACTAACAACTAATAACGTTTGAAAGACTCAAATCAATTACAGAATGCTTCAAAAAATTGCTAAAATAATGGAAGAACATTTTCTATTTTAAATTTTATTTTCACTATAGCATTATTTCACCAAAATAAAAATGATAAACTTTGAAAAACTGTATTAAAATACAGTATCAGTATTAGTCTAAAAAAGAGTGGCACAGTCCACCCCACGCCTTTAGACTAAACCTACATGGCCTATCAACATTTTCTATTTTAAAAAAAAAATAAACTTTATTTTTGGATTTATGATTAATTTTGTGAAACACCAACTTTTCCAAAACTTTTTTTTTTCATAAGTAATTAATTAAAAACCTTTTTGGATGGTAAAATAGTTAAAAGACGTATATGTTTACAATTTAATATTATTATATACATGATGATAATTATATATTATATTTATTTTAAGTAATTAATGTCTTGTGTTTATTAAATTATTTCAAAATAATTATAATTAACATGATATTTGAATGGGAGTTTTATAAAAAAAAATTGTCTTTAGTTTATTGTACTCTTCTATGTGGGTATGTTTATAAGTTTTAGGAAGTCGATGAAATGACGTGGAACACGAGATAAAGCTTCTTCTCTTTATTCTCGTATTGTTTAAAATCTGGAGGCCCAACTTTGCACTCGCATTTGCACATTCAAGGGCTTCTTCTACCATGTTCCTTCGCCTCCGTGACTTCTCCTCTCGTCTCGATCGTATAAATAAACTTTATAATATAACCTACCCCCTCCTACTTGTATTGCCGTAACCTAACTAATGGGCCATACTGCTGCCACATTTCAATTTCAATTCCAATACTCGATCTCTTGGTAGCTCCAGGCCTGAATGAATGAAGCATGCAAACTGTATATATACTGTTGCTAATGCTGCTGCTGCTGTCATTTTCTCCAATATCTTTTAGTGCTTAACTCTAAATATATATTATACATTGTATGCTTGTAAATACTTATTTTATATTACTTCTTCTCAATCTTTTACCAATCAGTCTAATCACATCGCTCTGTTAGTTTTTAAAGAAGCCTCATTTTATGGAACATTTTTATTCGCTCATGTTACTAGGTTACATCATGGATAAAATTGCACTTAATTTTATTGACTTTTGTGTGCATAAAAAGCACAGAAGAAGATATTAAATTTGATCTGATTAAAAAATTTAATTATAAAATAATTTTTCAGTGAAATAATAAAAACATAAAATAAAATGTTGAATTATTATACAAACATTTTAATTGGTTACAAATTTTTATTTATATATATATATATATATATATATATATATATATATATATATATATATATATATATATTTTTTTTTTAATTAAAGATTTAAAAATCATAATAAAAAAATTGTCACATACAAAAATTCGTGGGACGTGTGGCACAGTGCGCTTGACAGGGTTGGCTACTAGTTGGATGGGTGACCATTTTCAACAAAAAAACACGTTTCCCACCCAGGGGTAAAGAGTTGGCTTTTCCACTTTGTGGTTCCCCTGGCTTTGGACCATTGCACTTCCGATTCATTGACAAAAGCTGTAGCGTCCATCCTGGCTTAGGTTTCTACGTTTCCCTCAGTCGCAGGCAAATGCTGGAATGGATTGCAAGGCCGTGGCCACCCCCGTTCCAGAAGAGCCCGCGAAACGCTCAAATTATGGTTTTGGAAGGTTCGGTTTCAAAGCTGTAGAGTATTCTACAGCTGCCCCCCAGATGAAATAATGGGGAATTCTCTTACAACTCAAATTTTAATTTAACTACTATATTATGATAGGGTATATATTAACAATAAGTTTGACTTAAGTTTCAACTTTTTAAACTCAAATTTGGGGACTCTGAAGGGATTATTAGCATAGGGGCAAAGCATGCAACCCGCGCGCAAACCTGAAAATTGTGACGTAGAAACTCCCTAGTTAACACACAACAACTGCCTGATATCATAGTTTGAGCGTCAAGGAGTGATTGGCTATAAATTTTAGTAACACGATTGAAATCAGCGGGTTTTTCTACCCTAGTATCAATAGTTTTGTCTCTAATATCAGTTTACTTTAAGAGTGATAATCAAAAATATAAATTTATTGCACGAAAATTTCGCCTGCTAGGCAGTTTCTACGTCACGTTTTGGCGCTAAATTCAAAAAAAGGAAGATTTTTAAAAAATTCCCTTGTCTCCAATTTTGAAAATTGAAACTTTTTTGTTTTGGGACATTTACTTTCAAGGCATAGAGCATCTGAAAAAAAATTAAAATAAATGTAGGAGAATTCCCCAATGTGAAACAATGATTATTTCATCTTATAGATGAGCATGTTTATATGCAGGTTTGTGATAAGTACAAAGTAGTATGTAGTTAGTAAGTAGAATTACCCGATTATAGGGTCTGATTAAAATAATAATAATAATAATAAAAATGCAGTAAATGTTTAACAATTAAAAAAACCGCGATTCACGAAGCAGTTAACCAGGTTTCTAACCATTTTTAGCTTAACCACGTTGATGGTTTTTAACACGTAAAACAGGTATATTTAAACTTGGTTAAGGTAAACGTGGTTAGAAACCTGACTAACAGCTTCGTGAATCGCACCCATTAATGGGTGCGATTTACGAAGAAGTTAGCCAGATTTCTAACCACGTTTAGCTTAACCACGTTTAACTAAGGTGATTTAACACGTAAAACAGGTATAGTTAAACGTGGTTAAGCTAAACGTGGTTAGAAACCTGGCTAACTGCTTCATGAATCGCGCCCTTAATTGTTTATATTAATTATATAGCAACAATATACTCGAAATTTTTTGGAACTTCTTTACTGCATGCTACCTATGATGCAGCAACTGATAATATAAATTCAGCAGTCTACATAAATCTATATTTTTCACCATTGAATTTAGAATTACATGATGTGCACCTCTAAATTAATTAAATTCCTTACATTAATAAATCTTGACTCTTTCACTAAAAGTGTGTCATGAAGAGTTAGGTTGTATAACTTTACCTTTTCATAAGTTTAGTTTAACTTTTGAAATTAAATTGTTTTTAGTTTTTAGAATCTTGCTAATATTAAATTTAAAAATAAAAATGTTGGGTATTCACAAAGCTAGTTAGCAGCTACTCACGTTTTTAGCATCACGTTTTAGAGACTATTTTCCGCGCGATATTGGTGCGATTTTGGTGATATGTTGAATTTTTTTGTCACCCTCCCCCCAATTAATGTACTGATTGTACGGTAAATAATTAATTGCTTCACAATCCCCACGATTTTTTTTTTTTTTTTTTTTTTTAGTAATGGTAAAAAGAAATCAGTTTGCATGATGAGAACTCTGATTCTGAATGAAAATGCTAAAAAAAAGTTTTTTATTTTAAAACAAATGCAATGTAAAAATTGATGCTGTAATCTCTTTGGTGGATATTTTGTGAGATGATATGTTGTGGCACTTGCAGGAGTCTGGGCTCTGCATGTCACGGCACGCTTCTGCCAGCTGTGTACCGCGCCGCCCTGACGCACTCGGGGGGTCCCAGACATCATCACCCGCCCGTGGACTTCTCACACGATGCCATTCTATACGTGACGGTATGTACACTCAAGTGAAAAAAAAATAACAAGCATTTGTTACATCAAAATAGCACTTAACAAAAATATAATAATAATGCTTATGACAGTACGTGTACACATGTATGAGACAGAAGCTTTGTGTAAACAAAAATCCAAAAATTGTTATTAGCTGCTTTGTTGTAAAACACGAATCGTGTCTCACATGTAAGGGTAAAACTTTGAGATTAGCGTGTTGTGAATATTATCATGTACTGGCAAAATATATCTTGCTTCACGATACGGTTTTGGCTGCGTCGCTCGCTACCCATGTAAATAAATAAATAAAAAATATTTCTAGCTTCAGTTTACAATAAAAATAGAAGGAACTTTGTAGCTCGATATGCATTATTATATTTCAATTTTTTTACAAAATGATCAAAAAAGAGTCTAGCAGTTGGTTCTCAAAAGGAAAAGGGGGGAGGGGGGTAAGAGCGGTGTCATATCCTAGAATGTTGATATTTTGACTCAAAGAAGAGCAAATGGCGAATTCACCTCTCATGTTTCCCTATGTGTTTTGAGATCTGTAAAGCTGTAAGGTGCATGATGGAGAGGGGGGGGGGGGGGAGGTAGTCTTCTGCATGTGGATCAGTCCTTGATGTACAGTACAGTACATTATATATTTATTTTTTTGAGGAAACTTACACATTATTATGAATTCAAGAACAATCTCTCCTTAAATATACATTACAGTATATTGAGTATATGATATATCCATCGCACTTTAACGAATAGAAGTATTAAATAATATATTACGATTTTTCAAATACCCTTTAGCTATGTTAAATATCCAAACTATATAATTTCCTAATGCAAATATAAGAATATCACATTTATTTTATATCAGTAACTTTTATTTATATTATACTGAGAATATAGCTTTTTTTATGTATTTATTTATAGCGTATTTTCATCTTCATTTATGAGACCTCTTCCTTTATAGCTTGTGGTATGTATCGGTATGACGTTGGCTTTATATTGAGCGCATACCTTTGGTCTTTGCTTGTTGGTGTGTATGATATAGCAGCGATGTGCTGTGTGGTATAGAACGCTCGGAACTCGATGGTGAGTGATGCAGCCGGGCGCAAAGTACTATATAACTTCCATTAGGTTACCAGAATTTCGTAATATATCGTGATCAGATGATCTTGCTTGCTTGCTTGCTGCTCTAATATTGATTAATATATAAAGTAATATAGTCAAGTTAATATATTTTTAACTCAATTTCCGTTTGTTAATGAAATTGCTTTAAACGTAAAGCTAAGCCAATAATTAAAAATCAACTTGATCATGTAATAGCTTTACATTTGCGTAACACTTAAATAATTAAAAAAAAAAGAAGAAAATAATTAATGTAACTCTCTTTCCATAACTTTAAGCAGAGATAGATTGAGGATATAATTTTTTTTCCTCCGTATTTTTATAGGCAATGCTATTATAATGCTTACGTAATTTATATTATATTTTTGTTATAATATGTACTATATAAAATGGTTTATGCTATTTTTATGGAGTATTAAACCGTACTGGATTACTATTTGTGAGCCAATTTAAATTTTCTATGATAAAAAAAAAATGTTTTGCTTCTTTATTTTTTATATTATAGTAATAACATTTGGTATGGCCAAATTTAAGCCCTTGGTGGTTTTATGTTCCACTATCATGTATATATAACATTTGGTTATGGTGATATTAAATTATTATTACTCAATTATTCTTTTTGTGTTAGCATCTATGTTTTTAACACCCTTTTTTTTACTGTTCTATACAATATGAGTATTTTTTTTTTCTAAATTGTTTAAACAATCATTAAGAATGATTGAATGCAATTATTTCATCGTCATTTGATTTTTTATGAACCCCAAATGTTACAGCTTTGTGTTTAAGTAATTATCATGACAATCAAAACGTCACCCATTTTGTCTCATTTTCCAAGTAAAGCTACAGAAAGCAAACCCTCCCAAGACCTATAATAATATTAGGGGCAATTCATGACAAAGTTATCCAGAAAGTTATCTAGGGTTCTCACTAATCGCGGTTAGTTCCAGCCTAATTCAATGGTACTATAAAGGTGGTTATATATAGAGAACCTTCGTGAATCGCGTCCATTATATAATATATCAGCTCCAATACAGAAACACACGTAGACTTCTCATTTTAGGGTACGTGAGAAGAAGAGTTCTCATATCCATGTCAGTCCCATCGAAAATCATCCATAAATATCACAAACATAATATACAAAAAAGTCGGGTTCACAAAGGGAATGTTGAGCCTAACTCGAAGTTTACATGAACCATTGAGGTAATATAATTATTACATTTTAATAAATTGATTCTGTTCTTTTGTTCAGTTAAAAATGCATAAAAAAAAACAGGAACATTAAAAATTTTGAATTTGAATAAATTTAAAAAAAAATCAAACTCTTTAAAAAAAAAATATTTTCAAAATTTCCAAGATATAAAAAAAAATGGATCAAATTTTCAGTTAAATCGATAAACTCCTATATTTTTATTATTTGTTAGTTTTTGACTTCCAACCAAGTGTGGGTTGCTAAGCGCCAGTACCGGGCCCAATTGGGCCAAGATGAAGGCGCACGCCGGATCTTGTTAGGGATGTTATAACGGTCCAGCGTCTCCTACACGGACAGAGCGCAAAGCGGGGGTTTCCCGGGGTGCCCCGCAAATAACCCAACACACAGTCTTTCGGGCCGGTTTTCTCCAAGGCGCAGTGGGACACATTTCCGCGAGCACTCGGGGTGCCGGATGCCTTTTACCAGGGCACTTAGAGGTGGGGATGCTCTTGGGTTTCCCTAACCAATGCCCTGGGTTTTTCGTTTTGTTCCAAAATTAGTCAATCAATCATACTATAAATTACTACAAAACGGCTTATATATAATTCCTTTTAACGACTACTATTTAATTAGTATTAAATGAGACCAAGCTTATTCACCAATTAATTACTTATTCCATCAAACTAAATTATAATTAATGTTCTAGCAGATAATAATATAATATACAATTAATATGTGATTACTTTTGCATATAATTTAACCATGTTTATACTAATAATAATTTTGAATTAAGTAGATTAATACATTAAAAAATATAATCTCTTTCAGCTTGCAGAAAGCTTAAATTAACAAAGTTAATTTATTGCTTTGTGTTTAGAATATAATATAGTGTTGAATATTTTTCATTTTACATAAAATATGAAAACATCAAAACATTTATTTTATTTTCTTGAAGTCCAATTTTGACTTAAAAAGTTTGGGGTTTCATTTCAATCATAATTTGCATTTTTATAGCTCGTTTTCTTGAGTTTGCCTGCCAGAATTTGAGAATGAACAAAACAACTGCAGAGCAAGCTCGTCTTTAGGGATGACGAGAAAATAATATACACGTATACCCATTGGAAGTAAAGCTCAATTTCTTGCTTTACATTAGTAATTGATTTTTATTAAAATTGATTTTTTTTTCACGTACCTAACATGGTAAAATAAAAATAATGTTGAGAAATAATTCAAGACAAGAAGAACTATACTAGTTAGGCCAGTCAATATAGGTTTTGACCTCGGATAAATTCCGAAGTTTGTGATTTTTTCAGCATCGGTAGAACTCGATGCCCTGAGTAACATATCCAAAGCCCCCCAAAATCCCACCGGGGCTTTCGCCGCCATCTTGATGGAAAGTTATGCATATAGTACCCTCACTAATTTGCATATTGTGGCGAAACCGTGTTACATAGAAGCAATGTAAATGCATATAATGATAGGCAGATATATTTGCTACAAGAAAATATAAAAATATATTTAATTTTAATTTCAATTAACCCTTAAATTAATTATTTTCTGAAAAGTTTGGTGTTAAAAAAAAGTTTAACGGTGAATTTCGTAGTCAATATATATAAATACAGAAATATTTTTCATTTAAAAGTTGAAGACAAAATCCTTGCAATTTCATAAATGCTGATAACTTTTCCTTAGCTTAAAAAATGAAGGAGATACGCGACTTCGTAGCGCAAGAAACATGCCAGTTGACCGCTCTGCCTGCCCGCCCGCCACAATACAACACGCATAATACAGCGCGCGGGCACTGCAATGAATGCGCTCTCGCGGCTCTCAGTGGCTTGTCATCTTTGTATATTTATATATAACTACGTGGAAGGTGTTTTATAAAGTTGTAAATTTAGTTTTAACACTGCTTTTGCAAAAAAAAAAAAAAAAAAAATCAAATTAACATTAAACTTCTTATGACATTGATTATTCCATATACTTTTTATAATTATATTAATTTATATTAAATATTTTTTAAGTAATTACCTGCAGCACAAATTTAAGTCTTACCCCTTTGTCTCCTTACACGGTGTAAGGCACGGTAGAAAACAGGCAAACTTAATTAAATAGTTATTTTCGTGATGCTGCATTTGTGGATGATACTTTAATTTAAGTCTATACTCTTATTTATTTTCAATTTTTTATATGACATGTACTGTATAATACCACTGTCCGTATAATATACATATACATACTTATTTTCTAATAAGGACTGTGTCTGAATGGAATAAGTTGCCCTGCAATGTAAAGAAAAGTGATGCTAAGCAGTTTCCTTCTGCTCTTAAGAATTATTATTTTCTTAAAAATAGTTAATTAATTTGTTTGTTTTTTACTCTAGCATTCTATGCTATAGCATTGGTATAAATTTGTAGGTTAGCAGCCACTTGTGATATGGTGCTTCTAGTGCCTTGCTTGCTACCCCCACCCCACTACTTGTAATACTGTGTGTACCTTGGGTGAAATAATAAAATAAAATAAATAAATAAAATACATTTAATTAACATCATCAAATCTGATCCGATACATAATTTTTAAAAATATATAGGTAATAACAATCACAAGTTCAATGGAATATAATAATATTATATGGTTTATTATAAAGTTTATGTATTAACACTTAGAGATATCACAAATGCATATATGTGTTATTAGTTATTATATTATTATAATATATGCATTCTATATATGTATATATATATATATATAATATATATATTATATCAACATGTAATCAGTATGACTATTTTTGAAATCAAGATTATTTACAATCGATAGAATATAAATTTAATGTTGGGCCTTATAGTTCGGACAAAATTGAGTACTCCTTAATAGTTATTTAATAAAAGACGCTAAGATACTCAATTTTGACCGAACTATTCAACTATGCTTTAATTATTCTTTTAAATGTAATAAATTTTGATTTCAAATATCGATGAGATACATGAAGATACATATAATATTTATTCATTGTATATTCAGCTTCTAGGGCTGAGGCTATTTTTATAAATTTAATAGCCATAGAATCTTACATAGTTTATGCCACGACATTTTTTTTTTTTTTTTAATATACATATAATATAAAAACGCATATGATGCATTCGTGACCCCTCTAAAACATTATAAATAATATATTATTACAAAACTTTAAATATATCCATTGAATTTGTGATTGTTTCTATCTATTTTTAAAAATAATAAGTGTTGGATCGGATATGATGATATTATGTAAATGTATTTATACGACAGTGGTATTATATATACATATAAAAATTCGAAAATTAGTAAGATTATACTTCAAATAAAGTACTGTATCATCAACACAGCACCAAACTATTCTTGCTGCCTGTTTTCCACTGTGTCTTACACATTGTAATTTATATAAATATATAATCATAATTATTTACTCATATGGGAGGTATGAGGAAGCAAAATTTTTATTGAAACATTATGTTATTTGTAAGCTAGCTGACATAAACAAACATTATAAATATAAAGAAGGAATATAATTATTTTTGTATATATATGCATGACTGACAAAAAGGGTAAAGAATTAAATTTACTGCACTTTACTTAAGAAAATGTATTACAATTTATATTGTATATACGTAATAATCAATGTCACGAGAAGTTAATAAAAAGCTTCAATGATTGATATTTAGCATAAGCATATATAGATACAAATAAATTTACAACTTATTTTTAACCTATTTCCAATAGACGAATATTTTTTCTTGAACTTCACGATTTAAGGGGAAGGTAACGCGCTCAATGTTAAAAAATATCCCATGACACATGAAAAAAATTTAAAATGTTCTCCTCTACATTCCCTATAATATCAGTAGCTAAAATATCAGGTATACAAATTCGAGCTAGTTTTTTTTTTTTTTAGTTATGAATTTTTAAAGTTGACTATACTTTAACATGGAAAAATCAAACTTCAATGTTAATCTAGTCAACTTCAAAAACTAGCTCGAATTTGTATACATGATATTTTAGCCACTGATATTATAGAGAATGTAGAGGAGAACATTTTAATTTTTTTTTCATAATTTTCATGTTTCATGCTGTATGGGATATTTTTTTAACATTGGGCACGTTACCTCACCCTTAAGGGCTATTGTAGCTATTAACACACGTTGAACATATAATATAAATATAATTTATACATGTAATAAATAATATATATAATAAATAATATATATTATATACAAAGATGACAAGCCACTGAGAGCCGCGAGAGCGCATTCATTGCAGTGCTCGCGCGCTGTATTATGCGTGTTGTATTGTGGCGGGCGGGCAGGCAGAGCGGTCAACTGGCATGTTTCTTGCGCTACGAAGTCGCGTATCTTCTTCATTTTTTAAGCTAAGGAAAAGTTATCAGCATTTATGAAATTGCAAGGATTTTGTCTTCAACTTTTAAATGAAAAATATTTCTGTATTTATATATATTGACTACGAAATTCACCGTTAAACTTTTTTTTAACACCAAACTTTTCAGAAAATAATTAATTTAAGGGTTAATTGAAATTAAAATTAAATATATTTTTATATTTTCTTGTAGCAAATATATCTGCCTATCATTATATGCATTTACATTGCTTCTATGTAACACGGTTTCGCCACAATATGCAAATTAGTGAGGGTACTATATGCATAACTTTCCATCAAGATGGCGGCGAAAGCCCCGGTGGGATTTTGGGGGGCTTTGAATATGTTACTCAGGGCATCGAGTTCTACCGATGCTGAAAAAATCACAAACTTCGGAATTTATCCGAGGTCAAGATAGGATTTTCACCTATATTGACTGGCCTAAGTTCTCTACAATAGAACAGAAACTCTAAATTATTTGGTATATAAACCTATGAGGGTTTATATTAAATATATAATATATATGGTATCGATATTAGAGGTCTGCACGGACCCGGGCCTAGGCCCGCCCGGCCCGCGGGCCGGGCTCGGGCCGGGCAGCGGGCGGTGTGCAACGGGCCTGGGCCGGGCCGGGCCAGACACGCGGGCCGGACGGGCCGCTATTTATGAAAGCATCTTCAACTACAGAACACCCTTTTCAAAATTCACGCTGATTGGCTAAACTCTTCGCGCGCTTTTTTTGGGAGAATTTAAAAAGTACGAGAAACAACTTGATTTTACGAACAGTTAATGTAACTATTAAAACATGTAGCAAATAGTAATTAATGATATGTACATTTAAACTAATGCAATTCGCAGCTAATAAGTTGTACTTAGAATTCAAATTTTAATATTTAAAATATACTCGATATTTATGAAAATAATGACTGCTATGCTATAATAATGCAATTAGCGCATTAATAATATAGGATTGCCTTTTCGTTTTACATTGTTATATAGAATCATAGGCTATTGACCTTAATGTCAGTACTGTTATACTTTAAAAAAAATAAAATATAGCAAATAATTGTATGGAAAAAAAATAAGCATAAAGTATCAAAAGCTAGTAAAGAGATCGATAGATATATATATATATATATATATATATATATATATATATATATATAGATGATATAATTTATTTTTAGTGGGCTTAAAAGGGGATGAATAAGAATTTCATGATTCAAGCTTGGGTTGAAGGAGGAAAAGATTAAAAATTTATATAAATATGGAAAATTATACAACATATATTTTAATTCTTTATGTATCGTGCATGTATATAATAATTAATATGAATAAAATTGGAAACCTGCATGTAACTTTTATTATATATTTGGTTAGAAGTCATTGAGTTAAGTTTGACACATTTTTTCACATACATATTTTTTATACCATATTATACAAAACTTAAACTATAAATTAAGTTGCAGAAGGGGGAAAAAAAACGAAGTATAATGGACCAATTTTATATTTTTGCTGCAGTGTGTATTTTCTAATCATCATCTCGAATTTTTTCTTATTTTTTTAATTCTATAACACCTTCAAAGTATAGTGTAAAGAAGATGTGACGTCTACGTCATGGAACTTTTAATACTTAACATGCAATCCTAGGTAAACTTTTGCCTGCATGATTATGACGTCACATGCAGCCACTCTGAAATTAAGTTCGAGCATATTATGGATTTAATATAAATATATTTAAGTAATTATACATAATAATTATATAAATATCATGTAGTTAATAGATATAGTAACTATTTATTGCCCTCATCTTCTTTCGGCTTTCAATCAACTAGCAAGACTTTGACTTATTATAATTTTCTTCGTTTCTGCTTGTTATTACTTGTTACTGAATTAATTTGAAGTTATGTACAGAACTTGAGGTGTGTCGAGACCATGCAAATATGCAGTAGAAACATTCCATGCAGGATGATCATGATCTTTATATTTTTCGCTCCCTACAAGTAAATTATGAAAATAACTTCACCTTGGCTTAATTGAGTGTCAATGCTTTCTCAACTCCTATATAGAGATTCAGCACTATTTAATAACACTGTAGTCTCTTCAAGGAAAATAATTTTAATTACAAGTAAAATAATAACTTATTATTTCTATTTTAATAATTAATCTTTTGTTTCATATATGTATATCATGATCACCGTGCATAATATGCACTAAATTCTAAGATATTTTTGGGGAGGCCAAATAATATTTTACTAAATCAAATATATCAAATGAAATCAGAAACAAAAAAGAGTATTTCATATAAAATTAATTTTTTATATTTTTAGTATTTAGCGCATTATTCTTTATGCTTGATATTTCTACATGTCAAAATCCCAATCATTATGATGCTTCAGAAGTCAAGTGTCGTTAATAATTACTTATATAATTATATATATATATATATATATATATACATACATATATAATTGCATGATACTTTTGCTGTTAATGTGGTAATAGTCATTAATACAAATAAATTGATACATATTATGTATAATTTCAAACAACATTTAACATTATATAACATTAACATATATTTTTACCGCAATTAAATTAAAAAACAAATTTGCAATATTACATAAAAACGATTGGCTCCTCTCATCACAAATGCTAGAAGTTAAAGGGCGTTTTTTTTATTATATGATCACTGATCTGCCTTTTGGATAGGGAGTTAGTTGTATTCAAATATTTATGGCATATATATATATATATATATATATATATATATATATATATATATATATATATATATATATATATATATATATATATATATATATGGCCTAGCTAAAGGCTATTTGGATTCGTAAAGAAACATTTATTTACCACGACACGATAAATGAAATATAAATGAATATACAGAGGCTGCCATCATTACATATGTTATAATAATTTATTTACAATAAGTTTATTTGTTACTATTTTTCTTGAATTATTGTCTTTATTATTGGATATAATACAATTATTATACTGAAATGCATGTTTTTGTATTGCTTTTGCGATAATTATATTTGATGTAACAGCTAATAGATAATAGCTCTGCTTACGTAAATATGTATTTTAATGCATTTTCATTGATGAACCTTTATATATGTACAGTTTCTATTCTAAAGTAAAAAATTGGAATACATGCGTTACGATCTAACATATTATCTATTCGTGTATTCCAGTTTTTAACTTTTAAGGACAGACAGTACATGGAAAATAATAATATATATATAATTATCAGTATAACAAAGACGCATCAATAAAAAACAATTAAGTACATACTATTTAGTCTTATGTGCGTTTAATATTTTTACAATCAAAAGTTCAGTTAAAAGTGCAAAAACTTTTTACTATCAATAAAAAGGTATGCATATGTCATTGAAATAATACACGATACATATTAAAATTACGAAGATTATTTAAGGTTTTGCTGTATGTAATATCTTATTAATTATTGTTCATATTGTAGCCACGTATTTATTTGTAATGCGTACGTGGTATGTAAAAATTTAATATATATACTATATTATATCATTACAAATTATTACATCTCAGTACTCATTACAAATCTTGTTCATTTCATTTCACATAGATTAATTTTACACGTATGATGTTATGTTTATTATAGAATTTTATGTTTGATCTTAATACAGTATATAACTTTTTTACTGTAGCTCTAGCTGCATGCGGTACGTAATGAATTTCTTAAATGAAAATTTTATTAAAGGATCGATCTGTGTAAAATAGATTTTTATTCTGTCACTGTCGTCTAAATATACTATATCCATTATAATTATTATAAAACACTTTTTTTTATTTTGTGTATTTACGAACAGAGCTAATATCCCAGAGCATGATATATAATAATAATGGTTATAGTATATTTAGACAACATGACAGTTACAGAATAAAAATCTATTTTACACAGTTCCTTTAATAAAGTTTTCTTTTAAGAAATTTATTATTTTCATTAACGTACCGCATGCAGGAAAGTTATACACTGTATTAAGATCAAACGTAAGATTCTACAATAAACATAACATCATACGCGCAAAATTAATCTATGTGAAATGAAATGAGCAAGATTTGTAATGAGTGCTGAGATGTAATAATTTGTAATGATATATATATATATATATATATTATATTTAAATTTTTACACACCACGCATAACAAATTACATAAAAACGTGGCTACAATATGTACAATAATTAATAAGATTACATATAGCCAAACCTTAATTAATCTTCGTAATTATAATATTATGATAGTGCATTATTTCAATTACATAATATGCATAATATATAACTATATATATTATATACTTATGTATATACTTATGTATTTTTTTCTTATGATAGTAAAAAAGTTCTTGCACTTTTATCTGCACTTTTCATTGTAAAAACATTAAAAGCACTTAAAACTAAATATTATGTACTTACTTCTTGTTTATTAATATTTAAAAATGAGAATTATTCGTTTGGATTCAATTTGTAATGATAATTAATTGCCAGTTAAGTAATTTCTGACAAAATCATAAAAATGCGTTTGTTTACATTTTTACTTTGTCGTCTGCCAGCTGACAGTATTTAGTGCCAAACACTGTCACCAGTTGGCGCAGTGATTAAATTATTACCCAATCAGCGTGAATTTTGAAAAGGGTGTTCTGTGGTTGAAGATGCTTTCATAAATAGCGGACGGGCCTATCTTCAAAACTTTAATATTGAGTGTTACAATGACTTTTTTTACTTATAGAGAAGCTACAGAGATGCGAAAATAAAACAATATATAAAATACCTTTTTTTTCAGTGTTATGACGGTCATATATCGTGTAGAACTAAAATGAAAAGGCACACATAAAGACATAACAGACTTAAAAAAAAAAAAAAAATGAAATGATATAAAACCGAACAAAACTGCCGATGGCCTGCACTAAATGAGCGGGCCACGAGCGGGCCGAGGGTTAATTTCAGACGGGCCACGGGCCGGGCCGGGCCGCGCTGTGGAAAAACTTTCAAGGGCCCGGGCCGGGCGCAGCAGCCAATGGGTCGGGCCGGGCCTCAAAAATCCGGCCCGTGCAGACCTCTAATATATAATATATTGTATATATACAATAATAAATTAATACAATATTAGAATAGTGTTACATATTATGATTTACTGTCAATTTACTGTTGTGTTTTACGTATTGTGCAGAATTATTTTTTGGTGATATATTATAATCTAATAAAATTATTTACATGTTTTTCATTGTTTTACTAAAAGTTTATTTATTTATTTATTTATTTATTTATTTATTTATTTATTTATTTATTTATTTATTTATTTATTTATTTATTTATTTATTTTTTATTTATTTATTTATTTATTTTTTTTTTTTTTACTTGTTGTAAAGAACTCTGCATTCATTTATAATTATATAATGTTCTATATTCAATTTTTATATTCATAATTTTAAGGCAAAAAAATAGTTTTTGTATTACAAAAATAATAATTATTCTTTTATATAATTTTCTATATCAGCAACAATGATTGTGATGAAACAACGTGAAACATAATTAAACTTGCATGGTAGTTAAGAAAAAATACAACATTTTTATAAGGCTTAATTCATCATGCACGTAATGAGAAAAAAAAATGCGTACATATATAGTTCTTGCATTAAATTGTCCTAAGAAAAAAAATGACATGACTGCAGCCTAGTTGCAAAATTCTGCGTTCTTTCCTGTTCCACTATCTCTTTAGTGTTGCCATTATATGGGGCCCCTTGGGCTAGATTGTCGTATTCCGGATCCCACAATACCCCTGAATAAGTTAATAAATATAATTATATGTGCTCACATATTTGCCGTACCTCGGTTTTAAATTTTATGCTATAGCAAAAAAATAGTAGTTATAATACGTGATATAAATATTATATATATATATATATATATATATATATACATATATATATATATATATATAATATACACAATACTACATACATACTATATTTATTATTTTTTTCGTGAAAGTATCACAAAATGAAGTGCTGAAAGTTTTATTGAGAATCGAAATGCTTATTTTCAAGTTTTATTTTAAAGACGATTACGAAAACGTTATTGAGTAAAAAAAATACTTTATCTCTAAAAGCATGAAATTTTCGTGTTGCTGCCATTGCTACCATGTAAAAATAAATCATTTTAATATTAAATTTTCTAAATTTTTTTCGTATAGGTTGGCCCAATAATAATATTTTACAGACACATTTTGGTCTCATTGTTTTGCTTTTCTTCCACGCCGTCTTATTTTCCCCCTTCTTTTTTCTTTGTGGCTGGCGGCCCACATATTATGCACCCCTTCAAATACTCATTTGAAGACAATTTTGTACCTCCTGGTCTCGAATGTGATGTACAGCACATTTCTCAAAGGGAAAGGCGAGAGATAAATTACGGAACTTTTATAACTTGAGTCTAACTTCTCTAATTTGTTTTCATGTTTTTCTTTCAATTTTCATTAGGTCCCTAATTAAGACCGCAAGCTATACAAAGTAAGCATTTTTTTTTCTATACCCACAATACATGTTACAGCAGAGTAAATAATGTTTATGTGGATCTAGCAAGCATTAAATTCACTACAGTAAAATTTTAACGACGTTACAAAGGACGAGAATAAACGAGACTAAAAATTTGCTTTTAAAGACCTCATACAAATAATTATTCTGAAACTTAACCGTTAAACGAGAAATTTATGTTAAAAGTAAATTATCTTTGCTTCAACGCCATGCATCATACCACAGGCAAGCTCGCTGCTTATCGCTGGTGCGTAGTATAAACTTTTCATCTCTCTTTCTCTCTCTTTATCCTCTAAAAATTACTTTTTAATTTATAAATTATATCTGCAGAAAAAAATCGTCTCCTTTTTACTTTTTTATTAGTTTTAAATGAGCCATTACAAAAAAAAATATATATATTAAGGTAACAAACGTAAACTCAGCAATATAATAATCGGGGTTCTGTTATCATACTGAAAATTATATATGAATAAAAAATCTGTATAATATAATATATTATATATAATAGCGGCTTTTTATTGATTTTATTATAGTATGTAAAGTAGCTTAAATTAATTTATACCAATTAAATAAACTCGGACAGTAACAAGTTAGCGAGTGAAGTGAATAAAATTTATCATTATAGATGTTTACATACATAACATACATCACGTATAGCATATTATATTCAAATATATTACTATATTTTTTTTTTTAAGTTCTTTTTTTTTTTGTGTTATATAAATGAAGTACCGAATTTATCACTCTATTAATAAAGTGAGTAATTTCAATGTTAAATTGTTTTTGTTTACAGATTCTACTAAAATAGTATAAATAAAATGTTTTCTTGTATATTTGTTATCATGAGACAAAAAAAGGACCATCAAATGGCCTGATTTGCAGCATTAAGAAGTAAGATTTTGCATATTTACAATTTTCGGGATACTTTAAAAAGTATCCAGTATCCGTAGGTATTAAACTTCATCACGTTTTCATGCCTGTCCTGATGCGTGACAACATCCAGAGGGAGCAGGGGTGTAACGTTTAGTATTTCCTGATGTGTTCTTTAATAGGCGAAGGAACTTGTTCAGCTTTCTGACTAACTTCGTTTATAGTGCCAGTCTAAATAAATGGTTTTAACAATTGTGGTTAGTGACAAGCTGGATAACTTTATGGATAACTCCTTCGTGCATCGTGGTGCCCAAAAATTTAGTTAAGAGTTAATACAATAAGATATTTTAGGATTGTTATATTGGTTGTTCTGTTGATGAATTCGATTTCTATCTACTCTTTCTGTAGCTGAAATGGTAGCTATATATGACATAAGTTCAATAAAATTAAGCCCATTATTCTTTATGGCCCGCATGTCGTATGAAACAAATCTATAACATGTAAGGATAGACTGATTGCCTTCGGAAGATAGCTATAAAAAATAAAGAATAAAAAAATCAAAATGGAACTCTTTTACTATATTATTTCTTATTTGTTATTTGTTTTGCACACAAGCAAAATTGAAATGCAGTTTCAAACATGTTTATCACCATGTAATTTAAAAGTTCAAAAAAATGTATAAACCATAAATATATAATTTCGTGAATTTGTTTATTTTTTAAAATTTTCACTTTTTTTAAAAAAGTTTTATACATTATTTATAAATCAATGTTTTAATATAATGTGTAATGTGAAATGCTAAACTAATAAAAAATGTTTATTAATTCGTTTAAGAAACTGGACATCTAATTTTATCAAAATTAAGACAACATTTTAAACAACATAAAAATCCCTGAACTTATTTACCCTTGCCTGACTTACTGCAAGAGACACATATTTGTTAGTTTTGTGCAGCTAGTCTAGTCATCCCTAAAATGTTCAAGTTCACATGACAACGCTCCCAAAAGGAGCACACAAGGGGGGGGGGGAGGGCTAAAATTCGTGCTGTCATGAGATGTATTCAGTCGCAGTCAAGTGTAGTATAATTATTCACCGTTTCAATTAATTTCATTATTAATGATCACCACTGTACTGTAGCTCTCAATAAATTAATGTCAATAATTAATAAACAAAAATATATTATTGGGCGCGATTCACGAAATCACGAAGCTGTTAGCCAGGTTTCTAATCACATTTAGCTTAACCACGTTTAACTAGGTGGTTTAACACGTAAAACAGTTATAGTTAAATGTGGTTAAGCTATAATAAACGTGGTTAGAAACCTCTGGCTAACTGCTTCGTGAATCGCACTCATTAACTCTATATTATTTCTTTATTAAAAAAATATTATAAATATACATAATTAAAAAATTATCTTATGTAGTGTGCAATAATATATAGGTGTTAACTAAAAATTAATACAATATTACTGTTCAGAATAATCAGAATATCATTTAATTAATTAAGTTGCTGAATATAGTTAAGTGATACATAAATATAATTATATTTATATAATATAAATACTGTTAAATACATCTCTTAATTAATTATTAATATAATACTAAATTTAAATCTTATCATTAATTTATGTTATAATTTAAGTTTTAAGTACGAAAATATGATAATCATAATTTAAGTTTATTACCTTCAATAAAGCTAGATTGATGATTATATACCATAATCATTATAATACAAAGTTATATACCGGTGGCGTATGTGCCTAGAGCATACTAAGTATACACAAGGGCTTGTATATGTTTATATAAGACGAAGGGGAGCTATATAGCTATAATATATACTTTGTTTTAAACATTAAGGGCGTGATTAAATAATGCAAATTATTTATGTTACACAGGTGATTGTTATCTTCTATGCCGCCATTATTGCTCTATTGGTGGGCACCAACTTAAGACGTCGCTCGGCTCAGCGCTCCAGGCCCCACCAACAGTTGGTGCTGTTTGACGAGAAGAAGGGACGCGTGCAGCAGAAATCGTCACCGTCAACCCCCGAGCCCGTGCAGATCCCCGGGGTGGCGACTGTGTAATTACAGTTAACTTAATTTGATACTTCCAACGGATTTTTTTTAATTTCCTACTGAACATAATTTAAAGTATGAAATTATACAAGGATTAATTATTAGTCACGAGATTTTAGTATACTCTGCATGTAATATTTCATAATTCAAATTTTGCTCTATAGGATGACAGTAAATCTTTAAACTTCTAGTGGAAATATTAAATTAATTTAACTGTAATGAAGCTGCAGGCTGCACCAGATCTTGATTGACGCGTCGCTGAGCGCGCATATCTCCCCAAACATCGCGCACAGCTAAACACTTATAACATAATTTTGAAACTAAAATATTTTTAATGTTAAGTTATTTAATTTAATCAATATTATTATTATTATTATTATTATTATTATTTTGAAATTTTAATGTTATAATTTAATTTATAGTTTATGCAAAAATAGAAATGTATATTATAGTGATGAACAACTGACATAATTTTTTAAGTACATGATATAGTACATAATTGAAGTACAATTAAAACTATCATGTGTTAATTATTTTTATTAGTTTTTATTTACTGAATTATTTAAACTTTACATAAAATGTGTTCTCTAACAATTAAAAAAAAATATATTTACATAATTATTACATGGGATTTTCTTGGACACTCCTAGAATACATGCATGCACGGAATGATGCACCCAAGGATTTTGTATATAACATACATACAAAATCCTTGGATGCACCATCCATTTTAATTTTATATGTTTATAAAGTTTGAACATTTGTTTAATGAAAAATCTAACTAAATTAAAAAAATTATGTGTAGCTTTAGTTAGAAAGTTATGTCACTTGTTCATTGTGGATAAACATTAATTGAAAAACCTGTATATGCTCAGTTTTGTTTTAGAAAAACAAAAGTTAGAATTTAAAATTATATATTTATGTATAACAATTATTAAGACTACTATAGACTTTCTCCAAGCATTTAAAAAATATATATGGGGCCATCGTCTTAATGAAGGGCGGTTTCAAAAAAAATCATATCTAAATATACATATATTTCAGAACTAAAAATATCATAATTATTTTACTTTTATGTCTTTAGAAAAAAAACTATCTTATTGTTCAATTAGTTAATGGAGATACAAATCATAAGTTTCAATTAATGTTGAATATCAGAAATATTATAGAATTAAATGTATTGTTCGTCCAATATAGCAAAACAAAATATATATGTTTGTAACAATTTATGTGATAAAAACAATAAAATATAATATAAAGTTCGTTTTCAAATCAGGAACCAATAAATAGTTGGAGGTAGTAGTTACATTATATCCCGTGGAATGAACAGGCGGCGCTGCTCAACAGATGCAGCGTAGTACTAAAAGTCGCCGAAGCAGTAGCGCTGTGGCACAGAAATAATTGTTTTGGCGTTATATTTAAATTTACCCCAGAGAAATTTTCATCCGGAAGACAGGTTTTGAAAAAATAAGAAAAACTAGCTGCCTGTAGATCACTGTTTTAGATCAATTATGAATGTCAAATGTTTCTTTGAGTCGTATAATAAAGTAGGTAAAGCTTTAAATGTAAAATTCAAATAATATGGCTTACAACTCGAGTTATATATATCTAGCTCGATCTCAACTTTGGAGTGTTTTAATTGTGTATTATAGCTCCGATAGTTCAATAAAAAACACAGAATGTTACAAAACTTGCTGGCACACGCAAGCAACTGGCACAAGTAAAAATTATTTTTTAACGCTTTAGTAGTAATGTCATATTTTTAAGGCAAAAATTGAAATTTCTGTGATTTTTTATTTTGTAAACAAAACATCGCAATTAACCTTCTGTTAATCGTTTCAATGGATTAATACTCATGCACCACTTTCACGATTTGCTCGTATTTAAAATTAATAAAACAAGAAACAAGGCACATTTAATATAAACAGATCTTAATATAATATATACAATGCAATAAAATTAGATGGCTTTTAATTGTCTTAATTATTTCAATAAAATCTTATATATTCACCGTGCGGAGAAAAACAATTAAACATTCTGTTCAACGTAATTAAACTTTTTTTGGGGGAGCACATTTTTTATTTAAATCTGTGTTGATTTTTAATAAAAAAAAAAGTGCTCCCAAAAAAAGTTGACATATTTTTCTACATTAGACGGAGTGTTTGTTTTTTCGGAAAAGGTTCTTCCAGAGAGCTAGGACTTACTTTTTATTTAATTAAAAACCCTAGTTCTGTTATTTAAAGTAGAACAATTATTGGCATTTTTTTTTTTAATTTTACATGAATTTTTATGTTCGCGCAAATCGGGAAATTCATTTGAGAATTAATCCATTGAAAAAAGAAAAAGAAAACGAACGAGGTTGTTGTTATTATTTTTAATTTTTACCGTAAAAATATGAAATTATTATACTTAATATTGTTATTATTTCTTATTTATTATAAAGAAAAAAAAATATTAATTATTAATAATAATGAAATATAAAAAATGGTCTGTACGTGTGCCAGCTAGTATGTTATTGCAATATGCAATATATGCTGCACTTATTGAACCCCGGAACTATATATATAAAATATTCCTGACCTATAATCGTACGTAGTATACTATATTTTAATATGCCCTAGCTGTACCTAATGAAATTAATCAAAATGATTTAGAAGTATACTCTAAACGATTAAGTCAAATAATGCATATATAATATATTCAAATTGAGATTCATTCAATCGTTAGTTATATTTTTCTTTTGAATTTGTGTAAAAAGAAAAAAAAATATAGACATGATGCAGTAAAACAACAATATTATTATTATATGAATGCTGATCGAACAATATTTTTGGCACTGTGATCTTGTTGCACTTCTACAGATAAAAATTGCAGCAAAGAACATTCAGTGTTCTCCTGATCACTAAAAAGAATTGTAAAATGAGAGAGTTAAAAAAAAAAAACTAATAAATAATAATAACATAAAAAAAAATGTAAAGTTGTAATAAAAATGTTGTGAAATCCATAAATAATATATTATGTCCTTATATAAATTCCATTTATCAAAATACATATAAGTTACAACATAACTCTTCAGAAAATTTGAAAACCCATAAACATGCAATATAAATTATGTATTTTATTTTTATTTAAATTAAATGCTTCTATATATTATAGAGCTGGGGTCATATAGTTATTTTTTGTTATATTTATATGTAAATTCTCAAAAATTATATATATTATATATATATATATATATATATATATAATATATATATAATATGCCCTATATATAAAGTGAAAAGAATATATTTTTACATGAAGTCCAAACTATACTTACAATTAATTATATTTAAACAAAAAACAGGAAGGCTGTTTCAATTTGCTCCAAAGTTAAAAAAAAAAAATTTTTTGAATACAGGGCACAGGGCAGCTGCCACGGCCTCAGCATCAGTTATTAAGATCGAGTTATAAGAATTAAAAGCTTCCGGATCTCAGTGCATGGTCCTTCCCGAAGATGGCAAGAACGATCGATCGAGCTAGCTAGGGGTCAGAATAGATCGAGAATAGCCCATGCAGGTTCATCTCCTACTGCAGCAGCAGATCATATATGCTTTGCGGTTTGCCGCTGCCATGCACATTTTTATAATATAATTAATTATAGCATTTGATCTCTATTAAACCAGAGAGGGCATCATGTATAGCTATATTAGGGTTTAAATGCATCAATTCCTCTCAATGTACGCAAAGACCATGGAGGAGATAATTTATCCATGGCAAAGACTATAATATAGTCAAGCTGTAGGCCTGGTCTCACGATTAAACAAGTTTAAAAGCCCATGCATGCATATATATATATATATATATATATATATATATATATATATATATATATATATATATATATATATATATATCTTCACTATCAATGTAGTTTTTGTTATCAGTGAAATGAGATATATAATAAACTATAATAACCTTTACCTGAAATGGTTTATGCTCGTTTGATTGCATGCCAGCTATAGAGACCTTCAATGCAGTTATACGTACATCTTGCAGACACTACAGCCCATGGAAAAAACATAATTCCTCCATGCTGTATAACCGCAGGCTCGGACTGGCCATATAAGGCTGGGTCAGGGATCCCTGACTGGCCCCTTAGATTTTTAACATAGGAGCATAGGAAAAGTGGCCTCAGACCCCCTGAAAAGTGGCCCCCCTACTGCCTGTAATGTATACATGGCCCTGACTGGCCCCTAGCTTCCCAGTCCGAGCCTGTATATAACCAATTGATGCATTATATATACATATTATGTATAATGTAATGCATTCTAATTGTAAATATATAATAAATAATTATATCTTGTAAATAATTAATAAAATAGCTAAGATTGTTTGCAACAATATAACTATATATATATATATATATATATATATATATATATATATATATATAGTGTACTAAATATGAAGGGTAAGATAACATGAAACATTGATCCTATAGTATAGTCCCCATTTGATTAACATGTAAACCTTTTAGCAGCTTCATAATAATTCTGATTTTTTTTTTTTTTTAGAGACAGTTCTAATTAGCACCAAGAAGTTGCAGAAAAAATTTCAAAACAATCGGACCAGCCAATCTTTTTTTTAAGGGTAAGGTAACGCCACCAATGTTAAAAAAAATCCCTCTCACAAAAATTCTGAAAAAAATTTAAAATGTTCTCCTCTATACCCCCTATCAGTACCTAAAATATCAGGTATACAAATACGATCTAGTTTTTGAGTTATAAATTTTTAAAGTTGACTACTTTAACATGGAGAAATGAAACTCACATGTTAAATTGGTCAACTTTAAAAATTCATAACTCAAAAACTAGATCGTATTTGTATACCTGATATTTTAGCTACTGATAGGGGGTGTAGAGGAGAACATTTTAAATTTTTTTCAGAATTTTTGTGAGAGGGATTTTTTTTAACATTGGTGGCGTTACCTTACCCTTAATAATTATTTTAGTTTAGCTCTCCATGGGAAAGCCCTATACTGAAAATTTTAAAAATTAACATAGCAAAATCGGCTCGTCAGATTGTTTTGAAATTTTTTTCTGCAACTTCTTGGTGCCAAGGACCGTCTCTAAAAAAAAAATTCAGAATTATTACGAGGTTGCTAAGGTTTACATGTTAATCAAATGGGACTACTACAATCATTGTTTCGTGTTATCTTACCCTTAACTCAATTGAATATATTGTACTCGACTCGAGTATTCCTTAAATTGCTATTTAAAACTAACATAACAAATTAAATGATATACATTATTTGTACCGACATCACAGGATACTTCTAAATTGAAACTATAGGACTTTTTGTATTTTTTAAACTCCATGCACCTGCAAGAAAATTCCAACGACTATTTAAGGTAAGATGTGGAGATTAAAAAATTACTTATTGAAGTCCCCGATTTTTATCCTTTGAATGTTGAATTGCAGCGACTAGGACTATTTAGTGTTCTCCCAGTCATTACAAACAAAAAAATAATTATAATAAAAAATATGAGAAGTTGTTTTAATGTAAAATCTACCTGAATGTCTATTATAGTTTGATTGCTAATAAAGTTATATATAAAAAAAAAAAAAATCATAAAATATATGTTAAAAAAAATCATGTTTGTTTGTAAACAATCTATTATATAATATATATTTATTCTTCATCGCATTAAATCTTTTCACTGCCTAACAGGGTGATAACACTACCACAAAATATTATCTTTTAGCAAGATTCAGATATTTAAAAATAAAAGAATCCAAAGTAAATATATTATAGTCTAACATTATAATTAATCATCACACAAACACACAAACAAATTTCATAAATAATTTATTTATTTTGTGCACTTTCAAAGTCAGCAAATCTTCAAGATCTAACAGTCTTCAGATACGATTGCATCACAGGTTTATAACAACATGGTACTGCGCTCTCATCTAGTAATTGGCCGCTCTCCTTAGCTGTCTCTCGTGGAAGCAACACTTAATTTTATCATCAATGTTGTCTCTTATCATCATTTTATTATTATTATTTTTTTTATATATCTATACATTCATGTTTCTAATATCCAACATGTACAAAGCACTATATACATTTTTATATACACAAAAAACATACAAGATTTTTTTTTTTTCTGTTTTGTTCTGATAAATGTGCTAATAATGTGGCTATTTATAAGGCAGTTATGGACTTTTTGTTTATTTTTTTTATTAATTATTTTTTTTGTGTATCAATACGTATTCATTTTTTTACCTTTTAATTATTATTTTTTTCTTTCTTTGACATTTAAAAACATTAAACAAATTCAATGTACCATCAATATATATTTATATGTATTTTTTTTTATTAATTAGTTCATTACGTTAAACAGGAAAAAAGCACATTAACCATTACTGTCTTGACATAAAAGATATGGATTTGTGGTTCAGCACTGTATATGAATCAAATCTTTTTTGTATTTTCTTTATTTTTGTTTTTATTTGACATTAAAACATTAAACAAATGCATTTCTTTTTCTTTTACTATGAATTGTATATATTGTTGTTCAATTAGTTCTTTAAAGAGAGAGGGAAATAAGCACATATATTTATATTATTTACTGTCTTGACTTAAAAAGATATGAATCTGTGGCCCAGCACTATTTATCATATTTGATGAGAAAAAAATAATGTTCACTTTTATCAATGCACTTTAGCGGCAATATAGCAGCTTACTCTGTTCATTATTTATTAAGTTAACACTCGCTATAGGGAGAAAGTACCATGGTCCTCGTAGAATACGGATTGTGGGCATAGAGCTCATGTTCTGGTTGAAGGTGGCACACAACAGTTTCTCCTTCAAGAAAAGCAACTGTCCTCACATTATCACTAGGGTACAGATATGGATGGGGTTTGGCATTATGGCGTGGAGAGTTGAGTTGCTGGCATCGGTAGCGAGCCTCTGCTGCTGCTGCTGCGGCTGCAGCGTGAGGCGACATGCAGGGAGCATCTCCGTCATCTTCCCCGTGGATTCCGAGAGCAGATGCGGTGGCTCCGCCGGGGCTGGCTGCCTGGTAGCGATGTTCCCTCAGCTTCTGTCGCACCAGACTGTCTAAGCAGTTCTGAACATTACGCTCTGCACCCGGACTGTAGGGAATCAGAGGTCTGTGATCGCTGTAGCTACGAGAAGACTGACGACTCATGTCACTCTGTCGCTTAACGTCCTCGTCACTCATGTCTGATACTTGAATCTCACTTCGTTCAATCTCCTCGTACACTGGATCATCTTCTGAAGGAGGACGCAAGTGAACCAACGAAGGATGAAGATGTCCATCACGTATTTCAGTGTAAGTATGATTCCAAGGACTTGCAGAACGAAGCAATCCTGCGTTGATTTTCTTTGGGACACGTCCGTGTGGAAGTTGCTGTGTCAAGTAATGGTGGTGAGCTGCTAGTTGGTGGTGTAGCAGTTGTGGCAACATGTGCGCTGGGGGGGCCAGCTGGTGCATCTCCTGCTGAGACATCGCAGCTGCCTGCTGTTGCTGTTGCTGCTGTACCCGCGACAGAGTATTGCTGCCCTCCTCTCCACGACACAATTCCAAGCCACATTCTCCATCCAGCACAATACGCTGCCCTTCAGCTGTTGTCGACAAGTCATTGGTAATACCCTGGTGATAGTCGGGAGGCATGAAAGATTGGCGACGAGTGTCCTTGGAATTATTCAAGCATCGCAGATTGTTGAGACTGCTCAGAGTAGTTGTGTTGTGCGAGCGTGGAGAGTCCTCTTGCTCAGAACCACCGTGGCCAGAGTCGCGGCTGTACGACTTAAAAGAAATCTTCTGCAGGAGAAACAAAAACAGAAAGAAAAAAATAAAAATCATAAAAAGGCCCTCAAAGTGTATAAAAAAAAAACTAATTTAAAAGCCTACTTTAATATTTGTATGAAAGGAGAAGCAAAAAATATAAAAAAATGAAAAAAAAATATATGAAAAATAAAAATTTTAAGTCCTAAGATACATTACAGTATGCCTAATATATTGTACAGCATATTCCTTTCCTTTCATTCAAATACTAGCTATGATATTTATATTTTACTATTAAGAATAAGTCTATATTTTTTAATTTATAAATATTAAAGGTATGAAAAATGCAAAATATCATACAATTTTATCACAGACCAAAGTGCATGTATACTACTTTTTTTTTCTTTTCTTTTCTTTTTTTTTTCTTTTTTTTTCTTTCATTTTTGTTAACTAATTTATCTTTTTATATTTTATTTGCTCATTTTTATCTTAAGCCTAATTTATAATTCTGGTCTGTATCTATTTCATTCACCATGAAACCCAGAGGAGGCAGGTATGGTTTTCTAATATTGGCAGAACATTATAGAATGAAGATGACTAAAAAAAAAAAAAAAAAGACGAATGAACGTTGTTAGTTAAGATAAATACTTGGGCAGTTAGTTTTTGCATGGGGTACTGGACAAAAGGGAGGAAAAGCAGCAATGGGGCTCACCTTCCAAATTAAAGGATTGTGAAGCAGCCCACAGGTTGTGGCAGACTTTGGAATGCGAAGGGTCGGAGGTATCCCTCGGGCATAGGGCACGGTTGAAGAAGAAGGAGAAGAAGAAGAAGAGCAACAACAAGAGTTTGACGTAGCAGTAGGATCGCTAATGTCAGTGGTGACACACACCTCAACTTCCTGATCAGAGGGGTTCGAGGTAGGAGGGGCACGGCTACAAGCCCGCTGGCTGGCCCGGCTTAAAGCAAGACTGGGCTTGGCTCGACTGCTTGTTCGGCCGCTCCAGCCTCGTTGCAGGATATACTGCAACAGAAATGGCCGGTCGGCCCCCAATCAACCCCAGCTCTTCAACGAACCAAACCCCGCCCGCCCCTACAAGTTTCTTCCTTCAATTCTAAATATAAAACAAAAGCCAATTGAAACTAGTTGGTACTACCAACATTTTTTTATTATTATTATTTTTTTTGCCACAAAATTTTGCAACTACAATACTCTAAAACACAAAGTTAATGAAAAATCTTTAAATAATTTTAAATTGTCCTATTTACTTTATTTTTGATCTTAACTGATCTTAGAGGGGTGTGTGCGTAAAATTCTGACTTCCAGCAGCAGCATAGTTTAAACCTAAAATTTTAAATTCATTTTTGTTTCTTGTAATTTGTTAACTATGCATATATTTTAAATTATGGAATTAATTTCAAACAGATTTAAAAAGAAAATAGTTTTGATACTAAATATAAATTTTGAAATCATGAATTTCTGCTGCCAGGTATAAAACTGAATTAAGCAGGTCTACCTACATGCCCATCACACCACCACTCCCGCGTAATCATGGCTCAAGCAAAGCGCGCTCTCTTTTATTTCTATCACTGTGCCAGCAAATTTGATATGTTAGTGAAGCAAGCAGTTTCAATAAAAAATAAAAATAAAAAATTTAAAATTTTACTTTTTTTTTTGCAATATAAAAATATATATATAAACAAATAAATATAAAAAAAAGCAGCCAACTAAGGCAAGCAGGTTATATAATATGTATAATTTTTTTTCTTGCTATTAATATAATTTTTGTTTGTTTTTATATACGTATATATATATACAAGTGGGCATGATTGCCTAGGCGGCGGCGGCACGCTAGACAAAGCCATAAGGCAGGCAGGCTAGGTTTGCCAGCACGCATCAGTACCTTGTGAAATGGTATTGAGTGAGCTAGAGTGCTGGTGGTGCGTGACGCCTCCGCGGCTGCTAGCCATCGTGGTAGTGGTGGTGGTGGGGGCAGTCGGGCCAGCAAGGTGGAGGTGGGCCTGGTGGTGGGATAAGGGAGACGGGGGCAGGCCAGGCAATCGGTACGGAACAGAAACTGACGATGACGAGGTACCCACACTTGTCCCATGAGGTGAAAGAGCGGAGCTGTCTGTGCTATGGGAGTTGGGGGCAGAAGGATTCCCATTGGATCCAGCGTAAAAACTGGAACTTTGTTCTTTGCCAGTTGAAGGTTTCGAGCATCGTAGGCATTTAGGTAGCCACGAGTTCCTTCTTATAAACTTTCTATATTCTTTGTGAACCTAAAAAACAAAAAAATAAATAAAAATAAACAAAAATAAAATAGGGTTGTAAATTATAATAATAAAATTAATTTATAATGAAATAAAATGTGTGTAAAATAAAATAATCAAAAATATAAAAATATTAAAAATTAAAACAGGTTAAATAAAAAAAATAAAATGAAATAAAATATGAAGCTTTTGCAAAAAACAGTCATCTCAAGTGACTTAAGTCTTCACAGCTGTCTATTTCGATCCACATGAAATCTACAACACAATGTGATGACTGTCATTCACAAATATCTAGTCATACTTTTTTCTCCAGATTACTACAATATTTACAGAATATATATTTTGTTTTTGTTTCTTTGTTATTTTAATTATTTTTTATATAATATATTTGTTATTATAATAATCATAATTATTAATATTTATATTCTTATGATAATAAATTATTAATATTATATTTAATTATAATTTACAAGAGTGTGGTGGTATGTTGCATTCCAATCATCCTTCTTACCTTCTCATTCTGAACACAATGGAAAATAAATATAAACAATCCCTGTAAGCTATTCAACACAGTAAATATATAAGCCATGATGACTGACTCTTCGTTAAGGTAGAGCAGGCCAAATGTCCAAGTCAAACCGAGAAGGAACACGAGCACGATTGCTCCGCGAAGCCAGGCCCTGAAAACACAACACTTTGTTGTAACAACTGCAGAACTTATCATCCAACAATTAAGCAAACAACATTATTCAATAAGAAAGCTGCTTAGTCTATTTAAGACATCAATTTTTTGTTAATTACTATGATTAACAATTAAGTTATATAATAGAATTGACTGGCCTCAGACCAAAAGTCTAGTACTGTAAAAAAATATATGTATTTTAAATCATTATAACAAAAAAGTTTACATACTAGTTTTTATTTTGAGATTACCTAACTTTAAACGAAAATATATAGCACTTTTCAAAAATATCCCAGTTAGTCTTAAATAGACTTGAGCGGCATTTAATAAATAAAGTAAATTCTAACAGTCATTATTAGTTAATAATATATCATTAAATCAAGCAGCAACAAAAATTGCCATGATTTTCAGATTATAAGATTTGACTGAAAGCATAGATTAATTTTTAAAATAGTAAATAGCATTAAATAGAATTAGAAACAGTGCAAAAATGCATGCAAGCATCGTCAAATGAAACCATATTAATAATATTTAGTCATGATAAGATTCATAAGGATTGAGAAAATAAAGCCAATAGAATTAATATAATTGTATAATATTGTAAAAAAAAAAAAAAAAAAAAAAAAAAAAAAAAAAAAAAGTCATATTAAGATTCAATAAACTGTGTACATTCTTTGTAAAATAAGTTTTCAAATATATTGAAAATAATAAGACATCCATTAATGGATAAAAAAAATAATGCAATCAAAATTACAGGTCTAAATCAAAGCTCATAGCAAAAATTGTGCTGCTTCTTTTGTTACTGCAAGAAGTTTTAAATAATAAAAGTAAATTGTTCAAAAAGAAACAATAAATTATTGAAAACTACAAAAACTATGATAATAGAAGAAATAGACAGAAAAGTGTTCTTACAAGTTTGATTGTATTTTGTTCGAGTGAGCATTCTCTTCTTTCCCACTATGTCATGCAAAAGAAAAGAAACAACAATGTTAAAACAGATATCCATCACCATCTAAACTACTACAAAAATGTTAATTTAATTATCAACAAGAAAAGCTAACAACAATAAATTAAAATATTCATGTGCTGGTTGGAATCTCATCCAACACCCAATATCAAATTAACTGACAACCAACACCACAAATAATATTTCTAGATTTTTACTTGCAAACTTTCCTTTGAAAAGGCTTTATTAAGTTATTGTTATAACATATATATTATAATATTTTTTTTTTTTGTTTTTTTTTTTCAAATTAAATTGAAGAACTCATGCTATGGTGAAAAAAAAGGGTAGAAAACATTCAAATTCAAGTACCACAACCATAGCTGACACTTTGTTATTATATTATGTCTTTAGGTTGAAGAATACTGGAGATTTAAAACATTGAAGGGGAGAGTTAGCAATAATTATTATCTAGCGAGCAGATGCACCACAAAACAAACGACTCCTCACCTTGCACTGGCTAGGCGAGCGTGCTCCTTGCTCTTGACCGGCACTGATGTGCTCGTGTGACGGCACATCTTGTAGATTGCCATACTCAAGAAGACTAGATTAGCCTGTAAATCATACACTTACAATTAGTAGTATTCAGCAATAACATCAATAAATTGGCAGTACTGTAAGAAAATTGAAGATCACAACATTGTCATAAGAAGAAATTTTAACATTATATTCAATTAATTAAAAACAACAATAGGATAATAAAATGTAATCTTCAACTTCATTATTTTAGAAATACCGCCAATTAAATTGGGCAGTGTAAATTAACTTACAAGTATCACTAGGATGACTGGTCCCACAAAACTAAATATAAAGAAGTTGTCTGCTCTTAGCCAGCAATATTTATCAGTTCCATAGCTGTTCGGATCAACCACACAAGACACAGCCACAATAATTAATGGGGCTCCGTAAGCAAAGATGTAGTACCAACGAATGCGTGGTTTCTCAGCTTCAAAAACTTCAATCAGCATTACATACAATTGAAAACCTGAAAGAAAATACAAAAATTAATTTACATTAAAAAATATATATTATACAGTATCTTAAAATTTATTCATTACTATTATTATTATTATTATTATTTATTTTAATAAAGCTGATTAGGTATTTTGAAATGATTTCTCACCTTCTAGGAACATCCATGCAAAAGCGCACAGGAAAAAGAAGTGTAAGAATCCAGCTACTACGCCACAGATCACTCGCTTATCAGTTTGACCAATGCCGGCCAAAAACAAAACTTCAGCAACGAGCAGGCAAAAACATAGATTCTTGTGGATGGTTGTACGATCAGACTGCAGGGAACACATTAGCATTAGTAAATACACAAACTAACAATAGTTCAATATATAAATAATTTATAAATACTAAATATTGGTTTGATATTTTACCTTGAGTCCTCGGAATAACTGGAATGTGATGATTGCCAGTATGAGGCACACGATAGAAATAATACATCCAACATAAGTAATTATTTGTAGAGCTGTTTGGTGAACATGAGCCTTCAATGTAGTGGCATGTACGTCCATTAGCACTGCAAAGTTTGTCAAGTGGTCGCATTTGCATACAGTATGGGTACGATTAGATGCTTCGACTTCACAGCCCTCTTCTGACCATGCACTGCAAACACAGAATTTCATGTTAGTAATTTGTTTCGGAACTTTACTTACAACATCAATTTCAGACTTAACAGCTCTTTTTAAACAAAATTAGTGGTAGAGTTTTTGAACCTCCAAAACTCAGTTGAGAAATATATTGAAGCTAAATCAGGATAAATCAGGCTTTGGTTAATATCTCGGGCAAAGCTTATACTTTACAAATGATGCCATTTTACAACACAAAAATTGTAACAATTAAAGGTGAGCGAGTTAAGCTTACTGCAACTCATAACCAAACTATAAAATGTTGCCTCTAATCAAAATATCTTTTGAAATAGACTAAAGTAGCAACACTTTTTTTTTTCTTTAGTATTACTATTTTATTAATTTATTTTTTGAAAACAAAAACAAAAAAAAGCTGATAGCCTGATTTAAAGTGAAAGATACTTATAGCTAGTTAAGAGCGTATTATTAGTTTCATTTTTTTCAAAATAAGTACCTCATGGTGTAATCCCAGAATACACAGGAGGGGTTGCTAACATTCTCTGTGCGAATATGGCGAAGACATAAACGCACAGGCTCTGATAACTGGATATGACGCCCCTTGCCGAGCGAAGCAGATATCACTTTACTATTTAGCACTCGGGTGTGGTTACGCTGGCTCTTGATGGGTGGGCCGCTGACTTCTCCGTTTTCTCCAATGGCTACGATTGTTGCTCCATCATCATCTGTTGTGTGTGCTACTTGTGGCTGCAAGATCTCCTCAAGGCGGTCAAAGGCCACGAAGACGAGTCTCACGAGGCCTCCCTCGCTGTTCTCCAGCAGAGCCCCACGAGGCAACTGCAGCCAGTCACGGCTGGCCGTCCACTGCTCCCAGACTGCAGCCGAGGGAAACTCCTCCACGCCAATGTTGCGAGTCTCCACCACCCGTACTGACAGCACTGCACAGGGACAAACACAACATAAGAACAGTGTCACACATACCAGCAAGTGAACTTTTCCTACCAATATAGAGAGCCATTCGGTCGAGCCAAGAAACAATTATTACACAGAAGTGTTTTAAAAACTTTTACCAACAATTGCAATTAATGAACTATAAAATATAGCAAACAATGATTTGCTAATAAATATTTATAAGTTGCAACTGCCGTGATTATCTTGAGTCTTCATAATTTGTTAGACTAAGTTGAGATTTTTTTTTTTTTTTTTTATAATGCATCTGACGATTGTAATAATTTGCATGTTGTATAGTTTTATTTAATGTTTTTAAGAGTATAAAATATTTTTAGCAAGAATAACTAAGTCTTCATCTTGTCTCTTCAGATTCTTAATGTTTTCAAATGTCAAATTAAAAAGACAAAGAGAAAAAAAAATCTTACCACTGTTTGTAAAACAATACTTAATTGGCATAATTGGATTATACAGCTGAATTTTAATTACTTAATCTTTATCAAGTCAGCAAATTGCTTCCAAGACCTTTTTCTTTTAATAAAGTTGAATGGAAGTGTAATTAAATATTAAGTTGACACAAAAATGAAATTAAAATCATTACTTCAAATGTAGTTAAATATTCAAAGGGAATATTTTAGCATATTAAAGAAATTTGTCTCCTGGTAACTTGTTTCTCTTCTTCGTGCTTTCTTCAATAACTTTTTTTCCTCTTGCTGCCTCAGTTTAATGACAACTTATTTAATTATTTTCATGCTCAAAATAATATATGCTTTATAAAATATACTAGTTGCAAAATTATTAAGTGCAATAAAATTTTATTTTTTTAATGTAAATATTGTAACTTGGCTCCCCCATTGCAATATAATAAATTCCACCAAATTCTAATAAGCATTAAAAGAGATAGCAGATAATTTACAATATATTGCTATCAAAACAAGAAATAAAGTAAGAATGCTCTTCTGCACCAGAATCTTTTCCTTCTTGTTCCACACTTGCTGCTTCGTAAACACTTCATAACATGCTGTATTATGTATTATATAAATACCTTTTTTTTTTTTTTTTTATTAGCTCCTACCAAAGGTCTCCAATTTCATAAATATTTATATATTATACTTTTTTAAAAAAACTTAAGATAATGACTTGGTGGAAATGGGGGAGCAGAATAGAGAAATCTTTTTGCAAATTCAAAATTTTCATGCTTCTAATACAATTTTTAATAACAAACAATACTAATAATAAAAAAAAGCAATTTAAATACAATTTAAAAGATAAAGTTGCATTGAGGCTCCTGATTTGGGATTCTTCCTTTGAGATTGGTTCTATTTAGATTAGGTTGATAAGAAGCTGCTGCCCTGCAACTGATGGGGCAGACGGACGTGTGGGTTCCATCCATACACTAGTCTGCTTTTCCACGACACCTCACTCGATCTCGCTGTGAGCACAACAATTCCAACCAGCGCAAACAGAAATCTCAACCAAGAGCTAGCACGACTATTACATGTGAAACATTGATGTTAGATTGTTGTTGATTTTCACCACTTTTAGGTAGTTTATTCAAAAAATCAGGAGCTGAAAGGTTGAAAATATTAACCATAATATCCCTAAATATTTTTATTACCTATGTTTTGGGAGACTATAATACAATAACGTTTTGTAATATATATATATATTATTTTGGAGACCTCTGATTGAAGTTTTGAAACTGTGTATTAATTTTTTACAATACAAAACAACACAAAACTAATTCTAAGATAAATATGAGCAGTAGCAGCAAGTATATATGAAGCTGAATGGAAAGATTGCTAGTACAGAAAACACTAGAAAATACTAAACTGCTTCTGATCATTTGATAAGAAATTCTATTCACTAGGGTACTTACGTATATTCTTAACCTTCTCCACCACAGTTTTCTCCACAATGACTGTGTCAGCCAGTAGGAATGCATTTTCTTCCAAGCCAATCAGTAGTGAAGTTGCAACTCTCATTTGCTCAGCATAACTTAGATCCCTCCATGATGGATGCTGTGAGATATCTAGTAAGTTACTACTTGTAAGAACTACTTTATGTAATAGCTCAGTGACAATTGCTTCTCTTTGTCTCGGATCTGGAAATGTTTGTATATCTACACTTATTTTCTGAGCCATTTTCTTGATTATCTTTGTAGTCGTCATCATGTCTCCTCCGTAGAGCATCTTGCTGCTGGTTACTTGAGACAGGTCGTCTGCGATGGATATGATGGAGTCTCCCTCCTTGATACGAGACTCGAGGCTCGTCAGCCACACAGAGCGACACTCGCTCAAGTCTGGCGTTGCTGGCTGCCAGGTGGCTCTACTGACGCCCTGGCTGGAGGTGGCCTCACTCAGCCCACACCTCCAGCGTGCCTGGCCGGTGGCTCCTCCTGGGCAGGCCTGGGTCGCCATCTCGCCCAGCTGGGTCCAGTTCCAGTTAAGGTTACGAGCAGTCGCAGGAGCACAGAACTGGGCCAGATCGTTCTCCATCCAGCTCACGCTCGGAGATGGCTTGTACTCAAACACGGAAGTGCTTGGAGCTGTTAAAAAAAAAACTGTATCAGTCAACAGGTCTAGTGAGTAGCTATAAATATTATAATATTATACGGTATCTTTACTGAACATTTACTGATTTTGATATATTCCTAGTTTTCTGCATATACAGTAGTATAGAATTAGTCATAAGGAAATAATGGTGTAATACTGTAATAGGTACACCATGTTCTACTCATTTAGAATAAAGACTGTACAATAATAATGACATTATACAATTACTGCAATGTGGCAACTATATATTGAGGTATTTTATTAAACATTAAGAAAAAGCAGCTTTTTTCTAGGGCTCTGTAAAATGTTCTGCTGTGTATGTGCTGATCAGATTTTTTTAATGCATACCGGTAGTCCTGCGGGTAGTCTTCCAGATAGGTACCGCAGTGGTGCTGGGGGGTAAAGTGGTGCTCTCTGGTGGCGGGAAGGTGAATTCATCCTCGTCGTCTTCGTTACCCCCGGCACTGATGGGAGGAGGAGGCTGTTGGGACTGTCCTGGGACCACCTTCCCTCCCGTGTGCTGGGGCGGAGAGGGCGTCGTGGTGGACGGGCTGAGCACAGGGCTTGGCAGCGTCGTCAGCTCTGGGCTGCCCCCTCCTCCGGCAGGCACCTTCTGCACGGGACGCAGGGACGGTAGCTTGGCGGTGCTCCACACGCTGGGCTGCGACGTGATGAGCCACGGTGGGCTGGGGCGACTCGTAGTAGTGGTGGTGGCTGCTGCAATACCATCAAGTTAGCACCAAAGTCTTGCTCGTGTCCAGCTAACTACTATCAATCTTGCAGCGATACTTGTGAAAGACACTCTTTGTCACTTAAGTAAAAAAAAAAAAAAGTAATTTTACCAGCAATAATTAAGCTATTAACTAATAGCAAATTATTAATACTGAAAAATATTAAAAATGAATTATGTAATTTAAAAAACTGTTAAAAATGTGCTTACTAATTTCTTTTGCCATATTTAAGTAATTTACCAATTAAAATATTTGTGGATTTTCCATGTAATAAACTATATATTTTATAATTTTATAAAATTGAAGTCAGAGCAATTAAAATAAGAAAAATCAAAATCATCTTATCAAATATCACTGCTTGATTGTTTAATATTACTTTTTTATACTACCAATGTAATTAAAATAACTACTTTCATTACGAGCTTTACTGTTTCTACAAATAAATAATAACAGCTACAGAAGTCGTTAAACTTCAACTAGTGCATATACTAATGGGAAACAATGAAAGTTTTATTATGCAGCATTCTCCAAAACTACAACGCGAAATTATAGCCTGTAAAACTAAATTTTATCGCTTTAGTACTACCACCTGCAATGAAATGCAATTATTTATCTTTTCCTTTTTTTTTTTTTTTCTTTTCTTGTACGTGCTCGCAGCACAATGGTTCTCGATTAATTCGATAACAACTTTCGATTCTACGGTGTTTTCTACAATTTGATTGGTTCAAAGACCGAGAGCAAACATTTACGCGGGAATTATATACGTACTACGATCGATTTGAAATGTCATGCACAATAAAATAATAAATAAATAATAATAGTTGAACAAAAAATGCATAAAAAAATATACTACTAGTACAAGTTTACCCTAAAAAGAAAGCAATATTTTTGTTTAAATTTAAATCCATCATACCTGGGAGACACTGATAATGCGCCTCTAAATATTTTCGAGTGCCGGGACAAGGTTCACCGAACAAACTTGTGCTCGCAAGAATGCTGCAGTTCTGCTGGAGGCTACATCTGGCAATAACAATTCAAACTTATTACTTCACCTTATTTCCTATCTTACGAACTAAAGACATGCATTGCTTGCTGCATATGTGATGTTTTACTAAAAAAATATTAATTTACAAAAAATATCATTTTATTAAAAAAAAACATAGAAATTCCCTTCCCATCATCACGTATGGCATGCAATGATGCAATTTTGGGGTCATATTCATGTCTAATTTGTGTTTTTTTGTTTTTTTCCAAATGCCTTTATTACGATTTTATTGTTCTTTGTGCTATGTTAATAATAAAAAAAAAAGGAAAAAAAAACATGTCTGCATTATGCTGCCATCTATGAGAGTTGCGTGAACGCAAACCACGGTCAAGGCGGCTAGAGGTCAAAGCAGGTTGCTCGCTTGGCTCACAGCCTGCTTGCTGGCTGGCTGGCTGCTTGGTTGGAGACTGGAGACGAGAGGAGCCGGTGGACCGGCAGGCAAGCAGGCGAGCCAGCAGCAGCGAGCGGCCGGCCGGCATGGTAAGGTGGCCAGGGATGATGATGATGCAGTCAGCTAGCCAGCGAAGCAGGAGGCAGGAGCTGCTTGTGGGCCAGATAAGCTGCTGCTGGACGCCCCAGTAAAGACGAGGATAGGATTTTAGGCAAGAAAAGGATGCTGGGATGAAGTAGAGATAAAGAACAAAAAGAATTGAGGTGGCGGCGACGGCAGTGGCGGAGGCAATGGGCTCTGGAAGGATGAGATTGTAAAGGAATCAAAGGCAGTAGCAACTTGGCAACACCGCCAAAGGTTGTTTTGACCTGGTAGATAGGTGCTTGGGTTCGGTTTGGTTGCTGGCTTTTTCTTGCTTAGTAAGAGGAGCGAGCAAACGAATGGAAAGAGCGATGAACAAGCTTTTAGCAGCTGGTAATATTTTTAAACTTTTACAGCATTCAAATAGTTCAATCAATCAATTGATACTGTATAATAATACAAAGTAGAGATAAAAAAATATTATACTTCTGTAATAGTAAGGCATTTGTAGTAAAAAAAAAAATAACACAAAAATTCTATGAATTCTTACATATATAAAAATTGCTCAGGTATGTGGACATGGCAATAAAATGTACCCATTAAATTCATCTCAATCATTGTATGCAATTCCACATACCTTAAGAGCAATACTCAAGCTTAAAGTTGACTAAAATAACCAACCTAGCATGCACTTAAAATGCACTTCTACGTATTTGTGAGTGCCTGGACAGGGATCCCCAAACACCGCAGTGGTGACGGGAACACTGCAGTTGGACATAGTACCACATCTGAAATAAACAGAATATGGAAATACTAATGAAAACAAAACAAAATAAGAAATTATAAACAAAAAAATATATAGTAATAAAATATGAAAAATTAATATCCATAACAAATGTTTTTCTTTAATTTTTAAATAGTAAAAAAAAAGTAGTTAATAATATTTTTATGTAACACGTTTCTTATTAGAAGCATATAGAGAGGGCATTGAAGTGTCATTTGGCTTTTCTGAGAGTGAAAAGAAGGAAAATAAAAAAATTGGTAAATGAATAGAAAATAATTTTTTGAGTGGTAATAAAGTTAGGTTTAAAATTTATGTTACAATAATAATAAAAAGAGGGGAAAATGAAGAAAGGCCACTCTCTGTTAATGTTTTATTCATTTAGCTGGGCTAGCTATTTTGTTGACAGCTATAGAGCTTTCTTTACAGTCTGGATGGCTCAACCATTACAATCTTCACACATTAAGATAATACAACAAAAAATCCACCCAACCAACCCTATAATTTGATGAATATATATATATATATATATATATATATATATATATATATATATATATATATATATATATATATATATATATATATATAGTAACAATGAGTGTGGGAGATTTAAGAATGAATTTTACATTACAATCTAATATAATTATATTTATGTCGATATGATAGGGTAAAAAATGATTATGATGATAATATATATTGTATACACATTTAAAACATCAAATATCCACTGTTTAAATCTCCAAATATTATATAAGAGATTTAACCGCTGGAATGTTATGATATTTTATATTGGATTCGGTGTACATCAATTCCGTTCACTGTATTCTAAAATTACTAAAATGCAATGTACGAATGTATACTAAATTAAAAAAAAAAAAAAAGTCAGTACATTTAAATGTATGCAGTTGTGTTTCGCCATAAAGGTAGGCAACCAGCGTTGACTGACTGCCTCGGCTTCTAGTGCGTACATTTAGTAGCACTTTTTTTTTTTAATGTATGCATAGCATAATTTTGAAATACAGTAATTACCACGGTATGTATTGTCTCAGAATGAAGATATTATATTATATTTATGTTATAACACTTTAAAAAGAGACGGACGAAAGGACGAGACACACAGATAAGCCAAAAGAAACACGAAAAAAAAAAGGTAAACAAATAAAATGTATTGATAATTTATATAGTGTTACATTAACCAGAAAAAAATATAACAAATTAAAATGATAATATATATTTTTTGTTTATATGTCCACTGCATGTTGATAATAATTATAATACAACACAGTATTTGAGGATTCTTGTCCAAAAGCACAAAAAGCATGCACACAATATTAATATATTGATAATTTTTATTATTTTTTATTTTTATTTTACATAACAACACAACTAATGTAAAAATTATTTTTCATTTCTCCATGTAATAACTGCACCACTGGAACAGATCTGCTCACATAAAAAAAATAAACACACACACACAGGGGATGTTATAGTTATACCAGCATTGAGTAAGCAATAAGTTAGTACATTAATTAATATATTAATTTAGCAATTAGTCATTAAATATTACATTCCAGAAATGATTTAATATCCACGTTATCCGTTAACCGTTATCAGTTATCACTATCAGAGTTTATGTTTTTATATTGTTTATTGTATAACTATGTTATTAATTACTCAATACTGCGAGACAATTAAAGGACAAACGCACAGGTTTAGAAAATTAGAAGCATGCAACATGAACGGAAAATGTTATTTTTTTATTGTATTTATTATTTTTTTTTTTTGTTATTATGTGAACAAAAAACAATTAACGACATGGAGATTAAAAAACAAAACAGTTAGAACCGTATAAAAAATGCATGTATATGTGTAAAAGGCCAGTATATATTATATATACCGGGACAGTATACCACCGCATGCAAGTCATGAGGAAAGAGGATAAAAAAAAAGTTTTTTTTTTTAAATAAAAAGAAGGCAAGCAAGAGCGAGAGCTATGGGAACCAGATGAAAAATATATTTGAGCATTTTAAATAATGAGGCACCCATGTGGTATTCATTAGTCACACAAGCAAACGTGGTAAATAAACTTTGGAGAACATGTATTTTTTTCCCAACAGTTTAAAAAAATAAGCATATAGTTAAATAATAATGATGATAATGTTTTTTTGAAAAAAAAAAAGAAGAGTATGTATAAACCACATCATGCTTTGTACAGTAAAGTTTAATGTGTATGAGCGGTCTACATTGAAGCAGCAGCAACAACATACCTGCTATGAAGTACTCGTAAGGAGCGTGGTGACATACAATTAACGCTCCATTCTGTGTTGCCATTATCATTACAGATGGTTATTGAGAAACGTCCGTAATTGGCTCGGATCAAGTGGATGATCTCACCCTCCTTACACTCTATACTCAGGGTAGAGCCCTCACAGGCGTAGGCCGTGTCGTACCGAGGTTGCTCTGAAACAAAAACAAACTCAAATCAGCACAAGCACTGCATCGTCACTTTTATGTGTATAAGGATAAGGGGGTGGGGGTCCAGGGCTGACACCAGAAATTATTCGATTCACAGTCCTTTTAAATACATTGTTTTTATTATTATTCCATAAATTTTGTCACTAAACTGCATCAAAATAATAAATTTTTAATGTTATTAAAAAGATGTATTTATAGTGTAAAAGACAGACAAAAAATAAAAATTAAATAAGGAAAACAAACACATACGAAAGGACAGGAATAAAGAATGACAGTTGATTAATGAAATGATTAATTTTTAATTACTTACTGATTCCAAAAAGTTATCAAAAACTCATCAATTGTACGTTTATCATTACGACGCTACTGTGTACGATTATCAAGTATCATGTGTATATTATAATTATTATACCTATAATATAACCACAGGTTTGTTTTTGTTTCGCAAAATTTGCAATATATAATATTAAAATAAACAAAAATATAATAATAATTATAAAGTTCAGGCGTATATTACATATTATACTGCTTCCCTCAAACACTATAAATATACTGAAAATAAAATAATAATTTAATTATGTATTTTAAACATAATTGCTAGTTGAATATTGTAAAAAATTCACTGAATATAAATTATTATAATATGCATTTTATTTGATATAATTAAGTATTTATGTTAATTCATAGAAGGTTTTGTATTAATTAATTATTTAATTTCTAGAGTAATAAGCACTTAGAACGAACATGTAAGTATTATAAATAGCAATATATACAAGGTGCTTATAAGCTCAGTTGAAGTACAGCAACAAACAGCTCTATATAGCTATAATAGTTCATCCATCTTTAAGTTGAAGAACAGCATCAGAGTAGTTACACTTCAAAAAATACCACAAGTATACCATAATAAGAAAAATTACAGTTTATACCAAAGAGGTATACAGATGGATAATTGTCATTCCATTGATAGATAAACATAAAAATGTTAAAGTTTAATAATATATCAGGTACATTAATTTTATTTCATCATTTAATATATATTAAGTTAAAGAAAGCACAAATGCTGCAGTAACTCTTGTTAAGGTTAACTAAAACGATGTACAATTAATCAATACTTTATCTTGTCACAAATAAAAATAAATATTATAGACATTAAAGTCATTATCAAGTGACCAAATTATTGAGTGAGCAATGCAAGTGGATATTCAAATTGCAACATTAATAAGAAAAGGGGTGGAGTTATTTTACATAATATAATCTATTATAAATGTATTTAAAAAAAAAAAAAAAAAGACTATTGAAAAATTCAAGTTATCATATACATATAATACATTACAAACAACAGCAGCAACTTTTTACTCTTCACAGTAAAAAAAGTTCATAATGGTTTTAGTTGTTATAGTTACTTTTTACCGACCAATCTATACGAATGGTGGTGTCTTGGCTTTATTTGCTTGCTTGCTTGCCTAACCGCCCCATTCTTATAACTTATTATAATAATGTGGTATACTATACTTCTTGTACATCAGTCCAACTTTATGCGTATTGAACTATATGAGCAGGCTTTTAAAGAAGACATTTTACCTTCTGAATATACATATATAAATATATACTACATTTAAAAAGATCCGTTATCTTATTTATTACGTGTTCATTTATATTTACGTACGACAAGTATAGAAATTTTTAAAACTTTAACTTATAGTATATACATATATATTATACTGAATATACAACAACTGCAAGGTTAAACCAGCTTTAATCAAGAATATTTATTATTTTTATTTTGGTGATTAAAAAATAAAACTGAAAATGTAAATCAATTATATATTATTTGAACATTTTATAATCATTTGATTACGTCTACATTTTATTTCTAATTAAAACAACAGCAAATAAATCAATTAAATAATAGTGTCAAAGAAAGAACTTCTTGATGTATTTTTGTTTATTGATCTTTATACTTGATAACGTACAAAGAAATGCGAAGAAAATAGATTCCTCCGTGAATTTCTTCTGTTCGTTTTTTAAGAGCAATAATATTTAACTACCACGCAGACTTAACAGTGATGGATAAATAATATGATTTATCAACTTGCATGATTTACCTATTACGGTCTTGATATTTGTGTATTTAAAACAAACTCAAAATCTAAATATTTTTAAAGATTTTTTAAACAATACAAATTAAATTGTATATAATTTTTGTCTGGGTTAGAAAAAGAGACTCAATATTACTTTCTTGCAAATGAATATTTTATGTGTTGTTGAGTTGTGACAGGTATAACTAAATAGCAAGCGAGTGCAGAGTAAGCACACACAGATTGCTCAGCTGCGATTGTCGCGCATTGCTTTCTCTGCTTACTTGCACGCTGACATTACAGAGCATGTTCAATGTCCACCCAGCAGTACTTCTTTCTTACATCTTATTGCTCTACTGAATATGGACCAACACATATTATAAGGGTCACAAAATAAGCAAGCAATCCTCAAATTCAAGTCAAACTGACGTATAAGCTTGAGCATTAATGCAACAATATTATATCAGAAAGAAGACAATCATGCTGTATAATACGAGTGAGCACTTTAACCATCAAAGTTAGGCCGCCACCCGATAACAAACTACACAACAATAATTTTTTAACCTTATGCTTTATAATGCTGCAATATATGACGTCATATAAAAGAGTACCGAATCTCAGTATATGCTAGGTGCTGCACCACATCAGTAAGTGCGGCTGGCCACTCACCACCGCCCACCACAAACGTACATACATGCGGCGATGCAAGTGACGTCCCATAAAATGTCTCACGAATATCTCTCGTTACAACTGACCTCCCCCCCCCACACACACACACACATATAACAAGTAAGCATTACAGTAACAAAAGAATTAAAACATTGACAAACCAACAAGTGGTACTAACATAAATTGAGAAATACATAATAAATCAACTTAAACTTTATTGTAAAATAAAAAGAATTTAAAGAATATAATAAATTTATTTTTTATATAATAACTTTCCAAAGAATTAATAATATATAAAATATTGTAATGTTTAAAGTTATTAAAAAATATATAAAAAGACTTATTGCTATAATATGAATAAAAAAAACTCTTCTAAGAAAAATTTAAATATTATTTAATTTAGTATAAAAATTGTGAAGGCGTGTGCAAAACGTGTAGCGAATTGCGTCAAAAATAAAAAAAAAATAAAAATAAGATAGAAAGGTTGGTTTCGTTGTGAGTAAAGTGCTAAAGAGCTAGAAAAAGAGAGAGAGTGCCAGTCAAGGTATGAAAATTCTTTTGCCCAAGCAAACTGGCTGGTATATAAGAAGGCTAGCGGCTGGTACATACAGCAAGCAGCAGAGATCTATCAGTAGGTAGGATCTCTTATAAAAGGTCCAACCTCTTTCTCTCACACTCTGATGTTGATGCTGTTACGTGGCCGAGAGCTAAGCCAGTATTATACTCCTATACTAGCTAGCATCAGGGTCAACCGCCCGTCTCCCTCCCTCCCTTCTCACCCGCCCGCCCGCCTGTACCAAAGGCAGAACCACGACGAGCTGTTTTGGTACATTCGTCGTCAGCCGTGTTTCCATCGTTATTCATCAATTCCGTCATCATCCTATAGTGACAACCCTTTCTGTCTGTTCTACTATCCAAGAGCTTCTCAAAGCAATGGACCACAAGTTGAAGGAAGAAATAAGATATGAATAATAACAACAAGTTGTGTCTGTCTTCCTCTTATATAGTCTCTCCCTCTCTAATCTTACAATTTCCATCTTATATGGAAGAGACCGATTAGCTACGGTGAGAAAAAAAAAAATTGCAAGCTTGGATATTAACATCACATCAAGAAAGGTGAGAACGCCTATTACACATTACATCAGTAAAAACATAATTTTAAATATATGAGGGAGAAAAAATATATTATATTATGTATAATATAAATATATATTTTATATTTGACTGTATAAAAATAATTTAGAAAAAAAAAATGTCTTTCATAAAAATATCTCTATATATATAATACAGTACAAAATTATTTTCTTTTTAAGTCATCTTTATGTATACCAAGGCCAATATTATTCAGTTTAGCTGTAGGCTAAAATCAAGAGGGAATCTGTTGTACACCTTGATGCCTCTCATGCTCGCCGCACGCCAAAGAAAACTGTATAATAAGCAGCCTGGCAGTAGGCTATACAGCATCCAACAAACCAACCAACCAACCAACAACCCCTTTCCACCCGCCACCATCTCCTTCTGTTTTCTTCTAATTTAGATGAGCATTTTATGTTAATTAAATATACCTTCAAGCAAAATTAATGCTTTTTGCTTATAGCTATATAGCAGCTACTCTTACACTACAGCTGTATTGGTAGAATGAATAGCATCATATAATATGTATATTATATATTATATATATATATAGAAAGAGCTTAAATTATAATATCCCAAGCAGTCGCACTCTGCCTGTATTAATTAGACATAAAACTCTTAAACATTAATAATAATGTGAGACTTTAAAACTTTTGGCTATCCAAGTCGAGTTTCATATTTTCCTTTTAAGACTACCATAATTGTTTACCTTTATATATATTTGAAGAATATAATAATTTTACAAGAAATGTCAACTTTGATAATTTTTGTAACATTTTTATGTATACTGTATATATCCATAGTCAAAACATGAATACAGACAGCTACAGTATAAACTAAAATTATAAACTTGAATGAAAATATTAAAAATGCAATAATTTAAGGTTTAGAGTAAATTCTCTATCCTCTCTTAAATATACCGTACATTGTACCTTAATGCGACAAATCAAATAAAAAAAAAAAGATTAATAAAATTTGAAACGGATTTTCTTATAGCTCATAATGGAAATTTTACCCAGATATAAAAAATATATTTTTATGTAATATATATTTAAATTGAATTAGCTTCTTAAGGTAAAATCAGAGAGATCAGGTGAAGTTTATTGCCTTTTTTTTTTTTTTTTTTTTTGCCACAGGGCTCATATCATAGTAAAGCCTCTTCAGTCATAATGCTAAGATGAGTGGGTACGGGTCAGACAAGTGTAAAGCTTTCTTCTCCTACCCCTAAAGAGAACTAGCTTGATGCTTCTTGCTCACGGGAGACACACCAAGAGAAGAAGAGTGAAGTGGGTGGGTGGGATTTGCATTTTGATAGGCCATAAATTGTGGTGATGGGCTTCTGAAAATGACAAGCCTAAGGCGACGAGAGGGAAGCGAAAAGTGGGTGGTGGAAGTGACAAAGCATCGTCATCGCCATCAACCTACCACTACTACTACCAACTTAACAACACTCTTACTTCATCCCCCTGCTGTCCATCCATCAAGCCAAATATTATCCATTGCTTTTACATAGTGTAGCTACCTTACACACTTTTTTTTTTTTATTCTTAACAACCTAAGCCATATTTTATTTCTGATAATAACAAAAAAAAAAAAAATCTCAGATAAAAAAAAAGTTTCAGGGTGAATTAATTTACAATCTTTATAAGAAAATGGAAAAAAGTAAGAAAAGAAATGGGGGGGGGGGGAAATCAACTGAACACAATTCCCCCTCATCGAAAACACTTTTCAGATACTATGGTATATTATATATGGTAGCCATATTATATATATATAAGAAATATCTGTTTTCTATAATGTTCAACAGACCTGGGATAAAAAGTATCTAATTGGGCGTATATGGAATAAGAGTGGAGTTACACAGTACCTAAATAATAAAAATGATATAAAAAAAGAAAATCTATATAAGCTTCCACAATAGGTTATCGAATCAGGAAAAATCATCATTGTGCTCGACTAGGTGGAAATTAACCTTTAGGAAATTTACTTATGGAAGCTTCAATGAAGCCACATAGTCACGTAATGTCTCTCTTTGACCGCTTCGCTTACCTAAGTTGTAACTTGAGTGAACATATAGACAGTTCCTTGTGGGGGAGTTAGTTCTCATTAAACCCCTTATGTCCTAAGCAGAAGGAAAAAAAAAAACTGTGGTGATGTTCTATATAGCTGCAACTGCAGTGTGTATGCAGCAGCAATACATTATCCCCCCTTAGGAGTGCTTCAGTAAATGACCTATCTAAATGCACTCACTTGAAATAGATCTGCCTCCAACTTCTCCCACCCTATACTTTTTTTATTCTTCAATTCCTCGCATCCAATCTCCTCCTCCTCTCATCACAGTAACGAGAGTAATTTTGCGGTTCACGTAATTGATTGTTTTAACGTCTTCTGCAAATGACTTCGTGGCGGTTAAGTTGAGATAATATACGAACAAAGAACAAGTCTTATATACAGAATTACGACTAGAAGTGCATACTCGTATATAGTAATGAAATTAACAATTTAACATAACGTTTATATCGGTTTATTTTTATTTTCCCCAAGTCTACAATATTATACTGTACATTCAAGTAATTACAACTTGTAAATAATTAAAGACAAAATTTATTTTTGCATTACCTTTAAATTATATTTGTATTTGGTGCTTCCAAAAAAGTCAGTTAGAAAAAAAAATCGCAAAACTAAATATATATATATATATATATATAATATATATATATATATATATATATATATTAATTAACGAGTGCTATACATACTACACTGGTAAAATTTATGATATATTTCAATAAAAGTATAGAAAGACAGATATGGTGTTGTTAGTGCTACCACCACGAGTGGTGCACATGTTATATAGAATGATGGCTAGGCATGCAGGGTTAGTTGGCTTATCACGGTGATATATTATGAGTTGGTCCGCTTGTGAACCGACTGGCTATAGCTAACTACCTACTCGTCGTATCTAAACTAACGCTGAACAGTGAAGCATGCACACATATCATACTAGCAACAAGCTGATGGAGCAGCCATATAATATTATATTATACAGTGGTAGGTAGCAAACAGCGACTATAACTTGTGAGCACTAGAAAACGATAGTAAACAACGTTGCCTGGAAAGCATCATCAAATAATAATCTAGTTGTTACAAAGACACCCACCACCAGCTTTACTTTGTCTATTTATAATAATAAACTTTATTATATACTATAATACAAGAAGTGTCTCAAACATATGCTGCAATGACAAAGCCAACAACATTAACAATATAATACGCCAGGTACAGCCAGGTAGGTAGGTCACTTTTTCAAATAATAATTTTGCACAAAGTATCATTGAGGGATATAATTATAGGCTTTGCTCCATTGTTGTATATTTTTTACATCTATATTATAATATTAAAATTAATTTCGTTCATTATAGGCTCCACAGCACATATTATATAATGAACATATATTTAAATTAATATACATAGAAAAACACAGAGATAATATAGTAAATATGGGGACCATGCACTTTGGTACAGTACCAGGGAGTCCTATCGAATGACCAGTGTCAATTTAGGTATAGGTTCGAAGGAAAGCATTTTTCTTCCATCTTTTCTCTCATACTCTCTGGGATTGATACAAAAAAAGAGAGAGAGAACTGGCTTCTCTCAAACCACCTGGCACATAGCACACTCCATACTTACTAGCTAGCTCTCAGCAGAGCTTCACATCAAGAGCCTTCTGTCTACCTCTTACTTTAATTTACCGTCCGAAGGGTGGCCACAGGCATATTTCTCATATACATGCGCACATACGTATACAGGCAGCAGCCATGCGGAGGTGAACTATGCATGCAGCTTTCCAACCACAGCTTCCGCCATCTGCCCTTCACCACACTGTGCTGCATGCATGCAGTAGTACCAGTAGTACCACTTAACGCTCTGCTCCTCATAGTCCTCATCACCCTATATATACTCCAGCTATACCATCAATGCGTCCCATTTATACATATGAACAGAGTACCAATTCGTGCTCTACCAAGGGATATTTAATAATATACCATAATTTAATAAATAATCACAAGTGTTGTGTACCTTACTATATATAAATTTTTAAATATCCCTAAGCAGGATATTATACTACAGCTTCACTTAAATGCAAATTAAAATTTTTGGTAAAATTAGTTAAATAAAATTGTAGACATAAAAAAATATATAATAAAAGTTTTGTATCTTTAATATTACAATAGCCACTGGCAAGATGATGAGGGAAAAAAAACTTCAGGCATTAGAAACATCCGCCCTCATATGCAAGCATAATATGTATGTAAGCAGGCAGGCGGCATCATTAATACAAATGTTGCTGCGTTCTATCAATGATGCAGGTATATAAAAGCAGTGTGGTCTTCTTCTTGAAATATACCCTCAGGGTTTTTTATGGAGTAAAAAAAAAAAGTAAGGGAGAAAAAAATATATATATACGTAAGATTCGTTTCTTCTTTCTACCCTGAGTCAAGAATTTTTTGGAGCATATCAGTATAGTTTTACATTAAAAAGGGGAGGGAAATATTTATCCTCTGGCTATAATATTATACAGTTAGCGATCAACCACGTTCGTTCTTTACCTATGCTGCTGAGAAATATAATATATTATATACTATAAAACCTAGCGACCAATTGCTTACGGCTTCAAAAAAAGAAAGAAAGAGTAGAGACATTAATTAACAAAAAAGTATATATAATAATTTTTTTTCTTTTTTTCTCTTCCTTACTCTCAATTTATTATTATATTAAAATAGAAATAAAAAAAGAGACACATAAATTGAGGCATGTAATATATATTTATGTTTTTTCATTGAACATTATATTTTTATTTGAACAATTTTTCGGTTAGGGAGTTATTACAATAGTATATACATCAAAAGGGTTTTAAAAAATATGGTTTTGTATGATTACTATTGTGTGAACTAGTGCTGAGTTGAAGTAGATAACAAAAAATTGTATTGTCCTCATTATTTTTTTGGTAAGGGGGTAAGCACTATTTTTTTTTTTTACATATATATTATATTATTTTAAGAGAGGGAGAGGTACAATTTTGATGTATATGTCGGCAGGGCGGGGTTGGTTGCATGCAGTTGAATGAGCGCGTGCTGCATTTTAATCGCGGCTAGACTGACGAAAGTGTAGCGCGGGGGATAGGACGGACGAACGACGGGTGGTAGGAGGCAGTGAGCTAGGCAGGACCACTCCCACTTGCGGCAATAAATCAGCGGCACACACACACGAGGCTGCAGGGGGGTAGCAACCATTTTCAATACATCCATATACATTTCTTACGAAACGTCGATAGGGGGAAATATATCTATCAAACTTTTATATCATATAATATTATATAAGTAATTAGTAAATAGAAGTACCCAATAGGGTTTGATTAAAAACTAAAAAAAAAAAAAAAAAATATTATATAATTTCTTGCAAAACTTGATGGCTGGCTGTATGCATCAAACCAATATACAATTATTTGTTCAATCATCAGATCTATAATATATAATTTATTATTACGTTCAATGCTAATATAATAAATAGAATTATCACTAAAATTCGCAATACTAAGAAAAGATGTAACATTTCCTTTTTTTTTTTTTTTTTTTTTTTTCATATTCCTCTCATATGTATAATATATTTTTTCTCTAACTTTTACACTATTTCAAATTTCATTTGCATACTATCTCATACAGACGACATCTACCATACTTCATATGTGATATCATCATAAACCAAAAATTTATTTTTAAACAAGCCAAAGTGCAAAAGTGTGGGAATTTTTTTATTTTTCTTTTTTTTATCACGAAGAAAAAAATATATAACATGAAATAAAAAAAAATACGTGTCTCTAATATTAAACAAGGTCTAATATATAAAGCAGCAACGAAAAGAAGAGTATGTGACGTAGATGAATAGCCTTATTATCGAATATATGACAAAACTGTCAGCATTCATCTAACCACAACTAATAACACACCAGCGAAGTGCGTTAAAAATATATAATATATGTATAAATGTTTGATGATACAATAGAAATTTTTCTTATTCCCTTAAAAAAAAAAAAGAGATACAATGATGCATGAAAATAAAAATATTGACTTGCTATTCTAAATCAAATACTCTTTCATCTGTAACGTAAGCGGCGGTATAACATTGTGAGAGCTATTTCTTTGACACATTCTAAGAGAGAACTATTTCTTTGATATACTTTTTGTAAGCCATTTCTTAAACTGAAATCTGTTATCGAAAAATATTCAAAAATATTACTCTTTTACATATTGTTGTAATGCTTGTCTGGAGAAGTTAAAGGGTAAAAAAAAAAATGCAATAGACACTTCGTCTTCAAGAAAAAAAGTTTTTTTTTTTAATTTAGCTCTTCAAAATAACATTTTCGTGCATGGTATAGGATGAAATAGGTACATACATTGTATAAGCAAAGTCAAGTGTCTATGCATGTCCATTGTTAATGATATTATATTTATATTATATTATATAGTATCATATAGATGTATACGTTTACTTTAAGTTAGTATACAATGATATAGGTATAATAGGACTAAGGGACATCGGCGTGGCCTGTTCTCCGGAGAACTGAGCAAGCAAAATGTCACCCAATTATCTCGTCCACTTTCCATTTTATTTGTGGGTTAAGACAGATGAACATAAGAGCAAGTCAGAGACAAATTCGCTATATATTACTTGGAATGTATGTATGTCGTCACATATAAGTGTAATTGTATATATATTGCATTAAACAGGAGGCTGGCTTATACTCTCGGATTTCATGTTACCGTCAAGTCGCAATCCTTTCTTTCTTATTCCTATATATATATATATATATATATATATATACAAGCAAGAAGAGTTGCATGCAGCAGGTTGCTTTACCATGCTTTTCTCCAATCTCATGCACAAACAGCAGCAGCAAGTTGTTGGCACCAACTTCGTGAATCGTGACACAACAACAACCAACCACTCTACTTCTGCACACACATTGGGAGAGTAAACCATGTAATCAACATTGCATAGTCTGCATACAGCATTTAAAGATTAATATTACTACTGATGATATCATTCTTCCTATAATATAGTTTCTTTATAAACGCATATAATGGATTATTTTATCTTATTACAGTCAGCTAGTGCAACTAATTTACATTAAACTCGAAAATTGTTTACAGTAGTCATTTTGGGTGTATATATAAACTATTTTCTGAACATTAAATGCCAGACAATATCTAGACTCTTTTAATAATATAATATAGCTATAATAATATAGTTTTAAAAGTAGCAAGCGCAAAAATAATAAAAAAAAAAGTGTGAAAGCAGTAATGTTAAGACGCCATTTTTGCCTTGTGGCTATGCAAACTGCTTAACATGGAACCAAATATTCAAGTATTTTATACAATCGTCCTTTTCAAATTACGTCTACCTGCCATAGTAATTTGTACATACCGAGTATTGCAACATTAATTGTTACCTATACAATCATATAGTGTTAGTTTCAAGGTATAGCAGCATATAATAAATAATTTATTCTCACTACATCTCCATTACGTGACATGTAGTCATCAGCAGACAAAATGACAACTGAATTGCGCTACGAATGACACAGAATAACAGCTGTCCAACGACTAGTATATAGAGGTAATTTAATTATAACGTTATTCTCATTTCTCTGGACACTTTATTATGGCTTAATACTGTATAATATATTATATACATAAATTAAATATTATATATCAATTACATAAAGGTGAGTTTGAACCAAGAAGAATTAAACAATAATATACTTCAATACACTCAAGAGACAATTGAAAAAGCAACTTAAATTTGTAGTTATTATTAAAAAATGTTAAAGCATGCAGTTGCATGAAATAATATTTTTTTTTTTTTTACTTTAAGGTCATGCATTACTCCACTTAATATATGTACAAGGTTTTCTTCACACTGTTAGCGTGAAGAGGAAACGAGTAAGCAAGCTGTATTATATTATAGCTATAGCTTTATAGTGTTCATCATCATCGTAGTCTCTCTCTCTCTCTCTCTCTCTAGCACACATCAGAGCAGGTAAGGCGATTAATTATACCTCACGGGTTGTGAAAGGAACTTCATTAGGGTTACCCCACCACTCTATTCTCTATAATATTAGTAAGATAAGAGAAGGAGAGGAAGAAGCATGGTCATCTATATAACTATAAAACTGCGTATTATTATATAGCTTTGCTACATAATACTTCTTACTATTTTATAGAAAGAAATATATACAATAAATAAAGTATCGCGAAAAATTGACGTGGAAGAGCAAGCATGCAAGCAGGCAGGCAAGTGATCAGTTATATAGTGATCGAACGAACATCAAGAGAATCAGGCAGCGAGTGAATGTCGGCAGCAGCAGGATCTTTTTTTTTTTTTTTTCTATTGGAGGCCGGTTGCTTGCTTGCACCCTGGCTGGCTGGCAATGGCTGCCGGAGGCGAGAGAACGCGGACGGAGGGGGTTTGGCTCCAGAGAACTGGCTGCAGCCGCGCCAGGTGCCACTAATTACAGTCTCCTCTGCAAGCACGTCCGTCCCCCGTACTCCGTAGTATGTACCTGCTTGCTTGCCTCTACTAGGATCTCCTCTATCAATATTGCAATATTGTGGTGTAGCAAGCTGACAACACCCTCAAATCTTCTTGTATGCGTATGGTATGGTGCTCATCGGTGCTCAAAAGACACCAAGCAAGTGACTAAAAAGAAATGTTACCTTGTTATAGCTGCGGGCAAACTGACCACGCCGTTGCGCATCAAATTAATCATACACAAATTCCAAACCATAACAATTGACTATAGATAGATTTTTCTTTCTTCCTATTTTTTTTTATTATTATTATTATTTTTTTACAATATACCTTTAGGCATGTTATAAACTTTAAAAAACTCTTTATAAAATATTAAATATTAATATATTTTAGTAACCCTACGTTTTTTTTATTATTATTCTTTTGACGATAAAAGTTATAGAATAACATTGAAAAATAAAAGCAATCATTTTATTAATACAAAGTTAATAGTGTAAAATAAAAAAATATACTTTAAAAAAAATTATAAATAAAACTCATTACACCCGTCTGATTTGATTGATATGAAAATCCAGGTTTTAAGTTAAGCGATTACAACTCGGTTTACACAAGCAATTACTAACTATATGGCTGACCACTATGACAAAAATGTGACGCCAGCATATTATTCTCTTAGCGTGTTAGACTTTCATTACATGGTTGGCTTTGGTTCTTAGCCACACACACACAACCGAGGCAGTCGACTGGCCATCCGTCCTTGCCTGTCAGCTTTTTCTGTGCTATAACAGGCCGACACACGCCCCCACTCACCGTGTCCACTATTCCAATTCGTCTCACTATATAGTGTCAAATTAAATTTGATATACCTACCGGAAGTACAAGCTTTTTTATATTCATGTCATTATTTTCAAAATTTGAAATTTTGGAGACGTAAACACATTAACTTATAAATAAACTTTTAAATTTTGTAATATATCCAAAATGTAAAAAATATATATATATATATATATATATATATAAAATAAAATAAGAAAATTTATATAAGTACTTCCTTGGGAAATATAAAATTAAATTGACTGTATCCTAGCCCCTTCACATTGACCCTGCTTGCTAGCTGGTGCTCAATCTTCCTGGGAAGGCACACCTTGATAGCTCTTGGTTAATAAACGTAAATTGCAATCCGCGCGGACGGACGGACGGTCTGCAGCGTCTAGTCTACCACATTTTAGTGTAGAAACCCAAGCTTTATTTCTCCTCAAATACAAGCATATAAACCAATAATACGTAAATTAATATTAATGGACATTAAGCTTTAAATGTAAACCATTTTATAAAAGTACACGGTTGTAAATGTCACGCTAAATAGAATTATTCCTTGCAATAAAAAAACCTTAAATCGTCAATAAAATAAAAATAAAAAAAATAATAAAAAAAAATCTTTAAACATGTAATATAGAAAAATTTATAAGAATATATATCGATATATATATTATATAGAGAGAGAAGAGGAAAGAACATGCACATTTTTATATAGATCAATAAATAGAAGCAATAGGTGTAGGAAATATATTATAGCTTCTTAAAATTATTACGTATATACACACTTCATTTATTTCAATATAAAATTGCATGAATTCAATAATATAGATTTGTCAAAAGTAAATACGTGTTTTTACTCCCTTTATGTATACAATAGACATTATATTAAACAGATATAACACCTAATTTACAATGAGGTTTACCAGCAAGCAGTTGGACCCGTCACCGATGTTAATCTTGTTTTATAATGAATGCCGTTCACTCGATCGTGTCGCCCGGCGCGCTCACTCGCTGGGCCTCTCTCACCTGCCTGCTCTTGTCCTCTCTCTCTCTCTCGTCTTGCGACGCTATTTCGCGTCTATCTATCGACGTCGACGCTATTTCTACATAGCACCACTACAGTATATTATGCTATTACATAGACTTTGCGACGTGACACGGCACCATTCCTCGCTAGCTAGCTATATAATATAGCTCTAGTTCCTTACCTCCTGCAATATACTAAACTCTTCTCTCTAAATTAACAATTTACTGCCTACCACACTAACTCTTCCTCTTCTTATATAATATATATACATTATATACCAAGAAGAAACTATGACAAGAATAATATATGAAACAGATGATAAAACGATCAATAAAATACAAGACACTAGAGTCTATATAGAGCTATATACTATAATAGCTAGTTTTGTATTATGAAACTTACATAGAAAAGTAAAATATATATTATTAATTATTGTATGTTAGGTAACGTTACAGTATTCTAACAATTATAGCAGAATATTAAAAATAAACAAAAAGAACTTTAATATATTATTTAGGCTATGTAATTATACGTGATGTAACGTGAACATGAAAATCGTGAGCTCGACTATAATTCCTAAGACAAGAGAGAATTGAAATGCAATCAAATTACAAAATACTTCTTTTTTTCTTTTATAGAAAATTTTATCTACGTGTTACACTATCTTGTTTAAGCATTAATATATATTTAAGTAATGAATAAAAGGATTACATCAGTTAGTATGTCTCGAGTAAAAAAAAAACGTAAATCGAGTGTATAGGCTATGTTATAGTTAAAGTATTTACTATTTTATAGAAGTCATTTGAACTGTTTGTTTGTCTTGTTCTAAAAGTCAAAAATATATATATTTAGTAATATATAAGCAACAAACTATACATAACCTATAAACAAACTTGGCTTATTGAAAAACCATATTGTATGTAATGCAACAGTATAAAAACTTTTTTTTTTTATCTATCTATATAAACTTTCTCTTCGTTCGCATTATTATAATATAAAAAACCTTTTAACAATAAAGAAATAATTCTATCTCTTTTCTCTCTCTCTCTCTCTCTCTCTCTCTCTCTCTCTCTCTCTCTCAAAGTCTCTTCTTATATATATACAACTGATGCGTTGATAGATGATTAATGAACGTGTTAAAATGCATCATTATTTTTCACACCTCTACTATATCGTAATCTATACGAAAGGTTTTTACCTTATAGCCACTATACTTATATAATAACACGACAAAGTAATATCTCGAAAAGAAAAGATGAGAGCAATAAGGGAATATGATAGAGTGTGTGTGTGTGTGTGTATACAAAATGAGAGAGTATAAAAAAAATATATTATATATAAGGCTATAGCTACCTGAGAATAGTATACAAAAGAATGAATAAAAAAAAAAATATTATAATATATAACCATCTCATCCTTGCGTGTCTTAAAAAATATCTTTTGAATATTATATATATTTTTTTTAATACATGTATACTATTTTTATTATTCATATTATTGTATTATGGGATATCGATGTTACATTTGAAATTGCTTGTAAGATATTATTTAGGTTGTATAGGTCACTATGCTAACATTTGTATGACATTGGTTACATGTAAACAAGGCTGCGGCTCCTATACCTTGGCTTGAGCTGACGTTACCACCAAGTTCACAACAAGAGTCAACTCACCTTGTACACTTCTACAAATGTAAGGAGCTAACTACCGGAAGTAGCCGGAAATGGAAGGATTTCCGTTTAATCATTGAAATTCTAAAACTTTGCAAAGAAAATTAGAAACCTAAAAAAAAAAAAAAAATACCATGCAAAGTTTCAGATTTGAAACATAATAATAAAGCTTGCACTTGCAGCTACTAATTATGAAAGTAACGAGAGATAAAGCGAATAAATATAATATTACAGTTTTTTTTTTTTTTTTTTTTTTTAGAATTGATGAAATCGTTGAAAACGTAACTAACGTGTATATATATTTATATGTATATAAAATAAGTAATTATTGATTTGTTTATTTGTTCCAATACAGAAAATTCTTTATTGTGGATCTAATCATACTATATTATACTAATAAGTTATACTAATTATGCAATAATATTTTAAAATAGTATAAAATAATTATTATTGTTTTAAACTTGTTACGTTGGTAATACTGCTGTAACAAAACTGGTTTTCTATAATATAACCTCATCTCATTCCCCTTCTACCTTCACTCATGACTTTTAGATCAGCATATTATCCATAAGGTGGACTACCATATACTCGTGCCTAAAGCCAAGTCAGAAGAAATGTTTTGTTTTGTTTTTTTAAAGAAATTATTACGTATTAAGGTATAACCTGAGAATTTGTCTGTCAAGGTCAAGAGGCGTGGCTATAGTGGCAACACTGTTTGCATTGGAATGCGCATAAATTTTTAGGAGGGGGTGGTGACAACAGTCCTTGAGAACGTTGCCACATTTCTCATCACATATAGGTAACGATCATCGCCACGGTTCAAAATACATGAAAATAATTCAGAAAAATAGTCTAAAAAATTAGGTTTTAGTAAAAAAAAAAGTAAAAGAATCTGTTGTATAGTTTTTTTGCAATGCTAATTAACAAATTTAACATTGGAAGGATACAAAATTCTCATTTAAATAAATTAATTATAATTAAACCAACGGTTAAAAAATTCCGAAAAAATTCAGAGCTAATTTGACGATTGTTGTGAGTCCACCAAATTAATTTGAAGAAAATCTGTTGTAGCGAATTTTTCGTCCAAATTTCTCAGGTTAAGCCTTAAAGTCATGCATCTGCTTATTTTATTATTTTTTTTTCTCCCCAAATATATTATCCTCTATATATTGCTTCCATATAATACTTAAAAGAACAATTATAAAACATCAAACAAAGTTTCCCGTCCATATTAACTATAAGTACAACATACATAAAAGGATAAAAAGAACTGTTGGTATAAAGAATTTTTTTAGTTCAATTATAGCAACTTTTACATGGACTTTATTTTATTGCTTAAAATTTCATGCCTCCTTATACGTGACGTAAGAGCCAACTAGGTGCATGTCATAATCGTCTCGATGAACTATCACCTCTATATACGTGGTGCTAACACCTTTGCTAATTTTATGGTTAGTAAAAAAGCACATAAATGCAATTGTATAATATTTCTCTGCTTAACTTATAATATGGTACTGCAACATAGCAACATAAATGTAATCCCTTACTTGCATGTTAGTGAACATATAGTTAAATCAATGCATAAAATAATTTAAATTTTCATGGTTACAATAAAGTTCATTAGGTTCTTTATCATTTTTTTGTTATATCATGCAATTAACTGTTACACTAGTAGTAAGAGATTTATTTTCACTTCATTTGTTTCTGAAGATATTTCAGACTTTCATATAATAGTAAATCTAGAGTATTTTCACTTAAGTGGTATTATCTTACATGGGGTTGAGTATTAAAATTACGTTAAATCTCATGCTGCAGGGTTGTGTATGTGGCAGCTGACAGTGGCGCAATCTCACAGCTGCAGAGTATCCACACTTGGCATATGCACGACTTGCGTATTGTAGCAAGCGAGGAGCATCACTTAACGTGCTGCACTCGTGCATTCAATGAATGAATCAACGAACGGCGGCAACGCGATTCACGACGAGCTCTCAAAGTGTTAAGTTCTAAAGAACGAATACGTCCATCCGTTCTCGGCAACTCATTAGTCAGCATAATACAAGAGGAGCAGCAGCAGATAGTCTGCCTTTATATGTGCATTGTTACACTGAGAAAAAACCTATATATGGTAGACAGGGTTAATTTACGAACTGTCTGCGTACTTTATATGCCTGGGTGTCTATAATATATATTAATTTTTGACGACATTAGTAGTCATTTGTTGAGTGGCAAATATATATACACAATTGGGGGCAATTCACCGAAAGAGTTATCAAGAAAGTCCCAGCTTTTTCACTAACCTGTTAGCGCCAGCTTAATTGAATGATAGTTTAATTCGTGGTTAGTTTATATTGGTTAGTTCAATAACTCTTTTTGTGAATCACGCCGATTATTCTTTAAGGACTGTCGCTACGTAGCCGGCCACCAGAGGCGCAACGTTTGCGTTTCGAAAAATACTGATTGGAGGAATTTTGTTCCAACATTTTTACAAAACTTTAAAGGATATTTAATTTTTAATTGTATAATATTAATTATATATATATTCTCTGATGAACAAGTTAATATGGATACTGTACAGCAATGTTTTAAGGACTTTACAAGTAAGAAAATTACACACTATATTTCCCCACTTTGTCACAAGCCCTCTTGCTGAATTTTTTTCTCCTCGGATGTACTGTGCATTGTCCCATTGTTCGGGACTGCACCTAGCTTGCTCGCCAGCAAGCAGCGAGGCAAGTGAGGATGGTCAGCTTGAGCTTTACCAGCAGCAGGGAGGGCGCCGAGACGGCTTAGGTTCTGCGGGCTCGCGCACGGATCTGCACGGGCGGGCCCGTGGGCCGTGCAGACCCATGGGCCATGCTCATGCAGCTCAGCATTGGTAGTCTGCACACGGAAATTGATGGCTCCTACAAGGCCTAGCTCTAGCTATTAAATTCCTCCAATAAAAAAAAAAAAAAAAAAATACATAATATATATATATATCGATTTTTTTTATTGAGAGAAAAATTAATTAATTATTATAATTATTATTAATTATTGGACCGTAATTATATAAAATTATAATATTTATTATAACATTTATAATATAGTTATAATATTATATAACTATATATATATTATTATTATATGTATAGTTATATTATATGTATTTATATAATACATATCTACAAAAATATAAAATATATATAAATATAAATAAATAAATATTTATATTTATTATTTTTTTTTTTACTAATAATATTATTGGCGCAGTTCATTGACCGGTTCTCGTTAGATCACCGAAGTCAAGCTACGTCGAGCGTGGTTAGTACTTGGATGGGTGACCGTTTCAAGTAAAAAATACGCTGCTCCCTCCCTGGGGTAAATTCGTCTCGCTTTCCACCCAGTGCAGTGATGCACTTGTGTGTGGTTCTCCAGGCTTTGGACATCGCTTTGGTCCATTGAGAAAAAGTAAAGGTGTCCGTCCTGACTGAGGTTTTCCACGGTTCCCTCAGTCTCACCTCAGCGAATGCTGGGACGCGTAAGCATGCAGGCCGTGGCCACTATCCGTTCCCTACTTTATATCCCTACCCAGTACCCCGCCGCGAGCTGTAACGTATCCTTGTAAAAAAAAAAAAATATTAATATATATATAAATATAATCAGGCGCGGATCCAGAAACAAATTATTATCAAATTATTTTTATTTCAAGCATATGATTAGATATGATGAGCCACATAAAAATACAATAATATATTTTATTTTTTTATCGAAAAAAAAAAAAGTTTCGATGCTTACTATCCTAAAAATCATAATATTAATTCTTTCAAAATAATACATCTTTGTTTATTTACCGTTACTCTCCCTTCTATTCAATTTAAAATACAATGGAATGTTGAGGCGCACTCGCAACGGTAGAGCAGGAGCATTCATCACGGCACGGCTGCCCTTCATATTTCTTTCTTTGCCTTGAGCTTTTGCTCTCTGAGTTATAGGGGCATTTTTTTAACTGCAATAACTTATCATATAATTACTGTATTCACAAATTAATCAGACTAGGAAATAGATAAACATAATTATAATGACTGTTGCTCATTTAAAAACGGTTAATCTTATTATTTCCTTTGAAATGTTGGAATTAAAATCACCCAATCTCGGACATCATTTACTAAAGACTGGTAGTGACATCTCTTTTCATTCCACTTGCATATTTTCATAGCGACAGACCTTAAAGGTGGAATTTTCATGAGCGATTTCCAGCCTGCGACGCGACGCAAATAAAGCGCACTTGCTTTAACATCCACTAGCAGCCATATTGGGCGATTAAAAGAAAAAGAGCATCGTAATTAACGCGATTACCGGCGAATTCGCAGCCCCATAGGATTTCGCAGCTTTTACGTCAAATTGCGCCGCATCGCCGTTCTCTTTATTTGTGGAAATGCCAAGCCTAATTTAGTTTTTTCCTCAGTGTGTTATACCGCTTTACATATAAATATTACATGATAACATTTTATATCAAACCAAGTGGACAAAAGCGACTGAGCATCATATGACATTTCTCTTGTTTCATCATCAGTCTGTATGAAAAATTCTTTATCATTATTTAAATGAGTATTTTCTCATTAAACTTTTATATACGCTCGTATACGAAATAAGAGGAAATTTCGTTGATATTTTTCTACTGATGAATTATATAATACATCATTAATATGTGGTGTATGGTGTACTTATTATAGTATATTTAATGATTATATTATGCTTAAATAATATCAGCAGATAGTCACCTTCCTGTCTAATTATGAAATGTCATCAACTTTTTTCTTAGTGTATTTAAAAACTTTTATTTATCAAGTTTCGACATGTACCGTTTTATATGATTGAACCAATTATTCAGCTTCAAGTCATGATAAACTTAAGCAATAACTATCAGGTCATAAGATATGTAATTTTCTATAATTTTACTATAGTGGTGCATGTCATCATACCAGTTCACTTTTTTAAGAAGCAACGACAAAGTATTGTTGTCATTGTTCTATGTATTATATATATAAGTACCGTTGGTCATGCTTGCTCGGTATTTTGCTTTCGGAATACCATCTATCAGAGAGAAGAGAAGTAGTGGAGTGAAACGACCGCGAGCAAGCACCAACTTTGAAGACCAACTTGGAACGAAACATTATAAGAAAGCATTACTACAACTTGTCTCCTAACTATTATGTAATACGATTTGTTACGAAGCTTTTCCTCTTATTTCTTTTTTTTCTTTATTTCTCTCTTTTTTTTTCCTTCGTATATATAAAATACGAAATGTAACATTTATTTTGTTCTTCAGTCTATTTTAAGGGTTTTCCACACATTTCTTCCTGTTTTTCTATTATATGGCGGATTTGTATCCCTTAAAATATAATAAAAACCTTTATACTCGCAATATTACCGCATGAAACCTTTGACTCTCGTGCTGTTAAAAAAAATAAAATAAAATAAAATGTATTTCAATTATATATGTTACATACGTGTAAAAATTCAGTCACTAAAACTAATTACCTATACAGTACATTATAGTCATTATACGGAACCATAAAAATACATTAATTAAAAAAAAATACCCTCAAAAAACGATAAAATTTATAAATGATAAAAAAAAAAACATAATTAAACATTAAAATTTGATATTTGAAATGAAATAAGGTACATTAAAAAAAAAAAAGTTTTTTTTACTATAATAAAAATTTGAAAGTAGAATACTAAGCAAGAAGATAAACCGCTCTTTATGTTCCAAAAAATATACAGTTAAAAAACATAAAAAAATATATAATTATTTCTCTTTTCTTCTTAGTTATCGAGTTGGTCACACTTAAGCAAGTTTAATACTCATTTCATATTCATCTATTCAAATGAGTGAGCCACCTTTTTCTTCATCTCTATCTCTCTCTCTCTCGTCCACCCCATTCTTGCCAGCTTGGCCCAGCTATATAATACAGGCGGCAGGCGGTGGTGTTACATGCAGCATGGTTTGCTCACTCAATGTGCAAGCACGCAAGTGGGGGTGGGATAAAGCAGCACAATAATCATCATCTTGCAATGAGCTCATCACCATACAACCAACTATTTATAGGTATATAAACTATCAAAATCAGACTATAACACCTCTCACTGTCAATAAAAAAAAAAAACTAAATTATACAGTACTTTAAATAAAATTCGTAACATGTTTCCTGTGTGATTTTTTCTTTTTTTTTTTTTTTCTTTATCAAAAAATATACATATAAATAAACGATACTTAAAATAAGCAGTTATATGTACTATAAAGTTCTTTCTATATATATAATATAATTCTCACCTTAAATACTATACAGTATTATTATATAGCCCTAGTTCTATGTATAGCTATATATATATATATATATATATATATATATATATATATATATATTATATTGCATGATGGGATAAAAAAATATATTCATATAAAAAAAATAGCGTATATAACGTGCAAAATAACGGTGGATATCCTAACAAACGATTTAAAAAGTCTGCCATTTATAGTATTCAGAAGGGAAAAAAATACAATTCTTTAAGAGTTAAATAAAACGCTTTGAATGCAATATTACATGGTTAAAATAGGATGCGGTCTGTCAACATTGATGCACCAACTTTTTAATTAAAAAAAAAAATGCAATTACAAATAAATACAAAATAAAGTAAAAATAGTATTGTTATATGAGAATCATGACTGTTTTGAGAAGTATATACATGATAAAATATTTACACTTTAAATGTAGTAAGGTATGTAATTACTCGTTATTTGGTCATTAAAATGATGCGTTTAATCACGACCATTGCATGCATTACTGACTTGACCAGCACTAACTATATATATTATGGGATGTTTATACAGTCTGCATTAGACCGCATTATTACATGAGGATAAATATTATTATAAAATGTTAATAGTACATCAAAACTGAGCCATAAGGGAAAAAAAAAAAATCTCATTTCCTGCGATATTCCACCATGGTCGGCAGCGGCTAATGGAACAACTTTAACTCTGTACTTTTGCACCATACTCCCCATCATGAGTGTGTACTAAACTACATAAATTTTAACAACAAAATGACAAATGATGATGACATTTCATCATGATGCTATAATGTATAAATAAAAATATGTATTTTTATATGGTTATTATATACTCAGACGGCTTTTATTACCTCATTTTACAAGAAAAAAAATATTTAAAAAAAATATTTATTTATAATATTGCTAATTATATAGCATAACTTAAAAAATAATAATATAATGATTAATGAAGTAGAAAATACTTTTTAAATATTTTTTGAACAAAAAGTATACATACCGTATGCAGCACTGTCGCCACATGACAAAATTATTAAGATTAAGGTATAATATATATGTATATCGCGATCATTTTACTTGTAATACGTGCAATGACCACCTACACATGTATAACAAAATATTTATTTATATAATATGTTGGCCCCGTTGATCCAAAGCAAACTGGCCTCAATATCTTATACTCTAGCTCTCTATCTCTCTTGATATATATTTTTTTCCAAGCTCCCTTCTATAAAGTGTCCCATTGCTTTACAAGATATCACCCATGTTAGGTTTGTAATAAGCTCTCTTATTTCGTTTTTTAATACCCTAGCTATAATACAACTCCCACACTGCTATATAGTTCTATATAGCTATAACGCTATAACCATTCTCACTCGCCCGTTTGCTTAATAGAAACTTTTGTAAAACAAAAACTTAAATGTAAAACTGACCGTTTAGAAAAAAGGCGAAACCGAAAAAAAAAAAAACATAATTACAGTTTTAACACACAAATGAGACAGTAAAAATTTGATTAGAGACGGCTTATACGAGTGTAACTATATTAAGTACATATAACATACGCTATAGAGGTAATTAGACTTGCTAGTGTAGAGAGATAAATGCGTGCATGCACTGCCTTTGTGATATAACACTATCACCTTTAGTGCCCTTTGTCATGCACATATAATTATTATCTCGACCTATAGAGATAGGCTCCGGAGAAATTATATTAAATAGTGCTGATGTTTCAAAACACTATTTAACTAAGATAACTTATCAGTATAGAGAATACAAATTTAAGAAAACAATACATAATTATGTAAAATACAAATAAATTTACAGTTGCTATTTACTAATAAAAAAATGTTTAAAAACAACAAAATAATAAGCATAATATAAGATAATATAGCAAAAAAAAAAAAAAAAGTTACAGTTGAAAGTTTTATTACGGTTGTGAAAATAATTATGCGCTGCAAGAGCAGTGGCAATGTTTAAGTTAGTAAGCCCAACAACAACAACAACAGCAGCAGCAGCTCGAACTGCTTTTACACGGTACCTTGGCAAGCTAACTCAACTACCTTGCTTGCTATAAAGCAGCAACAGCATGCAGTATAAGGCAGCTCATTCGCGAGCTCGTTCATCTCCTTGTTACCACCACATAAATACTTGCTACAGTGTAATTTCTCCCTCCTGTCAGTCTACTGCTGCCGCCACTGTCTTAAATGTCACGTGAGGTGTCAGCAGCTAGCTCGATGCAGCCCATCCCATTTGCCACTTGTGAAAAAAAAATTATTATAACTGCATATAAATATAATTATTTAAGGTATGATCTATATAACATCCAAATAATTAGATTTACAATAAAGAATGGAAAAATTTTATGCATAATTGTTATAAATGATTTATGATATAATTATAATATATTTTTTTTTTAAAGTTCAATCTTGGTAATGAATAAAAATTATCATGCAATTAACTTTTTTTCTCTCTCTCTCTCTCTCTTTCTCTTTCTCTTTAGCGACTGGCAAATTGTTCAATCTGACAATAGTATGAGATTGGTCGACCTTGAGTCTGTTTAATTACGTCTTCTTGTTTAGGACAATAGCAGCTCAGCATGGGCGGCACGCTGCAGGGAGGGAGGCATTGCGCGCTCTCTTGCTTGCTCTTATATCTCGCGCCTCACTGATGCAGCAGCAACAGCCAACAGCGGTGCGGGGCGTGAGAGATACCAACAACTAAATAATACGATTGTTGCTCGCCATGCACGTTGCTTGCTATAAGCAGGCAACAACCCAGCTCAGCAGTCACTCGCCTCTTGAGATTCCGTCTGCGAGAATCCCCCACAATCCCATCTTGTAATGTGTGTATCTTGATTGCCAGGTGCCACAATACGTCCGGTCTTAATTCTTTAAAAAACGTCGTTTGCAATAATTTGGCGCTGAATTATAAAATATAATTTTATAAAACATCCTGACGATGCATGATAAAAATCTTATAAAACAAAAAAATTACGACACCATCACGAAATATTATGTTAGAAAATATAAAATTATTTCTTAAAATAACATCATGGTAGATATACATATATTATAAAAGCTCTTTCTTCTTGAAAATTAACATTTTCTTTTTAGCAAAAGTTTGAAATAGAATGTTGTTCAACCAACAAAATTTTGGTAGAACTTGTATATTATAATATAAAAAATATAAAAAATCAATGTTAAATACAAAATCGTATAAAAGTCTACTCTAATATGTTGTATAATTAGAGCGTTCATACATATTATCGTTCCCTCCATATACAAATTTATTTCACATAAAAAAATAAATTTAACCCCTTCACCAGGTGTTTAAAAGATTTTTAGCATCTGCCTTTCTTTCAAAAATTCTCTGCTTCATTTCGCTTTTCCATTAGAGGGGATTGAAAAAAAAAACAAAAAAAAAAAAACAGTACTAATGGAGCAACGGCGGGCAACGCGGTATGTAGTGCCTTCACCCTGATTAGCCCCAGTTTAGTTCAGTATATAGTGTATATACACGGATAACGTGAAAGTGCGGTAGTATGTATAAATATAGGGAAGTGGAAGTACAACCGCACTTCGCCTATCACGTCACAAACAATCCTATCAGTAAAACCTGAAAAATGCGAGGAAAAAAAAAAAAGATCATGTAGGGAGCTGGAAATAAAAATGAGCATATTCCATCCACTTTTTTTTTTTTTTTTTTTACTACTCCATCATCCAATTTTTGTTTTGTTTTCTTTCTTTTTCGCATGCGTGGAGGATTGTTGTGACGTATATTATAGTTTATATATTTTATATACATAAACAATAAAACAGTCCATTTCAATCACTAAAACAGCGATATTGACTACGCACATATTTATATACTATATAGTTATATTAAATTTATATACTATTATTATGTTTTAAAAAATCACGAATTTTCGTAAAATATATTTTATACAATGCAATGACGTCAACGTTATTAAAAAAAGAAATATATTGTTTAACATTTACCGCAAATTTAATACTAAATACTAGCTTAAAAGAATGTATAAAGATTATTAATTAATATATACTGAAATAAAAAATAACTGTTATATAGAGATGCCAAAAAAGCTATGACATATATAAAACGATTTCGTTGATTATATGATAAATTAATTAATCATTAATTCATAGATCTGTTACAAAATTAATGAGAAAATGCATTATATAGGCTATTAGGCAAAAATAAATTAATTATAAATAATATCAGTGTTGCTATAGTTACATAATTATACTAAATATAACATATGATTATATTATTTTATAATATAGTACATTACAATTTAGAACAAAGCTTATGAAAATAACATTGTAGGTCATGTTTAATATAATTATGTATACCTGTATACGTGTGTCTTAATGTAGCAAGCAAGTTTAGTGCTAAACTCTTTGATATATAGAATGATGATGAGAGAATGAATATACCTATGCTGTTGTTATATTATATTGCAAAGCAAAAACTCTTTTTTTCACCGTTCGTTTTTCAACCCAGCATTTTACTCTCCAGCTCTATCAAGATTGTTTCGGTAATTGAAATCGTGCATACAGTCCGGGAGGCTGTGAGGTGCCAGGAGAGAGAAGGAAGAATCATCTCCCTTTTCTCTTTATATCTAGCAGCAGCAAAGCGAGGAACAGGGCGCTAGATTTCATCTCTCCATGTACAGTGCAGTGACCACGACGAGCAGGCATGCAGCAGGAAGGCTATAGTATATTAGCTTTATACAACCACATGCAGTGATGAGCAAGCTGCCTTCCTGACTGTTTGGGCTGCACCAGCTGCCATCACTGATTTAGTATAACAGTATTTTTTTTTTTAAATATATATTAGATCACGTCAAAAGTATATCTTTTAACACATAATAAAATAACAACAGACGGTACTATATATAGATTACTGATAAATATGAAAAAAAAAATGACATATAGAAGAAATTTTATGTGTTTTTATTGTTTTTTTTTAACGTCTTAGAGAACAGACTGCAGTCTTATTGCAGTTAATGCAGTTTATCATATTATGAATTTATTTATTGTTGAGAGAAACAAACAAGGCATCAGCAGGCGTGAAGAAAGATTTATCATATAATGTAGAGTGCCCACCCCATGCATGTTACATCAGCTCATAGTCAGCAGGGACTATAATATTTCGGGCTATATAATCTTTAACTATATAGCTAGCTCCCACACACTTGCTTGAGGTCCACCCAGTCTTATCTGCTCTGCAATTAGCTATGATTTATTCGAGAGCTCTTCTCTCTGTGGTGTATTTATATTTATACATACACCAGGAATAAACATTTATACGCAAACAAAATATGCTTTAATTTGAGGTACTAAACTTTAGTAAGAATCTTCAAATAAATATAATAAAAATATATAAATTCCATTTTAAGCTACATATTAATCTTGTGTTATCCAAATAGATGCATGGAAGGGGGGGGGGGGTGAGAGAACTGAGAACAAAAAAAGTGCCTTATTGATATCCCATGGGATAATATGCATGGGATCAAAAACAGGTTGTTGAGGTATATATATAATAAAATATATATAACAACAGGTTAAAAAAAATCTTGTTATAATATTTTTTCCATTAAATTTATGAATAAGAAAATTGCCAGACTAAAGAATAATTAGTTGTATTATATTCATTAAAAGAATTAATGATAATTTTTTTTTTATTATTTAGATTGCATAATTTTATTTTATATAATAGCTCATGAGTAGCTTTTTAATGCATTATAATAATATAATAAAGGCTATCCAAAAAGCGTGAACAGTTGAATACGAATGACATGATAACCCCTGAAGTGTATTGTTCACACCTGGATATGAGCTAAAGAAAAGAATATAAAGAAGGTAGGAAAAAAACACACACACACACACACACACTACTAAACTATGCACGTTTCGCACTGGAGAGAAGTGTTTGAAAGACAGACACTATACGTATAAGAACCAAGCTTATGGAGAGAGGAGCTTGTTATATTTCTTACTGTACAACAATTTTCTGCAAAGCATATATATATATATATATATAATATATACACATACATCAACTACCTAAAGTTAACCTACCAACTCAACATATGTACAGCAACGGTTTACTCACTATATATATCAAAATCCAGAGAGTGTGAAATCCCTTAGGCTAAACTCAAAGCATATAATAGATATAAAACATTGCATAAATTTGAAAACCTTCTTCGTTGTCGAAAACAACATTACTTGGGTTACACTATAACCGTAGATGCCACTTGGGCACGAATATAAAACAAGACGGGGTTGGGGGTGGCTGCTTTCACTTCTACCCTTCTACCACTATTACAGACTTTTAAGTTCAACAAATATAAAATTACACACTAAAGAAGCTGGAAGTGAAAGGAATGTGTAAAGAAATAATTATGAAATAGTAAAACCTTGCAGAGCGATTGAAACTCCTGTAGTATAAATATTCAAATTTGAAAATTAAGTAAAAGAAATCTTGCACTACCAGCTACTTCCGGGAATAACCTTATATTTAGTAAACTGTATAATATATATGCTTGTGTCCTTACACGACAAGTATGTACGCCATCAGGGAGCAGCATCCTATACGAACCAAACCATGTCTCATTCACTTCCCTTTGAATATATATGTATACATTTGTTCCTCACACAACACAGCAATTTAATTTCGCATTTAACTTGAATAGAAAAAAAGTGAATAACGTAAAACATCTTAGCTACATATTATATAATATATATATATATATATATAAAATGGATGATTGAAGAGAATTTCGAATTTCTTTACTAAGAAAAAATAAAATACAATATACACCCGTAGCATTAAGTGAATTTCTGTTCACCAAGTCACGCTGAGAAGCTGGTATTAATCAGATTTGATAGAAAGCAGACTGTTAAAGAAAAGAATAAATGAAAGGAGGAGAGAGTTCAATTATTATCTGTGTAAAACTCATTAACCTCGGTTAAATCCCCACGAGGTCCTTTACTGCAGCAAGCAAGCAAGTAAGAAGCAAGATGCAGACACAAAACCTTTTTCTTGTTATTGTTATTTTACTTCGCCATCACATTGTATTATAACATAATAACAACATGGACAAAAAAAAAAAAAAATACTAATAATAAAAATTAATTTTTATTTTTTTACAAAATGAAATGATTTATTAAATTTAAAAAATAACAATAATAATAATATGTAATTTTTGTCATAGTCATTGTTAGGATATTAGATGACGAAAAGGTAAGACGGATTAATATACATACATAATATGAAAACATCTGTTGTATATATAAATTACAATATATTTTTTTTTACAATATATATTATATTATAATACATTTTTTTTTTATTTAAATCTGATAACATTTTATCTAGTTTAGTTGAGTCTTGATCTGGAAATACAATAGGAAAAATTCTCTTCTTGGCTGATGACTTACAAAAAAGGGGTGAGGTGAAGAAGGCGGGGACCCAAATATCATATAGCGGTATATATTTATATACCACAAGAGAGGAGGGCGGACATAGCAAAAAGTTAACTTCACTGTTGCTGCCAACAAGCAAAGAGGCTAGCTGACTATCCTGTCTTTCTTCTATTCCAGTCGTCAAAATGCACGTAAATTTATTGTTACCTTACGCCATCCATCCTAGCATCTTTCTCTCCTTTCGTTTTAAATATAATACGGATGAAAACTACCGTTAAACATTTCACCTCTAAAGCCACCAACTAACTTTTCGTTTTTCTTTACAACTTTATAAAATAATAAATATTTTTTTTCACATCTAATCGTAAAGTGACATATTTTGTTACAGATATTATTCTTTTGTTATAAAAAAAAAAAATACTTAAGAAAAAAAATATACACTTTGATATTATTATAGTTAGATAGTATCGTGAGAAATTGACCGAGCTTCTCCCTTTTTTTCCTTTTTTACGTTACGAAGTCATGTAATACGTACGTGTTTCAATCTCGGTAGGTATATTATAGCCTTATACTTAATCCTAAGCAAAAGGAGCAAATTCTATTAAGAGAGATTGAGAGAGAACATGCAGCAGCAGCAGCAGGCCAGCTGGATATAGTGTTCTCCTAGTACAGAGAATATAGCAGTGCTTTTGATGTAATCTCACGTATATTGCTGCAAGAGGAGTTAATGTTTTGCTGCTCCATATGCTGCATGGAGAAAAGAATACCAAAGAAGCAAGTACTTTGAGCAAACACCACCATATATATATATATACCTATTCCATTTATATATATATAAAAAAATAAAAATAAAGGAGAAGGAAGGGCGGAGAAACTATAGTGCTGGCTGGATGCATGGGATCTCATCCGATGTTCGGTAATACGCGAAAAACTCGTGCTTACTAGCGGTACTTGGTGGCTCTTACGTGCTTTAATACACCGCATCAGCATCAGCAGCAATAGTAGCTTGCTGCAAAAGGAAGGCAAAATCCTCAACACGTTACTTCTCGGACGGTATATAACTTGCTTGCTTGCTTGCAGAGGAGGGGTACCACAAATTTATATTTCCCAGAGCTCAATTGCATTGTGTTGCTGCTGCCTTGCTATAATCTTACCACCACGTTCTCTCTCTCCTTGTCGATCGTTGTACAGAGTTGGGGGTAATTTTGAACGTGATGGTAATTTTAAAACTTCTCGATCCAAATAATAAAATATAAAAAAGCATCAACTTTTAGTTCACACATGCTAACTGTTTTTTTTTTTTTTTGTTTTTTTTTTTTCTTTTGTGTTTAATATTAAATCATTCAAAAGAGTAATGTATTTTATAACAACGATAAAAACTAAAGAATCGCTTTTTAACGGTAGAAACTTTAAAAAAAAAAAAAAAAAGTTTAAGGTTTATTCTCTCTCCTCTATATATTATATATATATATATATATATATATTATTCTAAATAATCACAAATTTTACTTATAATTCTTTAATATATACTTTTATTTTGACTCAAAACAAAGAAATAATTTTTTTTTATAATGCCAACCGCTTTTAAAATTAAGAAACTACAATGCATGTAATTTCAAATTAAAATTAACATTTTAAGTATTTTAACTATTAAAATACATTTAAAAAGTTAATATTACCACTATACTAATTTTTTTTTTTAAAGAGACTTAAAAAATAATAACAGTAAAAAAAGTAGTGGTAAAAGATAACGATGTCAAATTTGTGAAATGATCTGTATCTAATGATCACCAACTTATTAAAGAGTAACTTTTTAAATGACAAAAGAAAAAAAAAAATATAATATCATATAACTTCAGGATTACGACTTTTTCCTTGGTTGTAAACTATGATTGAGGAGGATGGGGGAGGATATAAGGAGGAAAGGGGGAGGTGAATTTTAGATTTCTTCCGTTTGCCTGCGGGCACCATCACAGAAGAAGAAGAAGAAGAAGAGTGGAGGACTCAAGCAAGCAGGAGGCACTAGAATCGCGTGCCCATTGCTTTGCGAGCAGCAGCAGCAGCAGTGGCTTGGCTTCCCCCGTCACTATACTACTCTGTTCCTTCCTGCTGCAGTGTCTCCCCCTGGTAGCCCGAGTTTCCTCCTTTGGAATAAGTAGTAAGTAAGCCGGCTCGCGGGGCCCAACAGCAAGCAAGCAAGCAAGAACCACCACCTCACTCTCGTAATGGGGGTGTATTATAAATTCTCCGACAGCAATTTCCTTGCAGCCTATCTGATGGAATGTGAAGCTGTAATCCTCTCAGCGACGTTTTGCTCGCTTCTACACTGGCAACACCAACAGTCGACACCGACCGAGCAGAAGTGACCGGGGAGGTCTTACGTCAAATGTCCAAATACAAAGTCTACCTTGCTACAGTGCGGGGGAACATTCACTTGCAAAGTTACTGAGAAGTACCAAGCTTTACGTTAAATACTATCAGCATGCAGCAACAATAATCCCACAGAACCTCCACCTTCCCTCTGCAGTTAAGGTTCCAAAAATAAATCGAAGGTATTAAACCCCTACCCATCATCCCACCAGGGACCCATACTTCACATTACACAGAATAGGGCAGCGCCCCCCCCCCTTCTTTCCCCAGAATCGTGCGCTGGATCCGCCTTTATAATACTGCCCAGAAATGAGGTTTTAAATTGTACAACACATTCTTTAATAGTGTGATAAAATACTTCACGGGGCTCACAACTGTACGATTGCGGAAAAACACTTCATATGAACACTTAACGGAAAATTATAATTTTTTTAATAAAATGCTACCAAGAACAGAAAAGCTGTTGCACAATAAAACAGGAAACATTTAACATTAATAATAACTTAAATTAAATAGAATGTAAATAAATTTTAAAGAACTCACGAGGCGTTGTCATCTCCATTCTTGGAAAAAGGAGAAGTATTTTAAAAAAATAATGAAATTATATAATATGGAAATAAATCCAGCATTAAATGAAATTTAGTGCATAAAAAAAGAAAATTCTATAGTGGTTTTGTTTCCTAGAATACAATTTCAAAGTAAAAAGAAGATCCATTTCCTCGTGTACGTAATTTATTATACTTTATAGTTTATAGTGTTTATACCCAAAATCATTCGATTTGTTGCGATTCTTCCATTGCTTTTTTTTATTTTTATATATATATATTTTTTTTATTATATAGACAATAAATTTTGTGAATAAAAAAAAATAAGTATTTTTTGTGCTATAAGGACGTCAATAACAAAGAAAAAAAATGGTGGTCTATTGGAGACATGCTGCAGTGAGTGAATCGGAAAGTAATTAAAGAACGTAAACAAGGCTTTTGACTTGGATGTTGTGTCCGTCGGCACAGAAAAGAGAAGAAGTACCTTGAAGATGATCGAATCTCAAGCTTGAAAACAAAAAAAAAAAAAAAAGCAGGTGAAAGGAAAGGGACAGTATATAGGGTATGATTTCACACTTTCCGACTGCGTGGCCGCTTGTTTGGTGACAAAGTGAGTAGTCTCTGATGATCAGAGTGATTGAAGGCGGGTGGTAGAAGAAGAAGGTTAGCAGCTAACCAAGTGGCAAGGTTCAATTGGATGATTGGCTGCGAGCTACTTGAGAGGGCGAAGAGGAGCGAGCGATTGCCCTGCCTGCCTGCCTAGCTACGCTTTACCCGTATCGAATCACCTCCTCCTTGACACCATACGTAGTACCGACCAAATGAGTTCACCTCGTAAAGTCCTGTAACTTTAATCCTAAAAGAAACCATATAATAACATACGAGTTAGGGAAAAAAAAACTCCCTCACATCAAAATTGTACTCATGTAATGTTGTAATAAACTACTGTATAAAAACTCAACAAGGAACACGTTTGTAAAATTCTGATTATTTCTTTCTGTCACGTCTTCTATCCGTATTTATTGCCCCCCACCCTCCCTCCCAGCCTCATATCTGGCGTCTAGAAACTGCGACTCTCAATACTATTGCCTAACGACCTTTCACCCCATGCATGCTCTGACATGACAACAAACTGTCTGCCTGCCTGCGTCACTCAATCGTCTGTCAGTCACAAACAATCGTGACACAATCAAATTGTCACTGTGACACAATTTTGTGTGCTTATAATAGAGCATCTTCAATATAATAATATGTCCACTCACTTAAAATTACAGTAGGTCTATATAAAAAAAATTGACAATATTAATTTTATATTGGCAAAGGACAAAGCTATATTATATCACGAAATACTATTCCTTCCATACGCGGGTAATAAGACTGACATTTTACAGATTTATTCGACATTATAGTATAAAATCTTTCTTTATAAAATATTTCAAAAAAGACGCGAGCTTGTACTCTTTGACACAATTTGATATCATTAAACGTATTTCTTTGTACCGTACATCCTTCCAACTTAACTCTTTCATTTTGTTTTTGTTTGTTTTTTTTTTTTTTCATTTTACAAGCCGACGAAGATGCCAGTTTAAATTTTCAATTATGTGACATCTAACAACAAGACGAATAATATATCTTATGCTACAATCATATAATAATAATAATAATAAAAAAAAAAGTGCCAAAGTTCCCGCCCATGACTTAACATATTTAAAGACAGGTTCAAACACCTGGTCATGTCAAAAATGAATTGGATATGGCTTAAGAGTGAAGTCCTTAAAAAACCATTGCATTAACATTTTTACTTTATTTTCTGTCTCATATTTTTATTTTTATGAGGTGTAAGATACTTAAAATATAATCATCCGTGCGCACTGTAATGACTGTTTTTAAAAAAATAATAATAATAAAAAAAAAGCACGTCCATGTGTACAATATCTTAACCATAATTGATTAGATTTGATTATAAGGTCACAAAGTAAGTAAAATTTAATATATACAAATAATTACACATGTTTCGTTGTTTTCAATTATATATAATTCAGGTTACTTTTTTCTCCATTATCAATTATGGTAACTACATTACTATCGAGGTCTGTTTAATTTCATCTTTCTTTTTTTTTTAAATTTTTTTACTTGCGGTTTGTTCAAAGACACAAAACCTTCACAGATGACTACTTGATGCTGCTCTATCTCATGAACACGTCGCTCTGCAGTACGCTGCATGCACTGCATGGCTTGCAACCGTAAACACTAGGCCACACATGCAGTATGATCAGACACAGCAAACAAGCGACATCATCATCATTATACCTTAGGACAATTTCTTTATATTTATTCCATATAATATATATAATCTCTTTCCTTTATCCTTTACAATTCTTTTTTATATACTGACTAGTGACTACCACATATAATAATGATCAAACCAATTCTAAAAATATCCCATCATATCTGTTTCAATTCCCAAGTGAATCCACCTCTATTTTAATTTAGCATTTCAATATAAACTTTATGTTTATACTGTAGAGAATAATTAATAAAAAAGAAACTATTATTGGAAACGAAAGAAATGAAAAGTACAATTTAAATATAAAAAAAATATTAAAAGACGATAAATTAAACTATGTATATAGTATATATAGTATACTATATATAGTATATATATATAGTATAGTATAGTATATAGTAAATAAATGCCATACCGGACGTAAAAAAATATTAAAATATTTATTGTAGAAAAGAAAATACTTAAAAAATGCTACAGTTGCAGTGAGTGAAGTTAGCTGACGAAACATGTTGAATTTTGTAATTTATTTGATATTCTTTAAGCAATAAATATATCAAGTCAAGAAACAGAAGGCATCTGATAGAAATCATCCATCAAGAAGTCTACTGGTACATAATATTCTGAGAAGACATTTTCAACTCTTTCCTGGGAAATTGTAACTCAATTGCTGCGTAAATACTTTAAAAACATTTTTTTTTACCCTTCTTGCTAAACTATTGTATACAGGTTAGTTTACTTTTTTTTATATATATAATATATTTAATTATAAAATTGAATTGAAATCATTGAACACAATACATCAAAGTACAGTTAAAAAATTAAAAAAAAAATCGATTGTAACTAACAAGACAATATTTTTTGGTCTATATAGAAAAGCATTGAATATTGCCAGAAGTTCGAAATGCACGTAATGTTAAAAGAACGGTGGCATGAGCATGCAAGTCAGTAGTATATAGCGAGCGGCATCACCTTTTATTTTGAACCGGTCTAGCGCGCACTCGCCGCTAACATATAGTCACGCTTATCGTTCAGCCTCATCATTTTCAAGTCCAAAATTACAGTATAGAGCAGGCAGCACAGCATCTTGCTTTTACTTGATGACGGTAACATGTATAGGCCGGTCCGCGAATTCAGGTTCCAGTACCCATTACAACACTCGCGCCTTACATTTGAATTATTACGCTTCCCGATCGTCAATTTTTCTTGTTTTGCCTCTACGCGCCTACTTTTTGAATTATAAAAATTCATTTATGACTGTATAAACATTTTTTCTTACTCATTTTGTGGCGTAATTTTGACGTTATTATACTTTTAATGTTTAGTATAATTAAACTTCTGCTTTTAATAGTGCTTACAAATTGTATAGAAAAAGACTAGTATGCTTATTATTTTTATGCCAATATGTAATAAAGAATTCTACAATTTAACAAATCACTGAATTTCATCTTCTGCAAGAGAAATTTATAGTAGCAATACTTTAAAATGTATAAAACACATAAAAGTATATTGTTTCTAATTTCTGTGTTAATGTCGTTTGCAATATTTGAGATGTATTTAACATAACTTCCAAAGGAAAACTGATAATTAGTAAAAGAATGTTATATATACATATCGTATAATGCATGCATGTATACAACATAATTATAATGTTATAATGTACTTTGAAAATAGAATTGATAATTATGTAATTATAATTAGGTTTTCCTGCAAATAAAAGCTATTTTAAAGTGTTTATGTACGTGTGTGTTTTTATGTACATTATTCATTAGTTAAAAACTGCGAAATAGATAGTTTAAAATTTTGTTATTGACTGAAGCTCACAGACTATAGAAGAAACTTAGACACATAAGGTAACTATAAAATGAGCTCAGTCAATTATTCGTGAAAACGTGTGTACGTTTTTTTTTTTTTTTAAATGCATAAAACTATGGTTTGTCTACGGTGATACGATTTTCTTTCTACAATTAATGTGTTTAATTTCTTGATTCAATACCTGAAATTCTTGTCCATTTTTATACATATTTATATGTATAAAATAATTTAATTTCAAATATTATAGTTATAAAAATATGTATTTTATAATTTAATTACAATTTTTATATAGTAATAAATACAACACAAAAGTGATATGAAGTACAAAATCATAAATATATATATATATATATATATATATATATATATATATATATATATATATATATATATATATATATATGATTATATATATATAATATATAAAAACAATCCTTGCCTTTTACGTATTTTATCAAGTTTATTTGCAGACAGTTAGATACACAATTTAGAAGTATTTACATTCAAAAATATTTGATCGTACAAATTTGTGTTATACTTCATAAAAAATTATATTTTATAAATAGAAATTTTTAGATAACAATGTAATTTAATACTATAACTTACAGTTCTACATTTTAAAATTGCCTGAAGCAAAACATTTAACTAAAAAAACACACTTCAGTGAGATTTAGCGTTCGTTCTGTTCTGTGAGATGGCTGCACTCAAGTTTCGAGGGCATTTTTTCGGTCTCTTTGCTTGAGATTCCATTTGAGATGGTCTACCAGCAGCAACTCGCTTATTTCCGCGACTTACACCATCCCTTCTTCTCATAATTCCAGTACTTTGTACCTTGATATATTTCCCTTTTCCTCCACGTTGAATCTTGGTTATGGAATCTAGCTTTTCAATGAAAATATAGGCTTGATTTTCATTTTCAATATAATCCATATTAGAAGCTATTCGTTTCATCACATTAAGCGTGTTTTGACCACACATGTTTGTGATACGTTTAAATTGTTTTTGTAGACTAGATTGAGTCTCTATTAAATCTTCTTTTGATTTTTGATCTTCTTCAAATATTCCGTCATCAGAAAATTCACATTCCAAAAAAGATTCATCTTGAGCAGTTTCATTCACATTTGATGGGCTCAAATTATCTGGAAATGGAATAAATTTAATATTGAAATTACGAACAGTAGATTCTACATATTAAGCAACACGTTAATAATTATAAGGATGCTTTGTAATATACTAATATATGAAAATTAAACTATATTTTTAAACTATATAATTATATATATATATATATATATATATAGTTAGCAAAGCAAAGAAAAGTTTGCTTGCCCCTAACATGCATTATATAAAATTATCATGTGCATATCACTTAATTAGAAAATATTATTAACAAATTTTCTAGAAGTTGTGCATAAATAGTAAATAATATATGCCTTGTAATAGTTTTAAAATGATTACTTTTCTTTTGCGCAAGTTGTGCGAGTTGAGTGTAAGAAAACACGAAACATCGATTGTAGTAGTCCGATTTGATTAACACGTAGACCTTAGCAACCTCATAACAATTCTGATTTTTTTTAGATACATTTCTTAGCACCAAAAAAATGTAGAAAAATATTCAAAACAATCACACAGTCCAATTTTTTAATTATTTTTTTAAATTTTCAGTATAGGGCTTTCCCAAAGAGACCTTAACTAATAAATTAATTTAAAAATGTAAGATCGACTGATCGTTTTGAAATGTTTTCTATTTTTTTTTTTTTTTTTTGTGCTTTAACTTTCTCTAAAAAATCAGAATTATTTTGAGGTTGCTAAGGTTTACATGTCCATCAAATGGGACTGCAACAATCAATGTTTCGTGTTAATTTACCCTAAACACTCTGATAAAATTTGGGATGAAAATACCGCAAAATAGAAAAAATAACCAAATTTCTACAATTTGATACTAAATATTTTATACATAGGAGCAGTTGAGTATGAAAAATAATGAATATCTTCTCTCCTCGGCCTGATAATCATTTTGAACTTTTATTCATTGGTACAATTCAATTTTTTATTTGTATAAAGTATTAATTAATGGTGTATTTTTTTTACTTTATAACTTTCGTTTATTTATTTCGTTTATCCCAGCTTAAATTGAACACAAGATTTTTGTACACTTCTTTTCAATGAATGCATTTTTCTAAGGGTAAGATAACGCCACCAATGTTAAAAAATCCCTCACACAAAAATTCTGAAACAAATTTAAAATGTTCTCCTCTACACCCCTTATTAGTAGCTAAAATATCAGGTATACAAATACGATCTAGTTTTTGAGTTATGAATTTTTAAAGTTTACTAATTTAACATGGGAGTTCCATTTCTCCATGTTAAAGTAGTCAACTTTAAAAATTCATAACTCGAAAACTATTTTAGCTACTGATAGAGGGTGTAGAGGATAACATTTTAAATTTTTTTCAGAATTTTTGTGTGAGGGATATTTTTCAACATTGGTGGCGTTACCTTACCTTAAGCATTTTTTTATTCTATTTTCAAATTTTGATATGGTATTTGCCAAATAGGGAATAAAAAATGAAAATTGAAGAAAGGTCAATTGAACAAAGAAAGGAAATGAAGGTTAATTAGGAAAAGTAAAAAAACAGTCATTAATAAGTACTAACCTATTGATTCAGTCCTACTGCAAGGTAACAGCTCTGTTACTTTTGAAGAATTTTCTCCAATGCTTGAGACTTTTTCAGTATTTGAGGTAGAAATGTTGGATTTCTCTGCAGAAATAGTCTCTTCTAATCCAAGGAAAAATGTGCTAGGTGGACATTTTTCTCCAAGAGCAAGTTTTGCAAGACTGTACCTTTCTTGCTGGTTGACTGGAGGACAGTTTGGTAATTTTAAATTCAGTGACTTGTGGATAAAAGCCTGGTGCTTACAAAAGGCCCCTGTTGAGCCTTGAGGGCATGTACATGTTCCAACATCAGAGTTGATGACGTATTTTCTTCCATCCTTTTTACTGCTAGGGACTTCATACAAATTTTCATCAAGACTTTTTATTTCATCAATCCTACAGTTGGTCATTTTTTTGCACAATTTTTCATAGAAAATCCTCGGTGCTGAACGACGATTATGGGCAAAATCTAGCAGACGGTGGCAAAAGTAGTTTTCCCATACAGTAACTGTAAACTCAACAAGAGCTACAACATTATAAGCTCTTGTTCTTTGCAGAACGATATCTTTTAAGACTCGAATTGATGCCTCGCTGAAGTTATTTGTATTATGATTGCGAGTTATTAAATAAAGTCGATCTATAAGGAGCCATTCTGACCGACGAGTCATAAATTTATGGAATCTTTCAACATATTTTGTGTTATTTTTTTTTTCTCTCTCAAGAAGTTTAATTGCTGTGTTCAATTCATCCACTTCACGAGCATACATAACCTGAAAATAGTAGAACGTACACACATAGATATTTTTCAATTTATGCGTTAAATTATGTTATGACTCAATTCAATTAATTAAATTAAAAGAAAGAAAGGTAAAAATTGCCTATAATTGAAATGTTATGAATAAAATAATGTATTTTTGCGTAACGTAATGATAATAAATTACATATTCAATAATTAATTGCAAATCTTATCATTAAAAATTAAGTAACATCATAATACATTTATTATATCAAATATAAAAAAAACATGATAAAATCACCTTCTGGAACTTCTTCATGAGTCTGACCCTCTGCTCTTTTACTGCATTGGAAAACAGCCATTTCCATTCAGCTTGTGCTACGTGAAAATGGCACAGTAATAATTTAGACTGGGGCCAAACAATTTTCAATGCATTTCGCTCTGCTGCTGAGTCATCAGTCATAATTTGGCTTGGGTACTGTAAAAATATATATATATTAAAAAATAAAAAAAATTCGACAAAGAAACAAGCTTGCAAAAAAATAAATAAATAAATAAAAAAAATAGAAAAATAAATAAACAAATAAATGAGTGAGTGAGTGAGTGAGTGAGTGAGTGAGTGAGTGAGTGAGTGAGTGAGTGAGTGAGTGAGTGAGTGAGTGAGTGAGTGAGTGAGTGAGTGAGTGAGTGAGTGAGTGAATAAATAAGAATTATTATTCAATGTTATGTTTATGTTTTGCTCATTAAGAGCAAAAACTGCTTATGATGGTTGAGGCAATATATAGTTTAATTAAATGTAGAAAGGAGTGAACTATTCCATTTAAAATATTTAACATTAGTAATAAACTCAGTTATATTAACATTTTTGTACCATATTTTAGTGGAAGAAAATCTCAAATGCTATCATGCTAATTTTTTTATAAACAAACTCTTGTGTTAAAATCCTTTACATAATATGAAATTTATGCAAGTTACTTGCCCTTTTTTTATGACATTAAATTTGTGATCTTACCTCATTACCACAGAAGCTGTTTGGACACTCATCTCTCAATAAGCTGAAGGCTTGCTCATAGTTACTTTGGGTTTGGTGCTTGTGAATTAGAACAGCCAGAGGGATAGCACCAGCCTTTGTTGCAGTAGAAAGGATAGTAACATTGGACTGACTTGTGTCACATGAAGAGCTGCTATCCACAAAGATGGTCTCTTTAGCACTATTATCTTTTTGGGCTCTCTGCATGATTGGTGTTACAATCAAAACAGACCAATCATCACCTACTTGCCTTACAGCAACTTTATCACCTAAACCAATCAGCAAAATTAAAATTATTATCTAGAGTGTAATTATTATCATAAATCACATAAAAATATAATATAAGTAGAAAGATATCTCCTATAGTAAAGTATAAGAGTGAAAATAATGTTCACAAATTGTGCAAAAATAACTAATGTTTAAATAATATGTGATATCAGTGTATTATTATATATGCTCACATTAACAATAGTAAAAAACTTAACAGTATATTATAGAATTATACTGACATCAAGATATTGCTTGTTTAAAATTACAGTTTACATAGCTTATAGAAAAAGATGTTGTCAAAATTGGTTAAAACTGGCTAGAAATAAAAATATATTTTTCATTTTATTCAAAATAAATATATTATAGCTATAACTTTAATATTGAGCAAATATATGGTTCAATAATTACAACAACTATTATTTAAAAAGGTGTCTCCAAGTTATTCAAATGTTATGCATGTAATACATAAAATAAAAATAATTGTGTTAAATCTGTATTGAAACAATAAGAAAAAAAATAAACTAAACAAATAAGGAACACTTCCTTACCTTGTTCTTCATAACATTTCAATTTTTCTTTAATTTTTTGTATGGGATCATGAGTACCAAAATTGTGTAGTCTGTGCATCTTGTGGATATGATAAACAGAATTGGCACAAGGATTCAGTGATGCATCAACAAGCTTCAAATAGGCATCATCCTCCATGCTTAACTTTTCCCTATGTAAAGTCATTGCCTCACTAGGAGTCATCCCATCTTTGAAGTATTGTTCAAACTTCTCTTTTGTTTCCTTGGTAACTCTTAGAAATTTGTATGAGTCTGCTACATTGGTATTATGAGAATGACTTAAATCAAGTTTAATTTCTGCTACAAGTTTATGATTTTTTCTCAAGTATGGATCATTTCGAAGTGTGTCTTTATTAACTTTTTTAATTTTAATGCTTATTGAGGCTGTACAATATGAGTTTCTAGTAGATTTTGTCAATTTAAGTTTGTTCCTTTTAGAGTGTTGGCAGAGCCAATTCCTTTTATAGTTACATCTGTTTGAAAACAAAGAAAAGATTACTTTTATAATGTGTTCCTAATTAGGTTTATATTACTAAATTTTATGTGATTTAAATTGGGTTTCAAACCTAAACCACAGAACATTATGAAATTATTTAATAGAGAAGCTGTAAATTACTTAAAGGAGGTGTGTGGGTTAATTGTGTAAAATGTATATACAAGTAGTAAGAAGTATTTAAAGTATATTAAAACTGCTAGACAAATGGCAAGTATAAATGCATATGCAAGCACACAAGCAGCATTAGTTATCTAGATTATAGAGATGTAAAACAGCCATAATTATATTCATAAATATATATGCAGAGTATGCATAATTGTAACACAACAGATATTTATAATTATGAATATTTTGTTCCACAGAAAGCATAATATATACTGTATAATAATATATTCAATATCTGTATAACTTTGAATACAGTAAAGCTCTCTGAATCTTGATTTGACCTTCATAAACCCTTCCCAGTGTTTAATTCTGTATTATATCGACCTAATGCCCCAGTATATAAGTAATTTCATCATTTACAGCAAAATTTATCAACTATAGATGGGGCATAAATACACAGAGCATGGCCCACTGTTTCTAAGACCTATTATACAGGCCAAAAATACATTACATCAAATATAATATTTGGGCAAATATACTGAGGTTACTAACCTTTCTGGATTTTTAATGTGTGAATTATAAATCCAATTAGTATGTGATTTTTGTTGGTAGATATTTAGCCATCCTTGGCAGTCTTCATGAGTTTTCAAACATGCTCGTAATACAACTTTATTTCCTTGCTCGTAGACCAAAGTTGTTCCATACTCCGTAGGAAAATTCCGTAAATCATCCATTTTATTATATAATTATTAACAGCTACGTTGATTTACTAAATACTATCGTACTTAATTAACGTTGATAAAAAAAGGCGATAATTGCTTTTTTACGCGTGTGTGAATTTGTGTGAATGTCGTCTGCTAATTGCAAAAATTAGAAAAATTGACGATCGGGAAGCGTAATAATTCAAATGTAAGGCGCGAGTGTTGTAATGGGTACTGGAACCTGAATTCGCGGCCGGTCCCTATGCAACAGAATGTTCTGCACATCACTTTACGCCGCCGCCACTGCACGCTCACTCGATCTCTTGCAATCGTGCAAGCTCCTTCACTTGCCTCTCTGTCTCTTGCATGCATGTCTCGTTCTCTTTTTCTCTTATTGCCCTCAACCACCTTTTAAGTGTAATTATCTAACCTTCTTGAATCAATTAACTCAAATCATCAAAATCAAATTAGCTAATTAAATATTTAACATCAAGAAAACAAGACTTTTTTTATATCAATATAATAAAATACTTCCTTATTTTTCTCAATCTATCAAACCAGCGGCTTAGATATGAGTAGAGACAAGAAGGATGTATTATTATTTATGTAATAGAAACTCCACCTTAATTTATATGTAAAGCTTTAACATGTATTAAGATGAATTGTTTAAAAATTGAGTGGGTTGACAAAAAAAAAAAAGTAACATCAAACATTTTTTTTAATAACAACATTCTTTCTCTGTGCTGATAAAACCAGACTAATAAGTTCATAATCTAAAAATAATAATTAATAATCCGTATTTCTTTCTTATCAAGACGTATAAAATCATTTTTAAATACTTCTATTTAAATAATATATCATGATTTTTTTCTATTTCCTATTCAATTAATTAAATAATTAATTTTTCGATTAATTTCTTCATTGTTATAAAAAAATGTAATGTTTTTCTATTTCTTATACACATGCAATGAATCGATTAATTATATATTTTTTTGGGGACGGTAAAAAAAAATGTATCCTAACAACATTTTCCTGTTGTAAGGGAGGGAGCTAATGACATTGTGATCGATAAAAAAAAATGAACATGGCATGTTAGTAGCACTTGAGCTAACTTAGGAGCTGGCTAGCTACTGCTGACTGGCCTGTCTGCTGCTGCTTGCTGTCCGTTCTATAATGCTACTACGATCCTACCTACAACAAGTCCCCTCTGACTCCACCCTAACATATATACCCCACCTTAATTTTATTTTTTTACTTGCAATTCATTTCATAAGGATATGACGTCATAATTTTATATGACTTGCTGTATAATATTATCAGTTATAATGTTTCATCATTTTCTTTTTGTTCTCCTTTTTTTATTATTTTTTTACCTAAGATTACATAAAATTTGTCACATTTTTCTTTCTAAAAACTTAAGTCATGCTACTAAATGAAAGCTGTGCGATAATGCTTTATGATTAATGTTTTATCGCTATATTGTGACGTCAGAGGTGCGCGAGTGACAAGGTTGGTATCGTGCCCTCCTGCTTTGTCAAGGGGTGTGTGTGTTGGGTTGCGTGCATACAGGCGGGCGAGAGAGAGCCACACGCCACACAAAGCTGTGCACGACGGTCGGTCGCCTCCGCGTGGTCATGCCGCCAACCGTGCTTGCTTGCTTTACATGCTCGTGACATCTCACAGTGGGATGGTGATAAGCCAGGATGGAGAGACCAAAAGTAAAGCGGGCGCGGCGCTCTATGTGTGTGTTTACTGATAACAAGTGAACCACTAAAAGCAGCTAAAAAATCAAGCGCAGTCATTTTTGGTAATATCACACCGTTGCATAAAACAGTGCAGATGAATCACGTATGACGTCATCCTACACAACCCCTCTTTTTTTTTAATATTTAAGTTAATTTACACGTATGGGTACTTCACCACGCACACAAAACTTTCTTTGTAGTGTTATAATATATGAAGAGGAAAAAATAACAACTTTTATGTAAAACACGGAACACTACACAACAAAAGATTTTCATATATGCAGTATTTTTTTGTCATAATTAATTATATGTAAAAAAAAATATATATATTTAATATTTATAGTAAAAAAAATGTCTATAAGTGACTCATGCACGCAAGAAATAATGCGATTAAGCACACTGAAAAAACAGTTGACAGTCTTTGAACTGTTAGTACAAATTCTACAGTATTCCTGTTAAATATAAACTAGTTCTGTGTTAAATTCAACAGTTCCAAACACTGTTAAGCGAGGACTGTCAAAATCAACAGTCTCTACCCTGTTAAATATCAATGTACGCAGTTGCATTGTAAGATTTAGCATTTCAATGCGTAAAAGTTGCATTTTACTCTGTTAAAAGGGAAGTACGTTTTACGGTGTAACTTTTAACCGTGCGAAATTGTTGGAAATTAAATGTTAGAATATGTAAAAAGCAAAGTAACAGTTTGGCAATGTGTAAGCATACATTCAACGTTAGAAACTTTGTAACATTTTGAAGTTTCAACGGTTACATTAATTTTAACACATCTACTCTGCAAAAATTAAACGTTTTACCACGTTATAAAATGACCGTTATTTCTGCGCGACAGACACGTTTTGGTCATTTCCTGTTTCAATCTGCAGGCGTCAGTTCAGTTCTTGTTGTGCTCTCTCTGTGAAATGTATTCTGGATCATCAATGGTAAGTTTAATTAATATTTTACTTCCTATAATGTTATGTCATTCGTTGTTTTAATAATTGTGTTAATATTTTAAGACACGTGCGGTCAGCAATACTGCGTGCCGGAGTGTTTTCGAGGCAAATTCACACGGCCGACGATATTCGAACCGTTGAGGAGCGATGAGGGCTATAACGCTACAAGTGCATATTTTTTGGTAAGTTGAAGGATTACTTGCCATAAATTTGCAATAATACTAATGCTAGAACTGTGCATTTTTATAGTTGACGTCCATGTGGGGATTATGCATCAGACTGAACGTCTAGCGAATGCAGTCCAGATTACAACCGCCCTTGTGCTACCACCACTTCCCCGAACGGCCATTCAAACTACCCAGATGGAAAGGAAACCCAGAATTGACCCTCAAGATGATGCTCCTTTACGTCAGTTGTTGAGTATAATAGTGTAAAAATAGAGTTCAAGTGTGACAAATTTCCATCTTCACCTCATTCACAAAATTTATAATGTTTTTAATGTACAAATAAAGTCATCTAATATTGTATATTGTTTGAATTTTTTTAATTAAATATTTACTATAAATAAATCTTTATTTTTTTTTTAAATTAATTAACCCTTATAACCATTTTAAATCTTTATTCAGGATTAGCTTATTTAGTTTGCTCCCTAATCATTATTTAATTATAATATTGTCAATAACTTACTATATATTGCTTATGAAACTTGTAATATTTTTTTGATGGAATGTTCGATAATATAGAAGATGGTGTATTACATGTTGATGCAATTGATCTATTTAATGCAAACAGTTTTTCTTTACAAGAAAACTTTTAAGTCCACTTGCACGAAATGGAACTTACGTTTTCTTGTATAAAGAAAAACTGTATGCAATAAATAGATCAATTGCATCATCTAATACCAGCTTCTAGAACATTATATATTTAACAGAGTAAAATTGTAGAATATAAGGAAGTAGATACGTCAGTAGAATCAAGGAATAAACTGTAGAAATTAAAAGAGTAGAAATGTTAAAATTAAAAAGATAGAACCTATAAATCTTACATCGCAAACTCTGTCGTTTTTAACATTCATACACTGCTACACCAAATTCTACACATCTAATGTCTAAAATTCAACAGTTCTGAATTTGTAAAAATCTAAAATAGCAACTCTGTTGATTTTAACTCATTTTTATTATGGGTACAAATACAAACGCGTAAAACAGCTAAATTTAACAGGAAAACTGTCAAGTGTTTTTTCCGTGCAATAACATAAGAAATGTAATTTATCTAAGCTAATCACGAAAAGGTCATGATAAAAAAAAATGCAATAAAAAAGCCTGAAGAAGTTGTCAAAACGTGCATGCGTGAAGCTATTGCATTAGGGTAAAAAATATATATTATATTTGAATAAATGGTTACATTTTGTTATAGTATTAGTATTTTCATAAATTGTTATTAAAATATTTACAGATCTAATCATTTCATTTTTTTCCCCTTAAATTAACTAATTATCACGAGAGAATGCAACTGTTAAAAAAATATATATTTTGATGAATTCATCGAGACAAAAAAAAAAAAAAAAAAAAAAAAGTGAAAAAAATCACGTAATGATAAAGGGTGCAGGTTCAATACATTTCCGTGAAGTTAAACGATGGAGAAAGTCCAACAACAACAAAAAACAACAGTGTTGGCATTGTTTCAATAAAATATTGCTTCAGTATATATTGGCGCTATGTTATCTTGATGTACGGTCACATTTACACTACCGCACTCTTTCCCATGCACCCACCCACACTATATATAAAAGTAAAGCTGGCTGGCCACATTAATACCATCACGGTGTTACTGTATTACAAACATGCACTCACAGGAGTATACCAACTGCATATAAACATACATGCAATGCAATGTCATGCAGCCCTCAGGTAACACTATAATATAATACCTTGTATGCAATACAACACACTAACTTATGATAAATATTACCGAAAGATTCGCCAGCAATGCATGTAATAAAAAAATAAGTGAAATTATTACTCTCAAGTATTAAATGACATATAACAGCAAGTGTTGATATATTATTACGACAGAGCTTCTTTCTAATAATATAAAATGACGATTGAGGCAGTGGCATTTTGTAGAGATAAGAACTCTGACTCGATATTATTTATTACACAGTATAACACTGATATATGGTGACCAGATTGTACCATATTAATAAGCACTATGTATTTTTTTTTTTTTTTTTTTTTTTTTTGTCGAGTAAGTGATCTCAAGAGTCGACGATATTTTTACGTAATATGGTATTTTATTTCTGCTATAGCAAGGGCATCTGGTATATAACTGTCATTGCACTGCATGCTATGCAAGTAAAGAGCCAACAAGCCCTTTGGCTGTTTATATACCATGCTGCTGCTGCTGCTGAGGCTAGCTACAGTTACATTAATTTCATATTCCATACAAAGTAGCTGAAAATGAATTATTTTACTTAACTTATTCGTATTTTAATATAAAACTTAGACACTTGGGTTAGAATTTTGCTATAAAATCTCTAAAAAAAATGTAAAAATTTAAAATACGAAGTGAAACACGATTAACTTCCAGCTACTTCCAGTGGGAATATAAAATCAATTTGCCTGTAGCCAACATTGCATTCTGTGACGAACCGAGCGACCGGCGGCGGGCCGTTCGCTTACCGCTGGCAGTCTGGCTGCATGCCGTAAAACTGGTGTCGCTACTGCAAGCCTGTCTGCTAGAAGTGCTGTATATATGTATGTATACTGATGCCAATGCCCAGCCGCAGCATTATATACAAGTACAGAGAACAACAAAAAGAATGAAAGAAACAGCAAAGTGTAATGTCAAAATGGAAAATAGTGGTTACAGTATATATCGACCATGAATGCATTCATACACGTTTATATATAATATACTGTATATATATATAGAGAGAGAGAGAGAGAAAAATAAAATAAAGACTGGTGCTTGCAGCAAGCATCGCATCCCCTTTTATTTATATATATATTTTTTTTTCTTGTATACTTGTCGCCTAAAAAGATAAATATCACCCTTACAATAAGTTCATGTTGTTGGCTTGGCTTCTCATGTTGTGTATGCCATTGTTCTTGTCACTGTAGTTAGAGAGAGAGAGAGAGAGAGAACGAGTGGTCGCATGCACCAATGTACGTGGCTAGGATAACCACCCTTCTGAACACGATTGCCCGACTGACTGTGGCCAGGCTAGCCACACCTTTCCGCCTACCAGCAGCTTAACATACATGTATAGCTCTGCAAATCATGACGAATTTGTTTTGGCACATTGACCACACAACTAACAAAGTCTGTTGATTTTCTTTTCATCTATGTATAATAATTATACACTATTTCTATAATATACAATATAAAATTATATTTTTATAACCATTATTATATATATTTTTTATTTTATTTTAGATTACTATTGGTCACGTACTTAATTATTCACTATACATAAATCAATACTGTAATTAATCACGGTGGTATAATATACAATGTGTGCCTTGATTTACTGGCCGCAAGGCTGCACAATTTATATAAAATATATGCACAAGAAGTGAGATAAGAAATATTCCCTTCCTATATATGTATATGTTCAAGTAGCGATGGGTGACGAAGAGCGCAGCCATGCACAATAAGACAACCAAGTCATCTCCCTGTATATAATATGACCGTCTCTGTATATACCTCCATGTACCGCCACAGTTCTTTATTTTCTGCCTACCTGTCTATAAACAATAAAAAAGTTAACTTAAAAAAAAAAAACTAAATTTAAAGAAAAACAAAAAAAAATATATATAACCGAGACGTTTACGTGTTTTTTTTCCTGTGTGAGAGAGAGAGAGAGAAGTGTGAGTGACGTGTGGTGCAGGCAAAGTTTGGCCAGCACGTATTACGTACAGGTGTTGTTCGAGGGGATAAAAAGGGGGAGGGGGGTCTCATCCCACCTGCCCCCTTGTGCCTGCAAGTGTCGCTGCTGCCTGCCGCCTCACAACATGAGAGCCATCACAGAACTACAGTAAAGTTAATTTAATATTCTCACTGGAATATGAACGCTTTGATTTTTTGAAGGATGAAACTTTACGGAGATGTCAATAAATTCAAAAAGTTCCTCCTAACAAGCATTCAGATTTGAATGACGCATAAGAAGGCAAGAAATGTTGCACTTTTGGTTTCTCCAGGTGGGAATATCAATATAATTTGACTGTATCTCAAAGCTTCCTTGCGTGCAAGCCAGCGGCACCAAGCAGCCGCTACCGTGAACACCAAAAGCACCAAGCCATGATGCAGACAAAATACTAAAGCAAAATATACCATAAATATGTATGATAACGCGAAAGGTGTGTGTGTTTTTATAGTTTATTAAAGCAATTCTATACCAAAAATAAAAAATAAATATTATAAAAAAAATATTAAACAATATTTAAAAAGAAAATGAGTTCAAGGGTTGTCTAATACAGAAAAAAAAAGTAATTTTAAAAGTTAACACTCTGTAACATGCTATTATTTTTAAGTGAAAATTTATATTAATTAAAAGACGATCAAATTAAATTGAAACTGCAGTATAGGGGAATCGATGGTTGTGTGTTAGGAAGGCGTGCTGGAGAGCGTGTTATAATATTTGACGACGAGGCATTAGGTGAAGAGCAAACTAGTGAGATTGCAGCAGGCAGGCTTCTCCGTCCGGCCGTGTGTAATCCTCGAGCTTACACGACCGAGGAGATGCATGCAGCTACAACCAAAACTGCGGCAACACACAACGTTGTATCATACTGCCAAGCCGTAAGGGAGTTTGTATTTGTATAGACACATCACACGATGCGATTTTGCTTATAATAATTATAAAGCTCTAAAAAAAAAAAAAAAAAAATGAAGTAATAAAAATAAAATAGTAGGTGAACTCCATGAATAGCTTGCACTTAAAAAAATTAGCATTGTCATTATTAAGATAGTGGACTTACTGGACTCGTTTGATTTACTTTTTTATATAATATATAATTATATTATTTGGACATTGCTTTACTATATAAAAAAAACGAATCGCGGAAAAAAAACCCTCGGAAAAAAAACCCTTGTATTAAAAAACCCTTGAAAAAAAACCCTAGGAAAAAAAACCCTCGGGGATAAAAAACCCACGAAAAAAAAACCCTTCGCTGAAGGAGCAGCCCCAAGGAGCATTCGTGGCGTAGTAGCGCGGTAGCGAGGTTTCACGGTGTGGGGAGCTCATCAAAATGTAGAAGTCTACGCGGCGATGTTGTGGAAGTGAACTATTATCTGTATAGTAATTCCAACTGTGTTTTTAGTTAAAAATTATTTTAAAAACATATTTTTTCTAACTTCGGATATTATATATTGGATATAAAATAATTAAAATAAAAAAGTAATAAAACAAAAAAAGTCGTCGTCCTACTCGTATTATTATTATATGACATATAGACATAAAATGAACATTTGAAAATTATAATATCTAATAGGTTAAGTGATTCAATAATTATTATTAACATGACTAATGAGACTAATCAGATATATGATATCTTATGTAATATATATTATTGGAACATATATAATGATAATCTGTCAAAATAGGAAAAAAAAAAAAAAAAAAAACGTGAAACTTCGCTACCGCGCTACTACGCCACGAATGCTCCTTGGGGCTGCTCCTTCAGCGAAGGGTTTTTTTTCCGTGGGTTTTTTATCCCCGAGGGTTTTTTTTCCTAGGGTTTTTTTTCAAGGGTTTTTTAATACAAGGGTTTTTTTTCCGAGGGTTTTTTTTCCGCTTACCAAAAAAAACTAGCAACCCTGACTGAATTGACAATATCCACATTATAGTCTTCACTGATGTCACCACTATAAATAAGAGCACTAAAAGATAAAGGTGAGGAAAAAAAGAGAGAGAGAGAAAGCAAAGAAAGGTAGAGTGGGAATGAAGACCTTTAGTAGTTTCTACGGTGTGGAATAAAAAAGAAGCAGAGAATAAAGCAGTGGAGAGAATGTCTCTTCTTTTTTTCAAATTCAATAAAAAAAAAAGTGTGTGTGCTGTTATATTGTACCCTGGTTTTCTCGCCCCCACCTTGCATCTACCTCAATGGCCGCCGCCGCTACTGCAGCCTGCTGATGGGCCCCGTGCCGATCCCTCCCTTCTCTTCTTTACTCTGTGAAAGCCAACAGCCAAATAATATCTCCATCTTGACGGCTCTCTTTGCCACCTTCTTCCATCAGTTGGCTATTCTACTTGCTGTCGCTTACTGCTACCACCACCGTTGCTTGTGGCTTGCCTGCTTTATATCTCTACTCTCCTATATCTAGTTTTTTTTTTTTTGTACTTCTCTCCCGGCAGCAGGAGCACAGCTTTCCAGTTTCCACTTAGTTATGTCACGACTGCAAGCAGCCAGCACCTCAAACGTTTCCAGCCTTATACACAAAAATGTCCCTCCCCTTCTTCAATTCCTTTATAATGTGACTTCTTTTCTTCATCCTTTTTATTATAACATCAAATTGAGTGCATTGACTGGACAAAAAAAATTATAAATTTTATATTTTACGATTACAATAAGATATCTTAAAATTTGATATAAAGTTACGTAAATGGTCTTCCCCGATCTAATAATTATTCTTTTCCTTTTTTTAGTAACACAGAAATAATTTGGAAAAAATATAATTATATTATATTGCATTAAATTTTACATAAGAAATTTTTAATTAAATTATTATAAAATATATATTCACTATTAGAGAACATTTTTTTTTTCCATTTGCATCACGGCACGATATAAAAGTTTTTACTTTGGTGTTTGGATTTGTGTGAAGATGCAATTAAAAGAAGCTATTTAGGAGCAATGTTACAGCAACACCATTTTTTTTGTTCTAGCGTGACGTCACATCCTCAGTTGAACAAGAAGATAGATGCTGAAAGAAACTTAACATTTCCCTTCAGTAATAGGCAGACGTCCCCTTCCCTTCCTCACTTTGAAGAGCTGGCCAAGCTCTATATTATTCTGAGCTGCTATATTGTGTCTCTCAATAATATGACCAGCTTGATTGCGTCAACCAATTAATTGTTACTACTCACGAGTATAGGGAAAAAAATTATACCATTTTATTTAAACAAGACAGACATTAACAAGAAATTAAAGAGAGAATAAAAAAAAATAAACGTGTTAATTATTTAATGTGTGTTAAGCAATGAAGCAAAAGACAAAAGTAGGGTGTGAGTCGAGGCGGTGCTGGGTGAGGGTGTACTTTAGCGTGTCTTTAGCGTGTGTTCCTTAGGGCTTGAGCCCAGGGGGCGCAAGAAAGAAGGCCGCCCACCCCCGCAACCCGCAGCTGGCAGATGCAAGTGACGCCCGCCCGCTAACCCGCCCCCTGCCCACTGGGTGCTCAGCTGTGCGCTCACAGCCACCTACATGCGAGCAAAGCTAAGCCTAAAGCTTGCCGGGATAGGACGGCTACACTCAACCATTAGTCGCACTTCACGCATTTACACAATTCATTTTTACTATTTTTACATTTTTTACCAACCCAACACCATTCCCGTCTCGCATTTCAAACAAACCGTGTTTGCCCAACTTAGGCTACAATGCGCAAAAAACATCAATTACATTAAAAAAAAAAGGCAACAAAAAAATAATGAAATAAAAACAAGAATATACCGTGTAGGTTGTAACTATTTTACACGAGCTATAACGAGGATTGCGTAAGATATGTGTATGTACTTCCAACAACATAAATATTGTAGGTGTTAGCATTGCGATTATGTTACTATATTTACTATAAACTGTCATTTTACTCGATTTAAAAACAAGATATTTCTAAAAACGAATGTAAAAATTGTAGCATACGCTGGTAGACTAAAATGATAATTGCAAGTATGATTGGCTTCCCCCCCCCCCTCTCTTCTTATCCATAAAATAAACTAGCGCTCTACAATTTATCATACTTATGTATGCATAATGTTGTTGCTTGTTCCTCTCTCATATAATACGCTTAAGGCAATGTTAATTTATATCAAGATGATGTTTTTTTCACTATAGCTTGATCTTCAAGATTCTTAAGTTTTTTTATATATTATAATCCTCCCCTCCTTCTTCTCTTTTCGATCGGACAAGATGGCGAGTTATTGTAAGGCAATAAATAATAATGAATTTCAATAAAACGTTGATGCAGTAATGTGCTTATACCTTACCTTATAAGGTGATCAGAAAGAAAGAACGCTGTTTTTAATAGTATAAAAAACATCGGCAATGAAGGAAATTATTAAGGTTATAATATTATTATGCATTATTATTTATTTAATAATTATGCCATAAAAATTATAATTAATGTTATCAAACCATTTTTTTTATATATTTTTTAAATCATTATAATGCTTTATTCTGACTTTATATTTATTTCATGAATCAATATCGTATTTTTGTTTTGAAATGAAAAAGAAAGTACGAATGAGTTTCAATAAATCAACACACCATTTCACACCTATATATAAAGAGATGCGGGCGTTCCATATATATAAAAGGTTTACTCTTGACAGAGAACGATCAAGAAAAAAAGTCAAGGAAAAAAGAAAAGAGAGAGCGAAAGGAACATTTTATCTTTTACTTTTCTTTCCTTGTTCTATCTTCTGAAGACTATAACACCATATATTTTCTTTCATAGACAGTTGAAATGACAAAAGAAAATCCTCCCTATACTATTTATTTTCTCCTTTTTATTATATTATATTATTATTTTGTTCAAACTTTTTTTTTATGATTGAATTTTTCTGTCAGCCCTGCACTTGGGTCGGTTGAGGGGGGTTTATAATGTAGGGTTGGTGTCTCGACTTACCCCCCATATTCCTGGCTCGGGCGGCGCACGGTGGAAGCAGCAGAGAGGTCATCATAAGTAGGACCCCGAGAAGGGTCCTGCAGCTCCTCTCTCGCATCATGCTGGTCGGCGAGGCGGGCCCCGACTGGTGACGCGACTGCTGCTGGAGCCTCCTGTAACATGACAAACAGCTGACATTAAAACCAGATCGACCGTCTTCACATGCATCAATTTTCAATCAAATCAAACTTATAGTAATAATCTCATTCATACACCAAGCTATAATACAGATATCTGCAAATTTTATTTATTTATTATTGTATCAAACACTAGTGTCATCTGTTTACAAGTGAAATTTTTCAGAAAAAATAATGTTCGGGACAGCTCCAACGTAATATAATAAAAATAAATTAATACTATTTATGGAAACGTATAGTAAAAAGGTGCAGTAACATATAATAATATTCATATTAAAGCAAAATTGCACACTTTTTTGAAACCGACAATTTACTTTGTGACTTTCTCAAAATTGCAAATTTAAAATAAATGTCTGTTAGAGCCAAGAAATCTGAGGCAGGGGTAACATTTCGACTGCCAAAATAAGCTTGGGAATTGAATTTCTGATAAGCAAGTTCAATTTTTGTAGCAAGTATGCCACCTGAAGTCAGTTTTAACAATGCAAACAATGCAACCAAGCAGGCAGTCTGCCGGCCGACCAAACAGGCATAAAATGAACTGCTTGTTGCTCCACCCGCCTTTCAAATATCAAGCAACAAAAAAAAAAAATGTGAACCGTGATCTTTAATTAATCATCTCTCTCTCTCTCTCTCTCTCTCTCTCTCTCTCTCTCTCTCTCTCTCTCTCTCTCTCTCTCTCTCTTCTTAATTTTAATCTGTATAAAATTCTGACACACCTTTTATAAGTTGAAAATTAGAAACTTAATTATAAAATAAAATTTAATTACTCTTCGCATTACATAAAATGAAATCTGAGAACAACAACAAAAGATAGGGTGTTAAAGTTTTATTAATTTAATTCTCCATTTAATAATTACCATCAACTCTACAGTATGAAAAGTACCTTACTTCTGTTAATTAAACTGCTGCATTGAGTTAGGTCACAAAGAATTGAAGAGAGCTACTTGAGCGCAGCGACAATGCATCCTTTTCAATAGTTTTATATTATGAATTGCCAATTTTTTAAAATATACATATGTATAATATTATATTTTATTTATACATTTAATAGTAGTTTTTGTTCAAATTATAACAAAGTGAGTATAAAAATTGCATTGAGAGAAGTATAGTAGTTTATAGTGGAATGATGAAAGGTATGAGGGAAAAAAAAGGAATCTTCTGGTGAATGCATAAAATATCTTGTAAAATCCCAATCTATCTCTTGCTGCAAGTTGCAGCCGGCATAGCAACAAGCCGTAAATAACGCAGGCTGTCCAGTCTCCGTCCCGGCCAGCCAGCCGACCGTCCATCCGTTGTTGTTCCATCGGACACTTACACTAAACATGCATGCTCGGACACGAATGCATTATATATCAAAACCAAGTTTCTTGCACAATCATACGTTTATTATAATAATCATAATAATAATTTTCCATTAGCATTTAAATAATATTGTATATTTTATAATGATGGCATGTTTTTGTACTTTTTTATATTTATTTCATAAATAAATATTTTTTTTATAGCATTATATAAAAGTACTTTTAAAACAACAAGTTAAGCTGATACAAGAGTATTTAAGTATGACATTAATTAAAGAATGCATGTATAAAAGAAGAAATATTATAAACCATTTGCAAGTTTAAAATGCTTGCTATTGGTAACATGTGCTTCTTGTAAACTGCAGCCTGCTTGCTTTCTTGCTTGCTCATTATTGCTTTACTTGGCTTATTATACATACTTTAATAGCTAAGTTTCAAGAACACGATAAAATAAATAATAATTTCTATTACACTGTTACATGTAGAGAGAAGTGAACCTTTCCTTTCCATATACACTCGTGTTATAATATACTAAACAAGTAACAAATCAACAAGATCATAATACAATTTGATTTTAACAATTATATTTGTATAGAGTATATTATACATAATATAAATATACCAATCATTGGTACGCAAAGCTTAATGTATGTAAAAAAAGAGATAGCTTTAAATCCAAAAAATTTCAATTAAAAATTACAAAAGTCTGTGGGAGCTAACAAAAACGTTAGGATTAGAATTCAATATGTATTTAAAGCATACGCCCGCTGGGATTTGAGCTTTTAGTGCGATTCCCACATCAAAAGGGATTGAGAAACGAAAATGTGGGGTGACAAGAACAAGGGGGGGAGGGGAAATGTTGGAGCAAACTTCTCAAAAATTACAAACTTTAGGCTTTACTACACCCTCCTCCTCCTCTTTTCCCACCCTATTTCGCTAACACGTTTTATTCCCATGAGGAGACGATACAATTTCAGTGGAAATATAAAAAAAAAAGAAGTAGAAAAAAAAAATCGACGAACGACGAGGTTTTATTGAATATCCCAAAGGATGATGCATCATACAATAGATATCAAATAAAAAGACAAAACAAAACAACAACAACTTAAAACTCTTATGCGCATTTAAGTTTTAAATGAATTTCAACGAAGAATATAATAACGTTCAAAAACATGAACAAAAAGCTTTTGTAATAAAGTGTAATGTTTTCCCGTGTTTTGTTGAGCAACTAACTCTGCTATATAGCTCTCTTTTCTATCAGTGATTTTATTTTTTCCTGTGCTCCTCTTTTTCAGTTTGTGTATTGCCCATTGCTTGCTTCAGTTCATCTGTTTGTATCGTACAGTACTGTACCACTAGTACACGAAGCTTGCTGGTCTACACAAACCTACTACATACAGTCCGCCGCCTTTAAATGTCCCCCTTCCTTCGCCAAATACGTGACATGTGTTTACCGATAAAGCAGCAGTGGCGGCTATACTATAGCTAGCTATATTGCTTGCTTGCTTGGCTGTATAGTCGCTGATATTTGCCCTCTCATGGGACTGCGGTCGCCACTATAACCACACATACGCGCGAACCCAGCAGTAACGTGTCTTGCTTGCTTTATATGCACGCCAACATGCATGATCGTATACATATTATTATATATATGTGTATACCAAGTATAGACTATATGGCCACTTCCAATTCACTTCGCGATTGTAATATGATAACAGTTTATCTACAATAGTGGTAAGGGAAAAACAACTATTATAATATATTGTATTTAACGATACAAAAAAAAACATGTACATATTTTGTATATTCTATACATATTATAATTGAGAGAAGGGTGGGTTAAATAAATATAATATATTAAAGAAACATGTGGAATAAATCGATTTATATGAATGTATTTTCCATGTTATACAACATATAAATGTTGTCTGCTTAAATTATTTTTAATTCACTTTTTTTTTATCCATTAATAACATTAAAGAGGGTTGTATATTTTTTTAACAGCTCTTTTTTTTTTTTTTCAAGAAGGGAGACCAATAGGAGGCACGTTTTTTGGTGGTGTTTTTGAGTGGTGGTGGCTGGATCAAGTCACGAGGGCCATAGCTAACGCCCCCCCCCCCCCCCTCCTTCTTCTTACCGGCATCTAGCTCCCTTCTTGTAGTATAGAGCAGCCGCCATGCCCGCTGTATGATTAATCCTCGTTTTGCATGCCATGCGAACAAACAAGCAATGCAAGCTATTGTGATGGGAGACTTTCTTGTTTGTTAGATACCTTTGTAATATTGAAGTAATGATAGTAAACTCTCTCAGTGATGCGTTTATGGCATGCATACGTTTTATATTATACTACATAATATGCAAAAAATTACAGTTTTATTATCATGCACACATTATATAATAATATTTCAGACGAAGCATTTTTTAATTTACTTATAATTGAAAGGTGACATCATTATAATCATTTTACTACGGTATTTTTATAAAATTTGTATGATTTAAAATAATAATTATTACATTCCTACTTGTAATTTTATATTGTATAAGGTCATATTATATATAAAGAGAATCAAAATAATTTCTGATAATTATAGAGAAATATGTTTTTTTAGCAAAATGCTTTACCAAATTATCATATAATATTCAAAACAGAGTAATAAATTAAACGTCTATCTACGTTTAAAATGCACACAAAAAATATAAAAAATTTGTACATTTTTATTGCCAAAGGATTTTTTTTTATTTATTATTATTATTGAAGCATGCGAAGTCTTCAATTTTATTTTTTTTATGGAACTAAATATTTATTTTTAGTTTTTAAAAGTCTTTAAATCTTCAAGTATAAAATCCCATCTTTCAATTTTGATCAAGATCCATGTAATTAAGATTATACAGTGGTGTATAGTCGAGGGTATACGGGGGTACCTTTCGATTGAGAGCGTATCACCTCCGAAAAAAATACTTATATGTATTTAGATAGGCAAGGTATACGCTGACGTCAGCAGCGTATACCTTCCGGTCAAAACGTATACCCCCACTGAAAACTTTAGGATTACATCCCTATAAGATACATACGCCATACAGCGATCAATTTACTTAAGTAAAAAAAATGTAGTACATGTATAGAAAATTTTAAAGCCAATTTAAGACAAACAACTTTCAGTATAAATTTATGATGACATCATATTATTATTTCCTACCATGCATACAGTGTATATTTACTACCTACAAAAACACTATCTCGAATTCAATAGTTTGTTGATTTGATTTTTTTTTTTTTTTTTTTGTTGGGGATCTGATAAACAATAAACAGTAAATCAAATCATTAACACACAAACATACTCCAATAAAACAATATTTTCATGAAATTTATGATACTTTTGCTTGCTTGCTATAGATCTTCAATCGAATCCATATAGTGAACATAGCAAAGTTCCACGGTTGAATTGAGTTTATAAAAGCACTTTTCGTTCTATGGCTTTATTCTTAACAAACAAACAAATAAGCAAATAAACAAAAGAAAAAAAGGTTAGATTGATACAATATAGCAATATACTATAAATAATAAAATATTTACAAAATTTTAGCAGAATAAGTTAAAAATGCATTGTGTTAATTGTTTTCATATTTTTCTGTTCATCCTTCACATATTTATTTTACATATTACATTGATCCTACCACGTTATTCCATCACTTTTCAAGTACACCCTCGCGTGATGTTTAAACATTGTCATTTTATTTTTTATTTATTATTTTTTTTTTCATTATTTGCGCATTTCAAGATGGCGGGTTGCAGCAGCACGGTGCATGGTGGCGGCACAGAGTTTATATAAGACAAGGTGAGGTGGGTTGGGTTGAGGGGGGCAAACAACAAGGCGCTACTCTCACGATTTTTTGATATACATCATATACGAAAACACAAACACATTTCACCGCAGCAGCAGTTCCTCAGCCTGGTTCTCGTTCGCCAACGATCGCAACAACAGATGAAAAAAAAAAAGTATATGATAAGAAAAAAAAGCCTCGTCTTGTCGCATATAATGTTAGTCTGACAGCAAAGAAAGCTTGGATTCCTTTTTTTTTCCAACTCTCATAATTAATTATTAAGACTAGAGAAGAGTAAAAAGTTTAAAGATTAAATATAATGAATTAACCAAAAGTAAAAAAAAGACAGACAGACAGAGAGCCTGTGGATTCAGTGACAACGGACAAGGGGCGTAAACATTAAATATTTTAAGTGCTGTAGATATGAATTAAAAAAAAATACAATATCAATCGTATCGCTTCATAATGTACAAACAAAAATAACATCAAATAAAATATAAAAAATATAAAAACAGTTGACACTTTCAGTCATCAATAAATATATTTTTTATTGAATGTCAATGGAATCTTTGAAACTTGCTGTTAATTTTATATTGTCAATTAAAAATAAATACATAATTTTACTTATAATTATATTTCAAAATTTGGTGTGTACTATAATAATAACACAATCTTTGTCTCCCCATGCAATTACATTATAAACACAACAATACATCATTTTTAATGTCAAATACTGTACCTGATTTTGGTGGCCACTTTTTTTGTTTAATGGCTTTAATTTATTTAAAAAATATGTTAAACTTACTCTACATTACAGTTAATTTATTTTATATTATATTATTACGTTTGCGGCATATAGTGAGCAGGTGAGCACATCAAACATACAACAAATGTCGCATCTCGTACATTTCTAGCATTAGGCGTAAATCATGGTGATTTTAATACTTGGAAAAATTTCATATTAGTATGTTATAATCAATCTGATGTGCAATTTAAAACGTATTAAAAATTAAATAGTACTGAAATCAATCTTAAAAGCAGTCATATATTTATATGTGTTATATAGAAGATGCTTAACAATAACTTTGATCACTAATTGCGCTGCAGAACACTCATGTAAACTACTCATTCATCAAAAACTATAATACCTTATAGTGAGATATAATATAAATTAATATATTGGTAAAGAAAGTTCACGGACAAACTCTAATGATGCAAATAAATTAATTCTGCGACAGTGATATATTTCATCGTTTTATAATTTTTACAGTACTTAAAAATTGAACTATAATCTACTTTTTTTTTTTTTTTTTCATCGGGGAAAATTTTCTTTTTTTATGGAAAAAAAATCATGGATTACTAAATTTATGAGCATTAATGTTTTGGCAAGGATTGATAGTGTCGAGGCATTTTGTGTAAAGGTTTTAAGAGGCTATATAGCTGGCAAACAGCAGGCACCGTGTGGAGGAAGCTCACCATACGATGCTGCTGCTCTCATCTGAGACACTGATACCCTCTTTAATCTTCTTCTTCTCTAACAATAAAACTAATATTATTCGCTCTAACGTTTTATGGCCGTGATGCTATATATTTATTTACACACACCAAGCACATAAATAACTTTTTTTTTCGCTCAATATCAAACTTTGATTGCGTGTGGAGCTGTGTAGGACTGTTTGATTTATAAATTTTAACAATAATAATAAAATATTTTTATTTATTATAACATTATAATATATAACAATTATTTTATTTTTAATTTTACATGATTACAACAATTTACTGTAACTGTTTTTGTTATGAATTATGCATTTAATAAAAAAATAATAAAAAATATCAATACAAGAACATAAAAATATTTATTTATATTATAATATTATTATGCTAAAAATGCCTCAAAAAGAATTATGTAAAATCGAAGTACTCTTCTACAAAGCTCACAAGCCGCAAAACAAAAGATGGACGGACAAGTTACGAGCCCCACCCTAATAAAACTTGGACAATCTAAAAGCATTTTGCCGACTTTTTGGGTAGTAGACATTTAGAGAGCGCGTATCAAATGAAAAAGGAGTGACAACAGTGGACTTGCTGGTTTTTAAGTTGTTTCGTATGCTTCCCCAAGCAGCAAGCCCTGGTTTCCCCCCCTAGTTACCATACAATGCGACGTGCGCCTGCCAGCACCGCTACTACTAATCATTCTTACTTTTATACCTTTTGCAAGAGCTGCTGCTGGCTGATATTTTCCCCCGCATTTGCTCCATCTGCCCGTCCGCCCGCCCGTTTGTACACAGTGGACGGAATGCCAATGTGATCTTATATTAGGAGGCTATAACATTCAAGAAGATTTTCTTTTTTTATTTCACGTAAGATCGTACTAAGTAAACTAAATTCAAATGAATTGATGAAAAAATTATGCATATAGTAAGAAGATAAAGGGAGAGAAAGAGGAAAGGAAGATGCTATGCATGTGTGAACTGATTATACAGACAGGAAGATAGGTAAAGGTACGACGGAGAAGCAGGTAAATGCTTTTTGTGTGCGTCCATCTTCATTATGGGCGTTCGTTCTTCAGTGGAGACAGAACACACGCAGTGTTGGAACCAAACAACATTTTACGTTTAATCTCCCTGTAATTTTATTTTTACTTTTTTTTTTTTTCAAAGCAAACACATGATATTTTTAAAAACTTCAAACTTTTGTTGTCATTCAAATAAATGTAAAATGTTATGCAGGTATCTAGCATATATTAAGTGGGGGAGAGAAGATAAATACAATTGCTGCGGCACTTATTTCGTGGGTCACTCTGAATGTGTGTGTTTTTTTTTTCCCCCTTGACGGTCAATACGGGTTATCTTCCATATAAGTAGTGAAGTTTAAAAAAAAAGTTTTACATTACTATAAATTTAAGAATATTTAAGCATGTTATTAAAATATTATATTTCTTTGCAAATTATTATATTGCATGAAAACTTTTTTAATTTTTTCTTTTCACTATTATTACAGTACTCTAAAATTGAGGTATTTTAACTAACTGGAAACATTAATTCTTACAATCATGTCCGTAATTGGCTATACCCCGTTCTTATATACCAAACATTTTGTACTTGAATATCTTTAATGCATGCATATAATAACTATGTACAGCAATTTACCCTAAAACAAACTGTCGTTACGAAAAACAACATTTAAAATTATAGCCACCACATTAATCAGTATGAAAGTTCATGCGTTACGAAGGTGTGAAATACGAATAACATGTTACAAGGGTGTGAAATCACAATTAAAGGTGGTGTTTCTTTTTTCCTTCATTGCTAATACATTGTCATAGTTTTTGCTATACTAGGAAACTCACGACGATATATATCCGCCCAATTCTTTGACGGGTTAACAAAACTATGCTAAAAATTAATGTGCAACACTTGCGACTGAGGTGCATGTGAAGAGAAGGGGTGGGTGGGTGGGGTCCTCTGCCTGGATCACTTTGCTCCTTTACTGGTTAGTTGCCTGCTTGGCTGGCTCGCTTTCCTTGCTGCCGCCCAAACACACGAGAAACGAACTCTGGCTGACCGGCAGGCAGCAAGAAGGCAGCAGCAGCAGTTCGTAGCACAAAAACTTCCCAAACCTGATTGCTGAGCACCAAACCAGCCTCTCTCTCTCTCTCTCTCTCTCTCTCTCTCTCTCTCTCTCTTTCTCCTCTCATCAAAAGTCCCGTAACTTTCCACAAAGAATAAACTTTTTTATTCAAAAAATATATCCCTTTAAAATCGATTGAATTTTACAATCAAAAAGTATATAAAATGTGATTGCGGTACCCAATGAAGTATATTATATAATATATATACAAGTGCCGATATAAAGTATAACAGTTATTAGTACCTACTTTTTAAATATAGCAAAGAAATGTCACGTTTATATTTTATGTAGGATATTGGATGAGAATCTGCACATGCACGAATATTTTATACAGTAAATATTAAAAACAAAAATAATATATGCAGTCAAAATCAATTTTTATTTTAGATATCTTATATTTAGAATATGTATTTTAACGACTCTTATTTAATTTTCCTCATCTTCATTTCTATAATTTTTTCCCGAGTTATTTTTTTATTTTACCAGAATAAATGTTTGATTTCGTTAAAAACAAAAAAAGTTTCATGGTAAAGGCTGTGAAATTAGTTAGGGTAATGTTATATTAATATTCATGGCTAGTATATAGTATCTTCTTCATCTTTCAAATCGTTAGAAAAAGTTCTGACATTATTATTACAGGTCTTCTGTAAATTTGCTTTCAAGGAAAAATTGAAATTCATTTTATTTAGCTTTCTCTTTCTATAATAATATTATATAATATATAAATGTGAACTTTATTAACTTTTAAAACAGTTAATTATAAATTTAGTCTTAATCCCTTTGATAAAATTCATTGTGGTTCATAATGATAAAATTTAAATTAAATTTATCACCAAAAATAATTTTTATTTATTTATAAATGAAAGGGAACTAATTAACAATTACAGTCAATGTTTCAATTATATTATTATTTATAAAAGCTGTTTCTGTTTCAAGTCCCGTATTTGTTCACACATGGCGCCAGTGACTCTTCTGTAAGCACCACACACATGTTGTACCCAAATAACAACAGTTAATGCACAATTCTGGTCAAAAACATCAAACGAGAGGCACTTGTCTCCTCCTCTCTTCTTTGCAAATCATCACACCAGCAAAGGTGTCAACTAAAATATGATACGAACGTAACACCAATATCTGTCAAAATGACAACAAACAATTCTAAAGCACGATGTAAAATAATGTTAATACAGTACATTTATTTATATATTATATATAATAAAATATACTAATAAACTTTTCTTCTTGATCTTTTTCTAGAATAGAGCTTATTCCATGCACCCAAAACCTAGATGCCTTTACTTATTGTTAGTATACTACTTACTTCATTCATGGCAGGATCTTGTCCAAAATATACTACTAAAAGTCGAACTACAGTACATTATTTATTTATATCTGTTGTGGCTGTACATAATACAACATAGAGACAAAAAAAAAACTTATTTAAGGTACTGTACCTTAAAAATTTAGCCTTAATATTATAATCTATGATCTTACAATTAGTATACAGTATACATGGTAAATCAAGTAAGTATTTGATCATAATAAGCATTAATCCTTGAAAGTCTTGAAACCAACTACTTTGTATATTTAAATAAGTTTACTTGATTATCTTTTAAAACATATCATAAATTCATTAAAAAATAATTATAGTTATATCTTTATAACTAGTCACATGCACTGAAATCTTTAAAACGTTATGATCTTTAAAGCGGTTGTGTCTTTAAAAATTGATTCACAACTTCCCCTTTTTTCCTCTGGGTCTTCTCCAGATATAAAATATAATAACAATAATTTTAATATAGACCTTTATTCCTCTCCTAATTCATCCAACAGGAAGCTCCATTTGTAGCAATTATATATAGTGTGCTGCTGCTGCTTCACATTATATTATTTATTCCAACGCTCAATTATTGATCATAATTTTAACGCCTTCAAGAATAAAAATATAAAAAAGTCACATAATTAACTTTAGACTATATTTTCCCTCGGGCAGAATACTAAAGTAATTTTAAAGTTATTAAACATTAAAACAACATCTGATAAATGTTATATAATATACACTGGGAATAAGATTTTAAAGCAAGTAATAATTATTGCTATATTGAACTGAAAGTTAGTGAAACAGTTTGTTTCAATCAATCCAATTAGTAAATATTCATCCACATTTAAAATAATACTGCATGATCTTACGTATTTTTATATTCTACAATTTATATTACAAGTTAGAATTGATTAAGATTTTTAAATTAAGAGTTTTTTTTCTGTTTTTTTTCTTCATAAAAAAAAAAGAAAGAAACGGAATGCAGTGCAGATTTAAAAACCACAAAAACAAAAGAAAAAGAAGGGTGAGAATTAGCAACAAGATGTAGGTAAGAAAGATAAACCACAAGTTCACATCCAGTGTTTCTTTCTCCTCTATATAGTTTTAGTTTGGTGCTTGAAACCACAGAGGTGCATGGCTAGCCATCCAAGCAAGTAAGAGAGCCCTTCTCCTCCCTTCATCCTCTCCCTACCTGTCTGCTCAAGTATGGAATTACATTAACCTATACTAACATCTAACAAACTAACGTTCAACGTCATCAAAATTAATTTATTATATAAGGTGGCATATATTATATATAGTAAAAACTAATTTAAAACATGCTTTATAAATTTTATAACAAACAATAACTTCTTTTTTTTTTTCTGAAGTGAACCTATAATATATATAGTATATTATGTAGTATATACAATAACATTTTTTTTATCACAATATATTAATCAATATATAATTGAAGTCTTTTATTAAAGGTCCCAGGTGAACCGTGTGAGGGTGGAGTTACAGTATATTGTTAGTCGATTGAGAGGGGTGATATAGTGAAGCTAGCATACGACCCTTTGAAAAGTGAATTCTGATAGGTCCTGCTGAATGGATGGTATATCGGTGAAGATTTGGAGAAGAGAAGAGGGAGGAGATATCCTCTTGTCAAGCCGACCGGTCAGCCAAAAACGTCATAAGCGATTTACGTGAAGCAATCTTGCACTTGACTGCATACCAAGCAAGCCTACGTCCTCTCTCTAGCAGGCAAGCTAGACGATGTTTGTGCCAATCAAAGCTGCCGCCACTACAGCTAGCAACTCATGATGGTAAAATCCGTAAAATAATTCGTCCAGAAATAAGCAAAACTGACTGTAACATAATCATTTAAGCCATAGGGAGAGGGAGAAAATTACATAACTTTATCTTCTATAGTGTTTTGTACCAAATACAGAACACCCATAAGAAAAACAATAGCAATCATAAAAACAAAAAAATGTGTAGTTTGATTAAAAAAAAAATCTTTAAAACTATAAAAATTAACATAATATATGCAGTTTACGTTATATCATCAACATTATATTGGAAAATGTGTGGGTAGCATTTTACAGAAAAAGAGATAATGTAGAAAATTATTATCAGCATGATATAACACAACGGTATGCTAATTTCAGATAGAGAGCAAGTTCTAAATACTTGAATAAAGTATTATAATATATATTATATTTTAACTTATTGATTTTATTTTTTAAAAGAGGATTAAATAATTTAAATCCTTAAATTCATTGAAATTTATTTATATTGATAAGCTCATTAACATACATGATAGTGTTATATTATTATAAACTCCAGCCTCGTATGTAATATAACAGTACTAACATCAATTTGGCCTAAACTAAAATGTCGAGCAACGCTAAATGCCATAAGTATAATATAAGGTACCGGATTTTATAGATTATATTTCAGATGTAAAATAAAAAAAAAAAATAAAATCAGCATAACATTAAAATCAATCAGGGAGAATCAAGCCTTTCTATTTGGCTATAAAAGTCAATTTCAAAGTCGATTCATGTAACCTCGAGGCACCTTGAATTTAACGACACCACTAACTGCATTTTTAACAGCTTATTTAATTGTGTTTATCAGATTTGTGTGCATATATTGATGAGCAAACCTGCAATCATAAGATTATAATATAATATAAGCTGCATCGTTCTCACGAGTTATAATGGGGAAAAGAATATCGAAATAAAATGCTTTTTTAGTTCAATCAAGTATACAATAATATGAATGAACCCTGCTCGGATCTTCAGCAGAGTTTTCAAGGAAAAATTTTTGTTTAGAAATACAATAAATGAAGTTAATTGACACTTACGCGTACTAGCTGCAATCCTCCCTTTTTTTAACCATTAGTTTATACGTTGTAAATTATTTTATTGACATTTTACTGCTATTAATATACTGAATAATATTGTTCATTAAATTTAAATTAGCTTAAATCAAAGGCCAATGTTTAATGGAGAATGATTTTGTACTTTTAATTGTTTATACGCTATATTAAAATTGTTAATAATTATAATTAACACTTAAATACAAATGCCAATTAGCAGTGTAACAAAATCAAAGTACGCATCTGTATAAATCTAAAACGATCTAAAATAAAAAATAAAAAAATACATTACATAACACAAGTTTAAAGAAAACTATTATACTATAACTATAATTTAACATTTTTAGTTTATACATTTTGTAGATTATGTTTAAATTTAATATATTTTGCATAATAAAATAGTTTTTGTTTTGTAATTTATACACTTTAAGTATGGTAAGCTACATTATAATATATAAAGGGGAGTTGGTTGGGTAGTATACACTTTGAACGAGACAGTGTAATTAATAATCTGTATAGTAAAAGACGGGGTCCGCCCACCTATATAGCTGCAACCCTCGCCCACTACCACCAACCACCCCCTTAGTGTGTATATATGATGGTACGCAAGCTAGCATCAGCTCCATCCAACCCTGTTTCCCTTTCTAACACAAACTTGGGTGTGACGTGTGGCCTATTAGTGACAACTTAGCTCCTTCCTCTTTTCTCCTCTTGCTTCCTACCACCCTCTCTTTTTGGTACAGACGGAAGCATGCACTATACTCTTGACTGTAAGTTAGTTAGCTAGCTAGCATAGTATTTATCGCTATTATTTTAGTAAAAGCTATAGTGGAAACCAGCAGTTAGTTTCTTGATCTTCCCTCCCCCTGTTTGAATGGTGCATGCCTGCCTGCCACAGACGGCACACACATTTGGCGGAACCGAACGTCCGTCTTCCGTATAGCAGAAAGCACCCTTACTCTAGCAGCAGTGGCATCTTGCGAAAGAAACCTTGCAGGGGCTGCCTACCCTTGCAAGTAACCTCCTGCACCACACCACCGCTTGGCAGGACATTGAGGGTGGGGGAGGACCAGCTGCATGGGAGGTTTACGTTACTTCAACCCAGCCAAAGTTGTGCTACTGCCTGTACTGCTGGTGTCATGTTTAGAGAGCAGTTTCATCCATCACTCTCGCAAGCCCAAGAATGACACAGAGGGAAGAAAGAAAAAAAATATATATATAAGAAAAAAAAAATGAACCCCCTCTGTTCTGATAAACCACGCCCCTGTATAACTTACACATCACTTTACCAGAAGAAGACATTCCCTATATTCGGTTTAGCAGATGATGATGACAATATATACCTATTGACAACTATAAATATAAATTTAACGTATATATAATATGGTGTTATATTTTAGTAAGAAATACATACACAAACATGTACTGATTTATAGACCATTACTACAGTACACTTGTTATTACTCCATTAAATTAAGTACTACCAGGTATAATAATTTGTTGTTAAGTACCATTTAAATATTTTCAGATGTAATGGAAAAATAATAAGGTTAAAAACTTGTTGAACAACAAACAATACATGCAATTAAATTAAATTGTCCTTTAAATTGTCTGATTAAATATAAATCAATCATTCATTTTTTTTATTTATTACTAATTAATGATATTTTGAAAGAATGTAATAATAGTGCAAATAAATGGGGAAAAGTAAGTTTCTCGGCTTTATCTTTTTAGCAAACAGTATGTAGTATAATAATATTGTATATTTATCCATCCATGCAGTGGCTTGAGCGCAGGCAGCATGTTGTTTAACAAAAGTAAAGCTGACCACAAAAATCTCGTAATAAACACTGCCAGTGATAAAATCGAACGATGCAGAAAACATAAATGACACACCCTCTCCTATCAACTTTCAAGCAGTAAAAAAAAACGTCCATTGAAATAAAAAAATAATAATATTATAAATTTATTTAACTACATAAGAAATATTATACCGTTATATTAAACGTGATATATTGGACGGGATATATATTTATGTGAAAGTAGCACATTAAAAAAACTACATTGAAACTGTATTCTAATCTGAAAATAGGAAAACTTTTACAATATTATATGTAAATTATGTTGATAAAAACGACTGTTAGAATTTAATTTGCAGATATTTTTGACAACTTCGTGTATTTCGACACAACATTAAAATTTATATTTTCTTTTATTTGGTCGAAGATGGTGTTTGCGACCCTATTGACAAGGGGTACTCTGCTGGTTGCCAGCTGTACCGGTAGCAAGCCGCCCACAGAACAGGCAAGACCAATACTGAATTATTGTGTATGTCGCAGGCTGGCAAGGTACGTACAGAGCGAGGCAGCAGCAGCAAACACTGCTTTGTTCCCCACCACGTACCCTCTCTTCTTTTCACCTGCGCCCCTAACATGCCTGCACTCAAGCCACCTTTTCCTAAATCTTTCTTTGTAACCATCACGAAGGGACCTTCGTTCAACAACAAAGTAATGTTTGTAGGAGGGTGGGTTATATTATTATGTGTACCTAAATCTCAATCGTAACAACAGACCTTGCAGCCTGCATACAAAAAGTATACGGCCATCACACATGAGTCTCCTTCTCCGCCTACTATACGTTACTTTTCTCCTCTCGATTCTTGTGCTGGCTTCATGCTGGCAAGCCAACGAGGAGGTAGTAAGGCAGGCCAACAGCTTGCTTGCTCTAGCCTCTAAACTGGTCCTACTAGTCCTCCTCGCTCCGGCAGACTTATCATCAAATGGTCCGTCCGTCCACCTTTATACCACTAGTTTTTAAACTCCATCCATACTCAAACCTCTTTCTCTCTCACTCGAAAAAGCCTTCAACCTTATTCACTTCGTCCGTATCTTATATACGCGAGATTCCAATGTTGAGAGGTCTTTTTAAGCCTCCTACTTCTCTGTCTCATTCGTTCGGCGTTTTATAAGCCTTCATATACGTATATAATATATATATACAGTATATAATACGTAATATATATATTTTTTGCATTAAGCCACTAAAGTCTAAAACGATATATTCTCTTAATAATCCTGATAGCAGAAAAATAATGGATAAAAGCAGCATTATAATATACTAGCTTTAATGTAATTGCTTTCACTAAAACATTTTTACTTGCGGTATGCACAGAAAGAGGATTGTAAAAAAAAAAGGGAAATAAAAAAAAAGGACAAGGTAAATAAAAAATCTAAGAGAGAAAAAAAAAAGCTGCTCTCTCTCTCTCTATCACCAATGTGTTAAGAGCAAGGACAATCACAAACATCATTATACTTTTAACGTTATAAAGGCGAGCTGCTTCCCTTAGTAGCTCGAGCACAAGTTTGACAAGGCACGCCCAGTCAGCGTGTTCTTGTGTGACGCGACGACGACGGTGATCCAGCAAGCAAGCAAGCAAGCAAGAAGGTGGTGCGCACCCGTCCGCCAAGGTGCACTGCACCACTGGCTCGCAACAGCAGCAGCAGCAGCAGCAGGACATGACAATTGCCTGGTTCATCTCCAGGCCAGTGTCCTCCCTCTACAGTTTCGGATCACTGCACTGGACACCAAGATAGCGTGGCAAGGAGGCCGACACGCCCCATGGCATCACACTCATTCAACTGCATGCTGCGACAAGCTAAGGGCGAAGAAGACACCAACACTATATTATATTATACCTTCTGCAAAATCTACCTGAGTTAGCAATAATTATTGACGACTTGAGATTTAGATAAAACTATATTTTCAGTTCCATCTTAAAATAAACAACCTGCTTGTCATGATTTCACCATTTAAAAAAATAAAATAAAAAAGCTTACATTGTTTTGTTTGTTTTTTACTTGTCAAAAGTTGAAACAAAATATAATAATATATAATATTTTTATTCCATTTTTTTTCTTTAGTTCTATGATCACTTGTCATAAACTGTTGGATTTAACTATTATAAGCATTAGAAGCAGAGAAATATGAGATGGCTTACGTATACAACATATTCTGTATACACGAGGGCTTGTACAACGAGATTTCTTTTTTTTTAAACCATTATTATTCTTTTTCTTCTTTCGTTTATTTATTTCAACTACTACCATACTACTTCTTAATGCTATATGAATTTACGACTAGCTATGAGTTGTGTATATTATGGTAGATATACCTCGGCATTCACAATTGTTAAGTAAAAAAAAAAAAAAAAAATGCAAACCTATAATAAATTTTCTTAATTTATGTTAGAATAAAACTGATCCGGCTTTTTTCTTTCCTTTTTTGCAGATGACAGATAAAGCTCTTGAGATTTTGCGTCACAATGTTCCCCTCCCCCCGAAACCCCAAAATATGTAAGACTGGAAGAAGGGAAATAAAGAAAAATACAAAAATCATGCCGCATGGTATAATACTGAATATTATAAATACAAATTTATAAATATAAATGAAATAATAATAATAATTCGTTTTAAAATATGAGGTATTTTATTCAAAATAATATTTGATGAAAGTTGGTAAGATACGAAGGGTGATGTCATGGAACGATTACTTGTGCTTAAATTGAACGCATCTATCGACTGCACACATAACATCAAACGTCCTGAAGCACGCGCGTGTATTGAATTCTTGTCCCCTCTTCCTAACATTATAAATATTTTTAAATCTGATTATAGTCTGTAAAATATTTTTTTCGTTACTAAGGTAAAAATGAAAGAAAAAAAATGTACGTGCTCAAATTTCCAATCAAATACATCCATCCCTACTTTGCCTTCAAAGGAAAAGAAATACGTGGGCGTAAGGTAATGTTCCCTTTTCATCATTTCCCCCACAATTCTTATATATATAGAGTTTTTAGTTATTATATAAATTGAATTTATGGGATCATTCGGAGATTTCATTTGCTACGAAAGTTAAAAATATTTAACAATAATTGTTTGTTGGATGACAGAATAAAAAAATCAATTCGCGTTAATATTAAATCAATACATTAAATTTAATTTGCTAAAAAAAAAAAGAGTAGAGGTCATTAAAATAATTCAATTTTATAAAAATGAATTGATAAATACATTAAATATCATGATATTTAGTTAAGAATTAATAAAAAATATATATATTTTTTATATAATTTTACTAAACTAATGAGCCAAAACTTGTATAGACAACATGCATGACTGTTATTTAAGCGAGACAGTAAAATATCTTGGCGTAACAATTATTTTACCGCAAATTACGAAGCTTGAAGCGTGTTTTGGCATCACGGGCTGTGCCACACCACGTTTTGGCTCTCAGCCACTCGTTGTATATGTATATGGACGGAGATTGAAGGAAGAGAGAAGACCGAGGCTTATTCGCTACTCCAACATTGTACAACACGAGGGATGGACGACCATCTATTACATGTATATGTTGGTGCTCAATTTTATGCGGTTTCAACTTAAGACTGTTAACACCACAACTAAAGCTACCACATTAAGTCAACTAATCCCTTTTAAGCTTAGGTCACCCTAAGATATTTAGCAATCGTATATATTATATAAGGTTATAAACCTGCGTATTAGTATTTCGTTTTTAGTAGCACTTTCAAAAAAAGTATCCAAAAATGATACTGTTATTTTTATTTGAGCAAGGATTATAAATGATAATAATCATAACTAACCTTAAAATGTGTTTAGTTGCTACCGGTTGTACAAAGTATGTATTAAAACGTGCGTAAAGTTATAAACTAGGCGTTGAACGTAAGTACGTCTACAGAGAGACACAATGTTTTGGGATAATCTGTACAAGAGATCTGAACCAAATACATGCCTACTACGTCAAACGTTGAACATCGACTTTTTTTTTTATTATTATTTTTATATAGTTGGAAACGCCTGTTCACCAGTTCACTTTTTCTCTATCTCTCTCACTAAGACCTTATATAAAATAACGTACCGTATATACCCCCTCTAGTATGTACTAACTCTTCAGTCTCGTAAAATGCTGTCTCTATGTCACTCTTGCGTTTCGAAGAGTTAAAAACAAAGGAATATTATAACTTTAAGCTGATTACGTTGCGGTGCAAAAGCTTAAAAACATCTCAGTGTATGACATTTACTGACGTCTATATCTGCGGAGAAAAAAAAAAACAATTTCGTTTTTAAAACAAAAACAAAAAAAAAATTACATAAATAAAAGAAAAAAATACTAATATTTGGTTGATTCCACGTTCCATTTTTTTGTTCTTAAATATACGTGGGAAAACCAATTTCTACATCGAACAAATATAATTAGTTTTTTTTTTTTTTTTTTTTTCTAAAATATAAAAATTTATATATATTTAGTATATTTCCGCTTCAAGGAGTTTCGAGAAATGCAAATTTAACAATTTCTTGAATTTAAAAGTAAAGTCTCAATCGCACAGAATAATAATAAAAATAAAAAAAAATGGCACGCTCTCGTAAAGCGCTGTCTCCCATTTACAGTCGAATTTTCTGCTTGAGAAAACCGTGATCTACAGTCGTTTGAAAAAAAAAAAAGAAGAAGAAGAAGAAAAAGGCATTTCTCACTCCACAGACAAGAAATTTTCACACTAACTTGTCTAAATATTCGGCTTGGCAACGAAAATCCTAACTACATCATTTATTATATTCTATACTTGTTTTACAATATTTGGTTTCGTTTCTACCGCAAGAAAAGTAAAAATACAAGAAAATGATATAAAGTATTAAATTTATTACAACTCACCAGAAATAAAGTAAATATTTTTATGTAATAGCAAACGGAGCAAGTAAGCAAGTATTTGAGACAAGGAGGTGGGGGATAAAACAAATGAAACAAAAACTTTAGATTTCTATTTAACTCTTGACACGACCAAACAACTAAAAAAAAAAAAAAAAAAACGGTTAGAGAGTAGTACTTTATTGCACACCATGAGTGTTTCTAATGACCTAAGGGAGGTTAGAAAGGACACAATACGAGCCAAGGGTTACACCAAGAAGTCGTTGTGGGTCAGATAAATCCTATATACGTTGTACTGTATGTATACGTACAGTACAATGCCAACCGATGGACATTGCTAAAATTCATTCGTCCGTGATTATAACACAGCCGCAAGCAAGCATTACTATAAAATACGTAATTTTGACTCTCCATTGAAATAATAATATAGCGGGCTCTATCAAATGTATTTTAAAAGCTTTTTCTTTTTTTTTCTTTTTTCTTTCTTTTTTTTTTAACCACTCTTGGATTGATACAAGAAACTTCTTTTCTTCACTGAGCGTATATTTCGTTGCTGATACCGCAGCTTACTATTGCACTTCGATTTGGAAGCGTCTCAATCGCTAACCAAAAAGCAAAAAGGATATATAGAAATTTCCCCATGGATTTGACGCTGGCTACAATCGTACGTACAAGAACGAAAAGCAAACCCGCAAGCAAACGAGTAGAGAAGAAAATACCGACGACTGGGGTCAGCAGCCCGGTCGACCACCGCCGCACACTCAATCCAACTTTTTACATTTTTTTTTTTTTTTTATTCTTCTCCTCTCTTTTCTTTAATACCGATCAAAGGTTAGCGCAAGCCATATCATCATGGCACAGCTCCGCCGCAATTACTATCACACGATTCTACTCGCCAATTCCATTCGGTACGACGCTAGCTAGTATGTAGTTTCTTTTTTTATTTTCACGCGATTCATCATCACTTTTAAAAATAACAAAATTGAAATATAAAAAATATATATAAAAAAATAATATAAATAATAATGAAGACTTTTTATGTTCAAATTTTTATGTTATGACGTTAGCTAACGAGTTACCAGTCTAATCATCATAAAAATAGTGATTTTTGCTGTACAACTTAAAAATAACTTTTTATTTTTTTATTTTTAAAGTATTCTTTTTTTTCTCCCTCTCTCACTGTTACTTAAATTTAATCTAACACTCAAAGTAATTGTTATTACTACACTCTTTTTGTTTTAAATGTTATTGTTATTTTTAGTTACAATTTTTTCTTCGTTTACCAGCAACACTAAAATTTTACAATATTGGATTTTTCTTTTATCAAAAAGGAAAGAAAATCTATGTTTTAGAGTTTTATTTTATATTTTTTCTCTACTTGAAGCTATAGGGGGTCAGTCATAAAATTGTGGACCTCGATTGAAGGCTCCATTTTTGCTGAGGGAGCTCCAATGAGACAAACGGAAGGGAGCGGGCGAGCCTCGGCAGGAGGCTGTACTTTATACTGTATAATAGCTGAAGGTTCGGGGAAAAAAGCCCGTGGAGAGACGGGAGCCTAGAGTGCGCGCGGCTGCGGCTGCCTGCTTGGGGGATTTTTGGGACCGAAGAGAGCGCGTTGGCAGCTGCCGGCAAGACCAGCGGGCGGTCCCCGGCAACTCGGCAGAACCAAGTTTCGGGCTTGCTTAGTTTACAGTCACTTTCGGCAACCGACTCTCAATATACAAGCTTACTTGCGTTGCTCGCAACTCAACTAGAATGAAAATTAAAACCAGACAAGCATATTTGATTATCATGATGCTTTTATATTTTTTTCCTTTTCACTCTGTATAATTATTACTAGTCAGTTTTTCCCCCATGTCTACCTTCTACCTTTTAACTAACTTCTAACTACATAACTTTTAAAGATCTCAACTCGTAGCTCATTTCTTCACTTGGCAAAGATAAAAAAAAAAAAAAAGTATCATTACACAAACATATCACCACATAAAATTTGTGACTGTTATTGATATGGGTGTGTAGAATTGTGTATCTATATAAGTCGTTAATATTATACTCTCTAGGAGATATTTTTTTTTTATATGAAATCCTTCGAAAAAGTAACACCTTTTTCCACACGCACTTCAAATCGAACACACGTAAGAAAATAAACACTGGTAGAATATTTTTCACAAATAATTAAACACAAACATTTACAACACTTACCAAGCGGACGGTTGAGTTAGATATAAATTAGGCCTATATGCCTTCCAAATAAGATTGAACTCCACGTAAGAAGAAGAATGCATTCATGGAACTTTTGGTTGTAGGGGGGAATAACAGAAACACAGTGGAAACACATTTAAACAGACGACACAAAATTTTACATTGAGGAATGGATATTAATGATAAATTAGGGTAAAAAAACAACATTCGTCATAAATGCATACCTACACTTTTCACTGTATCTTCAAAACACTCCGCGCCGCTGCAGCGCTCATCCTGAAGAAACTTTAAAGTTCCACACACTTGTTTAAAGTTCGCGAGATTCACCTCGCTAATTTATTTTAATATTTTTATATAACTTATTAAAATATTAATAACTGTAGTAACGGCGGCCTTAGCAGCCCCTTCTATTATGCTTCACATCCCCACATCTGTGGCTTATAAACGTAATAGTCAGCAACTATAATCACACTCTAAAATATTATAATTTAACACTGATAAGTTTTTCACTAAAAAAACAGTATATAAGTTTCTTAAGATGTTGCTGTCAAAAACTATTATGATATTAGTGACTTTAAAAACTTTAAAAATGTTGTAGTACGACGGGGTCGCGCCAAGCTTGTTGGCAACTCCCGCACTCTGACCCACGCGCGCACTCCTTGATAGCAGATCCACGACTGGTATTTTAATGACAATGTACAAGACTACTATGTGGGGATAGAATGCAGATATTATTGCCGCTAGAGGCCCTCAGAGTTCTCTTTTCGTTCAACTCAAAGCTTCATTTCTCACCTCCCCTTTCAAAAGTTAAAGCTCCGCGCAGGCCCGAAGTAGCTATTCGTTTACCTCCGTTATAAATCGCTTATTCTCGACAATGTTCGAGTTGGTTTCCTCGTTTTGAGCGCATGGCAGAGATGTTGGTGCTTCGCTATGTTGTTGATTCTAAAAACCACTGCTGGGTTAAGGTGGATTCAGATGGCGGCAACGGCGACGCGGCGCGATTTTAACTTAAAAGCTGCGAAATCCTATGCGGCGGCGAATTCGCAGGTAATCGCGTTAATTACGATGCTCTTTTTCTTTTAATCGCCCAATATGGCCGCCAATGGATGTTACAGCAAATGCGCATTAATTCGCGTCGCGCCGCGTGATAAAAACCGCCATCTGAATGCACCTTCATACCTCAGATATTATTTTCGTAAATTATATTAAGTGTCAATTTTTAAAATTTAAAAATTATATTTTGGATATCTTAATAATGTATTAATTAACGTCATATACATATTTAATTACAGTATCTTATAAATTAAAAGATACATAAACACAGATTAGAAAGATAAACACAGATTAAACTAATTTTTATAATCATAAATTTGCACTAATCTTATCTAGATTTTATTACAGATTTCCTGGCAAAAATAATTAGTGAAGTTAAACCAAAATAGAAAAAAGGATTCATTTTATAATGTCTAAGATAAAAAAAAAAATAGCTCTCTCATTTAGAGAAGATTTCAAGACAAGAACCCTTAATGATTTCAATTCATCATGCTCGGGTCACTTTACTCCCGAATCTCCCGATTTCTATACTATAATATGATAATATCAGTTGCAAAAAGGCATGAAGTATAAATTAATGTATAATGCAATTATAACTGTGAGATTAATAAGTTACATACAAAGTTTCAACTAACTATGCAAAAAAAAAAATGAAAATGATGTATATTATACTTGTATAATTATTAAAAAAAAATAAGAGCAATATATTAGTTAAATAAATATATATTCAAGTTCTATACGTGTAATAACACTTTTTTGTTACTAGATAAAAATATAATGCCAATGTAATTATATTTACAAAAATCAATATCATTATATATATATAATTAGAATTTATATGCTATATAGCTATGGTATTTTTAAAAATTCCTGTTATTATTTTTTTGCTGTGGATGTAAATTTTAAATCTTCACATGCATGCATTTTCACCGTTGGTTATACTGAGGTAGGGGAGGAGGCTTCGATGCAACAAGGTTTGATCTCTGATCACCAGCAAGCAAGCAAGCAGACCCTTGCCTGCCTGTTCGACATTTCGCGAGCGCGCGACGAGAGCGGTGGTGCCTCCGACGCATATATTTATACACAAGGCAATGTTTGCATATGGAAATGAGAGAGCGAGAAAGGGAGGGAAGAGAGAAAGAGTAAAGGTTGAGGGAGTATGTACCGCAATAAGAACCAAAGGAGATGACATTTATATACAGTATACAGTGTGGTTAAATGCAATATCGAATATTAGGATGTACTGTACATTTGTATGGTCAATATTCACATTAAACATAAATACAACATTTTAATTAAATACAGAGCTCATAAATGAATATTTACTTAGTCCCTGCGTTATATATTGGAACTTATTTGGATAAAAAAAATGGGATATTATAATAAAAATAATATTTATTATTATTATTATTATTATTTTTAGAAATCATTTTGAAAATGCTTGAAAAAAAAGTTGAGTATAAATTATATATCATAGTTCTTTGCAAATGACAATGCAGCTTTACTTTCTGCTTCCCTGAACATCGAATTCCTGGTTTAAAGGGAGTTAGACAAAAACATGCGACACCAAAAATTGAGTAAAGATTGAAAGTCGGCTAAATCGCTGCAACTTTAACTCGTTTCCCACGACAATAAAGAAGCAAAGAAGACACAAAACTCCAAGGCTGCAGTAAACGATATTGGTTTTCTATTATACACAATTGAAAACTTGGAGGAATTTAACTATTATGCATGCATATGGGAAAAAAATATATAGAGAGAGAGGGTGGGAGAGAGATTTGTAAATTCGTTTTTATGCATCATTATAAAAAATTCTTCCGTGAAATTGAAATATTTGAAATTAATTAAAAGACATGAAATTTAGAAGTTTAATCAAATATAGCCAAGCTGATGCAACATAATTAGCATTATTTTTTTAGTAATAATTCCTAATCTTTATATGTATAATTCTTCACCATTCAATTCACCATTCATTAATTAATAATTATGGGACTTGAAAATTTTTGGATCGACTTTGCTAGGGGGGGAAATAAAAATTCTTTCTCGCGTCTTCCATCTTAAAAAAATAGAATTGGTGATAAAACCAGATTAATTAATTTACCGATCCATATATCTATATCGTATAATGTGTATTTCAGGAAATGATTAATAAATAAAGGTTTTGTATTCAGTACATAACATAACATAACATAACATAACATAACATAACATAACATAACATAACATAACATAACATAACATAACATAACATAACATAACATAACATAACATAACATAACATAACATAACATAACATAACATAACATAACATGACTATTGACTATCATTATATAGTGTGATTGTTAATTGAAAGAATGAAATTTCATAATTTGCATCAGTATTATTCATTCATCTTTTAGGTGCCAAGCAGCATGCTAAAGAAAAGTTCTTGGAGAAAACGAATAAATATATATTATTATGTTAGGAGTTTGGTCGATAAAGCACAACCACTCGATCCCGCAACCCAAAAGTTTTATACATTCTGCGTCAAAATATATAAGCTGGTGACGTATTATAACGTTTACTTTCAAATGTGTTTTTATATGCTGATACCGAATATATAAATACACTTAAATTAATTTGACATCCCACTGGAAGTAGTTGAAATTAAAATCTAGTAATTTAACTATAATTAGAGTAAGTTTTAAGGCCTCATATCAGCTACATATCAGCCTTCGTCAATATTTTAAGTTTTATGTTTAATTTTTGGACAATATATTATCATGACCAAACTTTGTATTTCCAGTGGAGGTATTAAACTAATTTGACTATACACTAGCGCAACTATGCAGCCTCCTCTTCGCTCACATACACGCCGCCCTCTTATTACAGCCTCACTCCTATGAGAGGAGTTACTTGACTGCCCACCTCTCATTTTCTATCAAAAATTGCTACCTGCCGCCACCGATGCCGCCGGGACAATTGCTTTACCATAGCATCTTCTTGATCACTGCTTCATCATTGGCTCCACCCAACGTTATTTCAAGTCACCTTGCACCTTGCAAAATAAATAAATAAATAAATAAATAAATAAATAAATAAATAAATAAATAAATAAATAAATAAATAAATAAATAAATAAATAAATAAATAAATAAATAAATAAATAAATAAATAAATAAATAAATATATGGTTTCACTAAATATTTCAATGTCATGGTTTCTGCTTAGTTTTTTAGGAATGTTTATTTAACAAATCTTATATACATTATATAATATGTTCTTTCAGTTCTTTTGTTGTTTTTTGTTTGTATTTTCCATAATCCATAATAATTATAATTGTTTCAATTGGTTCGTGGTAATTTGCAACTCTGATAAACAACTGATTGAAAAACAATCTTTTTATTAATGAACTTTAAAATAATTAAATAATATTAATAAAGTAATATAAACATGTATTATTTTTATTATTTTTATGTATTTTACATAAATGGCATTATTATGTAGACAGTACAATACTACAATATCACGTCCAACCCCTCATTTGATGTATTATAAAGAAAAGTATAATTTCCAACGTCATGCATGCAGTAATACTGCACTAAAAGTACATGATGCATTTCATATTTCTGATTTATACTTCACAAAACAGGATAGCGTTTTATATGCAAAATGTGAGCTTCCAAGTGCAATATGCATCAGACGACACTGTAACAATAATAAAGTGCCCATATTTATGTATATGTATGCCATGATGGCACAGTGTATTATATATAATATATATATAGTTATATATATAAGGTATAAAATACTATAACCTCAATATTAAACGGATATTTTTCTTTAGAAGCATACCAATTGTGTTGTTACAAAATATTCCACTTGATAGTCATATATGAAAGAGTGAAATATAAAAATATAAATGAATATGCAGTCTGCATATTGACTAACTTAATCTAAGCTGCGAGCATTAAAGAATGTAAAAATTATAAAATATTTAAAATATATACGGTTATATAGTATTATAATAATTATATTATATATAAATACTATCAGAATATAGTATTTTCGCAGCAATTAGACAAATTATAATTTCATTTATATAATATACATAATATTATGTTATGTATATTATTATATTGATGCAATCCTAGTGCCCTTCTAATGTACTTGAAAGGTAACATATCAAGTTATAATGATTAAATTTGATGACAAATAAAAAGAAATGCTATTTATAATTTGATTGAAAAAAACAATTTTAAAATTGAGGGGATGAAAGATAAAATAAATAAAATTAAAACATTGATTTATTAGTGAAATATAGTGTGTATTAAGCCAAAGAACGCGTCATGAATCTTAATTACAGGCTTGTACATCTCTCTCTCTCTCTCTTCTCTCTCTCTCTTCTCTCTCTTCTCTCTCTCTCTTCTCTCTCTCTATGATATCCATGACATGTTGCACAATATAATATTGACGTTCAGAATTCACTCCACTCAAGTACATCAAGCTACAAGATTTTCAATCCCAAATGAGTAGTATAAGTGAAATGGCTTGATAGAAAGTGAGAGGGGGAGAAAAGGAAAGGGGGGAAAAGGAGTATATAGTGTGCCTGCTTTAACATTACATACATGTTATAGAAGATATTATATAATTATATAGATGCATGCATATATTTATATATATGAGAAGGAGGATTACAAAGCAAAAAATATTCTTCATATATTATCGATATAGCAAAACAACTAAAATTAAAGTGAAAGAGGGGAGAAGAAAAAAGAACGGTATATGAGTGCTTTAATGTTATACGTCTACACAGAGTATATAGCTGACTCTAGTAATATTGTATAATATACACCCACTATGTATGTGTAGTATATGCATTAAGTGGTGAAAATAGGGGTTGAAATGACTGGGAGGCTTTAGGGAGGTAGGAATGAAAAAAATAAATAAAAAGGATATATGCAATAGAGAAAGGGATGTGGCCGAATATTGTACACGAAGTACACACAACAGGGTAGAAATACAAGCAAGCGTTATGGCTGCATATTATAAGGGAAAAGTGAAAAAAAAAAAAATAGAAAGAAAGAAAGAAAGAATAATGAAATTCAAGGATGGGTGAAGAAAGTTTATACTGTGAAAAGTGTATACGAGCATAGATGTTTTTTTTTTGTGTTAAAAGGAGCAAAGGTATATATTGAGAAGAAGTTGTAAAATGCGTGAAAAGGTACACATAACAAAAGAGAGAGAGAGGATGAAAATAGTTAGAAAAAGTGTGCCTTTCTTTAGAAGCTGCATAATATAAAATTTTAGTAAAACCAAAGTCTCTGCTTATATTATAGCTTTAGTATAACTTTAGGCAATATATAGAAATATAATATAACTATGATGCAGGCATCCCTTAATATGTTAACATGCCATAAAAGTATATGATATGTTATATAGGTATACTATGAGGATCTTGAAAAATAATAGACAGCAATCGAGTATAACCTTTTTTTATATTATGCGCAAACTATAGAGAAAAATACATTTTTTAACAATAGGTTAGTTCGTGATAACAATGTAAATTTATGTATGCATTTTACAGGAACTGTCAATTGTAGTTTATATCAAAGACTTGGTTTATAAATAGGATCTGACACTTCTCAAGTGCATGCCTTTATTATACTCGGTCAGTTTGCCTTCAACTATGTATGTACTACTACAAGCATTCATTATTTTTATATTGGCACAATTAAAAAAAAAATGTTTCTTGCATGACATAACATCAAATGCATCGTTAATTTAAAAACATTTTATTAAAATATATTACATAATTTATATAAATATATATATTTTTAAAAAATTAGTATAAGTTATATACGTACATATATACAAAATTAAAATAATCATGAATCGCCAAAACAAGATGCTACATAGTTAATTGTATCTAATTTAAATTTTGGTGTACTGAGTTGTAGTTATATCTGCTCACGCTATAAACCATTCATTATGAAAGGGTAAAATTGTCATTGCAATTAGTTGGTTCCTTGTGGTGCCGCGGGCTATATGGTAAATAACTACTTGCTGATGAAGTCGTAAGACCGCAACGCACGTTCTTCTTGCGGCCACAAAGTCCTCAGTTCGAGGCCAGCTCAGACACAATCTATAAATACAGTCAAATTAATTTAAGTTTACCTACGGAAGTGCAATGTTTCTCATCTTCCTATATTGATATTTCAAACAATGAAATTTCACACGTAGGTCAATACTCGTATATCAAGCCTTCTTTAAAGTTCAAAATTTGAATATATATATATATATCACTCTCCTGCCACTTCCGAGGGAAATATAATTAATATAAGACTTATATGATTGTAGCCTGCTATATATGTATACTGCATGCCCTTAATGCAAAATTATATTATAAGAATTTATATACCACTACCCACATCATACTTTCAATCTACCATTAAATGAAAAATTGATAATCAAATGCATAAAAAAAATAATTTCATTATTATAACTTGAAATAAAAACTATAATACGCATATATAAAAATATGTATGAGAAAGACTGTTGAAACCTGTATAATAATAATAATAATGATAATAAAATTTTATTTTAATCTGATAACAAAGAATTCCAAATTAGATATTCATTTAAATTATAATTCCGTATTTTATAATTTAAAATAAAAAGGCTATAAATTTTAATTGCTGTATACTTCATTGAGAAGTTGAACATTTTTATAATCAAAACTCATGTTTTATGTAACTTTAGAGATAACAAAGATCACTTAAATTTAAAGTAATATATAACAATATATTCTTATTGTTAGTGAAGATATGTAAGAAACTTTTTTTTTTTTTTAAAAAAAACTAATAATTATTATATCAATAATTTTTTAATATACATTTATTAAAAAGTACATAACAAAATATTCATTTACAGTGCTGCATTGGTTTTATACAGCAGTCATGGGTATGTGGTGTCATGTATAAAGCTGGCAGTCAGAGAGAGAGAGAGAGAGAGAGAGAGAGAGAGAGATTGCTGACTGTGTGATAAAGCAGGTGCATGATGTAAGGGCCTTGGACGGCGTACCACCGACCGATCGGCGTTTGCCTCTATACCGCATCATCACCAGGCCAGAAAGTTGCTGCTCGCTTTTTGTCCCTCCTCACACGTAGAACTTGGTTCCTCCTCCTAACACCTTTGGGGGTTTTATAGCACCTGCTGTTGTCTATCGCGCCTTCATAAGCTTAATATTGCTTTGCTTACATATAAATGTCCTCAGACGATTGCAAGATGTAGTTCCTTTAGTGTTCTTGGCTGGTCCCCTCTCATCATCATTTTGCTTTTCCCTTTTGCAGTCCAAACTTTATATAAATACCCCCTCTATCTCTATCTATGTTCGCTTTAAACTCTATAATAACAACGATACTCATCTATGATGTAGCTTTTACTGTGAGCTATTATATAACAGCTGGAACTTGATGCATGAGTATAATATAGAGGTATATACTGTTTAGATAATCTATATATATATATATATATTATATTATCTATAATAGTTACAATTTCTATTTGTTATAATATTAAAAGATGGAATATAAAAGTATATAAGGAAAAAATTCTATTCATGCTGTAACAAATTTCAAATTTGAATCGTATACTTATAACCAAAAAAAAAAAAAAAACACACACAAAACACAAAACAAAAACAACATAGTATTTATAATTATGAATGAAAAATTATTAGCTTGTATAAACATGAGTTCTATAATTTTTATGAAAAGCAAAATTAGTAAATTTTAAATAAGTTATTTACAAGAGAAACGTTGAGTAAAACATGTAGCACGTTATAGTTATTATGTAACATTCCTTATCACATCACCTACAATTTACTAGTTTATACTTTATTTTATACCCATTTTATTTGCCTGATTTGAAAGGTGTTGTCTTTCACTAGAATGTAATTCAAGAAATTGTAAAAAAAAAACATGCAGACACATGTAAAATTATATAATATATCAAACGTGCGAGTTTGAAAATTTGTATAATGTTGTTCACTGAAATGAAATAAGAGAGAAGTATATAATGTAATAAAAATATAAAAAACTAATGTATTCAAATTGGAGTAATACAAAAAATTCATGAGATCTTAAATGGTCAACTGTAATTAATTAAAATTTCAATTAAAATTAGGTACGTCATGTATTTTATTTTTATGTAACAATTGACGCGGAGTGATCCATTATACTGCATATACAGCCTGTGATTGAAATATAAAATTTGATTCTGAATTAATTATTATATCATAGTCTGAATTCATGCTTTAGGGAAATTCTATAATATAACATGCATGCATATTGTGGTATTGACATAAATAACTATTTTGTAAATTTCATGACAAGGTAAAAAAAAAAAAAAAAAAAAAAAAAAAAAAACTTGACACTTTCTTGTCTATATTGCTACTGTTGAATTCATGCAATGGTGTTACTCCTATATAATACTGCCTGCATGCCAGGGGGCTGGCTGATGACTTACCATGGAATTCGTGGCGTATTTAAGACAATGGAACATGCTAATTAAAATGGTGGTAGCTCTTTAACTACTATTGTTACTAGCTTCCTACTATTTTATAATATATAAAAGGCACATCTACTTCCGCTCATTCATTATGCAAAAGTTGATGGTTTGTTGGCTGGCTGACACTATATACGACGACGGCTGTGGTGACAACAACTTGCAAGCAAACATCATCAGCCTTGCCAAGAGTTTATATATAAAAAGAAGTTCACAGACAAGCTAAACAATATAAATAAGCTGCTGGATATTTTTAGTGACAATTTAACTTTCACGCGGTCTTTTATAAACGTTGTTTTAGTCAATCAGTGCGTTCAACCATATAATAAAAATGTTAAAATTATATTATACTGAAAAGTTTTAATTTAACATTTGAATTGATCAACATTATAACAAAAGTTATTTTTTTCCGGGAAAGAAAAAAAAAAACAAAAAAACATATATATTTAAAAGTTTCATTTTATAAAAATATAATATAATAATAAAAAATAATGGTACAAAGAATGATATATTATGATATTATTCCACCTGAATAATAATAATAATTGTTGCTTTAATATTATATAAATAATTGTTTATATATTGAAGTAATTATATTTACACCTCAAAGTCTTTGAACAATTCAATCATAACATTTTACTTCACCTAATTAATAAATATGTGAAAGTCGCTTGCAACTTCAATGGTCTTATTAAAACATTACTTTTAAAGAGTTCTATGAACAAATTCGTACTTAAACTATATATTATACTTTACAGGGTATAGTAAATTGCAAACAGGCTGCCATTTGGAAAATAGTATACAGTATAATCCTGCATATAGAAAGGTTTTAAAAATATGTATAAATATAATAAATAATTTAAAAATTTTAAAAAAGCTAGACTAAAAACAATAACAAAAAATGTTAAAAAATATATAACTATTTTTATTTCCTTGTTTTGTTGTCAACATGACTGGAGCTCCACCAATGGTACGTACATGGATGCCATAAGCTATTGTACATCCTAAATCTAACGTCACACAAAAATGGTCCTAGTAATAATATATGCTGCTAATCAGTTCAGAACGCAAAATAAGAGCAATATTAAATTACTACTCATGTCAGTCATGTCCCCATGCAAATATTATTGAAGCATAAAAAGCTGTCATTAGCGCAAGGAAACAAGTGCAAATTTTTAATTATTGTATAAAAAATATATGTTTAGCCAATTATATGCAAATTCCATATGATTCCATATTATGTAGATTTTATATAAGTGTATTATATACAGTATAACGTCCAGCAGAAATAAATGTATAGCGAGGATATTGTAAATTATATTCATCAGCTGAACAAAATATAATATCAATAATAACAGAAACCAAAGTAGATATATAGAATCCCTAATAATATAGAACTTTATACGTACCACGTAATGTAATATAATCTGTGAGTCTGTATACTCTGATATATGCTATACATTCTGTTATATATAGCGTTATTCACGAACGGAATATTTGCATTCTTGAGTCAATTTTGTGCTTCTGTTATATGCTGCAATTTGTAGATTAATCCATAACATTATACAATATTAATAAAATTAATAAAATTGTAAAATTAAGATGGTACTATAGGAAGTATACCCACAAGTGCAACTTTTGTTTTGTTTTTCTATTAATAATAAATAATTTTATAGTTAAAATGCAATTATGTACACCATAAATCTCGCAACAAAACTCACAAAACTTACAGGGAATTGAAAATCATATAAGATTTTTTTTTGTTATTATTTTGAGCTACTTAAGGGTGAATTATTTTGTTACTGTGACTGTAAATTATTAGTGTATGTATAGACCAGAGAAAATTGATTATAAAGTTACACGTTATTTTATTTATTATTTCACCCATAAATACATAGTAAAATGTACAAGAGAATGTCCTTTAACTACAGATTATACAGAGTTATTGTTATAGTTATAATATAATATATATGGTATTTAAAAAGTTATTTGTTTTTGTTTATTTTAAAAACCTCAAATATATGTATTATATTGATATTGTTTAAAAAATACAATCTTTTGTATAAATATACTAATCAATTACTTATCTACCTGCATTTCAATTAAATTTTAAACTAAATCATCAGTATAATAGTAAATGGATTTAAAATTGAAAAGAATTACAAACAGTAAGAATCACACCTCAAACAACAAGTGTATTTATATATCACGATGGTTCTATTATACGGTTGTTCGAGACTCGTCGTTCACTTTACTGTACTCTTTCTGACCGCCACAGTGTGTTAGCTAGTTCTATACTCGTCCAAACTCCCTCCTTGAAGCTACAATCAGGGCAGCAGACACGATCACAATACCCGTGGAGAATTAGATTGGCGGTTCCCTATACTCCTCTCATCCTCAAAAAAAAAAAAAAAAAAAAAAAAAAAAAAAAAAAAAGACCTTTCAGAAAAGAGCAAGTTGGTATCCTCCACATATATATAAGAAGACGAACTACACATCACATTTTATAAAGGTAACAAGTATAAAAGGAGTCATATTAGACAATAGACGTTTTTCTCTATATTTATTTAACTTTCTCTTCTTTCTTATAATATATATACACTTTAGATTTACACTCACAAACTCAGACACATTTAAAAAAAAATGAACCTTTAATGTTGCAAACAAGTACATAAAGATGAATGTCACAGTTTGGCAGGATATGTGAAGCAAATTGTGACATTTTTTTTTAATACACGTATTTTGGTTACACTTGAGTCTTAAGTTAAGCCTCCATGTTTTCATACACTTGCAAACAATAGTTGTATAAATTCCATTTTTTAAAATCACTTGAGAGTATACAGACATTATTATTTTTTTCTTTTAAATCTATTAATTTGTATGGTCTACGATATATTAATATACTATGTATAATTAAGATATAAACTGTATAAAGTTAATTTCATCAGATTGCGACTGGCACATATTTTGTTCAAATGACTATACATGTGACATACGCACTCGACAAGCCTGTCTGTCTATACTATAAAGTATATATAGATATATATAGCTACTGCTTCCATCGTCCCATCATCATCATCATCATCATCCTGGATCCTTATGACTACTTGAGGACAATGAGCAAACAATTGCAAGCTTTGTTCTTGCGTTGCGGACGTCAAAGTGAATGGAATTCAAGTTTAAACTTGAAGAGAAAAGGTCATTGTACGAATCATTATAGTTGAACAGTGAGCTAGCGTTCATTAACAATGATATAAATGTTTTATTTGATTACCTTTCAAATTCAGTATTAAGACGACTAAAAAAAAAAAGTTAAAATATATACGTTATAATATTAATATTATAATGTTTTAAAATGTTTATACTTATTTCATTTTATGTCTTCATTAAGTAATAATTTATTTTTGTTTATATAATATAACAAAGACGACTTATACTTATTATGTTGCGATGTACTGTATATGTCTCGCATCTGGTATATATGTCTCATTAAATAGTAATGATGTGAGTAATTGCTAACATTTAGACTAATATTCTTCTTGTTGTTTTTTTTTTCTCTTTTTTTGGTTTGTTTGTTCATTTTTACTTATTAATAATTAATGATATAAGTGCTGTATTTTCATGATCAATTTTTTTTTTAAATTACTTTGCTTACCTGAATGTGTTTTGGCAGCCAACAATAGGTAAAAAAAAAGTTTGGAACTTAGAACAATTCTTTGGACATAATTCAATTGTTTATAGAGTTACTTGTTTTACTTGCTCATTTAGTTTACCGTTACAATAATATGAAAAAAGAAACATAAAGAATTTTTCAATTAATGTGAACTTACTTTGTATAGAATAATATAGCAGCATAAAATAAATGTTATATTTTTCACTAAAATAAAAAATGAAAATAAATAAAAATCAAGAAAATACAAGGAGTTCCATGCATGCGTGGACAATCAACATGCATGAAATGTTTTTTTTTATTGATTGATTTATTTTTTTCAATTTTATTCATTAATGCAATAATGAATTCCATATATTTAAGGGTAAGGAAACACGCCCAATGTTAAAAAAATTCCCACACATCAAGAAAATTAATATGAAACATATCTTAAAATGTTCTTCTCTACATTCCCTATTAATAGCTAAAATATATTTCATAATTTTCCTGTGGGAATTTTTTTTAACATTGGGCGTATTGGGCAATTGAAATTTGTTTAACTCTATTAATACATAAATATTACTGCACGATAAACATTTGAGTTAATATTTACATCTTAATTAATTTGCAACAGATTTAAGCTATCAATCTTCAACATTTATGATCCATATGATATTATATTTTATATGATAATTTTTAAAGGAATATTAAGACATCATCATCAGTCAAACCAAAGTTCCCTGGAGAAACTAGACTCACTCAATTCCCATAATACAAAAAATAAAATATTATACATAAAAAATATATATAAAAATATGACTGAAACCGAAGTGATAGAAAAGTTGTGGCAATGTGGTTTAAAGTGTAATGGTAATTTCCACATAATTGCAGAGCGGGCGGGTGCGCTTGAATGCCAGCCAGTGGCCGATGTCTGCTGCTGAGAAGCCTCAAGCTTATTGCCATGCTCACTCACAAATCGGTTCTGCATCAACGGATCTCAGGCATAAAATTTACTCCTCCTTTTACCATACAGACAGTCACAGAAACTTTTATTTAAATCTTAGTCGCAATCCTATACTTAAATGTATAATATAATTTTAAGTAATATCGACCTATATTATAAAAGTATTTAAAATATTAATACGCCTGCAGCTTGAAATGTAAGTAACTTTCTGTGGAATCCTTTGTCTGCATTTCCTTCTGTGTCCTTGATAACAAATAAGTTGCTGTTTTCGGGACATGAAGTTAGGTGTGTTGCCTAATATTAGAGATAAAAAGGGATAAGGAAAATAATGGCAACTGCCGATTTTAACTTTTTTGAAAAATATAGTGTACAGTTATTGCTCTTGAAATTTTCCTTCGTTATAATAGCCATTGTCACTCAGTCTATATGAAAGCCAGGTTAACCTGAACTTCTTAATTAAATTAGATTACGTATACTTGTAATTACGTCCCCAAAATTTGCAAAACAATATCTTTTGGTATATCGTAGAGTTGCTGCATTATGTATAGACAATGTACGGTATATTTAGAATGTATATGTAGAATATCAGTCAGTAGTATAATAAACGTTCTGGATATCTTGAATTGTACCTAAGTTCACAAGAAGAATCTGACAATGCTATTAATATTGAAAGTCAAATATACACCATCAGTTTTAAGTCATGTTGGTATACTGCTTACCGTGGTTCTGCAATGATGTTAGCCCCCAGCCTGTCAACAGAAGAAAATTGGTCAGACATGTAATTGCGTTAACCACATTTTCACTGAACGTTGGAAGTATATTATTAATTAGTTTTAGGTGTGAAACATGTAATATGAATGAATAGAATATAGTACAATTTACGTTGCGTGAAACATTATCAGTTTGAAGCTCAATTTAAAATGAATTAAGTAAGTTAATTTTATGCAAAGGTCAATTAAAAATAAATTTTGTGCATGCGTTTGGGTTTTATTTTTTTATTTAATAATAAATATACATATAATATATATTACATGCAATTAATTAAAATTTCAAGAACTTTACATTTTTTTGCCAGTTCATTAAATATTCAATTTTCTGCACATTTTGTTTTCATAAAAATATAAGCGCTATAAAATATTGTAAACAATATTGTGCCACAGGATTTTCAAAATATTCTATTTGTTTTGATATAAGTGAATTTTTTTTCACCATATTTATAATATCATATTTTTTAATCAAACCCTATTGGGTACTTCTATTTACTAATTATAATATACTACTTTGAAACCCCGAACCTTCCGAAACCCTAATTTGAGCATTTCGTAGGCTCTTCCGGAAAGAGGGCGGTCACAGCCTTACAATCCATCCCAGCATTTGCCTGCGACTGAGGGAAACATGGAAACCTCAGCCAGGATAGATGCTACAGCTTTTGTCAATGAACCGGAAGTGCAATGGTTCAAAGCCAGGGGAACCACAGAGTGGAAAAGCGCAACGATTTACCCTTGGGTGGGAAACGTACATGTTTTTTTTTGTTGAAAATGGTCACCTATATCCAACTACCAAGCATGCAAGTTCCTCTTATATATAATGTAACACGAATATTTTTAAATATTTTATAATACCGCTGCTTTCACAATGAAATTTTAAAAATAAAAAAAGAACCTCCCATATAGAAATTCATTATGGACAGGACTGTCATGTATGTAAAATGTAATGACAACAACGTTGTAATATTTTTTGTAATAAGTTTAGTATTATAAATACATTATACTTAATGTATATAGCAAAGATTTGTTTGATGATTTTTAATTATAATAACATTTTTTTTTTTTTCATTATCCTCAAAGTCTTATCGCTTTATTCTTTGAAATTTTATTAAAATATGAAGCACATGCAATAAAAAAGGCATATAGAAGCAGTTTTATTATATATGTAAAAATAAGAACAAAACAATCACTTTCAAACCACTTTTGATTGCGATGGCTTTATAATATGATATCTTTTAGGGCATTAAATTTTGTGTGTTTGAATGGTTGAAGAGTGGATGAATAGAGAAATAAATCTTGAAGAAAGGTATATTGTATAGGTGAGGATTAGAGAGAGAGAGAGAGAGAGAGAGAGAGAGAGAGAGAGAGAGAGAGAGAGAGAGAGAGAGAGAGAGAGAGAGAGAGAGAGAGAGAGAGAGAGAGAGAGAGAGAGAGAGAGAGAGAGAGAGATAGAGGTGTTTTATTCAGTCCAATAATACCTCTAGTCGAAAATCAGTCGTCGCAGCCAAGATCCCTTTTACTAAAGTAAAGGGATCTTGGTCGCAGCTTATTTATTATGTATATATTGCCATCAGACTGCCACCTCGCGTCACTTACTTAGTCACGTGACTCTTCTCACCAGTTCACCTTGGTCTCTCACTCTATGTTACGCTGGCCGGTGCAGCTTCCTTCTGCTGGCTGTCACCTAGTCGAGGCTGTCCCGTGAACACGAGATTTCAATTACAGCAACTCATTAAACCTCTTTCAGCCAATCAAGACTCTAATACCGCCCGCCAGCCCGCCCGCCTGCCTGCAGCCAGCCTCCCTCCTCCTCGCCAGCCTATACCAAAAAAAAAAAAAAAAACTTAGAAAAAAAAAAGAAAGAAAGAAGAAATGCATGGAGGAGTGGAATCAACCCCCAAAGTATAAATATTTACTAGAATCGCAATCTCTCTCTCTCTCTCTCTCTCTCATTTACTTCTCTCTCATTTTTAAAAAATTAACTTTACACTTGAACTAAATAAATTTAATGTTCTGCAATGTCTTCTTTCTTCGACATCGGCATAATATAAATTACCATAAACCGTTTTTTGCTAAATAAACAGTAATTTCATAAATGTGATTTTTTTTATGATATATTTTTATACAGAATTAGCATAGATTTTATCACAAGAATTTTCAATAACCAAATTTTATATAAAATACCAGCACTAAATAGAATGGAATACACGCTAAAGAATTCTAGACTGACAGCATATAACACGTAACATGTATACATAAACCATAGTGAGTTGTTGAGTTGTAAGTAATCCTAATTACTCTAAACTTAACAATTAGTCTATTTCATAATGATAATCTTTGTAGTTTTTTTTTATTATTATTCAGATGCTACTGCAATGAACAGGTTTTCATTTCTTAAATCTAACACATACGTATAAATATTATATTCTTTTTTTTTTATTATTATATTATATATATTATAAACAAGGTCAAATTTTCAATCAAGCTATGCATTGTGTGATAAGATTTTATATAAAATATGATTTATGATCTTGTAACAAATTGTTCCATTATATAATATATTCCAAACAAAAATATTCACTTAATCTAAAATAATAAATATCTATATAGATATAGTAAATATTTTTACAAGGTTGCCACATGCATTATAATAAGGTGCCCTACCTTAATTTAATCTTAATGTTATAAATATGACGTGGCAACAGCGATCAAGGTGTATAGGTAACCGGTCCTTGTTGGTTGGCGTGGGTTTAATTGAAGATTGGTGCATGTTCTTTGCTAGCTATCTTTATATAATATACCAAAAGAAAGTGGAAAATGATTTTTTTTTATATTATATTAAATATATAGGATAAACACCAAAACAGAATTTAAACGTTTAACGTATAAACACAAAAACAATTGTTTTAAATTTCAGCTATATCATTAATTGCTATATTAATTTCTTGTTGTGTTAGGTTTTTTCATGGCGTGATTTTAATAAACATATTTATAAGAAGCAAAATGTTTTTCTTTTATTTTAAATACACCTGATTTCTGTTATTAAAATCTTAAATTTCAATTGCAAATTTAAAAAATTATAATTAATGTTGTATTATTGGCTCCATTCATTTTTTTTTTGTAGCACTGCATACAGTAACAGTTATATTAAAACAACAATTCAATCATCAGTATAATCCATATATATGGTCAGAACTGCAAAAAAATAAACTAAAAATGAAGTATTATATTTAAAATAAAATTAAAATTTTGTGCTTTTATTTATAATTTCAAGTTTTGGTAACTAATATAAATTATACATTTAAGTTTCATTTAAAATTATAAAATCATCCATTAACAGTGTTTTAATAAATATACTTAAATTTTAAACTTTTTAAACGTTAAAAAATATTTGTAGCAAATAAAAAAAAAAAAAAATGAGTAAAAAAAAAAAGAAAGAGAATAATTTTACACCTTGCACACATCTCTAATATTCGAGTTCAATTGCTGTTGTTTTGCACAAATTTTCTCACTCTTTGGATGCCATGCTCGTGGAAATTACACGTTTGCGCCTTACCTGCGGAGCTCCACAATTTGTTAGAGTTTTTTTTTATTATTATTATAGTATTTTTTATATTTTCTTTTTATTATATATGTGTATAAAGTTAAGGAGGCCTAAGAGGGGACTGTAATGAGAGTCTGGGACTATTAATCTGCCCGTAAAGTAGGAGGAGAGAGAGAGAGAGAGAGAGAGAGAGAGAGAGAGAGAGAGAGAGAGAGAGAGAGAGAGAGAGAGAGAGAGAGAGAGAGAGAGAGAGAGAGAGAGAGAGAGAGAGAGAGAGAGAGAGGGGGGGGGGGTATCTTGCAAGTTCTAAAAACTTCGAATAAAACATAATATAATATGATATATATAATATAAAATATAATACAACAAAGTTCATCATAAATATTATTAAAAGTGACGTCATAATATATTCCTATAAACATGCACTGATATAATTTAAGAATCATGCACACGAGACAATTATATATCCATGATATTTCATAACATTATTAGTGTAATTTATATAGGAGTGTCTTTCAGGGAAATAACACGTGATGTCATTTTAAAATCTTTTGAATTGTGACGAATGAGATAAATTTGTTAGTCGTGTTTTCGTATATATACGAGCTGCTCGTCGGTCGTCAACAGAGACCGCTATAATATAATATATGTACTGGAGTCACATTACACCATATATACAATCTGATGTACACACTAAAAAATAGTTCTCGCTTATTACATTATTTGTATTAAGTATATTCTGGTTATTTAATGTGGAACTGATTCGTTAATTGGGAATCAGAAAACCATCTGTATACCAGGAGTGATTCTTGATTCTGATTATATAATTTAGCATTTATTATACGAACGTACAGATAATCAATTGATGTCAAAACTTGACAAAACCCATAAGCATTCACATGCAGTCAGTAATATAGATATATTAAAATATGATGCAAATAAGGTGTTACAATTTTACTATTGAAAAAGGAAATAGGAAAATATGATATTGAAATAGAGAACATTTTTAAGAGAAACAGTGTTAATTCCCAATATGTATTACATTAATAATGGGAGCGATTCAGCAAGCGTTAAAGAGTGATTTAATTAAGAAACAATTTTCATGTATATAAAGAAAAACGTTTCTTAAAAAGAAAACGCTTCTTTTAAATCGCTCCTTAACCCTTACACCCTTACTCGCTTCCATTATTATAACTTATAACCTATTATACTCTAAAATTTTCTTGTTTTATATATGTATCCATCAATGTATCCAAAACAAGGACTTGTCTGTATTGGAATCAATAATCAAATCAAATAGTCCATATAGTAGTTAGTCTATATATCGTGAATAAATATGTGACACAAATTTACATTCCTTGAAAGCTTATATAAATATTCCTTGACGGGCAGCTCATAAATATACGAAAACACGACTAACGAATTTATCACATTCGTCACAATTAAAAAAAAAAAATCAAAATGATGATTGATGCATGATTTAATTGACTTGTGATTGATTTTTTTAATATCTGAAACAAAGCTGCCAGATTTTAAAATACTTTAGTATCTTGTCTCAGTAGTCTACAGGGTCAATAATTAAGTTTTGTTTATACATTACAACTGTTTTTAGCGTGTAGTCAAACTTGTGAGTGTGCCTCTATGGACAATCAAACTGTTTTTTTAGCTTACTCACTGTACAGCTCATAACTATACTTCATATACAAGCTATTTCTTTCACTCACACCTCATTTGTCCTCGTTGGCACCCCCCCTCCCCTTTCTCTCCCATACTGGGTATAATATACAACTGTGAATTCTTACTTTTGAAAGTATATACATTATTATATGACTCACAAATGAAAAATACCGATGATATCTTTGACATCTAAAATGTTTCCGGATTCTAACTTTATTAAAAAAATGTCGCAATTAAAATAAAATAAAAATACCTTAATTGTTACGTAGTAGTAGTTATAAACTGTTTGAGTCACTTTGAGATGGTCGTATATACACAGAAACTGTCACCATCTGTCTCTCATCTTGCATGTTCAAAGGAAGTAGTTACGTATGACATTGGCTGCAGACGTAAATATTTATGAAAATGTTTACCAAGATTCATATGGTAAACTTTTATCTATCTATACCACTCTTACATCATTTATAAATATGATACCATATGATGATACCGTTAACAAAAAATTATTTTAAGTTATATATATATATATATATATATATATATATATATATATATATATATATATTGATTCCAAACTCCATGATTTGGTAATATATAAATGGATTTCCTTTTTATTTTGTGTAATTATAAATTTATTTAACTGAATATAGACGAATAAAGTGGTATAATATATATTAATAACACTTGATTTTTATTTCTCTTTCGTCTTTCTATTATTATTTTTGTCTGTTCTGTTTTCTTTCGCCCGCCCCCTAATGATATTTTGTTAATATTATACAGGTGTGGAATAACTTGTACATATATGTGAAGCTAATTATATAGCGAATATATTTTTTTATTTAAAATACAAAATTTTCATTGATTAATTTTATTCAACGGCACGAAACAAACAAAAACAATACTTTCAAATCAATAAAATATAAAATGTTTAAAATTATAATTTTATATTATAGTCCATTGTAGATACAGTAATAATTAATATATTGACATTATAAGTATTTGATGACATGATGATTGTGATACAATTATCATGATTAACTATGATGGCGCTCCATGGAATTTAATACTTAACTAAATAACGTACTGTGAAAGTTAACACGATTATAAATTTTATTAGAGACGATACATTTAGTTAATTAGCATTATACATGGTCTTTCGAAACTTACTTAGAACAATATTTTATTTTGCTTAGAAAAAAAATGTGTAATAATTCACTCTTTTATAGCTGTCTTGTATGTATATATATATATATATATATATAATATTTTATGGTTATAAATATAAATGGTTAAGAAATTTCGTCTGAGAATCTATAATATAATATGCATAATGAACAATATTTTCTAGCTCTTAAACCTTAAACGATTCCCTTTCTTTAGAATTTATTATTTCTTGGTAAAACTTGTATTCGATATAATAGGAATTTTTATGAATCATCACCATCCATGTTATTGTTGCACGCCCCTTACACACACCATGCTATAATTCTGCAGTTATTATTATTATGATTGAATGTTTTAAAAAATTAAAATGAAAAACATTAAGAAATTTATCATTCAATCAAGAACCATTGTTAAATTTGCTGTATTTTATTAACGATCTTTATATAACCAGTAATTTCAAAATAAAAAGCTATAAATAATAACACTTCTGGTATTTATAGTTTATATTAAAATACAAACTTAATTATATTTGACTTTTTAAGTTATCTTAGATGTAAAAAAAAAATATAATATTATATAAATAAATCAAAATATTTTATATTTTAATTAGAAAAAAATTTATAAAATACATTTTTTAAATATCACATTTTTATCAATAAAATTATATTTGAATGTATACAATTTTATAATATATAATGTATGTGTCATTTTAAGTAATAATTTAATTAGTAAAGTTGTTTAAATACTTGAAGTTCATCACAATTGTAAGTCAATTATTAAATTAGATTGTAAGCTGACCATTGTGTATAGTAAATCCACCTGCAGTGAAGCGAGAAGGTACGATAATCTCTCAAACAAGCGAGTACCAAAGCTTATAGCTTCTATGCTGGCATAATACCTCTATATTATATACTCTATATAATATGATGCATTCAACATCATCATCATCATCTGCAACTGAACTAAAAGGCAAACGTGGTTACGAGCAGTGGTGTTGTGATAAGAGGGTCATTATAACCATAAAGTACAGCTTGGAGGGATAGAGGAGAAAAGGAGAGAAGGTAAAAGCGAATAGCTAGCTTGTCGATGAGAAGCTTTATTATTAAAGCAGTAGTAGCCTCTCTATATAATATACTATTATACTACAAGTTGTGGTAATATAAGCTGACTCAAGCAGCTTTTCCTACTTTATCTATAGTTAAATTAATTCTATATGTTAACTCTAAAAGTGGCTTTCATGTTTGTATATATTAAGATTTTGAAACCCAGTAAAGGTTTCATGTTGGTGTCAATGCTTATGTGTGAAATTTCATAACTGAAGTACGACCAAAGACAAAAAAAACTTTTAACTTCCAGCTTTTTTCCGCAGGGATTGTTATATTAATTTGACTATATTTATGCAAGCACACTTCAAGATGATAATGAAATGCAGCATCAGCTAATATCAAACAATCAACTCTCTTTGAGTTTTTGTTCTATAAAAAAATATGATCTGTCTCTGTCATTGTTATAGTATACAGATATAGTGATTTTTATAATATTATAACGTTCATGAATTTTATGAAATATTAAAAAAGATACAGTCTATGGTATTTAAGTGCATTCTAGCCTCTATTTAAATATCAAGTTAAAAAAAAAATGTTTATAATTTATCAGTTTAAGTTTGTAACCTCACTAAAAAGTTTCGATTTTTTAATATCTATATATATTGAATAGTAAGAAACTTAAATTTCCAGCTAAAATAAAGCCAAACCTTGTTCTGTAGTAAGATGCTATATTTGATAAAAATGCTACGAAGACTAAAAAATTATGAGCTAGATAATATTTCACAAGAAAAAAAAAACTTGATATCTGCTACGACTGTTGACGAGAATATATCCGATTTTTTTTAATACAGATTATTTGCTGTGTATTTATAATTATATTTATTTGCTTCAACAATAAAATACATTGAACCATGAAAAACTAGAAATTTTTATAGAACATGTATAGCAAAGGTATACATAAAATGTTTGTAACAAAAGTGTTAATATATGGACTTCTTATGATTATTTATTGGTATTTTTTGATGGAATATAAATTTATATTTTCTGATATATAAAAATGTAATGTTTTTTTAATTGATATGTCTCTGTTTGTAAATCTAAATTATATAGTGCATATAATTCAATAATTATTATAACCTGCAACAATATAGGCATTCATATTAGTTATAATATTTATGATGCAGTTAAGATGCAGATAGCTTGCTACTTGATAAAAGAAATTACAGTAAATTTAATTTAAACTACAGATATTGTGCACATCAAAACTTAGTATTTGTGATAATTATAATTAAAATTACATCAAAATTTAAATGATATTTTCGCCTCTGACTTGGTATTTTCAATAGAACGCTTTTGATGCTCACACATTCCAATGTTTAATTTTAGATGTTTACAAAATGACGTCACGTTTAACTGTCCGTGAATCTCACTATAAAAACAATCTTGTCAGATACGTTGGTTCACCATCTACCGTGATGCTGTTGCGTGGCTATGTACTCTTGTGTGAGTGGCACAAGTCTGCTTGCTGCATGCAGCCTCCAGCTTTGTTCCAGCACGAAAACCTCCTCTCGCACCGTCGCTCTTTCTATCTCGCCCCGCACGCCAGCTCTGCCTGCCAATTGCTCCCCCTCCCCCAACCGTGCTAAAGCCATATATCAGTCGCATCTTTTGATCAAAAATATATATACCGTAAGATAGGCTTATTAGTGTTCTAAAAATGACAAATGAGTTAGAAAAAGCCAATAAAATACACACTTTCTTTAACATATAAAAAAATAATAACAACAAAAAAACATTATTTTACTCGCTCGTGTATTTAATACTAACTCATTTTAGGTATCATATATTATATATATAATATTTATTTTAAATTTTAGACAATTATTAATGTATGAACAGTTAGAGCAAATGTTTTCTTTATATGTATATTATACTGTATACAGTGCAGTATATATATACCATATAAAAACGATTAAGGAACATTATAATGACTTTTAAATTTGTTAAGCAAAATTATTAAAGATAGATATCAACAAAATTTACCGCTAAGTATATAACAATATATTTATATATATAAAAACAAACTATTAATAAATTATTAAACACCTAAGGCAAAGAAAAAAACCTTCAAATATAATTATATGAAAGGAAATTATTAAAAGCCAATAACAATTAAACGATCATTAAAGTAAGGAATATCTTTTTACTTTCATTTATATGAATTAAGTAAAAGAGCCTACTTACTGTTTGCTTTTATCAAATTAATTTCTACAGTATTACAAATCTTAGTTTACGTGATGTGGATTCAATGCGCACAGCGGACATCTTGAAAATAAATATTAAGGATCTTATGGATGCCGCCATTCAGTCTAGACGTCTGGAGCTGGCGCCATAGTGTCTACAGGTATTCTAAGATCTGTTAGACTGTAGGTATTCTCATTAATTTATATACATATTTTATATATATATATATAGTTTCTTTCCAAATGATTTTTTTTTATATTATTATTAAAACTTGTTGCACTTGAGTTCTTCATAAATATAAAAGTACTAAACTGCATATATAGTTAAATAAAATAAATTAACTATAGACTTCTGGTTGTATTCTAAAATTAATTTGAGTATTTTCGATTGCAACAGCATGCAGCATCAAATTGACACCCATGAGACGAAAGCTATATAGCCAGAGCTTGGAGTTATTTTCTACTAACTATAATAAGCTTTTAGGACTAGCCTTGTTGAATAGGTGACTGGCTGGCTGTGGGACTCATGATGGCATGCAGGACACCAATATAATAAATATTTTACTTTTTAAGCAGTCGCCTGTAACCTCTTAGCTAGGAGACACTGTAGAGTATACGATTGGGTTATCGTGAATAACTGTACAATATTATACACTATAATTCTGATGTTGTTGCTTTGGAGACACACTAAAACAAAAATAGAAGAAAAGTTAAAGCTGTATCATTAATAAAGCTCTCCTTCCATCGTCAAAAATCAAGTATATAATATTATAGTATAGTATAAAAGGTCCTCCTAATGTATCGATAACATTAATCTAAAAGGTTCTTATGGATTTTTTTTTGTTTTTTTTTTTTTTAACGAGAGTGCTTTGCATTATACACTAACATTTTTTTATTAATGGTTCAATATATTGTGTGGCTAATTTTTTTTATTTTAAAGTTTTAGATGGATACAATAGAAATCGGTAACTTTTTAATTAATTTTTTGCTCATATTGAAAAAAAAAAAAAATATTAAATGGATAAAAAAAAACTTTAAAATTACTTTAACTTTATTATAACTTATAATATTATCAAAATACATTTTGATGGCAAAAGTGAGCAATAGTTAATAGAATATGATCATATTCTATATATTTATATAACTTTCTGACCTTGTGTACTGATGAAACCATATACCGCAAAGCTGCAAATTGATCATGACATTTTGAGGTATCCACTTTATGGCAACCGCAGCAGTAGCAGGAGACTACGCAAGTCCCCAAAGACCATAATTGTGCAAACTTCAGCCCTCCTCCGCCCCCAACTTAGATGAGTTGAGCTTTAGACTCGATAAGCTCGCTTCTACGCACCTTTCTCTCTCTCTCTCTCTCTCTCTCTCTCTCTCTCTCTCTCTCTCTCTTGCTCTGTCTTCTAGCATTCATAAGCTTCCTCAACATGCTGCAAGAAAAACAAGAAAAAAAAACACTAAGGGATTGAAGCAATAAAAACACAATCTTAAAGGAGATTAAACCTAAAGCTAAAAAAAAATGCTATGAAAACGCAATCTGAGCTATAAGAGGTGAGAAAAATAAGATAAATTCTTAGATGTAATATTATATGTATTTTTTTTTAAATCTTACGTTAGTACGATGAAAAAGAGGATAAAATTTTACATTAAAATTTGCAATATGGATTTAGGTATTAAGTATATAAAGAATTGTCAAAGGATATTTTAAAGAACACTCTGTCTCTCTCTGACTCTCTCTTTCCATTCTATTTACATGTTGCTAAAATGAAAACTGACTTAAGAAAATAAATAGTGAGCTAAAATGAGGAAAGATGTCGTAACATTGCTTTTATAAGATTAAAGATATTTTTCTTGCTTAAACAAGATGATATTTTATTTGTGATTTAATTTATATGGAAAAATCAGCTTGTGAATTGCTTCTCTTAAGACTTTTCCAGTGTAATATTATATATGTAGCAATGTTTAAACTTCATCATATCACGCAAGATGGATCCTTGGCATAAATTCACGTAAACATGCACAAAAAACACTTTCCCAGCAACTACACGGGAACAAAAGCTTTTGCAAAAAGCTTCAATACACATGCAGAAGACACGAAACATTTTATATAGGAACAATAAACACGATGAAAAATTAACCAAGGAAATTTAATTTTGTATCTTATAGGAGTATAATCGTCAATTTTGAATGTTATAGTAATTAACTATATAGGTATATCGTCATTTTTGTCAATTGTTACAGCTTTTCGTATAATATATTATTTATAAAATTATGACATTTCCATTACATGAAATATATTTTCTCAGCATATATAAGAGACTTAGTCATTGTATAAAAGCTGCTATATATAAGATTCGACCCGTTTTGAAATGAAATCTCTCATCATTGGTTTATAACATATCTCTGGAGCACCCTAAAAGTAGCTTGATACGTGTAGTTTGTAGCCCCCCCCCCCCTACCTTGCAAACCCTGCATGCACCACCCCTGCTTGGTGTCTTGATCAAGTGGTGGGCTACAAACAATGCCCACGTGGCCACCCCCTGTAAGAATCACACCCACCCTCCAACTTACTTAACTTCATTCGTCTGTTTTCTGTCCCTTTCTACGCAGTAGCAACATCATCAACACGGTAGCAACGTTTTTGCAAGTCAACCTAACCACCACTCACCTGGCTCCAAGATATAAAAAAGTTGAAAACTTACATTAAATCTCAAACTATCTAAAATATAATTTAAAATAACTACATTTTGTGTACATTACATATACGTTAAAGTTCCAAAGTTAAGTAAATTTTACTTTTCAACAAATTTAATACCTTTTTTTATTATTATATTATTATTTACATATTCTGAAGATTCTCTGCTTTCTGGGATATTTATGATACATAGTATAAACAAATTTAATAGAAATAGTCTTACGTGGTCTTAATATTAATATCAAGTTCGCTAACTCATATTTAAAGTATTATAATTACACTACAGTATAATAAAACCACATTGTATTATACTAAAAGGATTAAAAATATATGCTGTCATTAAGAAAATTTAAAAAAGCAATGAGATCTATAGATACTTTATAATATACAATAATTGTCAGTGAGTGTATTTGCAAAATCAGTCAAAATGAGTTGGAGAACGTTGTTACGTTGTTACATCAATAAAAGTACACTGCATGTTCTGCTGCAAGCTTTATGACTATAACTCTGTATACTGATGTATATTAATACTTTCTTGCATGTATGGTATTACGCAATCAGCAGGTATGGAGGCGATTTACGTAGAATATTAATGACGCATACAACAACAACAACAACATATTATATGCCGAGACACACCAGCATCATCAGGGTTAATGGTGTGCGAGCGAGAGAGCAAGGAAGAACGAGTCTAGACAGGTCAAGAAGAGAAACATCACTTGATTGGAAGCTATACATTCATATCTTATTTTACGCCTATTAACTTAACACTCTTGATTTGATGATGAACTGAATGATGATGAAGGTGTGAATGATTTTATGTAGACTTTTTTTTTTTTTAATTTTATTATTATATTTATCATGTGTTATAACAATAGTTGATCAAGCTTACTTTGTAAACAAAAATCATTTTCAAAAGAAGGGGGAAAAAAACATTGTCATTAGTATGTTTAGATTGATGGTTCAAAATATAAGATGAAAAAAAAAATATGACACGTTTGTAATGACATGAAAAACCAGAAGATATAAATGTTTATTTAATTTGATTTGATAATATCAGCTTTACAGTATATATTTGTTATTATTCATTTCGTCATATCTTTTGTCGTACATACATAGCTGCAATAATTATATAATATTATAAAGATGATGATTGTTAAAATTAATGTACTGAATTATAATTTCAATTAGAAGATAAGGACTCAAATGATAATAATATATTGTTTCTTAAAATTGCAATTATTTGATTTTATAACTAAAAAATGTTAACTATCAATTTTTTAAACGCAATAGGCACGATTAATAAAGGAGTTATCCGAGAAGATAACCAAGTTTCTCACTATCCACGTTTAGTGTCATTAGGTTGATGTTAACCGTGGATAGTGAAAAATTTGTTTCGTGAATCACACCCAAATAACATATCATTATTATTCACTTCTGATATAAGTTTAGTTTTTTTTTCTTCTTTTCATTTTTCTCTTGTTTATAACAAAATACAACATTTTTTTTAATTAAAAGAAAATCTTTTGAGCGCCTGCTGAAGCGGGGAGTCCGCAACCTTCAACGCATCTTCTTTAAACGTTTTACAATGTCAAGTATATAAGAATCTTGCTATATATAGCCTCTGTTATAATGTTAAGACAAATTCCGTTAAAGTTTAATAAACAGTTATAAATATGGGGAAATCAAAAGTTATATATTTCATATCTAATTTTATTTTGTAATTATTTTTGTGTCTTAACTGCTGACACTTGTACTTTGGATTTTTTGGTGGTTAAAAGTACAATTTAAATTTATATGTAGTATACATATAGTTACACACTTTAGCATATTATATATAGCTTTCACAAAGGCATACGATGGTATTTCCTATTTTGTAGCGCAAACATCAATACCACAAACTGAATACATTGTTGTTCTTACTTACTTTTTTTTTTTTTTTTTTTTAGATATACAAGAGCTTTTTATACCGATATGTGTGATGTTTTGTTGGTAGTAGAATTGCTGAACACAACATGTTTTTTGTCACAGAAAAATAAAAAAGTTATTTTTTCATGGTGTGTGTGAAATATTAGCATATTGAAACTAAAGCATACACGTTACATGATTATAATGGATTATAAAACAGTGTTGTAATGTTGGAGAAATGTTTTTCGAATTATTTCATGGTTTCATTATTATTTGTTTTCACTTTTTGTTGTGTTATATTAAAAAATAAATAAAATATACTTACTTGTCTTTATAAGTTTATGTATTATTTATAATTTCTTTTATCTTAAATTCGTGCTATTAAAACGCATAATTGATTTCGTGAATCAATTTTTAGTTAACTTGCAATGAAAGTACAAAACATCAATCTACATTTCCAGCTGTTCTCTGTATGCAGCAATGATGTAACAAATCAGTCTGCATTCCATTTTATGGAATTTACCTCGTGACAAAATCCTGGTAAAATCAATTCCCACTGAAATGCCTATTAAAATAGATATAGGTAATACATTAAAATTTATAAAATAATTTTTCTGTTATAAATAAAACCATATTGAAACTCCAATTAAGTTTTTTTATATACCTCTGGGACTGCAAGTAGAGCTTTTGTCATTTTTGCAAAAATAAATAAATAAATAAATAATAAAAAGAAATGAAAACTCTTTTTTAAGGCACCTAACAGCCCCCCTTTCCTCCTTTATAGCATTGTAGTATAAGCAAAATATATGAAAATAATATTGAAAATATTGGTATTTTTCTTCATTCTTTTTATCAGTGGTGTTTGTTATTGGACTTTTTGAAATAAAGTCTTGTATTCACGCTCTAATACACACATGTGATCTGGCCTAAACAACCCCTACCCCATCCTTATACGTATATATATATATATATATATATAATATTATACACTTTTTTTTCACCACTTTCATCAAATATTATTGATAGTCTAAATGAAATTCTCAGGTCTGAGAAGCGAGCAGCAATGGCTGTACAATATATATTATTAATATAAGAGAGAGCTGCGTAACACAAGGTGCTGCTCCCACTATATCGTCCCACCCCATGCACCCGCAGGCATAGCCGCCCGGTGCTCTTTCTATCACAAACTTTGCTGCTGGACCAAAGATGCTGCTGAGACTTAGTGGATGATGATGATGACTTCTTTCTTCTCTTCTTTGCTTCACCAAGCACGTCAAGAACGTGACATAAGAGGGTCGCATTCCTTTACTCTCTCTCTCTCTCTCTCTCTCTCTCTTTCTCTCTCTCCAACGTTTTGAGCACCGCAAAACGCTTTCACGTGCATAGGAATGGCTTCATCTTAAACATCGTATGGCCACATCTACACATATATTGGAACTTTTTTACTAACAACACAAGCACCGGTCCCACTGGTGTCTACCGCCGCTGCCAAGTTGGCCCTCCCTGCCTCCACCTCCAGTTTGACTTCGCGGCGGCGGCGACACACCGCTAAGACGACCGACCGGCCAGCAGCAGCAGCAGCCATGGGAGCAAGCAAGCAAGCAAGCTTGTTCCTCTCTCCTCACCAAATAAACCAGTGTTAATCATTGCTTTACAACATTTCTAACATCACTAACACGGAATGTTTTCTTGTTCGAATAGCATACCATTATGTCTGTCTTCACATAACATCAAGACGCTTGATAATATATAAAACACTAATTTTTATATTATAATATTACTTTTTATATTATATAATACATTTTTTATTTAATAATCTGACTTTAAAGTTATATATATATATATATATATATATATATATATATATATATATATATATATATATATATATATATATATATTAATTTATTTCCATAAATATTCCTTGTCATATTATAGTATAATTAATGTAATATTATTTAATATTTAATATCATGTTAATATATTATATAAAAAAATAATTAAAATTACATTAAAATGTTTGGATCTTTAGTTTAACATTAGGAAAACGATGACTTACTGATGTATTAATTGTTAGGTATATAAACCTTTGTGATAGGTGAGAGGGGGGAGAGGGACGGATCAGAACCTTTTCATTAAAAGTGCTCTTGCATTTTTAAAATGTTTTTTTGATTTGACCTGATTTGTTTATTGAATCCAATACAGAAATGCCATTTTATGGATATATTAACATATGTTCGTATATTTGGAAATTAATTATTAAAAAAAAAAATTGAAAAAAAAAAAAAAAAAAAAAAAAAAAAGGATTGCTATGGTGCAGAGGAGTGGCAAGGTGGTAGGTGTCGTATTATCCCATTATTTTACGTATTATATCACATATTATCCATGTACTTTGCCCATGCAATTGGGGGGTCCGTGCTGATTCAAAGTTTCTATATCCCTCTCTCTCGATATTCCCCGAGCATTTTTATTTAACAGTCATGATGTCATGATATGCGTGGTGTTACAGTTTGATGAATGTTATCGATGAAATTAAAGCTTTGACATCCTTTATAGAAAGATGCATATTTATATTTTGTCTCCCAACGCTGGGCTTTATCAGTTGTTTATATATTAGCAAAATGAAACTACTGTCTGGCAATTTTAGCAAAATGCAACATGAGAGCTGTTTATCTCCAGCGGCAGGATGCAGTATATCGCAAATCGTCAGCGTATTTTTCCAAAAACGCATTCTCAGACAGTTCGTCAGACCTGACGGAGGGAGGGTAAGGGTCGTATAACCCTTAACTCCCTCTCCTAAAGTATGATTCCCCTACTTCTAAGGCAGCTGGGACGCCATTCTAAGCTCGTACTTAGCAAGGAACACATTTAGATTGTGCTGTTCATCTCTGCTGATTGATCTTCATATACATCTGAAATTTGTTGCAACAAAAGGTAAGAATATTATATATTATATTGACTAGTTTTATCTGTTTATTGTTTTGAGGGAAAATTAAATGAAATTATATATTTATATTGTTAAATATTTTATATATAAGAGTATTCAAGATAGTTTAGTTCATAGTCACTTTACTTGTATTCACTCACTTGTCTTGAAATGCATGTGTCTCCACTTAACCTCGCATCTCTCTCTCTCTCTCTCTCTCTCTCTCTCTCTCTCTCTCTCTCTCTCTCTCTCTCTCTCATCCTCTCATCTTTCATATAATATTGTATCTTTTACTATAAGTATTTTTAATAGAACGTTTTGATATAACCATGTCTGTATAATACCATGCAGTATGGTGGTTTCTTTTACTTATTAATTGCTTGTATAATTATAATTATATTACACTTGCATGGCATGCAGTACGCTTATTGTTTCTTTATAATTAATCATTAATGCAATGTTCATTTTAAAATTTCAAGTGTTCTGAAATATTAAGACAATTTTTATTGTATGTAGTGATTTGCCATATTGCAGAGTGTTCGTTATTAATTACCTGCATTCTGTGTTAATTCTAGTATATTTTAAAATTGTGTGATGTATTTAAAAAAATAGGATCAATTTTAGGACGATATATGGCGATCCAAAAAATATTTAGCGGTGGGATATTTCTTGTTTAAACGGCGAGGGGTGGAAGATGGGGTGGTAGTTCTCATATTAAGATGGAAGTTGAGGAAATACGCACATCATTCACACTTTAACAAACCGTCTTATTAATTATGCTAGACTCAAGGCAGAAGAAGGCAGAAGGAATTATAATTAATGAATTAGAATTTGCAGTAACTTTAGAATTTATATTTTAAATTTAATGTTATGAGATTTTGTCTATAATTGACCGATTTTAGACCCACAGATTGCATACATGAGATAGATTAACGTCCATTCACTTTATTCGAAATGTATTTTAAATTTTATAAAATATATATATATTTAAATTTATACATTTTACGATAATATCGTGATTATTTATTTATATATATTTTTTAATTTCAGTTTTATTTTTTATAACTTAATTGCATTCTCAGTTTGAAGTTCTTCATTATTTTTTTTTATTTTTTCATTTATTTTTTATTTTTATTTTATTATTATTTTTTTTTTTACTTATGTTTAATAATTTCAAATAGATTGAAAGAGTCCGCCTTGCTATGCCATCTCGCCCTCCTCACCCTGAAATTCGTCAATTTGTTCAGCGCCGTATTATGTAGTAATTCAATTCAAAAAGGATTTAATAGAAAAATAATGTTGCATCATCATACACAAAGTTTAGACATTAATTAATTAAATTACAAATAAAACAGCCATCAAGTGTTGCTCGAGTTTATAAATCAATAATTGCATTATTTGTATCCACGGGTCGTAGATCGAATTGTGTGAAGTTGCGGCTGCGAAGTAAGAAGGTGTCCAGTGATTGCTGACGTCACAACTCACAAACATGCATGCACGCTTGGTGACTGCCTGATTTGTAATTTGAGGCCTGTATCCCTTTGACTTTATACCAAAATCAGCAATAATATAATATATAATTATAATAAAAATACCTATATTTAGTAACTGGTATGAAAATCGCTTGTTAAGAAACGTCTTCCTAAATTGCTCCTTAATGTTTGCTGAATCGCTCCCATTTATTTCTAAATATAAATATAATTGAATTATATATAATAATATAGTAAAATATAAAAACTATATATTATATATGTATATATATATATATAATAATAATAAATTTGATAAGTCGAAGTCATTGTGTCTGATGCTGCAGAATTGTAAAATGTATGCAACCCGCTTTGCTTTGTTGCTGAACAATTTGCCTAACCTCGGGGTGAAATGATTTAAGCAAGGCTGACATTTTTCGTCTGTCTGAGTGTACATACGTACATTTGAATCCAACTCTTCTCTCTTATATACTACTTTTGGCCAATATTACAACAATATCAACATGCTCTATAATTGTTGTTGATGTTGTTGAATCAGATATTATAATTGTGATTAAAAATAAATAATATACATGATTATATAGTTTCTGCACAAAAGAATTGTTGATTATAATTCAATTTTATAACTATAACAATTTATATTTATTTTATAATTGATACCTTGGTTGCATAGCAGACCCAATAGTTATTTTTTATTTATATTAGTATTATATATTTATTTATTTCATTATTTTCTTTTACAGTATTTTAAGAAGAAACTCACAGATATATACCATGGGAGACCACAAATCCTCAACTGAATCTTCAAATGAAGCTGATCCATTAGGGGCTAATGCGACGAGTGAAGAGGAGAGCAATGAGGCTGGAAACGACCGTGCTAGGAAAGAGAGGAAAACTGCTTCCAACAATCTGATCGCAGCATACAAAAGCATATATAAATTAAACAATGTGGATGGCCACATTAATAATTTCCATAAATTCCAATATAATAGAATTTTAGCACTGATAAGCAGCTCCATATTTTTTCTCAGTTGCATCTCAACTGAAGATGTAGATAAAAGGATGGGAGATGATTTTATGCAAGCAGTTTGTGGTTCATTTGCTGACAACAGCTCTTCATCCAGCCCAAAAACTGATGAACATGCAGCAGCACCAAACCCACCGGCTGCAAGAGGTCATTCGATTTATGACAATCCTCAACCAGGACCCTCAGGCTTGTCAAGGAAGAATACTTCTAAAGATCAACGAGTCCCATTCAAGAAAAGCATGAACTCAAGAAAGAGTGGAGTTAAAAAGTCTAAGAACAGACGCTCTTCACCTAAGCATTCTTCAAGGAAAATCTTTAAACCTGTCTTACCTGGTGAGCGAGTGACTGCAAGTAGCATCAGCACACCAACGAGCGCTAAAATTCATGACTCAAATTACTCTACAGGTTATTTTGAATCGATGCTGGCTGCAAGAAACAGCATTGCAGCAACACAGAACCACGAAAGTTCTGATTCAGACCATCGTCAACCGTTGCTTCATGAAAGTATACAGGAAAGTTCTCAACCTGAAAGTAATTCGTCACGTAAAAACTCCGAGATAGAGAAGGAGGACGAAGACTCCTTGGCAAACGTGTCAGAATTATCGGAGGACGTCCCCAAGACCCCTGGTGGTGAAGATATAAACTTGGAGAGTTTTCAAGAAAACTCACTTCAGAACGGCCAGAACGGCGAAGAAATTAATATGAATTTTGAGATTGAGGAAGAGATAGTAGGGCCCCCGAAAACGCCGACAATCGAGTTACTGAGTAGCAGCATGGATTACGAGGACTCGGGCAACATCGGGAGTAAAGAGGTGAGTACCTTTATATATTGTTAGTGCATGAATTTAGCACCCACCTCCCAAAAGTTCACTAAAAATATAACCAATGACACACCTCGGCATGTAGATGGCAATAATAATTATTTATCCACTGAGAACGTTATATGTATATGTATGTTAGTCATTTTTTATTTCCTCATTTTTCCAGCTCTATATAAGGTCTATAAATTTATTGTAATACGATATTAAAATGACTTACATTTTCAACTTATGGTATGTTGAGATAATGATGTATATTTTCGTCATAATATATTCACTATATAATAAGAGACCAGCGTCAGTATACATAAATATATTTTTAATGATTTTATACAATTATTATTATAAAAAGTGGCAAAAACGTACGTGCCATATCAATCACTTCATTTATTGTTGCTTTTTCCTGCCTGCTATACATCGAATACTAATTAAATTTACGCGTTTTTTTTTTTTTTTTTTTTTTTTTTTTTCTTTTAATGTATTTATTTTATCACTGTATTGACATGGATGAAATAAATAAATTAAACAAATAAATTAATCGATAAGTTATAGTTGTTAGGATATTATATTAATGTTGGGTGTTTTCATCGCAAAAATTAAAATATAATTTACACATTGAGCTCTATACAAGGCTAGAGGGATAATGCCCTATACTTCTCAATGTTAAACTGTGCGCACGGTCCGGCGGGAGGAAGTGGGTGGGAGATTGCGCTTTCGTCACACATTCCAACGTATTCTCCTCAGAATTGCCAACTGCAGTGTAACTTTTAATACTTATTTTATAAGGAAACTTTCTTAGGTTGGTCAACCAGGCATTCGATAGCACCGACCACCACCCACTTTCCTCCCAGACGCCGTGCGCGCCTAAAACAGCTGATTAGCCCTCTAGCCTTGTATAGAGCTCAATGAATTTACATCACTACAATAAGAGAGTAATATTTTTTAGCTTTTCTCATTTATAAAATTAAAGTATTGTATTATTGATAATTTTTTTTTTTTTTCATTTTTCATTATGAGGTGAGATTTTGAAATTTACATAACTTACCCCCCCCCTTCCCTCCGCGCACTTATCTCTCACTGTTCTCCCGCCTTAAAAAGGTGCATTTCCATGGAGCGATGTCTAGCGGTGCTTGGCGGGGCGAGAAAAGCGCACTTGCTTCAATCTCATATGGCAGCCATGTTGACAATTAAATCGCTTCCGGCAAGGCGATGAAATCCCAAGCCTCTGATTGGCTGCGGCACGCGATTTTCTCGCTTTCATCGCTCCATGGAAATGCACCTTCAAGCCTTCAAAGTATCCTATTAACTATCTTAATTTATGAAGTTCATGAAGTGTATTTATACGTTTATACGATTCATTTTCTTCAAATAAAATTTTCAAAAATTCATTCATATTATAAATTAGTAAAGTAATTTTGAAAAAAATGGGAAGTTTTATCGTGTCGATTAATCAAACATAAGATTAAATTACCCAGGTTTCAGTTGTAAATAATGAAATGTGATTATTTCAGTAATTAAACTAACAAAGGAAAATATGTATATATATATATTTTTTTTTACCACCAATGCAATAACTTTATCCCTGAAGGGCCAGTTACACGTCACAATTCATGTGTATCATGTTTTATAATTATATGCATCTGTTTGCAGGCATCCTCCGCTGACGAAACATCCGCTGACAAAGAGGAGTCTGCCGCTAACGAAGAGATGTCAACCCCTGAGGAAGAGATGCCTGCCGCTGACACGACGTCCACCATTGACGTAGTGTCAACCTCTGCTGAGGCGTCCAATGCTGACGTGGTGTCTCGCTGATGAAAAGACCGATGCTGACGTCTTCTCCATCGCTGAAGAGAAAACGTTCTTCAAGTACAGTGAGTCCAGATAATAATCCAGCACCGGATGAAATTAAATTAAAATTTTAAAATTTAAAAAATTTCATTCAAGAGCATGATGCATACAATACAACAGAGTGTCTTATTATTTATTATTTTCGTTTTATCGAACTTTAGGATGAATTGATAATATTCAGCTCTTGAATTTAAAAAAATAAATACATAATACATAACTCATATAAGTGAACTCATGCATTTTGCAAGTTATCCGGCACCTAAAAATAATTTTATTGCTATAATAAACTTTTCCATTTTTTTGTTTGCCTAGGTGTAGCCTAATCGCCAAACTTGTATTATATATTGTACAAAGTCAATTCAATATTAAGGTAATGGAGGAATCGACATCAATTTTTTTATTGCAGAAATGGATAGAGCGTGCAAAGTTATGCACCCTGATTTTTTTTTTCAGATTTTTTAGAGGCCGGGAAGTACTTTTAAAAAATTATTGCAAGTCCTTTTTGTGACGTCACGCGGCGGTAAATCCTATCTTTTTCTTAAGGAGCGGGGTCTCGTGACGTCACAAAAAGGACTTTCAATAATTTTTTATAAATAGTTTCCGGGCTCTAGAAAATCTGAAAAAAATCAGGGTAGCATAACTTTGCACCCTCTATCCATTTCTGCAATAACAAAATTGAGGTCGATACTCCATTGGAGGAGGCCAATATGTTTCCATTGTTTGTAGTTGACATAAAATGTTGAAGCTTCATCTGAGCTAATGAAGTTGTATTTTTTTACAAATTTCGGGGGAAAAAAATCCAAATTTTCTGGATATATATATATATTTATATATAATATCAAATTTTGCTGTAAATAATAAAAAAAAAATGTAAATTAATTTTATTTAAGTTTGTAATAAAATTACTTAACAATTTAGATCCTGCAGAAACAAATTTCAAACTTAGGATAAAAAAATTGAAAATAATAAGTTCCGGAATGATAAAAATTTATAATTTTTAAAAACTAAATTTCACCATAAATCTGAAAATGGTTTTTCATAGAAGAAAGGACGTTCTTCAAAACCCTTAATGTTTTTTTTTTTTCAACTTTTTAATCAATGTCTTTTAGTGAATTTTTATGTGTAGCAGAATTTGAGATGCATTATTTTATTTCCTCTAATATATCTCTAATATATTGCATAAATAAATATGGATTTTGAACTAGTTATGTTGATGCATTTATTATATATCCAAAATTTAATCGATGGTCTGCAAAAAAATATTGTAACAGAATCTTGTATATATATTATATTATAGTCATGAACAGCCTTTGTTAATTATGTGAATTATTATATAGAGTCGTCTTTGCGTCATTTCTTTATTTCTGCTGTTAATACAATAATTTTTATTACAGTCATTTATTGTAAATAAATTTATAATATTAACATATGTATTCATTAATATCAGGTTCTTTAATCTTAAAGTTTTTTTTTAATATTTAAAAAATAGTTTAAGTTTTCAAAATCACGTTCACTCTTTTTAATATAATTGATTTATTATCTCCAAATATGATTTCTTGATTCACTATTAAATAGATCACATAACACTTTGCACTATAGTTCACATAACACTTTGATGGTCAGATATTAAAATATGTTTACTGTCTTTATATATTTCGGCCGAACAGCTGATCGACGTAATGCCCTTTGATTAACATGTAAACCTTAGCAAATTGACAAAAATTCTGAAATTTTTTGTAGATGCAGATATTAGTGCCTAAAAGTCATAGCAAAAGTTTCAAAAACATTTAACGAGCCGATTTTTTTAAATAAATTTTTTAGTTTGCCTCTCCATGGGAAAGCCCTATGCTGAAAATTAAAAAAATTAATTAAAAAAAATCGGCTCGTTAAATCGTTTTGAAATTTTTTTTATGGCTTTTAGGCACTAATATCTGCCTCGCAAAAAAATTTCAGAATTTTTGTCAATTTGCCAAGGTTTACATGTTAATCAAAGGGCATTACGTCGATCAGCTGTTTGGCGTTATCTCTACCTTAAAATAGTTTTTAATTTATTTTTAAATGATACATTATCACTAATTTCATCCCTCAATGACTCGAGTAAAAAATCATAGATTTTATGAGTTTGGTAATATTGATTGTTTTTATAAAAAGGAGATTGATGCTTTTTTATTACAACTTTGGATTTGTTTCTGGTATCATAAGGAGAGATGTCGGAAACTTGAGCGTATGACTCTGGGTGTAATCTTTTATACATTGCACACTTCAAGATGTAAATACTGGGTAGAGTTAACAGGTTAACACTTTCAAATCATAAAAATGTGTTCTACAGGAATCCATCTTTTTAAAACCTTTTATTGTTTTCACATATCTTTTTTGTAGTATAAATAAACGATTTAGAAATGAAGAATATGTATTAATATTGATCTTTGAGTGCAACAAAATGTTCAATAATTTTGTTAATTCATGATGTTAACAAAAAAAAAAGTTGATTATAATAAAGAACATTCTAAAATAAAGTTTCCTCTTTTTAATGACAATTTTATAAAATTACCAATGATATGATATGTAAATTTCTTTAGGATTTTTAACTATTAGATAATGCTGAAAATTAATCTGTTTTTTTTTTTAAATATATTTTTTGTCAATAAATGTATCACACATATAGACAAACAGTTTTAAAAATATCTACGATGGATTTCATTGCAGATACATGTGGTATTTTATAAAATGACCATATCCCGGCCAATGATTTGGTTATTATTTATTAAATTTTGTTCTAAGGGCCATCAAATTGAAATAAGAAAATGATATAAAAAAAGCTCTTATGTTAAGGAATACTACTTCTTTTATAAAAATAAACTAATAGACAAATAAAAACTTGTAATGTAAACCCAATCATGCAGGAGTATAATTGAATATAATGCAGCTTTCTTAATTACTATAACTCTTCTTGACAATATTAAGGTAAAATCAATAAAAAAAAACACTTTATTTAAACTAAAGATATTTAGACAATTTGTTTACAAACAAGAACAACAACAGCAAAAAACAGACAAGAATTTATCGATAAAATACATATATTTATATAACCATATGCAAACACGCGATCATTTGCAAAACATAAATACCACGTCATGTATAAGGTGTCACCATAATATAAACTTTGATCATTATAGAAATGATAGTATGAATTACTCTTCAATTACATAATGCAGTTTTACTCTCTTATAAATGATGTATTATATAGAAAGTAAATGTAACATAAGTTTTAAAGATATTGTTGCTGTTATCGGATGAGATTTGCTGTATAATATAAGAAAATATTTAAGACACGCGCAACAGTGGTTTGTATATAAATATATAAAATCTCTCTCTGCATGGTTTCCTCAGTTCCAAAGAAAAGCATTATAATATACATAGGGGATGTTAGAAAATACCAAAACATCTGGCCCAGTGCCACGGTCACATGCTTGCAGCATTCAAAAGTTCATTTTCTGCACGATCATGGATCGATTTTGTTTGTCCCCTCCATATAATAAAAGGAATCAAGCTAGTCAACTATATATTATTATATAAGTCGCCGCCATAAGACTTATGTTCGCCGTCTTCGCTGCTGCTGCTGCTGCTGCTGTTGAACTGCTGCCGTATCATACTTACTTACATGGTTCTAGAAATATACTGTCATCAGAGTCCAAAATATATTCAGGTGAGTTTCTTACATCAATATATTATATCTGGTATAACAACCTTTAAATACCTGCGAATGTCTCATAATAAAAAATTCAAAGAAGAAAATTGATTAAAATTAAAAAAATATAATATATATTTTAATTTATCTTCAAAAAATATCAACAAAAAAATACATAAAATTTTCATTTCTTGTAATCAGCCAATTTTTATTATACACGTTAATTGCCATGCAGTTTTAGCTTGTTAAAAAAATGTATAATATAACTATTATAACTTATGATCACCTTTTAAAACCTTTGTTTAATCACCAGTTCATCATTTTATATATACTTTATCATGCTAAATTTTTGCGCACTTCATTACTTTGCATTATTATGATGGTCACATTATATATATATATATATATATATATATATATATATATATATATATATATATATATATAATGTTTCTGTATAAACTAATTCTCCTTTAACACGTTTTGATGAATATTAAATTTCACAGAGCTTCAAAAAAGATAGAGCCCCTACAATATTCACAACAAGTATGCCAAAATCAAGTTACTGTAAAATATTACCCTTGTAGTTAAATCCACTTTGATGCATTCATAAAGAAAGTGGTATCAGGTAACTGCTCGAGCTAACGATCCAGAGGATGCTGCATGCTTTTCCCCTGGTCAGACTGACACTTTGTATAGTCAGCTTGCCTATAGTTATTTCACGGATAATTTAAAGGTATAGATTCTTAAAAAAATATAATATATAAAGAAAATTTTGTTTTGAAAGAACATTAAAAAAAAAAAAATGGTGACTGGTCATATTATATGCATGTCTCGTTGGTGTGGGGATGGTGTGTCGATATATTATAGCTGATGGTGTATTGCCATGGCGGTGTATATCTTTTGTGTAATCGTTTGAGCTATTCCCATGCAGAAATAACCTTGACGATATATATTTTTTTTTCTTCTTCATAATATTCAAGCAATTTTTTGGCATAGTTAGAAAGCTTGTTAAGCAAGGTCCGGCTATCTATTACCTTTAACAATAAGTATTATCATAATAGCATTTTCTATCGTTGTCATTTTTTTTTTCCTAAACCTTGAAATTTCATATATAAAACTTAAGTAATTATTATATATAGTGCATACTTTACTATAGTATAATATAGCTATAGACTACAATATACAATAAGATGTCAAAATAAGTTGTTATTTTCTTCATTTTCTCTATAATTTTTTACAGTACATTAAATAACATTTTTCAAAATAAAAATATTTGCAAAGATAAACTAAATTTTCCTATCAAGTATCTTTATTATTATTTATTTTAGAAAGTATAGGACTTTTGACGGTTTCAAATCAATTTATAGGAAAGGTTACCATAAAACTATGCAAGATTTGTGTAAGATAGACCAATAAATGTCACATTCATCTTTCTTGTCGTATAATATATAAGGTTGCTGGTGTATCCCACCTGCACTCTTAAACACCCTTCACCCTTCCGGACACTGAATATAAGAAATTATTGCACCAGCAAACCAGCAAATAGCTGCTGGCAGACCGCGTGTGGCCACTAGAAATAATAATAAAAAAGTTCGGGAAAATAAATGAGCTGCAGCATATCTCTTGAGTATATATATTTATATATTATAATAGTAGGGTAACATAAGGTCAAGTCTTTAGAGACAACAGAAGGCTGTTAATCCTACGTTGTGTTGGGGTGAGTGGGGGGGGGGGTCACGAAACATGCCTTTCGTCTCCATAGCTACCCCACATGCCTGGCAGATACAGCTCGGGGACGGCTAGCAAGAGGTGCTGTTCAAGTATGGCTGGAGCTAAGCTCTCTCTATAGCAACGGTCTTGCTTGCGGCTTGAATTGTGGCCACTTGCTTCTCGCTACACCTTGCAGCTAACAAACCAATAATAATTAGTGTCAGTTTGTTTCTCATGTTGCTACACAATTAGCAATCTATGTACAATTCAAATTCATCAAAACAAAATTTAATAAGGAAAATTTCCAAGGAAAATAGTTTAATTAGGAAATTAATTTGCGATAAATAATTACAATAAATTAATTTTGATTTATTTGTGTATTAGTAATTTTAAATTATTTTAATAATAAATAATTTTTTTTATGCACCTAATTTTTTTCGATCAAACAAAAAGTTTGAAACTATTCCTTTAAAAAATAAAATCTGGCATGAAGAAGAAAACACATACTGCTAAATTATAGAAGACTGCTGAAGGGAGTAAATAGGATTTCGCAGTGCATGACAACCCTGAAAATAAGCCAAGTTTTTTCTCATTCAACTTTTCTAACTATTTAGAGAAGCATACAAATAGGGGAAAATATTTCATACTTGTTACCAGAATGAAAATGTAACTTATAACCCTCTTTTATATTTTACATTATAAAAAAAAACTACCCTCTTTGTTCCAAAAATTTCTTCTGCTTTCTAAGCAATAATTAGCCACTTACTGGTGCAAGGCAAGCAGTTTCCCCACCATAAACTATTCTACTGCCCTCGCTTTGGTGCCTTCTTCTTCGCGCTGCTGTCTCGACCCCCTCCCATCATCCACAAAGCTTCACTTCTTCATGCTTTAACTTTTACTGTCTTGCTACTTCATTCATTAGCCAAAATGACGTGACACTCTTTTCTGTCGGGGAAAAAATACAAGAAAAGAAGTAAAAATAATAATAATAATAATATAGTAATAATAATATAATAATAATAAAAAATAAAAGTGTTACTATGATAAAGGAATAAGAATATGTATATGAAAATAAAAAAGTACCCCCCTCCCCCCCCCCTCTCCCCCGAAATACATAGAAGAAGGGAAAATCCCCAATGGGTACTTAAAAGTTAGAAACATACTATATATTCCATTCTTTCCATATATTTTTTTCTGTCACAAACATTTTCAAAATTTAAGCTTCTTATTGCATGTAATATATATTTTACATTATATATATTTTTTTGTTGCTTTATATTATAATACAAGAAAAAAATACACATAATATTTTATCAGTGCCGCATTTGAGAGCAGATATATAACACGTCAAGTACACTAACTCACGTAATTTTTTCTAGCTAGTGAATCACGTGACACTTATATAGCAGCGATTCTACAAATCTTCAGGACTGCTAAAAAGTATAATTTTTTTCATCAACATGCAGTAATTTAATATATAATTTTCTTCGTGTATTATTTATTTTTTCTCTAACTGGACCCTGTTGTATTATAGGTATAGGACCGTATAGGTCACATGTGACTGAAATTAACATTCCGGCTCTTCATGTGGACCTGTGCGACCTATATATTGTTATTATTATATAATGCAACACTAAAACTATAATTAAATCAATCTTATCAATCCACGATGAATGCAATTAACACATTTAAACTTTTTTTATATATTTTTGTAAATATTGTATTTGCTGTAAAATCCTCAACCTCTTGTGTTGTCATTTAAAAAAATAGAAGATATTATGAATTTATATAAATATTATTATATACTGACTTAACAATATATTTTGTGAAACTCATATTATTATAAATTATGAATTAAACCAAACTCTTTGAGTTATAACTGGTTACAAAGGTACAAAGGTTTATATATAAATATATATATATATACACACACATTCAGTACGCAATGTTCGTACAGCACTATACACACACCATTATATTTGGCAAACTTTTACAGTATGGGGCGCAGTAATGTCACATACTAATAAGATGCATGAATATAAATGAAAATGGAATCTTGCCAACTTTTAATATAACATTCACGTATGTACAAACTTACAAAATTTATAATGTACGTACTGTATATATACACTTATTATTATAATAAATATAGAGAAGATTGGATACGAATTAATTTCATTTGTTAAGCTTAATTCTTATATTAAAAAGTTTGTAAAGGAGTCCATTTTAAAACTTGAATCCTGATTGGCTATGGATGGTAATGATATAGAAAAAAAAAAATGAAAGGAGAATGAGAAGAAGGGGGTAAAATATAGGAAGAGATGAAGGCCTTGGTATTCGATTAAGTCTATAGAATTGATTCATTGAAATACTTTGCTCTGCATGGGTAGAGAGAGAGAGAGAGAGAGAGAGAGAGAGAGAGAGAGAGAGAGAGAGAGAGAGAGAGAGAGAGAGAGAGAGAGAGAGAGAGAGAGAGAGAGAGAGAGAGAGAGAGAGAGACAAGAAGCGTGATCCTGCATTTCTCATACTCGGCTGGTCGGACGGCATCGTGCAACCATCAGCTTGCTTGCCTGCTGGCTGCAGCATGGTCTGAGGCCGGCTGATTCAATGGCTGGCATACCCTCATAGCGAGGATACAATAACACTTAAACCTAATGATGAACGCCCGGAGGATATTATAGCTGCAGGAACTATCCCATAAAATTACAATTTACTAATAGTAAAAGTTACACCTTAATAATGTTTTCTTAAATAATAATTAAATTAGAAAAAATATTATATTTATAAATATATTGTGGTTCTTAAATTATTAGCAAATTTTAATATATAGTGTATTATTATAGGTTTATTAACGTTGAATATTAAATTTATGTCTTTCATAAATGTTGTGAGAGAAAGAAAAAAAGTAAATTTCGGAATAGATTTTGATTGGTGTAAGTATGGATATCATACTAAACACATTCACAGAGGAGATAGTGTTTAAAAGCTATAATTATACTTCACCTTTTTATAATGCTTTAAATGGATACTTCTTTTTTTTCTCTCTCTCTCTGTTCTTTTTTTTCTTTCTTTTCAATAAAAAGGCTCTCAAGATTATACAGTATATATACTATGAGAAAAAAAAGTTGACATATTATTACATAAAGGACAAAAAAATATATAATATATTTTGAAATATTTCAAGATGTTAAAAATGATAGTCACCAAGTTTTGAAATTTCTCATTCTCCAAAAGGGCAATGCTTTATAATATAAAGGCAGCTACTTATTTTGTAGCTACATGATGCAGTAATATATTGAGTAATATCTTGTTATATATTATAAGGTAATGTCATTTAGCAAAATTATATAATTTTAGATTAATGAATACCTCCATGCAGGTGATATACAAAATATAAAATTAAGGAAGGGGTTTCTATTTCAATAAAGTCACAGAAAATTGAATGTTACCAGCATATCAAGGTTTTTAAACACATATTATATTACGGCTTTGTTTTTAAAATACACTTTTTTTTTTCATTATTCATTATTATTTATCTTAAAAGCAATATTATACAGACAAATTAAATTTTAAAAAGTTAGTCATTTCTCTAATAATTTCTCTTGGTACGTTGTGTTATGTGCAATATTAAAATTAATTTTATAATAATAATAATTATATACTGCAGATATCAATGGCAAACATTTAATGCTTTTAGATAAGACATACCGAGATCATGAACCCTATAATATAGAGTACAAAGACTTTTACTATACATGTCACAACACGGTTTTCATCTTGGTTTGACGTTGATTTTCATCAAGCTATTCAAACATCCACAAAAGTTTATTATGATGTTAAAATTGATTTTTATGTGATCTACATATCCGCTGTGTATTAAAATAATACACTCTTCAATTTTTATTATTACCAAAAACCACATTTGATGGTACACAAAGATATTATATTTTTATATGACATAAATTTGAATACTTTTTGAACCCTTAATTTGTATATAATAATATACTGTGTATATTAAGATGAATCAATACTTAATTCTCGCACAAAACTCTTATCTTTTTTTGTTATTCTTATTATTCTGATTTTTATGACAATATTATTTTACATGGTTGTTTTTTATTAAAAATAAATAAATAAAAAAGTATAAATTTAGTAAAATGTTAATATTATCTATTTAATATCTTTACTTGTTCATGTCAATTTTATTTCAAAATATTTTATATAAAAAAATATTGATATAATATTAAATAATATATACTGTCGTGATTGATTATACAACAAACTTCTACGAACTATAAATTTATCAGGCTATATATATATACAAATATTATTATATGAAAGAAAGAAAAACTTGTACCTGCGATGTCCAATTAGTAGTGAGACCTTTGTCAATCGTATATTTATAGTTAGATAACTTCAAGCTCATCAAGTAGACATTCTTCAGACTCAAAATATTTTATCAATCTCAAAAATAAATATCTTGATTCCAAGGTTACTATAGTTCGAGACATCTAAACTTTAAATCAGCGCGGTTCAATGGTTATATGTCAGTTATATAAAATTCTTTTTTTTTTTTTTATTATTTTTGTTAGATATACATCTCGCGACAGTCGGAACCATAGGAACGTTACCGCTAAATGATTTGCAATCTCTGCAGCTGAAATGGAACAAAGTTGCTTTTTTTTTTTTTTTTTACTTTAAGGTAGAGATAACACAGATCAGCTGGTCCAATGCTGGAAAAATCCCATTCATAAAAAAAAATGAAAAAAAATTAAAATGTTCTCCTCTACACCCCCTATCAGTAGGTAAAATATCAGGTATACAAAAACGAGCTAGTTTTCAAGTTATTAATTTTTAAAGTTCTCTACTTTAACATGGAGAAATGGAACTTCCATGTTAAATTGGTCAACTTTAAAAATTAATAACTCGAAAACTAGCTCGTTTTTGTATACCTGATATTTTACCTACTGATAGGGGATGTAGAGGAGAAAATTTTAAATTTTTTTCATAATTTTTATGAATGGGATTTTTTTAGCATTGGGCCAGCTGATCCGTATTATCTTTACTTTAAGTTTTTTAAAAAAAAAGTTCACTATATACCATATACCTTATTATTTTATTCAACAAAGTGATGACGCCCAAAAACAGAGGTTAACTTTCTGTAAGTCCCGAGGTGTAACACCTGATATGAACCCTGGTTAAAAAAAAATAATAATAATGTAATTATGGCAATATTCACAAGAAAGTACAATTTATAATTTAATTTAGCATTAATAATCATTCACAATAGAATTCATTAACCTTGCATCATGATCGTAATGAAAGTCATGCATAACTTTATTCAATATTCTTTGTTATATTATAATATTGCTTATAGTAGTTCAGTATAGAATTATTTATTATTATTTTTTTTAAAAGGGTGTTAAAAATTTATTATAATAAAATAAATAAACATACATTACAAAAGCTATATAATATATATTAGGAATTCCATTTTATATAATAATATATTATATATTATTGAGATATTACACTGAAATGCAGGTAAAAGTTATTATAAAAGTTAACTTTATCTATATAGAATAAATAGCCTTCACTTCCTGCCTTTTTACGATCAATTCTCCTAATGTAAGCAGCATTATATACCAGGTGAAGAATTTTTGAGGAGCTTGCTTGTTGCAACTTGACAACTTGATTCGGGATACTTTGTATATATATTTTTTTATTATTCTGTTACCTTTTTTTTTTTAAACATATCTTAAAGAAAGCTAAACATGCCGCGTTTCAGAGCTACCCAGGAGGGATAGGCCACCCTCTGGCACGGCCTGGTGTACGTTGTCAAGCTTCTTGTGCAGCTAACTCAGTCTACGGACGGTTAATTTATATCTCCAGATTGGAGAAGAAAAGAGAAACATCTCCCCATCATCCCTATACCAGCAGCACCTATACACACCTTTATACTTTGGTGACCTGCATAGCGCATTCTCTTTTTTCTTTTTCTCACCCCTAAAATCTTCTCGCCCGTAAAAAGCTTACTTCAACAAAATAACAACAAAGGTGACGCTACGTTAAAGGGCGACTATTGATATGGAAAGTTGGTATATATATATATATATATATATATATATAGGGCAGCAGGCACGCCGGCACGGGTATATAGCTGACATACAGCCCTTGCTTGCTATGGTGTATATTCTGTTAGCTCAATCTTGGCTTTTATTATATTTATTATATTTATACTTCTATACGCAAGTTAAAGTTACTTTTATATGACGTAAATAAAAAATAATTTTAATTTCATTTAATGAAGAAAAATTTACAAAAACAAAAATGAATTTTGCTTAACTTTATTATTATTATTATCATCATTATTATTATTTTTCATTATTTTAAAATAGAGTACGATCAAAAACTTCTTATATAAAAGATATGCATTTTTTTAATTTTCAAAAATAAGCTTTATATTTTTAATGAATTATATGAGAATTAATTTGATGTAGCATGCTGTCTGCATGCTGAGTTTTGTTTTTATGATGACTGCAAAAGCCATGAGACCACTTTATGGATGCAAATGTTGAGCTTGCAGTCAGAATAACTGCCCATTATAAGTTATTACTCATCCCCGTCTCCCCTTCAATGTTATCTCTTATAATCCATAACTACCTCTTATCCTTCACACTGTATAACATAACAAAAAAATTACGGCTCTACCTTTTGGTCATTGGTCTATGTAATGAAGTATTTTGTCTCCTTCTGTAATAGTACGAACCATGTTTAAGTTTATTAGATATTCAATTCTGGAAAGTAATAACTGATATATCTCTAGAATTAATTTATTTTTTATTTTTTTTTTAAAAAGTACTTTCTGTTTCAACAAACTTGACACATTTTTGTGTAAAAAAGGGGACAATCGAAGTTCTCACCTTTTTTTTTTTTTTTTTGTAAAAAAATATTGTTCCGGTAAATCTGTGAAATTTTCATGCATGTTCGTTCCATTTGCTTCTTGTTATCATAGCATATATTCGTTACGGCAGGCATCACACAACTGAAAACATTTCTAAAGGTATATTATACAATAAATATACTTTCCCTTCCTGCCTACTTCTTTCATATACACAATATATATGACAACCCTCAAAGCTGCGTGCAGGTTTCATTCTTCCTTTCTACGTTTACTTGTCGAAAAAAGTATACGATAGAGAAGATATCTTCTTCTACTTCTTCTCACAATTTTATTACTCTCTACATACACTGGAAAATAATTTCTACCACGTAAGACGCCATTTGAAGTATATATAAGTAAAATTTTATGGAATTTTGCATAAAAAATTGTAGTTACGTGCAATAGGTGCATTGCATTTTGAGGTGACAAATTTAGTTCATAATAAACTATTTGCTATCATACAGAGTAAACCAAAAAAAGTGTGTTGTGTAAATGATATGTAAAGCAGGTAAGGAGAAATGCATCCAATCATGGCAATGGAGTTAAGTGTGGACAGTTCTGATATATTTATATTGTAAGGGTATTCAATTATTATTCACAAAAAAATTAAAGTATAAATTTTAGCTTAAAAATTTAATGCTAGAATTTATTATCAAATTTTATTATTAATAATTTTTTTAGGCTTAACAGTTAAAAAATATGTTAAGTAAGTTATATTGACAAGATCTGTGTTTGTATTGTGATTTACTCACTGTATACTGCCTAACGATCAAATAAATATTTCTAATTTCCAATTTCTTGTTAATGTCTCTTATGTGTTTTCTAAAGCAAATCATAAAATATACAAAAACTTAGAATATACTAGAGTATTTATTTTTTTTCAGTGTATCTTAGCATCAAGCAGGTACTGCTCACAGTGCTCGAATATATACATGTATCTCAGGTAGGTATAATACAATGGATGGATATATTATAGCATGCAGCAGGCGGGCTAGCTTGCAAGAAGCACATGGCTCAATTCTGAGCTAGAGAAGATCAGAGCAAAAGAGCGACTAAAAAAAAAAAAAAAAAAAAAAAAAAAAAAAAAATCAAGTGAGAGAGGTGGAAGGTGCCTGCTCGCGCCGGTTGGACCTACAGAGTCATAAAGACTTACAAGAACGTCGTGGTTGTTGTTGTAACTTTTTATTTATTTTCCTGTAAAATATCTGCTGCCTGCCTCACACCTTATGCAGCCACAGACAAGCGTAGTAAAACTACTGTAGCTGCTGCTGTTCACACAAATAATACAAGGAAGCTGCCTGGGTATATATCTACATCAAAACTTCACACCCCTATTTACTACCACAAATGTTTCAACTATTACTCCAAAAATGTAAGAAAAAACAAAACAAATCTAGTTAATGTTTTATTGTGATAAATCATCAATTTACCTTATATAAATATTTTTATAACGAGAGAAAATGCTGAGAAAAGCTTCGTCTATTAGGACCTCTATTCTGAGAAACTTCAGTCATCATGTTAATATTATATAGAGGGCGACGATGTACTGTACAGCGAATACGAAGTTTAATATGTATGTATATAATGTTTAAATATGTAATGATAATAAAAACAGACTCTGTGAGACAATTGATGCAAAAATGTATTAATCTATATATATTTTTCTCAGTGTTGCTACGAAAGATTGAAAAATATTATTATCTCAAATTATATTCCGTAATACATAGATAGGCAAAAATCCTACAGTAGATATTAAGCATTTTCATCATATATAATATGATACGTTGATATTTTTCCTTAGATTCTATACATATAAAAATATTCAATTTAAAATTATATTATAAATATATTATTTTTCTGTATTATAATCATATTATTATATTTCATTATAAACTGCATGCAGTAGTAAGAAAATAAAATGCTTGCCTGTTCAATGCATAAAAACATGAAATGGAATAAATTTGTGTAGACAAGAAAATATCAAACGAGATCTGTGTGTACATTTAAATTCTTATATTGTCAACAAGATGCGTATTTAAGATAAAGAAATGTCGGAAAGTAGAGCACAATACAGAAACAAGAAAGCGAGCATGCAGTATAGTAGCAGGCACTTTATAGTATTTTTTTTTTCTCGATCCGATACAACAGTTGTGATATTGTGCTTCTTGCTTGCTTGGCGGTATAGTACTATATAGTCCTGACCTGCCTGCCTGCCTGCCTGCCAGCACTGCTCCACAGTATAAATACAGATCAGATTATCTGCCTTGTTTAGCGTACTTTAGCTCCTATTTCAAAGTAATTTAAAATTTGAAATAAAAATAAATTTTAAATAACAATAAAGAGAGTAAAAAAAAAAAAAAAAAAAAATTTGAAGAAAGATAAGAAAAGCTATTTTTATATTCATATAGTATAATACAAGTGATTTTTTTTTATGTTTTAATATTATTATATATATTTGCATATTATTTTTACGTGAAAATACATGCACTATTTATTAAAATGTACTGACTGTAATATATATATATATATATATATATATATATATATATATATATATATATTATAATACACTAACAGTATAATTGAAAAGCGGATGCATTGTGCCATCGTCACTATTGGAGGAATTCATACATAAGAAATAAATTAGTATTTAATATGCAGAAATAAATTTTTTATTTGCATATATTTGTTTATTAAATCCAATACAGTAAGCAGTATCATATTTTAGTATACACTTTCCAGTTTCCGTAAGTTTGGATACTACTGTATACTGTTCATGAAACTATATTATATAATTTATTGTAGACAGTATAAATATTGTATTGTATATTTTTTAAATGGTACACCCCATTTAAACTGTTTCTGTACTTATATTATTTAACTGCTGAGATAATAAAATATTATGCATTAAATTTGAAATAAATGTATACCATATATATTATATATTATGAATTAATTGGTCTTCTATTATGTATAGAAAAGGCAAATTTTACAATGTTGGAAATTGTAAAAACATTGATTTACTTTACTGTATAATTAGGGGTTGTAGAATAATTTATGTACATGGAACACTTGATTTTAATCGTCATGCATACAAAGCTGACATGAAATGGAATAAAATCTGAGTCGGTGTGTTGATTACGATGACGTGACGAATGATGACAAGTGTCAGAAGCTCACTCTGCCCATTTTACTGCAAATCAATCACGTCGTTCAGCTGCCTCATATATAGCATGTTACGCCGACGTTGCCGTATAATAATGACACCTGCTGGTGGCTGGCGAAGTGCATGCACCATACGTGACTGTTGACAGCACCATACACACCAGTGAATCTCAAATTAAGTGTTATTCTGTATATATAAAAACTACTTGAAATGAAGAAAATACATAATATATATTTTTATTATTATTTTTGTCATAGATGCATTTTTTTCTCCCCTTTATTTTATTTCCTTCCTATATATAAAAATAACTTTTTATGACTTATTTTTATATATAGGAATATTTTTACTGTGAATATTTTCACTTCAAGTCGTATAAAAAGTGATATGACATATGATATGACTCATAATCCCGACGTACAAGATATAATATCTCCTCTCTCTCTCTCTCTCTCTCTCGCGGACGGACCATACCGCTGCTATATATTATATATATAATATAATATGGTGCAATTGAAACTTAAAACTTATACGCTCGGTAAGTATAAGCAGCTCGAGTGAGCACGAACGACGTCACTGCCATGTTTGTGACACATCAGGTCACGTGGCTATAATAGCTAGCTCACGTGGAACACAGCGGGTGTATATTTATGTAAGATATCGTTACACAACTCAAACCATATAACATTTTAAAGCGTAACATAACAATGTAATTCTCCTGAAATTTTAGTATTTACGTCCTATAGCAAAAATATATCTTACTTGTTAGTTTGATCGGTTAAGGCAAAGGTCTGATATGAATTAACGTTGTTATAATAGATGAAATAAAATTAATTAATTTCAATGCACAAATTTGTCATCAGAATGTATATGATATTTATATGTGTTTATGCATCATCAATAAATAAGTATTTCTATAATAAAATTATCTAATATAAAATGAAAAAAAGTGTGTGACATTATAACATACTAGTTTTAGCTAAATCCACTCGTCTGGGTTGAGGGGAGGTCACAGGTCACCACAGAATTTTTAAGCGTCGTTATAGGGTTCTCTTTCTGGCAAATCCTGCATTGCATTAGTTGTTGTATTTTTTTTTGTTATATATAATTAATACTTCTTCGCAGGTCGTAGGGAAACTCCAGGTGCTCTTTCTCAACCTGAGTGGATTTTTTCCCATTTTCTGGTCCCCCCGGACTTGGAAGGTGATCACGTCGGTGCTCACTCCTCTCGACCCCCCCCCCCCCCCCATCCCGTTCACTTTCCGCGTATCCCTAATATCTTGTAACCTGTTGTTTTGTGGGGTGGTATTTTGCCTAGTAATATAAGCATTATATACAGTTTATAAATATAATATTATATTGATAATAATGTCAAAAGAATTAAGATTTAATTTTTTCTATTTACAAAAATCTGGTATTCAATAACATATTATACCAACTCGACAGTCACATAGCTCAAGATCAGCTGCAGAACATTTACGAGTTATATATCTTCACTTTTCAGCTCATCTATCATTCCTCCAAGACAAGTCTAATTTAAGGCTTTAGGAATAATTCTCAATACTTTTCACTCACTTTTTTTTTCCAGTCATGTATACTTTAAAACTTATAAAAAGAAAAAAAAAACTTTCTTTTTACATTCATTTTCTTTTCAGTTGATGGTGAATATATAGAAGTGTGAGTGGGCAGGTATAAGTCGTTTGCTTGCTGGCTGCCTGCTGCTGCTGCAAAGAAAATCGGCAGCATACTGAAAGGCTACTTACTCCTGAATGTTTTATTTTTATTTTATTTCATTTTTTTTTTTCTTACATGTGTCACACATGTACTTTACATGCTGAGTACCTTAAGATTACAGACGTTGTATAAGATTCGACAAGTTGTAGTAATGTTTTGTTGAGAAGTGTACATTTTATGCAAGACATTTAATACATAATATATTATCATATTATTAATCATTCCATTAAGAAAATATTGGAAAATAAGCATTTTTAACATTCTGTTTCCTGTTTCAGCTAAGAAAAAATATCATGTTCAATAAATCATGAACAATAAATGAGTAATATATTTTATATTTAAAGTACTAAAATAATTCTAGTAATTTGTAGTAACGCACTCAGCCTACTTTACAGGAGGGTGGGTGCAAACATGTCGGCTGGTGCACAATCCTAGCATGCAGGTAGACGTTAAAAAAAATCACAATTATTTGAAGCACAATAAAAAAAAGCAAAGTGAAAAACAATTTAATTGTTAATTGTTTACCTGAGAATTTTTTATATTTTCCTTCAAATTATATAAAAACACATTTCAATTGTTTGTCCTGTTATATGAAAAACAGTTTGTATGTCTGGGATCACATGGGGGATCTGCATGACAAAATATGAAAGGGTATATAAATATAAAATATATAAAATTAAATATTATTTAATTTTTTCAATGAGAGACAAAATTCAAACGCATAGTAATAAAATGCTCTAAATTAATATAGAAATAAATTAAATTATAAAAACATGCATGCAATAACAAAATCAGTTATGCTACAATTAAAACTGTGCATTTCTCTCATATGATATATTTTATAAAAATAACATTTCTAAACAATAATATTACTACACCATTTTTTTAAATTAATGTTGCTGTAGTATAACCCTCTCAACTACAATAAGCTCAAGTAATGACCACATTTATTTTCAACGTTACAACCCTTTATATTACATAACAAAATATATAATAATATAAACACACTCATATTTCTAAGGCTACACATAGTACATCAATTCATTTGTGACTGTGCCCATCTGTTTGAAAAGACACGAGTAAAAAGAGAAGTTTTTTTTTTTTTTTCGTAATGTTGTTGATGTTAGTAGTTTTGTTTCCGGCGTTGAAAGTGATGACTGAACCATTGAGCGTGAGTTTTGTAAGCTTAATGTGCTCTATTTGGCCAGTACTATATGCCAGTAAAGTACCAACAAAGAGCCACCACTAGAGCTATTATAGGAACCATCAGGCACTTCTTACCAAATGTTCTTCCAATAAAGGTGAGAAAACGGCAACGATTGCCATTAGTTGGTTACCCCATTAAGGTGGATAAAATATCAGTAAGATAGATAGGAATCTTACAATAATAATGAGATCAATGCTCAGCTCTTAGCTCTACATTTCTGATTCCTTTTATTGCTTTTTCTTTTTCTTTTTTTTTTCCTTAAGGTCATCAAGATTAAATAATATGATGTTCTTCATTATTCTATTCTTCCCAAAATGGCGATCAAAACTTTTTTATTATTATTTTTATTCAGTTAAATTATACGTACATGCCAAATGCTGATTTTACATTCAAAATATTATTATATACACGTATTGTTAAAGCTATAATTAATAACTTTAATTATAAGTATTACGATACAATGTATCAATATGTTAATTTATACTGTATGTATATTTGAGTCGAAAACTTATTACATTATAGGTTGAATTCACTTTTCTTTTTATAATTATTTTTTTTCCTTCAATTTTTTTATATATGTTCTGTATTTGAAATGTATATAAATTATATAATAGAGTATAAATTATATATTTATTATATTGAATGAAATTTTGAATTCTTTTTAATCGAGTTAGCGTTAATTAGATTTGTTTTTATATAACAACATATAAACAGATAGAAGATAATATCTATAGTATGGTGACGTCAGTATGCAGTAATTTATAATTTTTCAACACATTTAATAAATTTTGAAAAATCATCTTAAAAAAAAAAGTCCACTCTGTACTCAGTTAATTAAGTTACGTTGCGTCTAGTCAGCAAAGTAGATACGACAACATATTGGAAACATTCTCTCCATTACATACTGTTTCTCAAATTACTTTGAGGAAAATGACATTTACGTTGGAATTAACGCTTGACCCTTCCTCACTTGAGACTAAACGAATTGTGTTACATCGCATAGTTGTTGTGCTTTGCTATATGTTGTTTAGTGGCTATATATTTACTTCAAATTCCTCTCTTTTGTTTTTAGAGTGTATATATATAAAAAAAAAAGGAAACAAAGCAAACTATGTTAGCTCGAGCGGAAGCGTACCCCATGACCCTAAACATGCGATTTTGTTGATGGGAATCAAACCATGAACTACGACCATTTTGGAGAACAACAACTAAAAGATGGCTGTTTATATAGAGGAAAACAAAAATCTTTATAGTATATTAGTCTAACTATATAAATTTTTATGTTCCATAAAAACGATAAACTCAATATATTTTTATATATAAGAAATCTTTTTCATGTTTGGGTGTATGGCAATTTGCCCAATTCTTTATTGTACACCAAATGTGTACAATATTGATATATAATATACCAGATTCTGGCTTTAATCAGATGAAAGTTACAATGAAACTTTAGAAATTCAAAGAAAATAGTAAACGTTTTTGTCTACGTAATATAATTATGACTGCTTTTTTTAAAACTGTAAAAAAAAAAAAAATAAATAAATAAATAAAATTTTTTTAGCAATATTTAATTGCTAAAAACATTTTCGTAGGCATTTGATATGTGCATAGTAAGTTCCATGTTTTTTAAGTAAATAGTCTGTACATTTCATGATATTTTTATTGCAGTAAATTATCCTTAATACGCGGCGTGTACTGTATAATATACATAATCATACAAGTCTCATACATAATAGAAATTTTAGTGCATAGGATATTATATTAATACATATAATTATGTATTAATATAAAAAAAATTATGTTTTTGTCGTTCTATAAAAATAATTGTAAAAATTAACTTTAATTTAATGCATAGTATATATTTACTACAATTTATTATTTATATCTTTATAAATAATATATAATATATATATATATATATATATATATATATATATATATATATATATATATATATATATATATATATATATATATATATATATATATATATATTTATATATGCAGTTGACAATTCTCTTCGCTGGTCTCATACTGCATGTGAATTGTGAATGCACTGGGACTGTCTGAAGACTTGCCCTTGCATGCAGTGTGTTAATATAATGCACTTATATAAGTATAAATGCACACGCATGATGTGCAGCGACGTGAATTAAAGACTGTAAATGTTGCACTGCTTCATAGCATTTATAAATTAAAGTACATTATATAAATATATATTAGATTATTTTGTGAGTTGGCGGTGTATAAGTAGACAGTTAAATAATTTAATATTCCCACTGGAAGAAACCGGAAATACATGTTTTTAAACGTTTTTATCATGTTTGAATATTGTAAATTTTATATGCAATATCTGTACTAATAATTAAGTAAAATATGAATTAAAATATGTTTAGACAGCTTATACTTCCTGTAGGAATGTAAAATTAATTTAAATGTAGTCAATAGCAAACTGGTCCGTTCGTCACTGTTGAGGTACGGTCACATTACATGATAGAGTGGCAATAAAAAATAACACAATGGTAACATCATGACACAAACGCCATACAAAAGTGCATGCATGCATACCTGTTTGTTTTAAACTTGTATATATATTATAAACATGCATTTTATTTATTTTCATCATCATTTTATTTTTATTTTTGCATTGGAAGCAAACAAATTATTGCATAGCTAGATTTATGTTCAAGATAAGGTATTATAGAGTTGAATGTTTTTTAGTTTTTTTTTTTCCCAAGACAGAACAATAATACAAGATACTATATAATATAATGCAATTCATGCGTATTGTATCATTATAATATATATTGTATTATAATACTCTATTCAAGATACAATATAATAATAATGAATAACATTGCAATTAATCCAGTTACAGATATATACAGTAATTTCATTTGTCAAACAATATAAAATATTAAATGTTTATAGATTAAAATCAATTTTGAAATTTGTGATGAACGCTACTTTATCATTGTATCAAATAATTAATAAATCAAATAGATATAAATATACATAAATAGTTTTATTATTATTATTATTATTATAAATAAACAGTAATATCAGGATATCTATAATAATATAATACTTTTTCTATAATATACTCGTAATATTATATGAAAGGAAAAATATTGATTTTAATCAAAACTTAAAAAATATTATATTTAATCAGATCAGACATTTTATCTTATATCTTATACACAACGGTGATTTTTGTATTAGATTTAAAATATATTAAAAAAAAACAAAGACTGTTTAAAAAGTTTTGAGAGAGGACCAAAAAAACACAAGATGTTACTTTCATTATTATTCTGTATATTATTATATAATATATATAAATCAGATGACAAAACCTTCTCCAATAATATTTGATTGTCTAGAAAGATAAAATAAAAAATAACTTAGAGAAATTTGAAGGAGCTGAGTGGTGCCATAGGACAGAACGACCCATGACATTTTGTGCATGTCACTTCTTGTGCTGCCCGGCCGTGCAATCATTACCGAGAGAGAGAGAGAGAGAGAGAGACTCATTAACGAGTTGACGCTGTCGTAAGTGATGAGTGGAGTAGGCAGCCGTAGCACACAGAGACTTGAGATATAATATATAGTCTATAACTAGTACGTTGTGTGTTGCATGTTTACGTATCAGAAAACACAAATCGAAACCAACGAAAAGATGAACTCAGGGAGGAGATCCCCTAGCCGTGGAGTCACGCGGCACAAGGTCACCCCGTGTCCACGATGTCCACATTTGTGATTCAAAGTGCATGATAGAGGGCCATACACATCAAAGTGACACGTAATACGTCACAATAGCATGACGTCCTCACTACACGGCCACGACAACACACCACGCACCAACACTCGAACACACGGTGATTCGAAACACAGACCACACGACACCGAAGAGCCGAAATTTCCAAACGTAACCTCACGGGCGGCGTGCGCTGCCGAAAGGGTGTCCGGTGTCCGGAACCGAACACGACTCGGCAGCAACAAAAGTTCACCGGGCAAAGACCTCCACCGGCCACGGCCAGCGCAGGGCACCGGAAGAGCTCGGAGGCCGAAAAACCCCAAAAATCTATATAAAAAAATTCACCCCCAGTCCCCCCCCCCCCTCGGACGTGGATTTTTTATTATTTTCCTGGTTACGGCGGCCACCCCCGGGAACCCCCAGGAAAAGTTTCGTCGGGTTCCGACGAACCCAGACGCTCGCCCAAAGGAAGTGCGTGCCAGCATAGGAAAACGCTGGTTAATTTTGGGGTCCCGAAAGTGATGTTTAATAATAAGGATAATAGAGAATCATGCAGGCAGATACAGGAAGAGTATAGGATGTTTTCAAGTACGGAAGTAATTTACTTCGTACTGAATCATTGTGATTATTATATAGACTGGACCAATATCTCTTTTCTTTTTTTTTCTTGATATGGATATTATGGATTATTCCCTGCCACATCACAATTTTCTACTAATAATCTCGTTAAAAATTTAACATACTAGAATGACGATTAATATAAACTCGGCTTACTATTAACTTAGCGAAATTCAGATTTACGTATTTCTAAAATTTCTTATTACACTAATATTACATTTTTTTCAAACTGTAAAATTGTCGATATATTAAGAACTTTAAGATGTTGTACGTGTGTATTATTGATTGCACTTAATATAGTCCTGAATTTTTAAGAATTGTCATTAGCAAAGTAAAAAAAAAAAAGTGGAAATATTTTTCTTCTTTGTTATATTATATTGTCAGATAACTTGGATTAATTTTTATTTATTATGCAATTGAGTTCAGTTAAAAGTTATTATTTTTTTTTTTAAATTAAAGGTGAAAAGCGAAATTTTGCTAACGATATAAGACTTTCAAGTTTTGTCTTAAAAATATAAGGTTGTAAACAGCAATAATAATTCAAATGAAGCAAACCTTTGTCCTTTAAGTGACTTTTTTATTATTACAGAGAGAGAGAAAGAGAGAGAGAGAGAGAGAGAGAGAGAGAGAGAGAGAGAGAGAGAGAGAGAGAGAGAGAGAGAGAGAGAGAGAGAGAGAGAGAGACCTTTTGTTATGCTGTCACAAATGTTAAAAGATTTTTTTCTTTGCAAAGTAAAACAAAGCGACGTAGACGAGTTTAAGGTCGACAGTTTACCTGCAACTAACTCACAGTAAATGGACCTTTAAGCTGTAGAGTTTGTTGTTTTTGGACATCAGAATTCTGAGCCTTGCAATGTACGCCTGCTCTCTAAAAGATGGTACATAAGAACGACTATAAAGGTAAAAAGCAAAACTAAACGCACGTTGAGTGGTTTGATATAGGCATATACCTTTAATACACTGCAAAGTATATATATATAAAAATATATACCAATACAAGAAAAAACTACGTATATAAGGGCACATCTGGCAATGTTTGCGAGAGCAAAGATCTCTCTCTCTCTCTCTCTCTCTCTCTCTCTCTCTCTCTCTCTCTCTCTCTCTCTCTCTCTCTCTGATATTGCAGCAGTAGAAATCGGAAAATCGCGTTAAAACCTTTACTTTGGTAGTCTTTGCTTTTACTCTTAAGGTTTTATATTGATCTTATTCTGACAAAAGAAAAGATAAATAATAAAATACACCATGCATGTAGTGTAGCAACATTCTAAAAAAGATTATTTGTAACTATATATATACTGTATATATATACAACATTTATACATATAATATATAAATAATATACATATAGGCCTATATATATAGATATATATTTATATACATATAACATTGCGTGCAAGACGTTGAAATCTTACAGGTGATAAAAGCCTAAAAATGTTACAAAATAATTTATTGCTGTCATTTCCTTTGTTTCTTTCAATGATTTATTTTAAAATCAAATATGTCTTTTATATACAGGCTGAGATGCCATTATTGTTTATAACATACTTATAAATATAAGAAATTAATATATTAATAAAAATTAAGAATTCCGTTATATTTGAAGTTTGTTACTGTAAAATGTAATAATAATAATAATAATAATTGTACGTTGTAAGGCCAAGCAGTAGCACATTATTATTATTATTATTATATGTTGTTGTCTGTGACCAAGTTGGCTCACTTGCTGTGGGTCACGCACTCTCTCATGCAGTCATAAAAACAAAGTATGTTCTCTAATTGGAATCAGTCACACAGTGGTTAACTTCTAAATTACGTCAACATTATAACCTTTCAAGGTATATATACTTAAAATATATATAACTAAAATATCTTTAATATTACTTACAAAATGAAAGTATGTAAAAATGATTTTTTTAACAATCTTATATACTGTAAATCTAATAATAAAAATGTGCTTAAATATATAAACGTTAATATTTGATGAAATTTCAATTTACAGAAATTATTATATATATATAGCTTTGTAATTTTGTTCAATTAATTCAGCATTTTTTTTATTGTTCTTTAATATATAGATTAATTTATATTTTTATTATAATGATACAGTAAAATTATTACTAAAATGAAAGTATAGCTGGAATTCATGCTTGTAAGGTTTCATATTATATAATTTACAAAATATTATAAATATGTATGCATGGGTTTACTGATCTTAAGTGTAGCCTATATAGCTGATACTTTGCATATAGTTGAATACATTAGGTTATTTAGGTACATGAATGGGCTCGCCTGTATAAACCTCGCTGCAATAAATAATTAAATATATTTTATTATTTTCTATAATTATCGACTTCTTTTGGTAAATTATTAATGAATTAATTTTAAATTATATCGCAGTAGATAATGAATTGTCCATTGCATGAATTCAGCATTCAAAATTATTGTCAACTGATAGTTTTCATTTTTTTCTGCGTTTGGAAACTGATATGGAAAACATTTTAACCTTCTTTTTTACAGAGATGTCACCAGGCATTACTTCTTAATAAAAATAACAGAAATGTGACGTCAAAAGCTGTACTTTCAACAAATTTTTTCACGTATACACAGTTCAGGACACCATAAACGTTATATACCCTAGCTTTTGATTTGCTGCTGGACCGTCAAAAGACCCCAAGCGCATCCAAGAAATGCAGAATTGAGTGAAGTAAAAGGTACATCTTTAAAGTTGAAACTCACAATAACTGCTGGAAATAGACTGATTGCAATAACGGTCGTGCTACTCCGAAATGTTCTGTACATAAAAATGTCACACTTTTCACCTCAGGCTTTTAATTTTTAGTCCTTCGAATCTGTTCAGTGACAAAACTCCCGCAAGCGTCCTCACTTATTTATCAAATGTTCCATTAATATACTTCACTGTATTACATGCTTCGTATTAAATCAGTTTAAAGTTAACTTAGGGTTGTATTATAAATAAATATAATTATTTGTCTCACAAATTATGATGTAATAATTTATTATAATATATAATTGTAATAAAATTATTAAAAAATTAACAATCCCCTAAGTAAAGAAATAAATTTAATTTTTAGTATACCATGATGTTCGTTTTTTTAATACATCATATATACGAGTATATAATGTTATATAATAAACAAATGACCAATAATGTAAAGTGATGATGTAAAATTTGTGTATATAATATTATTACAAACTCCCAATGGGATGAAAAACGATTAAGGATACACACTCACTCACAAAAAAAAAAAAAGTTACCCTACCCTCCCTTGCTCACATCACTTGCCAAATGTCACATCTTGATGCAAGTCAAAAGTTTTAAGGGTGCCCCATCTGCTTTAGAGCTGTTATTATAATTAAAGCTATATACAGTTACATAATACACGATGCATAATTGTTTGTCATACTATCACAAATTATTATGATATATACATTATAATTATAAAACCATACAATTTAATGTATGTACATTTTGTATATATTTAAAATAATTTTTATGGGTACCATTCTCGTAAAAAAATATATTGTTATGATAACTTTATAAAAAATATAAATATAGGTTGTATAATCATTACAAAAAAAGGAAATTTAGTATTATATCATAATAAAATATAAAAAAAAACATGTTAAAAAAATTAGAATGATGAATCACAAAGTAAATTCATGGAAAGTATAAAGTTTTAGTTGTGTTAAGTTTTCTTGTTTGCATTTCCGCCACTCCTTCCCTTTCTCTTCGTAATTTACACTAATAGGATCGTTAGGGCTGCGAACTTTAGGTGCATGCTTGCTTGCCTGCTGCCTGCTTACTTGCTTGATGAGAAGAGAGACGATGCTGCTTTAACTTAAGCTCATTTTACATGGTCCAATTTTTTTTAGAACGACCTGGTGCAAACATATTATATGTTAATATGCATATACTGCAAAAGCCTATTGTAATCATATTGGTATATAATACCGTGATTTCAAAGTTATACAATGTACACAATTACTAGTGACTCTGTTTGTTAAGTAAGACATATGTTAAATACATAAATTATTTAAATCCAAAATTACCAGAAATTTTCATAAAATGTAATGCAAGTTACATTTAAAAATTAAAAAAATAAGGGACAAAATTTACATTTGTTACACTCTCAGAATCTCGTTATTAATCTTGAAGTTCACGATTTTGAATATATATATACTAAATATATAACTAAACAATGAAAAATTGACGACGGATTCTTACTTATATTCCCAACCAAGAGTTGAGATCACGTCGCGACACCTCATGTAAATTCATCTTAACTTTTGCTTTCCTTTTAATTCTTAGTGGATGGCTTGAATTTGCGAGTTACGAACGTTGTATATACACGGTAAAAAATTTCGTCCATAAAATTAAAGAAATCCCTCGCAATGTAATGCAAGAGGGTACTTTAATTCTTCACTGTATCTTCAAGTCATTTCCAAGAGGCGACTTTAAAACTGAGGGGGCCGGACAGCAGGTATAAAGGAGGACTGTATTATATTTTAGGGTCGCCTCTTTATTGTCGGTGTATTTCTTTTTGAAACCAAAGAAGTAACTTTACTTTCATTTAGAGTTATGCCTTTAATTTCTGGCATTGTTATATTTTTCTTCTAGTACTTTCTTTTTTCTTCTATATTATAAAACTTAACTATATTTGTATAAAAGTGTGTTTTTATGCATTATTATTTTATGATATAAAAAAACTTAATCGTTATCAAACTTACACTTTACTCATCAAATGACAAGACAAAATTAAATATAATTTTAAAAAGCAATAATAATGCAAGTAGTAGATGAACGTGTAGTGTGGGCTTGGGGTAGGTTTGGGGCATCCATCTTATTTTATATAAAAACATTTTCATTCGTATTTTTTCACAATTTTTAGTACGTCACACACGCATATGTGGTGGCTATTTACTATTTGATATGGTGTTAAAAAAAAGAGTGATGAAAAACGAGAACGACACCTCAATAATTTTTATTTACATTTTATATAAATTAGTGTTATTCGGTAGCTTTATTTCATTGAAGCATTTTGGAGCAATTGACACATTATCGGTCTGTGTGACCAAATTGCTATTAAAATTCAAGTTCAATATAACACCTTAATCAACAAAATGTATGATTTAAGTTAAAAAGATAACGAAAATTTATAGAAAAAATACGAATTAAAAAATATTTTATCACTGCAGCACATCACAGTAACTAGTAGACACCTTACAGCAAACACTTCTCAATCTCTACTGCCAAGCAACAAGCCAAAAGCCAAGCCGACTTCCTCTGCTACGTCACTAACCGTCGTTTTTCTAAAGAAATCCCTATGGTGGGGGTGGGTATCGTAAGGGCGTCTGTACCGTCGCTACAAAAAAAACAACCCTCCCATTGTCGGGAGGCAAGAACACGGGGGAGGGGATGGTCCGAGGCCACCGTATCTCTTTCTTGTTTTAAAGTTCACCTCTTGGATTTAAAATAAAGAATATTGCTTTAAAAATAAGGCTAAAGAGGCCCACTATTATATCATTTCTAATATTTACTTTAAAAATAAACAAAAATGACTAGTTTTTGTTACCGTGTAGACGACTTTTTTTCTCAAATAATTTATATATCAACACAAGTTTAAACTTGTAGTGACGTAATAATATAATTATTCGGACATCCCCATCAGTGTGGAATAGCAGCAGTTCATCACACTCACTCAAATTAAAACTCAAGACTAATTAAGTAAGTTTTCGTTACATTTTATGCTTAGATTTGATTAAATTAAAGTGTTAAAATGTAATAAAATATAAATGATTATAATTTGTATAAATTCTTTTATACGAATAAAATCTCTAAAAGCTGTTTGCTTTTGATCATTAAGTTTAGTTAATGTTTTAAAAAAATACATTATAATTACATAGTTCTAAATTAGGACACTTGCAGTCTTGCAGTTATAGTGTGAGCAATGCACTCAGTTTTATAGTTTTTGCAGACACAATAAACTCCTCCATATTGCAAAGTTAAAAAAATAATGTGAACTCATTATTTTTTAATACATATAGCATATAGCACATGAACAGAGAATTCTTTATTATTTTTTTTTTAATATTTTCAAGATAAACAAATGATTCCCCTGCATTATCTAAGTATAAGTGTTTTTTTATATAATATAAAGAGACGTGGGGAGCTATTTTTTTTCTTTTTTGTTTTTTGTGGGGTTGCGGTAAAACTTCCAGGCTGTAACGACGTATATTATATTTATATTAAATTAACTACAAACAATTAAACCAAATAAACCATTTACATGCAGTTTTAGAGAGTTTTAATTTAATATATTATGATTCCTTTATGGTATTTTGAATATATAATTTATAAAACACACACAAAAGTTATATTTTTATATTAAATAGGAGGAGCAGATTTAATAATAAAAAGCGAATAAAAAAACAACAAGAAAATAATTAATTCCTAAACCTATATAATAATCGATTGATGAGGTTTTACAAAATTTTAAGCTTGAATAAATATTTTTTATATGAACCGTGAAGCACCTGTATGATAAATTATATACGAGAATCCATTTAATTAATGATTGATTGCTGTCTTCATTATTATTACCACGGGATGGAAATTTTATTTATATGTTTAAGTAAGGCATATAGCATATATAATCATTACTGGTATTCCTTATTTAAAAAACAATCACATGCATTAGTGATAAAATCCTGGTTGAATCATGCATATATGTAGTATAAATACCGAGGTGTCCGTGCATGCACTTTCTATAACCTCTATAACCCTTGCTAAAATTGCTTGCTTGATTTAACACTTTTAATACCTGGCGCTCCATAAGTATATGTATGTACTGTGCATATAACAGCAGCACATCACGGTATGTATTTTATACATCCAGGCATGCAGACATATCGTTACCGCAAGTGAACAAGCAAGGCAGCAGCGCGAGGTATAGGCGACACCATTAGCGAGCAACGTAACTAAGCCAGACTTAATTTAAGTATGACGTCATATAGTTTAATTAACGCCATCATGCTCCTTTTGACTCTTCCATTATATATATAATATAATTAAACCGGTAAATCAGGTTTTCATTATATTTTAAAACGACGAAGACAAGGATCAATAATAAAAAAATAATAAAAAAAATTGATAACAACTAATTTTTTTGATACACATAATATATTATTTAAATCTAAATTACTTATGTTTATTGAATAATATTGAATGTGTGTGGGATTTTATATACATGATCACAAAATACACATAGCTATAATATATATAAATATTTGAAATATTTTTTTGTGTATTTGCTAATGTTTTTTCCAATGAAAAGAATTCGATGAACTTTTTTTTTTATAAATTTCTTCCGATGTCTAATTTTTTGTTTATTTATTACAATAGAGGCTTCAAGTGTTCCCCGGCGGGAAAATTTTCTCCATAAGTCACCATGTTACAAAATTTGAATTTTTCTCAGTAACTATTAAAGCTATTAATTTGAAACCATCTACTATCCCACCCCCATTTAGAGGTCTTCTGATAATGAACCAAGAACTTATTTTCCTCTAAAAAATTTCTTTAATGCCAAAAAAGCGATTTCGATTTTTTTTTTTGCATAGGCTTGGATGGGACGGTGGGAACACCGCAAAATCAGCTGACTTGAAGCCTCTATTGTGTTTAAAAATCACTTTATATTAAATAAAATTAGTAATTTATAAACATTAATCTCAGCTATAATATAGTATATTTCATATATCTTCAATGCATTATTGTATAAGATATTATATTATATGCTATATATAAAGTCTTTTGTGTGATGAGTTTTATAGCCCTATACATATACAATCGGATTGAGATATCACTGACTTAATGGTGACTACGATCCCTTTGCATTGCAGCTACGTATTATATAATATATATAACAGAATGCACATGTATGTACTACAGTACCACTTGGGTCAGCTGCTGTCGTTAAATGTATAATATGTAAGGTTACTGATGCCCTCAGTCAATATAATATGCAACTATAGCAAGCCTCCCTAACTCCCCTTATATGCACCCTTATTTCTACACTTTCTTTCTATTCATCTGATGCAAGTAGCCACATAAAAATGTACATACTCGTATATAATATATATATATATATATATATATATATTTCTTTTCTTTTCTCCCTTGATTATTTCTCTCTCCTATGCTAACTCCCTTTTTCCCATCAATCCAATACTACTCCAAAGCTTAATGGCTCGTAGATTTGGTGACGCAAAACTGACCTTTCTTTGTGTTCTATATATAAATATATATACGAGTAATATAACACACATTGGACATTACGATAGAAAGTAACCCCATTGTATATATAGTTAGAACTTTAAGAGTTAGTTTTGGTCAGCTACAAATGTATCTTCATAATCAAACTATAAGACATTAATCACGTTCAATTAAACTTAGAGTGTTTTTGTTCATTCTGTGATTTGTGCTGGTAAACTACACAATTTTCCGTTAGTAAAAACCCAATATATTAATTATATACTGACATCTATTATATAAAAAATGTAACACTCTCTTTATAATACTTTTGTTTATAAGTATAAAATAATATAAATTTATAACTGTTTTTACTGTCATTACATTCTATCCAAAGCTGTTCTCTCTCTCTCTCTCTCTCTCTCTCTCTCTCTCTCTCTCTCTCTCTCTCTCTCTCTCTCTCTCTCTCTCTCTCTCTCTCTCTCTCTCTCTCTAGAGAAGGAGCATGCTTTTGTTCCCCAATGGTTTGCACTTTAATGGTGTCTTACACTGAAAAAATAATACTGTAATTTTTATTTATAAATACAATTTTTGTCACTAGCTTGTTTTATATAGATAACACGAAACATCATATTTTATTTATATATATAGGAATATATCATCCCTCGTCTAGAATAATGAGCTATATTTGCCTACCACGACACGTGTACTGAGCTATCTGCTATTCCAGGTGATCGCAATATTGAGCTTTCTGTTACACCTATTTACATATTCCTTAATTGCACCAATTGCACTCACCTGATAAAGCAGATAGTTCATTATTCCAGACGATATGTTAATAAAACAATTTTGTGGGTTGTGTTGGCTTATATTTTAAAGCTTGCCTCAATAAAAAAATGTAAAACTATATATATATGATGAATACAATTATATTATGCAAACACTTATTTGCTTATTTTTTTCAGTGTATTATGCAGTGACCATTTTCACATGAGCCTCTACTACACAGATATCTCCTTGCCAACATATAGAACACGTCACATGGTGAAACTACACAGTAAAATAATTTCATACTCCTTTTGTAAATACTTGAAATTCTAAGCTTTCAGAAGTCTTTTAAATACGCGTATATCCTTATGTTATCATTATTATCCACATTGCAAATTTATATTAAAAGTGAGAAATTATATATGATCTCTGCAAAACTTGAAATTATAAATGTTATAATTTTGATGCCTAGTACATTAAATAAGATTATTGTCGTGTAACTATTTCTATTATAAATATTTTGTTCCACATGGTCGAGGTGAAACCACAAGTAGTTTATAAATAAAAGTATCAACTAATATCTAGACGTTTGATATCAAAAGTACTGACAAGTTAATATGAAACCTTTATAGAAAACAGTAACATAAGCTATAATGTTATATGATACTCCATCAGTGATGGCGAAACTATGGAGATAATCTATCCTTTCTCTTTCCATCATCACAGACTGTTCTTTAGTAATCAACTCAGCTGACAAATTCAGAAAAAAAAATGACAATTGGGGTGAGTATTTTTCTATAAAAGATTGAATTCAAAATTTTGGGAAACGGGCCTCCTTCTGGACCTGAGTCCCCAGAAACCAACCTGTCAATCAAACAAGAGATGTTTTCCTCCAATCACCTTTCCTCCTTCTTGCATCCATTCTGCTGCCTATATAAGCTGCCATGCTCGTTGCGATCTCCTATAACCTGATGGCCCTAACCAGTCAATCAGTCAGATACGGACCATTAATAATCAAAGAATCTCCTAACATCAAGTAAAATTCTACCTCTTGTCTGTCTCTTCTTTCCCCCTTTTTTGCCTTACATATTATATACATACCTATATCTCTCTTTTCGAACCCATGCCGGATGTTATAATAATTATATCTAAGCAGTTGTAGTCTTCTCGCTGTATAACACTCCACGCCACATTATATAACATACAATAATACATATATGCGTGATCTAACTTGTACGTGCGTTACCTCATATATTATTGATTGTAATAGTTTTATTATTTTATTGACGGTGGGTAGGTTTACAACAATAGAATTATATTAATATAACAATGGTCTATTTATGATATAAAAAAATTTGTAATTATTAATAGAGCTAAAAATAATGATATCATTAAAAAAAAGAAGCTATATACTATACTGCTATTACACCTTATAATATATAGGCAGTATTTTTTTTTTTTTTAAGTTGTAGTTTCCGCTTGAAGATGATTGAATTCATCGCACCCTTCTATTATATACGTAACTTTTTTCTATGCTAAATAAAGTTTATGTATGTATATATATACGTCATGTATTACATTATAATATAATTATACTCTCTCATGATAGTGCTCTTTTGATGTATTAGTGTACGCCGCGCCGTTGGGGTAAATTTTGTATATTGATCATATTATGATATATAAAAAAGTGGTGCAGCAATTGCATTAAAATTATAATATGGAATCTGGTCTCAACATCCTTTATTTTGTGATACTTTTTTTTCATTTTTTTTTTTTTTTTTTTTTTTAATATGGTTATTTCAAAATAAGAGGCAATATTTTCAAAAAATGCTATACGGTTTCACGCACCATGATCATCCGTAATAAAGTTTCCAATATTTTTTTGGTTTGTATGTCGCAAATAGAATATTTATAATATACAGTATGCATATTATATAATATGGAGAAGTAGACCTTTCAAAATCCGAAACCATCATGGCACACATATTAATAATTTACAGTCCAATCCGGACATATATATAATAATGTTTATACTTTTTGTAAGGAACTATTATATTTTGTTATTGCTACACCTGATGAAAAATACCTTTTATCAAATATGTTGTTCATCCGGTTTTGAAATTGACTCTCTTAATTGTTTCACTTGCTGATGATGGAAAATTTATTTGAGGAGATGAAAAGAATAATTGAGAAGCTTATTGTTAGTATATCAATTGGGGTCCATAATAATATACTTGATATATTGTACACTTTAACATAAATGTTAACATTACAGGTATAGCACAGGACCATTGAAATTAGCATTTATTTTATGGAAAGGGATGATGGATAAGACACAAGACACAGATATTCATGTGATCATAACAGATTATGAAATATGTTTAGCTTATATATATTCTTATGTTATTATATACATAAACTGTAAACATTGTCTTTTTTTTTTTATTAAAATATCTTTAACTCATTTATAATTGGTATACAAAATCACGTACGAATTTCAATTAAATAATATATAAAATAAATATAAGTGACATTTTTAAAGAAGCCAGTTAGATTTCTTAAATTTAAATTTTTCTTTTCTCAGAATACAAAATGATGTGGGGGAAAAAAAAGTATATTAATCTTATTAAATAATATATTATACACCATTATATTTTTAAATAACGTTGCTGTGACAAGAATGACCATATTTAGATTACATATATTTATTTGTACTATACAAAATAAACGTAAGAATTATTTTAGTAAATAGGTTGATTTCTCCAAACTTATGGAGAAGATTTAACAGGCAAAGATGAACGCCATGCCATCATTGATGGGAGGCAATCCAAGAACAAAGCCTTCTAACAATGGAGCAAGTCTAGAGGGAAGTTTGGCACAACAGTGGAGAGAGAGAGAGAGAGAGAGAGAGAGAGAGAGAGAGAGAGAGAGAGAGAGAGAGAGAGAGAGAGAGAGAGAGAGAGAGAGAGAGAGAGAGAGAGACCAGTCACCAAAAACACACAAGAGTAATAAATAAAATCCACCTCAAGTTTAAGCAATGGGACTCTTTTGAATCGTCAACGCTTTACGTCGCAATCCAAACTTGCTATAGCTGTTCTGTAGCTCACTCAGAGTCAATTTGATAAAAGAATATACGCAGCAGTCCTCTCATATAAAATACCACAGTCTCAGAGACACTTTTAGCCACATGAACAAAGAACTTATTCAAAACAAAAATCTTCTACTTTGCCTGTAATACGAATAAAAATAAATATAAATCACTCTATTATATTATACTAATCATATGATTATATTATATATAAAAAAATAAAATATATATATTATTATTGGAATACATTTAAATTTATAATAAAAGTAATAAGTAAAATGCTATGTATTAAGATGTCACATTTAATCCAATTTAATGTTCAATTACTCAACAATATATTTAAATATTATTCATTTAATCCTTTGTATATATATAGATCAATTTTAAAATGTTACACTTTATATTATTATATAATATAAATGTAAATAAACTATTTCAATAAATTGTAATGGTACACTATAAATATATTTTCTCATTCGATTGAATGCTTTCAATTGCAAATAATAGTCATGATAATAACGTATACTGTTTAATAATAAATATATAAAATGCATATTATATATAAAAAGAGAATATAAACGTTTAATCGTTTGGAAATTGTTGCGGTAACATTGCAGGAGTTTCATCATGCATGCACTAATCCTAAAGTATACTCAATCTATATATATATTATCAGTTGGAAATATTGATACATGGAAACGAGTGAAAATCTGGGTTATATATACATAGTTGTTCAGCTGCATTTTATATCGAGAAAGAAATAAAAGAGAGAGAGAGAGAGAGAGAGAGAGAGAGAGTCAGATATGCAGATTACATATTATGCAGAAAGAGCAGAAAAGGAGAGACTAGAAAGGTAGACAGAGAGAGGAAGAACAGTAAGAGAAGGACAGTGACAGAGTGATGCGGACAGGGTGGCGGTGTCTCCTAGTGATCACCAGAGGGCGGGGCGGCTCCTCGTGAGTGTCAGTAGCTGTGGTACGTCCACATTGGCAGCAGCAGCGACGGCGGTGGTGGTACACAGCCATCAGCAGTGGCGGAGATCATGTGGCTGCTAATTATCGTGAACTAACTCCACCGAGATACTATCAACCGGTGGCCGTAACTTCTTGCCTGCCGCTACTGCCGACTATATAATACGATGGCAGCCGCATTCATCGCTCGCAAAAATCAACTTTTTTTTTTTGTGTGTGTTCTTTTTCTTATATATAATATACATTTTATTTTTATTTCAAGATGGTGACTATATGTGAACATTCTTTATAAAAGGTAAAGCTATGAAATAGTTAGTAACTGAAGGTCCTTAGTTTAAGTCTGAGTAGAAGCCAAGTAGTCATGGTATATACAGTGGCAGGTATGCATGCAGTCATGTGCTCTCGACGGCAATATATTGCATAGTCCCGTAAGACGCATGACAAGAAAAAAAAAAAAAAAAAAAGCAAAGTATAGCAAAGCAGGCACACACGAAGATGAGATAAAAGGAAACTGTCTTCGTTTGATTTAATATCTCCCCCCCCCCCCCACCCCACCCCATATACTTGCTCTCCACGCGTTCGCTGGGTCGCAGATGGTATACTACCTTCTTGGCTTAAACTTCATCCCACATTAAAACCACCTAAGCCTCTCGCTACCACCACACGAGGCTGAAGACTTAGAGTATACCCCAAGTACTATATAGAGCTTGCTTGCTTGCTTGCTTGCTCCTCGTTCATTCCTTCTCTTTCCTCTTTTTCTCCCTTTCTCATTCTCCTACATACTCTCCTCCTCGTTCACTTGTGCTGGATGCAGGATTTGATTAAAAGTTAAGAAAGAAAAGAAAAAAAAAGAAAAAAGATTGGTGCTCAAGTTAAGAGAAAATGGATTATCGCGATAACACAACCATAAAAGAAGAGCCGCGCACATTGTCAATGTTGATTTTTTTTTTCTATCTTCTCCCTTCACTACATACATATATAGTGCTTTTGCATTATAGCCCGTCCCATATATACATATACAACGAGTATACAGTATATATGCAGAGACTTGAAATCTTATCAATATTAAACCATCATTATTTTATTGTCAATTTAATTAAGTAGTTGTAATAATGTATATAGTAGAGAATGCAATATAAATAATTCTTTGTGGTTACCATGTCTGCCCTTCGGGGGGCTTTAAGGGGTTAAACATTTAATGTATAATATATGGGGCTAAATTGTTCTTTTAATGATTTTTTGCAGATATACAAGGTCTATTTTACATATTATAGAAAAAATGGTGTATTGTTTAATCTTTAAAGACGATAAGTATAATAATACATCAGCCGGGGAGAAAAAAATAACAATTAAAAACTCATGTAATGAATAAATAATATTAAATGTTTAAATTTTAGGTGACTACATAATATATTTTTGTTATAACCACACTTGTTGTAAAATGTTTTGATTCCATGCACAATTTTGGAACCATTTGCTAGGCAGAATTATATGGCTGCCATGTTATACATTAGTTGTAATAAGTGTACAAAACCCATTAAAATCCATCGTTAATAATTGGATTAGTACAATTAAAATAATAATAATAAAAAAAATCAATAAGAAAATAGTTACAATATTTTTTATAAACTTTACTAATTTAATTATATCAATGTCTGGTTATATAAAACTTTAGTTAAAGATTTAATGAAAATACATAAGAGGAAGAAAATGCAATGTGTTTGGTGTATATATGAGAATTTGTGGTTTTTACTGGTAAAGGAGCGTGGTTTGGTACTGACACAAGTTCTATACTTTCTGTGGTTTTCTCCAGACAGCAAAGCATCGTATTTGATTTCATGAGACTGCGAAGCCAACAGCCAGAGAGTTGCAAAACATGTAGAATGACAGCACATACCTGTAACATAAAAAAGAACAGAGTTTGTTGTAATTTTCATTTGTGCAGGTATATATCATACAGCTTTTATTCCCTCAGGTTAAAGAAAGAAAGTTATACATATATATAAATATACAGAGAGAGAAGCAGAATAAACAGGTTTTTTTTTCACAAGACCAAATAACATCGTGAATTCTCTTTTAATTGTAGTATATAAATTAATTTAATTATTTATTTAAACTTCTAACATTAGTGATGTTTCCATTTATAAAAAGAAGAACTTAAAGAAATTACCACCTTATGCATATAATAGGGACTATAAAACGAGACGTCCATGTATTTTGAAGAGATTTTAAGTACAGCTTGTTCTATTGAAAATTTTACCATTAACAGTTCAAAGGTCAGATATTTCTTAATTCTTTTCATCGTCACTGTTACTGCATTGGTGTCTGTCTTATTATACTCTCTCTGGCCCACCTATTATTGCTGTTTGAAGATATGGGTCAAATTGTTGTACAATTTAAGCAAACTGTACAGAACATATATACACTATGTTCACATGACGGTGTTTAATACGTATCCGTTGACGACGCCTCATAAGAATAACATTATTCGTCGAAAACGGATCCGTATTAAACACCGTCATGTGTACGTAGTGATAGTTGTAATATAGATAAGAAAACTGCATGCAGTTTTCACGTCCCTCGATAATATTGAGGTAATTACCACAAACAGTCAGTCAAGAATTGTATGTACATGCATGGAATCTGCACTTACGCCATCATGGGAAAAATAGTATAAAAAAATTTCCTATCAAATACGTGAACATCTTATTTATTGGTATTTTCTCACAGTCACGATTTTAAATTTAATTTTAGAAAATATAATCAATCAGTCTCAATAGTCTTAAATAATAGTTAAATATATCATAAAAGAGAAATTTAGAAACAACATTTAACAGGTCACATATGGCAGTGGAAATCATGAAAAATAATTGCTTGGTTACAATGTTATATATAGCCAGAACCCACTGTAACATTTTTGCAGGTGAGAAATGGCAATATTGACAACTAAAACAACAGCAAACTTTGTTTTAGACAACTTTATCACAGTTTTTATTTCTATTCTAATTTAATATTTTGTTGTTGCAGGAATCAGAGTTGCAACATTATAGACATAATAATTAATTTGATTTTTCAATATTTATGAAATACATATAAATATTGTAACTTGGAGAACAAAAAATAGAGAAAATAAAGGTAAAATTCAATACTGCAGTCATGAATAATTTTGTATTTTTAACGAGTAACCTAATTAAGGTGGACATGTGTGAGAGAGCGCGCGGTGGCGGCGACGAAGGTTCTCCTTCTCTTATTTTATTATTCAAAGGTGAGAGATTAAGTAACAACCCAGATGATTGCAATCCGATACTTCACTCTTTTTATATATATATTTTTTATAGTTTTTTTTTTAATGAGATGATTACTTTTCATGTGTCTTTAGATATACTTTTATAACTTTTTTTATAAATAGTTATCAACTAAAGAAATATAAAATTATAATTTTTTTCATTATTTAATATAGAACAATATAAAAATATGTATATATATTACATCACGAAACAAGACAAAAAAAAAATGTAAAATTTTGAAATGTGAGCTTGTCTTTGCTGGTGGTAAGTTAGCTCTCGTGCGTCATTGCGGTGCTGCTGGAAATCAGAGCTGCAGAACCAACAGCCGGTCGGTTGGCCCGCAGCTTTTGCTCCAGCGGGACGCTCCAGTTATCTCACGTGCATGGCTAATGCACTGACAGTCAAAGTATCACGCACTTATCCCTGCAATGTTGTATCGATTGTTGTCTCGTACATAAGGGTGAATACACGGTACACGGGGGCAATCGCGTCTAGAATGTCCCAAAAAAGGAGGAACCCCCCAAAATTCGAAATAACCCCTTCCCCTCCTTCTCCTTGAACCTATTTATGTTTTAAATATGGTATATATCACCTGAAACTAATTATTTCTATGTACAGTCATCGCCTCGGAAAATTTCCCTTTACAGCCTTGTTAATCACCATGACCCGTAAAAATAACACAGGGCGTAGTGATTAACAAGGCTGCAAGTGGGAAATATTCTGAGGTGACGAATGTACAAGAATTAATCCTGAAAACATAAGGAAAAGATGACACCACCATGACTCGGATAGTGCAGACCAGGCTGACACATAATTAGCAGGGTGCAGCAGGATCTGTATATATGTGGAAGTATATATAGGTGTATCATTTATGACATTGTTCAATCCCGCAGGTATTATTTTATTTAATGAACTTTACTTTCAAAAGAATTTACAATCAAAAAAGCTAAGCCACCCATCTTGTTAAAACGTTCAAATTTATATTTCATAATATCGATATCGGGCAATATCAACTTTAAGAGTCTAATTAAGGATATAGGTTGCTTGAACTATATATCAGTATACTTTAAATTCTAAAAATCCTTATTTAAAACTCCTTTTAAACATAAACTATTTATATATTTTTTATCAAATATTTTATTCTAATTATAGTATTATATACCTAACATATAATACATCTGTATATAATATATACATACAGTGCCTCTTAATACAACAATATATTTTATAATGCTAATTGATATAGCTTTTGTAAATTGATTAACAATATAGATGAATTACATTAATTAATTATTTCATTAAATATAATTTCTACTTATAGACATACATATAATATATATATATAGTAATGTAAGGTGAGAGGTATTTCATTGTTGTAATATAAACCTGATGTATATTCAATGGTAATATTATCTAGGCTACCTCTAAGTCTCGTCCTTATTATATCCATAATAAAACCTCAAAGACCACGTTGTGCTATTTTTGATGGCCTAACTGACACTTGAACCCTAACAGAAACTTGTTATATATTTTATATATAAGGTGGAGTCGCTCCTTACTCTCCCCTCCTCCCTCTTATACATCTCGTATTATGTTTAGCATTGTATGACCTCAACTATATATAATATAATATGTGACACTCTCGTACATGAAGAAATAGACCAAAAAACCACGACCATATCCTGTTATTTATTTTTTATCCGTCATCTAAAAAAAAAAAATAATAAAAAATATTGCTTGTATACATTATAAGACTTGTTTATATAAAAACATGTACTCATATTCAACCCTTACAAAAATTGCACTAGTTTTCCAAAGTGTTATATATATATTTAATTTTTTTATAAACCAATTTATAACCTCCCAATTCATCACAGCAGGAAATGTAATATGATGAAAATGTTGTAACCTTTTTGTGTTCATATCAATACAAACTTTTTTATGTCATCATGACCATTTATAATTTGGCATCAATACATATTTTATATATTTATATATATATAACATTGAACTCCACACTTTTCCATTTAAAAAAAAAAAAAAAAGGAAAAAAAAAATGTTGTTAGCTTAGTACTAACTATATACTGTAATGAAACAACTTTGATCATTATAACGAAAAAGGTGTTTTTTTTAATGTATAAATATTTTAATAACAAATGACAGCTACGACACTTTTCCAGCGTTAATTTTTTATTTATTTTTATTTTTTTTAAGCAATGATTTTTTTTATTGTATATTTTTTTACAACGAACAATCTATTTTAGTATAATACCGATCAGGTAAATATAATGTACTAAAATAAATAAAAATCAATCAAATCCTTCATTATATATTATATATATGTATTAGAATATTAAAGGTGATACAAACTAATCTGTTTGTGAAATATCGATGTAATACTATGTATATAAATCCATAATTTTATATGTACATAAAAATTTATAATAATGAAGTCAAAAAATAGCTTAATAAAAGAGTATATAGGGGAAAAAAGCCACTTCAAAAATATTTTTATATATATATTTTTTTATACAATATTCGTTATAGATATAGCTGGTCAGTATCTTTCAAACGAAGAGTTTTTATTTGCAAAGGTGCTACGCGTATTTCCCAACACGCTGCAAGTACCAATCATATGGCAGCTGAATAAAACATGAAATGGTTAGTAGCCGCTCTCTTACAGAGTGCCTCAACCTCGTTGGTTCAGTGGTGGTCCCTGCATAGATCCCTGCGTGATTCCCAACCTGCAGCCAGCTCCAAATGCCACATGCTGCCACCTTGTTGAGTGCTCAAAAGTTGGGGGGGGGGGAGAAGGGGTTTTAAATCAATGATTCCACACTTCAGTCCATCCACCTTCTTCACCTTCTTGGGACTATAGACATCTAAATATGATCTATATTACAGAGATGACATTAAATTTATATTTAATAGTTTTTCGTTTTAAATCAATACCAAGAATATTTTATAGATAATGTATTATATATAATTATCAAATAATTAATATTATAGCTTCACGTTGATTTACAGCTAATCACCGCGGTATACAAATTTTGATACAGTGCATCCTTATAATTGGAGGGTGATGCTTATATTAAGTGCACATGCAGTAATATTAAATTTTTGAAAAAAAAAAAGTTTTGAATTCCGTAATCTCCGATTTGTGGTTATTTATTAAAATTTCCATACATAAACATGTTTCCATGACGTACGTGTATGAATAGCCTATTGAAATGTTCAAAACATTCAGTAATAATTACTCTTCACCCAATTCAATGAAAATATCAATATATACGTATATTACAATCAACACTAATCTGATTGATCTACACATTACAGGAATTCTATATAATAGATGCATGGTTAACGTAATATACATGACATAAAACATCAGTTAATTTTAATTCTAAACGTGGATTTATAAACATGCATATTAGTATAATATAAATAATAAAATATAATGTTTGAACTCAATATATTAGCATTTATATAATATAAGCAAATATAAAAGTATAGGATTATGGTTTGGATATACCTGAATCAGTCCTAGCATAAGGTAATTACACTAATTAAGAGTTAAATCCTTTACTATCCACATTGATACCCTCATATAAATATTTTTTTATCTGGGCTATGCATGACAAGAAATTAATTAATAAATTTATATTTTGTATGGATGATATAACTCAAATATTTAGTTTAATGTATAGCATTCAGAATACAGATAAATAATTATATTCTTTATATATATTATAATATACATTATGGTATATAGACAGACATCAGTTAAAACTGTGAGAGCTTGATTTGTCTATCTGTCTTTTGCTCTGTCTGTCTTTCTGAAAGGCTTCATGTGAGAAGATTTACAAGTAAGCTCCATGTACAGATGGAGCATGATTGTAGTATAGTGGTCATACGGGAGCTCAGAGGAGAGTGGGGGTGGCAAGGGATATTAGCCCACACTTTGGGGGTTGCTGCATTGCACTCTCAGCACTTTATTAGAGGGGATGGAGTATTTGTGTATGTGTGGAGAGAGAGAGAGAGAGAGAGGGCTCGATTAATAATGTTTGCTTTTGGTAATGACCACATGCACGTATATACGTGGCTGTGTAATGTAGGGACACCACTAATCAACAATAGTGTGGCAGTAGTATGGTTTCAACATTACTTAATGTATATAAATTGACCATTGCGTTTACAAATATTTTATATTATAATATGAGATCTATTTAAATGATATAACTTCAATATATATGATAAAAATAATTTTACATTTTATTATAGTATTATATTTATATAATATTATATATACAGAAAGTTGAAAAACCTTTGATCAAGTATGTCTCTATAACACCCTATGTGAGATATTTTACTATTATAAGGGTGGTTTGAACATGCACAGCTTGTGTTCTATCGCACCCCTCCTTTTTTTTTTTTTTTTTTTTGCCTTCATCATTATCATCAACACACCCTTCAACTTTTACTTTAATTTCGTCACCAAGAATGAGAAAGCATAATATAATCTGAGAAGGATGCAATTAATGAAATTGGAACGCATATAATACAACAGTGTAATATATTATATTATATATGAAAAGGGACCACACTTATCATGATTCATAATTTTGGTCATGTAGTATAGCAGAGACTTTTGCAGCAATGAGTCATAGTTATAACATAACAGAGAATAGTCATGTCAACTCTGCAGTACATATTATATATATATATATATATATATATATATATATATATATATATATATATATATATATATTATAACGGTGATGGTGGTGATGCTTATATATAGCTGAATATTCTACGTTATATTATAGCATAGCTTGCTATGCACGTACATAATATAATGGAGATTGCTTGAGCCAAAATGAACAAGCTGCTGTCATACTCTTGACAATCATGTTAAGACCCAGATGTTGCGGTAATCATTATACTTGCTTCAAGAAGGAGTACTATACTATATATACAGATTCTTTGTCTTATTATTTTAATATGTATGCACTTATTATATACATTATCCTATACTTGCAACTCGTATTTTTATATTAATATATGATTGATATAAAATTAATTTCAGAATTTCTAATATACTATAATATATTTTACATTATCAATTAATTAAATTCTTTATTTTAAAACAAGTATAATTACAATTTAATTATAATTTAATTGTTTACGTTACCTTCCCGCTTCCTATTACTTTCGGATATATTTTACTAAAAATTGTATAAAGCAATTTTTTTTTTATCTTTTGTTCTACAAATTATAAATAATGTAAAAAATATATAGAATTAATAATATTAATATTTTAAATATTGTATTGAATTAAATTAACTTGTATGATGGAATATAATTTAAAAGTATGATTTTTTTTTTTTACACGAAACGATATATGAACTATTTTGAAACTATGTGAAACTATCATGTATTTTAATAACTTTTGGACGTCTTCTCTTACCTTGTTATGTACGCTACTTAAAGTTTAACTTTATTAACGACGAGGAAGTTAGTTATGAAATCAAGTCAAGCCGCCATTGTTGCCTGATAGTTATGCAAACTGCTGGACATTTTGTGTGCAAAAAATATTCTGCAGTATAAAAATAATATTATATATAATATAAATAATGTATAAGGGTATGCATGTAATATATTACAATAACAAGGTTGTTATTTGTAATAATTAATAATATAATCTGTATGAAGTTTATATTTTATATATAAACTTCATATAAATATATAAATTTATATTTTATATTATATACATTTGCTAATTGAAAATTAAATTTAAATTTAACTACTTTATTATATTTTTAAGATTAACAATGAAAAATTAAACAAATATATTCTTATATTCTCATACTATTAACTGTTTACTTTATAATATACACAGTAAAAAAAACTACATTATGTAATATATATAGTTTTGATTACATCAATCATTCACGACAACTTACTCAACAACATTATAATGCATGTGCATAATATAGAAAGACATAGAAAAAATATATAATAATAATTCCTTGCATACCATGCATTGCATGCATGAAATGTCACCTTTTTTTTTATTATTATTTAAAAAAAAATATATTATTATATATTAAATATACTTATAAACTTTTTCTTTTCTTTTTTTAGATTATAGTGTATATTAATATAATATACTATACAATGTACAGTGTATATTCAAAGCACGCATATGCATGCTATATAATATACCATTTTTTTCCCTTTTTCTTGTAACTAATATATACATGCACACTTACATATATTACACGAGCCTACATCCATACCAACACTATATATATATATATATATATATATATATACACTACGTCTATAATGTTAACGTTTTTTGTGTGTTATCATTCCTCTTTCTCTCTCCTTCTCTCCCCTTTTTATTCTGAACATTTGCAAACATTAACAACACGCACATTTTTTCTCCTGGTGGTTCGCTCCGGCTTGGTCTGACGGTCGTAGTATGTCGAATTAGACTGTACTATAACTACTATTGCCTACCAGCCTGCTAATGATAATGAGAGAGAGGGAGATAGCTGCAAACTCCCTTCTATATTATACTAGCCGCCGCACTGTGAATGTGGCTTTTACCTCTACAGGTCACCTTATACATACAAGAAGAAAGTACATGGTACCATTTTGTATATATGTATAAATTCTACTCAATTTTAGTTACACAAGTGTATATTAAAGTTATAATAAGAGCTAGGACTTCTATTTATATAATATATAATTATAGTTAGGGTGAGAACTTTGATGGTTATATTATTTGTCCAACAATTTGGCTTGATGAGATCTGCATGGTATTATATACACACAACTTAAAATTTAATATATAATATTATATATATATATATACACACACACATGCAAACACAAAACAATTTATGCTTCTATCAGGCTAAGATATTTCTCAAAGATACATGTGTTTAGAATAATTATAAATAAAGTCACGTAAAATAATAATTAATTAAAAATATTACATAGCATTTACAATATATTGTATATAAAAATTGTGCGAGACCTTTTTAAATACAGTTCTAAATAATTATTAATGTTTTAATTTATTATTATTATTTTTTTTAAAATTTTAATCAATTAATTTTTTTATATTATATTATAAAAAGAATATCACAAATAAAAATAAATTGTTATGTATAAAATACAGGAAGGAAAGTTAAATAATTTATAAACTTTTGTATAATGTGTATTATAGTACATAGTTATGGTCATTCTTCTATAGTTTGAGCATTTGAATTTTCATTTGCTAGGAGGAAATGGGTTATAGTGAGGGAAATGGAAATAGGGAGGCCGGGTGATATAGTTGGGAGGTATAACGTATCATATATATAATATGGTATATATAGCAACATTAGGAGACTGTATGATGGTTTTGCTACTGGTCTGCATGTTATATAAGTGAGGGAGGGTCCGGGGATAGTCCATGCAAAGGGTGTGGACCATACACGCATACAGATATCTACTCTTCTTCTCTGCTATATGTTATGTAACTTAGAACCAGTGAAGGGTTAGGTGTTGTACAGAGAGGAGGGTTCGCTTTTAAGGGAGGGTGAGGATTGAGGTAACCACTGTAAGGGTAGTGACTGATGCTGGCTGGCTTTAGTAATGTTAAGTGAAGGTACAACACAAGTAACAGTGTTTTAATAACGTTAAAAAGGCAGAATATAGGAGTCAGCTACAGAGAGAGAGAGAGAGAGAGAGAGAGAGAGAGAGAGAGAGAGAGAGAGAGAGCAAGGGAGGAAATTAGGGTCCAGTATAGTAATAGTATATAAGTTCCCCCAGTATTTCCTTGCATATATATATAATATATTCCCATAGCATGTATGAAAGTTAAAAGGGAACTGTTGTATGGTGACACGCGCATATACATCAGACGTGAGTACAAATCGACAACGGTAACTTACATATAAAGTAATATCTGTAATATAGAGAGGGATGATGCAACAAAGTCTACTTCTGTTTTCTTGATGATGTCGCGTGGTGGGTAGTCTTTGCTGGTGACGTACGCTCCATTTGATATGTGAATCAACCTTACGTACAGCACACGCCTACATTAAACTTCCTTCCTGTATATATATACCCTTATATATATATTATGTAACCCTATGTTAAATATATTACAAGCAATTCGACATGAAACATACGGAACAAACTTTAAGTTAATGATCTGTAAACCACTGCTTTTATACGAGTAATAAAAAAAGTTTAACAAATACGCTACATTATAATATAGAAAAGGATTAATTATCCAGCGATAAAATGTTCTTAATGGTTAACAGGATGATGAAAAAAAAAATTATATCCTTTTAAACTAAAACCAAAATAGATTTAAGTGAATAACAAATTATGATATCAATTTTTGTCCCCTCTTCTTATAGCTATACTATTTTTTTTTTTATACATTATATGTATGTCATTTATATATACTGTATATTATAGCCATCGGTGGTAGCAGCAGCCATATTGCAATAACCAAGCAAACATCTAAAATAACATTGTGGACCATGGGTACAGGAATAATGACATAACGATTAATCATCTCTACTACCTCCCGGACACCGTACATCCATGCAGTATATATAGGGACCTGATGCCATGGCTGCCAGCCTCAGGGATATATATATATATATATATATATATATATATATATATATATATATAAATGCCATAAGCTGAGGGAGGGAGGAATACATACAAAACCTTTAATAACTATATATAAAGTTTAAACGTTGAAAACAATGTTTTGTGACAATATTTCCATACCTCATTTTAAATTTGTTGATGTTTTAAATAATCATCATTATTAAACATGTTTTATTATTATTTTATAAATAAATTTATATTTATTATTGGTTTAGCATAAAAAAAAAATATGTAATGCATTAAAATGTACTGGTTGCGGTTTTAGCAAACAACAAAATTAATTATATTGATTATTTTTATCACTATATATAACTTGTCAGTGTTAAAAATAAATAATATAAATACATTAATAATTCATACATTTATTGCTACATTGTACAGTATAAAGTTTGAAAATAAAATTATTTTAAATATTTATTAATATTACATATTTTGTTTAAAACAAAGTAATAATTGATTTAATTTTTGCTTTTTTAAAAATAATAATAATAATTTCACAAATAATCTGTACAGAATGATGATATTCTTATTGTAATGCATTAATTAAGTTATAATAATTTATAAGTTAACAGTTATAAATAAGACAAATAAATTTTATATTTTGTTTTTCTCATATTTTTAAAATAAAAATTGTCAAGAAGTGTAATATAAAGTTAGTAATTCTAAATTAATTTTACAACATTTAAATATATTGCATAAGGACCTGATTACATAATTTTTTGTTTGTTGTTCCATCCGCATCGAGATGTTTATTATAAGAGCAAAGAAATAAATTTCTATTTTAATCGTGTAAACCTCAATACTATTAAATACGATATTATTATTATTTTTTTAAATTGGTACATCTAACGTTCTATTTTCCATATATAATAATAAGTTAAAACATGTTTACAAATTTAAAAATATAATAGGAAGATTAGGAAGTATAACCTTTTGAAAACATAACTGACCTGAACCGTTATGCATGCTTCTTTCATTAGTAATAAAATTTAATTTATCATGCACATCTATGTTAAATTGTTTTGCGCGTCAATTAATTGTGAAACTACACGTTAATAATACGGATGAGATTATTTTGTATACACATTGATTGGTTGCTTTTTTTTTTTTTTTAAGAAATATCAATTATAAAATACTGCGAAAGAAATGTGCATTCATTAACGTTCTATAATATAAAAGTAACGTTAGTTTATTTGACTATACTGCCAATACTTTAACTGCAATCAGGCAAATTACTATTATTTTTAAATGTATCGTTGTGTTATTTTTTTTTCTTAAACTCAAATAAAAAATAAACAAAGTTTACTGCAAGATTATGAAAAAATATATAAATTTATAGATATATGCTTTTTAAATTTATTTGACCTTTTTCAAACTTAACAAATTTTAACCAACGACAGCTTTATAATAATATTATTACATAATCTATCTATTTTTATAATATTGTTATTAAATTTAATTGTGAAATGATTTCCATTATATAATTATTGCTATACAGAATTTTGTTTTAAATATTAACGATGCAAACTTTGAAGACATTCAAAAGATGTCACTATTCAAGAAACAAAGGATTTGAATTTAATTTATATTCATAGAGGTATATACATGTAAATTTTATGAGAATAAGAAGCCCCACAACTTTTGTATAGTTTGTTATATGTATAATATATGTTATACAATCTAACAATGTTACACTTAAAAACTTTATTGTTGTAAAAGGGATGTCTAACAAATGCGTTTAATATTTATTGTTAACGTTTATATAATATATATATATATATATATATATTACATATATAATGCTAATAATAAGTAGTGGAAGATTAATGGGAACTAAACATGTTGTATCATGTATATATAATATATACTAGAAGAGAAATTGTTTATACAATATAATATATCTTGATGCCATGAGATCATGTAATAGTTATTGAAAATGATAGTAAGAAAACAGAAAATATTTTTTTTTTCTGACTGAATTATAATAATAAAAAAATATTGCAAATTATCACTTCTTTTTAGGATGAAATAAATTTCACAATTAGTTACATTTATGCTGGCATTATAGGTGAATCAACTTGATCCAATATCTATCATTTATATCATCAACATAACTACAATTGCAATGAAAATTGATTATATATATAATTATGCATTAAAAAGTTGAACATTAAGTGAATCATAAAAAATGGAAAAGAGCAAAGGAGGTGTTAGAATCTTCCTTTCATTTCATATCAAGTACTAAAAATTGAAAAATATATAATAATATATTATTGAATGATATATACTATATAATTATTGTGCCTTTTACAATTGCAATTCCTATAATAAACATCACATAAAAACTATAATGCATTAAGCTTGTTTATAATTTAAAGAAAAATATAATAATAAAATTATATATTGTATTTATATATAAAATTAAATTAATAAAATGTAAAAATATTAAATATAAATAATTAACTTATAAATCATAAATACATATTTCATGAATTATATTTAAATTTCAGTAAATACAAAAAGCTTCTAAGGTAACATAAAAAAAAATAGAAGAAAAGAAAAGCGTTTGAAAATTTTATTTTACTGCATATACCATATACATAGTATATGGTCAGTATTCTTTGTATATAAGCAATTTATACATGCAGCACGTATATCTGCACATAAAACGGTCTATAACAAAACATAACACATCCACGCCTCCAATATTACGATGCAATCCTATGGCTCATTACATATGACATAAAATAAAGTGGCAGCATGCAGCCGCCGCTCTCCATATTATACGAAAGAGTGTCGGCGGCACATCATGACAATCTTTCACTCCTCGCACGTCTTTCAATGGATCATAAAACATAAAATATACAAGTGGCGTCAGATTTTTAACACAAGTTCACTTCAAAATATAAAAACAATAATTTTTATTCATAATATAATTTTATAAATATCATATTTTTTTTTATAAAATTTTATTATTTATTTTTAAAATATAATACCGGAGAAAGTTTAATTATATTTCCAATTATAATAAATTTCTATTGTATGATATATGGTTAATAAATGTCATTTTTTTTTTATTTAAACATGACAACAACTTTTATTTTTTTTTTTTTGTTAGAAGTTGGTAGCCATTGACGCCTTTTAGGTATGCAACTTGCTGGACATCCAACTTGGATTTGCAATGCAGAACTCCCATTTGCCTCATAATTAGTCGTTATTCGTAGACGTATATTGTTACGGACTTCCTGATTGCTGGAGCCTGAACCGAGGAATCCTGAGCAAAACAGACGAAATTAGAAACGCATGCTGCAGTCAGAACAAAATAATTTTTTATTTGCATTAAAAAATACAGAGATTTATTTTTTGAGCCAAGAATACAAATTATATTAATAATTCTTTTATTTGTAAAACTTAATATCATTTGTTTTTTTTTTTCACCATGTTCTCTAAGAAGTTATATATTATTTGCAACTGACTTTTTTCTAATTTTCTATTAATATACAGACATTTTTCACACTCTTATAAATATGACCTGATGCATGAGAACGATATTAATTTTTGTTCCATGTATTTGATATACTTACATACAGTATAATATTCAGCATGTTGAAATTGTATATTATAATAATTTGATATTTATTTTTTTTTTTATATAATAATAGTATACCATGAGCTGAATGATAAATGCTAAAAAACTTTGTCACGAAATAATTGTATGCCATGCGCAATTCAATATGAAATCAAGCACAACGAAAGCAAAAAAAAAAAAAAAAAAAAAGTCACAAGCAAAAGCTGAAAAGGGCATTACGCCAAATGTAAAGTGTCTTGCGATACAGAATAACAATAAAGGACTATGAAAGAGATTTTTAGTTGAGATAAGTTATAAATATATATAAATCTATCTTCTTTAATTTTTATTCTAACAAAAGCAGCAGTGGTAGAGTAGCTACTGTAAAAACTATCACTGCTCTCTGTCTGACTTGGTACAGTGGCGGTCTCCTCACCGCACCCTCAGCCACCCACCCACTGTATAATGTTGGTGGCATGGCGTCCCTCCCTGCCTGGCCCGAGTCTCTGCATGCCGGCCTGCCGCACTAGCACTGCCAGCTAGCAAGCTCATATATATTCACGAGGTGAGGAATGTAATTTTCAGAGATGTGATAAATAACGCTTAAAATTAGATAAAAATATGGTTAGCTTTAGAGAGAAATAAAAGCTTTTCAAAATAATATATCTTTTGTTTTTCATACAAGGATTTTTTTTTACCAGAAAGAGAGACAGAGAGAAAAAACTGACAAAAAAAAACAACTTTTAATTGGATTGTTATTTATTTTTAATATAACTGCATACTTTATAAAGTATAGTATAACAGCTGCATAATGTGGTTTCTGATATTATACATACAAAACTGAGAAAATCCAAATTATTTTTTATACATTGTATGCATAATATTTCAACTAAGTCGCTGAATTCTTTCATAAAAGAAAATAAGTTTTAATTTTATAATAAATAATATTTTTATGCTATATAATTTAAAATGAATTTTTTCTTACATTTTTTTTTTTTTTTTTTGGAAGGAGAAAAAAATCCTTTCTTTAATCCACTTGATATCTGAAACCTTAAGAAATAAATCCTGGCGTTCTTGGAGTGTTTATGTATGGGACATGATGCATTTCCTTCTAAATTTGTGCATGCTTCTGCGTGCGTTCGTCTCATTAAGTCATCCTCACATGGCACTCAGGTTTGGTATACCTCCCCCCCTTCTTAAAATGTGTCAGCCGTCTCGCCAAACACTTCCCATTTTTTTTTCCTGTAAGGTAAGAAGGAAGAATGGCCTCACGAATGACATAGGATAGGGGTGGGGCTGGTTATCCACTTCCCCCTTGCTATATATGACTTACTCCTTTAAAATAACACCACAAGTTTACCCTCTAAATTCTTTTACCTTTCCTGTTATTCAAGAAGAGGTAAAGCTAAGCTTCATAAGAATGCAGAGCACCTGTGTGTGTGTTTCTTTATGTAACTCGTGACTTAGTTAAACAATAAAAACTAAATAATTCAATTTAATATCAAAGTTTAATTGGATTAAAAGCGTATGTTTAAAAAAAAAAAAAAGGAAACTAAACATAGTTCTTTGTAAAATGTTACTGTTATAAATCTTTCTGTTGACTTGAATATTAAAATTTAGTCAAAAAGTAAATGTGCAAAGATATCATTTTTATTTTTAGCAGGATTTTCATTTATTAATTTTACAATATTACTTTAAAGATTAATTTTTTTAAAAAATTATAATATATTTTTTTTTATTTATTTATTTTTATTCATTTATTTTATTTTTTATATAATTATTATTAAAATTCACTATCGGATGATAATTATATTAATTTGATAATATTTTAAGATATAAATGTCAAAGACTGTAAAATGTTTCAAAATTTTAAGTTGTCAATGCCATATGATACAAAATTTAAAATTCTGAAATTAAATTATGACATTCATCAATTTAAATATGTATAAAATATTATAACAAAAATATATTTTTATGCACACTTTTATATACTATAACTATTATATATGATGCAATAAAATTATATGTATTGTGTTTGTACTAAAACAAATAAAAATTGTCACCACTTGATGTTATTAATAAAATAAATACAATATATTATCTCAATTCATTATGGCAGCCAATTTATTATCCTTGGTCATTAATTCCATCTATTAAATCTTACAACAACAAATAAAATTTATATTGTTATTAACAAAAAAGACATGCTCTCAGGATTATAGATTATTTTATTCATTTTATTCTAAAGAATTAATAAGTATATAGGTCATTTACGTAACAATATAAATAAAATTATGTGTACACAATTCTATAATGGAGAGTTTGACATTTATTTTATAACATCTTAAAACTATTTATTGTCATTGTACAATAAATAATATAACTTATTTAAAACACAATAACAAATTATTAATGCATTTAAGTTTGTAAAGTTGAAAGCAATATAAAATATATTATTATTACTATTATACTGTTTACAACGCATGCAATGTAGTAAAAATTTGTCTGATTAAAATCCTTTATAATGTATATTATAAATGTAATTTTAACGTTTATTTATTTTTTTTTTAAAGAAAAGCAATAATAATTATAATAAAACTGACAGCAATAAATTAGTTTACTGTAACAGATGTAAGATTTACTGATTCTAATGAATATACAATACATCAAAATTATATTTCCATGACGCATTATGCATAGATATAAAAGACTGCACGAATGCACATGAATGCATGCAGCCGTCGCCTGTAACTGCAGCTTGATAATGAGGGCGGAAACTAAATATTTTTTACCTTTTTATTGCCCCATTCTTAAATATTACAATGTCACAAAAGATATGATAGAAATTTGCCTTAATCTAACTCGGGTCATAATATAATTCCATGCACCCACCTACGCAATATTTTTTTTAATGACCGTTTTAATGTTATGCATCAATATAATATTTTAATAAATACTTCATTATTTCAAGGTATATTTTTAACTCATTTCGGTTTCTTATATGAATTATTTTTAAATATTATTGATAAAAATATTTTAAATTTCTTAAGAATTTTACTAAATTAATTTGTAATAATGATAGATCACTAAGTATATTTTGTAATATATATTATAAGAATCATACTATCACGAATGACATTTAATGACGTAAAATGTCACATATAATGTCATTTAAAATAAAGCAAATAAATTATATGAATTACTCAGTAAATTGTACATTTTTAGTAAACATGTTACTTATATTATAAATAAATTAATGAGCTGAAAACTATGATCGATACAATTTTTGTAAATATAAATTATTAGTAAAAATTTCCATTTGTCTCATTAAATAATTGTTTTGTTTTTTTTTAATATATATTTCGTATATCATGTGTATTTAGAATCTTTTAATGATTTTTAACTTTTTTAAGACATTTTCAACTACCTATTTTTGATAACTTATAGACTTTTATAACTTATTATAGACTCAATTTACTCATATAATAATATTTTATAATAAAATAATATCAATAATATATTTTTTGTTAATACTATTAATATATAGAAAATAGATATAATACTTATAACTTATAAAAAATATAGTAGATGAAGCGATCTTTACCACATTGTAATAGCTAATGTTATATCTGTGGGTGGTTTTTATATTTTAAGACCACGCCTTCTGAACTTTCAAAATTGCCTAAGGGGCGGGCGGGCGGGTAATTTAAAATAAGCTCGCCGCCGCCGCCGCACAGCTGTGAGATGCACCGTGACCAAAGCGTGACGGTTGTGGCAGAGAGCTGGCTATAAAGCTGGCTCACTATAACGTATATACATGAAGCTACACAAAACTACAAGCCGCAAGACTGCATGACAGATCCGCCAACAACCCAACCCATATCTTGGTACACAGTAAAAACAGTTCCCATTTGATACCTAATTTATCATATTAAGTACCAACAGAAAGTTGTGTACATCAGTATACTTAATAACTTCTGTAAAGCGATGACTGTCTATAAATCTTACAATTAATCGTAAATTAAATGGGTGGTATAAGCTCTGAGAAATATCATCAGGTGCATTTTTGTACGGTCAAAAATGTCAAAATAATAAGGAATTCAAGCTTTCATTTTTTACATATACAAATTTGAGCGTGGTGCAGTGCATTGACCAGTTCTCGTTAGATCACCGAAATCAAGCTACGTCGATTGTGGTTAGTACTTGGGTGGGTGACCGTTCAAGTAAAAATTATGTTATGTTCCTCATCTCGCTTTGCACCCAGTGCAGTGATGCATTTGTGTGTGGTTCCCCAGGCTTTGAACGTATCACTTTGGTCTATTGTTAAAGAGTAGAGATGTCCATCCTGACTGAGGTTTCCACATTTCCCTCAGTCCCACTTCAGTGAATGCTAACACGTGTAACAGGCCGTGGCCAACAAAATTTTCGTACCTTATCCCTGTAACCCATTACCCCGCCCCGAGCTCCAAGCTCGTAGGGTGTATCCTTGTATAAATACCAGATTGTTCCCAAAAAGGGTGGATAATTTTTATTCTTGTCTATACAAGTTGTATATAAATCAGATTCCATCACGTTTGGGAATCTATATTTTAATTTTAGAACAATTTGTCTAAAATGCGATAACTATATTTTTTTTAGAGTGTACTAATAGTTGCTCACACGACCGCCCCCATGACCGTCGTGGCATGCTTACTGGCTTGTCTACGTGCCCTTAAATTACATTATTTATTATATTCAACCCTAGACTAACTGCTCATCCAACACACTCTCTCCTTCCCCTTTTTATTATAGGTACAACTGACGTTTTTCTCACCGTCACACCAAAATATTATAGTTAATTTTCTCTTTTTTTTTTTATTTAATATACTTGGCAGGGAACAGGGTCAATTAATTAAGACTACATCATTTACTTCCCTCCTCCCCATCTATAATCCCTCCTCCATATAAGCTTGCAAATCAATAATAAATAAATGCCAAACATATATTATGTATAAATTTATATAATATATATTATATAAAAAACTTCAAAGAAATGTTTCCGCCATCAATATCTCTAGCATCAGTTTTTGGCCAACTCAATCTTAAGCTAAGGAAAATTTGACACGCTGACGTTTTGATGTATTACAACTGCTTCTTGATTCTGAAATGATCTTCAAATAAAAAAGTTGTTCCCTATCATATTGAGAGAAACACGTATATAACTTTGTGTATGTTGTTTTGTTTTTTTTAACATAAAATAACTTTTGAATAAATATAAATTTAAAAAAATAATGGTTAAAAATATTAAATTTATATTTCACTTTGTAACTTAATGAGACAGTTATTATTTGTTTATATTTTATTTATGTAAATAAAATATTTAAAATAATTATACTTATAAATAAAAAAAAAATAAAAAAAAAATCAAGTCAAATTTTTTTGTACTATTTCTTTACAGTTAAAGTATTTTTGCGGTTTTTATACATATATTTATATATTATATCCAATAGACAAGGTTTCCGTTTGCCTTGTGGTATTCTGAGAGTTGATCAATATCTCACATTGGTGAGGCTCATGCGATTGTGAGGTCAGCTAACTAAGTAAATGGAAGAAGAAGTATAGTCTCTCTCTCTTTCTCTCAGCGCTTCCTTCTCCAATTTCACTGAAGCTCACAAGGCGAGTATTATTGAAACTGACTCTTTAAGAAAAGGATTTTCTACTTTTTTTTTTTTTTTTTAAATTCAAAGATTTAATTCAGCAAGCAGCTTACCTATATTAATATAAAGTATATAATATGTGCCACTAATAATAAAAGATCCAAAAGTTTGTGAATGATGACGTCATAAAATAATAAATTACTACAGTTATATATATTTTTTTTTATTTAATCTTGTATCAAGTTTCAGGTCAAAAAATAACTTATGATTTATTTAATTATATAGTATATTAGTAGTTAGATGAATAGAGGTTATTATAGTATGCTATTATGGATGATTATACAAAATATGAATATTATTCATAAGTGTTTTTAGTTCAGATCCGTTGCACGACGCCACCGATTGAGTTTCTATATCATATTTTTGTGACCTTGCAGACCTCTTATAGGAAAACTCAGGGAACATGATGACCTGACCTAGTGACGTCATTGGTTTCATTCAAACCTTCGTATTACTGTCATGCACACTTTGCCTCACTGCACCAATCATGTTATACATCATGATGTATTCATGCTTCTATATACATGATACATACGTGTGTCAAATTTTTATGGAAAACAACAACAAGGCTTCATTACCAAATGATTTCTTAAATGCTCGATGATATATTACAAATCATTTGACACAGTGGTATGCACATTCGATTCGTAACTGAATGATCATGAGTTCGATCCCATGCAGGGACTTACAAACTTTTCCACACAGCGGTTGCTAAAGAACATCCACTCGTGCATCCGGGAGGTTATTGATCAATTCAAAGGTCATCCTGACTGAAGTTTCTATAGTTTCCTTAGTCACAACCCTGTGAATGCTGGGATGGTTTGCTATATAATATAAACCATAGCCGCCCCTAAATTCTATAAAACAATGCTAGACAATGAAGAGCCGGGAAATTAAATTTAGCTATTATGACTGCAATGATCAGTACCCTGTATACAAAGAATTTAACTGTGGTAAAAAGATAAAAAATCATACAAATTAAATCAATACAATGTTAGTTAGTCACAATAATATTGTATTGAATTGTACGTACATGTATAGTCACATTTTGAGAGAAAGGAGAATTTAAATTCTGTTGAATCCCCGGCCATCAGTTGACAAAACGTGTACAAGTAATAATACAGCAAAGTTTGGTCGTTAAGAAGTGTCGGCTAGCATATATATTATACACATGCAGAGGAGAAAGAGACTGCGTGTAATATATAAGTATATAGGTAGGGAAAGGGAGGAGGAATTTATGCTACTTATGAATTTTAAAATAAAAATAAATGTTTTATCAAAATTGTTTGCAATAGACTTTTCTATTCTTTCAACTGTGTAATAGAAAATTCACCATCACTATATATACTGTATATATAGATATGAAAATGAAAACTTTTGTTAAATTTGTTGCTTTTTTAAAATGTATTTAACAATTTTATTAAAGTAAAGTAGGTTATCAAAAATCAAATTACAGTTAATCTGAAGTCAAATTCTAACTGTAGGCAACGTATTTATCTATATAATATGACAATATTAAATTTCTACCTACAATTATATTTAATATAAGCTTAACCAAAACACAGCATTTATATAGTAATTACAAATTTGTTTCCCTAAATATTATCTAAACATACTATTAAACATTATTAAAATGTCATTAATTTATCAAACGCTAATTAATTTTATTTTAAATTTATTTCAAAACAATTTTATTTATAAAAAAATAACTTTAAAAACTCTAATAAGTCTAGTAAATAAAATAAAAAAAAAATACGAGATAAAAAAATATCTCTGTATATTTTACATGAATGAAGATATCCAAACTAAGTCTTATTTATTCTTTAAAGGTATGGGATTATATCACACCATCACGCTAACTTCAAGTTAAGTCAGGGAAAAAAAAGAAAATGATAATAACAAAATACATGACCAATTTGTATAAGAAATACGTTTTCAAAGTATGTTACTTATGTGTATATGGCTTGATACGGTTGTAAAATAAAAAAAAAGAGCAAAGAAAAAAAATATATATATATAAAAATATATATCATGTAAGAATTATAGATCTTCTAAATCTCTCCATAAACTTTGCAGAGAAGTTGAGTTTAATCCATACTAACTAGCTTCTTATTTTTCAAAGGGCCTCTAAGGAGTTGTGAATCATATATACAACACCACTATAATTCTATGTAGATAAACCATCTTGTGAAGTGTATAACATACATGCACATATGAGGTATCATATGAGGTATTATATAGTAAATATTATAGCGAGTTCCTCTAGAAACTACCCTTTCTCCATGCAAGCATGCATATGCACTTATATCCCATATAGTAACTTCTAGGCTACATAATATATTACATTTATAAATATTTTGGATTAATGCAAGCCAAATCATACTATGTGTTAAAAGCAAAAATCAACAAAATAAAAATATAGGGTATAAATTTTGAAACAATGAAAACATTTTTACATCCACATCTCATAATGCATGTATATTTCGTTTTCCGTTCGACCCTCCGTGCATGCGAACCGTTCGATGGAAAAATTAGACCCAAGTGCGCGCTGCTAGGAAAACGCAAGGGGTGGATTCGACGGACAATGCTTCGTGGGCCGCGAAGAGCGAAAAAAAAATTTTTTTTTTTTTTTTTTTGCAAAAATTTACAAGTCCGGTTGTGTGACCGAAACCGAGGACATCCACGCCCGAAGTGATAGGAGAGCGCCCCACTGTGTTTTAGTGTTTCCTATGATTTCTGTATCGAAAATGTAAAAAAAAAAGTTCTCCCCGTTCCCCGGTTTTTTTAGGATCGGCCCCTGCTGACCTTGGGGGTAGGGCAGTTGACCCCCCAAAATACCCCTCCCCCAATATTTTTCCTTCTTCTTTGACTCTCATGTTTTGTTCACAGAAATTTTGCACAGTATAATATATTATATATGTATAATTTATTTTATTCTTACATTAAAAAATATTTTACAAATAAAATTGAGATATATCGAGATACTTTAATATTTTGATGGATTTAGGAATTTAAAATCAATAATGAAATTGAAAAGGGAAAAAAATAATAACTCGATAGCATTTACGATTGCTACAGTGAATTTTTAGCTGTAAAAAATATCTACACCCCATTTTGGTTGGGATTATGTGTTAGATTTAGCAGATCTATAATATGATTCACCCACCCCTGGAGTGCAAGATTCTGACTGAACACAAGATCTCCATAATGTCTCCCTTGCGAGTATATAGAAGCTTAATATTATGTGAATCATGAGCACATCTCCTTAAGCTGTACTAAGCCAACTATACACCACAGTAGTATTGCAGCTCAACAGCAACAGCAGCATTCATAGTGTTAAGCTCGTGATTACATCTTCAGTAGGAGAGCTGTCAAAGTAAATGACATCTAACGTCAACTTTCTTTTCTTCAGTTTTTGTCTGTGTATTTTTTCTACTTTTTTTTTTTATTTTATTTGCGGCTTCTTTATGTGTATGTAACCCACTCTTTAAAAGATTTTCTTGACTGCATGCATATATAGTTTGCTAAACTCTCTCTCTCTCTCTCTTCTCTCTCTGGCCAACTCATCAACAGACAGCATCATAGTATATATATTATATTAGCCTTCTCTCTTTTTGCTGGCATATTCCCAAGCCAAAGTTCATTCATCACATTTTCTCTGAGTCCCAGCGGTTCCAAGTGCTAAATATGTCTCCCTAGTCGTTATTACCCCTCCTCTCTTTATATAACTCTCTCTCTGTCTCTCTCTAAATATATATTCTAATAAGTGTCACTAAAAATCAAAACTGTCAACAGTCAACAATATTCCTCATTTGCACCTTGCTTGAATTTTGTTAAATCTGTCAAATCCAGTCTGAATGTTTTCAAAAGATTATTAATTTGAACATCAAAGCAACCATCAGAGTAACACAAATTTGAAATCTTTGTAAGGATTAAAACCTCAAAAGCGTGTTATATAGCTACAGTATTTGATATATACGAGTATAATACAAGAAAAACAAAAACCTTTATATAGCCAATTGAATTTATTTGGGCTAATTTATTATGATAATTTTCTTAGCTTAAACAGAAGGACACTGTGAGCTTTGATACATACAAAATAAGGTATGGAATTTTAAAAGCAAATATAAAGCTGCCAAATCGATTGACCAAAATTTAGAAAGGAGATAGTAGGGTTTTAATTCTGGTAAGAAAATATTTCAAATGGATAAAATAGTTTCTGAGTTTATAGGAATTAGACAGTTATTACTGCACCATTGAGTGTGTATATATATGAGAGAGAGAGAGAGAGAGAGAGAGAGAGAGAGAGAGAGAGAGAGAGAGAGAGAGAGAGAGAGAGAGAGAGAGAGAGAGAGAGAGAGAGAGAGAGATCGCATATTATACTGACCTTTTGTAAAATCTATTTTCTCTTATAACGAGGAGTTATGCACGTATGAATGTACGATCAAAATGAAATGTATGAAGGGGGGAGGAGACTATTTCCTTATAATCCTTTTAAATGAGAAATATCGGGAAGTTTGATCTATTTCCTGTAGGCTATATACTGGGAAACTCTACTGCCATATACAATCAATGCGTAAAAGCCTTTATGGTATAGAAGTTACAAATATAAATTGCAAATTATGGAAATAACAGTATACAACATTATTTGACCTCTATATTTATATTTATATACGCGTAGTTGTAAAATTCATATATATACATGAATTGACTAAAAACAAAGAATTGTTACTAAAAGTCATTCCCATTTTTATATATTATCAAATGTATTATTTTTAATAAATATATAGAACATTAGTAGCTACTACTGCTGCTATTTTCATGTGGTAATTCCCCTTTTATATATGTGCACATTCATCACCATGTTAGATTTTGCTGGTTTGTTTGACGGAAATTAGAAATGACGTGTCTAAAGCCGGAGATTGACTTCTCTCTCTCTCTCTCTCTCTCTCTCTCTCTCTCTCTCTCTCTCTCTCTCTCTCTCTCTCTCTCTCTCTCTCTCTCTCTCTCTTCACTCCATTCGGTTCACAAGAGCAAGTTGCACGGGTACGGGCAGGAAGACATGAAATATTATCATTTCCAAACGCACTCATCATATTTGCATGCGCGCGGACATGTGCAGCCTAAAAAGAAAATGTAGAAAATAAATTAATGCAAATAACTTGATTTAAAAAAAGTAATACAATATTTTTTTAATATAAAAATCTATTAATAACATGAAAAATAATAATAAAAAAAGATTATCGAATTGAGTTCATCTATATGTAATATAATAATATATTTATATATAGATGATGTAAATAGTAATCAAGAGTTCATTTACCGCCTATTGAGTTTGGAATTTCTAATAGGTTGGTAATGGAATGGAGATACGATCGTGTTTGGTGGTAGTGGCATTGCACGCTGAGCGATGCAGGGGGAGTTGACGGGTGCGAGCTGTACTAAATAATGTGGCTGATGGCATGCACCGGGGAGGAGGCGCCTCCTGCACTGCCTGCAGCACATGCCGCGAGCACCCATCTCTCTCCCTCTAGCTGGTGCTTCGTCGCGTTCACTATCATCGTGTCCTCGATCAACAATTTTATAAAAAAATCTTAGACATAAACAATAAGACACACACATCACCGCCACAGAGTTGAATTTTTATTAATAAAATCAAATGTCTTACTAAACATATTTTAAACATTTTAATTATTTGTAAAAGGGACGGTTTAATATGTTGTATAAAAACACTTGCAGGTGTGAGGCGGAGGAACGGCTGCACGCACGCGATGTAGAAAAAAAAAAAAAAAAAAAAATGAAAAGCCGACCGTTGCCTTGAAGCGATTTTGGCTGGCTTTTGAGGTCCATTAGGTTGCAGCAACAGCAGCAGGCTTCTTGCATATGGAAGAGAGCGACTCAAATGGACCTGACATGGATCATGAGCACCAATAGTTCACCACCGACAGTATTTAGATGTCACACAAAGAAATACAGTGTTTTAAGTTGTCAATAAAAAAAACTTATTATATAATATAGTCATAGCCTACTTTGCTGTTTTCTCTGCTTTTTCTGCTTTTTATTATTTTATTTTTTTTTAAAGATTTTGTATTATAATTTTTTAAATATTATATTTCTGCGGAGTAAATTTATTTTGCATTATATGCAACAAAGAACAAAATTCTTATAATATAATTAACAAATTTACTTGTTATTTCATAAAAAGACTTTTGGTATATACTAAAATATAAATAAAAAAATGCGGCACAGAATAAAAATGAAAGCAAAAAAAAAAAAAAAAAAAAGTCTATGTTATTTGTTCATGGTAAACTTTTAGAGAAACCAAAAAATAGGATAGCGAGAGAGAGAGAGAGGGGTATTATATGCTATATGACTGCTGATACTGCAGAATAACTTGGCATTAAATTCACCCTCAAAATCCCAAATAATCGTTCTGCACAAGCTTGATTTAAATAAAATTGTGTGTCAGTAAAATTCCCTTGTGTATGTGGGTTGTAAAAGCCCGATTGTGAAAAGAAAACGAAAAACGAAAAAAAAAAAAACACAGAAAAAACTAAGAACTCAGCCACACATCCTTATTGAGTTTCGTATACATGTATAAAAAAAATAATAAAAAAGCAATACACAGTACTAGAGGGGTTTTAGATCGTTATATTAAGGTGTTCTGAGAGTACTTCTGTGATGTTGGGGTATGAGGAGAGCAAATTCTATAATCCAGATGAGATGATGATAGTTTTAATAAAAGTACAGCTAAAGAGTATAGAAAATAATAATCTTGTAATACTCTACTTATAAGCATAACATAGTGAAGGACATTTTGAGGCTAAGAGAAAATATAATTTTATCGTTTCTACAGCTATACTAAGCTGCTTTAGTGCCATGGTATGGAAATTTTCCTTTCACCTCTTTATTTTTTTTATTTTAATAAAAAAAGCAGACGAAGAAAAATATGAAAAAAAAAGTTGAACAAGACTACAAAAAGCTGGGCGTTATAAGTAAAAAAAAAAAAAAAAAGTATATATATAAAAAGATATTCGACCTGAGCAATCGTCAAGAAGAAAATATATCGAAGAAAAGTAATCTAGTGTTAAAAAGCAATGAATCAAATTTATGCAAATGGCTTATACAGTAAAACATATGTCATTGTAAAAAGTAAGACGTCTCACACGTATGTTATTAGTTAATAAAAATGCGGTTATCCTTGTATGAATTTTAAAGAAGAAGACGGTGGCGATTATCATGGTGATTTTTAACTTGCATGTAAATGCAGCTGTAAGCTAGGTGCGGAGAGCCATACTGAATGTATTATAATCAGCAGGAAGGCGATGGTGGCCAGACACAACTATATGCTGCAGGAGTGCGTGGGAGCATCAGCAACGTACAATACGTCTATTAAGCCAGGTGACCTTCAAGCCAAGGTGTCAGCAGTATGTTGGAACCAGACGCTCCTTCCGCAGGTCGGCGGTGACTGCAGACTTCGTCCTTATGTCCTAGCTTCCCTATATACCACACCCATGTGTATATACCCTGTGCTTACATGCTCTTCATGCTTACCGCATATAAATGTACACTAAACAAAGAAAAAGGTGCACTCAATATCATAGCTATTATCAGACGATTGTCATTTTTCAGCATTGTCTTTCATTATTATTATATTTTTTTTTTAAAATTTCATGGGAAGAGGGATATTTTTCATACTATTTTCACGCTAAATTTCTTTAAATCTGTAACATATCTGATAGGGCAGTGTATTAAATGAGAGGTATGGTATTATATAATCTCAAATTGCAAGGAGATCATATCCTTACACGGATCTTTTCCTATATACAAGTTATACAAATCCATACCATGTATATTATAATTATATATTTAATTAATTAAATCAAATTTCTGTTATTATAATAAGATAATAATATTACAATTAAGTCATTGTCACATACAAAAGGTTTCAAAGTCAATTGGAAAAAGAGACAAATTCATTTATAATTATTATATATTACGTTTGTGTTTATATCATTGGATATGTGCACCTTTCCTGCTACCAGACAATAAAGATATAATAGCTATATTTATACTGCTAATAGACACGCACTGCATATTAAAAAATATTGGAAAGAGCGGATATTCGTGAAGTCAAAGAAATAAATGATGGTAAGAAAATTATCACTTAAGTGTACAAACAAAAGTATAATTTAACTTTTCTATTTCGTGTGAGAATTTAAGTGTCATATAATAAATAATGATAGTAATTAATATGTTTTTTTTATGTTTCATTATACTTCCTACCCAATTTTCATTATCATAATGTATATTTAAATTAATTTTCTATGGTTTGTTAAATTAGACATAATTAAAAATTCATGCATAAATTGAAATATTGGGCGGTTAATACGTTAATCTTTTTAAATTGATGCAATAATAATTTTTAATAAAAATAAAATACAAAGGAAAATTAACATAAATTAAACCTTATAATTATTTAATAGAGTCTAGTTTCTTTGTTTTTTTTTTAACTGTAAAATGCAAATATTTTTAAGGCAGCCACGTCAGAAACAATTGTATGGTAAATCCTAGAGAAATGTCATTACATCAGAAACTCGAGGACACGGCGGCTAAGAACGTATAATAGATTTGCGTGTCACAAATGGTACGTTACGAGTCAGTTGCCCCCCTCCCCTCCCTTTCCTCCCCCGTGCAACCCGTTCTAATACAATATCAAAATTACAGGTTATAAACATGAAATACGTGTACTAGAAAAAAAACATGGAATATAATTTACTTTCTTATTACTTATTATTTAAATATAACTTTATTTTATTTTAAGAAACAATTTTTCAATTGAGGACATTACATTTGATGACAATTTCTTAAATAAAATATTCTCAGATTTTTTTTTCTTTCAATTTTCATGTATGATTATATTTTAATTTATGTTTGTCTTCTGGAATTACAATTAAATAATGAACGTTATAAGTAATGATAAAAAAAAACTTGTCGTGTATATGAGGTTAATAATAAAGTTGATGAAGAAATCTTTTTGATGTTATTGATTTTTTTTTTTTAGGAATAGCTATTATAATATAATTAGAACTTATATTATAATTCACATTCGTTAAAAAAAAAAACTTGTCGGTATGAAGTCTCGATTTAATGAGCTTTTTTAAACTTGTGTATGTAGAATACATAATTTATAAAATATTGATTGACAGAATAAAATAACACCAGTAAACATTTCATATTTTATAACAAACACATAATAATAAAATAATTAATCATTAATTGTAATGTTAGGTACTATAATACATTGTGTATTTATTTATAAATTCTCATTCATTATATATATTTAAAAAAATATTATATATATATGGTCTATTAATATTTGACATGTATTATTATTTTGTAATACATTATCAAACGATTGTAACGAAACATCAAAAGATTTAAAAAATGTGCATGGATGAATATGTTATATTATGCATGCATTTATTAAATATTATAATGTACATTTATTTATATAGCAGCTAGTGAATGTGTATTCTATCAGTGCTATAACTACAGAGCAGAGGTTACGGTGGGGTTAGGGGGGGGGGTGATGTCGGGGTTGAGAGAGGGGTGAGGGGGCGGCTATGTGACTGGTGCCGAGGTTCACGATTGATCTGAGTATGAATAGACCACCATGACGCACTCTTTAGCCCAATCAATCACCACAATTCTGCAGGCAGCAAGCAAGCCTTATATTATATATACATATATATGGCCAGCTGCCCTAGCTCACCTGCATAGTTACACCAAATATGATATATCATGACGTCAAAATGTATCAATATATTTATTGTTTATAAAATTTGTGATAAAATATATTGTTTTTAGGGTAATTAAAAACTACCTCGCATGATTTGTGTAGCATGGCATAGCCAGGCATTTTTTTTTTTTTTTGCCCTCCTTTGGGGTTTTTGGGTTGGGGGAATAAGAGGGTGAGAAGGGGTGGAGGGAAGGTGAATTCACTCACTGTCCATGTAGTTTTTCTATATGACGGTCCCCCAACCTCAAATTGTATTCGCTACTGGATTATCAGATATTTGATGACAACGGTGTTAAAATTCAAGAAAAAAAAACAAAAAAACATTATATATTATTTACATTTTCCTGCAGCACTTGTCAACAATAGCGTTTGTATTATTCACAAATTTGGGTTGGGATTACAATAAGTTAGTACTGAAAATATAAATCCAAGAGAGACGACAAAATAAATTATTGATGTCGTTGAAAACTACATACATAAAAAATAAATATACATATTGGTTTATTAAATCGTAATAAGGTCTACATCATTTTCAACAGCTTTTTATAAATTATTTATATCATACATATTTTTAAATACTCAATTTTATATATATATATATAAAAAATCCTTGCCCTTTAAAATAAGCAATAAAATAACAATGAAAATATTATTTTTCAATATTCATATTGTGAATGTTAATATAAATTTTAAATATTCATATAGAATATATTTGCAAAATAATTACAAACAAATAATATAAAATTGAATAATGAAAAAGCAATCACATATTTAAAAATTAGAATGCATGAGAGTAAATTTTTGTGATTAAAGAAATAGAGAAAGAGTGCCGTGACTAGTAAATAATATTTTAGCGTGCAACAATGCAAAAGCATCGCTCGCTTCTCGGCACTCCAACAAGAGATAAAACACTCTGCGGGGGGCATCTCGCCGTCCAGAGAAGAAGAAGAAGAAGAAAAAAAATAATAATTCCAACAATAAAATAATTCAAGTGTTGCATCAGCCACACATTAGAAGGTATAATAGTTTTAGCAGCAAGGGGGCCATATTCAAGACTAATGTCTCGTAGCTTTGTCATCAGAATTCCAGCGACAACACGTATAAACTTTTGTCTTCTTCTTCTTACTTTTTTTTATTTTTTTTTTATTCAACTATAATCTTTATTATTATATAATCTTCCTTTTTTTATTCCTCTATATTCGTGCAAAACTTTCAATCTCCTAACATCGATCATTTCAAATAATAGCTCAGTTAATGTATATTGATTGCTTTAAAAGGTACCATAATTATAGAGTAAAAAACATAGACTATACCTACTGGTATTATAGCTTTATATTAAAGATATTATATATAAGCATTATAATACTATATGTATAATTTCTTTTAAATCATACATATACAATTTTAAATTTTATTATACGTGAGAATAATAATATAAAAAATTTAATGTTGCAAAAAAAAAAAAAATAATAATAATAAAAATATATGTTCAATAACTACTATATAATATTAATTTATTATACATTACTCTATTTTTGCCTTTAAGCGATCGCATGAGACGAAAGCCCGTGTATAGAACAACTCAATGTTATATTTATAAATAATACATTTTTTTAAACTATATATACAATAATAGGTTTCCATATATAAGAGTTGATTTCATAATCTAATTTTAAAATGAATATTTTTTTCAGACATTTTTTTTTAAATTATTTTCTGAATTAATATAATATAAATATTATATTATATATTATACTGTATTGTTGAATTCACATGAAAAATTATTCGATGTATTATTATTATTAATTTGTTATAATTTTTTTATTAAAAAGATGATACTCGGAAAAAGTGCAGGTGGTTATTATTTTAGAGAGACTTCATCACCACCAGAGAGTATACTAATAACATTCTGAATAACACACCATCATCATCATATATATAAGCATGCATGATTATTGCCGGAAGCTTTTAAATATATATTATATATATATGTATAATATTTTAAACTTTATGCATGCAGCATGTATATATTATATATTTTATTTATGCTGTCTGCAAATGGGTTTGTAACTGATTTCACTTTCAACTCATCTAACAAGTATAATATTATAAAAATAATAACATTAAAATATAAAGAAATCTTGAGTCATTTTGACAATTGTGGTGTTTTACCTTTGGCTGAGAAAGGTATATAAGAATCTCAAATGTCCTAAAGACTAATCCTATATGTCCCCCAGCATATGATGTATATTGCAGACACGTACAAGAAATGGTTATATTCAAAAGAAAAAGTTATATTATAAAATAAGAGTCTGATGATATCTATTAAATTTCTTTTTACAATGACATTATAAAGTAATCTTCACTAATTTCAAGTAAAAAAAAAATTTTGTATCAGGACTTTTTATTTACGAGTGTGTACTAAAAAAAGAAATAAGAATGAAAATATGTGAAAAATAAATTAGTAATTTTCATGTATAACTATAAATCTCATATATATATATATTTTTTAAAATTCATTGTAATTTTGTCAGTTCATGCAACCACTTGTAAAAATTATCTATAATTACTTGATCTATATGAAATTTATATAAATAGCTTAATAGCTTCAAATAAAAATCCATGAGGTACATCATGTCATAGAAATAAATTACATATTTTTTTTCTAAATTGTTGTATAGTAAGTACAAAAAGTAATATTTATAATATATATGAAGAACTATGTCTATCTGTCTGTATTTCATGCATGATCGTCTTATATTATATACCCACTAGTACAACTCATAACTAACCCCCACACTCCTTCATAATAATAATAATAATAATAATATATCCTGATGCTGGGCTGCATGGTTAAGCTATATAGCCATGCAGGCAGCATCAGGTAGGACGGTCCAGACGCTCTCAAGGTAACTAACGTCATGACGTAATGTAGTATATTCAACAAGAGAAATAGCCCGTTTAAGCTTCATTAGATCGATCAATGTCTTTTCATAAACATAACGTTGAAACTTGACTCTTTTAGTCATGTTGTATACAAGTACGCTTGGTGCATGCCATGCTGAAGGATTGAGCGTGGCTTGTGGAGTTTCCTTATAGTAATCAACGTCTACAAGCAATTATATTAAGTTACACAAATATTATCATGTTATTAATATTTAATACTCATTTAATTATTTTAATTTTAAAAACTATTTAAATAATAGTTAATGATTAATCAAGATTGTATACGAGGATTAACAACTATTCTACAGTAACTTTTTTTGGCATATATAGAATGGGTGCTCTTCTTATACCTCCATACCTCCTTCAAAATTGCAAATTTGCAGCATATCTTTTGGCATAATTTGACAATGTGCAACGCTAACAAATCAGATTATGATGTCCAGGGGGGATCAGAGGTGAATTAAGTATATTGTAAAAATAAGAAGAGGTCTTTTAGATACTTTTGACAGGGGGAGTATATATTTACATTAAATAATTTATAATTTCAAATAGACTTAATGTTAGCTGCCCGTTTCAAATAATTTTAAGTTTTAAAAATAATTGCATTTTTTGTTATAAAACTGTACATGCACCTCAAGATATAAATAACGTTATTCATGGCATGCTCTGTTTTTATTGTCACATAGTGTGTATAATAGAGGCATGGTCAACTTTGTGAATTGTTTTGAGATAACTACACATCTTGGATTTCCAGCTCCAATTAACATATTAAGCAGAGGTAACATTTAAGCTGTCTCGAAGTGTATAATATACAAAAGTACAATATATTATAATATATATTAAAAGACATCACGTATATGATTGTTGAATAATAACATTTTAAGTATAAAAATTTAAGCTGAAAGCAGTATGTTGCGCTATAACGTATAATATACGTAAAATTATAAGAGTCGCACATTTAACTGCAAATATGCCACAACAGAGACATCCGTAAAACACGTCATAAAAGTTAGAGCATAAATGTTCTCACGTATATGTCTAAGCTCATCATATGAAATGTCTTCAAGTGTAATAAAACGACCGGGCTGTATTGTGTTGTATACATCAAGTCAAGCTATATCAGCATCAAGCAAAAGCAAAAGACGTTCAAGAGTCAATCTTTAATGTTTTTTTGTTTTTTTTTTTTACATGCAGTTTAACTTTTAATTTTTTGTTTATATTTTTTTTATTTTTACCTTTACATTAAAATTATAAACATGAAGAACTATCATTGATGGGGATAAACATTAAAAACAGACCATATAGTTGGTAGTTATATAAAATTATAATGTTATATAATGTTATATACGTAGTATATTAGTAAAAGACATAATATATAATGCAATTTATTTTACATTAAATTATATTTGTGAGAAAATATTAAAGCAACATTTTTGATAATGTATAAAAAATATATATAAATTTGGAAAAATAGTACTAATAACAAATGATCATAATATATACAGCTGGTATAATAAAGATTTGTCCCCATAATTTCGTAAGCCTGTTTTCAAGCAATAACATATATGCACCGCTTTTATATAGAAAACTATTATGGTATATATATATATCATTTTATTACTATGAATATGAATATTTTCTTAAAGGATTATAAGGTCATTTATATCACATATTAATATACACGCGCGATGGCAATGTTTTTGTTCTTATAATATTGCAATGCAAGCCCAGAGTTGTTCCTATACATAATAAAATATTCAGTAGCTCACTCGTGCATATGCTGGCTGCCGTCAGATCACTTTGTTTGCTTTTATTGTAAACACGTTGCACACACAATAATATTATCTAAACATGTATAAGTTTGTATATTTTTTACTTTATATTTTCTTCTTAGCACTCACTAACCTTTATATTATATGTATAGGTAAAGCCATGAATAAAAATCACCACCAACTTTTATATTTTTTCGTGTAATGTATATTTTAAAATACACGTGATATATATATATATATAATATTATATTGTTGTTGTTTTTTCATATATAACGCTATATGTATGTACAATATATTTGTTCATGTATTATATTTTAAAACTAAAATTTTCTTTATTTTACTTACACTTTTATTATATGGTATAATGCGACTGAATGCAACGTATTTCAGGACCGTATAATACATATATATGTTATACAGTATACACTTTCAAGCTATAAAATATTCTGATTTTTTTTACGTTTAGAGTAATTATTAAGATAGTTGAAAATTGTTTATATAACTAAATAGGGACTTGGCTGCAAGAGGTGACAAACTCTTCATCAACGGTTCTTGACAGATATATGACTCCATCAATTTAAGCTGCACTTGATGAAGAAACACACTGCTTATACTTTACAGGGTTCAAACAGTAATAGAATTCTCTTAATTCAGGGGCATTCACAAAGCCTTAAGGCCAAATTTAAGGCTCAATAATTTAAGACCAGAAATTTCGGGTCTAAAAAACACGTCTAAAATCAAGCTTTAAATTATCGAGCCTTAAATGTGGCCTTAAGACTTTGTGAATGCCCCTTAATAGTATCAGGGAATATGATCTTTTCTCTGAGAGTATTAAACACGGCATTTATAATGAAATTTAGAATCTAGCCTACAAAATTTTATATTCATATAAAATTATATTATATCTAGACACAATATGTTACCTATATTATACTAGAGGATAAATGGAGTTTTTTCAACTGTGGGTATGTAAAAAAATTGCAATATTATGTAGTAAGTTTATGTTTAATTTAACTTTTAAGAAAAAAAATGTATTTTATTGCACAAGTTAAACATTAAATCGAGTGAAGTAAAAGAAAGTAAAGAACTTGTTAACTTGAACCTTACCAGGTTCGCCAGGTTGTTAGCTGCAGCGTTAAAAAATGCAACTGGCTACCGATCGTAAGATAAAAAACATCCAATCAATATGTAGAAATAAGTAACAAGCAAATAAATGAGAGTTTTAAAATATTTCTTAGTAGTATTTATTTTTTCAATGGTGCAGAAAAGTCGCCATGCAGTCATCAGCTACACATCACTTCAATTATTCAATTTGTGGGACCACCTAAAATTAAAAATAATAGCGAACTGATAAAATTATGAGAATACAAGTAATTAAATTTTATGTGTGAATAGTTTTAAAAAATGTTTAAAAAAATTGTCGCAAAACAATATATATATATATATATATATATATATATATATATATATATATATATATATATATATAATAACATTATGTATTTTTGGTTCCATATTATACTCAAAAGTTACATCACAATTGGAAAAATCTCTAAATTATACCAGCATGCATTAAATTCTAAAATAACAATTAACTGTTAACTATTAATGTGAGTTTAGAACAGTCAGAGCCTCAAATCTAAATTACAACTTAGATTACAGCCAAAATCTCCCAAAAGCAAAACATTTTTTTATTTTTATTTTGCGTTTAAATATGTGGACAATGTAAAGCGTACATAATGATTATATATTTACATAAATATTATTATTTCACTTTTCTTATATAGTTTTAAATTGAAATACATAATATAATGGAATCTTATGCAAGCATATCATATTTAGAAATAAAAAAGTTTACAAACTTGGATATAGACATAGTATTGATAATACAAAATTATCAGTATTATCAAAACGTACAGATCTTGCAAATTTTGTATATTGGTATATTCTATAAAATAATATAATTGTTATAAAAAAAAAAAAAAAAAAAAAAAACTACAAATTATAGCCATTGCAGCAGCAAGCATTATTTGGTATATTATGATAAGTTATTAAACAAGTCAAACTACAAAGGAAGAAGATGAACCATCAGATGGGTTTTGTTTAAAGTATCAAAAATATTACAGAAGTTTGCTTCTACCCGTTTATATCTATATATAAATATATGATGTATATATATACGTATGCTATAGCAGCTTGCTGTTGGTTGAAATTCAATTAGGTTGATATACACAACCAAATGGTTGATTTTGTAAGCAGTGTTTTTACAACGACAAAATATAAACGACAAAAACTATACTTACCTTTAATATACATTTCTTTAGTATTCAAGACAGCTACAACATTTAACCAACTTAAAAAATAAAATATAAATTACAGTTAAATCTTTCAAATGCAAAAGATGTAATGGGAATAAAAAAAAATCTATAAATAATTATTGTAGTTCTTAATAAGGAAAACAAGATTAAAATCAGTATTATTTTCTTTGTTACAACTTTGTCAATACTACAATTATAAGAAAAGCTTAGGGTTTAAATAAATATATATATATATATATATATATATATATATATATATATATATATATATATATATATATATATATATATATATATACTGTAATATTATAAAAAAATTCAATATTTGAGAAATAACAAGTTTAAAACATTTTTATATATTATAAAAAACAAACAAACATGATATTCAATATTTAAATAAGTATTCAATTTTATTTCCATTTATAGTTTATAACCAAAAAAAAAAAAAATAAATAAATAAATATATATATATATAGGAGAAGAAAATTGAATATAGTAAGCTGTATATTAAGTGTATTGTTGCAAGATGTGCTGGAAAATAGCGTTATAGCGACAAGTAAGGACACGTTGATGGATATTGGTTCTACCCTTCAGTGTAATGCCCAGTCAGCAAAACACGACGAGCTAACTTTTCTATTTTTTACAATATGATATCACATAAGACTCAATTTATCATTCTTTAAGCATTGAAACGAGGAAGAAATAAGATAAATTCTCAACATGTTTTGATTATATGCAGTACGTCAGTGTAAAGAGTAGTATAGCAAGTTTATCGGTGACAAGACTGATGTCTCAAATATAAATTTAAAATGTACATAGAACGTACATGTCATAAAATTGAACACAAGGGGATATTTTTTTTTTAGGGGTGGTAATACGGAGGAGTCAAATCTCATTTAAAGTATAATAACATATTAGAAAATTGGTGCATGATTCTATCATACCCTTATTCAATTTTTTTTTCTTCTTTATTTGTTTAAATATGACATTATTCTATAACATTAATTTAGTAAAGTATTATTTAATTATAGTCTGTTATTGAAATTATATGAATTATAACTGATCGACATAATATATATTATATTAATATTTCCAATAGTTGAAGTATCGCAGCTATTATAATCTCTCTGGTTTGGGTTCAGTAGCAGCTTGGTGTTGGCACAAGGGGTTTGTGCTGAGAGGGAGGTTGCTCAAGTGCCCCCAGTCGCCTGCTGCTTATGCCACTCGCGAATGCTAGTCACGGAGACGTTTGCCACTGTCGCCTGGCTGCTTGCTTGAGCGACGGTGACCGCCCCAGGGAGGGTACCATGCAGACTGTACGCAGAAACTAGCCGACTCTTCCTTTTCTTTATCGAGTCTGATGGCTGGCAAGCTGCTAGCTGACCAGCAGCATATAGAGAGAGGTACCAAGAAGAGTTTGGTGTGAGGGCCAAAGAGAGCAAACATTGGTCAGCGACTATTTTCAACTCTATATAGACTACTGGCAGCTAGCTTTAGTCAGCCATCCAAATAGCACCTTGCTTGTTATTAACTATCTAAGGGTAGACCTTCTTTCTTCTTTTTTTTTATTTATTTCATTTTAAGGGTGCTCATCAACTATATTGAAGATTTATATTGATTTTTTCTCTATAAAAAAGTAATAACCACTTCTTGCACTAACTTATGTAATCACATATAATATGAAACTGCTTACATGTATCTTCATTTGTTTTTAATTGTATACGTTCATTAAAAAAAACTATAATAATTCAATCATACCAACCAGTGTATGAGCAACCATTTTGTCTAGTCAAAGGGCGAGGGAGAAATTGGGGGGTGCTGATCTGACCGGGTGTCTTGCTAGTTTGCCAATGGTATTTTCAAGCATATAGTTTGTGAACGCATTCGAATATAAAAGCTGACTAGATAGATTTTTTCCTCCCTTCTTCTTCTCTCAGCAGCTTCTTCTCTTTTTCTTTCACGCTTTGGTAAGTTTAGCGACATCTCGTTGACACCCTGATCACGTGCTATTTCAGATGAACGCTCGCGATATAATGCACAAATCCTACGCGTATAATATTCATTGCCTGACTAACTGCCTACACACGCACACGTTCAATTTCTTTCTATATATAATATGTGTATATTGCTGCTGCATGTAATGTGTATAATATACCGCAACTGTTATATACAGTACACCCGATTTTGATTAAACTAGCCTTTTTATAATATGATTCAGTTATAAAAGTGAAAGGTGATGGACGATGTTTTTTAATATAATTTGCAATGTCTGTCAATTTTGAAATATGAAATTAATTTAAAATATGTTTAAAATAAAATCAATTCAATCTATCTAATAAAAAAAAAAAAAAAATCAGAGACTTGACATAACGTAATTTATACCACTTAATAAAAGTTATGGTTTTGCTTGTCAGTTTCAACCATTCATATATAGCATGCATGTTACTATTCTAGTCAATGTATATAAAAAAAAGGTCAAAAGATGTCAAAAGTCAAGCATCTCATATATATATATATAATATATTATAGCGCATTTCTATCTATCTTTGAAGTGAATAGAATCACAAGTATCTATTTGTATAATAAGCATAAAGTAATACAAAAGTATATAATATAAATGTTAAATAAAAAATATAACATTTTATTTACACGAAAAAAAATGTTTAATTATTTTTTCAATAGAACAATAAAAATATGATAGTTGTTTGCCAAGTTTTTAACACAACACGAAAGCATGAAAACACATATTAAATATTAATAGTAACCTAAAAGGTGGTTTTAATTAAGTTTGAGTTAAAGTGTATAGAAGATGATAGGTGGCGTTATATAAGTCTTAGCCACAACATGGGTCGGCCGCCGGACGCAGAGGAAGGGCCTGCTGACTTCATAGCCTTGCATGCTATAATATAGCAGCTAGAGCTGCTGGTAAATGGGTGGTCCGCAATTAGGACTATCTCTCCTCCTTTTTCTCGCAATATAGGCGCGAGAAAGGAGGAATACCTGCCTAGCTGCCTGATGCCTTCCAGGCGGCAAACAACCAAGAACAAAGGTAAGATAGACAGGTCATCATCAGGTAGACCCAATGCATGCACCTTGACTATTATGTGTATGTACCTGTCCTTTATATACTTATAATAATAATGTTATTGAAACTTAGATTTAAAAAAAAAAAAAAAATTTAATAAACATTAAAATACAATATTTTTTTTATTAAATTTATACAAAATAATAAAAACATTATGATTTACTATGTAGTTCATACAATTAGTAAGCAAATTGAGTAAATAAATATTACAAAAAAACAAAAATAAACATTTTTTTTTAAATAACAACACAACATAAAATACAGTTCAAAGTAAAAGTTTTTATTTTTAACTTTTAAAATTTATTTTTGTTGGTAAAAAAAATTATAATGTATACAAATTGAATCAACTTTCCTCATTGGTTTGCTATACTTTTAATGAAAAAAAAAATATATATATATACTGTTTTACATGGGTGACATTTTTTATTACTTTTCATATTAATTCAATGCTGCAGCAGTAACATAATTTGTATCTATATAATTATATACAAATAATATTACATTATATAAAAAAGTAAAAACAATATATTAAGTTTGAGTCTTGTCAATGGAGCTGTTTCAAAACTTAAGACATTTTCTAGTTTTAAAAGTATGTGAAACTGGACAAAAACCAGAATGGAGTTAATAAAAATTCTCAAGACATCACCGATTTCTTTTTATATATATTTAATATATCCAGTTACAGAAAACAAAAGAAAATAGAAATGGAATTCACCAAAGTTGGACATCAATGTACTCTTTGCTAAATTTGGAATCTTTTTATTTTAAAAAATTAAAATATATTATTATATTCTTTTTATTTTTTAAGTACATAAAAAAATCATAAAAATAAAATCATATTTATAAAGCAGGCAAAAGTTTAAAGTGTAAATTCTTGTAACTAAGATTATAGCGAATGGACATTGCGTCCGCATAGCGTCATATTAATCGCTTATACGAATTTTCACTAAGGTATATAATAATGTAGATAGTGAGCGAATAAAAAAGAAAGAAAAAAAAAAAAACCGGTTCGTTTGGTGGTGGTTGATTTTTAACGTTGAAGATTCTTACGTCAAAGAATCTGCCATGCGCTCTTCTAATTGGTTGTGCTTTGTCAGTCGATATGGATGGCCAAAGAGTCTTTCTGATCAAGCAGTCGCTTTACTTGATCCCTTCTGTAGAAGAAAAGAAAGACAGCAGCAATCTGCTTTCTTGAAATTTAGCTCTCATGCAACATCAGTCATGTAACCACAAGCAAACTTGTAACACTTTTTCATCTATAGATGACATTTTGGTAGCAAAAACATTTATTTTTCACTTTAAATATATTATAAATAATGAGAGAAAAAAAAATTACACCATAATTATAATATACTAAAAGAATTGTTAGCATGCATTTAATATTAAGTAGTATTTCCACCTATGTGACAATTTTTTTTTTAAATATACAAGTTATAATAACTTGCTTGAAGAAGAAATAAAAAATTATATTATGTTAAAAAAAACTTGTATTTATGTAAAACTAACTTTAGCATCATGACACTAAAAACAAGATATAAACCTTATTTATTTTTATTATTATTTTTTTTGTTGAAAGGAGTTTTACTGTATTTCTACATTTTCAACAACTTTAATTAACAATGACATTATACGTATAAAGTGTATAAGTGTAAGAGAAGATCTCTTCATTTAAAACGTGACATTAAAGTGGCTAAACTTAAGCATCTAATTTCTTCATCTCATCCCTTATGGAAAATTTTATTCCCCATAGAAAAATATAGACAAATAAAATTTAAATGTTACCATGTAATATATATTTTATATTATTATATTTATTATAATATAAAAGCAACACAAACATTTATAAACAACTTTATAGTTAATTATATATAACATAATTTTTAAATCTTATTTTATTAAACTTCTTTAATACTTTTTAATTTTGTCTTTATATAATAACAAATTCTAATATATTTTCTATTTTCGTATGTGTATCACATTTAAAAATATGATTATAATATTATGAATTAATTATTATAATAACACCATCTCATATAAAATAGTTACTCTAATGGCTGTAAGTTGCAGCCACCTCTCCGAGAATAATCTGAGGATTATCCGTGGATTATTTACTAATTAACATTAAAATTCTCGGATAACTGTCGGATTTTTCCAAGATAGGTTGGCTGCAACTTACGGCCATAAGTGTTTCAATGTTAAAATCTTATTATATAAAGCATCCTAAATGTATTCCCTAATTGTATTATTAAAGCTGTCAGTTGTATGTACCACTGAGGCTGATGTTTCTGTCATTCTCTTAATTTACGGAAAATCCAATGACACTCTCACGTCCAACATTTTCTCACTAATTTCATCACATAACGTTAGTACTGTGTGTACGTGTCCACATGAAAGATCATAAAATCACTTTAGCTAGCACGCATCACAGTTCCAATAGTATAAAATATAATATATATATATATATATATATATATATATATATATATATATATACGCACATATTGTAATAACGTAAGTATATATTTAAATATAACTAATATTAGTACAATCAAAAAGTATTAAAGATAAATTGTTTTTAAGAAGGTGGCATACATGGCCAAAATGTGTCAATTGCCCCAAAATATCAACCAGTTGATTTCTTTTTTCTTTTTTACTTTTTGAGTTCCTTTTCCCTCGTCAAGAAAAAAATATATTTTTTACCTCAACTTCGATGCTATAATAGTTACAAAAATTGCAAAGACAAGGAGTTTAAATATATTATACCATGTTCTATGTAATATAACAATATTTTTATATAATTTTAACAGTTTTAAAAAATAATAATAATAATAATAATGTATTAAAATAATCAAATTAATTAAAAATTTACTACAATTATTAATATAAAAAAATCAGGCAATAAGCCAACAAAATATTATTATACATTAATTTAAAGCATCTCCACCCTCTTTTGTGTAAGTTGTGTTATTATATTATATATATTTGGTATATACATACTCCTTGCATGGTATAATATATAAATTTTATTTATTGAATCTTTGCTTTACTTTCTATAATATATTGCAGGTAAGTTATACTGCGTAAGTCAGAACATTAATCTTGTAATAGGGAGTAGTAATTAGCAAGTGGTATGCAAAGACATGCACTTCGCCTTGTCTATAGAGCTATAAATAACATAACAGCCTATATATAATACGTATATATATTTATATACTGTATATATATAGCTTTATGTACGTAATTGCGTCCCTCGTTCTTCGATAGCCACGCCGCCAGCGGGGTTTTTGGACAGTATAGTGTGCTGGTTGGAGCGTTGCAATTTTAATACTGTTAATGCATATGCAGGTATAATTTGTACATGCGTGTTAGCACTATTATTTATATATGTAGACTGTTTTATTCAATCAAAGCTAAGGTAAAAAGGTGATTATTTAATTTAGAGAATATCTAATAGTATATACAGTATATATATATATATATATATATATATATATATATATATATATATATATATATATTATCTTTTTAAAAGAAAAGTCAACGATAAAAAAAAACAGTAATACGATTTATCTTTTTAACAGAAGTATGAAAGTATAATCATTTAAATATATTTTAAATACAAGGAAAAAATTTTTTATAATAAAATATTAATAACTAATTTATAATATATATATAATATATTTTCAGCTACATCAACTATAAAAACAAGTAAAAGCTCATAATCATATAGTCATAAAAATGAACAGACACACACAAAAAACAACTTTAAATTGCATATAATATAAAATTATTTTATAATTGATAATAAATAAATATACACAGAAGCCTTGTGTCAGTAGTTTTTCATGTGTAATTTTATTTTATCAATTGTTGAACTTGGTGTGTGAGTTTCAGCTGCCACGTCGATTAGCAGAGAGAGAGAGAGAGAGAGAGAGAGAAAGGCATATTATAATTATGTGCCTGAATGAACATACATGTTGCTGGAGAGGCTCTGATGATATTAAAATTATGACATTACATGGGCAACAGCAACGTTGAGATTTTATTTTGCTTGTATATTAGTTGACAGAATATTATCTGAAATAGATACAGGCACATATAATCAAATATAATATTATATACATCATGCGTGTATTATTATACTATATATATTATTAAACCTCATGTGAACTGAATTAAATAAATTATAATTGAAATAAAAATTATTATATCATTAAGTACGTAGAAACTGTTTAAAATTAAAGTCATTGTAGTGTAGAATAAAATAAAAAAACATTTTTTATAAAAAGTATAAAAAGGAAACTGCAGTTTGCATGGGGTTAAATATTTTAATAATATTTTTATATTTTTGTAAGCTGAAAATATTAACAACATGCACAACGGTCGATAAATAGGGAAAAATATAGAACATGCTTTCAAAAGTTATTCGAAGTTAATACAATTTGAGTTTTTTTATTATTATTGAATTTACTAGGCTTTTAGCGCACAATGTCTGTATAGATACCTTATTTTAAATGCGCAATAAAGAGAAGAAAATCCAATGTTATATAGCATTGTAATGCAATTAAGTATGGTATACAATTTTTTTATTTAAAATATATTATGTATATATATATATATATATATATATATAAACGGAACAAGATGTGTTTCAGTTTACTATATAGTATTATTGACATCATAATATTTCAAAATACAATAATACTTTCATAATAACTTATTTTACGTTCAAAGCTATAAAACAGTATTTTGTGACGTAATATCTTCATATATGAATAAAAATAATATATTATGATTATGAGTTCAGTAAATGATTATATATCAAGCATCAAGTCTTGTATTGTAAAGATGCATGGTATATATTGCAACTTCTCTTGAATTTTCATATATAACGAACAAAAGCGTTTAGATGCTTCATTTAAAATTTCATATATTTTTACTGTACTATATGACATATATAATAAACAATGTACTGTACATTCAGCAGCATATTTGTTTTGTGCTTTTATATATAACGTAAAAGTTACGACATTATTTTTTTAGAAACAGTTTACGTTAATTTATTTAAGCAAAAATAATTACTCTGAGGCAAAAGTCTTTTACTGTAATGGTTGTAAGTGAAATCATAATATACTCTGGACAAAACAATTGCGAACTCATATAGTTTGCTCGTATAATATTCGTATTGTTTCCGGTGTAATATCGCTTACACAATAAAGTTTATAATCGATACTAAAAATTCACTCAGAAAATGAACGGACATATCTCATCTTAAAAACTGCAAATTCTCAAAATCGAAAGAAAATTTGTCAGATCTCCTTACAACCAAGAATATTAAATACATCAACATTCTTATTTTATTCAATGAATAAATTTATATACTTATATTAAAATATAATATATTATATATATATTTATATTATACAATAGTAGTTATATGCATGCAGTTTGTAAGGGAAATAAAACATTTAAGTCGCACTTTTTCCTTTTAAAATTGGAAACTAACTTATAATTTGTTTATTTTAAAGAAAATACTACTTGATGTCCCCTAAATTTCAATTTTTCATTGATTTGTTTTTTTTTAATTTCTATAATTTTTCCTTTTTTCTTATTATATCCAGTCATTACTCGATCTTCATGGGGGGGGTTAACTCCGACCCCCCCCCCCCCCCGCCCCCACCTTCCTTGGCTACGCCCTACGCCCCTGCAGTGAGTCTGTATATGTCAAAGGTCAAGCAAGAAGGGTATTTTATGGCATATTATATATTTATACATCTGCTCTTTCAACCAATGACACAAAATAAAATTAGCATTGAACATAGGAGTGTACTGAAGATGCAGGTGTATAGTGTGGTGAATAAACATATAAAAAATTATTTTCTCAATTATTACAATTACATTTTTTATGTAGTATCGTCTACAAACATTGAAAGCAACATTGCTTATCATAAAATAAAAAAAAAAAAAAAAAAAAAACTGTGTCATAGAAATTTTAGTTCCGCTTTTTAAGTGAAAATTTTAGTTTCAACTTAATATTAAAAATAGAAAACATCACATTTTTTTATAAAACAAGTATCAGTTTTACTTCAAATTCAGTACTCTACAAGTTTATAACATTAAAAGCTTAATTTTGTTGTTTTTTTATTTTAAAAAATTATTTTTATGTTCTTCAACGCTTTTATTTTATTAGACCCTGATTTCATTAGTCAAATCCTAAAGCCATCAACGAGTATCATGCAAAACAGCAAATAATAATAAAAATTAAGTAAAATATGAGTCACTGTAATTAAATAGTAATAATAAGTAATAAATAAAAAAAATAAAAAAATAATAATAAAAAAAAGAAAAAGATTAATAAATAAAAAAAATTCAATTCTTCATTGAACTTTTATTTTTCAATTCCTATAATTTTCCGTTTTCTGTTTTCTTCTTATATCCAGTCATTACTCGTTCTTCATGGGGGGGGGGGGTAAACTCCGAAAAAATAAAGCCTTGGCTACGCCACTGTTGGCACTGTTATTTATAAATATTCATTATACTGCACATTCTATATTTTAGATAGCTATTATGCTAAAATCTTGATGGGTTGATTTGCGTATTATTTATATAATATATGCATACTATTGTATACAAATAGCTAGCATTAATATAATTTTTATGATGCAACTTTGTATTATATATAATTATTATATTATATTTAAGCAGCAAAAGTATTATGTATTTCTTTCTGTTATTTGTAATCAATTAAAAAATTAATTATGTATATATTATGTAGGAAAATTAAAAAAATATTATCATTCCAAATAATTTAAATTTTAATTAATTATTAATAACTTCATCTATTATTATAAATTATAATCAAGTTTCACCATAAATAATTATGTTATAGTTTAATTCTGATAACTGAGTGCGAATTAACTTGAATTTAATATTATAATCAATGCATATTTATAATATAGGTAAACATAATATTTGCTAAATATATTATTCGGATTTCACATTATACAATCATGTATAAATTATAAATCAGCCGAATATATCGTAATAATACTAATAATCTTTAATATATATATATATGACATTTTAATCTTTTTACATTCAAACTGTGTGCTGGGTGATATATATATTATAATACACAAATCCAGTTTTAAGATTTTAATTTTCATGAACTCAATAACATATTATTGAAGAAAATTGTTCATTATTGTTAAATTTACATACTCTTCCTTTCTCTCTATATTATCTAGTATATATATGTAACAAAGTACATTTATTTAGACATAGAAAATTAGAGTCATTATAAACTTATTGTACGTAGAAACTCCTATAAATATCCTATCTAATTTTATAATTTTCAAATTAAAAATGTCCATACAATTAAATATTTAATTTCTTTGTGAATTCAATTAAATAAAATCACTAACTTTTATATTGTTTAGTAAATAATACAATTTTTTTGTTTACACAAAATTATGAAATCTAATAATTTATACATAAGCTTTATTCATCGAACAATGGCAATAAAATTTCTTGTAACGCTTATATAGAGAAAGTTTATTAATTATTATATGATAAATTTGATTGTCTTGATTCATGATGACTATAGATTGATATAAGCCACAGGGAGGCAGGGAAAGCATCCACAATATTTTATTATTGAGATATATTGACAGCAGCCCCAGTGACATGTCCGTGCATGCACCCACAGCCACAGGGCGCCTGTCCGACCTGACTATTAGACACACCAAAGAAAAGCGCCAGCTTACCTGAACAGCTGATATAATAACTCTTCAATTCAAGCAAATAAAGTTCCACGATGCACCTCCAAAATTATTATCTGAAAAGAAAATGAGAAAAATATTTCATAATTTAAAATTTTAATAATTATTTAATATAATTAAATAATTATAATTATGTTACAGTGTAAATTTATGCATTACCAATATCATGGTTATTTTAACAAAATATAATTTTGTTCTATTAAGTAAATGTAATTTATAATAATTATTATAAATGTGTAAATTAGCAATTTGCAGTTAATTTCAATAGATGCCACAAAACGCAGGTTTATAATAGAAGTAAACAATACTTACACAAGGATAGCTAAATAAATATTTTATCATTTCAGAGTCCACATCCAGTATTGTTCACTCACAAAAATCACACAACAAATTAATAACAATAGTTCTTTTTATTTAAAATTATGTCAAATTTACTAAAATAATAAATTAAAAATTTTCATTTAAAAAAAAAAAAAAAGTAAATAAAACACACATCAATATTTGATACACTAAATGTTTATTGTGTCACTTGATTGTTTTAATGTGCGCATAAAGTAAAGGGTTTAGTACTGTCGGTATGTACGCGAGGAGTAGGTAGGAAGAAGGAGTGCGGAGGTAGCGGCGATGTTGTCGCCCGTGTTGCGTCCTCACTTGCCGGTATCGCGGTAGGGCTAAGGACGGTCACTTGTGCTGTTAGGAGCTCGCGGGAAGCAGCCGACACTTTGGCAAGTTGCGCAATGCCACCACCGGCGGAGCGAGCATCGCCCCGACCTGCTGGACTAAACCACTAGTATCGTGACGGGGGAGGGAGCTTCACCTGGTGATGCGGTGCCGCGAGTGAGTCGCCGGCCGCTCAACCGCCGAGCCGCGTACATGCGTGCACCAAGAATGTCTTCAATGAACAATCATTTTAATTATATCATAATTTAAAAACAAAAAAAATATTACATCATTTCTTTATATGGACAAATGAATAATAACATTAAATTTTTTTATGGAAAAAAATTATATAAAAATATATGAATATGTATTTTTTTTTTAATTCTTGTAAGATAATAATAATTTTATAATATTTTATATGAAGTAAAGATTTTTATAATTACTTGGTATACCTATTATAGAAAGGTCGTTGATATATAATAAAAAATATATATTATGTAGTTTAAACGTTATTTAAACTCAAGGTTGTCAATTGTTACCATCTCTCTATAAGGTTACAATTTTTTTTCATTATTATTATTATTTATATTTTATTATTATTTTTTGTTGCAGTGTCTGGTGTACTTTGGCTGTTCTCAGGCCAGTCTGTTTAGAGCACCACCAATACACATAACCCGTGATCCACCATGCAGAACTGGCTGGCAGGCAGGCTAATGCAGCCGGCGCAACACTTCTCCGTCTCTTCTTCATTCATCAAACGTTTAGCGTGTGAAAGCTGCTGCCTTCTTGTGTCTTGATGATACATTTTTTTTTTTTAATTTGTATTTTACCTATATAAATACCTTTAATTATATTTGATAAAAATTAACATAGTAAAATTATTTTTTAAATAAATGCTGCAAAATAAAATGCAACAAAAAATAAACATTTTATTTATTTATTTTGTCTGTAAATATAAATAATTAATTTGTCATAGATTTTTTAATTTTTCAATTCATTCGGAAGAAATTATCTAGTTAAATCTTTATATACTGTGCTGTATAAGGTAAGCATACAGAGTGGCCCCAAGTGGCTCCTTGTGGCGCCTTCTGGAGGTGCCTAACGCCAAGACTGCCAAGATGGTGATGAACACCGCGAGATGGTTCCAGAGTGTCTGTATCATCACCGACACTGGTGATGATATCATCTATCACCTCGATGACGATAAGCTATTTTATCGAATGTAAAACGGTATGCAGTTCTTCTTATGGAATTTACAATGTTATTCAAGTGTACATATTTTTGACTTGGATAGTATAAGTGCTCTTCCCAGTGCCGATAGCCTGCTAATGATAGTCCCCCCCCCCTCCCCCTTGAACTTCTTACCACCACTACCAGTGGTTTGTCCTACACCACTAAATCTCTCCTAGGCCTCATTATGGCAAGTATACACTATTTACGGAGTGTGAACGCAACTACTGTTATCAAGATCAAAGCATTAATAATAATTGTATGCTCATTTGAACAAAAACAAAATTGCCACTGACTTGCAAAATTAAAATACTTAAAAATATATAATGATGGGACAGATTAGTATAAAATTATAAATTTTAGGTGTTACCTGAGAAAGAAGAGCGTACACGATAAGAGCTAAAAACAATAACACAGAAAAAAAAAAAAATGAAAATATATTTCATCATTCGTCATTATACATAATAATAAAGAGACTATATTTATATTATTTTTATTTCTCAACAAAATAAAGCTCAATAGTTCATTTGTTTAAGGTCTGTCGCTATGAAAAAATGCAACTGAAATTAAATGAGATGTCGCTACCTGCCTATAGTAAAAAAGATACGTACGGGATTCGGTGATTTTTATTCGGCATTAGCAATGAAAATAAAGAAAATTAAGCGTTTTTGTTGAACTTAGGGCTTAAACGTGTTGTTTGCCTATGCCTTCTCCCGATTCATTATTTAAAATATTCATTATATATGGAGTTATAGCAATTAAAAGTATGCAACATTTTACTGGAGAGCAAAAGCTGAAGGCAAGGAAAGAAACAAGGAGGGCAGGCGTGCCGTTGCGAGTGCGTCCTTTACGTGCCATGCGTGCCGTGACGAGTGCATTGTGAGGTCGACTCCAAAGTATTGTACTGTAAATTGAATAGAAAATAGAAATATGGTAACAGAGTGTTTTGTATACAGCATTCTCTGTTATTATTATGAATTATTTTTTTTAAATAAATTTAATTTTTGTAGTAATTAATAGGTATCAAAAAATGTTTTGTTGCTTTTTTGTATAATATATAGATAAAGAAACTAACCTAATTAATTTAAAAAAATACATTATCGGCTTTATATAGGATAAATCTGAATACTATAATCACCAATCGGACATATAAAATCTTATATTTTTTATATCCTTTCAAGCTATACTTTTTCAGTTTTATCATGTCAATTATCTACTGGAAGGAGTAAAAAAATTAAATTTATGGAATATGAATAAAATGCTAATGTATGCTCAAACTAATAAAGAACTGTGGATTAATTTTTTAGATGTATTTTTAATTATGTCAAATTATAAATTAAATTAAAAATGTGACGTTTAGAAAAAAGAAACTATTTTTTATTGTTATAGTAACTTTTTCACATTGAAATTCAATGTATTTTGCTCCAGTCCGTGGACCACATCATGAGTGCGAATGCTGCTATCATGAGGTAGAATATGCAATTGCCCCGCGCTGCTACTGCTTGCATTCGCGAGCTGCAGTTTTTTTTTTCTTCACTTCCTTCCTGGGTCCGGAGAGGACGGGGGAGGATGGGGAGAAGGGAAATAAAGAGCAGGCGTTACGTGCTGAATGCGTTGCTGTACGCGTAAAATGATCAAATTTTTTTTAATAAAAGTTAATTTTCAAGGCACATTTTTTTTTATCAAAATTATTATGATATATATTTTTCAAATATTTATATATTATATATACAATTTTTTTGTGTGGTTTTAATGATAAAAATCCCTCCAAACTTAATATTTTAAAAAGTAATTAAAATATTCTCGACCTGTATTATATAACGATGAATTTGATATCTGAATCTGTTTATTATAATAATCCTTCCTTTTTTTTTTGTATCCTCTCAAGCAATGTTTCATGACGATCATCTATACTTGGAGAGACTGAAATTAAATTTATTAAATAATAATGAAAAAGTGAAATCAATATACTTTATTAATTATGATTCATAATTTTCCTAATAAAATATAGATTAATTTTTTATAAGTTTTCATTGTTATATAATTACAACAATTTTCACTGTCGCGCGCAGGTCGGTAAGCGGACCAAATACCCCCGGACGAAATACCCCCGGACCAAATATCCCCGCCCGGACCGGACGAAATACCCCCGGACGAAATACTCCCGGACGAAATACTCCCGGACGAAATACCCCCGGACGAAATACCCCCTTGTTAAGTGGAGAGGGGTGGGTGACCAACACGGGAGGGGAAGTTGACTTTATTTATAAAGTCTGTTTTTCTGTCGTTTGTCTGACGTCACACGCGTCGTATTAAAGAAGGAAGTTAGTAACGTTAGGCCAATACATTTTGCATTAATTTATCATATATCATTCATATCAAATTAAAATTAATGTGTAATATATTTTGATACGATAAATTTTATGCATGTTAATTATAAGTGTTTATTGCATTTTTTTTAGATTTTTTTTAACCAAAAATTTTCAAAATCGTCCCTATATAATTTTTTACTTTAAAAAAAAATTTAAGTAAGTTTTTTTAGTGTAATTTTTTAATTTTGATTCGATTGGTATATAGGTCTAAAAATTAAAACTGCAATATTTTTTATTGTTTTTGGTCCCCTGGTGCTATAGGTGCCGTGAACACTTAACGTAGCATGTGTACCCCTCCTGAAGAAACTTAATTTACTTTTTGTTCTATTTATTTTCTTATTTATTCCTTCCTTTTCTATTTATATGTGTTGGCACCAAAGCCCGAATTCAATGCGCACATCTAGGTGTGCCCCTAGCGACTTGAGCAAAGCCCGAAATTAACAAATATTTTGGGCTTTGCTCATATAAATTTGAACATTTCTAGAAGTGCTCAAATCGAAAAAAAGAAACCCCGACGAGAAGTTTTATTTCGGGCTTAAATTTACTCATTTAAATTTGACCATTTCTAGAAGTGCTCAAATCGGAAAAAGCAAACCCCGACGAGAAGTTTTATTTCGGGCTTAAATTTACTCATTTAAATTTGATCATTTCTAGAAGTGCTCAACTCAAAAAATACAAACCCTGACGAGAAGTTTTATTTCGGGCTTTTTGCTCACTGTTTTGATCATTTCTAGAAGTGCTCAAAGCAAAGTGAAAAATAATAATTGGAAATTGTGCCGTATTATAGTAATAATTTGTAATAAATAATTAAAATGATAAAATATTGTGAATTTAATAATATTTTAATTACATACATCGCTTTTTTAATTAAGTAACAAAAATACAAATTTAGCATTAGCGTGTAGATTATTTTTTTATTAAAATATTTCTTTCTGTTTTATTCAAGTCATACTGCAAAATACGATTTTGTCACACTTTTTATATTAATATTTTATGTTAGTTAATTTAATTTTTTTTTTTTTTTTTTACAGCTGATATATTATAAAATCTTTTTAACTTAATTTACAGAACTTGCTAAGAAGCACAGAGCTCCTCAAGATAGTACCAAACCTATTAATTTAAAATAAATAAATATTATACCTGATTATTACCTGATCTTATTATTACCTGAACTTGACTTATTTTTGCAGGGATTACTATCATGGCATTATAAATTTCATCTAAACTTTTTCTTTGCACAACATGTTTTAGATTGACAACCTTTCTTATAGTTGCGTTGCAAAACACAAAACCTTGCTTTGAATTTGCTAATGCTGCTGCTGATCTGAGACACTCTTTTCTTTGTCATGTGTGGTACGTCATCTGAACTTAGAAATTGTTCATCTGCTACCTGGAATTCATTGCTAGAGTATATAAATTATAATCATACCTTTAATTATAAAAAATGATAATAATAAAAAAATTGAAAGTGTCTCTCAGTGTGAAAAAATCGTATTTTTTCAATATGACTTGAATAATACAGAAAGAAATGTTTTAATAAAAAAAAATACTATACACGCTATTAATGTTAAATTTGTATGTTTATCAATAAATTAAAAAAGTGATATAATTAAAATATTATTAAATTTACATTATTTTATTATTTATTGCTATAATACGGCGCAATTTCTAGCTATTATTTTTCATTTGCACTTCTAGAAATGATCAAAACAGTGAGCAAAGCCCGAAATAAAAATTCTCGTCGGGGTGGCTTTTTTCGAGTTGGGCATTTTTAGAAATGAGCAAATTTAAAGGAGCAAACCCCGAAATAAAACTTCTCGTCGGGGATTGCTTTTTTCGATTTGAGCACTTCTAGAAATGTTCAAATTTAAATGAGCAAAGCCCGAAATATTTGTTAATTTCGGGCTTTGCTCAAATCGGTAGGGGCACATACCTAGGTTTAAAAACCTAAAATCGTTTAAAAACCTTCAAAATCTTGCTGCAAAACGCTGAGACAATTTATAATATAATTGCCGCACAATCAAAGTAAGCATAGCATATATATATATACACAAAAATCGTTTGTTTGCGGCACAATTTTGAGTATGTTTTGGTATAGTAAAATTAAATACGCAATTTGAGATCTTGATACGGCATTAACTATAAATAATATACTTTGAATATTATATATGATATATATTTGTTGTGAAAATTTTATAAATAAAGTCAACTTCCCCTCCCGTGTTGGTCGCCCGCCCCTCTCCACTTACAAGGGGGTATTTCGTCCGGGGGTATTTCGTCCGGGAGTATTTCGTCCGGGAATATTTCGTCCGGGAGTATTTCGTCCGGGGGTATTTCGTCCGGTCCGGGCGGGGATATTTGGTCCGGGGGTATTTGGTCCGTGATTCCGCAGGTCAGAAGGGTAAACGAACTCAAGAAAATAACTTGTATTTTACTCCCCCAACCCTTGCTATCCTCATTCATAAACCTTTCTTTTCTTTGAGAAAGGTGAAGAAAAGAATGTAGTATATGTTTTAGATAGAAACCTAGTTACAAACAGACTTCAATGCAATGTATAAATATTTTTAGGAACACCACTTTATATTTCATAGGAGAAAATGAAAAAATTGCACCAATCAAAATGCAGTAAATTATGCATAATAAATGCATAAATATTGCAACATCATATATACATTTTAAATATATATATATATATATATATATATATAATATGTATATATAATGTTGTATTAATATGCTTCAATTTTTATAAAAAAAATTTAATATTATATTAAATATTATATTATATTAATATTTTAATATTATTTTATATTTTGTATCATTTATATTTATAGTTTTATATACTTTTTTATAAATTTATATTAAATGTATGTTATATTTATAATATTTATATCACATTAATAAATGCTGCATTAATTGCATTTTGAATGATGGTGCAATATTTTTATGTATTCATTTTTCCTGGCCATAGATAAGGTAAAAGCACGGCCCGCGATTATATTATATCTGCGTCGCGCGAGCCGCAAGGCGCCAACCCTTGTGAAAGTCTGCAGGCCAAGTGGCCCGCCTCGCCTGCCTGACCGCTAGCGAGAAAGGTGCAGGCCGGCCGCTCGTCCCCAACAATGGAACAATGTACAGTACAGTACGGTACATCTGCGGCGAAAATAAATCAGCAAAATGGCTTGTGAGGAAGTAGGGAAATATTATATGTATTTTTTCGTACTAATAAAGTCATCAAAATCTTACCGATACGAATTTATATTAACAGGTTTCCTAAAGATTATATGTATGAATAACATTATATCGTCAAAAATGGAATATAATTTATCGTTCTGCAGAAGAAGCCGAACAAAATTCATCCAATAATTATTTTTTAAAAGGCATACGTCGCGCCTCTGGTGGCCGGCTGCATAGCGACAGACCTTAATTCTGATGTAAATGAATATAAAATTTTGTATAAAACGTACCTCATAGACTTTGATTTTTAATTATTTCTAACAATATTATTTTTCACATTAATGCCTTATAAAGCAGAAAAGTAAACACTAAAGACCTTTTATTTTTAAGTAGTTCAGTTTTTTTTTATTATTTTATAAAATACCCTAAAAATTCCTTAGAGATATTTAAAAAAAAAAGTAACTTCTTTTTACTTGTTTTTTTTTTATATTCTTTTGGTGTTAGTAAAGCCAATGAAGGAAGCAGGATGACAAAGTATATATAAAAGAGCAAGTACTATAGCTACGACTACTATATTGTATAGTAATACCAGTAGAAACAATGTGGGGAAGAAGAGCAAAGGAAGAGTGAAATACCATTAGCTTGCATTTTGTATTACTCTAGTTAACCGGATTAAAAGCTTTCTCTCTCTCTCTCACTCAGAGTGCGGTGGGTGGAAAGTACAGGAAGGAGGAGTTCAAGCTTTGTTGATAAGGCTTATCAATAAGCGACAACGAAGCATGTAACAGACAAAATCTTTAAGAGCCTTTGCGCACTCTGCCATGCTATGTAGTATATAATATATTATATATATTTGCATCATTCAAACACAATCAAATGAGGCTTGACATTGCACGGTAGCTTCTTGTAAAACAATGTCACAGATTACTGAGCATTCAAACTCAATATACATTTAGTATTATATATAAATTATATACTTCATTACTATGCATAAAATAATGTAATTTATTTTTGTATTATTATTTGTTTTTATTAATTAATTAATTAATTAATTAATTAATTAATTAATTAATTAATTAATTAATTTATTTATTTATTTATTTATTTATTTATTTATTTATTTATTTATTTATTTATTTATTTATTTATTTATTTATTTATTTATTTATTTATTTATTTATTTATTTATTTATTTATTTATTTATTTATAGAGATACCTGTTGAATAATATTTATGCAATGAAAAAAAATATGTTTTGTATGATTAAAATTAAACAATATTTATTTTTTTCAGGACTATGTTTTAATTTTAATTTATCACAATCATTATAATATTATTTTTTTCTCATTTTTCAATATAGAATTATGATTAATGTTCATTAAAACTGACATGAAGTGCTTTAACATTCAATAAGTCTCTACAAGAATATAAAAGTATATTTCAGGAGACTTTACGCTGCGAAGGCTGACATATTATATTATGTGAGTATTGGTGTACCACTACATTTCGCGACTCCATACAATTCAACACTCCTTATACAATTACATAAAAAAAAAATAATTTTACATTTATGAATGATAGGTTACAATATTTTATTTCACTTTTCGGACTTTTACCTTTGCCGGTGTTCGATGTAATCCTTCTGTATGTAGTATGTTGCGATGATTACTTAGTTCTTACATCAGATAACTCTAAGTACACTAGGTACCAGTACAATCAGTCTCATATCACCTGAGGAAGAGAGCGGTTGACTCTCGAAACGTTATAGTGATATGTGTAGTACATGCAAGTGTTAATGACGTGCACGAACGAGTGATAATCGCAACATACTACGTACAGAAGGATCACCAGAAGGATTACATCGAACACCGACAAAGGTAAAAGTTCGAAAAGTGAAATAAAATACATTCAGTATGAAAATACCCTGCGCACGAAAAAGTTATTTACTAAGGTTGCAATATGTTATACGGTCTAAAGAATAGTACAGTTTACTCCTCGTCTTGGAAAAATTGCCTCTCCAAAAATGACAATAGGGTCCATATGTAAGCAACGTACCTTATACAGGTTATGACGCGTGAATATCATGAGCCAATTTTTTAGGACCCATTGCATCGCGAAATTTAAAAAATAGCATTGCATGATGGGCTCATTCAAAGTTTCGCGGCACGATGGGTCATAAAATACTTAAATCTGATTGGCTAAGCCCTTTAACATTGGTCAAATTGGTGGCTTAAAGTAGAGTGAACCTTATATACAAATGCATTCGAGAACACGTCATGGAATAAAAATTAAATGAACTGAAGTGACAGTTTTCTTCCAAATTTCATTTTCTTATAAAGTTGTCTTTAATGCAGGTTGCATAATTAACCTAAACCTATTATATATTATACGACACTGGCGCCATCTCTGTTTAAAGAAAGTTTTTCAGTGAGACAACACACATCGAATTACATATTATAAAGTAGTCTGTTTGCTAAACAACATAATATATTAGATCAGCACCTTAAACAATTACTAATATAATAGGACTTCATTATTATATATATAAATACATTTGAGTTAAACCAAAAAAGAACAAACATAACAAAAATCGTTACAGTGGACATACACTCTGATATCGCTTTCAAATCACGATTTTCAAACCATTCTTTTGCTATTGTCTTAAAAAAAAAAAAAATAAATAAAAAAAAAAATAACAAAACTAAATATAGCAGAAAAAGTTGTTGTCTTACAAACAGGCCCAAAAGTATCAGATCAAACTTTTACGCAAGCTATAGGGAGTTGACGAAACAAGTTTGATATAAAATTTTTGTTCAGTGCTTCTTTCTCTTCTTACAGACAATATATATATATATATATATATATATATATATATATATATATATATATGTAGTTATTGTAACTTTAAATGTAAAAGAAAATTGAAGATAAATTGTCAAAACATTTGTTCAAAACCATCAGAGCTAGAGAAAAGAGTTTTACAGTATTCTTATTTATATACGACATTTGTCCATCAAAAAAGGATAACAACAAGATTTGATAAAAATATATTTTAGTATATTTCATCTGAATGCTCTTGCTTTTTGGTGGTGGCTACATTAAACCCGTCTCACGTACACAAGGCTTCGAACGAGCGAGTGAAAGAGAGAGAGAGAGAGAGAGAGAGAGAGAGAGAGAGAGAGAGAGAGAGAGAGAGAGAGAGAGAGAATTGTAAAAGAAGACAGAAAAGAAAAAAAGTTTTGCAAGCTTGAGTGGTTCAGTCTATTCAGTTGCGCGAATCCTTCTTTATTCGACACAAGTGACGGTGTCAAAGCTAAAAAGCTTTATAATACTTTCTTGTGTTAGTGAGTGGCCATAATTAACGTCAACCTATACAGAAATGCTACGGACTATTACTACAGCCGAATATCTTAGCACTTAAAAGAAAGAAGTAACATTTAAAATATAGAATAAGCAGTCTTGAAAAAAGTGAAAAATAACGTTTAAAAAGCCTGCTTAATAGAGGACACTACTTCAAAAATGCTTTTACATTATTATTACATATTTTTTTTAAGCTTGTCAGTAATATATAGAGGGTATGTCTTACCATTTTAAAAGTTGTTGCATTAATATTCACAAGAAATTGTGATAAATGACCAATTTGATCCATAAATTTAAACTTCACTTTACTTTAAAGAATATATAAAAAAAAAAATAAAAAATAAATGTAGGAGATGATTGAAGTAAAGAGTATTTCTGGCTGCTAACAGTTTTATTTTTATTGGTGAACAGATGTCTGAGTTAAAGGTAAATTTAAATGAGCAGCGTTGAGACGCCATTTTGGTGCACAGCAAAATAACCATGTTTCCAAGTATAATTTTAATAGCTTTGGATAATGACATCGACATGTTATTAAAAAAAAATAGCTGGCGCTATATAATCATGCTTTAGGTAATATCACTGCAAGTGTGTCATATTTGCATCGTTCTATTAAATGAACAAAAAATTTTACATGTAAATCTTCCTATAACTAACTTACAGACTTTTGAAGGAAGCAGCTATGCGAATGTGACAACAGCGTAAAAAAAAAAGTCAGCTGACACAGGAGAGCAAGATGTTTGACGGAGAATTTTCTTCTTCTTTTTGCTTGTCGTGTGAGCGAGTGCCGCCGTCGCCGTCCAAGCTGGCCATGTGACGACCAGAAAAACTTGCAAATACGATCGTCAGCACGCACATTTGCAGGCATTCAGCCGTTCTAAAACCCGTGTCATCAGCCGGCAGACCAAAAACTTCATCTCTTATATCTACCTGTGATCAAAGAGATCTAAATTTATAATTATCAAAATACAGGTAAGGATGGCCACTGGTGCATTGTGTATGACTGCAGAACGTTTTCATCGGTTCTGGGAAGTCAAAAAGCGTACAAGGAAACAAATCATGAGCTTCAATCAAAGAGTTTACATTGTACAATATAAGGGCTGTGTCCCAATACTCGTTTACTACCCTTACCTACCCTTCCCTACACTACCCTACCCTACACTTTCTTCAAGAAGGGCCCTTTTGTGTTTTTTTGGTATTGGGAACGACACTTTTCGTTCCCTTTATTCCTACAAATTCGCCACCTGGTGGTAGTTTTTTTAAATTAAAAAAAGGTGAAAAACACTTTTCAAATAAAAGAGGGAAAAATAGAAGTAAATTTTAATTTTAATTTAATTGTGTTAATTACTTTCAAAATATTAATAACAATAATAAAAAATAATTATTTTTTTTATTGTAATTATTTTATACTATTTTATACTTACAGTTAGTACTTTAAACTCAGGGCCGTCCCATGCGCACGGTGCATACGTTTAATTTTTTCTGCTCTATTATAGAGTTTTCCGTAAATTAATAGCCACGGCTTAGAAAAGCTGCGCAGAAACGAGTTTTAAATGTTAGTAGTCTACTGCGCATGGCTCTGCAAAGTGTGCATGGAGAATCAAGATGGCGCGCCAGAGTGAGCAACGCCGACGTGACTCTCCGCTCAAATTGTCTGTCCTCTCCTGGTAACTATCCCTATCCTATTCTATATATTAATCGTCTTGATTTCTATACTCCTATCCCCAGTCAATTTGATTCATAATCATCATCTCGCCTCACCGCATCCACATAATCCTACTTTGACCCTGCTCTTCGGTCGGCCCACAGGAGTCGACACGTTGAGAATCTTTCAAATTCCTGCCATTCCTTGCATGTTGTCGCCTGCATCATCAACCTACATTATTGCACCCCACACCACACCGTCAACCCAATGTCCTAAAATCCAACCAATTCCTTGTGTGGTTTTGGTTCACCCACGGTAACACGTGGTGGGCATATAGGTACCACTTCCATCATCACCTTGCATCCCACATTCCATAATCATCCTATCCATTGTTCGTCCATTATCCTTTACAAGACCCTGCAAAAAACAGTTCAACTATACAATTGATCCAAGTTACTCAGTACGTGGAATTATAGCCGTTTAGGCTCCTTCCAACAATTGTAAGAAGAAGAAGAAGAAGCAAAGTGTGCATGATAAAAAAGCTTGAATCCAAATGAAGCTGCGCAAACGCTAGGTGACTAATCTGCGCACAGCCAATAGCAACTTTGTATGCTTTATGAACAAAGATACGAACTTCTACCCCAGATTGCTTGCGAATTGCAGTGTTTAAAAATTCTTTTAATACGTTCCTGCAACCGGTTTGGCTTGTAGTATTGCAAATAAATATCAAATTTGAGATGAGATAAAAAGCAACGTTCTCGCTAATGTTGAACAAAAATTCTGCTCCGGTAGGGGCCCCTCGTGCAGCAAAACAGCTGTTTTGAGCTCACTACGTGACGTCACCTTGGGTGTTTTTGGCCAAAATGCGCAGATCAGTCCAAATTCGTAGGGCTGATGGACCTATCTATTATAGTTGTATCATGCTTTAAACTAATTTTTTTTAATTAAATAATTATAATTTTTATTCAATTTATAAAAATTTGCGGTAATATTTATTATATAGGCACTTAATTGCATATTAAATTGTTTAAATTCCGATCAGTTTCCATATAGCTTTCATCAAATGTCTTCTAGATTCGAGTTATCAAAATAATTATTATAAAGTATGAAAAAATAATAAAGTTACATAATATACGTTGCAACACGTCCGCGTCCATATATGGCACTTCTGAATCCTGATGGTAATATTGCCGCATGGTATATAATATATTATAATATATATATATATATATATATATATATATATATATATATATATATATATATATATATATATATATATATATATATATATATATATATACCATATATTATATTTATCCCCCTTCTTTTGATTAAGTCACTAAAATTTTCACATTCTAATGCATTGTTAGAGCTCACAATGGCTTATAATTATAAAAATAGAACAAATGCAATGGCCACTATCCTTCTATATACTTAACTATAGCTCTATATATATTATATATATATATAATTAATATATAGCTATATAATATTTGGATAAACCTCTCTATAACATACTTTTTATTAATATAGTCAAAAAACTCCGAACACCTTCCGAATTAAACCCAAAAACTTGAACGTTTCACCATGGCTCTCATTGAGTACGAGCTAGGTTATTATATTCTTGCAGCCACGGCCTTAACTGCAATAATTCTCATCACGGCATTTGCCTAGCTGTGACTGAGGGAAACGTGACATCCTCTGATTATCAGCCAGCAAGCGCGGATCCAGTAAAAATTTCGGGGGGGCGGGGGGGGCCTCCTGTTGTTAAAAAAATGGAGTGGGGGAAACGCCTCTAGACTCTATATTGCCCATGTTAAATTCAAAATTTCAGGGGGGTGGGGTTGGGGGACTGCAGCCGCCCCCCTGGATCCGCGCCTGTCACAGCCACAGAATTGAAGATTCATGATGCTATACGACATTTTAGTTTAAATTGTCATGACGTTCGCCACGTGCTGTCGTGTTTGGTGATCTGACATGACCCGGTCGGTCAAACCCAATTAATATAAACCACTGCGCCATAAGTGACACGTACGTACCTCCTCAAGTTCCTCACCGGCTTTTTCAAATAATTGAGTAAAATAATTTTATTTGAAAAATAAAAACATGCAGGAAGAAAATATATATATAATAAAATAATTTAGAACAAAAATATTACTATTAATTAATTTAAGCCCGTACTTAATTGCACGTGTTATATTCAATATATTGACTGTACTGTATTAGACGATATACATGCATTAATTTTTACATGCAAACAGGCGCGGATCCAGGGGGGGGGGCTGCAGCCTCCCCCCCCTCCTGAAATTTTGGATTTAACATGGGCAATATAGGCATTTCCCCCACTCCAATTTTTTTTAACATTGGCCTTATAAAGGCAGCCCCCCCCCCCCCCCCCCCCGAAATTTTTTTCTGGATCCGCGCCTGCATGCAAATGTCATTAACTTAAGTTAATACGTAATGATTGAAAGATGCAATATCCATGTCACTTATAATATAATTAAACATTAAACAAAATTTAAACAAATATTATTGTCCGGAGTTCAAGTTTTCTTATTGTAAGGATTCCATGAAAAATCGTTTTCAATAGAAAAATGATATGTCATTCATGCATGCAATATACCGAAACTTTAGAGCATATCATGCAGTTACAAATATTTTAAAAATATGTTATTATATTGTATAAATTTTCCAAACAGATAATACATAATTAACGGGTCATTATTATTTTTTCTAATATATATTTATATTCCAATTTTATATTTTTATAATATATATTATTATAACATATTACATATATGTATGTATGTATATATATAATATATATATATATATATATATAGGAGGTGTGCGCTTGACCGGGTCTCGTCAGATCACCGAAATCAAGCAACGCCGCGCGTGGTTAGTAGTTGGATGGGTGACCATTTTCAACAAAAACCACGTTTCCCACCCAGGGGTAAAACGTTACGCTTTTCCACTATGTGGTTCCCCTGGCTTTGGACCATTGCACTTCCGGTTCATTAACAAAAGCTGTAGCGTCCATCCTGGCTGAGGTTTCCACGTTTCCCTCAGCCGCAGGCAAATGCCGGGATGGATTTGCAAGGCCGTGGCCGCCCCCGTTCCAGAAGAGCCCGCGAAACGCTCAAGTTAGGGTTTCGGAAAGTTCGGGGTTTCAAGTAGTATGTAATTAGTAAATAGAAGTACCCAATATATAGTTTAATTAAAAAATTAAAAATATATATATATATATATATATATATATATATATAATATATATAATATATATATATATATATATATATATATATATATATATATATATATATATATATATATATATATATATATATATATATATATATATATATATATATATATATATATATTATATCATATCATATCATATCATATCATATCATATCATATCATATCATATCATATCATATCATATCATATCATATCATATCATATTATATTATATTATATTATATTATATTATATTATATTATATTATATTATATTATATATATATATCATAAAGCCGCTTCATATATTTTCAAATTTTTTACAAAAGAAATTTCAATATATTTACATTATTTACATAATTTCTTTAGATATATTTATAAAAAATTATTATTAATTGATAAAATTTATACAATATACGTTTCTTGAACAACTTAACTTAATGTGTTTATTTTTTATATATTAATATAATAGGACAGAAATATACTGAAAAAAAAAATATATATTTACTCCATATATTATTTTTAATTGTTAATTAAAATTAATTAATTATAATTGTTAATTATAATCAATCAATTAATTAATTATAATCAATTAATTAATTAATTATAATTAAAATTAATTTAATATTTAATGTCAATATTAAATTATATTTATTAAATTAATAATTTAATTATAAGTAATTATATATTGTCAATATATTTTTCTAATAATTAATTAATCAACAAATTTTAAATTAATTTTATTATATTTAAGTAATTAAATTATTTAGATTTAAAGATTCCCAGGGTAGGGAACGACGCCATCTTGCTCGTCAATTTAGGGTCCATCGTATGCGCCCTACAAAAATGGCGTCGGTAGGGGACGAAAAAGGGAGCGAAGTAGGGGACGAAAAGTATTGGGAAGCAAATTCAATATGGCGGAAGGTGATTTTTAGGGAAGGGTAGTAGACATAGTAGACGAGATTAGAGAATTGGGACAGCTCCAAGATCTCTGCTTCAATTTCACGGAGAAAGCTCAGAAGGAGACCAATTTTACTATTATAACTATTTTTAGTATTTTTTTACAATAAACTCTGCATGTATTTTTTCAACATAAAGTTACAGAAAATATTTCTTTTATTTAAATTTCTTGGAAAAAGAAACGGAATAAATAAAGTTTTCCTCTTTTCAAATCATTTTAGTAATATAGACAAGAAATTGAAAAATTTATGTATATATGTTTTGATTACAGGGATATACCCTTAAGAGCTTACAGCTTGCGGCGGGGTAATGGGTAAGGATAAGGTAGGGAAAGGGTGGTGGCCACGGCCTGTTACGCGTCCCAGCATCCGCTGAGGTGAGACTGAAGGAACCGTGGAAAACCTCAGTCAGGACGAACATCTCTATTATATACTTTTTTGAAAATTTATTAAGTCCAAAGCCTGGAGAACTACACACAAGTGCATCACTGCAGTGGAAAGCGAAAAAGCGAAACAAATTTACCCCAGCTAGGGAGGTAGTATAATATTATATTATATAACGTAATTTTTACTTGCAGCGGTCACTCATCCAAGTACAGTACTAACCATGCTCGACGTAGCTTGACTTCGGTGATTGGTACCATACTTCAATTATTTCACTATATATATATATATATATATATATATATATATATATATATATATATATATATATATATATAGTATATGTGTTAATTATGTTTAGAGAGTTACATGTTGAAAGTGCAGGCTGTCATTACAGGCGACAGCATATATTGCAAACCAAAAATTTGAGTATGCAGTGGAAGTCTTTGTTGTCAACTCATGAAACTTTGTCCTTCACGTTGCATTCGAGATGCATTTAGGCGTATTTAAAACTGTTTAAAGCACAGATTTAAAGATGCATTTTCTGACACTCTAGAGATAAGAAGAATCTCCCAACAATTTTATTTGTGAAACTTTGTATTTTTCTCTTATATAAATATAATTCGTCGCATCAATATTCTGAGGCGACGAATATATTTTATATAAATTTTCTGATTAAATATTTATTTAAATATTTAATGAAAGTCTTTTAAATGATCATTTTTATATAAAAGAAAAATAAAATAGTCCATTTGATTTATTCAACTGCAGGAATAATTGATGGCTTGAATTCTCACAGCCAGTCAAGTTGATTGAGTTGCGAGTTGGCGACGTAATTAGAGGCCGCGCGAGCACCAGCAGCAGACGTGTACGTACGTGCACAAGTCTGTCTCACAGTCATGCAGAACGGCAGGGGGCGGAAAAGCAGGCGCCATGGCAGCACCAGAATCTGCGCCATCATGGTGTCACTATACCTTTTGCTAACAGCAAGCTTTATGCAAATTCTCTACAGGTAATAACACGTTTAGTATGAAAAGAGAAACAAAAAGAAACATTTTATTCACTCTTTTTAAGACTATATTATGCAGTAATGAATTATCTGGTTTTGTTTTTCTTTTGTATATATTAGTGTAAACGTTTTGTATCAACTACAGAAAACTTGTATTAGCTAAATGCTTTAAAAAAAATGTTCAAGTTTATTACTTTTTGATAATTGAAAAGCATCAGCATATTACTTTAAATATTCAATAAGTTTTGAAAAGTTGTGCCATTTTTCATTTTTAGATATATTTTCCGTTAAACAATATATATAGAAGTAAGTACATGCAACTTCTCAATAATTGAAAATAGGTTACTTTTATATAATTATATATTGTAATTCTAATCCAATTCGCACATGATACTGAAAAAATATATTTATAAAAGTTTTATCAAGTATAATTCATAATTATTCATTCATAATTCATAATCTTTATTGCTTTTCCATCACAATATAACCAGGTCAAACATGTATAATCAAGATATTACGGCGCAATGCTCTTTAAAAGATAATAATTTAGTTTTGAATTTAAGTTTTCAAGCGTCATCTTGTGACGTAACGGTTGCATATATGCAGGGCAGTCTCCTAGGTCGGCTTGCAACGTTCTTCGTATCTTATTTGTAACTCCATCCCTCTCAATTTTAAATTGCATTTATACAGTAAAAATAGTGTAAAAACAAAAACAGACAAAAAAGCACAATGAATACAAGAAGTTAAGTACTCCCATGAAATTAAAATCTAATTCAAACAGTTTTCCTTTCGTATAATCACCATAAAAATTAATTGTGTTGTAATTTTTGCCCTATATTTGTCTAAATTTATATATATGAATATAAAAAGAATATTAAGAATTTACACTTAAGTTACATTTATAGAATTAATCGAGTAAGAAATTTAAAAAAAAAAAAAAAATAAAAATAAATCAATAAATATATAAGCATGAGAAATCTAATAACTACTATTATTTGTTATATATTTTTATTTAAAAATATGAAGCATAGAGGGTATTTTGTAGCATATCAAATATTAAATAAAGGAGAGAGGTCTCACGAATGACTGAATGCATTGCATATATATAATATATGAGCAAATAACGCTAGCACTCATCTCTTCCTTTCTTTTTACTCTTTATACATAGATATATTATACAAAAACATATAGTGTGGTATACATTTTAAGTATTAGAAGTTTTACTTTCATGCGGAAATTTATGTCAACAAACAAGAAACCAACATTATCACACCACCATCATCTTACACCTAAAACTCAGCACTCACATTTTTCATCAAATGCTGCTGTATTTAAAGAGTCACTTGCTTTTGAAGGACTTATGTACTATATAACATATTATATTATAGAAATGGGGGTGAGGGTTGCTTGCTTATACTTATATATTACACTTGCTACTTTAAACGTAAGATGAAAGTATTAAAAACTTGACGTATACTCTGTCTGTATGGCTTATAATATAAGAGACCATACCAGTGGTTCATCTCATCGGATTACACCAGTGATATTACATGTACACTTTAGAACACCAAAAATTTTAACTTTGCTCTATTTATTAGTGTCATCATATACTAAATGTAAGTTTTGTGATTTTTTTTTTTTTTACCTGAGTGTTCTTCTAAATTGGTACTTCCTCAAAATTGTAACTTTTGGAGCTGCATATCAAGCAGGGGTAACATTAGAGCTGTTTTGAATTGTACCAAACACTTCGTACATTATATAAAATATACTACATTATATCCAATAATGCTTTAAAGTTCATCCAATATAACCCTTTTCGTCAAACATCACTTTTACTTTACATTTATTCCAATGATATATTTTTTCCCCTTTATATATTATATTATAACTAACACAGTGGCTGCCACCAACAGTACTGACACTCCCTTATTCATATAGAGGGGAACTATAGTGAGCATGGCCCCGATTTTTTTTTTATTTTAATTAAATGGGATGTTGGCTGCATGATTTCAGTTCTCTAATACGTAAACTTGGTTCTAGGCCAAGGCATACATAAAACGAGGAGTTTTTGGACGAACGAGTGGCCACAAGTTTACTCTACATGAACGTATATACCACTATCATTGTATATTATATATGGAGCTGCCAGAGTCATATTGCTTTAGTTTAGATCCAAATGCACACATATATTATATAAAAATTATATTGTTTTTAGTATATAGAGATTTTTAACTTTCATTTTAAGTCAATAAATTCTGGAGATAAAATATTCACTAAATACTTTTTACCAGCATCATGTACTTATCATCAGTTATATATACATAAAATTCATGATGATATATAGTTTCATGTTATACAATTTGAAATAATAACTCATGCATGTTTTATTTACATTAAATAGAAATTTCCTCCTTATAATATATACTGTATAAAATAAGAAAGAAAATAAAGTAAAAATTTAATATTAATAAGGCATTTTTTAAATTAGCTGAAGAAAAAATATGAATAATCTTTGAGGCTTCGTATGACCTAGCAAATTAATATTAATGAAGATGTTGTAGAGCTAAAATTGGAATCAATTATTAAATTGAAGTGATGTTGCAACGAAAGTAGGAACACTGAACAAAAATAGCTAATAATTGTTGTATAGCTTTTAAATGTATATCTTTTATGATCGAATGGTTCACTCTGTAAATAACCAGAATATGTTAAGTGAGAACTTTGTAAGTATGAATATTTTAGATCTGTAACTTTCATTATAGTAAATTTTATTATGAAAAACTGAGCCTCATGAAACGACAAAATTTTAACTAAAAATCAAGAACGATGAAATTTTTCAAACTAAAATAATAAGCATTTCAATTTTGTATTAAGCATATATAATAATCGTCCAAAAAAGAACAACAAAAACATTAGAATCATGATGTTAATCTTATTTAGGCCGGTATTACACGATACAATTTTTGCATACAATTTTTCCTTGCAAGAAAATTTCATCTCCATACAAACAAATGGAGTTCAAGTTCTCTTGTAAGGAAAAATTGTATGCAATAGTTAGAAAAATTGTATCGTGTAATACCGGCTTTATAACATATTGAACAAAACTAGCCTGTTACAGCTCTCTTTGACTCTTGCTGATTTGATGTTACAAACCCTATTATATGGTCCATAAAATCAATTCAGGTTGCATCGCAAACAGGCATTTGTATAGTTGCTTACAAATATAGCCTTACGATTCATGTTACTGATGTTACTTTACTTTAAGGAAGAGCGGTATTTTTTAAATGAAATAACAAGTATGATATAGTACGTAATTCCAAGCTGCAGTGTATAAAACAGGTCACTGGGTAAATCGCATCGTTGTAACATATGTCTTGTCTCTATAAGAGATTACAAATGCACAAAGGAAAAAGAAGAAATTATTCTATCATGTGTTTTTGTTTGTGATTTCTGAATTAGCTCTTTGCTTTATATAAACTCTTATAAGAGCTTCAAACAGAATGCAACGTACATATTATAAAAGAGTACTGTACATACCAGGCATATATATAGTAAATAGAAAATTACATGACTATAAATAATGTTTTCTCAAGCAGACTTCTTATCTCTTTACGTAGTTTGATCAGTTTGTACTCATGCAGTATACATTTACAATTTACATGTAATATATTAAATGTATTATATGTTACCAAGATTTCAGTTGTATAATAATTTTTGTACGTGTGTATTTTAACCAAAAATTTTTTGTTTGTATCAACTATTGTATTCTTAATAATCGGATTACCTAATCTGTAGTCTGTTTTTTTTTAATAAATATAATAAATAAATAATTTCAATCTCTTATATTTTTAAAATGTTTGTAGATGAAAAAATACTTTGACAATTCTGATGTTTAGAAAAAAACAATTAAAAAAAAAATAAAGAATGAACTCCCCTTAAAAATATTTTATTATAGGCGTTTAATTTAGTGATAAGTATATAATTAATATATTATTCCTTGTTAACATATCAACGTTAATTAAAATAATGTATATTTTAATAATATTAATTCAATTCAGCAGCGAACAACTATGCAAGCAAGCAAGATCAGAATAATCAGTTTTAAATAATAAAGCTTTATGATGTAGTAAAAAAAATAATAAGAATAAGAAAAAAAAATGCCTTACAGGATAGGTCAGCTGTTGTTCTATAGAAAAAAATTGCTTTGATCCGCAAAAGAAATGAAGTTATTCAGAGTTTTTCAATGAGACTATAAGAACAAGGAACACAATGGAAGTGCTAGGTGGTGGTTGCTGGTGAGATTATGTGCTTCACATCACATTGGTATTACATACAAGAAAGTTCGTCATTGAACGCGGAAGAAGAAGAAGGAAAGGGAGGAACCAAAGCTGGCAATCGTGGCCTTACATTGGTGGAAATGACGCCCAGGTGAGAAAATAGCACCACCATTTTGAACTCCCCCCTTCCCCTTTATTCTCTCTCTTCTTCCATATAAACCATTTTACATTAAATAATAATATAATATAAAAAAAATGTTGTTTTTGAGATAATAATTATAGGAATTAAAAAAAACAAGGGTAGCAAGGTGTAATTGTTTTGTCTTGCAAAGTCATATTAAATAAAAACTGACATGTGGTTGAGACCGTTTTATGACCATGTAAGTACAAGAGAGCTACATACAGCAACAGCACCTTGGAGGACGGGAGAGATAGAGGGAGCCACCTTCCTCCATCGCCGCCTGCTTGTCTGTCTCTAACCTAACATCACCACTGGTGCGAGCATTCAGGCGAACCAGAGAGAGAGAGAGAGAGGGCGCGAGACAGCAAGGTTCCGCGCGACTAACCACCTTCATGCATAAACTCCAATATATTATCGTAAAAAAAAATATGGCCTGTATATTTATAAATTTTAAATAATATATTACAAAATAATTTTATACTAATTTAGATATATTATTTTTATTTATGGTATATGGATGAATTATATCGATATTAAAATCTGTATTATAACACTATGATGAATTTACTGTTCTCCAATAGGGTTTGTTTTATTTATTACATTGGCTTATCTAATTTTGATATGGGGTTATGATATTATGTATAATAATAACAAATTTAACTATAAAGTCAACTAATTTGAGAATTAGATTCACTTATTATGATAAAATCTGTTTGTTTGTTTGTTTTTTTATTACAAATATGGCATGTCAGACAAATATTGAAGGGAAAAAAAAGTCTTCAACTAGGAAAATAATTGAGGGTTACAATGCGAACTAAAAGTAATTCTATAAGCTTTTAACTAGAATATTTTTTTCTGCTGAATAATATTATTATGCTAACTTTCAAAGACACCTAGAAAAGTAGCAATTTTACTATCATTATCTATTTATCTATCATGAATTGAAAAGAATAAAAAGAAATAATAAAAAATAATTATTTTGCAGAAGAAGCAATAAAAATTCATTTTCTATAGTATCTATTTTCATGCTTTTAAAATTCATTAAAATTTAAATCAGTTCTAATGCAAATATAGATATTCTGTATAATAAAATTCACCCTTTTTTATCGGTTGCTGAGAGAATGTTGAACAGATTTTTTTTTTCCTTTTTGTATAATTGGTAGAATTCATTAAAGCTGTAATTTTATGCTCCTCTTTTAAGTCGGCTCAAGCGACATTGCGAAACACTCTTAAGACTTAGCTAGCTAACTATATATGGTGAAAGATAGGATAATTATATAAAGCTAGCTTATTGTATAAAACAAGTGTGCATCTGATTATTACTCTTATTGAGTGAAAAAATTCACAACAATAGCTAAATTAACAACTGCTGAAAATAATTTGTGTAGAAATGTGGAATATTCATAATTTGAAAATTTATAATTCATCATTTTTAAATGAGTAAAAATAAATTTAAATAATTCTTTCTTGATATTAATGTGAACTCCCATTCTAATAAAGTGTAGAACTGTTATATTAAAATTTGCTAATATTATATTAATATGTACTATCTTTTTGTTCGTTTATCTCATAACATTATGTTAATTACTTGCTATCTTTAATTGCAATTAAATGATGCAATGAATATATGTTCAAAGAATGTAAATTTATTAAAATAAAATAAATCTGCAACAAAAAAAAAAATAATAATACATTTTTTTTAATGTGACCCTGTAATGTTATTCAAATAATAGCTATAATATAAAGCTGGAGTATTAACACAATAACATTTTTGATTAATTTATTTTTCCTTCATAATAATTGCTTAAATCCGATAGAAAAATATTATAATGCAAGAAATCTTACAAGATATATTTATTTAAAACAAGAAGTAAGTTATTGCGGAAATGTAAGCAATTTTTTATTTAAAATAAGCAATTTTCAAGTGAAGTTACTGTATATAATAAGGAAACCAAAGCGCATTTAATATATACCATGTACGTACAGTCGCCGCCTCGGAAAATTTTCCTTTGGGGCTTTGTTAAACAACCCCGTAAGAATAGCACAGGGTAAAATGGTGATTAATTAACAAGGCTGCAAGTGGAAAATTTTTCAAGGCGATGCTCGAGTGTACATTCTGAATGCTAATAATTAACTCACAACTCACGTTGACATTGTCATAAATGAACCTTCTCATTACGTAAATGTAATTTTGATGTTGTTATATACATAATATGATCAGCTGCACTACACAAATTTGTCATATCGTTATTTCCTTGGTTTGATATACTTATATTTTGTAAGCTGCTGAGAGAAGTTGTTACTGTTATATATACGTTTTGAGAGACTTGTATATATAATATATATACCACCAGTCTCATCAAAATATCAAAAAGCATCAAAAGAGAAAAGAAGCATCGAAGCATATTTTACTGCGACCACCAGTTTTCATCCAACTCGAGAAGAGTATTTGCATCATATTTATATAGAAAAGGAGAAAAAAAATCTGACAAATCTTTGTAACCATTCTCAATCATTCCCTCTCTCCCTCTTTTGCTTCTGTTATTTTGTATTTTTTTATTCATTATTATTTCCATCTCTTCATCGTAATCTACAGAGCATACACAATATTTTTTTTTTGTTCTTTGTTATCAAAAGCAATATTAAGAGTATAGGAAGGTATATGTTATATGTATACCATCAGCAGGCAGATTTTGGCTGGCTGCCTGGCTATTCATTGTAATCTGACCGCTTTTCTCATCATCATCTCATTGTGTATTCGCATATAAGTAAAAAATCAACAAACTGTACAGGATTTTAAGATTAAAATTGTGAATGAATATTAAAAACAACAGTAAAAATATTGTTTACGTATTTTGAGCTTTTATATTAGGAAAATAAAAAAAGTGGAAATAAATATGACTGGATACCATGATAACAAAGATAATGTTTTCTATGGATCTTAATATTGCACCCTTTATAGACAGGTTTTCATTGTATTTTTTTTTTACTTTATTAGTAGATGTTTTGACGAATTGCGTCCTCTCATTGACCGAGGTAATCCGAGAGCTCCCCGGAGACACACGTCTGCAACCTAATTTCAATTGTGATTTGATGACCGCTATCATCCTCGTAGCCACTTGAGTTGCATTCTATACGTGTTGTTTCAATTGTTTTCAATTAATAAAAAAATTGCTCATGGGTGCAATGTAATTATTTTGTAAAACAAAGTGGGAGGGGGGGGGGTAGAAATAAGGAGAATTGAAGATAGTTCAGTGATTTATTAAGAAGTAAAAATAATTTAATTTTTGATGTGATTAAATTATGTTAATTCCTGAAATACAGTAGTATTTCTGTTTAATTTTCAAAGTAAATAAATCAAACAAGAAAAACACGTAAAAATAATTGTATCTCTTAAGTTTTAATATTGAATTGAATTAAATTTTGTAAAATTTCTGAGGACATTTATTTATTAAATTTATTTTTGTTTTTGTTGAATTGAATGAAAAATGATGGACGCGATTCACGAAGCAGATAGCCAAGTTTCTAACCAACTTTAGCTTAACCACGTTTAACTATAGGTGGTTTAACACGCAAAACAGGTATAGTTAAACGTGGTTAAGCTAAACGTGGTTAGAAACCTGGCTAACTGCTTTGTGAATCGCATCCATTATTTATTAAATGTTGAACTATATCGTATCTTCGATCATTGAAAAAACACTTGTTTCATGAAATGTATGGCATTTTTATGTTTGCAATGGTTGCTTCATTATTGTCTCTGTAATATACGGTTATCTGCTTATTTTCTACTTCCATCGACCATCCATTCAACTAAAACATAAAATCAGGAAAATGAATATATGAGAAAAAATATAGAATATCATAAGCTTTCGACTGTCATTTTCATATTATATAATATAATGTATATATAATAAACCATGGTATAATAATAAATACAGAAAATAGGATGAAAATTTTTGATCTGTGGATCACAGTATAACATAGATATAATAATAATAAAAATATAATATGCCATATGTATACCCGTCGTCTTTTCTATACTATATACTACAAATTTCTATTCTATCAACTACTATCATATTTCCAAGGTTTTACCAAACGTAGTCTTGTTGACAGGCAGCAGCAGCATCTAAGTTCACAAAAGAGGCTGTCATTTCGGTTATGACAGCACCCGGAATATAACTACTACTCCATCACCTCTGCCTCTGCCGTTTCCTACTGCCGCCATCTCTCTCTCTCTCTCTCTCTCTCTCTCTCTCTCTCTCTCTCTCTCTCTCTCTCTCTCTCTCTCTCTCTCTCTCTCTCTCTCTCTCTCTCTCTCTCTCTCTCTCTCTCTCTCTCTCAAACACACCAACCACGTTTATATCAAGATGCTGAAGTTCAACAACACTCTTCAAGAAAGTAAAAATGTGGAGAAAAAAGTGACATGTGTTTCCATCAAATATTGCTCTATATTTATACTTACGCTCTCCATATAATCTTTTTACAGCTTTCTATGTGTTTTTTTTCTTATGAATAAGAGCTCAATGTATATCCTACAATATATTTCAATTTCAATAGAACACTATATTATTATTTTATATATTAATATATAAAAAAATAGTAAAAATACTTATTTTAAATTTTATTTAAAATATTTAACATTTAATTAAATTAATTAATTAATTAAACATTTAATTTAATATTTGAAATATATTTATTTAATTTAATTTTATTTAAATTATTATAATAATTTTAAATTACTGTTATAGTTTATTTAACATTTATTTTGAATTTATATATATAGAAAAAAAAATTAAAAAAAGAACAGAAACAAATTATTATTTCAAACGCTTAAAAATGTAAATTTTTTATGTTATTTACATTCTTATTGTAACTTTTACTCATTCTTCTGTTAGCATTAACTTTTTACGTTTTTTTTTCTCATTTTTTTTTATCGAAGAAAAAATAAAAAGTGTTTGAAAGCACACACATCGACAAGAGTCTCACGTTTTCACTTACCTCGCTGTAAGGCCATTGATTGCTATTGGATTTTGCTGAAAAGGGCTCCCCATAGCTGCTGCTGTGTTCACGGAATGAGATATTGGGAGAGAGGAGAAAAAGGGGGACGTAGAGGATTGTGCAGTAAAGAGTTAAAGGTTTATGTGTGGTAATGTTTCGTACAAAAATATATATATATATATATTTATTTTCGCTCTCTTCCTTGGATTTTTTCCTTATAGTAGAAAATAACACTGTGATTTTTTTTTTCATCGTATTTTTGTTACATTTTCTTTTGACACAGAAAGCACTTTTGACTATATAAACTATAAAGCTTCTACTTTTTCATTAATAATAAAAATTTAAAACATGACTGTATAAAGCAATATGTATTTAATAATAAATTCTATTTTTTTTTCATTGTTATAAAAACAAAATTGACAGAATGTAAAAATATTACATAAACATTTTATTTATGTAATGTATTACTTTTTAAGGTATTTTTGACAATGGTTTATTTCTAGATTACTGAGTTTATGATCAGCTAAAGCTCTCTCTCTTTTTTGCATGAGAATTATGAGAGTCCATGAGGAGAAAATATCATATATATACTGTAGAGTTTATACTGTAATAGTGTGGCTATATAGCTACAATATCTGCATGACCTCAGGGGTATAGGTGGTAGACAGTTCGTCGCTACAGACCACCGTTGGGGGTTACCCAGGTGAACTGTTGGCTCGTGTGATAGACTTACTGCTTCCGGCCATAATACGTGTATAGGCGGGTGCTAGTGGAAATGGTGTGTGTCCATATATACCGATCGATAGTCCGTCCTGCTAACTGACTGGACACTATGACATTCCAGCAAACCTGTCAGTTATTATTAGTGCTTGGTGGTCACCCATTCATTCTACTGAGCAATAATATCTCTCTCTCTCTCTCTCTCTCTCTCTCTCTCTCTCTCTCTCTCTCTCTCTCTCTCATATAACATTGCCACCACCATTATATAACATCAACAAAATACATTTGGGAAAAGTAGAGAAAAAAAAGTCTAAAACTCCAATATTTCAAATACATAGCACTTATTTTATTATATTAGTATATCTATATAATAATCAATGTAAAAAAATATATATTTTTTAAAAAATTTTATCTGAAACATATATATATTTTTTTAGGTTGAATCGTATAAAATAATATATATTTTTATTCTTTGCTAATAATATCATGAAACAAAGGCATTAAAAATAAATGTCTTCATTAAAAAAAAACTTTAACTGTTCCACATTCTTCTTCTTCCACTGCCACTGCTGCTCCTACTCTATGGCTACATTAAACCATGTTTTACCCCATGGGCATATAACATATTTTATAAAAGGTTAATTTTAAAACCTAGAGTAAGTATGTATATAAATTTTAATCATAGAATCTTACTTTCTTCTTTCTTCCTTTTGGCTATATATAGAAGTAAAAAAAAAAAAAAAAAAAAGAGGATGTATTTAAATGAATTATTAAAATGTAATAAATATTATATATATATATATATATATATATATATATATATATATATATATATACATTGAACATATTATTAAAATTATTAAAGACTATTGGAAATCGCCATGTGAATCTGCCTTTATCTTCCTCTAAAATCATGCAACTTGATTTTTTTTTTGAGAAATATCAAGATCGGCTTTTTAAAATGGGGTGAGAGGGGGGGGGGGAGGATATTTTTTTCAGACTCGTAAAAATTTCGTCGTCGACATTGAAATAAAAAAAGGGGTACAAAATTTGTAGTTAAAATATACATTGTTGGTGTAATTGATGCTATTGTACCCCATGCATGTTGTGAGCTAGTGAATCATCGCAGCATTTTTGTCCGTTCAGATTAGCGTCAGTTTAATTTTATTTTTTATTTATGTATATTTTTTTTACCACGATTAATCAGAAAAATCCGTATATGCATAGGTAATGATGCATTTTGTAAATGTTTAATGTTGTGGCCTGGTGGCAGTCAGTTTCATTTAACGTCACAATCAATAACGAGTGAGGTAAAGCGCAACACGTGCACGAGTTAGTTATTCAGTTGATAGCTCAGTGCAGTTGCAAACAATCAAGTTTGCTATAAAAAAACTGCTCTTTAATTAAGATTTGTTTTTAAATGTAATTCATTACGGTTACATAAAAAGAGTACATGTCAATTATATGGACATTAGACAATTCCTATATATATTATAAAGACGAATAAATGCCAGGAAAATAAAATCGACCGGCAGCTATTTCTATTATTTGTACTTGTTATAATTAGTGGATATGTCATTTATACAATTAGCTTAACGATATATAATAGGTATTGATTAATATCATCAAACTGATATAAATATTGAAAAATGTATATGTTGTGATATAATTGTTATAAATAATGTACTTAAATTTTAATCTAAAATAAATTCAAACTAGTATCAACGCAAACCTGCTATAAATAATATGAATGCGAAAACATAGGCAAGTAAATAAAGCTACTTTATAATTAATATTTTATAATTAGATTATTATTATTACTATCAACAATTTTTAAATACTTTAATCAAGAAATACCCCCCAGCAAAAAAAAAAAAAGAAAAAAAAGTCTTCTATTCTGTTCCTTTATTTATTTTTTGCATTTTAAGAATTTAATCTTTTTTTTTTCTCATCTTCTAAAACTTATTTTCTTAAACAAAGAGTAATAAGCTAAAAAATTTACATTATGAAAATAAAAACTCCAGTGATTATTTGGCTATGATAGTGGAAATGTTGAACCCTTAAATTTACGTTTTTTTTATATAAATATATATTATATACTGTATATTATGTATGTATTAAAAGCATACCGGTGAAGAAAGATATTATAAACTATGAGTACGAGACTGGGAAAAAGTATGTAACAGGTTTAATTTCCCTAGAGGAAGCCTTGGATCCGTGGTTTATCAACTTTTATCTCATGGTGGTCGCGCTGTGCAGCCGCAGAGCCCTCCTCCCTCCTCCACCTTATACAGAAGCAGCTCGCCGCTCCACGATAGCCACGCCGCAACATTTGATGCCACGTCGCGCTGCCCGAGAAGAGATATGCTGAGAGCAATAAGGTTCATTTCTTTATATCTTAATATCAAATTAACAACCATAGTGCTGGTGGTTAGAAGACTTGCCTGGTCCAGCTGACTATGCACACGCGACCCTAGGGATGACGCCATGCTGCAACTATATATGGCGCTAGATAGTGAAAAGAGACGCCAGTTATATACCAATCCTACAATTTTTCATTCCTCATTTCTATTCAAATTATTCATCAGTTTCAATTGTGCTTTTTTTTTCATTATTCATGTTATTATAGTATTGTTTGTCATTGGAAAAAGTAATCAAGAGGAATGCATGCAATATTATATATACAAATACCACATGTAAAGATATATAAAACAAACAAAAAGAATTACAGTTTTTAATATTAGAAACTTATTATCTGTGAAATAAGTAAAAAGATATTTGCACAAAAATTTATATAAAGGAAATTTTGTTTTTTTAATTGTTATTAATATAATATATATATTTTTAATTAGCTTCCATTTTGTAGTGTATTATGTCATACATGAGACATTTTGCAAAGCTTTTTTTAATTGTTATATAATGTTTCCAGCTTGTGCACGCGCAGGGTGGCTCCACCCACTTCCGGTGACGCAAGCCCCACCTTCTTACCTTTCTTCTTCTTCTTCAAGTCCACAATCTCGATAATAATTGAATGCAGCACGCAACACGTTCGTATATATACGTCAACTATGTAATACACTCAAATTAATTTGTTTTTTTCTCCGGAAGTAGTCGGAAGTGCCAGTTTTTTTTTTCTCTGTTGGAATTTCAGTTTTGAAGTTATAAATTGTGATAATTTAATAGTTCGTTTCTGTAACTTCTACTGTAAACGACTCTGCAGAGTTCTAAAATCAAGAAAGTCAGTTTACAAGCAATATATAATTACTGCGCTTACGATTATTTCAAGAGGAAATATTATCTAACTTTAATTAGTAGATAATGACTAAAAACAGTAAAAACTTGTTGAATAAAAATCACACCCTAAACTGTATAAATTGAAATAATTTACTTTAAAAACACACAAAATACATATTATGTTGTTCTGTTTCAGATTTTTTTTACAGCCTTTTCCGAGTTAGCAAATGATGATTTAATTATATTGATGGACGTACGTTTTTTTACTCGCTTCAAATTCCTTTATTTCTGTTGAAGATTTAAGTGACTCCTGTTAAATTAATTTCAATAAATATAATTATTTCTAAATAATTAAAGGGGTGGGTATTTTTAGAACTTGCAGGTCCCACACCCGCCCCCCTCAGATTTTGCTATTAAAAAATAAAGTCAACTCCCAACTGTCATAGATGGTCCCCTGTGAAAGGATTTAGGTTCTTTAGGTTCTTTAAATTCGGAGAATTCTGGAGAAATAATTTTTAAGTTATTTAAGATCCATTATAGTAAAATATTATGTAAACTTAATAGAGTAAACTAAAAATCTTGATGATATTTAAAATTAAAGTTATTAATACTTAGGATGACAGCAGTGGCGTAGCCAGGATTCGTCCAAGGGGGGGGTTGTTCAAGATTGAGAATAGCCCACTGGGGGGTTTGGGGGGCGTAGCCCCCCAATAGCCCGCCGCAGGCGCGTTTTTTTTAAGGACACGCCCCCTTTTTAGGGTAAAATTATGAAAAAATACTATATTATAGAGAATGTATGGCCTGATACAATTTTTTTAAAATTTTATATTTTTTGCACCCAATTTTTTTTTTAATTTCTTTTCAATATACGTGCAGTACGTGATGCACTAACGTAATAAGTAATAAATAAAGCTTTGAGTAAATAATTTTAGTTAAATCAAGTAATTCATCATCTAATAACCAAATTTTATATTATTTTTATTAGTTTCATGATGCGCGATTTTTTTGAAAAAGGGACGTGGACTTAAATTTTTTTCGATGAAAAGTTGCAGCAAATTTCTTATATTTGTAAATCGTAAATTATGTAGTTACAATATTTTTGTCACTACTTTTTCTTATAAAAAGATAAACCACATTTTAAGACGATGTACTGCATGATTGATGTACAGTATACGAGCAAGAAAAAATATTTATATTTAAATTTTCAAGACAAGAAAATCAATTTATTTCATTAAGTATACTGATGTAAAATTAATAAAATTAATTTAAGAAAATCAGATTTTTTTAACTTCAGTAATAAAATTAAAGATATGTACAGTATTATACATTAGACAATAAAACTGGCAATAATTGTAAGATGTAATATACCTATATAATTAACTAAAAAATAATCAAGTATTATATATTTAATTTTTAGTTTTATGCTGAATATCATGCGGGGAATGTTTTCAACATTTTTTATATTTTAAATTGTTGTCTACAAAAACATAAATAACAAAAAATAAACTATAACATAATATAATTATAATAATAGTTTTTTTATAGTCCGTAGACTAGATGTTATATATTATCGATGACGAAAAAAGCACATTGGAATTAAATAATGGAATTATAGTATATATACTTAAATAATCATAATACTGTAAACGGATTTTAAATAAATTAAAAATGTATTAACGATCGATGTGTTTCGGGGATATAAATTTTTTAAGTTTTTTTTAAGAAAATTTTTCATAAAATTTTATCTAAATCGTATCTGTCGAGTACCATTTTTTGTTATTTTTCCCTTAAAATTTACTAAGGTTCAGCTCTCAAGGGGGGGGTTAAAACACCCAAAACCCCCCCCTTGTCTACGCCCCTGGATGACAGACAAGTTGCACGGAGTGAGGGGCTACTATCTTGAACAATAAGAAAACAGAAATTGACAAAAATTAGTGAACTTAGAGGTGGTAACAGCTAAATTTTTTGTACAAGAGGGTGCAGTTGATATTCTCTGACTAGTTATTAAACGTACTAACAAATGTTCAAAAAGTACACCTCGGGACAGCATGAAAGTTACCGGCCTCTGCTGTTTGTTGACGTAATTAATTGGATGCTCTACTCACTTCTTTCAAAATAAATTATTTGCATCTCTTAGTATCTTGGAACAAATTATTTTTATTTTATTTCACCCATGTCAATTTATACATAAATACATATTTATATTATACAACAAAATTAAAAATTAAATAATGATAATAATTAAATAATAATATATTAAATATATTTTATACTGAAAATGAAAAGAAACAGTTCAAATTTTTGCTAATGTAAATATAATATAAGGTAATATTCATATTATTTGTTAAAAGTGTCATGAAAAAAGTTTTAAAAAAAATTCCGTGAGTTTACAATGTCGCCTCCAAGAGGCTGCAGGGGGCCAGCGTGTCCTAAAAGTTCTGAATGAAGTTTTGCAACTTCTAAAAGCGTAAAACTTTAGCAAAGTAGACATTAATCTTGTCATGGCATAAAGGTAATGGCAAGTTAGGAAAGAATAATAATAATAAAAAAAGAAAAATGCTTTTTTTTTTAAATCTTTAATTCTCTATCAACTTATGTTTAAAAAAATGTGCATATTTTTTGTAAAATCAGATATTTTTTTATTGAAATGGAAAAAATTGAAGATATTTATGTATATTTGTTTGTTAATCTTAAGTATTTCAAATATATGATTGCAACAATAGAAGCATGATAACATAATTGTATAATAGTTACGGATTACGGAAGGAATGCTAATTCATTAATGATGTTGTGTTAAATCGTAATTAATTATAATGTTATATTATTGCTTTCAAATTGTATTAAAGCAATTTAATTTTCATGATGGAACATTTTTTCTTCCCTTCCACAACTCTATTAAACGCATTTATCTGTATAATTATATATGACTGAACTGCATTCTGAATATATTTATATTTTATAATAAGATAGTAGAAACATTTAAATTTTTTACGTTATGAGCCATTCCTAAAATAGTTTAAGTTTTCGTCACCGCTGGCATTATATATATATATATAGTATTCACTCATTAGATTTTAATATGACATCAACTTCAGTTTCATCTCAACTTTTCTGAAGAAAGATTAGCATATAACAGTTTTTACTATCTTTATAGTATGGGAGAGAAATTTGATTTAAAAAAAAATAAAAGAAAAAGAAGAATGAATATAGAATTGAGAGAGAAAAAGAAGAAAATTTAAGGTAGAGAAGATTGTAAGCAACGTGGTTGAAATCTATAGTGTCATGCAGCAGAGCTTGAGAAAGCAGGGGATGATATAGGAAAAGAACCGTCTATAATATTTCAATGACTGCACGAAAGGAGTGGCCGCAACGAACCATACTTAAAGTTGGATCTACATGGACGATTTTTGAGAGCGACGCATTTCACTTGCTATACTTATGACGGCCATCTTAACTATTGCAATGATATCGATGAAGAAAATAGGTAAATTCGCTAAGGAACATGGCTGCCATAGCATTTCAAGGCAAGTGCGCCAAAGTTACAGTTAAAGTTAGTTAAAGTTACTCATCACTTAAATAAATCTATTTTAAAAATGATTTTAATTTCATGAACAGTCTGTAGCGATGGGATGTGATTTAAGCATGATTTGCTAATTAAATCCTACACAGTAAAAAATAAAAGCTGTTTTGGCTAAAAAATCTCTCAAGCCAAAACGATATCGCGACCTGATTTGAAAAACGATTCTAAAATGTTCGTATTTATCTCCTGAAATGAATTTGTCACCTCTTTTGGAGTAATGACCTGAGCCATTATGGAGTTCGTTAGTTGATTTAGTGCCCTATCTAAACTGGCTTTCATTTCAATACCGATGTTACTAAAGTTTCTAGGCTAAATTGTAGTAAAAATTAAGTAAGACTGGGGTGGCAAGTCTATATCAGCCGCGCGCTGCCCGAACAACCCTGGTGATGCTGAAATAGCAGCGAAAGTCGAGCTGTCTCGTCCTTCAAGAAGGGGAAACCACCCCCTCATTCCCCCTCCCCTACGCGTCATCCCCAAGCCAAGCCATGAAGCCAAGCGTCTCCATCGACGGCGTCCTCTCAATGTCTCGTCACTTCTACAGCTAAAATGCACATAATTTGCTGCATTTCGATACCAAGTAAGTGTTATATTGTTTCTCATAACATTTAGAAGCATATTGTAATACTTTTCGCCAAAAGACGCGTAAAATATAAGCCTCTAAATTCATAGCTAGCTAACTTGCACTTGTAACTTGGCATATTGGCTTAGTAAAATTACAAAGTGTTTTGTATAAATTAAGTGTTTGTTTCATTTCTATCATTTTAGATTTATATTGAATTAATGCTTTAAATTTTAAATCTGAAGATGTAGTAACATACATAATTTATTCAGTTAACGGTACAACATAAACTGATATAAAATATAAACAAAAATGCTTCTAAGTGTGTACGATTGTAAGTCACAATATAACACTTGCACCGCATGAATATACAAATTGATATTCAGTGCAAAGTAAAATATCTTCCCATGCTCCCAAATTGATTATTTATTAAATGCCCCTATCCATCATATTATTGCAGGAAAAAAATTAATTATATTTTTAAGGAAACAAAATAGCCAGATAAAACAACTACAATATTTTGAGCAAAATAGCTCTAAAGAAGGCAGCCAATACAGCAGCTAGACGAGCGCCGCATCAGCTGGGGCTGTTAAAACTACTCGCTAGCCAGCCAAAACAACCTCCCTTATGCGAGTTGAATCGGCGCTCGCTCTCTCCTGTTTTGAGCGCGCGAAGCCAAAACGCATGCGACGACCTGAAACAGCCAGCGTTATGCTGGCTGAAGTAGCTCGTATTATCGTGCTAAAACTGGCTTTACGATACCGTGCTGAAATAGCTTTTTCCGGCTTCTGACCCGAGTTGTTTTTTCCCCTAGCTGTTTCGGCTACGATATTTGAAGCTGTTTTAGCTTTTATTTTTTACTGTGTATGTTGTATGGTGAATTCATAGCATTGCAAAGCATATTAACAAAGCTTAAGATATAATTTCACATACAACATATACAAAATATTCACTGTGTACGTCCTTTACCACCATGTAAATCCACCTAGCTGGGTGATGGGCATGCCAGATTTATACAAGAAGGACAACAGATAAGGACAGCAGACAGACGAGCTAATGCGGCCGTCCTTTTCTTTGTATTCACCGCATTGTTGCATCACTTTTGTCTATAATACAATATACATTTATACACTGTTATCACACAATTAATATTGTATAATGTATATTAATTAATCAATTATATAAATGAAAATAAAGCATTTATATCTATATTGCATGTTAATTTAAATTTAACTATTTTCATGCAAAAATTGAACTACAAAACCATTATATATTAATTTTTATTGAAATATGTAAATTAATTATAATTATATTAAATTAAGATCCTTGCTGTCCTTTTTTTGTTTTGTTTTTAGTTGGGAAAAAATATATGTATATACATATTTTTAATTTTCTTTAACTGTCACTTTTATTTTTCATTGTGCAATGTTTAGTAAAAATTACATATGAAAAAAAAGAATGCTATTACAAAATTTGCCTCATTAAAAAAAAATATATATAAATATACAAGTGATACATATTAAATGTTGTTAACTTTTTTTATGGCTTCTGTATTTAGAACGAGTTTTTACATTCTATTTTCTTGTATAGAATTTATAATATTTTTTTAACTTTTTTTTTTTTTTTTTTAAAATAAAACAAATTTTAAAACAAAACTATATATTATACTGCATGTATAAAATTTGATTAGTTTACTTCTATAAAAACGAAAAGAAAATATATGTAATAATAACATGTATAGTAGAGAGGAAAAAAAAAGTTAAAACTAAAAGTAAAGCTTAGTCGAGGCAAAATGCTACATGTGTATATATATAAATATATAGTGTGCTTGCTTGCTTGCTCCTTAACTATATAGTACTGCATTGCTATGTAGAACTATTATATAGTTTTAGAACAAGCAGAAGCAAGCGTTGTGTTTTCTACAGATTACACATTAGAGAATACACAAGTAAAACAGTAGAAACAAAAATATAAGTCTCATATTATATATAGATTGCAATCTCTATACTATGGTATTCTAGGGGTGCTTGTTTTTGCTGTTATAATATTGCATTGTATGTTAAATCAAGGGAGCAAGAATATCCTGCTCAACCTCAATCTCAAGCTCAATCTGATTGCATCAAAAATGAGTGCATACTTTGTGCTACATAAGCAGTCATTTTAAACATATTATAGAATTATACATTTTAAGAAGTTATTGTTTAATTGATTTGACTATACTGTTTAGTATAGGATTGATATTTCAAAATTAACATTATATATTATATTAATATTATTGAATTTTAATACATTACATCTCTATCTCAGCATTTACTATTATAATAGGTGTTTTCTCATGAGTTTTCTTTCGTTCACTCTATTAACAATAATTGGTATAACATAATTATGCTATAGCATCACAAGCATAAAATTTTATGACAAGCAGTGATGAAATTGATTGATTGATTTATTTGACATGCATAATGATTTATTTACATTCTTTTTATTACATTTAGAATTTGTTTGTGTATAAGAATAGTATTTACCTTGCAGTATATAATATATGCATTTGACGGGTGGAACAAATTTACAGCAGCACATCAAATATTACAATTATTTATAAGTTATTAAATCATGCAGCATTAAGAGAATTGTTTTTTGTTGATAATTTGTTAAATCAAAATAGCAGTTAATTAATTTACTATTAATATTTACAAAGAAATAATTCTAAATTCCACTTAATATATTTATATTATATATTTTTATTATACTTTTTTAATAGTAAGATCTATTATTTCATGTTGATCATATATCAGATATGAGAGTGACATGTATAAATATGTCGTGTATTTATTTGAGCTTATGTCTTTCTAAACTAAAGTATAATAGAAAAAATAGTACTGTTTCTTTTTTTTCCAATATATAAAGTTATCTTATTAGGTGTCTTGTAATAATAAAGAGTTAGATTTGTAATAATTGATGAGATATCATCATATCCACGTTGTGAAATATTCTTGATTAAGGTGCCCTGCTTACGAGCAGATAAGATATATATTAAGACAAGTGAATAGCTATAATGTACTTCTTTGTCGTCACAGCTGGCAAAAATATAGCTCTGTCTGATGGTGCCTTGGTGGCGTGCCGGTGCTCATCAACCTCCTCCCCCCCCCCTCACCTCGTTGCCTAGGCTGGCTGCAATATTACCCCCACGTGACCTCGCACCACCCCTGGCCCCGTAAGACACACCCACCACTCTCATTCTCCAACTCTCTCATCCAAATTACTCTTATATTTATTATATATATATATATATATATATATATATATATATATATATATATATATATATATACACTTTTCAAAATATAAAATTACTCAAGGAAGTGGAAGGATTTAAATCTTGATAAGAAATTTGAATAAATGTAACTTTACATTTAAGTTTGAAACTCTTTACAGTAAGTTTTGAGTTATAAAATACAAATAGGAAGACTGAAAAACTTTTACACTTCTAGATAATTATGAAAGTAGTTTTAAATTAGATCAACTATACATATATAGCTACATCACACAAAGAGCAAAGAAAAAAAAATAGAAGAAAAAAAAATCAACTTAATTACTTTAACACTTTGGTTATATTTCTTTCTCGATAATTGATTCTAAGAATTACTTTAATATTGAATGTGCTGTACTTACTTTAATTATCATTTATTTATTAATTATAATATTAAAAGTATATAATATATACTCATCATACACAGTATAAAATGATAATTATTTTTATATTATGGTACCTAATTAAGAGATTATTTTTTAATTGTTATACATTAATGAAAGGAATCATAACTATAGGAAGTAATTTTTTTGAAATGATTTTTTTTAAAGTTAATTTAAAATAATAACAATCTAACTTTAATAATATAAAAAAAAAAAAAAAAAAAAAAAAAAAAAACACCGTTGCTACAAAATGAGAAGATGACTCCGCAAATAAGTTTTATACTATAAGCCGTAAGCAAAAGTTGCCACCCTGTACATCTTGTGGTTGCTGTGCTCGCTCGCTTTGTAATTTGTCGGTGGCCTAAGGCAATGGCTTCATGGCGACGGCGGAAGGCGGGCAACTTTAGAGGGACAATTGTTGGTCTGCTGTGGCTCGCTTGCTCGCGGCAAGTACCACTGCTCATCTTCTTCTCGTGCAAATACAGTCGGCAACAACTCGCGCCACATTGCATGCCTGACGTGGTGTACCAACCTCCCACACCACTTACTTGTGTCTCCGATCAAAAAGACTAGCTATAGCGATTTGTGTATGTGTGTGTGTGTGTGTGTGTGCTCTTAAAAATCGATATAAAACCCCACCAGCAAGCAAGCACTCACCATCAGTATATATATAGAGGGGGTGGGCAGGTCCCAACATGTCCCTTCACGTTCTTGCCGTAGCTCTTCGCTTTACCGGACATTAAATGAATAATGTCAGGCTTTTACTTCCTCTTTATTGATAAACGATTTATTTTCCTCTTAAATTTTCGTTCTATCCTTCCAAATATCATTAATATCTTTCTTATTTTTTTTCCTGACATTCACATTTACTCTCTCTCTCTCTCTCTCTCTCTCTCTCTCTCTCTCTCTCTCTCTCTCTCTCGATCTTTCTCTCGTTTGATCTAAATTGTCCTGATCTCTTCATATATCTAACTAACCAAAATACAGTTAAATAAAATCTAATGAGAAATCAAATTATTAATATGAAGTTATTAGGTACTGTACTGTACTATATATAATAGACACCATGTAATAAAATAACTTTTTTTTATGTTAGCACATAGTTCTATAAATACATAAGTTGCAATTGGAAAAATGGATAAACTAGTTAAAATAAGAAATAAGCTAATTATATTAATTTGATAGCAAAATTTATCAATATAAACTTATGCTCTATTATATTAGGTATATATAAATATAATACTATCAAATAAATCTAAACCAGAATTGCTAAGTTTTTGATATCACAATATTATTTTATACTCTTTTTTTTTTTAATTCCGATATACATGCATATTTGCATATTATATTAAAGTTAAATAATAATTAAAATCAATCGAGGGCCAATTTACATCATTAGGCCAAATAGCGTGCTATAATAATTTCTCTACACAGATACACAGATGTTTTCATTTGGATTTTGTCCACTTTAAAAAAAGAAAAAAATAACAAAAACTGCAAGCCGGCCGTTTTAACAAAAAAAAAAAAAAAAAAAAAAAAAAAAAAAAAAAAAAAAAAAAAAACAGTTTTGCCTTTTTATACATACAGAAAAAGTTAATTATGTACTTTAATAAATAAATACAAACTTTTTTCAAATTTTAATAAGGTAAAATTCATACATTTTCGATGTAATATAAAATTAATTTGAGTGTTTTCTTACATAGCTAGTGGATGCATGATGGCGGCTGCCCCTGCAGATCTATAATGTATGTGACCTAGTGCTACAAGCATCTTTACACAACTCTTACATTGTTATTATATAGTATTATAAGCTTAGAAATGAACTCCTTGTTTTTTTTAGAATTCTGATTATTTTTAAAATTATACTTAGGATTATAATACACTTTTTAATTATTCAGTTTCCATGCAGCTCTATTGATTTTAAGATAATTTGCATTATAAATTTGTTATACTATAATTTTACTCATGAATATTATAACAATTATCAATACACATGCAGTGTATCGTTTCACATACAAAAATGTTTATAAAATTTAAATAATAAAGTACACAAACGTTTAATTGTATTAATATACAAAAAGAATGCCAAAAGTAGAAAAGTAGACAAAAAAATGTGATAAAAAATTAATATAGCTATTATTATTTTGCAATCCTATATAATATATTAAAGTTAAATAAATACATTCATAAATTACTTTATCAACGTCATTTTAAAAATAAATTCTATCAATTTATATATCACAAAAAGTTAAAATAATAATAATACTATACATGATCAGCTATTTTTGCATTTTAACTTTTATTATTGATAACAATGATTTTGACCAAATGAAAAATTACAAAAATATGGAATGGAATTGCAATATATACCTACTTTGATACGTGACATATTATTTAACATTGGAAAAGACTGACCTTTATAATTAAAAAAAAAAAAAAATGTAAAAATTATATAAAAAATAACATTTAAATATCTACCTGTATACCATATTTGATTATATATTTGATTTGATATGTGTTACACAATATTTTTGTATAGTATGTCGGTATAAAGTTAGAATTTGTCACTTCTCACTTTCCTTGTCAACTATGAATGCCAGTATAAAATGAAATTGGAAAAATGATCTAATGTATTTAAAACTAGCGTAATAATTTGATAGTTTTTGTGGACAAATAACTATTAATTGTAACAGGAAAGTGGATTTTAAATAACGGATATTATTTAATGGATGTTAAAAATCATTATATTTGTGTGTTTATTGTTTTTGTATTTGTGTAATAAACGGAAGGAAAGTAGACATTATGAAATTTTTAATAAGAATAAGAGAAATTAATATTAGATAAATAAAAAAGGGGGTATAAGTTTTCAGATGAAAGAATCAGAATGAAGTATATTGTGGTTACATGGCAGCACGCAATTTTGTCATTACTATATTATAGTTAGTGAGGACTGCAACAGCTGTTCAATTATTTGCTTTCTTTCTATATCCATGCTGTTAAAATGCACTGAAGACGTATCTACTATAATTATAACATGAGAGATACGTCCTTATGTAGAATTTATCACAATAAATATATATCATTCTCTTTTATGCAAGCATGCACTAAAATTTTCTGTAACATGTTGAATTTCTGTTTTTCGTTTTTACATCGTTTTATACAAAGTTAAAATTACTTATCATTTAATATGTAAAAATATTATAATTTTGAAAAACGAAAATTTAATAAATTTAATTTATATATGTATTATATATGCTTTCAGTATTAATTTTTTAATTTTTTAATATCAAATTTAACACTTAATTAAATTAATTTTATAACTAAACTTTTTTCTCTATATGAAAACTTTTAAAAAAAGTAATATATATATATATATATATATATATTATAAATAAAAATTTTGATTAAATAAAATTGAAAGAGTAATTAAAAGACCTTGTCACAAATGGTGTGATTTCCAATCACACCATCATTAAGTGAAAGAGAGAGAGAGAGAGAGAGAGAGAGAGAGAGAGAGAGAGAGAGAGAGAGAGAGAGAGAGAGAGAGAGACATGGTTGGATGTAACTGCAGCAGGAGTGTTCAAAATTGTTATTATAGGTGCATACGTTATATATATATATATATATATATATACTATATCGTGCATAATTATTTACTGTACGTACTTTGGTGGTTGTTGCTTGATGGTAACGAGGATGCCTCTGCTGCTGATGCACCCACCTATTAATGGTAATAACACGCAGCGACGCGCATCTCTCTCCCTCTCATACACAACATCCTACTCCTCCACCACTACCATTAGTGCTGTTGGAATGAAGGGTTGAATGGGGGTGGTATGGTAGGGGTAGAGTCACCAAGCAATGACAGAAATCTCGTTATCCAATTCGCGCTTGTCCACAATTCTCATATATAGATATATATGTTGTATATAGGAATAACCATATATATATATTTATATATATATAGTAGGTGTACGGTATGCCAACTGTGTCAGGGTAAATGAAGTTATATACATATATAATATATATATATTTTAAATCTTTTTATATAGCATATCTGGTACACGTCAAACGGGTCGGACAAAAGCAAGGCGGGTTGTGATGCGGCGTTTGTTAATTAACACTTTATAAATGTGATGCGAGATATGGTAGGAAGTTGCAATTAAAATTATGGATAAGAGTTGACGAGCCATCATGATAGTTTTAATTGTATGGACATCAGAGAGAGGGAGAGAGAGAGAGGGAGAGAGAGAGAGAGAGAGAGAGAGAGAGAGAGAGAGAGAGAGAGAGAGAGAGAGAGAGATTGGGATGGAGAACAGATTGAGCAAGAGGATCGGATCGACCTGCCTGGAAATTTTTCAACATTGAATAATAAATGAAGTAATCATGCAGTTAAATTGATGTAAATTTTCCAACATCGTAGCAAAATCATTCACGATCTAAATAAATAATCTACGTGCATAAAAGTAAACAAAATAAATAAATAAATAAATAAATAAATAAATAAATAAATAAATAAATAAATAAATAAATAAATAAATAAATAAATAAATAAATAAATAAATAAATAAATAAATAAATAAATAAATAAATAAATAAGTTAAAAATATTATAAAGTGGTAGTGAAAGTTATAATATATGATGATACATGCATGCATCACAGATCAGTGGGTAAGAAACTACCTGCATGGCAATATCGGACACGATCAAGTCCTTGTCATACTCCAGGAGGATTTTCTAAGCCTCAGATTATTATAATGATGGGAGTGAATATTGTGTATACTTCTTATTGTTATTAATTTGACTTTAAAATTAAAATCGTGTATCTAAAATATAGTAAAATACTGTACTTTCAAGTTGTGACTGGAATTATGATTAAAGAAGGAAATTTGATTGATTCTTTTATACTTATTCTGAAATATTACTGTGTCCCATTGCATTTTCAAAATATATTCCTCACAATTTGGCTTTGTCAAAAATCAGTAAAATTGGTGAGGCATTATATAGCTATATCAAAAGGAATCCATTTTTTTTTTTTATCTCAATCTTCGTCTTTCGAATCTAGTGAGTTTGTTGAAAGGATCTTCGGTGCAGTAAGTAGCATGGAGAGAGAGAGAGAGAGAGAGAGAGAGAGAGAGAGAGAGAGAGAGAGAGAGAGAGAGAGAGAGAGAGAGAGAGAGAGAGACCCCACTGCAGCAACGATGTGGCCGCAGCACCGCATGCTTGTGTTCTGCTGTAAGCCGTGTGCCGGGAATACAAACGAGGACAAGTAGCTCGCTTCTCGCACGGCAGCAGCTCCACTCTCTGCTTCACTTGATGTGGACACATACACACCACAACACACAGACCTTACCAATAACGATCGTCACCAGAGATAAGCATGACATCACACAGGAAAGTTAAAAAAAAAAAAAAAAAAAAGTGGACAATTTTATTTTCTAACAATGAAGTTACTTTATTAAATTTAAAATCAGAAGATTAACTTTCTCGTTTGTTTGAGCTAGTTTGAAAGCTTTTTTTTCTATGTAATACTACTATAGGTACTACAGAGTGACCCCAGTTCCCGCCACCTCGCCTCCCTATATATCCACAGCCACACGTACTCTAGCTATATAGTATGGCGAGGGGCAACAATATGGTGACGGTCACGTACGGTACACACGCTGCTCAATCAGACTCTGCAGTCCCTTGTCCAGTCCTGATGCTGTCACCTCCTTCCTTGCCTCCTTGTACTAAAGTAAGCGATAAACCGATGTCCTTTTGTCTCTCATAATTACAAAATGGGACGAATATGCATACAATCAAGGGAAACAGAACTTAACAGTAATACAAGAACTTTTATTTTTCTGTATTTTTTCAATTATGAAATAAGATTTGAATTCAATTTTAAGTCACATATATTTAATAAAAAATATATATTGTTTTAAGGTAGAGATAATACAGATCAGCTGACCCAATGCTAAAAAAATCCCATTCATAAAAATTATGAAAAAAAAAGTGTTCTCCTCTACATCCCCTATCAGTAGGTAAAATATCAGGTATGCAAAAACGAGCTAGTTTTTCGAGTTATTAATTTTTAAAGTTGACCAATTTAACATGGAAGTTCCATTTCTCCATGTTAAATTAAAGAACTTTAAAAATTAATAACTCGAAAACTAGCTCGTTTTTGTATACCTGATATTTTACCTACTAATAGGGGATGTAGAGGAGAACATTTTAAATTGTTTTCATAATTTTTGTGAATGGGATTTTTTTTAGCATTGGGTCAGCTGATCTGTATTATCTCTACCTTAAAATGTTATGTTTTATTCTGATGTATACTGAAAATCTAAATAAATAAATAAACCTGCATGTCCTATTTGACAGTAAGGAATATGTTTATTCATATACTTAAAATTGCAAATGAAACCATAATTATTATATATATATATATATATATATATATATCATAATAATTATCATTTGATATAAAATATGGTTAACAAAAAATTAATTATGAACCAAAAATTTTGGTTCTTTTAACAACACATTTTTTGTTTTAGCTGAAATTGATGTGCAAAGAGAGACGAAAGGTATGACGAGCGAAGTCCCTGACAGTCTGATCTACGCAACACGTGCAACATAGACGATAGGTAAAGCCTATGCTTTCAAGACATGAGCCTTTACTGTATATTTTTTTTTTCTTTTTCTTTACCTGATGTTCTTTGGTATCACCTCACGTTTTGTGTCTTAACTGTAAGCCGCTACCTAATATGTACGTAGCACGGAGGGAGATTTTCCTCAAGCAGAAGCCCCTCTGCCTTCGGTGGTGTCATACCATAGTCTCTATTTTAGGATATATTGTAGATATACACATCCTATCCACATATAGCGCACTGCAGTCATCATTTGCAGCATGACAAGCAAAAATGTAAAATGTGTAATGTATTATGTTAATAAGTAAAATTGAAGTTATATCGAAAAAATATATTTAAATTCAAAATTTCCAAAATAAATAAGAGTTAAATTATTTTCTATTGATGATTTTGAACTCCGTTATTACAGACAGAGCGAACTTGATTAGGAGGCCACAACACGACCGCGCCCACTTTTCAATAGCCGTCCTACTGAGCAGCAGGTTTGCGTGTAATCAAATGGGAGAGGGCTTCACTTTGGTCGCGGTTTACGACAATTACGCTGTATGCTAGAGTTTTCAAAATGAAACTAGTTTAACTCTAATATAGTTTAATCTTACTGGACAACCTTTTTTTTCACGCAAAAACAATATTAATGCACTTAAATTAAACTTTTATGAACCCGACTTCTGCTACTTCTGTTACATCTGCGCATGCGCCGGCATGCGCGAAGTAATAAAAGTCAGTTTACTGGCGATGACGTCATATGAACATTGAAAGCCTTTCTTCATAGCGAGTGACTTTCACTTTACTTAATTGCATTTTCTATACTTTGTATATATCAAGTAAAGTTATTTACTACATCGAAAATAATGTATGAAAGTTGATTCAAGTACTTTTGTATTTTCAATATTTCGTGACGTCATGATACATTACTAAAGCTTGGAAGATAGAACCAAGTTCCCGCCCTAACTTTACCGTCTTATTTCTCAAGAAGTATGATATTTATGAACTAAATAAAATAATAAGCAAACGGGAGACTACATTGAAGTATTATCGCACTACAAGACACCTTCATTAATATCAAGTAAATATTTAAAAAAATATATTTCCTCCCGATTACATTGCATGTTATTTTTTTAAATTCCGGACGGCTAATGTCTCGACAGATGACGATCGCGCCGGCTGGGTTTTGGCCTCCTACTCAAGTACGCTCTGTTACAGAGATTATACTTAGTAGGTCAGGTTTTTGAAATGCAGGAATTATTATTTTTGTGAAGTCACAAATACTGCGTAGCATACAGCAATTAGCGCATGCATCAGTGTTTACATTAATATATATATATATATATATCTGCAAAAACAACTAAATACCAAAGGCATTGAGAATCTCCAAATCTCCACAATCGCTTTTGCATCACCTAAAGTGTTAAGTTTCTCAATGCTTTTATTGTTTAGTATCTTCATACCTGTTGTAAAAAGTGATCACCAATCTATCTACTCGCCAGCTTAACTTTCGTAATCACTTTCGATCATACCCTTACCACTGCACTGCTAATGCTTTCTTAGTAGGAAGAGTATTATTGAGGTATATAAAATAAATAAGAGCTATGGTGAAATGACAAGGGTTCATTTCAATACAAGGTTATACAAATTTCGACCCTAGGGTAAAATTTGATGGCGGTTCTAATGGTGACCCTTAAATTTGCGACCCTTTGACCCTTAAGGGTCAAAAGACCCTGAAAATTTTTTTTCTTGAAAAATTGCAAAATTGACATTAGCAATGTCCTTAATTAACTTTAGAGCTCTTATTTACGTATTTTAAGGGTCGACCCTTGGGGTCTAACAGGGGTAATTTTTTAAAAGTATACAAATATTTATAACAAAATGTGTCAAAACTGTGAGGACTATGGATTTACCATTGCGTTTAATTGATTAAGTAAGAATAATGACCCTCTAAGGGTCGACCCTTAAAATATGTTATGATCTATTCCACATATAATACTGCTAAATGCTATTAACATGCAGTTTCTGAATGCTAATTGTATTTTAAAAAAAATCAAATATTTAAAACGTTAGTTTTTAAATGGTAAAAACAGTGATTAAATAGCAAAGACGTTTAGCTATTTTTCTAAATACTTTTAACGTTCAGTAAATGTTAAAAGCATGGAGGGTCTCAATACCGATTTTTTGCAGTATACTGGGTACTTGAATATTTTAAAAGTATTAATGGAGTATCGACCTCAAAATTTTTTATTTCAGAAATAGATAGAGGATAAAAAGTTATGCTACTCTGATGTTTTTTCAGATTTTTTTAGAATCCGGGTAATATTTTAAAAAAATTATTGAAAGTACACAAAAAGTGATGCCTCTCCTAATAAAAGGATAGGACCTAAAAGGGGCGTAGGTTCAAACCCCACCTCGGCAAAACTTTTTACAATACTTCCATCGGCCTCTAAAAAATCTGGAAAAAATCAGAGTGCTATAACTTTGCACCCTCTATCTATTTCTGCAATAAAAAAAAATTGAGGTCGGTACTCCATTATCGTAATTTATCAGTACTTTTATACCAGAATTCACTATATAGCTGATAGTGATTGAGTTCTATATAATTGTTCTAATTAAGTAAATGCTTTTCTATGTTATCATGAATTATCATTATAATTAATTATATATTATATAGATAGGGTAAATAGCTACATAAAATTTGTTAGCGTCTTTGAAATCAAATCTACATACATATATTATTAAATTGCTTCTATTTATATAAAATATTATTAGAATCAATACATGAAGTTGGTACTTATAAAAAAAAATATGTAACATCCTTCATTTTATGATGTATTACATGTCATGATATCTAGAGATATAAAGTTATATTTGTTTTGTTTTCAATTTTAATTTTTAACTTTTTTAAAACAAAAATAAAAGAAAAGTAAAAAAAAAGTTGTAAATAATGAAAACTATTAAAATTTGATAGTAAACAACAGAACAACAAAAACGTCAGCTTTCAAAGGACGTTCGAGAGTGCGAAATCAAGTCGTACTTCTAAACTCGCTCAACATTTTAATTGATTTTAGTTGTGGTAGATTTAAGGTAGAACATAAAATGATATTATATAGTCAGCAGCAGTTTGCTTGGCTTAGATCTAATGACAGCCACAGTGAAATTAAATTTAAATCTCCACCAGGAAGTTTTATGATTTATTGTTATATTTTTATTTCAATTTTTAAATTTTAATTCTGAACATTTCTTAAATGTTATTAAAATTTAATTCCAAGTAAATAAAATTAGAAACGTTAAAATTCCAGTTACTTTAAGTCAAAAAGTCATGTTAATTTGAGTGTATTAGTATAGCTAACTTACCTATATATACCATCAGTTATAACAGCTCTAGCAAAGCAAACGAGAGAGTGAGGAAGATATAAATATTTATGAGCAACTCCACAGCAGCAGGCAAATCCAAGCAAAGGGACGTTATCTTATATTGTTCAGCAACACTTTAGAGTATTAATTAGTCTTGAGGCGTGTCAGTATATACACACTAGGCAAAAATGACATGACGGCCTTCTATATAGATGCACGCATGGGTGTGTACATTAAATTGTATCTGCCCTGTTATATCATATATAATATACTATTTGTGACTTAACATAATCTGTAAATCAAATAAAACTTTTTTTTTAAAAAAAAATAAGCTTCCAAAATCTTGATAACATAGTTATTACAAAATAATGAAGTTGTACTTTTTTAAATAATACTATTATTATATTTTATTTCTTTATTAAAAAAAATGTATAATTTATTTATATTTTAAATTAGGTTATTAATAAATCATATACTAAGTGCTAAATCATTGGAGGAACACCGTTGTATAGCACCAACGCATTAAATTCTTTTCTAATCCTTCTCAGTTACCTGTTATTTTTTTTTTAATCAAATATAAATTTGGTTTATTTTATATGGTGTTCACGATATCAAAATATAGTAATAGGAAAAATATCTCTCCATTATTAATGAATCATATTACAACGTATCTATTCAGATACATAACTCAGCAATGTATGTATATATTATATAAAATTTAAATAGAGAGAGTCAAGTTATAATCGACTTACAGTAGGCTAGCTATATTGCTATTGAAACCAATCGTAACTCCCTCTCCATATTACTGTAGTTGGCTTAGTTGTTAATAAAGTGCAATTAGTGTCAAACCTTTTGCGTTACACCAAAATGTAACTGTACTTTGTATATTGAATGATAATTTCTATATATATAAACAAATATTAGTAAACCATTGCAACCAAAATATGAATCCATTACAACTCTCTGCTTTTACGGAGTACATTTTTTTAATACCGTTCATAACTTGTTTTATAATTATATTAAAATTAAAATATGTTTTATGTTTTGTTAAAAGCTGTGCTAATATTGTTTACTCCCATAAAAATATATAAATGTGGCAGTGTATAATTACTGTAGGTATATATAATTTTATTCTGTTGAATACTAAAAGAGTATATTTTTTACTACATTTTTTTTTACATACATTAATTGACAGTATATAGATATTTATTATTATGCATTGCTACTATAAATTAATTTTAATAATATATTTAAATATGCAATGGAAATAGTGCAAAGTTATATAGGTATGTAAAATAATATAATATATATGTGAGATCAAAATAAAACAGTCAACTCAACAGTTTATAAAAGTTAAAACAAGAAATATCATATATTTGTAATGTATAAAATAAGTTTAAAAAAATAATAATAAAATAAGTATAGTAGTTGACTTGTTTGACAATAAATAATAGCAAGTAATTTCAGTGAAGTATTACCAGTTATAAAATAAAAACATATATGACATAAAAATGAAGTATATAAAACAGTTGTAGAGCAATTGTTAATATTTTTAAATGATTTATTATAATTTGAAATAATATTAGACAAAATAATTGAAATAATTATTTTAATATAACATAAGAGTCCTCTATTGTAGTGATTATTGTTGGGATATTTTGGAGGCGGGCTGATCAAAGTAAGTCAGGGGGTCATGTTCGTTGTGACCTTTGCAGAAGGTCCTACACCAATCAGTTAAACCCTGCCTGCCTGCTTGCTTGGCCTAGCTGCCAGTGATTTTTTTCTTTCGTAATACTCTCAACTCAATCTTTACTCTAAGGTTAATAATTTCTTTAATGCTAAAGTTTTTTTTAACCTACACAAACCAACACGTCAATCAAAAAATCATTTGTAATTAATCATTATATTTTTTTTATAAATGTTGCTCTAGAAATACAATCAAAATTTAATTTTCTATAAAATACTAATCAACTTAATCAAGTTAATTAGTTTTTGTTAAGACTTAAATTTATCTTTTTGGCTTCCCTTTATTTTGTTAGATAGCTGCTGTGTTATAATTATTATTTATTTAAAACAAACATAATATATAAAAATATAAAGTACAAAGACTTCCCTTAGACACGACATAAAAATTTCTCCTAACTAACTTTACAACCCCCGAGTGAAGAACGGAGCGGCCGGAAATGGTTGCGGTTACGGGGTGGGTAGGCGGTGGGGGATGACGTCAAGGGTAGGGAAAGTTTAGGGTAGCAACAGGCACGTCCAGCAGTACGAGCTTGACTTTAAAACAGAATACAAGTGATTTTCTTGTGCGCTGGAAATATCTCGTGTATAAAATATAATTGAAATGTTGATGTGAATTCTATAACTACAACTGAAAATGGTGCGAAATTGTGTTGCTTATAAATGCAATAACTTGTAAACGAAAGAATTTACTGCACAAGGATTAACATTTCACAAGTAAGTTAATACGAAAACATTGTCTATATTAGTTATGAACATATATTTTACTATTATCTGTAATTATGTTATAATAATTTTACAAACAAATTATTACTTTTTTGTAATATTATATAATACTAGTTAATGTTTTAATCGAAGTCTTTGGTTTTGTATAATCATATATTATAGTAGTATAATAAGCAACTCCCACTTGCAGATTCCCAACAAATACTGAGACCCGAGACAAGTGGACACAAGCGATCCGAAGGCTTAATTTTAAACCAACAGCGCAAAGTCTAGTGTGCTGAGCATTTTGAGCGTGATTGTTTTGAACAATCAGGATGGTCCAGTTTGCGTACCATCAAACCAAGATCAATACCTACAATTTTTAAATTTCCTGAACACCTGCAAAAGACAAAGAAAGCAGAGCGAAAGCCTCCTAAAGCAAGACAGGAACCAACAAAAAAAAAGGTAATTAATTTTTTTTTCTTGATAAAAAAATGGCTACAAATAAAATTACTATTATTATTTATAGAATATACTATGTTCATCATATAGCTATAATGTTTAAAAGCTACATTATCTTATCCAAATAATCACTCCTTTAGATCACGGAAGGAGATTGCAACAGAAGAGGTGATTGATAGCAGCACACCCTCTCTTGGAATACCACTAGACCTCAGTATTAAAACGACTGGTATAGCACCTGAGCAGCCAACCTCAGAGACCAGAGATGATGCCGCTGGCCGTTCCGCGGCAATCAGCTCACCTCCTACGGTGGATGGCGCCTCGGTGATCGCCACCCCTGTATCACCATCTGATCTCACCCTTATCGCAGTGAACACAGAGTCTTGCTTGGAACGAGAAGCCTTTGCTATCATGACGGCAGCGACCACAACACCTTCTGTATCATAAAATCTCGCACTTTATATTGAAAGGTAAACAAAATTTCATTAGAGCTAAAAATTTATATGAATGAAATCATTTTAAATTTTATGTGATAAAACTGATAAACGATTAATATAAATTTTGCATTTCATTAATGCGCCAATAATAAACATAAATTGTTTTATACAACAATTTTGCTTTTTTCAGAAATATTTATTATTGTGCGTGCAATAACCTTTAAAAAATTAGATTATGATGTTATGGTTATATTTTATATTTGTGGTCAAATTATAAAATTATCTATCTCGTTAATTAGCTAGTAAGTAGTAAGATTTATATAAATTCATACCAACTCCCTGTATAATATACTGCATACATAATTTTATACGAAGAGTAATTAATAGATAATATATTCAGGATTTGTTTGTTTACTAACAACAATTTTATTGCACATTTGTTACAGTGAGACACTTCCTACACTAGCTCTTGATCCTCCTCTGCGTTTGCAACCCGAAGCTATTGACCTTTCCCAAAACCGATCTAAAAATTTGGAAAGGTAAACTAGTAATAAATTATTAATACTATAATTGAACAACTTGCAATACGTGTGATGATACCCTCGTTAAGAAGACCTGTAATAAAGTAAAATAAATGATAAATTAATAGAAATTAATTTTTGATTAATCATACTTTATTACAGGACTTTTTTACAAGGGTAGACGATATCTCGGCTAATTATTGCCTCTGTTTAATTTTTCTTATCTATTTAGCTACAAAACAGTACAATATGTTACAAAATTATGATTTTTCTGTTACAGAACTCCCCCTGCTGCACAGAAATCAAAATCTGCAAGGAAGAGATATTACGGAGATTATACCATGCAAGATATGCATTCACCCAAGAAAGCGCGATCGGCCTTGCGAGCGGGGAAGAAACTTTTCGCATTCTTCTTTATTAAAATTTTATTGCTTGTTTGTAGAATATTATATTTCTTTATAATTATATATATATTATATTGTATATATATATATATATATATTCACAAAACTTATAGCATTTGTAGAGTAAAACTTGGCATTTTGTAAACTTGTAATGTGTGCTATTTCTGTTGTATATACTGCCATATAATATACTGCATATGTCAGTATAAATTAAATATATTTTATTTATATTTACCAATAATAATAGTTATAATTTATTATAAAATGTATTGTAAAAAAATGTAATAAACTTTAGTATATTCATTTAAAGAAATGTTGTTCTATAATATAATTCTTTATATTGCTGCACAGGGCAATATAACTCGTAAACAACTCTCTCCTACCCTTGACGTCAAGCGGGTGGACTCCCCGCTGCGACCCTCTGCTCCTTAGTGCCTCACTCTCAGTTCACATGTGTCCTGTCTAGGAGGGAAGTCTTTGATAAAGTATAATTTTGTCTTAGAGTAACAATAGAAATGCTACATTGACAAAAGAATACAATTTTGACAATATAATAATTATGTAAATAAGTTGTTTTGTATTTTTAGAAATTTGAATTAATAAATTACACATTTAATAAAAAAATAAAATAAAATTAAGAAAATGAAATTAAAAAAATAAAATTAATAAAATTAAAAAAAAAATAATAATTAATAAATTAAATTGTAAAATTTTTTTAAACATTTTAGAAGTAAAAACTAAAAAAAAAAGATTATGGTCAGTAATATATTATTATTCGCAAGATAGTGTTTTAGAAAGGTAAATAAAGCCCGCGGTATTACACGATACAATTTTTCTAACTATTGAATACAATTTTTCCTTACAAGAAAATTTGAACTTCATTTGTTTGTATGGAGATGAAATTTTCTTGTAAGGAAAAATTGTATCGTGTATTACCGGCTAAAACTACATATTTTTATTTATTTTAATGGTTATATTTATAAATAATACAATATTTTACATAAAATCAGTTTGATTTCCATAGGTCTGTTACCGTCTGTTTGACTGAGTTGATATGTTTATGTAATGCTATATAATATCTCTGTCGAGTAGCTAAGCTCTGCTACAGCGTTGTATAATATGGAAAGATAGAGTGACATATAGAGCTCTATTTTATATCCACGAGAGTTATGATGCCATTGATTATTTTCCTACCTGAAATTCAGGTGCTCCAGTAAATTTTCGCTCTAAATGTTTTGAGTGAAATGTTTCTATATAATATTACAACTTGAAATATGAGACCATACGAAAATCTCTTAAAAATGTGGAAGATTTATTTTTTAATCATTATTAAATATTAATTATTTTCAGTCATTAATTATTATTACAAGATGTGTGTTCATATTTTATTAAAAATAAAAAAAAATCATTATTATTATAATTATTACAATTTCAAATTAAATATGTAAATATTTTATGAAATATTTTAGGAGGGAGTAAACGTTTGATCATAAGGATTTAGCATTTAAATTTTTCAACAAGAACTTTTTTTTTTTCTGTTGTATTTTGCAAGTTTAAAAGTTTAGTACACTTTTCGCAACTTGAATGATGTAAAATGTAATTTTTCAAAAATATATAATTTCCTGGAGTTTGTGTCCATTTGCACAAATTGATCCTGAGGAAATAGTACAGCAGAGATGTTACAGTGTAATATATAATATAATGTATAGTTCTGTTATAAAATGTATTTGTTATATATATTAACCATAATATATATATATATGTGTGTGTGGTGTGTGTGTGTATGTATTATATGTATATGATTTGACTGAATACTTGATGAAGATTCTGACTGAGCGTGGCACTACAGTTTCACCACCACTGCAGAGCGAGAAATCGTACGCTCGGCCGTGGTGGTGAAACTGTAGCTACCCTCAGTCAGAATCTTCATCAGGTAGTTAGTCAAGTGGCATCAAAGAGAAGCTTATTCAAATTATTTATAGTTATAAAAATGTATTTCATTAATTTAATTTCTTAAAAAAATATATTTACCACTATATTTATACCATTAAAGGAAAAAAAATATAATATACATCTTTTTTATGTAAACTATTTGTAAATAATAATAAAAATAAATTAAAATAAATATATTAGAAATTATTTTTTTCTCAAATTTATATACAATATTTTTTTGAAGCAAGGTTCACCTCAAATTGAATTTCGTATAAAACAACTTTAAAATAGGATATAAATAGAAATAGAAAATGCAGCATTTTCTTCTTCTATTTATATTTTATATCCTATTTTAAAGTTGTTTTATGAAATTGAATTTGAGGTGAACCTTGCTTCAAAAAGTATATTGTACATAGATTTGAAAAAAAATAATTTCTAATATATTTATTTTCATTTATTTTAATAGATATTTACAAATAATTTAAATATAAAATATGTATATTATATTTATATTTTTAAGTAAATAGTAGTGGTAGTAGTAGTAAATATAAGTAGTAAATATATTTTTTTTAGAAATTAAATTAATAAAATATATTTTTATAACCATAAATAATTTTAATAAGCTTCTCATTGATGTCACTTGACTGACTACCTGGTGAAGATTCTGACTGGGCTTGGATAAAGTTTCACCACTACTGCCGAGAAAGAAATCGTACGTGACATAGAATCTTCATTACAGGTAGTCTTTGATGTCACGTACGATTTCACGCTCTGCAGTCGTGGTGAAGCTATATATCCACGCTCAGTCCGAATCTTCATTAGGTAGTCAGTCAATTAACAAATTAAGTCACGGCCAGCCCAGGTCAAGTCGCAGGATGGCGTGGGGCAAGGCATAACCTTCATAGGGATGGGCACTGTGTGGGACACACCGTCTCCAGAGTCCAGCACAATACCAGTGGTACGGCCAGGTTTGAGGGGAGTCTCTGTCAGCAGAACTGGGTGCTCCTCGGGGGCAACTCGCAACTCATTGTAGAAGGTGTGATGCCAGATCTTCTCCATGTCATCCCTGTTGGTCACAATGCCGTGCTCAATGGGGTACTTGAGGGTCAGGATACCTCTCTTAAACTGGGCTTCGTTACCTACATTGCTGTCCTTCTGGCCCATGCCCACCATCACACCCTGATGGGTCGGCCCACGATCGAAGGGAAGACGGCGCGGGGAGCGTCATCACGAGCAAAGCCGGCCTTGTGCACATGCCGGAGCGATTGTCAACCACAAGAGCAGAAACTTCCTCGTCACACATGGTTAGTAGAGTGGGAGAGCTTTAGTCAAACGAAAAGTCCTAGCTGAAAATAATATTAAAAATGTTTAACATGTTTAAAATAACAAAAATTTACTTTGAAATATTACTATGAATAAATTAAAATAACACATAATATATATATATATATTTATATATAATATAATAATATATATAATATAATATATATAATATAATATATAAATAATATATATATATATATATATATATATATATATATATATATGCATATATTTTATTGAGGAATAAAATTTTCAAAATAATTGTTATATATTATTATATAACATTCATAACATTTCATTTATTGCATATTGAAAGCTATATACTATTGAATGTGTTTTTCTCTCATGCATCATAATAATATAAGAAAAAGAGACCAGGTAGCTAAATGCTGGTACAACGCCGTGAGTCGCAATTATTTTTCACAGTCTTTGTTAAATCTATCGAACGAAATGCACCTGAACTTCAATTCATTTGCATTCTTGCGCTGCAGAGCAGTATTATATTCCTGCGGGGCAGGCAATCAAGTTAGTTAGTCTCCTGAACATTGACTTATGATGTACCTGGAGAGAGAAAGAGAGAGATGGAACCACCTCCCATGCCCCTTGAGGGACGAGCTGCTTTCTGCTCGATGTTTCGCGCTAGTTGCCTGCGCCCGCCGCCTCTCCACTCTTTCGCTCCCACGCATCTAATCCGCCCGAGTCGAGATCACGTTACACCTCGCTCTCTCGCCATCATCTCTATAGTCCTGCCAGCGCCGCAGCCTGGGGAGTATATAAGTAAGAGCAGCAAAAAGAGGAGGAGGTGGAAACCTCTTTATACTTGCCTCCCATTAACACAAGGTTGGCTCACAGAGATTCAATAATGTTTGAGTCATTTCAAGTTATATAGTATTATCTAGTAAATAGTATCTTATAGCTTATAGTAAAGATATCTAGATAGGCTAGTGGATATCTATTGGATATTTTAAGGGTCTAGTAAATTGGAGAAAAGGGAGAAGACGAGTAAAAAAAAAATAAAAAAAAAAAATGACTGTTAAATTATAAAATATTATTTTATTTAAAATATTAAATTATAAAATTAAAATAAAATAAATTAAAATAAAATAAAATATAAAAAAAATAAATTTAAATTAATAAAAAAATAGAAACATAGAAAATTAGATACAAATAATTATAAATTTAAAATCATGCATGCAATTCAAGAGAAAGCAAAATCAACAACTAGAAAAAAATTAATTAATTCCTATATTACAGTCATATAATTTAAATAAAAGTCAATTTTAGATTAGGTATAAAATATAAATAGTTAATTAAGTTTAGAGAACTTATTTCATTTGTTTTAAAGGATGAATCAAAATATATTTTAAAAATTACTATAGCTATATTATGTATGCAGTATCAAGCCAGGACAAATGTGTTTGAATATTTATTTATTATTTATTTTATAATATTAATCTAATTAAGGATTTAAATTCATAGTTTAACAAATATTAAACATTTCTTTAAAAAAATAAAATTAATATTGGTTATAAAATAATTATTAACTTTATTAATATTTATATTATAATGAAGCACTTGTTTAAAAAGCATAAAAAATTATAATAATGAAGTCATTAATTTGAAATTATTAGTTGATACAAGAATGTAATCTTAGACGTGCACCAACCATCCGGCAAAGATGCTGCTGCTGCTGCTGCTTTATGTTACTTAATAAGACTATATAATAGGGCGAATGTCAAGCACGAGAAAATCGTGTCTCATTATTGCCTACCCATAATATCATCGATACTCTAAAAGTTGCTGCTTGCTGGTTCATGTATGTTGCTATATTATACACTATAATATATAATAGTGGTGGGATATATTTTTAAGGAATTGAGGTGCTTGCACACGTTTTCGCACGAAGAATAAAATAAAACAAAAAGTTGGTTGTCGGTCGGTGTTGTAATTCATCTTGTTGCGTATATATATATATATATTTAGCGTGGGTGGAGTATGTGTAAGAGAGAGAGAGACTTGCTGCAGGAAGATGCTGCGAGCGATGGCGGCCGGTGATACATTGAATGCCAGGGTGAAAGTGCACCAACTGTAGGGTAACGAGGGTTATCTCCCACGAGTCATATTTTCCTCCGTTGGTCCTCTTCTACTTGTGGACTGTTGCTATATATAAATATACAGCATATACTAATATATATGCTGCTGCCATTTTACCACTATCTTTTGCAACTGTAACAACTTACCTCTATAGATCTCTGACTGACTATTATATATATATATATATATATAGGTCTATATATAATAACACAAAGTGCTAAGTTACACACATAAAACGTACAAAAAAGATTAATTAAAATTTATATTTATACAGTATATATTGATATCGTTCTTAAAAAAAAATTGTCATATAATATCTTAATTATAAAATATCAATATATTTTACTTTTTTTCGTGTGTTTTTTTAAATGTGCATTTCAATATTTTTGTGTTGAAAATTGCATAGTAAAGATGTTAATTTTAAATAAAAAAAAAAAACTGAATATGCAGACTATAAATTAATCTATGTACAGTGTATATTATAGCTATTAAAATTAAACCAAATTTGCTTTACTAACTGAAAGCAATCTCAAGGGATATATTTTTGTATTAATACCAATTTATCTCTCGATTTTTTTTCTTTTTTTTTTCTTTTTTGGGAAAGTAACTAATTTATAAGCTAAATTAAAAAATGGAAGCTGTCTAACTTTATTATGATTTATAAGTTAAAATCCGAAATTGAAATTTAGTTAAAAAAAATCTTTTTTATTTTTAAATGGATATTGTTGTATGTATTAGAAGAAAAAAAAATGTCCATCAGGGAAAGTATAAAAACCATAATAATAACTTGTTTGTTTTAATAATGCTTTTTAATGATTGTTTGAACAATAAAAATAAAGATTTAGGTTTAAAATTCAAATTTTACTATGTGATATGTTAAAAATGTTTTCAAATAGGGAGTTTTGTTTAAAGATATATTATGAAACGTACTATATATATAATATAGAAGAACAAGCCAGACTGCCAGCATCCATCGAAATGTATACAAAAGTGGTTTATGGGTGAAACAAACAAAGCAAACGGAGGGGGTGGAAAAACATTAATATTGCTAGAGAGGGAAACGTGTTGATTTATGAGTCAAGAATATTTTTACAGTAGCAACAATAAGAAGTGAAGTTTTGGTTTTGTTTCAATGCATGGAAATTCAAGAGACAAATAGAGTTTCTTTATAATATAGTTCTACAATATATTCCTTATTATTAAACATCACTTTCGGGACCCCAAAATTAACCAGCGTTTTCCTATGCTGGGACGCACTTCCTTTGGGCGAGCGTCTGGGTTCGTCGGAACCCGACGAAACTTTTCCTGGGGGTTCCCGGGGGTGGCCGCCGTAACCAGGAAAATAATAAAAAATCCACGTCCGGGGGGGGGACTGGGGGTGAATTTTTTTATCTAGATTTTTGGGGTTTTTCGGCCTCCGAGCTCTTCCGGTGCCCTGCGCTGGCCTTGGCCGGTGGACGTCTTTGCCCGGTGAACTTTTGTTGCTGCCGAGTCGTGTTCGGTTCCGGACACCGGACACCGTTTCGGCAGCGCACGCCGCCCGTGAGGTTACGTTTGGAAATTTGGGCTCTTCGGTGTCGTGTGGCCTGTGTTTCGAATCACCGTGTGTTCGAGTGTTGGTGCGTGGTGTGTTGTCGTGGCCGTGTAGTGAGGACGTCATGCTATTGCGACGTATTACGTGTCACTTTGATGTGTTACGGCCCTCTATCATGCACTTTGAATCACAAATGTGGACATCGTGGACACGGGGTGACCTTGTGCCGCGTGACTCCACGGCTAGGGGATCTCCTCCCTGAGTTCATCTTTTCGTTGGTTTCGATTTGTGTTTTCTGATACGTAAACATGCAACACACAACGTACTAGTGCTACTTTTTCCATTTTTTATACATACAGTGTTTCCTGCCATTGGAAAGTTTATGGTTACCAACTTCAACAGCTTCTTTGTCGTTCAAGTTTGAATGTTGGTGGAAAAAGGCAAGTCTACCATTGGTAGAAAGAGTTCTGCTAACTGGGATTGGCTGAAGCTTTTGCATATCGTCAATGCTTTGCAATTATTATAATTTATTAACTTTCTTTGTGTGACTGCTGCCATCCCATTGGCTGCTTCTGTTTAGAGGCAACATTGCAAAAGGGGATCTGACTGCTCAGTGCAGTGATGTGAAATTCGCGCGAAGATTGGTCCGCGAAAATGCGCATGCGAATATCCGCGCAAGTGCGCGCAGATGTGCGTACGATAGTTTCAAGATGGTGGCCGCCCGCAAATGGAATCACGTGAGCACAGATATTGTAGACATTCAGAAGTTCGATATTTTTCCCATAGATGGAGATGCCATATGGTAGCACATTCCAAGCAAACTACTTTCAGGTGTGACTTAATTAATATAACTTTATATAAAATTGATTATTTTCGTAAATAATGCTCGGATTTACTCCCAATTAGGTCTAGGGGGGGTTATAAAATTAAGGTGCAAGTAATGCGGGTTGCATACTTTCAGGGGCATGTAGGTTGTGGTTGCATACTTTCAGGGGAAGTTTGGTTGGGTTGCATACTTTCAGGGGCAATTTGCGTTCGGTACATCATAGTATTACGAGGTTTAATTACAACTGGCCACCTCTTTGTGTTGAAGATGGGAAGTGTCCGGAGTAAGCCCATTGCCTTGCTCGCTCGAACACGACCGGACGCTAAGAAAATAATTAACTCGAATCTCCCCAAACTCCTTAAAAAAATTATTAAATAAAATAAAATAAATAATAATAAAATAGTAGGGGCTTAACAACTGCGTCTGACTCCTTAAAAAATTATTAAATAAAATAAAATAAATAATAATAAAATAGTAGGGGTCTAACAACTGCGTCTGAGTCGTTATCTGAGCCTGTTCATCTTCGCTAATTTAGAACACTATAATATCTGTCAACATATGGCTGAGAGATTTTTGGAAGTGCATCACTGCACTGGGTGGAAAGCAAGACGAATTTATCCCAGAAAGGAAGCGGCGTATTTTTATACTTGAAATGGTCACCCATCCAAGTATTAACCACGCTTGACGTAGCCTGACTTCAGTGATCTAACGAGAACCGGTCAATGCATAACGCCACGCTCCACCTTTACTCTGAATTACTCTGAATTTTTTTAGATTTTTATGAGTCCTGCAACTATTTCTAAATAATTATTGAACGTTCTGTAATTTAAGTTGGCACCCCTGAATCGTTAATAAAAAGGATAGGACAGAGACGCCTGTTGACGCCTCCAGAGGGCGTGGCAGCACATTTAATAATTATTTAAAAATAGTTCTGGGTTTCAAAAAAATCTGGAAAAAATCAGAGTAGCATAATTTGGTACCTTCAATTCATTTCTGTAATAAAAAATTTTCATGTAGGTTGTCCATTTTGCATTAAAATACCGTTATGATATCACGTACTGAATACTTATATAGATGGCAACATATGATTGACAAAATTAATTAAAAGACTTGAAACCAAACGAGCGTAGGCGAGTTTACACCCCACCCCTAGTTACATATAAATCTTCAATTTTATAAGATTATGATAAATTTTTATTTTTATTTTGGGAAACATGTTTCAAATTTTAACCAGTTTATACTAAATATATTTACACCTTTTTTTTTTTTTATTTTATTCACAATAAAATAAATTTGCAATTAATTTTATTAATACATTAACAAATAAAAAATATCATTATTATATAGATAAAAAAAATACAAGAATCTGTATGAGAAAGATAACACTATATAGTGGTGTTTTGTTTGAAGCATATGTAGAGCTTGTCATGAATAATAAGAAATACCTGAGAACGTTTTGCTACATGCTTTGCACCTGTGTGACGGATGTAAATTTACCTGTATTCATTCAATGCCTGCTGCTGCATACATCAGCAGCGTGTGGTGTAATAATACTTAAGACTCAACTTGTTCAAACGAAACAACTTGATATTCTTGTCATATACTCGGCCTGTGTTGTGCAATGTTAAATTGCATTATAATATTCTTAGTATTATTGATATAAAATTAAAACAGAGTAATAAATTTTTAATATTAAATACACGTAGACAATAATAAATATAATTTAATAACTTAATTATTATTTTATTGTTCGTGTCTGTCTGTGCATTTTCATGTCTTATTATAGAAATATTTCATTAATTTTATTTTATAGAAATAACATTTATACGAGATTGTTGGATTAAAAAAAAAAAAAAAAATGTGATAAGCAAATAATATATATTATATATAATATATTATTTTATCTCTTTATCTAACGGTAACATTTATTTCAAATGTCAATAAAGTTTTGCATCTGGCGTTCTTTTTATTAAAATTTTGGATAATTTTAAGGTGAAGCTACTATAAATTAAAATTTATATATTTATTGTATATTAAAATTAAATTAAATAAAAAATAATTATTTAAATTAAATTAATATTTTTTAAATTAAAAATAAAATAAAATAAAATAAAATAAAATAAAATAAAATAAAATAAAACATTTAATATTAAAATTAAATAGCATTAAACCTGTGTGTTACATTTCTTAATATATATTCATTCTGTTTTATATACATAGATTATAAAACAGAATAAACATATATTAAGATAAGAAATGTTACACACATTTTTAATGCCATTTGATTTTCATCATACAAGACAGAAAATTAGTTCTATAATATGTGTATTACATATAATTATAATAATATATATATTTTTTTAAATATATTGTATATAATATATACAGTTCGCATATTTTCTTAAATAGAGCTACACGTGTAATTGAAAATGATTGACAGGTAAGATGTTGATGATGAACGAGCATCGTTATATAATATATTATAACCTTATACATGTATAGACTTGAGTTTTCTATATGCTCATAATTAGCATTAGGTCTATATATCGTGACGTTTCATTTTGTTCATTTAACAAAAAAGACAGGTAAAATTCATAATTTATTATAAAAATATATTACTAAAACTTTTATTACCTTTCTTCAAGTCATTCAATTGTAATTTGTCAAAACTTGTTGGCGTGAAAGTGTAATATATAACAAGAAGAAGTGTTAATATATCAGCAGCGTGAAATGTGATGCATGCACCTCCCTATTCTAAACTAAGATTATCTAATTATTTTAGGTACGTAGGTGTTTATACTTATTTTCGTCACTATATTAAATGGAGTTCTGACTTTAAAATAAAATATGGGCGTGATTCTCGGGAAGAATGATAACCGCGATTAGTGAGAAACCTGGTTATAATTTTGGGATTGGGTTATTTTTTTTCCTCCCAAATGTGTAATTTTTTGACCCAATAAACAATTATTATTATTAAATTATAATTGATTCATGAAATAAAGAGTTATCAAGAAAGTTAACCATGCACGTTTCTCACTAACCGCGTTTAGTGTCTTTATTTAGACACGCGGTTAGTGAAACGCTGGATTAGTTTCTAAGTAATTCCTTTCGTCACACTCAATATTTTTCTGGATAATTCCTTCATGAATTACATGAATCATGCTAATTGTTGTCAATTTGTTCTGTTTGTATCATCACTAATTTCATGAAAAATAAATCATCTATAATGGGTGCGATTCACGAAGCAGTTAGCCAGGTTTCTAACCACGTTTAGCTTAACCACGTTTAACTATATCTGTTTTACGTATTAAACCACCTAGTTAAACGTGGTTAAGCTAAACGTGGTTATAGAAACCTGGATATTAACTACTTCGTGAATTGCGCCCATTAATATTTAAAATAAAATTTTAAACTTTAAATATATATGGGAATAAGTAAAATAATTCTTATCAGAATTTCTTATAATTGTTATGGATATAATGGGTGCGATTCACGAAGAAGTTAGCCAGGTTTCTAACCTCGTTTAGCTTAACCACGTTTAACTCTACCTGTTTTACGTGTTAAACCACCTATATAGTTAAACGTGGTTAAGCTAAACGTGGTTAGAAACATGGCTAACTGCTTCGTGAATCGCACCCATTAAAGATTAACGTTATCTATAGACAACTAGTTTGCAACATAAAAAAAAAGAATCAAAAGAATGATTTTATTATTTTATGAAAAATATGATATAATATCTGATAATATATGTTATGTTAAAACCATATTATTATTATAATAATTTTATGCAAGGTACATTTCATCGCCTTGGAAAATTTCTTACTTTCAGCCTTGTTAATTGCCTGTGCTAATCTTACGGGTGATGGTGATTAACAAATCCGCAAAGGGAAATTTTCCGAGGCGATGACGGTACATATAGAATCAGGATGATATTATAATATTTCATTTTTCACATTCTTATTAAAATAGTATTTTCAGAATTTTGAATAATTATTCCTTATACACACACCTGTTTTGGTAATCTATAATACAATCAAGTTTATTGTACGTTTGTCATGTCATGGTAATATGATTGCTATGATGAGAGAATATAAGAATATTTGGTCCAAATTATAATGAACTTTGCATAATATATTTAGTTATTTCAATAAAATAAATATATTCTAGCATCCTTGTTTCAAATTTATATAAGCTGCATGCGTAATTGATATTTAGATATTAAATTCAAAATTCACCTTGATAGGGAAAAAAAAAATGAAGAGGCAATAAATATTATTACATAACAACATATTACAAAAAGCAAACAAGTTGGTCCGGCAAGATAAGAGCTAGCTAGCTAGCATTGATTGACCTTTACATGTCCAGTAGGCAAAACAAGTTAACTGACAGCAGGGTTTCTGAGTAACACAAAGCAGATAATATTCTCATTACAGCAGCTGCATGTGGTACACACGTGTTAACGGGAGGTTAATGATAGAGATAATAATATTACCAATACGTCGGCCACTTGTAATTATTATTATTTTAATACAGCAAGATCTTTAATGTAAATTTACACAGAATACATCAACATGTATATATCGACATGAATAAAATTTTATACTACAGTGTCAGTCTGTCAGTCCAATTCATTTAATTAAGTTATGGTCGGAGATATACTCGGAAGTATTCGGCTCTTATTTGGACAGTTAGACCTGCTTTGCAAACTATCACCCCCAATGAACCCCAAAGACCTATAAACAAACACGATGAAAATCTTATTAATAATAAACACGAATGAATTATTATGAATATTGGAATTAAGCATTTCTACTATAAAGGTATTGTATATAAACAGCTGTTCCTTGTAAGCATAATAGTACATGCATTTTACATCATGTACAGTATAAAAATCTTATGATGCATCAGACAATTTATCTTGACACAATGATTGAAGTTTATTGATATTTGCTCGTAAAGTAGCTATGGAAACATTAAGTAATAAAAGTAATATTATATTTTATTTAATATTATAAAAATATAAAATGCAGAGTATCTGTAATATAATAATGCATTGAAGTTTTTTATTAAATATTACATAAAATATGAGACGATGTAACAATTTTGAAATGTAAATAGAAAAATATTTATTGAGCAAACAAAAAGAATAATTATAGTAAAAATATAAAATTTCATACTATATGGGGAGTTGTGATGGCTTTTGCATGGTGCATGATCGATCATAATATAATTAGAAATAAGGTCGTAATTTGCTTGCAAAAACTTAATAAATGAACCTTAAATTAGTATTAAACATATTATTATTATTATATATCTCGATTTACACATATGGAATCAATCGTAAACTTAAAGGTTAAGTTTATGGAATCAATATACACAATACTATAATATAATAAGTAGCAACTATATATTGCGTTTCTTACACACAAAAATTCAATGCCCCTTTAAAGTTTAGCGCTTTAAATGTATTTATACAAAATCAAAGAAACATCCCAGTATTGATTCCTATGATTATTATTATTCTAATAATTAGTTCATTCTGCATAGAATATTTAATTATTTTGACATAGTCTCAATTTTCATTCTATAGATAAAAGGATGAAAAAAAACACATATTATAACCATAATTAAAAAAAAAAAAAATTGCTTTAGAAATGTTATGATGAGCTTTCATCTTGACATGCATGTGTTTTAACATCCTCTGCAGAAGCTAATGTTAAATATAATAATGTATTATAACAATTTATTAAGCGACGTCTATCTTGTCATGCTACTATACCTCCCAAGCTCTTTGCAAAGGTGAACAATGAGCAATCTTAAGAACAATCATAATGTTATACAAGACTTACTCACGTCATTAAAATATGTTACATTATTTTTATTATATATAATATATATATTTTTTTGTCATATATTACTCTCTGCCATTTTATATAACACATTTTTTTTTAGTGTAGGCATATTATATTAAATTAAAACAACAATATAATATTAGAATTTTGTATAAAAAAAAAATATAAAAAACTATTTAAAAATATTATTAGTAGAAAAAAATATATTATTAATTATATCAATAAGTTAAAGCACAAATTAAGTTTAAATTTTTATACCATTTATAATATACTTTTTATTAATCCAAATGCTATATTAATATCTTATTAAGAGAGTGTTTTTTCATACAAAATATATAAAATCAATTGAAGTGCATGCAGGTTATGACACCTTTTCCGCATGTTACATCACATACAATCCAGTGAAAACTTGCAAAATTGCATGGTTATAGGCACCAACTCAAATTTTCAAGATGATCATGGTACTTTACTCTATAGCTACGACAGTATATACTGTATACCAAAGAATGGTAAAAGAGCATAACCGCGTGACATTACTTAATATATGCCTACTTTTAACCATCAATAACAATTCAGCGTACTCGAGTATTCAATATCAATAGGTCTTTTCGTAAACCCTGTTCGGTGTACACTTTCTGCACCTTATGTACTGTATTTGGACATAAGGTCGATTGGGTGCAGAAAGTGTACTCTGGGCAGGGTTTACGAACAGACCTAATGGTAGCATTCTACAAAAATTTAAACCTTGTACCATGGAGGTATTAATATAAAAATTATAAAAGGAGGTTCAGTTTAAAAAATATAGTTAGACAATAGAATTTGGTGGGCAGCCATCTTATAGAGACTAAACTTGCATGATTAGCATGCATGGATGGCTTGAGATATTAATAGGGAGAGATTTCAAATCCCTACTCGCTTAGCCTTACACATTGGTTAACATTTTAAGATAATACCATCTCTCCTTGCTTTAAAATCCTTTAACATTTTAACAAAAATAAATAATAATAATGACAGCATATAAAATTTATAATACAATGTAAATACAAGACAAGTTTATTGTCGCTGGTGAGAAGCATTTACCAGGTGTCGTTCGTCTCATTGAGTTTTCTTCTCTTGGTTTTACCTGTATCCCTAAAGTCTCTCTCTCTCTCTCTCTCTCTCTGATGGTACTTTTAGTCCTTGTGGGACGCTCCCTAGAGGGCCTTTAGTGAGGTGGATCTAAGGTTGGTGAAGCAAGCAAGCAGGCGGGCGCGTCTCCAACAACTCTCTGCAACACCCTATGATGTCACACTTTACTGCGATACAAAACACATTAAATTTATTAAAATTACGAAGAAAAAAAATCTCTCAATTTTGATTAAATTATAAAAATAATATTAAATCTAACCATCTATATTGATTTCATTTTTAAATTTCTATAATTTACAAAATAGAATGAATTTTTTTACGTCATCAACTTATCTATGACTTTTACTAAAAGACTGAATACGAGACCCCTTTATATGTGCATATATGTTGTATGTGTACATAATACACACCCCTTCTACCCTTACTTAACATCTCTTGAGACCTTTCATGGAATGAATAATATGTATAAAGGTAGAACTTGAACTAGAATGTTATATATATATATATATATATATATATATATATATTATATAAGTGCATGTGTATATTAAATATTTGTAGGCTATATTATATATTAAAAGTTGTTACGTCCATCACAAATAAATCGCTACTATTCACAACCTATTTAGTATAACAATTTAATCGCTTTAGATTTTTGTTTCATTGTTATTTTGACATTCATGAACAATTTACAGAAAACGAAATGTTCTTTCTTTGCAAACACAATAAACGATGTTTATGCCTAAATTGTTACGATTTGTGTGTTGTAAAATGCAAACATCAAAAGTCACTCAAATCTTTTTCAAAACAGTAACTTATATATGACGTGATCTATATATGTTTGTATTGTACGACTTCATGTTTAAAAATAAATATAACTAAATAAATAGCTAAGCGATTAATACACAAACGTATCTGTCATAAAATATATACTGTACAAACAGATTTGTATGTAGAGATATTATAAATCTCAGTCTTCTCTGTTTTTAATTAAGCCATATCATATGATTACATACATTTTTTTTATAATATAATAAAGACACAAAGTGTAAAACGTTTGAAGTATATTGTTAAAAATTATTATATCATTAGAAACTTACTTGGGTGGGCGTGATGATGTTTCATTATATAATATAACCTTAACATGATAGCTTTTGTTAATGATAATGTCCAAAATGACAACTAAAATGTAGTATTACAACTATAGTGTATTATATCCTCTCATCAGCCTGAATCCGAGATTCACAGTAATTTACAATGAAAACATAATTATACTTTGATGTGATCATCTCAATTCATGCATTTATGGTCCATTGATAAATTAAAGTATTCTTATATAATCATCTCAACAACATTAGTTTGTATTAAACTTATTATATAATATAATACTATAATAATAATAATAATTTTAATACATATGATCAGAGGGTCCTATCATTATATAGAGCAAAATACATTGAAAATTTATCGAATTTATCTTAAAATTCGTAATGGCTAATTATAACATCTCACTTTCACCCTGGTTTTTGTTCTATATTATTATATGATGGTACTTAATTATTTAAAGATATTGTGTATGCATAAATAATGTAATTTACAGTATTTTTATATAACCCTAGAAGTCACAAAATAAGCCGGTTATTTAACATCATGTGCAGAAGTTTGCATACTTACAAGGCAAAAATGGTAGCTCAAATCTCTGAGATTCATCCATGTTAAATGAAATGACTGATGATCTAGATTCTAGATTGATTGATTGAATGAATCATACTACTTATTGTATATTACTTTGTTACATTATACTAATTATATCATTTACAACTATTTACGAAAGTATTTCAAAATTAAAGCTTTGGTAATTTAAAAATTTGTCTAATTAAATTTAATAATAAATAATAAATAATAATAATAATAAATAAATATAAATAAATAATAATAAATATATTAATTTATTTTCAAAATCTATAATTATATTGTATAATAAAATATATTAATCAAGATAAAAAAAAATATATTTTTAAATTAATATGAACAAAAATTTCCCAACACGCATATAATATATATATAATGAAAATAAAAAAAAACATTTAACTTTTTTTTCTCCATTAAATTAGATGAGAGTATCACTTTGATTACCTACTATAATTACTATAAGATTCTTTTAAGGTGTGTTTCATTAGACAGTGACTTCTATATCCCCCAACTAATAACTATAGAGTTGAAGGGCCAGGGACTTGTCTGCTTGATGCTTCTGTAGCTGCTGCTATGGCTTGCCAACCTAAATTAAATAATAATAATAAATAAAAAATATATTATAGCTTCTTCTCTTTCAAGTCGAACTCTCTAGTCTGTAATAGGTCATTATAATTATTATTATTTACAAGACCCTTCTTTTCGTCTTCTTCAAGAGGAACTCGGGAGCAAGACATAAATTTTATTTGTAAGTCATTAAATAAAAATAAAAAAATTGTATAATTTAATGCATGACATTATTACATGGTTATATTTATTAAAAGTCCCGTTTATATCAGTATTAAATCCCAAAAACTTGCACATTTTCTTCACAGCTTGTAAAATATTCACTGTCTAATAGAGGATCATGTGTGGTATATATATAATTATATTCTATCTCAAGTGTGCCAAACGGCTTTTAAACTTTACCCTTTATCAGCCCCCATATCTAATATAAGTAGGTGTATTCAACAATCCGTGTATACCTCAGTGAAATTTTGATGTTAACTGTGTGCATATTTTTAATTAAATTTTTCTATTGAATTTCTAATATTTCATTGTTTAATGAAATAAGCAAGTGGATAGATCTAGATTTTTTTTTCTCCACATAAAATGTACCATACTATACTAACTTTTACATGTTATTTTAAAATTAAATTGATTTTTTTATGAACTTCTTTTTCTCTTTTAACACGATAGTTTATTATTTCCACTGAAGTGAATAAAAATAAGAGGATAAAACAGGAAAAAAAATATGCAAAAAAAATCTTTGCATTATTATTATTTTACAAAGCATTTTCCTTGCAAACAAATTTAAAAGCGTCTCTCATGTCGTCAATATACTGCATGCATGAAGTGGAAAAAGGCGGTAGTGGTGTGTTAGATTGTATATAACTGGGGTATGTACCAGCACGAGGCGGCTAGCTTGGACCCTGTGTGTGTGTGTGTGTGATACCGTGTTATTGTGTGTATGTGGCGGCGGCAAGTCCGTTCCTAGTAGCCGGCATATCAAGAAAAAAGAAGCGGACAGAGTGACCACTTGGACCAAGGCATCCAACATCAGTACCCAGTATAGCAGAGGTACAAAACAGGGTCGAACGTTGTAGGTATATAGGTATAGAGGGTTGCTGTGCTTCACACACAATCTCTTCTTCTGGCCTATAAGGAAAGGCACGTATGAGCACGTCAACTAAGATCAAACTTCAAATCAAAGAATAAAAACCTTTTATAAAATATAAAGAAAAATTCACTACTTAATGTATATAATATAAAATATTTTTTATTCTTTTTTAATTAATATGATAATTAAATTAATTAATTTAAAATTGATTGCTTAATATGTTGTTAATTTATCAAGCTATTATTAAAAATTTGAAGACGCTGATTTGGAAAAATGTAATAACCATGATGACAAATATGACGTCATAGTTTATTACTGTGGATTTTACTTCATGATTATAATATTTTGTTAAAAAAATCTTTTCAAATTTTCTTCAATTTTCTACTCCCTTTCTCTCTTGAATTTTGTTGAACAATAAAACTTGTAATCTGTTGTTCTAATGCATGAACTACTGCTGGTCCGTCGGTATATGGTAGTTTGTTGTTTGTTCCTTCTATTATACATAAAGGTAGGTGATCATATATCCGTCATAATCGTATAATACCTGAATATGATGGAACTTACTCAGTGGGTCGTGCAGCTAGCAAATAAAATATAATCCTAGTAAAAATTGAATGATGTAAGTATTTGTAGTTTTATCAATATTATTAAGTACAAATTTGAACCTTCAAGACATTTATTAATTTTACCAAATCAACAATAACTAAACAAGAGAGAGGGGGGCGTCTCAAACAACTTATTATTATAGACAACAAGTAAAAAGATTATGGAATGCTGCCAGGAAAAATATTAAGAAAAAAAATATATATATCAAATTTCATAAGCATAAAGTAAATACACAGGAAGCATAATATATTTTGATAACCTATACAATATTTTTTGATGTTATATGATGAACCATAACTATATATATACATGTATATATACATCGTGTGAGGTATATAATATATATATATATAATATAAAAATATTATTAAAGAAAAAAAAACTACTCATCTCTAATTTTTTTTAAATAAACCGGCTTTACAAAGATATGGCTGTCGACTGTTATAAGCAGAGCTACTGCTGTTGGCCTGCTCCTATACCATTATAATTATTATTATACCCTTTTTTTTTTACTAAGTGAATTTTAATTACCAGAGCAACGCTTTCAGTGTGAACGCAAAGTCGGTTTTTGACGTCGCCTCCATTAATTTGCACTGGTGGCCGCTGCTTCTCTCATACAGGATAGACCGAGGGTGGAGAAGGAACACTATCAGCTTGACGTGCAGGGGCCACTGGACTCGTCGTACGGACTCACCCTCTCCACCTAACTTGCTCAAGTACACTAAATTTCATGACCTTAAATGTGACGTCACTTTGTTGATGTGAATCAATATTTATAAATAAAACACATAATTTCTAATATAACGTACAATTTCTTCTATAATATTCTATTTATTTAAATATAATAATTATTTGGAATTTATTCCATTTAAATTTCCTATTTATCTTTATTTTCAATTATACCATTATATGTATAATATGATTTGTTGTAAATAATAACGTTTCTATTTCAATTTTTAATATTGCTTTATAATGCTTAATCGATTGCAATTGAGAACTTACTTGAAAAGTAGAAAGATGAATTCTTGCGAAATTTAATATACAGCAGATTGAATTACATCTAGCTCTCATTACGTTTAATATTTATAATGAAATGCTATTAAAATACACGTTATGTAGGAAAAATTTCAATTTATTTCAATGCAATATGAATTTAATGCTGCAAAATTGTTTTTAATATTACATTTAACTAGAATTATATTCTCGTGTAGTATCTTATATGAAATCAATTTATAAATATTATTATTATAGTGTATTCATTTGTATGCAATATTTTATGTCTTCACCTAATAATCTAATGACTAAAATCACTGCACAAGATAAAATAATAAAAAATATTATTTTTTTTCTTTGTTTTTATTTAAAATAAATCCAATGAGTAATTTGCATGCGTGAATCTGATTGGCTTAATCGAAAGAGGGGGCGGAGAAATACATGTGTGAAATTTATGCGAATTTTTTGAGCACTTCAAGTTGCATTTAATGCATATTGAAAAGATGCACTTTACCTGAGTTGACCATTTTGTCTCTTGTTTAGTTTATTTTGATAATACGGTTCAAAATATAACTTTAGAACCTTCCTTCCGCATATTTTTGGACATTATTTGGAACACTCTGAGACTGCTAGCTTCTACGAGAGCGCAGCGTTTAAATAAAGTTTTTAATTCATCTCGTCGACGAGCACTGGTTAGCTCGGTTGGTAGAGCACTGGACTCTACATTCAAGGAAAGAGAGTTCGAATCTCGCTTAGATTCGTACACACATTTCATTTTTCATAATTTTCCTTTTTATATTTTTAACCCCTTCAGAAATGAATAATTTTATTTTGTGGCTGATATAAATGATGATTTTCGTAATTGAGAGAAATATTATGCAATTTGATTTTACACATTTTGCAAGTTATGCAGTTCTTTATTTTATACTTAAATCCATAAAAATCTTTACTTTCATCAGCCACAAAATAAAATTATTTATTTCTGAAGGGGTTAAAAATATAAAAAGGAAAATTATGAAAAATAAAATGTGCGTACGGATCCAAGCGAGATTCGAACTCTCTTTCCTTGAATCTAGAGTCCAGCGCTCTACCAGAGCGTACTTGATTAGCTAATCAAGTACGCTCTGGCTCTACCAACCGAGCTAACCAGTACTCATCGACAAGAAGAATTAAAAACTGTATTTAAACGCTGCGCTCTCGTAGGAGCTAGCAGTCTCGCAGAGTGTTCCATATAATGTCCAAAAATATGCGGAAGGAAGGTTCTAAAGTTATATTTTGAACCGTATTATCAAAATAAACTCAACAAGAGACGAAATGGTCAACTCAGCTTTATATTTTATCAAAATTTGCAACAGATAATCATCAGATACGGATGACATTATGACATTTGTGCTTTTTTGCTGAACATCCAAAACAGACATAAAAAAATGGCGGCATGCAAGCCCGTGAGTTTGAAATTTCTACCTATTCACATGGTTTTAGTTTTTATTTCAATGCAACTAGGAGTTCAGAAGCACTTTGGCTTCTCTGAATAAAACAAAAGATACACTTGTGATACTAAATTGTTCCAGTTTGTTGTTACTGCATGAAAATCATGAAACATATTGTTTATTTTCTAATGTTTTCATATATTTCTTCGGAACTTTACAATCTGCATTATGATTTGCTACCTGTTCTACAAGTGTTTACAGGTACAGGTATATAATCAGCCGCACGTGACATAGCGATGACGTCACGGGCAATCCGCGATCGCCTCCAGGTAAAGTGCATCTTTTCAATATGCATTAAATGCAACTTGCAGTGCTCAAAAAATTTGCATAAAATTCACACATGTATTTCTCCGCCCCCTCTTTCGATTAATTAAGCCAATCAGATTCACGCATGCAAATTACTCATTTAAGATTTTTAATTGAAGTCATATTAAATTTAAAAATAATATTATATATATATTATATATATAAAGATTCTTAAATAATTAAAATTTATTGTTTCTTGTTTAATTTTAGTAATAAACAGTAACTGTCTAACTAATTTACTGTATTGTAAAACAAGAAAATTAAATGTTTATTTTTAAATTATATGTTTTCTAATTTATTAACATGTAATTGAATTTTAATTATTCATGTACATACGAGTTTTTTGAATTTATACTCACATATTACATACATTAAAATAAAGATGCATTGCATATTTATATATAATATTTTATTATAATAATAAAAACAACTTCTAAAATGTAATAAAATTTACATGTAATTTTATTATATTTATTTATTTAAATACTGACCGTAAATTTAATTATGTAATTATTCATTTCGTTAAAAAAATCAATTCAAAACTTTTTTTGTGTTTTATTTACAAATATATTTATTTTTGATAAATTAATTCAGTTTTATATTCACTTATTATATAAACATTGATGTTCAAATATATAAATAATAATGAAATTCTCGACTCGTTTGCAAGTTAACAAATGCTCATACTACTACACTGAACGGCTAGAAAGTTAACGTATGCACGCCAAAGGTGCTTTGATCGTGGCGCGGTGTTGCTCGACGGTAATTTGATCTGGTAGCAGCTTGTCGTGTGGACACCTCACAGTGTTTTACTGCTCGCACACTCGCAACTTTGCTGGACATGATAGCTTGGTGATCGCACATCTTGATGGCGAAACACTTCGAAACACTCGAAACGTTAATATAACTGTCTGGATAGCTTGAGCTTGAAATTTTAAATTTTCTGGATGGAGGGGGGGGGGGAAGCATCTACTATTCAAAAAGAGTTAAATTCTCGCCTCCATACCAATGCATTATGACAAAGATAATATATACATCACAAACCTGGTAGCGTTTAAAGTGTTAAATCATTACATATAATAACTGTAATATAAATATCAAATTTTGTACTATTTTTTTAAATATTTATTTTTTATTTTTTCCTGATGAAAGAATATTCTGCGATTGTGTAAAATTTTTACTACGGTTCAATAGACAGGCTACGTTAGCCAGAAAATATGCATAAATACAAAAGTACTTCATAGCTGCATGCATAAATATGCAGTTTTCCCCCTGTTTATTGTTATAGGCTTCTCAAGGAGTTTAGCTCCAAAATCAGAGCTCAGTTACTACGCCACTATATATGAAACACTATACAGCAACTTCTGTTTAAAATTTTATTTGAAAATAGCAATAGCAATATTTTTGTCTTCAATGATTTTTTTCAAATATATATTTTATCGCTATAGCCTATAATTATATCAACTATTCACATATTTTTTTAAACGTTATATACGAAGAAAACAGTATGATTAATATAATAGACTTGCGATTAAAAATGATACATTTCGTTACATGTTATATCAAAGTACATTATGACAGTGATGTGAACATTGAATCCAGTTGGTAGTCAAACAGTAAGGTTCAGTGACTGTGCGATTAGCTACTGCCCATCAGTAGTAAGGGAGTTCTCAGAAATCCTGAAGAAGAAACAAATGACCGATGCCGACTTTTCTTGATCGTCACTTGTAAGCAGCCGCCATGACGCAATAAACCCTCCGCGTGGTAATGCGAGCAACAATCTACACTCGCATTAATTTAATATTAACACTATAAGTTCAAATTTTATTACAGTCATTGACTTTTAACAACAGAAAACCATCATGTTTACCTTTATTTGATATTAATTTTAAAGGTAATATTTCCGTGCTGCAATATAATAATATGTATATTATAATATATTCACTTAAGATAATGAGAAGTTTAAAAAAATTATCATGTAAATTAAATCAAATACAGACATATAAGATCTGTTCGTAAATACACAATCACAAATAATCGATTAATTATTGATAAACCTTCTATAAATGGAACATAAGAATCATCAATAATAATCGATTATTTCTGATTTTGCATGTATTTACGAATAGATCTTTCGTAATAGACAATTTATATATATATATATATATATATATATATATATATATATATTATATATATATATATATATATATTTCAAATTTTGTATTATACTTAACAAAAAATATTAATTTAGCTTATAATGTTTATATTTAATATATGACGTGAATAAATAAACGGCCGGTTGAAATATAAAATTTATTTGACTGTAGCTCGCACACGTATATAGAGGCTCAGTGTGATAACATTGCGTGGTCATGATACGAAAGTCAACCAACAAGGTCATAGGTCAATACTGATTGACCAGTACCGCGTACTGATTACTTAAATAAACTAACATAGACACTACAGTTAATATTGATATACTCTTAATTAAACAAACTTAATAAAAATAATGTTTTCTACATATTATTTTTAACTAAAATAAATTTAAATAACATGTTAAGTACATATATAAACTTTAAAATATATTATTTAAATTGTAAATTCAATATTATTCCATCCATTAATCTTTTATATTTATGAATAAATATACTTATCTTAGAGAAATTTGTGTGAACTTATCAATGATTAATGCATGTCTATTCCCAATTTAAGATGTTTTCTTACTTGCAACTTGCATGCATGGTTGTATAATATTATACATGCACTGGCATACATTGCCTCTTCACACACAATAGTAATAATATATTGAATTCATATCACCCAATAAACAGTTTAAATGAATAAAAACTAAATAATAATGATTTAAATTACCGTCAAATTAATTTAATAATAAGACCACTTAAGGTAGAGATAACACGCCCAATGTTACTAAAAATCCCATTCATGAAAATTATGAAACAAATTTAAAATGTTCTCTTTTGTACATCTTATCAGTGGGTAAAATATCAGGTATATAAAAACGAGCTAGTTTTCGAGTTATTAATTTTTATTAAAAATTACTAATTTAACATGGAAGTTATGATTAACATTGGGCGAGTTATCTCTACCTTAACATAATTATATGTAGCTGAAAATACAAATTCTAAATTTCATTTGTGAATGTCTTATTTTTTAAGGAGTTCCATATTGTAATCAATATACAATTAATTAAAATCTGTGCAATGTAATGTAGGTATATAACAAAGAAATAGGTAGACCCAAGAACTGTTTTATTATACTAAGCCACCTCCTTAACTTCAAGCGTTTTCCGGAAAAAGGTTCGAGTAAAAGGATCAAGTATGTTAATGCTAAATCATTTAGTTGTTTGATGATACTCCTCCAATCATCTGTAGTTAATAAGCTGACTTAAATGAATGTCATTCATTTTATATTGTACACTCTGGACAGCTCGAAAATGATATCGGTCTGATTTGAGCAGCTCGAAGGGGCAAAGAGGTGCACTGTATTTACAATTTCCAAGTGACGTAAAGATACACCCATTCTATCTGCCCAGAGTTCAAGTTCACTCTATTTTTTAGACTCTTGGACAGTACTTGCATGCAAGGAGAACATTGTTGCTATTTCAAAAAATAACAAATTATAAATATTAATTAGTGACGAATTTGATAATTTATTTTTGAACAACACGTAATCATTAATATAGTTTATTTTTGTGCATGGCATTTTGAATAAATGTATAACTTCTTGCACATACAAAATACAATTAAATTTGTTTTTATTATATATAATATATATTATAATATATTTAAACAGGGAAGTTTTAATATGTTATTTATTGTAGGATTATCATTACAATTGTATAAAGGTTTTACAGTGTAACGGTATAGTTTGTGGTTAAAATAGCAACGTTGAATTCAAGTATTATATGGAAACTAAGCAAATAATATGGGTCTGATTTCGATAAAACCTTTGTTTAATTTTACGATTGTCATTATAACCCAAGTTAGTGCAACCCTCTCCTCTCTCTTTCTCTCTTGAGGTTAACATGCAGAATGGTGCTCACTTTCTGGAAGTTAATATTCTATCGCTTGCTTGCTGTTATGAGGCAAGAAATTAAATTTCAAATACGGAGTAGGATTGTTGTAAAATGAAGGGTTATAAAGGATTATGTCTTTAAATGCTTAGAAGAAGTAAGAATTTCAAGCAAGTGATACAAACTGAAAATTATGACGTCATACAAATTTTAATCGATATATGTTGTGGTTTTCAAACTATTACGTATATGCAAATCTATATATCTGTTTTAATAAAATTATATATATATATATCTCAATGTATTGTAGAAACAAAATAGAAAATATTATTTATATTTAATTTTAACGCATATTATTTTCAAACCTTATTTTTAAAATGTCTGATTTTTTTAAAAAAAAAACAACATATTGTTTGAAATATTGACTTAATTGATTGTTTATGCCACACAGTAGTACATACAGATCTAAAAATTATGGATACATTATAATATGTTAACGGCCGTCCAATTAGATATATGAAGAAGGAACTTTTCTTTAATTAAATATCTACAAAAGCTCATGAATTTGTAAAAAAAGATGTTGTTGTTTTCATCAGATCTTTTGCTATAAATGAAATAAGTTTCCATTATACTCTTTATAAATACTGTATTACTGTGACACATAATTAGCAACTTTATATATTATTATATATAGAGACTATGTAAAAATTATATAAAATAACATATATTATGCTGTAATAACTTTGTTTTAATAGTATTATGTTATATAATTACAACAATTCAGAAAAGCAGCCACTTTAATGGAAGAGGGTCTCATGGTACTGTTCCCACCCCAATGTTTTATTTACATGTAAATTGAATTACGGGTGAAAGAAATAGAATCTATATTATAAAGTGAGAATTGACGTTTTTTTTTAATTTATTTTTAACCATTATATACACATTTAGAACGTTTTTCTTTTAAAGCTCCTCAAACATTGTGCATATAATATATATCTTTGTTTCTTAGCAAATCGGTCAGGGGAAACATTCCGACTGAACTGAGGTGTACGTTCTCACGTATATCGAAGGTTAATATTGAATACTAGGAGGGTGAGAAAATACACGGTACAGTGATAAAAATTAATGATTCCCAAAGGAAGTAGTTTAGAGTAAGACATTTCTGGTATTTTTACGGATATTTTCATTTAAAAATTTACATAAAATTCAGTAATCTGAATGTAAGATCCATTGCTAAATTTCAAAATTAAATGTCTATATTAATGACTGTTAAAAAACTGTACTACTGTACCACCGGATACTGTCATTAGTTTTTTACCTTTATGGTACACCTTTACCAATTATTTTCTTATCCTTGCTTGGTACTATAGCTTTCTAACATTCTTGCATTTAATTTTAACAATAGGTCTACATGAAGCTTAAATTTTAATTATCTCAACTTCAAATTAAATGGAATGAAATAGTACTTTAAAATATTATAAATATTTTTCTTATTTTCAAGCACAATGGAATAAAACAAAATTTACATATAAATATTTCCTGCTTTTATATCGTGTGATTGTAACTTCTAATTATTATTTTGCGTAACCAAAAGAGAAAATTAAATAAACCTTCCATTAAACTTATAATAACATAATTTCTTTTATTGTATCCTTTAAAAAAACTAAATAAACTAGAATTATATAATTATATAACAAAAACTAAATAAAAAATTTAATGGGATTAAAACACCTGCAAACATATTTAAAATATAATAATAAACATTAAAATTATATTTTCGTTTTCTTTTTATTAAATATTATAAAAATTAATGTTCTGCCAAATGTTTCAAGTTTGACTATTATTAATTATGCTGTAACTCAACATTTTTTTCCCCCTTCTCAACACTAAATATGCTATTCAAAACAAGCGAGTATTATGACACGGGTGATGATGCCTAGAGAGGCTGACGATCAAGATGACAGTATTTTTTTTATTAACTTTTAATATAAACTTGTCATACTTCTTTTTTTTTATATTATTAATATTATTATTTTCATCTTACCTGTTCTCTGTTCGTAAAACCCATGCAAGACATTTTAAATGTATTATAAACTTGACATTATTATTATTTATTTTTTATTTTTATATTGCTTTTAAAATTTAATTATTAATAAAAAGTGTAATTAAATATATTTTATAATAATAAAATATTAAAATTTGTCCTTGAAAATTATTACATAAAATTATTTTTATAGTAAAATTCTAAAATATTAAAAACATTTCAATTTTTATTTTTTTAATAAAGGATTTAGAATTCTAAACTGTCGCATTCATCACTTGATATAGCGATGCAGCAATCTTCTCTCTCTCTCTCTCTCTCTCTCTCTCTCTCTCTCTCTCTCTCTCTCTCTCTCTCTCTCTCTCTCTCTCTCTGTTACCTATACCCACTTCAACCTTCCCTGTCCCCCCGAGTTTTAATTTAGATTCTGATCTCGATACATTCCTGATCATTTATGACTTTTCTGACAGTTATCATATACATGTCACCATATTATACAGGCAGCCTGCAGATATTTTATTTTCTTATATTCCATATAAAGGTGAAGGGTAATTTTTTTTCCTGATATTTGCATGCAAGTTAATATTGCATAATTTATTTTTGTTAAAAAAAAAAGAAAAACTATAAAGTTACTTCGAATAAATTTTGTGATAAAAACGTCATTCTTTTTTTATTCTAATTATTTTTGTATTTACATTATTGATAAAAAATATATAGATTATATAATACAGATAATATATAGATTACTTGTTAAAATTATAATACATGCAAGTTAACAGTACAAAAAAACACAACGTTGATATAAAATAACTTTAACGTTAAAAATTTAAATTGTTATGTTGAAATAGATAATATGTAGTCACTAGTGTGTTTCTGTTATTGTTATTTATATAGATAAATGTAGAATGCTTTTATAAATACAAGATTTTTTTTGGAATAAAAAGGTTTTCCACATAAAAATTTCAACAGCTAGTTGGATATTATAATATATACTATCAGTAGTGAGTATAGTATAACACTATACACAGTTATACACTAAAGAAATAATTGAAAAAAGGAAAGAAATATTTTATCTCCGGAATTTGAACATTTGGATTACCTTACTATTGAATTTCTAAATAAATATAGTATTGAAAAAAGAAAATAATTATGTATGTATGTATGTATGTATGTATGTATGTATGTATGTATGTATGTATGTATGTATGTATGTATGTATGTATGTATGTATGTATGTATGTATGTATGTATGTATGTATGTATGTATGTATGTATGTATGTATGTATGTATGTATGTATGTATGTATGTATGTATGTATGTATGTATGTATGTATGTATGTATGTATGTATGTATGTATGTATGTATGTATGTATGTATGTATGTATGTATGTATGTATGTATGTATGTATGTATGTATGTATGTATGTATGTATGTATGTATGTATGTATGTATGTATGTATGTATGTATGTATGTATGTATGTATGTATGTATGTATGTATGTATGTATGTATGTATGTATGTATGTATGTATGTATGTATGTATGTATGTATGTATGTATGTATGTATGTATGTATGTATGTATGTATGTATGTATGTATGTATGTATGTATGTATGTATGTATGTATGTATGTATGTATGTATGTATGTATGTATGTATGTATGTATGTATGTATGTATGTATGTATGTATGTATGTATGTATGTATGTATGTATGTATGTATGTATGTATGTATGTATGTATGTATGTATGTATGTATGTATGTATGTATGTATGTATGTATGTATGTATGTATGTATGTATGTATGTATGTATGTATATATATATATATATATATATATATATAAATTAATTTTAAATTAAATTATATTAAATTATATTGCTACTTAAAAAAAATTGGCAAAAGTTAAATTCTTGTTTATAATATGTGAAAAAAACAAATAGGAAATTACAATATACTGATATAGTATTATACCTTTTTATAACACACAAAATTTAAACAATAAATAAAGAAATTCATGGATAATTCATTACGATATAAATGTTAAATATTTAATTAACTTTATATTTAGTGATATTTTTTAAAGTAATTGTATAAATTACAAAATATTTATCTTTTTTAAACCAATTATAACGAAATCTGTATTTAAGCAGATAAAAAACGCAATTGTATAATGAAATTGACACATAAAAGAGTATATAGAACACATTGCTTTGTAGTATTTAGTAGTGTGTAACAATATACATTAATTGAAATATATCATGTAACATGTAATATCATGTTTATTGTTTACAGATTACTTTCACATTATACAAAATTGTAATTAAATTCTAATTATTGATGTGTTTTTATTAAATATAAAAAAAATAAATATACTAACTACACAATATTGTGTTAACTTGGATACCAAAGAGACAGTAAATAATGGTATACAGTCTGCAATTAAAAATAAAGGAGTTTTATAAATACACAATATTCATTACAATTTCTAGATGATAACTATCTCATAATCTGTTGAATTAATGAATTTAGTTTTGAAACCCCAAGAGTATAATTATTAAACAAAAAAGGTAGACTGCTATAATATGATGGACCTTAATATTTTTACTTGTTTTGTATGAGGGAACATGGTGGGCATACAATTCACGAAGGGAGTAAAGTTATCCTGGTTTTCAGCTAACCACGTTTAGTGCCATTAAATTTAGAAGGCGATAACCGCGTTTAGTGCGAAACCTGGATTATCCTGGATAACTCTTTCGTGAATCACCCCCATTATTATTTTATGGGATGGCCTTATTGTTTTTTAAGTTGTTAAAATGCAAACGGAGGAGGAGGAGAAAAGAAAATTTCATTGACATGCACTTTTATTGAACTGTGAACTACAGTGATCTCTATAGTATTAATAATTTAGAACAAATTTAGCTCTATAATATTAAGAAAAAAAAAAGTGATCATTTGGTTTTTACTTTTTAGGTAGAGGAAATAATAATCATCTTAACATGCCGGCGCTTACTCTTCCGCCTTATATACAACAGACAGTAGTATAAAAATTAATAAAGCCATAAAGTTTGCTTCAAAGCTCTCAATTAAGTTTTCATGGACCATTAGAACACATTTTATTGTTATGGCCAATAAACCATTAAAAAAAATTGTACTGTACATGAATTTTATAATCTTTTACACTCATCTAGCTAAAATAATCATAACAGTAAATATTTAAGAATTCTCTACCACAGGATATTATTTTGTGATATATTTAGTCTTTTTAAAAGTTAAAGAACAAAACTTATTGATTAGTTGATATATCACGTGCTTCTATTAAAAATTATTTTTTATTTGTGTCAAAAGTAGATAATTAGAGAGAAATGTCAATTTTTACATTCGAATTTATTTATTTATTTTATTTATTTATTATTTCACCACAGAATCTTATTATTAAACTGTCTTTTATAAAATGTTACTAATTAAATGATTAATTTATTAAAAACCACTTATTGTTAGTGGATATAATATTATACATTATAACATATTATAAATAGACGAGCAAAATTAATTATATATAGTGCAGTTTTTAAGCACGATAAAAAAAATTCAATCTTAGACAAATGATTTCATTTCTTATAATTAAAATTATGCTAAATTAAATTATATTTTAATTGAAACTTTTGAAGAAACAAATAACAGTATTTCAAATTCACAGAAACAATATAGTTTAATATTGTATTTTTGAGCTTTGTTTTTAATGAAAATTAATGTCATGCAAATTCTTTTCTATTATTATTATAACAAACTAAAATTAATATTTTATATTGAATTGTTAACTGGACCAAAGAGAATGTATGTTAGAATTGAATGCTTGACAGTTGATTTTCTCATAATCGTCATTAAAATCAAGATTTTTTAACTTAGTAGTTAAAATGTCTTGATAAAAATAACCTGTAACTTTCGAGGCATTTAGATTCGTTAGAGATATTTTTAAAACTCGTGTTCAAATAATCCTACTGTTTTAGGGATTTTAACCATCTTAAATGCCCCAACTTATTTATTAATTAGCTATGAGCTGTTAAAAAAATAATAACAAAAATTCACTTTGATCGTTGTAAATAAATTCCTTATATTTATATAAACAAACGTAAATATACATTACTAATACATAAATAATAAATAAATATTTGTTGTTATTAATAAGGTCTACATATATAATTAATATATAATTGTAAAATATATTGTAGATTAATTATGTGTATTGTAAATATATTATAATTTATGTGTATAAAAATTAAATACTTTATTTTACAAAACTTAAATATACAGGTATGGCTTATATATATATATATATATGTGTGTGTGTGTGTGTGTGTGTGTGTGTGTGTGTGTGTGTGTGTGTGTGTGCGTGATTTGCTATGGAGCTAATAAAAGAAGGGATGGGAAAATGAAACTTATCTATTTTTATGAATAGAATAGTATATATTATATTATAAGACCAAAGTCGTTGCTGTGTTGTTATTGAAGACATTTCTGCTGCTTGTCGATGTTGATGAAATATCTCTTATGATGAATAACCTCAGACAATGAGCTAAATAATAATAATAATACTGTATGGTTGATATCTTTACAGTAATGGCGTCACTTCTCTGATGTACCTGGAACCTTTCGTATATAGACTTGCCAATCTGCAGTGCCCTCCTCCCCCATCTCTCTCTCTTTCTCTGTCTCCCATTTCCTCAAAGTTCCAAATTAATTTATTCCATCAAAGAGTAAAGACACTCTAAGTATTGAAGATCGATATAGAAGGTATGTTAACCAAAGTTTCTAGACACACTTCTGATGCTATTGTATTTCCCCCTCCCCTCATCTCTCTCTCTCTCTCTCTCTCTCTCTCTCTCTCTCTCTCTCTCTCTCTCTCTCTCTCTCTCTCTCTCTCTCTCTCTCTCTCTCTCTCTCTCTCTCTCTCCTGTCTTTCTTCTTTGCACTGCAACTTATTTCAATATTAATTATACCAAGTTAAAGTCTAGTTAATTTAAATATTTTAATGAGATTTATGTGATTTTTTTAATTTTTTTAAATCATTTAATATTTTATAGTATATATATATATTGGTTTTGCATAAATATATAACATGTAAAGAGTATATATAATATATTCTGAAAGTAGAGGGTTTAGATTAAAAACTTACTAACACCATGTGTCAGGAGCAAAGAGGCTTGTCAGTTACCTTGATGTACGCCGTCACTTGTAATCAATTAATGTACGTACCTGGTATTCCAACTGATCAAAACTGTGAAATCTCTTATATAGGATTACTGCATTAAAATTTGAATTTTAGAGCTTCAGTATTTTACTTTTCTTTTCTTTTTTTTTTTTTTACTCTCGCTCTCTCTATCTTTCAGCTTGCTTTCCATCCCATGAGTAAAAAAAAAAAAAAAAAAAAAAAGAAGAAAAAAGAAAAAGAGAATATAACTTCTCTTTGTTCTTTCTTATACTTCAAAGTTTCCCCCTTTTTACTCTATATATTTTTTAGTCTTTTCTACTTTCGCGTCAATTGTAGTAAATTACATCTACCCTAGCTTTTTTCCATTCTTATTCTTCTTCTTTATTTTCCACTTTCCGGGATGACAGGTAGGTAGGACGGGAGGCATGCAGAAAGGCAGAAAGCTCGACTATTGCGCTTGACACTGAATCTTAAGTATGCAGTTTGTGGCTGCTGTCCCGCTGCTACTGTATGCATGCAAGAGCATGTACACTGCAAGCACGAGAAGTTAAAGTTGCCACTTGGGGGGTGAAAAACTTCATACTTGCCACATGAGACCTCCAAATTGTCAAATCATTGACAGTGCCTCTTACGATCGTGTTCTGCTCAAATATTTTTATTTTTCATCTTTTATATTATAAATTTTTAACAAAAAAAAGTGTAAAATTTAATCTTTATTAAACAATAAATTATTTATATCCATAGTATAGTAGAAAGATCCTTTTAGTTGCATTTACATTTTTTGTAGCATTTTTATGTGCACCATTTTTTTTATACATTTAAATTATGGTTAATTTACTCTTTAACTTAATCATTACTTTATTTGCAGCAATTTCTCTTATCAGTTATCACACTAATATAAAACATATTTAGCAAACAGCTAGCAAAGACTATGAATATTAGGGGTGGACAACAATTAAATACATAAAATGCAATTTACTACGTTTTAATTTCCTTTGTGTATTTTTATTATCTGTTAATTATAAGTCAAAATATCTGTTGTGTATTTTTTTAAATTTTTTCTTGTGTTAAATTTAAATTCAATACATTATTACCAATAAATAAAGTGTGAACATTGCAAATTGTGAAAACATCGAGAGTTAAATTGTTTTAGTTGAATGTAGCTAGAAAGAAATCTTGCTTTTTTTTTTTATTTTTTATTTGTTCTTGTTACACGCACGAGCTTGCGTACGCTTGTGTCCCACACGTTGTAAAAGAAGCACCAAAGGAATTCCCTAGCTACAAGGAATCACAATGAAGATGTAAGCTATACATACTAAAGGAATTCAGCAGTGAAAAAGAGAGTAGGGTATAATATAGCAACTTTTGAGTCACTTTTATTGGTATCAGGCTAACTTAGTTAGTCTACTTTTCTCATTAATAGCAAATTTAATACAATCCAATAAAAACATATATTATAATATAATCATTCAGTAAAATGCATAATATAAACAAAAATTATAATAAAAAAATATATTAAAAAATTCTTTACATTATAATCATTAATTTAACATCAGGATTATACTGAATTATAATATACTGTATATATATTAATATGTTAATCCATATATTAATTTTAATTTAGAAAAAAAAATGTATATATTTTTTTAAATTCCATAATTAAATAAAATTAAACACATATTATAGTTACAATGTGTCACGGTAGATTAAACAATCAAGTTAATTGCATCATCACATGTTTGTGCTTAGTAAATTAAGTAAGTAATAAGAGGGATATGAAGTCAACGGAGTGAGGCGTAATCTTGCAGTTAGGATTTAAGCCTGTTATGCACTAGAAGCCATTAACCATCGTCAGTGCATGTAGATATGCATGTTTTGCTCGTAGCAAATAACCTTATACTATTATAGCTACTTACATGTATGCATTAAACTTAAATTACAAGAAGTACGTAAACATTTACGGTTAAACAAATTTAATTGTAAGATTAAGTTTGTATCACACGGTATAATTTTTACTTTCAATAAAACTTTAATTCCACTTGCAAATGAATTTTTTTAAAAGATCTTATTATAATATAATATGCAGAAAATTTATTTAAAAGAAATTGCATTATTTTTTTTATTTATTTTTTTTTTACTCTTCATTATTATTTTTTCTACAATGTTTCAGATTTAAAATGTAAATAGTTTTGCACAACTTCCTAGATAAAATTTTTGGATTTGTTAAAATATACATGAATGCCATGACAGTGGATAAATCTTATCATTCTATCAAGCAAAGTGTGATATTATAATAAATATATTTTCACGAGGTAACATACAAATTTCAAAACGTACAGAGTAAATACGAGTGAAGTTGTAATTTATAGATCATTATCCATACTATCTTTATTTTATAGAACTTTCTATGGCAAGTAATAAAATACATTTCAAAAAATAAGTGATGATTTTCTTATAATCTGTAAAATTCCTTGCAATTCCATTCACTGACTCAGTTTCATGTACTGTACTGTACAGACTGATATAAAAAAAAAGTTTGGGTATTAGAGATGCATTGCAGTGTAATTATTTAGCAGTTAATTAACAGCCATTATTATAATTAACTAAATAAATTCAGGCAAATGTATCAAATTTATATTTAAATTAATTTTGTAAAAAAAAATATAATTAAATAAAAAAAAATAAAGTATAAAAAAAACTAAATTTTGAAACACATTTATCAAATGTGAGGTAAATATATTCATTATAATTAAATTCTATTAAATTTTATTTAATATAACGCAAAACTTTTTTATCATGATTTTTTCTTACTTTTCCTCTTTTTGTTTGTTTATGTATATATTTGTACATGAGTAACTATTTTGCATGTAAGAAAAAATTCTCAAATTTTGTAATGTAATACGTATCACTGAACATATATATCTAATTTAAATTAATTAGTCTACTGCTGAGTTATAAATGTATTTAACTGTGATCTGTGGGCTGGCAAACGCTCTGCGACCAAGTTACAGTTAAATCAATATGACATTTTCTACGGAAGTACAACATTTCTTCAGTATCCGAATATAAAACTTTGTAGAGGAATTAACAATAAGAAAAATAGCCAATGTGGGAAGTTTAAAACTCGTGTAATAACAAATGAATGCCGAATACCTTTCACTTCCTGTGGGAATAGTTAATTAATTGGACCATAGTTATAGCCATACTGAGCAGTGCTGAGCACACAGAGGAATTGAAGAGAGCTGGTAATGAGAGACACAGGCTGGTTGGTCATGCGAAATTCACTCAAAGTTCATCCTCCAAAATGACCTCTCTCACCTGGTTTTAACTCTGATTTATGAACTTATTAAAATTGGCAAAATTAATATATACTAAAAAATGGTTTCGTTGTTAAAAGTTTTTTTTTTTTTTTTTTTTTAGTACAAGCTGCTAATTATTTATAATACTGTATATTTTAACTTTAAAAGAAAAAAATCACAATTTTAGGCTTTATATGTTCATGTAGCCTAATATAAGGTCTATAAGTATTAAAACCTCGTGGTTCATAAGACACTTATGTTCTGAGGCAATGATTAATATTATAAAAAATTCTATATTTCATATAAATGAGCTGTTTATTATGTACTGTATATATAATAATTATACTTATTTGATGTGATATTCACTAATCTATAAGATGGTGTAGATCACTTGGTTACTTCATATATAATAAAATAAAAAAAAAAATATTTGATATCAACAAAAAAGTCTTTACAGGATAGATAATAGATTGTAAAAAAATGTATATGTATAATTTAAACGTAGTTATTTCAAATAATTATATAATTTAATTAATATAACTCCCATAGTCTATTTTATATAATAAATATATCGTAGTATAATGATAATGTAATTGATATAATTAACTCATTTAATATTAATACAAGCATGATGGTGTTAATTTCAAAAACAATATAATATACATTGGAATTCTGATACATATTATAAATGATCGAACTATAAAGGTAATAATTAAAATTGTATTTTTTTTTATGTTATACATGTCATGTATAATGCATAAACAATAGACAATATTTTGTATATTATATCCAGTATACATCTCTCGTTTCCAGTTTTTTTCATTTATTATGATTGGCTTTATTAAAAGTTAATTAATACTAGGAAATTTTGTATTAGTATTTAATTAAATTGAATCTTGTTGACTAAAATATAAACACTATATATCATATATTTCTCTCTCACTATTACAAATAAAGCATTGTTAAAATATCCAATATCATGTGAATTTATATTAAAAAAATATTCTTCTACCTTCTCATAATTATTGTTGTGTGGTAATTTTGTTACAATCGAGATTATGATGAATCATATGAAAAATAAATTAAAACAGTTTTGGTCAAAATAAAAGTAGTGAGCCTGTTAACAGCAATTAAGGAAACAAACGCAGGCCTTATTTGAGTGACTTTTGGCATCGATGCAATGAATCCAACAACAAAGGACAAGCGTGTTATAATGGAATTTTGCTGCAATAATAAACAATTGAACATTTCCTTCTTGGCCATGGGTTTATTATTATAAAAGAGTTGGATCAACCTGACGATCAAAAACAAAAAATACAATCAGAAATGTATAGTTTAATAAATGTCAGGATGATTGCATACCTTGTAGGCAAAAATGTCGACTGGAAGGTTTTGAAATTCAACTAGAAAATGTTAGTACTGGCATATTTCTACATCATTATTCAGTATTTCTTTAAAATAACACTTCCATCGTTATAAATGTTATAATTATATTATTTTAAAACTAAAAAAATATTTTTAAATTATATAAATTTAAAATAAATAATTCTTTTGGTTTTTTTATTTGCATTTTATATAGTTAATTAATATTTATATAAAAATACTACAAGAATATTATTTTTTTATCTTTGATTTTCTGCTATAGCCAATATTTCGTTTTTTTTTTTTGAGAGGGTTAACATAACTAACATATTAGCATAATTTAAGTTTCTTCTTCCTCTCTATATTTTATTATTGTGGAAAGTGTTTATAAGTTAAATTAAGTATAAATTATTTTCATTATTATGTAGCTACTTTGAATTTTATTTTCTCATCAATATTTCATAATTTTTAAATAATATTTAGTTTTATAATTGAATGTTTGGCATCAATTAAGCTTATCGTTGATATATAATTGCTCATGGAAGTAATTACTGGAGTTATATTGCCGAGTGTTGTGTGATGCAGCGTGTTGTGTGATGCAGCTCATGCATGCGTATGTATAATATAGCATTATATTCAATATAATTATCCCAGCACAACTCTTCAAATTTTCCAATGAAAATTTCTCCCTTAAAGTTAGGTAATTTACAAAAGCAGTATAATTATATAGACTCAATGAATCAATAAAATGCTATATATATATATATATATATATATATATATATATATATATATATATATATATATATATATATATATATATCAAAAATAATATACTTTGTTAAATATAATTAAAGCTTTAAATTTTATTTTATTAAGGGTTATTTTCATGAATTAAAAAACGCACAAAATGGGTTTATTTTATTCATACATTATAGCAAAGAGAGTTGGTTTACCATTTATACTGAATAATAAATAAGAGGAATTCTTGGATTCTTCGAGATATTGTTTAAGTCTTTCATCACAATCTGGGTCAAAATTTTGGAAATCATATGTGAGTGTAAGGATATCAACAACAAAAAAAGCTGCAAATTTCAATTCGAAATTTAAAGATTTAAATGTCTCACTTTGTATACATACTAATTATATAATTACCAGGCTTTACTGAGCAGCTCTCGTTCACCCCCCCCCCCCCCACTTTCCTCTTAAATCTTCATCCACCCGCAATTTTTCAGCCTCTCTACATGCAATCTAACAACGATATAAAACGTATATATATACCACCATATAATATAATACAAAACGTTGGTTGTAAATTCTACACATACATGATATATCATATAAGTGCAAGCAACAGTTGGGTAAGTTAGTATTTATGTACTTAGGTTTACAAGTATGCTGCTCTCTTATGTTTGTATTTACAACTTAGTCATTTTAACCTCTTTTACATATATAATATATTATATAAAATGTAAAAGTAGCAGCAGTAATATAGTATATGTTACAACAATATTATAATATAGTATAATATGCAAAATTAAGCCATTTATCTATCTAATTCGTGGAAAATGTGTTGAATTAAAACATTTCATAAAAAAAAATAAAGCTAATAATTAATTCTAAGTACTACCTCGACATGAACTTTATTTACCTCCTGCTCTGTTTGTGAACGATGTCACGCAGCCTCATATGGAGGAGTGGTGAATTCCATTTGGGGGGGGGGGGGGGGATGGCCATTTTTGGGGTGGCTACATTAAGCAGCACGTATGTACTTTTTTTGTATCCTAGGTTCAAAATCTGCTTCTTTTTGTCTACAATGAATTTCAGCAATTCAGTTAAGTTACGCCGAGGTGTACATCAATTTACACAGGTAAAAATAGTTGTGGCAAATTCTATTTTTTTATGGCAAGGGATTGTACACAGTACATTTAAATTAATATAATGATAGTTAAATTATTCAAATTATATATTATAAATTATTTATAAACATTTACAACAATAAAAACAAAATTATATATATAATAAATTCAACAACATCACAAACATGAATTAAAAAAGAGACATATAATAAAAAAAAACATAGACCTTTATACATTGTCATAGCATAAGCATAATTTAATTTTAATAATCTAAATAAAAATTATTCATCAAGTAAATTCGTAATTCACATATTAAGGAGAAGTTAAATAATATGTCAATATTACGGTGTAAGAATTAAAATTAATATAATTTAATTTAATTTATTTTAATTTATTTTAATTTAATTTAATTTAATTTAATTTAATTTAATTTAATTTAATTTAATTTAATTTAATTTAATTTAATTTAATTTAATTTAATTTAATTTAATTTAATTTAATTTAATTTAATTTAATTTAATTTAATTTAATTTAATTTAATTTAATTTAATTTAATTTAATTTAATTTAATTTAATTTAATTTAATTTAATTTAATTTAATTTAATTTATTTTATTTTAATTTAATGAAAGAATAAAAAAATTAAATAATAATTCGGAAAATTTTTATAATAATTTTGTATATTCTCCTACAAAACAAAAACTTTGAGACGTTGACACGCCCCCTCTGTGGTTTTAAAGAGTATAAATATCTATATATTTTAAACATAAGTTTAAATATTATAAATTATCTAAAAATTTATGTTTTTAAAAGAACATTAATTTTACATAATCTTCCTATAGAAAAATTAAATAATGTCATATATTTTCAAGTTTCTTCCGGTCTTTTTAAAAAATAGTTATTGTTACACAAATTATAATTTTGTGTATATAACATACATAATATTATGAACATATTTCTCACGAGGTATTCAGAGCAAGTCCCTCAGGTAATCAGGGAAACATTAGTGTGGTCCTAATTCTCGTGATACAACAAGTTAACCCTTGACTTGACAGAATGCATATATACATATTATACATTCTCAAGCAAACGCTTTTCATTGCGCTATTGTATAATATACTTCAGCATTAAACCTCTAGACTAAACTTATAATATGAGAGGATAATATACGTTATAAACATGGACACCGGGCAGGTAAAAGCTTTTAGCTTTTCATCTCAGCTATCCTTATATATCCTTAGAGACTATAATATATAATACTTATGTATATACATACATGTTATGTATAGTATTGTGTGTGGTGGTAACATTGCTCATGGTGTGTGGATGAAGGAAGGAAGCTCTCTCACGCCACTCCACTTCAAAAAAATCTTACAATAAAAATAAATTCTTCTCACATTATGGTGGCTATAAGCTTTTTGTACACACCAATGCACTGATCCACAATAGTGATTTGCTTAAGCACCATGATGCGTGAATTCACACAGGCAGCTTATAATCTTTTTCTTAAGACACTAAATTATATATATATATATGTGTGTGTTCAACATGCGTAATCATATTTTATAGATTACTGTTGTCTTATTGTTCTTAATACGATGTTATTATAATATTATGATGTATAAAGAACAAAATGACACCATGTGTACCTTAAAACTCCATCATGTGGACAATCATGCAGTTGAATATACTTGCATCAGGAGAACTTATAATATATACCAATTATTGATCATCTATAATGGAACGTTAACCCTTGCAAGCTTTTTCTCTCGAGGAGATATAGACGATTTGATGCGATTCACAAAGAAAAATGTCCAAGTTATCAATAACCAAGTTTATAGTGCCATTTTAAATCAACGACACTAACTGCGGATCGTGAAAAGCTGGTAACTTTCTGGATAACTCCTTTGTGAATCGCACAAAATATTTTGCAATGTTGAATATTGTGAAAGGTACATGAGGAGCACCTAATCTACACATATATAGCCATCCATCAACAAAATAAAGTTCACCTGGCTTACATAATGCTCAATGTATTCCTGACAATACCCACGATTATTTATACTGTCCCAAACTTTTATGTAAACATAAAACATGTTGTTTGATAAATTAAATAATCTAAGTAAGCATCCATGACGAGAAAATTTGGTCGCCATGTTGTATAACTGAACGATGTTCGTTTGCTGATTTTCACGGACTTCTGCTACAACCACCGCGCATCGGCACACAACCCTTCTGGGCACGTTTTCTCGGCTCGAAATCAAAACAATACTACCGCGAAATTCACTGAACTGCGGCTAATAATAAAATTTGTATAGCAACAAACGTAGAAGGTTATATGCAAATACGCAGCTTTAAATTTGCAAAACACAATTTATTTAGGGGATTAACAATTTGAGATCGAAAAATTTCTCCGTATAAGATCTTACGTGCGCCCAATCGTTTTTTGGTAGTAAACAGTAGGACAAAGGGTTGGTGACGTCAAGATGGATACTTCCCCTCATGCAGATAATATAATATAAGTTTTTGTTCGTAGTGAAATTATTTATTATTATTGATTGTTGAGATAAAAACAATAGCCTGTAACTCTAAATATCATGTATATTATCCCCTCCCCCCCTCCCCCAAAAATTAATAACAATAATTTTATTTTGAGTATAAAGGTCATACAAGACAACATTGATTAACCAAATTATGTATATTATAAACATAAGGAAATAAAATACAGAAAATGCACAATTTTTATTTACAAACGGACCTTAGTAATTAAATCTTATCAGAAAGATTCAATTTTTTCATCTTGTCATTTATTTATTATTATTATTTCTTTTAACTGATATATTATTAAGAATTCTGCAGTGTCTTGTAATGTCAGTACTAAATATTTTGATAGTAAAGAATTTTTATAAAGCGGTTCTCAAAATAAGCAACATAATTTATATACTGTATATATATATTTAAGGTGTCAAAACTTTTTATAGCAAATTATATTGATGTTCGGGATATCAACAGCAAATAAAATACAGAATGCAGAAAAGCAAAGTAAAATATTACCACTTACAATGCAAGGTCATATTATATGTATGGAATATTTATGTATGACATGTACAATATAAATAATATATTTCAACAGTAAAGAATATTTTCAAGAATATATATCACAACGTAACACATTTTTATGTTATATTACATTATATTATTTTTTTTTAACAATATTACAATTCAGCATATCTTTGACCGAGTTAAAGAAATATTACTCAACGTATCAAAGAGAGTTAAAAAGATGTTAAGCAGCTCAAAAATAAAAATAAACACACCAAAATATAAATTGCCCTTATTTTTTTATGTAATATAAAACGAGCATAACCCTGTTCTTTCTCCGTCTTCCTTCCCCCCCGATTTTTTTTTCTTTCTTCAGTCTCCAACTATAAGAATTCCTATCACATTCAAAAGATTAGTGAACCACATGTAATACCCCCAATAAGCAACAACCTCCTCCTTCCATTCTCTTCTTTTTATCCTTTCTTTTGTTCAACGTCCTTATACCACAAAAGCAACATATGTTCTTATACGCTCACTACATCAAAGCAGCAAAATGTTTTTAACCTGCATGTAGTACAACAGATGGGGTGTTAAGGTGGTAAGGGCACACAATAAAAAAAAATATAAATAATGGACTTATCTATTAATGTAAACTAGTGAAGTGTATTTTCTTCTAACAGTCTTCTTCTAACTCAATGCTTTTATTAAAAAAATTATATTTTAAATAAAATATTATGTATTGCTAATTAATCATTTAAAAAAAAAATAAACAGATTATTAAATAACGAGAAAATATAATGTAAAGTATGAAGTATCAATATCGTGTAAGCTGTAGAATTAAAATCAAATGTTCAATATTTTCTAAGTTTAGAGTCTTTTTCGATTGTAAGAAAAGTGAACATTATTTTATAATACATGATTGATGTATTTCCAGATAATGTAAGTCGAAATTTATCTGGATTTTTTACAGTAAATAAAAATTTCTCTTCGAAGCAATACTCACAAATTTTATAGCTCTGCACCTTTGTTTTTTTAAAGACTATATCGTGTGTGGTTTTCCTAAATTTAAATTCCATGTCAAACGTAATAATAATGAAATGAATTAATTTCACAATAAATTGAAGAGTCTTTCTTGTATAATTCCTATCTTGATTTAAACCTAATCTAAATTAATTTTCCTTTTTTTATTTTATTTTATTTTATTTTATTTTATTTTATTTTATTTTATTTTATTTTATTTTATTTTATTTTATTTTATTTTATTTTATTTTATTTTATTTTATTTTATTTTGTTTTATTTTATTTTGTTTTGTTTTATTTTATTTTATTTTATTTTATTTTATTTTATTTTATTTTATTTTATTTTATTTTATTTTATTTTAAACCTAATCTAAATTAATTTTCCTTTTTTTATTTTATTTTATTTTATTTTATTTTATTTTATTTTATAATACTTAAATTTATAAAAATATAATATTAATTGAATATAATTTATATATATATAAAATCATTTTGAAATTTTTCAACCTAATAAGTAATAATATAGCACATTGAAGGTTTAAAAGATCTATAGACTTATATAATTATAATATAATAAATATAATTAAAAGAGCTCTTACGAGACATAGTTTGATAAAGAAGAAAGGAAAGAAAGAAGATGTAAAAAATCTAAGAAGATATAATAAAGCAAAGAAAATATAAAAAAAAAATCTCAATCAATTCTGCTAGCTCTAGCAAGCTCTAGCTGGGGCTATAGGGAGCGAGTAAAAGCACTCTAGGCACCACCACGGTGCTCTTCACTATATATATGCGTGAGTTTCACAGACTTAATGGCACTGTAGAGTTAGTTCACAGCGTAACTTGATGTTCTAGTTTAACGCCAGTTTAGGGGTTTGATCAGCTAAATAAACACAAGTTCAAAAACATACAAACTTTGTCTCAAGTGTTATACCATTTACATGTACGTTTTATGAAGTCCAACTGTTATATAATATAATATGTACATATACACTTTATAGCAACTACGAATACACTGAAAATTTAATTTTTTAATTAATTATCAATTAGTTATTAAAAATTTTAACCTTTGCTTTAGTTACGATATTTACGAAGACTATATAAAAAACACAACCCCAAAAATAGTTAACCCCCTACCTATCAACTTTAGCAAGTACACAGTTTGCTAATTTGAAATTTAATCCAGATTTATTTCAACAGTATAAATGTCAGTTATTGCTTCTTTTCGAAGTCGCTTTTACTCAATTGGTAATTTTCTCGAGTTACGATAAATATCTGCCCTCTCTCTCTCTCTCTCTCTCTCTCTCTCTCTCTCTCTCTCTCTCTCTCTCTCTCTCTCTCTCTCTCTCTCTCTCTCTCTCTCTAATCCGCCTGCCTATACAAGCTTAGGAAATCTAGCCATCTCCTGCTTTAACTCGGGCTTTGTCACTCACAATCAGAATGTGGTGAACTTTAAAGTTATCAAAAATAAAAAAAATCCTTATTCTTTTGGATATCCAGCAGATATAGTTGCAGCATCAAGAAATAATAATTTAAAATAAATAAATTTTAAATATCTCAAGTTGTTACAATTATTGCGCTAGTAATTTCTTATGTTGTCTTAACCAGGCAAACTTATACATATAATATAGTTGAATATCATTATTATTATTTTTTTTTTAGTGTACATTTTTCATATATTATACTTGAGGTCGGTGTTAAGTTAAAAGACAGAGAAGGTAAAACATTTTTTTTCTTGAATGAATCGAGTAAAGCTTGTATGTTGCCGTCATGTTTATTAAATTCTTGCTGCAAAGCCTCGTCATAACGTGGCTAGCATCCAAAATATATTCTACCATGCTTTTATGTATACAGGTCTACTATATAACAGCCAGTGTATATAAACTCTATGGCAAAGCTTCTACACTGATGTCTTCTTATATGCCATGAAAACTGAAAATTTTACTGTATCATAAGCTTACTGAGGATTAAATTTAACTTAATTTAATAACTTTATCAAATAAAAATATAATTTGATTTTTTTTTAATAATATCAAAACTTTTTTGTTTTTGTAAACAAAGAGACATTTTGATTCCCATGATCAAAATCTCAATGAATTTTAAGAATAAAAGTTACAGTAATTTTTATAATTTGTATGCATGGTTTATAAGAAAATAATTTGATATTTTTTATAATATCTTATATTATTTTTATTATATTTTTACTCTAATTGTGTTATTGTGAAAATAAAAGCATTGAGAATTACAATTTATTAAATTAAAAATTAAATTGTTATTTTTAGTGATATTTTGCAATACTATAAATATTTTTTTTTATGTATTTTTAAATAAAAACTACATGGGCTCTAGGTAGCGTAAAAATAGCATTGCAAAATAGTGTCACAATAGTGCAATGTATATACTGGAGTATGCATTCGTGCCTAGCTCAGACACTGCAGGATAAAATATACATATAGTTATAACAATAATTTTCCTGGAACTATACTATAGATATAGAACATCCATAACATGTAATGTAAACAGAATTCGTGCCGCAGTTCAATTATGCAGTATGGCTTCCTATGTATACACATAGGAACATTCGGCTCGTTACATTTGCTCTTTCTGTTGGCATTATCACCAACTCAAAAAAGAATTGGTCATCTTGAATTCTTCATTGATGGCTAGATTAGATGTTATTTTTAAATCAATCAAAATTTGCAATCTGTATATCTTTGTCTTTAAAAGCTACAATGTCAGAAAGTTAGACAATGGTAACTTTCCAGCTGTATCGAGGTGTACTTGATAAAATTCGTGATACTTTGAGAATAATTTTATATTAAAATTTGTTTTCCATAGATTGCTGCAACATTTTAATCAAAGTAAGCTATTTGTAAGTCATCTATTGTTTTATCAATAACAATGTTATCGATATTATTATTACATGAAATTGAAGCTTTATAATATAAAAACATACAGTTATGATAGAGTCTATATTATATTATAATCATCTTGTTTAGTTTCTATTTTATAGTTAATAATGTATGCATATATAACATGATGGAGTGCAGCCTTACAAGTATATCCAGAAGAAACTTTGATTATATATATACATATAAATATAATGCATTTTAATATAACAGAGAGCTTATAATTGGAAATTGGAATACTCACTGATAAAGGATAACAACATAATAATGAAGTGCATACCTGTAAAATTGGACATCATTCATGAAGTTATTTTTTTTTTTATTAAACAGTGTTGTTTTTTTAAATGTAAAAATTTACATTTAAAATAATTTAATACCAAAATTTACTTAATATTGCATCTTTTCCGTTTTAGAGTTACGACAATGTCTTTAAAATACCATTTAACGACAAAACATGAAATAATCTGAAGAATTAACATAGTAGGTCAGTATTACTACTGTTTAACTAAACAATTTTATAAATAACTTTATTTTATAAATTTTATTTTATTATAAATTTTATTTTATTATAAATTTTATTTTATTTTAAATTTTATTAAAATTTTATTTTTTAATTTTAAATTTTAATTTTTTATTTTTTTTTTTTAAATTTAATTTTATGAGTAATTTGATAAAAAGTTATATAATAGTAAATGTTTAAAATTTTACAGCTATTATAGACGAGGTATTTATAATTTGTGATTTGATACCATCCAATCACGATTTTAGAAGAGCTAAAATGTTATTTCATGCAATAAAATATTTTGTAATAGGAGAATCGAAGTAAATTTAAATTTTATATTTCTTATTATTAAATTTAATTAAAAAGTTACTTCTTTTTAGATAACCTCAATTAACCAGCTGTGAAAGCTATATTAAAAATCATGCTGCCAAAAAAAAAAAAAAAAAAAAAAAAAAGCTAAATTGGTATAAACAAAATAAATTGTTATAATAATTATTATTATAAAATGAATTATAATTAAATGAAAACTTGAATCAGGGAGTTTTTATAACTATAACAATTATTTTTATTTTAAATCACACGAAGACTCTTGTATATACAATCTAAAGTTTATAGGCCTTACGAACCTTTTCACAATATTAAGTACACGGTAAGCTTTGCTTTAGTATGATTCGGCTGCATAAAATTTTTTGTTTCAGCAGCACAAATATCAGAGATAATAGCCGATGAAAAGGAACCTGTGACGTCACTCACGCTCATTCAGCGGCGACAATGTTGGAAAATCCCTGCAAAAGATAGGTTCACTCCTGCTGCAACCATGGTCACAATTTTACTTCTGGAATTTTGAAACTTTACCAGGACAGTCTTGATAGTATTTTTCAAATACCCTGAAAGATTTTTTTTGATGACATTCATACAAATTGAGTTATTGCGGTAGAAAGAGGAGTGAAAATGTTGTATAGGAAAACAATGTTAAATTTTTGGCTTATTTATATCTTGCTACCGCAATAACTCAGTCTGTACACAGACCACCAAAAAAATTCTTTCAGTCTATTTGACAAATACTATCAAGAGGCGTACTTGATAAAATACGTGATATACTTTGAGAATAATTTTATATTAAAATTTGTTTTCCATAGATTGCTGCAATATTTTAATCAAAGTAAGCTATTTGTAAGTCATCTATTATTTTATCAATAACAATGTTATCGATATTATTATTACATGAAATTGAAGCTTTATAATATAAAAACATACAGTTATGATAGAGTCTATATTATATTATAATCATCTTGTTTAGTTTCTATTTTATAGTTAATAATGTATGCATATATAACATGATGGAGTGCAGCCTTACAAGTATATCCAGAAGAAACTTTGATTATATATATACATATAAATATAATGCATTTTAATATAACAGAGAGCTTATAATTGGAAATTGGAATACTCACTGATAAAGGATAACAACATAATAATGAAGTGCATACCTGTAAAATTGGACATCATTCATGAAGTTATTTTTTTTTTTATTAAACAGTGTTGTTTTTTTAAATGTAAAAATTTACATTTAAAATAATTTAATACCAAAATTTACTTAATATTGCATCTTTTCCGTTTTAGAGTTACGACAATGTCTTTAAAATACCATTTAACGACAAAACATGAAATAATCTGAAGAATTAACATAGTAGGTCAGTATTACTACTGTTTAACTAAACAATTTTATAAATAACTTTATTTTATAAATTTTATTTTATTTTAAATTTTATTTTAAATTTTATTTTAAATTTTATTAAAATTTTATTTTTTAATTTTAATTTTAAATTCTTATTTTTTAATTTTTTTTTAAATTTAATTTTATGAATAATTTAATAAAAAGTTATATAATAGTAAATGTTTAAAATTTTACAGCTATTATAGACGAGGTATATATAATTTGTGATTTGATTCCATCCAATCACGATTTTAGAAGAGCTAAAATGTCATTTCATGCAATAAAATATTTTGTAACAGAAGAATCGAACTAAATTTAAATTTTAAATTATAAATTATCATTAAATTTAATTAAAAAGTTACTTCTCTTTAGATAACCTCAATTAACCAGCTGTGAAAGCTATATTAAAAATCATGCTGCCAAAAAAAAAAAAAAGCTAAATTGGTATAAACAAAATAAATTATTAGAATAATTATTATTATTATTTGGGTTTTTATCTCCCAACCTAGTTGGGGTGGTTAAGCGCCAGCACCGGGCCCAATTGGGCCAAGATGAAGGCGCCCGCTGATCCTGTTGGTGATGTTACGATCCAGCGTCTCCTACTCAGCTGCGGGCAATGAGGGCTTCCCGGGTCCACCCGCAAATAGCCCATCACACAGCCTTTCGGGCAGGTCCTCTCCTAGGCGCAGTGGGACACATTTCCGCTAGCACTTTTGGGTGCTGGATGCCTTTAACCAGGGCACTTAGAGGTGGGGATGCATCTTGGGCTTCCCAAACCAATGCCCTGGCTGCCCTGTGGTTCAAGAACCACAGGCTACGGGCCAGAGGTCACACTCGCAAGGCAACCCCCAACCCGCATGTCCTTCCTGAGCGCGGGGGGACACGTACCGCGAGCCAGAGAAGAGCCTACGCCCTTCCCGTAGCTGGATGCCCTTATTATTATTATTATTTGGGTTTTTAACTCCCAACCTATTATTATTATAATTATTATAAAAAGAATTATAATTAAATGAAAACTTGAATCTGTAAGTTTTTATAACTATAACAACAATTATTATTATTTTAAATCACGAAAACTCTTGTATAAGAATACAATCTAAAGTTTAATTTCTAATGTAGCCTAAAATAGAACAAGTGGTAGGATTCTGGAGGTATTTCTTTGAAATTCTAAAACTTTGCAGAGAACTTTAAATAAATCGTAAATACAGAGTCGATTCATTAATCAATAATTAGATGAATCATCCATCAGGGAAGGAATCTGCGTTATTCCTATCAAATTATTTACGAGCAGACCTTTATGTCAATGTTTCCGTTGACAAATTTCGATATAAATAAGATGAAACAAAGTATACCTCTTTGAGTAAACTTGCATTTGTTGCTAAGCTGTAATGTACGTATAATAATAAATTAAGGCAACAGTATACACTAACTGCTTTAGAAATTAGTGTTCTATAAAATTTTAATGTGCGAGTGAAGACACATGTGCACGTGATTTTGTAACCACCAGAATGTTGCGATGTGTTTGAACAAATTATCAATTAAATCATTTATAATTATAATTCGTGTTGTACAATATGAAATATTAAATTAGTTATAATTAGTTTTAAGAATATTGATATAATTATTTACGTGATTCAAAACTAGATATATAATAAATACTTTTTTTATAATTATTATTATTTAACGGTCCATCTGAATAAAATATATGTTATTTCAGCTATTTATCTCCTTTCAAACTCATATTATTTAATGAAGAATAATTAAAAAAATAAATAAAAATATAATTTTTTATTTTAATTAAATTAATTTCTCTCTTATTTTTATTCCTGAATCTCTTCCCGATAGTTTGCAATTATAAATTTCTAAAAGAAAGTCTAAACTCACACACACACACACAAGTCCCTATATAGGAAGCTCATACTAAAGTGCGTGATCTCCACCGATTCTTGAGATCAATAATGAACTGGTTGGTTCGTTGGCAGGCTGGCTGGCTAGCACATTACGATAGTGGGGTGGTGTTGGGAGCAGCCCAGCAGAGGTCGACGGAAGCAATCGTTGGTCGTAATGAAGCTTCGACTCGAAGGAGGCTGAAGAAGAATGGCTCTCCTTTTCTCTCTGTAGCTACCACCCTCTCTTTCTCTTACCAAACTCTCTTTTCTCTCTCACTTTTACTCACACACACTCACTCACTCTCGATCTCTCTCTATTCTTACTGCTGCAGAAGGCAGCAATGTTAAGCGTGCTACTAACTCCCCGTTATCAGTAACTCAGTTAGCTCTACTTACGAAGAGAAAAAAAAGGCATTTAAAATTTATTTCCTTGTTTTTCCCTCTTTTTTTTTTTTTTTTTTTTTTTTTTTTTTTTTTTCTTTATAAATGTTACTATCTTGTCTTAAAAAAATCGTATATTGGATGTCAATAATATAACCTATATAGCTGTCAATACTTCCTTCCATTATAGGAAAACATTTTGTTAATTTTTTATGCCACAACAAATCAATATATAATTAATTATTTGTTGTCTGTTTTCTTTATTGTAAAATATTTTTAAATTTATTTTTTTCAAAATTATAATAATTCACAATATTAATTACTATTCATAGTTACGTTTAAACTGAAATTTTGTTTTGGCTAAATTATTTAAATCAGTATAAATTTTATTTTATTTTATTTTATTTTATTTTATTTTATTTTATTTTATTTTATTTTATTTTATTTTATTTTATTTTATTTTATTTTATTTTATTTTATTTTATTTTATTTTATTTCACCCATGTCAATTTATACATAAATACATATTTATATTTTACAACAAAATTAAAAGAATAATAAAACAACAAATAAAAGAAAATAAAAATAAAAATTGACAAATATAGCTCATTTTTGAAAATTTTTAGGGTGAGGACCAATACTGTAGCACCAAAGTGGCACCATGACACAAAAGTGGCATTGATCCATAATATACACAATATTAATTGACCCATGAGGCCTAGTCAAACAAAATATTATTAAATGTTCATTAGATGTCTCTTTAAACATAAAGAGAAAGAAGAAGGTGGCTGTAATTTAACATCGGCAGGTAAGTTATTCCACTGAGTGGTGCAACGGTATACAAAGCCGTTTTGGTAAAGTGACGTCCGTACTTTGAGAGGGATAAGTCTTGCCACACCACAGATTGTCCACGAATTTCACGACCACTCACAACACTATCCGTTATGATACTTTCAATGAGCTACATTGAAAGTATCAAAGTATAATATTAGAGAAACTATATTATGTATTTATTTTTTATTTGAGAACATGTGCCCAGTATTATGAATATATTTTAATACTGAAAAGTTTATGCAGCAGATGAGTGTCTATTGTCCCTATTTTGTTTTTATCTTGTTTGGTCTTTTCTTTTGGATATACAATTGTACTGATGTAGGGAATTAATTAAACTCCCTAATTGAACAATCCATATTATTATCTATAACCTTTCAAGGCCATTAAAAGAATTGAAAATAAATTGTAAAAAAAAAAAGTAAATATGTTTCATAATAAATTAAATGTGTATATGTATTTATTTTAGTGCATTTTTTAATGATATTTAAAATAAATTTTCACAGAATATAAATTATTAAATTATTTAAATAAAATTAAATTTTCTTTAAATTCAAATTTATTAAATTTAATTTATTTAAAATATATTATTATTGTAGTATATTGAAATACAATAAAGAGACCCTTTATATATCTATTCTGCTTTTAAGCAATATATCTATTTTTTTAGTGTTATTGTATATAGATATAATTTATAGGTAATTACCAAAAAATAAAAACAAATACAACTGTACAATAACTACTACAAATTAAAAAAAAAAAATGATGTATGTGTTGTTTTAAATATACATTTTTTGTGTTGACTTTGTATGCACAATAATCATTTCTCTTATTATATATACTCATTCTCTTATACTGTTATATATATGGTATATAGAAATAGAGGGTGATGGTAGCTGTCATTTTCACCTGAAACCTCCCTTCTTTATACTCATCTCCTGTAGGTCCATGAAGGTAAATCTATGTCAGCTTAAGCAACATGACAGACTTTATGTAAGTTGGTGCTACTCTTAAAATATCATTCGTTTCCTTGTCTTTCTCCCCCTCATCAAGCAGGTGAAAGATGACAAGCATCCAGACATAAGAGTGTCGCGTTTCTACTTAGAGAATGACTCTCTCGTCGCACTCTATCCGGAAGTAAAGTAGTGTGATGATGAGAAACAAGAGAGTGAGTGAAAGAGAGAAAAATATTACATATGCGCATGGATACTTAACCATTTTTATACAAACACACACACACACACACAAAAAAAAAAAGAATAATGTGTGTATGTTCTAGTCAGATGTCAGTATATTTAAGATCATTTTAAAATAATATATATACATATGATATTTTATTTATAGAGAAAGAGAGAAATTGCAAAGAAGTGATATTGAAGTTGAACCGCACCCACAAACCACAATTCTTCTTCACGTAAAGTTGCAAAACTAAAAGAGTCTAGGCTGTAAGGGACTTCATCATTCTTCTTCCTTCTTGCTCTGATGGCTCTTTGCATCAACTGTTTTCTGTCACACCCCCAGATGAGAAATGGAGGAATAAGCTTTACGATAAGAAAAAAAAAAAAATGTAAAAAAAGGAGAGAAAAAAAATGTAAGAATGAAGAGAGAAAAGGGAAGTATTTTTCGCAAAGGATCTTCTTTTTTTTTTTTTTTTTTTGTTCTTGATAGCTTCCGGAAGGTTTTGCAGGTCAGACTGTTGGGGTGGTTAGACGGGAGTGTGCCAAGTTGGCTGCAAGCCGTAGAATGTTAGCTGGCCACGTCTCAGCCTAGTCAACATTCAGCTTGCGGGGAAATACCACCCGTGGCCCTTGTGCGCCTGCCACTGCAAGACTATGCAACCCTGCTCTCAGCTGACATCACCCTTTGACCTTATAGGCCTCCTCGTCTTACTCTTTTTTTTTTCTCTTTTTTTACTCAAAACAAAACACTAAAGTGTCAACAAGAATAAAATATATGGGGGTGAAAAAACTTACACAATGTATTTTAAAAAGTATATATTTATATTTCTTGATATAAAAAATTCAAGTGATTTGCATTTTAAGTGAATATGCAACAAAAACATAAATAATTAAGATTTTAATTAAATTTATTTTTAGATAAATTTTAATTAAAGCTCCCTCCTTGATGTTTCATAATGGATTAATAAGCATGTAATAAAATATATTGTACAGTTTAAGGAATGAGTAATTTAAAAATACATATTTTTTTTTATATCCATCAAATCAAACATAAAAATATTTAATATTTTTAATAATAAAATGTTGAAATGAGATTAATTTTTTAATTTGAAAAGTCAATTAAAAACAGCATTTTAAAAATATAATAATAATAATAATAAGTTGCAACATGGTAATATAACAAGTATTCAACATTATAAATATATTATACGTTTGTATTTTATGAAAAAGTGAGCATAAAAATAATATTTTCAAGTCTATTGTTGATTGAAATAAGAAAGCTAGCAGCAAGGCAGCTCAAAGGTTTAATAAAGAGCTGAATATACATGCACATACAGCATCAAAAAGTTCCTAGTAATCGATTCATTTATATGCAGATTACAGCGACACAAACATTCCATTCTAAAGCAATTTCTTCTTTAGAAAAGAAAAGAGAGGGAGAAAAAAAAAAGAGAACTGGAAAACTTTTTAGATGACATTATAAATCTCGCAATTATCTTTCTTATGCATAAAAAAATTGTTTATCTGAATTGATAATTTTATTATTCATTTTTTTTCAATATATTTCAAATATAAATAAATATAGAAAGGTAAAATAAGTTATTATTAAATCATGTTTTTTTTTAAATAAGAAAATTACATTATAAATTTATATCATGAAATGCTATAAATTTAATATGTTATTATTTAATTTTTTTGTTTAAATATTTTTTTATTGTTATTATTATTGAGAGTAGCAAGCGAGCAAGTGAAGATAGATATTGCCTCTGGGAGGTTGCTGATGGCTGCTATAGGTTTATTGCTAGGCGTTGCTCGATCTGTGGTCCATACAGCAAGCAAGCATACTCAGGCACCGTGGCACGATGCTGCTGCGGTGGCAGTAGCAACGGCGGCTCATTACACAAATATTGCGAGTCACTCGAGGTAATTAAGAAGCTGCTGAGATCGCTCAACTCGAAATCATGCTATGAGAGCTTCTTTCTTTACTGCTGATGATGATAGGTTTGAATAAGAAGTACAGAAATATTAAATATATAATAAGATTTAAAAAAATATTATTGTTAATTACACACACACATATTATGTATAATATATATTTTTTTTATTTTAAGTGAAATTGAATTTTCCCTTAAAGAAAACACATAAAAAGTATATTTTAAATTGTTTTATATTTAATTGTATCCCTCAGTATAGAACCAATATTATACTCACGGTTCAATATGATTGTGAGCTCATCAGTTTCTTTTAAAAAGAGGCTTAAAAAACTATGGAAATATATTATTATGTTTTATAAATTTAGCAATTTTCAATCACAAAATTGACTACCCTTTGTAAATAACATGGTATATTTTAATCTAATTCAATATCAAAAGAAAAATCATTCTTACGTATATAATTATTAATTCATTCCTTATGTTTTATTTTTGTTCTATCTTTTTTTTTACATTTATATATATAATAAATAAGCTGGATTTTTGATGGAATGCAATTTGAAAAGCAAACAAGATTTAGCGTCTGTCGTCTATTCCTAACGACAACACTGTTTCGTTAACAACTTTCACATTGGTCACTCGTTTATTGTGCCTGGCTAGCTTGCTTGGTGGGTGTGTGGGTGGATGTGTGTGCCGCGCGTATGTGCCTGACTGTTTGATCCAATTTTAACGCTAGCCCCACGCGGCTTTCATACTCCCCCCCAAGGAAAAAGAGATTTGTAGAGTTCGACAGCTGCTACTCGCTTGGAAAAAAAAAAAGTAACCCCCCTCTGCACAACAAATACACATTTTTTTTTCCACTAAAAAAAAAAGTATAAATTGATTTACATTGAGATGCTTTACACAAAAGATTCACGATCATGTAAGATAACGTAATGCCCAGTTAAAATGCAGGCTTTATTTATATAAATTGGAACGTGAGAAATAAAAAATTGTTTATCAGGAACATTCTAATATACATTTGTATCACACCTTGGGGATTCAGAAAATTACCTATACTCTGTTAGTTAGCATTTTCATACTATCATATTTATAATATTGATAGAAATTAAATTTAAATATTGTTTGAGCATGCGTATAATTGGGTTCAAAATTTACTTAAAATAACTAATGTTAATTAGAATTAAGTATGATATGTATTTTATGTAACAATTATTGGCGTTATTCATGCTGTACATTCTATGAGCAAAATAAAAATTTGAATGTATAGAATAGAAATAGAAAATTTCTCTATTAGGCGATGTTTGGCTTGACAGCCATTCTTACACATAACCTCAAATACATTTTAGTAATATAATAATTAATAATTTCATTAAATTTATATAATATATATATAAATTTAAATATAAATTTAATATAAAATAAATTTAATTATAAATTTAATATAATATAAATTTAAATACTTAATTTATATTTATTTATATTTATATATGTTATATAAATTTAAATTTAATTATTTAATTTAATTTATAAATAATAATTTTAATAGTCTTATACCTTTTATTTTTATAACAGGAAAGGTACTTGAACTATATTTGATGTCGAGAATCATTTACTATAATTTTATTATAAATATGTATCTATTTATATATTTTATAACATTTATACAGTGATAGTAATATTTATTATGTCACAAACTGTATATTTACGGTGGCATTGTGTGTATATTGACAATTAGTTTATTTGATTCTCGTCAGTAGTGGTGGTGTGAAATGCTGGCTGGTTTTGATGACATTGGAGAACAACGCCCTTCTTGGTGCTCACCAATGTTGCGGAGAGGGTGGTCACCGAAGTAAGGTTAAGGTTGAAAAGAGGGGGGGGGGAGGATGAGCACTTGGTTTGTGGTGGCAATGCAGCAGCAGCAGCACTTGGCCTGCAGGACCTCTATACTATCCTATCTACTACTACTGCTTGAGTAAGCCTGCAGCCAAGAATCAACACAACCACCAAAACTCGTCCCTCTCCCCCCTCTCCCCCTCCACCCCATAGCTTCTTCCTTGGCTGCCTACTTTCCTATCTTCCGAGTACCGCATCAAGCACTGCAGTAGACCGTGAGATACGTTATTGGATTAGTTAGATTGTTTTCATGCTTCCATACACCCAAGGCAGTCAGTATACTGTATATAGCACAAGCACGAGCATCTAGCAAAACTAGTAGGAGCAGGCCACGACCCACCCGCCCTCTTCAGCTTATGGCCCTGCTGACTTGTGTAGTTAGGACATATCCATACAATAAAGACGCTAAATTAATATAGCCACAATGGATGAATTTATTATAGGAAGTGCAAATAAGCGCCACTCTGAGCGCCACAAGCAAAAGTGAAGCCATTTAAATAAAAAGAATTGAAAATTATTTTGTTTTAATTTTTCATATTTTAATATAAATACATCAATCAGTTTTTACAACACATGCGTATAATATGCGTATTGATTAAAATATTGAAATGACTAACAATAATTTAAATATATTTTACACTATAATAAAATACATATAGCGCTATTTATTATTATTATTTTTTTTAGTTCATGAATTTACATATATAAATCCACTTTGCTTTATAATAAAGTTAAGCATTATTAAAGTTTTAATGATCATAATGCTGAATTTAATAATAAAAAAAAAAAAATCATATCAATATTTTTTTTATGGTATTGCATTTATTTTTATTTTAATGACAGTAAAAAATTATGCCTATTAAAAACATGACAAATTAAAAAAAAAAATGTTATTTACTAACTATATAGTTAGGTTGTTATAACAATTGAAAAGGGTTAACGAGCATGTTTGCTTGCTTGCTTGGTACAGTTACAGGCAACAGTGATGTTATCAGTTCTTATCGCATTTCAGTCTTATTACACATCACAATTATTGTTCGTATATACTTATATCAAATCATGTACATCTCGCGATAGCACGAACATTATACTTCCTGCGAGATCATTGGTTATATATATGCTATTTATTAGCGTAGGGACTTTATTATTTTCTTACCTCTTCCTAAAAATTCATCACGCAAATTAAATTCAAACTGTATGTAAATGATTTGATATGGTGAATCTGTGTATTTGAAAACATATTTTATCCCAAGTTAAACACCATTTGTAAAATCTTACTTATGATGCATTCAAATATTAATTAAACACCAAAACATGGATTATTTTATGTGTAACATAGTTAAGAGGATACATATTAAAATGTTAAATGAAATAGATTTTCAGTGCATAAAATAAAATATAATTCTCTACTTAGCTGCCACTATAGGGTGTGATTTTACTTGACAGAGGCTTGGGGAGGTGTCGTACCGGACCTGCCAAACAGCGGTCAACTGAAATGGAGTATCAACCTCAAAATTTTTTATTGCAGAAATGGATAGAGAGTGCAAAGTTATGCTACCCTGATTTTTTTTTTTTTTTTAGAGCCCGGGAACTATTTTTAAAAAATTATTGAGTCCTTTTTGTGACTTCACGAGGCGGCAAGTCCTATCTGTTTCTTTTAAAGAGCAGCGTCTCGTGACGTCACAAAAAGAACTTTCAATAATTTTTTAAAAATAGATCCTCGGCTCTAAAAAATCTGAAAAAAAAATCAGGGTAGCATAACTTTTGCACGCTCTATCCATTTCTGCAATAAATAAAAAAAATGAGGTCGATACTCCATTGATGTCAAAAGGCCGTACAGACTCTTGATATTATTGGAACCATCACATACAAGAGACATATTAATAATATTATCATGTTTAAACATATACTAACATTAAAGTGCATGACTGAAATTTATATCTGATCACCAAAAACTTATTATCCTAAATTAAAATTTAACTAAATTTATCAATTTTGTATAAAATGATCTTAAAACTTATAGCACTAAATTAAATTAAATTAAATTATGAATATTAATTTTCAGAATTATACAGTAAGAGAAATATTTTTATGGTTGTATATAATAGCTTTTTATGGTTGCATTTTTATTGTTGAAATAATTAATATTACACTAAATTATTTCATTAATAAAAATAATTAATAAGAATTTATATATTATTATTTATTTAATTTAGTTTTATTGATTAATTAAATTAAGATGATAAGTGTTAGGTGGATATTATAGTTAATTTTAGTTAAAATCATTAGTAATTGATGCTTGAGTGAAATTTTAACAACGTTCTTGTTATATGCTTGCCTGACTAGCTGGTTAAAACATCGTTGATGTGATGCAAGTTGGATTAGTAAGCAAGCAAAGGATTGCAGTGGCAATTGAGTGGGACGTTCTGAACCTCGCAGATACAGTAATATTAATATTAAAATTCCCTCCGGAAACATCTAGAATTAAATATTATCTTACCGTCCTGTAAACATTAATGTTTAAAGAGAATTGAACGATTTAATTTCAAATAATTTGACTTTAGTCGGAAGTAAAGGTAAAACGTGATGTCACTTCCGGTGGGAATGTCCAATTAATCAGACAACATAAAGTTGAAAATAGCCACCCGCATGTATCATTTCACCCAGGAAGTTATGTTGTTGGTCTTATTTGGTTTGTAATTACCCGCTTTCCATGTCTCTCTCAACTTCTGATGAAGAGGGAAATTATTGGGAGGGAGCATCCAGCCATACTCGGCAATAGCAGTCAAAGGATCTTGAATATATTATATATGTGCTAATGAGAATGGTGGTGATGATGACGGTGCTACTAACGTTAAGCTTAATCCAAACACCTTCGTTGATAACTATATAGAGTGTTTATACATTAGGATTTTTTTTTTATTTAAGCTACATTGTTTTATTTATTTTATAGTAAAATTATTTTGGTTAGTCTCATGACAAAAAAAAATAATAATAATAATAATAAAAAAAATACAGTCGCAAGTGAATCATATAAATTTAATTTGAATCATTGTAATATTAATATAATTTTGTTCAGAAAAGTACATTATACAAATAATAATATACATTATTTTTTATTTATATTGTTTTTTTATAAGCTTTTCAGAAGCATGTGTAAAAAACTTATTAAAAACAATTGACAATCCGATAAAATCTAAGATAATTATGTTAAACTTAAAATAAGTCTATGTAAATTTATAGTTAATTAAGAAAAATATAAAATATTATTAAAAATGAAATACCAGGTTAGTTAATTTAATTTAAATATATAATTCTGAATTAATTATCATAATTTTTGCATTGCTTTTTGATTGAACCCAACTATATAATACTGTATAAGCAGGTTAAATAGAATGTATTTTTATTATAGTTGCAACATGAAAATTATATAAATGCTAGCTATTTGTATACAATAGTATGCATATATTATATAAATAATACGCAAATCAACCCATCAAGATTTTAGCATAATAGCAATCTAAAATATAGAATGTGCAGTATAATGAATATTTATAAATAACAGTGCCAACAGTGGCGTAGCCAAGGCTTTATTTTTTCGGAGTTTACCCCCCCCCCCCCATGAAGATCGTGTAATGACTGGATATAAGAAGAAAACAGGGAAAATTATAGAAATTGAAAAAAAAAAAAAGTTCAATGAAGAATTGAATTATTTTATTTATTAGTCTTTATTATTTTTTTATTTATTTATTATTTTTTTATTTTTTTATTTATTTATTATTTATTATTATTATTTAATTTACAGTTACTGTTTTATTATTATTATCATTATTTTTTTTTTTTTATTTCAGAAAATATTTACAAAATGTTGTACCAGCCAGGGTTATATTATAGTACCCTATCGCCCGTTACAGAATTACATGCATTATTGTTCTTCAAGATCTTGATGAATATCTGTGTTAACAAAATAAAAAATCACTAATAGCATTATTTTACATTCTTAATTAAGCTCTACTATATTAACATTTAATGTAAAATAAAATACATGTATTTTTTCTTCAATATAATATATGTACATTTAAATGATAATTATATATTCAAAAACCAATATAGACATAAAATACAGAAAATAGCTAATTTGATATTCAAAATTGAAAACAAAAACATTTATAACATATGAATTCATATTTATGTTATATAATAGAAATAAGCCATTTTTTAATAGAACGATTACATTCTAAATATTTTAATGCTGTTGGCATTTCATTCCATATGCGTGGTGTTAAATATTTACAGGTTCTATCATTGAATCTATTTATACTTTTAGGTGTAATTTAAAGAATGTTTAGCTTGAGAGTTCACAGGTAGTATTTTCCAATATTTAAACATGTTATCACTATCTTTAAATTTAGTACCATACTTCATGCGTTTTAATACTTTTAATATCCTTTTTTGCATTTTAATTAATTGTGTCATAGCCCCAGATTCTACAAAGCCCCAAGCTGTTATGCCATTTATAATGAAAGGGTGGGCAAGAGCAAAGTATAAATTTCTTATTGTTTTTTTCATTTACAACAGCTTTTAGCTTATATATTTGTGAGATAAATATTCTTAATTTATAAAGTAGAGTGATCAAAACTTTAAAATCGTTATTAGGCATGAAAATGAGCTCGAAACTTCATGAAAACAATTTATTAATTATGAGAGGCAAATTCCTAGCAATGGGGCGAGAGAAAAAAAAATGTAAAAAGTTCGCCGCTCACGGGTTTCGAACCTGGATTTTTTTGATCAGTAGATTTATTCATGTCTAATGCGTTCGTATTCCATATTAACACAATCTATATCAATTATAAGTTCAGTCTGAAATTTTTTTTTATTGTAATACTAAAACTAGTGTTGTAAATTCAATTTAACATGATACGTTGTCGGCGGGAAATATTCAAAAACTTAGAAACTGACGAATCTCACATTTGTCAGTCTTGTTTAAAATTCGAAATGGCCGGTGAGGTATCCTTTTCAATACATAAAAACATTCCTTAGGAACCCTAAACCCTAGTTACTAAATAGAAGATTTTGAGAACATTTTCAAGCAAAATACGATTTTGTGAAATCTGATTTTGCACTTTTTTAACATGCATCAGATTTCAGATGGGATTTTAAATTTGAATTATCTCGAAAGTTATTAAGTTATGGCGGTGAGGTACTGAAAAAAAATTGTATTATGTAGAGGAAGGTCTCATAAAACGTTTTTCATTGTAAAAAGTTCAACATGTCGGCACACTTGGAAGTAATTATTCTACTTTAAGTTGCAGTTTTGCATGCTCGTTGATGGCTTTAGGATTTGACTAATGAAATCAGGGTCTAATAAAATAAAAGCGTTGAAGAACATAAAAATGATTTTTTAAAATAAAACAACAACAAAATTTAACCTTTAATGTTATAAACTTGTAGAATATTGAATTTGAAGTAAAACTGATACTTGTTTTATAAAAAAATGTGATATTTTCTATTTTTTATATTAATTTGAAACTAAAATTTTCACTAAAAAAGTGGAACTAAAATTTCTATAGGCCACTTTTATTTTTATTTTAAGATAAGCAATGTTGTTTTCAATGTTTGTAGACGATACTACATAAAAAATGTAATTGTAATAATTGAGAAAATAATTTTTTATATGTTTATTCACCACACTATAGAGGGGATTGCGCTGACGTCATGCGAGGAGGGCCAGAATGCACGGACTAGCATATAAACAAAGTGTAAAATATTTTTTTTAATTAACTTAATAAAATAAATCAACTTCAAATATTTCAATAATACTTCAACAGTGCACGATAGAACTCATAAAAAAAATCTCACCACCAAAAAACTGTTAAAAGTATTTTTTATATTTTTTTTTTCGTCGTTTTGCCTATGCTCACTGTATAATCTGGCCTTCCTAAACTTTTTCTTTTCCCTCCCTCCTGCGCCCCCTTCGCAATGTGTTTGTATAGGGAAACCCCTCTCCCGCCTCACGTAAACATAAACAGAAATCAGCTCTACTGAGTATACACCCGCATCTTCAGTACACTCCTATGTTCAATGCTAATTTTATTTTGTGTCATTGGTTGAAAGAGCAGATGTATATATTATATGCCATAAAATACCCTTCTTGCTTGACCTTTGACATATACAGACTCACTGCAGGGGCGTAGGGCGTAGCCAAGGAAGGTGGGGGGGGGGGGGTCGGAGTTTACCCCCCCCCCATGAAGATCGAGTAATGACTGGAAATAAGAAGAAAAAGGGAAAAATTATAGAAATTAAAAAAAAAAAATGCAATGAAAAATTGAAATTTAGGGGACATCAAGTAGTATTTTCTTTAAAATAAACAATTAAATTATAAGTTAGTTTCCAATTTTAACAGGAAAAAGTGCGACTTAAATGTTTTATTTCCTTTACAAACTGCATGCATATAACTACTATTGTATAATATAAATGTATAAATTATATACAATATAAATTATATATTATATAATATATTATATTTTAATATAAGTATATAAATTTATTCATTGAATAAAATAAGAATATTGTATTTAATATTCTTGGTTGTAAGGAGATCTAACAAATTTTCTTTCGATTTTGAGAATTTGCAGTTTTTAAGATGAGATATGTCCGTTCATTTCCTGAGTGAATTTTTAGTATCGATTATAAACTTTATTGTGTAAGCGATATTACACCGGAAACAATACGAATATTATACGAGCAAACTATATGAGTTCGTAATTGTCTTGTCCAGAGTATATTATGATTTCACTTACAACCATTACAGTAAAAGACTTTTGCCTCATACGCACAACAGAGTAATTATTTTTGCTTAAATAAATTAACGTAAACTGTTGCTAAAAAAATAATGTCGTAACTTTTACGTTATATATAAAAGCAAAAACAAATATGCTGCTGAATGTACATTGTTTATTATATATGCCATATAGTACAGTAAAAACAAATGAAATTTTAAATGTAGCATCAAAACGCTTTTGTTCGTTATGTATGAAAATTCAAGAGAAGTTTTTATTACTATTAAAAAAAAAAAAAAAAAGACAAAAAGCTTAAAAACTGTTTCCATATAATAGTAAAAATAAAAGGTGGTCATGTAACTCAGTACTATAACAAGTCAACACTTAAATATATGCGAAACAGCTTTACTGCTGTATATGTGCGAACTAGAGAGAACAGCTCACCAAGAAGTCGAGCAAACACTATAAAACATTGTAAATCTGTTTGGTCAAGATGAGAAGAAATATATATATATATATATATATATATATATATATATATATATATATATATATATATATATATATATATATATATATATATATAAATATTATATGTATATTACAAGCAAGTGAGAAGCGTGTTTAAAGAGCGAGAAAAATATATATAAATGTGGTGTTATATATAGGCAGCTGCATCAGTGTTATATCTAAATATACATACATACTACATAGGAAGTCTTTATACATTTTAGAATAAAACAGTATGTTTATATATATATATATATATATATATATATATATATATATATATATATATATATTATATCTATGCATTATTCTCTAGAGAATTATATACGTATAAAATATTTTTCATGATAATGCTATATTATCTAGTTTTTTTTTTTAATTCTTTTTGTTTTATAACTTTATGCAGTAAAAATGTTACATTTAAAGTATATAAGTTCTGATAGTAGTTATAATAATTGATCAATATATATTATATAATATATATTATATACTTAAGTAAACAATGATGTTTTTGCTTATTATATAGTGGTATTCAATCATGTATTGTAATATAAATATTTTCAAATTCTTAAGTTATGAGGCGTATTATAATGAGAAGGTGTGTATAGGGAGTTTTAATGCAAGGAGTTTGAAAAAAATTGAATTATTTCGTTAGAGCAGGGCTAGTTGCTTGCGTTTGTTTGCTATAGCCAATACAATTCTTTAGTTTTTAGTAAAAGCTATATATATATATATATATATATATATATATATATACACGGACAAAAAATTTTACTAGGCAAACTTGGTAAGAAATACACTTACAATCTTTTTGTTGAATTGTACAGCAAATCTTGTAAATTTTTACTACGGGCTTTGCAAAATTTACAATCTCAGCATTGTAAAAAATACTTGGTAAAAGTTTACCATTTTGTAAGTGATATTTACAATGTTCGCAAGTTAGCGCTAGCATATTATAACGTCATAAAATGTTACTATCGAATGTTAGTAAAAGTTTACCACGTAGTAGCTAAAACCTACAATGCTCGCAAGTTGGTGCTAGCATGTTGTAATGCCTTAAATTGTTAATCGCGAATGTTGGTAACAATTTACTATTTATAAGTAGCTGATGTTTACAACGTCCACAGCACGTTGGCGCTAGCACGTTAAACGTTGTAAAAAGAACATAACTGAATTGTAAAATCTTACCATACGTGGTAAAATTTTGCAAACTACAACATCCTGTTTTTAAAAAAACCGTTGGGATTCTTCACTTGGCTTGTGCGATTTGAGCAAACTGGTTGCAAAAACTTTCTGTGCTGAAATATATCTAATTAAAAGTGCTCCAAGTACCCCAGGAATATGCAAATTATCGATAAATGACTATAATCATCAAGCTGATCATCAGGCAGGGCTGATTATATTATAAGGTAAGCAAATATGATAATTTGTTGATTTTTCTTGTGTTTTAGAAGTATGCAATGTACATACAGTCGATCATTACAATTTTTGTAGAATTTCTTTGTTATTTCTGTTTAGTTACTTTAATTTGTCACAGGAGATTTGTATTGCAAGTTTGTATATTGCAAAATTCACTACTACGTTCACATGACGGTGATTAATACATATCCGTTGACGACGCCTCATAAGAAAAACATGCACTATATCACACAATATCTGTTGCATGTGTACGGATCCGTATTAAACAGCGTCATGTGAACGTAATTGTAACTTGTAAACGCACGTCAGAGTACGAAAATATTTATATAGGGCTACAAAAGTAGAGTGTACCATATCAAAATTATTGTTGGGTAATGTAACGTGCATTGCATTAATTGTACCGAGTCTAATTATTATCATGTTTGCAGGACAACGATGCGCGGTTTGGTGTGACATCGCGATGAGGGATGAGTCTTTTCTGTTGCCAACCGCAGACCTAGATCGCACTATCACCTTACAGCGAACTATCCACGGCGTCCACACATATCAGTAACCGACCCTCGCCCACTGACCCACACGGCATCCATGTCCCACGACTGACCCACGGACACGGTACTCTCGCGGGGACATTCTTCTCTACACTGGGTACTGTACTGGTGATACGGAAGTCATCGTTTTAATTGTTTCAAAAGACTTACATGGATTATAAAATTTTATTATTTAAAGTGATTTTAATTCAAACTTCATTTTTTTGTAAATCTGAGTTTTCATCAGCCAATAAATGCATTAACTTAATTTCTTAAATTTTTTTTTGTAATTATTATAAAAGTGTTCCCGTCCTTAATAATTTGTAATTTTAATTAACTTATTAGCACTCGATGATTATTTTAAAGTAGGATATCAAATATTTATTTTTAATACAAATTTCTTGTGATTTGTGTGTGTGATCATGTGATCAATACATATGACAATAAGTAGTAGTAATAAAAAAAAAAAAACATAATTTTTAACATTAGCTCTATTAAGTGAAAAAATTTTTTATGCCAAGAGTCGGTTTTAAATTTTACATACTTATTTGTTACTAAATTTCTACCACTGATTTGCAAAGATGAGGTCAAACTTTAAGTCCGGATTACTTTGTTGATTTTTATTGTTGCATCAATCGAAATCAACAAAGTTAATCCGGACTTAAAGTTTGACCTCATCTTTGCATATATAAGGCGGTAGATATTTAGTAACAATTAAAAGTATGTAAAATTTAAAAGCCTAAGGTATGCAAAAAATTACCAACATTTAGTTAGTAAAATCCTGCAGTAAAAGGAAGAACAATTTTACTAGCACTGCCAGTTAAATTTTACCAAGTTACTGACCTTCTATTTTACCAACATGCCGTAAAATTTTACTACGCAACACATTTTTAACTTCTACGTCATCATTAGTGTAATATTTTACTGCAAAAGTTAGTAAATTTTAGCTACTTTTCAGTATACAAAATTTAGCAAACTCTAAAATTAAATTTTTACACAGCTACTGTCTTAGTGAGATTCGACCCGCCTTTTGTTAGTAAAATCTTACTAACCGTTGGCTAAATTTTTTGTCCGTGTATATATAACTCAACTTATCACAGTTGGTTTAGTCTGCATTTATGGATACTCGTTGCTTTCATCAAAATTATATACAGTATATATTATGAAAAACACAAATATAAATATTTATAACACTATAGTGTTGTTTTTGCTTTTGTTGCTGTTTTACTTTGTCGAGCCAAAAAATATTAATCGTTCTTCTATTTGACTTTAAATTTCATTTTTGTTTTTAAATACTAAGCTTTTTTTTTATTCACAGTAGTATATTTATACTTATATCATCAATTGCTTCATGTGCTTTTTAATTCAAGAAAATAGGGAAACATTGAGAGTCAATTCAGAAAAAACAACAACATATTTTATAATAAAAGTTTGGGCATGGCAAACGTATCCGCCTATGCAATATTGATAAATATGTTAACTGCCATCCACTTGTGTAGGACAATTTGCATGATGCCCCTATACCGGTAACAAAAGAGACACTTTCTATGTATAATGTAGGTCAATATGATTGCTTCTCTAGATTGGAATAATAGCAAAATATTTTTTTTTTATAAAAAATAACGCCTTAGTACATGAAACTATCAACGTATAACTTCGTATTTTTATTCGCTTATATATGTATAAAAAGTTTATTATGTAAATTTTCCATTATTTTCTCGTGAACTCGTGTCAATGTGAATAAGTTTGGAATTATTGTTTGAGAAACATCAATATTCTGCATAAATTTTAAAGTAAAAAATATTATCCATAACAAACATGTATAAATAAAGGTTTATGTTTTAATATTATAATTTTAACATTGTATTTAATTCTATTTTATTATATTATCACCTTTAGAACTTAAGATAATAACATAGAAGTAGATTTAATTTTGTTATATTTACACTTCATGAGTTATATTTAATTTGTAATTACATGACAATATTACTAGAATGACAAATTTTGAAACTTATGGTATTTTAGTTTTGTATTATAGACTTGTGTTAAGAGTTTTAACAAATGTTAGGTTTACTAATTTTCTACAAAAGGTTCATAACACATAAGATAACATTATACTATATATAGCTATAGTATATATACTCATTTAATTATAGTGGTAAAGTTTAAGGTCTTTGTGTAATATTTAGTGTAAATAAAGAAGTGAATTACGTAATTTGCTTTGTATGTTGGAACTGTGTGTCTGCCGGTGTACATGAGCGAGTGAGTCACTTTCGTACATATATATATATAGAATATATATATATATATATATATATATATATATATATACAGTATATAATATACTAAGCAGCTAATAGTTTTGAACCTTCCGAATTAGAGAGAAACAGAAAGCAAGTTGGTTCGCATTTCTCCTTGGAACATATAATATAGATATACATAGAAGAGGGTAAATACAGTCAGTGTTCTCACTCAAGCATGCTTAATCAGTGCTTCCTTCAGTAATTAAATTGTTTGACTAAGCAGCCATCCAAACTTATAACGTTACTATACATTTTTTTGTATATAGAGACTAAATTTTATCAACAAATAAATCATTTTCAATAAATATACCTAAAATTTATACTAGTTTTGTATACATTAGAAAATATTACATTAAATGCAGTTAATAAGTAACCATGTTAATTTAATATAATATACAATTTAAATATCCTATATGCTTGCTATCCTATAAACATATATGGTTGCAGGTCGAAAAGAAATTTGAAAATAATAATATATAATGCACGTAATAATTATTCTAGATAATCAGAATTAATGATATAAAAGGAATATCATGATATATACACAAATTTATTAAATTATTAATTATTAATAATTATTTATAATAACTATGTATATTTTCCCTGTATATAAAATATATACTTGTTCATTTTTGGGGAAGGAGCACTGACGAAAAGAAGAGGACTAAAGAGTGCAAATTAATAGACTTTGTTATTTTTATGATATTTGTCCATGTAAAAAAGATGAAATACACTTGATTCATGAAATTTAGTGGTTAAATTTTTTTTCCTATTGTTGGTAAATGATTAAGAATTTCAAAAGCATGACTCGATCTCATAAGTTAAATTATAAATTACAATAACAGCAGGTAACGTCCGAATAACCTCATGCCTCTCTCTTTTTCCACATACATAATATATAACATTATTAATATATACACAATACAACACAATAGACAATAACAACACTAATTGTTGAACATCAACATAGTAAAGTTAAATTAGTTCACAGCGTTGAAAGTTGATTAATATAATTTTTTCCCCTACCTAACTCTCTAATAATAATAATAATTAAAGCTAGTTTCATGCCTACGCATACGCACACACACACATATACATAATATTTGAAAGACTGAGAAATAATAATAAAACAATCACATTTAAATTTTTGATTTAAATAATTGAGCAATTTTTTTTTATGTTCAACCAAAGGTATACAATATACAATACATACAGGATAATATAATCTTTTATATAATCTAATAATAAAAAGATACAAACATAATATTTATAGCAAAGGCTGCGTAACTATATTATTATAGATAATTTTATTTAAAAATATTGACAATGCACTTAGTAACTTTTAAATTAATTTTGAATATAAAATGGAAAATGTCAGAAGGTTACATAAATGTATACATGTATACAAAATGTATAAAATACGTGTTTTTCAGTTAAATTAATTTTTCTGTTTTATATGTAAAGTATTGCATTATAAATATAAACATGCAATATTAATATTTTAAAAAAAGTTGTCACAACAATAATGTCATTACTTTATAACAAATATAATAATAACACATTATGAATATTAATTGTTAGCACATAATAATTATAATGAATCATCAACTTGTTACCAAAAGTTTTTATTTTTTCAATTTAATGTTTTTATATATTATATAATAATACAAGATGATAATCCATAATACGATAGAGAGGAAATATCATTTCCTTGCTGTTCTTATTATATATTGGATTTTGCTTTCCACCAATATTAACGGTAATAGGATAATAGTAAGAAGATTTGTCAATTGCAGCTAGTGCCAACTAACGCAAAGCACACACATTGCATGGACAGTTTACGTAACCCCCCCCCTTTCCATATAAGGCCTTTTATTATCACCAGGTATATTTGTGTACAAATTATTTTATCTTGTATATCGATGATCAGGTCAAGTAACTTTATATACCGTCGTTTATTTATATTTTAACTTAATTTTGCTTCTATAATAAAGGGTAGTCAAGCATGTGATTTTTTTTCTTCTTTATTATCTTTCTCTTTTTTAGGCCTGTAAAAGAGGGTATTTTTTTCAGTATAGACTAAATTTCTACTTCGTATAAAGTCATGTTGAGTTAACTGAATTGTCACTGTGTATCCATCCTATTTTAGATAACATCGCATTGCTCCAAGTCACATTTTGTTCTGTATATTATTTACTCTCTCTCTCTCTCTCTCTCTCTCTCTCTCTCTCTCTCTCTCTCTCTCTCTCTCTCTCTCTCTCTCTCTCTCTCTCTCTGTCTCTCTCTCTCTGTCTCTCTCTCTGTCTCTCTGTCTCTCTCTCTGTCTGTCTCTCTGTCTGTCTCTGTCTCTGTCTCTGTCTCTGTCTCTGTCTCTGTCTCTGTCTCTGTCTCTGTCTCTGTCTCTGTCTCTGTCTCTGTCTCTGTCTCTGTCTCTGTCTCTGTCTCTCTCTCTCTCTCTCTCTCTCTCTCTCTCTCTCTCTCTCTCTCTCTCTCTCTCTCTCTCTCTCTCTCTCTCTCTCTCTCTCTCTCTCTCTCTCTCTCTCTCTCTCTCTCTCTCTCTCTCTCTCTCTCTCCTCTCTCTCTCTCTCTCTCTCTCTCTAATACCTTCTGCTTATATAATTTGTTGCAACTATTGCAGAAGAAGCCACGTATATCAGCAAGTAAGAATTTAAGTATTGTAAAAATTCTTAGAATTTTATGATGACCTCATAGTATACAAATGCATAATATAATAATTCTAAACGTGCATTCTAATTCTTCCGTATTCTTATAAGCAACGTAATTGGACTCCATGCTGCATCTAAATGTTAAAAAACATCCATTGTATATATATATATACACTCAATTTTCGTGAATCATTTTAGAGGATTCTCTTCCCAGTACTTCCCACTATTAAATTTATTCCTTTAGTCACTAAATCACGCGGTTGCAGAACATAAAACATTTAAGAAAGAATTAAATAGTTTTCTATTCTCCCTCACCTTTTATATATTTAATATATTATAGTTGTTAGTGTTGTTACCTTTATTTTCTCATATATATAATATACACTACAAATTTTATAACCAGAGAAGCAAACTTTTTTTTTGTGTGTGTGCGTTCTTTATAATACACATTTAGCTTCCTAGAAGGAAGTTGATCTCTTATTTTCAACTAACAAAATACAAAAACCAATTTCATTCACATTTTAACGTCTTTATTATTATTTTCTTTTCAATTATCTGACTCAGGCTGTATATGTCAAATATAAAAAAAAAAAATACACACAATATTTGTTCAATGGCTTCTCTTAAGGTAAAAAGATATCTTTTTGACAATTCATGAAGAAATGAGACTCCTTTACCCACACTCAATTTCAGATTTTTTTTTTTTTTTTTTTTTACTTCCTCCATGAGTTATACAAACTTTTTGATGTAGGGTGTGTGTTAAGCTTACACAATTTTTTATGTATAAAGAAATAAAAAGTGACTGTGGAAAGAATATTTGTATGGAGTTGTGGGGAAAAATAATTAAATCATTGAAAAACTCTTGAAATAAGAATTTTATATTTAAAATTGGATTAAATTGATAGTATAATTATATAAAATCGAAAAATTTTATTGGCTTAATCGAAAGAAGGGGTAAAAATATGACGTTGTGAATTGCTTCAGATTTTTTTGTGACCTATAACTAATTATAATTAATTAATTAATTAAGTTGCATTATTTTGAGAGTGCCGCCTCTCGTGACGCCTGTGACGTCACACCATTCTTGTACTTTTGCAATGCAGATTTGAGATCAGGTAAGAGCATGCAGGTATAAAAATCAAAACGGCTGGCGCCACGTACGTTTGAAATTCCCCGCCTCAAATTTTTGAAGTTTTAATGTGGTTTACGTTTGATCAATTTTAGCTTAATTTTGTTCGCATACCACTGAAAAATATGGTTGAAATATGATTTAAAACTTCTATCGTGCTCTAATATTGTTTAATATGTAAAAAATAGACAATTATGAGAGACTAAGTTCTTACATCAAATTAGTTTGTTTTCTACCTTTAAGGTATAACCTGAGAATTTGTCTGTCAAGGTCAAGAGGCGTGGCTATAGTGGCAACACTGTTTGCATTGGAATGCGAATAATTTTTTAGGAGGGGGTGGTGACATCAGTCCTTGAGAACGTTGCCACATTTCTCATCACATATAGGAAACGATTATCGCCACGGTTCAAAATATATGAAAACAATTCAGAAAAATAGTCTAAAAAATTAGGTTTTAATAAAAAAAAAAGTAAAAGAATCTGTTGTATAGTTTTTTTGCAATGCTAATTAACAAATTTAACATTGGAAGGATACAAAATTCTCATTTAATAAATTAATTATAATTAAACCAACGGTTAAAAAATTCCGAAAAAATTCAGAGCTAATTTGACGATTGTTGTAAGTCCACCAAATTAATTTGAAGAAAATCTGTTGTAGCGAATTTTTCGTCCAAATTTCTCAGGTTAAGCCTTAAATAAAATGATTTACTTGCAGCTGCCGTGCTAGTGGAGTGGCACAGTGGTAAGCGCGTCAGACTACAAATATCGTGATTGAGAGTTCGATTCTTTCTTCCGGCGAGTTTTTATACATACATTTTTTTTTTCTTTAATTTTAATATATTTATGAATTCTAAATTTATAAAATGTGGTTAAAATATGGTTTAAAACTTCGATCGTAATCGAATATTTTTTAATAGTAAATTAAGAGAGTGAATAATATTAATAAAAAATTACTTCACTTCTTCACGTTCAAATAAAACATTTTTCTTACCGTGCCTCAAAGCTTAATTAGTGTGGCAGTGGCACAGTGGCGGAGAAATTTTCTTTAATTAAATTAAACTAAATTAAAGAAAAGAAAAGTGTCGAGTTTAAAAATTCCTTCAGCGTGGAGAATCGAACTCCCCATCACTAAAGTGCGAACTCGACGTCTTCGCCACTGTGCCACATTAAGCTTTGAGCATTGAAAAGAAAAATGGTTTATTTGAACGTGAAAAAGCGTAGTAAATTTTTATTAATATTATTCACTCTCTTTACTATTAAAAAATATTCGATTTCGATCGATAGTAGTTTTAAACCATATTTTAACCACATTTTATAAATTTAGAATTCATAAATATATTAAAATTAAAGAAAAAAAATTAATGTATAAAAACTCGACGGAAGAAAGAATCGAACTCGTAACCACGAAATTTGAAATCTGGCGCGCTTACCACTGTACCAATCCACTAACACGACAGTTTAGAGTAAATTATTTAATTTAAAGGTAGAAGACAAACTTCATACACAGTTGATACGGGAATATCTACAACGCGACTTTGCCACAAAGGAAAATTGATAACACATTTTAATGAAAAGTAGTGTGGCTAATTCTTGCCCTTAGACATATATTATGTTCCCTTATACATAAACAAATTGAATTTCAATTTAGCAAACTATATAAACGTAACTGACTGTACGCTGGTGGTACCCTCAAAAAGCCTGAAACTTTTGACAAATTATATATAAATAAATATATACACTACCAGGTTGAAAACAGGTATATGTGCGTTAACAGTCAGCTAGGGACAAAAAGAGATAACATATTGGATCCCAGGATTATCAAAAGCTAAAGCTTCCTAAGAACAGATGTGACCATCAGTATAATACCTATTATATACCCATCAGCCTATACATCTACAATGTAATAATAACTTCCATATGTTATAAATTATAACATGCATACTTATAATGCCTTAAATAATATACGCATACCATTTATGTAGTACTCATTTCTATTTACGTGTGTATATAAGTTATATAACAATTCTGAAAGAGCTATTACATAATAAGTTATTACCTATTAACAAAATATGCAACATGTACAAAAAGCTTTAAAATATAGTGTTATAGTATATAAAATAAACTCAACCTTAAGTATATGTAAGTATGTACAATGATTTTCTGTAATATACTGATGTATAACATGTAAAACATATTAAACCTATGGGAGGTTTTAAACTCATTGGATAGGTCATAATAGTTTAGTCCCCCATTATATAGTTGTGGTAAAGTATATATTATATATATAATATAAAGCGTTATAGTTAGTTAAGTACATTATACACACACTATAAATAGTAAGTATGTAATGTTGACAAATAGCTTGCAGATGTGTACACAATAACTTATTGTTTTAAAAATATTACGAAAAAAAAAATATAATTAATGTTATCTATAAGCAAAGCTCATTTGCACATTTTTGTGTGCACGTTGTCTCTCTATGTACCTAAAAAACGTGAGCTATAGTTCATCTCAAGCACTTCCTGATCCTGACAGCCTCCGAGATCTTCTGTATACCATCACGAGCATCAAAAACCTTGCGTTACCTACAGGCTTAAATAAACGTGACGTCATCATATGGTCACTGTAATTTTATAACATTATATTTATAGTTAAGTCCAGGTCATACTAATATGAATTAAATAAGTTTTAAGATGGGAATATAAAAATAATTAAACAAGTAAAATAATTAAAAATAAATAAATTTTAATTAAAACTCAACATTATAATAAAGTTATAATATTATACGGTAAATTTATAAATAATTATAAGGTTTTATATTTTGTGTATACCTAAAGGCATACTTTAATTGTTTTTTGTTGATCACGTAGAACTTGTACATATTATATATATTATATACTAAAACATGGAATTTTAGTCTAGCTATACTAATATACGTATAATATGTATTTTTTAATCAAACCCTAATTGGGTACTTCTACTTACTAATTAATCACTAAGTTTGAAACCACGAAACCCTATAACTTGAGCGTTTCGCAGGCTCTTCCGGAACGGGAGCGGCCATAGCCTAGCAATCCATCCCGGCATTTGCCTGTAACTGAGGGAAACGTGGAAACCTCAGTCAGGATGGATGCTACAGCTTTTGTCAATCATTTGGAAGTGCAATGATCCAAAGCCAGAGGAAACCCTTTATATCATGAGGGAACCACACTGTGCGATGGAAAAGCGCAAATATTTATCCCGATTTATCTCAGGGTGGGAAACAAGATTTTTGTTGGAAATGGTCATCCATCCAGATTTCATCATGATTTCGGTGATCTAACGAGACCCGGTCAAAAGCACTCCCCCCATATATTATAATATACAAATACTTTAAATTAAGGGAGTTGAAAATATTACTTTAGAACTTTAGAAGAGAATCGAGAGAAAAGTCAAGAATAAAGAACTTTGGATGGAGGGTAAAAGTACATACTGTAATACGAGGATTACGAGGAGTATGTACAGATTCACGTTATACTCTTGACGTCACAATGTTTGTCCAGAACAATTTAATTATGTGCTTGGGATAAATTACGGCTACTGGCATGCAAAAGGAACGCGTTCCGAAACAAAACGCAAGCTGTGCTAAGTCAAAGAGAGACTCTTACAGTAGTAAATAGTTTTTGCATGGTGTCATATAGCCTTTAGAATATGCTAAAAAATGTAAAACATAAAAATGTCTTGAAAATTAAAAGTTGACTAAAAGAATAAAACATTATATTTATATAATATACAATTATATACAAATGTTAATTATAAAAAATTTATAAATTAAAATTAAAAAATTATATAAAATAAATTATATAATTTAAAATCATATAATTATATTTATTGTTAAGTCCAGGTCAAACTAACATTCATAAAGTAAGTTTTACGATGTCATTAGATGTTTTTATAGTCATAATAATTTGTTAATAGTTAATTACACATTTCCTTCCTTCATAATGATAAAATTTTGAATATTTATTGTTGATTTTTAAAAGATAGTATATAATATTTTTATATATAAAATTATTTTAAACCTATTACAATGCAACCTATAACATATAACATTGAGTTGCAATTAATACACATTATAGTTTTATATGTTTCAGTATAGTTTGATATAGTTTTCAAGTGCAAGGAAAATTCATTTTATTTATAAATAACATATTAAACAAAATATTAATACAATATAACATTAAAGACATATAAAAAGAAAAAAAGACATAAATTGTTTGACATAAATTTGTCGTCCCTCGGCAGTATAAGATATACTTTAGCTTGAAAGTGCTTCCGTTACTCTATCATAAATACGATCAAGTGTAATGCTCTTATTATATAGCTTTAGTTACTATATATGAAGTTTAATGTTAATCTTTGAGTGCAAAAGATAAACAAATCGTAAAATCATCGTAAAATGTAGAGTCAATTTTACTACTACTGATGAGTATCAATATATACTTTTATTGAAGAAATAATTCCTCTTTTAATTTTTTTTTTATATTCTAATTTATAATGTAGATTTGCATTGTTTTGTGTAAGAGCTTTCTTCTTGCAATACGCGTATAAATGGGTTTGAGAATTTTGAAAGTGATGATGTTGGGCATGCAATAACGACATATATATTGAGCATAAATTTTTATAAATTATTGGATTAATTAGTTATTATTTAATTATTAAATTCTTCATATATTACAATAAATATTGCAGTAATTGACAAGCTTCAACTCGTAAATGCCGCAGCGCCGCATTCTGACATCGTAAGTTTGTTAAGAGAAAATTCTTATTTACTTTTTCATTAAAATTCTATGCTGCACAAAATCTCGAATATTTTTTATGTCGTGTAAAGTGATCTTTCCCTTGTAGTGGCTCATATGAATTATTAATCTTGTCCTTCATAAGAACCGATGGAAAAATTAAAAACCAGGTACCGCAGGGTTAAGGGCATTGGGTGTAGCACCGGTAGTTGGCAACACTGATGTATCTTCACCATGTTAATTTTTGATCATTGCTCCCCGGAGTAATTTTTATGTTAGAGCTAAGCTGATTGCTGTAGTATCAAGATAATTAGTAGCCCAAGTGCACAATTTGGCTAAATAAAGCCTGATTTAAAAAAAAAGTAAGGGGCATTCACAAAGTCTTAAGGCCACATTTAAGGCTCGATAATTTAAAGCTTGATTTTAGACGTGTTTTTTAGACACAAAATTTCTGGTCTTAAATTATTGAGCCTTAAATGTGGCCTTAAGGCTTTGTGAATTCCCCTTAGTATTTTTTAGTAATTTTTTAAATTTACATGCATTTTTCTAAAATATAAAAAAAATACTTTTCTTTAAATCAGGCTTTATTTAGCCAAATTGTGCACTTGGGCTACTAAATATCTTGATAATACAGCAATCAGCTTAGCTCTAGCATAAAAATTACTCCGAGAAGCAATGATCAAAAATTAACATGGTGAAGATACATCAGTCATGTTGCCAACTACCGGTGCTACACCCAATGCCCTTAAAGGATAGGGAGCACGGTAGAACATGTCGCGCGCAGTTTGCGCGCTAGATTTACATTGGATGAGAGAATTGTGTCGTCAGTATTGAAGCTTCTCAAAAAATTTAAGAAAAAAATAATTTTTAATATATTTATTTTAATTTATTTTTATAATTATTATTTACAAATAATTTAAATATAAAATATTTAAATTGTATTCATTTTTTTTTAAATGTAGTAAAAAATATATTATATGTTTCTTATAAATTAAATTAATAAAATATAATTTTATAACGATAATCAAAATATATGGAATAACTTAATAGTTTTAAAATTTTAAACATAAATTTCCTTTGTGTGAAGCATCAACATATGCAATCATGGCTGGGAGTTTACCTGATGGTATGCTCTTCCTGAATGCGGGAGAGACTGAGATCAAAATCCTCAATGTAGTTGGGGGTTCTGAAACAGTTCCGCCTGTTGTAGTATGGGAGAAGCCACCACCACCAGAAGTGCCTCCTGTGCGCCAAGACAATAATGACGCACAGGCGCGGCACAAGGTAGACAAGAAGCCCAAGAAGCCTAAGAAGCCTTGAGCCTTCTTGTCACCAAACTGAAACGGCCCTTTTAAGGGCCAGCCACCTAATAAATTATATACAAACATATATATATATATATATATTTATATATAATTCAGTAAACAAAAATAATTTTCTACTATTTCAAAGTATGTGTATTACACAGTATAAGTTTAACTTTAATAACATTATTATAATTATTTTTAATACCAAAGATTTTTAAACTTTTTAGTCGAATAATTTTCTTTAATAATGTGATTAATAATACTATTACTATATTGAAGATAGAATTTCTTTATATAATTTTTTCATATAAATTTCTGTATTTCCAGTAAAAATAATTTTCAAGTTTCATGCAATTTGGATAATATTAGGAAACAATTTCAATTTTTGTTGCTAATATTCTGTTTGCTGCCATGTATCATTACATGTGTATACTTTAAATTTGATGAAACATGTATGGCAAGCTGCATACCTTTGAAACTGCAGGCGCTAGAAAATGTTATTTTTAGAGCCAATTAATTACAAAAATCCATGTAGTTGTGTAGACTGAATATAATTATATAGATATTATACTACTAAAGAATTTTACATGTAAAAAGGTTAATGCATTCATTACGTGTCTCAATTATTGTCATTATTGTACTGTATATCTGTAACTTTTTTTATTTTGTTATGTATCTAACTTTCCGTTCTATGCTATATAATATGTATATGGCCAAAGGAACTGAAAAAATATATTAATGGAGGTGATTCATAAAGGAGTTATCCATGCAGAAATATATCCAAGCAAGCTTCTCACTAACCGTGGTTAAAGAAGCATTTCCATGGAGCGAGGAAAGCGAGAAAATCGCGAGCCACAGCCAATCAGAGGCTCGGGATTTCCTCGCCTTGCGAGGAGCGATTTTATCGCCAACATGGCCGCCATACGAGATTGAAGCATGTGCGCCTTTCTCGCCGCGTCAAGCCTCTCGTTTTCCACGCTCCATGGAAATGCCCCTTAACGCCAACCTAATTCAATGACACTAAACGTGGTTAGTGACAGGGGCGGATCCAGCTCGCGTGTCGGGGGGGGGAGGGCCCTATCCCGCAATGTTAAATTTGGAGTGAGAGGGTGGGGCGACGGGTGGGGGTGCTAACACCTTCAATGTATTTTGGGACCTTTTGGAGGGGACGATCGACCCCATCGCCCCACCCTTCCTCCTTGGATCCGCGCCCGGTTATTGAGAAACCTGGATAACTGAATCGCGCCCATTTAAATCTCATGTGAGCAGATGCATTGACAGTATTGGCTACTTGATAAAAAATTCTTTCTTTATAAGAGATTCTTTAACTGGGCCATCATCGGTAGCTTCGAAAGAGAAATTTAAGTTTCTGAAATCTAATATCATTAAAAAAAATAAATTTTCAAATATACAGAAAAAGATAATTCAATATTTTAACACATATTAAAAAAATATATATATTTAAATAAAATATTAAACGTGAGCTCTAATTAAATTTTTGACATTCAAGAATATTTTCTTAAATGTCTTTTATACTTGGCAGATTACCAAAATGTTTATAAAGTTATTCCATAAAAAATAATTTAAAAAAAATATTCAATTTAATGTATTATTTTAACTTTTTAATAAAAGCTTTAAGTTGTATATTTTGTCTAAAGAGTTGTTGGCACGTGGTGTTAATAAATCAAAAAACGGTACACCATGCTACAAATCAAGCAGCAGGGACTTTTTCCAAACCCACTTTTATCCACGCAGGAGTCATGCACGGACCGAGTCCAGACCAAGTCACAGCGGGTCACCACCATCACAAAAAAGAAAAAAAAAAAAAGAAAAAAAAATTAAGCGTGAGTCAACGAGACATGGTCCAGCCCTGATCAAAATGATCACAACATATATATTATATTACCTGCTGGCACTATCCGTCCCTCTAAACACAGATATATAAGATGACAATGTTCAATATATAAATAATAGGTTTATAGAGGTTGTTATATTATACAGAACTATACAATTTTAATTACATTCATGCTGTTTTATTATTATATTGGAGAAAAAGAGCGATTTATAGTTGTAATATAATACTCTTTACGACCATTTTTTTTTTAAATAAAAATAACTATCTTGAAACTTGAAAGCATAATAATGAATTAAAAAAACAAAAACAATTTGTTTTCTATTGATTTATAGATATATAATAAATTTGATTAAATGCTGATATGAGTTTTCAATTAACAAATACTTGCTTATCTTGCTAATATTGTTAACTATAATATACGATGCATAAATAAGCATTAATTGTGGCGCATTGGCGTAGAAAGGGTTGCCAGCCTTCAGGGGCTTTCAATGGCGGCTCAAAAGGAAGTGTTTGAGGCAGCACATTATAGTCCTGGAGAACACGGTTCATGTTGTGTGTCGCGTGGACAGCTGGTGCTCATCCGGTTCTCCAAAGATGTTGCTGCTACTGAAGCACTTGCTGAACTATGTCTTCATACCGCTACACTTCTAAATACTTCTAAATAGTGAAGAGCATACAGCAGCAAGCTCTCCTTCCTTGCTGCTCTGCTCATGTTGGGTGGGTTTGTAATTTATGGAAGGTCGAGTTGGAGTGGGGTTCCGGTCCGAGCAACAATACATGTGTGGTCCAGCCAGCAGCATCCAGCAAAAGAGAGAGAGAGAGAGAGAGAGAGAGAGAGAGAGAGAGAGAGAGAGAGAGAGAGAGAGAGAGAGGTTGAGGAGCAAGCGAGCTAAGTCACTGGATGTTCTAACGTGCTGTGCTGAGCATCGTGCAAGCAAGAGAGAAAAAGAGAGACTTAAAGAGAGAATAATTCGAGCTGTAGGAGAAAGAGAAAGAAAGAGAGAGAGAGAGAGAGAGGAGAAGAAGAATTCCAGTTGGACGAGGTGCATTCCTTGACTCAAGGGGGGCGGGCTAATGATTATTTCATTACTAGTGAAGGTTTCAATTTGATGGATCCCTGATGAGAACACGGTGGTTGGGTGGCAGTAGGAACAGGGGCCGCCGCGGAGAGATGAAGCTACAGCGAGCAGTCCGCCCGTTCAAGATCAGTGCTATAGTAAGAGAAGGGGCACGCCTGCTTATTCGTATACCCTTAAGGTTTTTTGATAGAATTGCTTGAGGCTAGAATAATGATCATCCCAATGCCACGCTACCACTACGCCAAACCATCATATAGAAGGCATGCAGCAACTAAAGCAGTAGCTGTTTTCCTCTCTCTCTCTCTCTCTCTCTCTCTCTCTCTCTCTCTCTCTCTCTCTCTCTCTCTCTCTCTCTCTCTCTCTCTCTCTCTCTCTCTCTCTCTCTCTCTCTCTCTCTCTCTCTCTCTCTCTCTCTCTCTCTCTCCTCTCGCGACTACTACACTACTACTACGTACCTTTTAGAGAACCTCTTGAAAAGTAGCAATCCATCGAGTTTAATGACCTCGTGACGGAAGACAAGAATAATTTTTATTAAAGAGCATTTTGATGATGAACACTTATTCTAAACCTAATGAATTTATTCTAGGAAAATTATTCTAACGAAACTAATTATCATAATGATGCAAATTTATATTTTAACACTTGAGAGGATAAAAAACAAAAGAGAAAAAAGTTAAAAGGGACGTTGGGGAGTTAAAATTTTACATTATGAGAACATTAAATTGTTAAAACTTGTACCTTAATTTCTACATCAGATAACCTTAGATATACTGAGGGTTTACGAGTGGTACTTGGGGTTTATTGGATGCTGAGAGATGCAGACTGCGCATATGCACTGATATGATGAGGGGAGATATTACAATATAAAGTATACTCGATAATTTGTGAGTGCACACTATAAAGTTATGCATCGTCAACTATTAAATATAGCTACAATGCATACACAGACATGCGTTTACATAATACATAAAAAATATTCTCAAACAATCGCCCCTATAATATAATGATTATAATGCTGTGCAAGTATCTCATCATACATGCAGAATACATGTGTATATATAATGAATAAAAAAAATATATCGTCTTGGCTGCTTACACGTGGTATATTCATTATTTTATTTATATCATCATTGTAATTTATTTACTCCAATGGTTCTATTTGGTTTATATTCATGAAATTATGAGAGATGTTAAAAAGCGTGGTAATTAAAAGCTAAAAGAGAGAGAGAGAGAGAGAAAGAGGGGGGGGGGGCCTCTTTCAACGCTTAATTTCCTTTAATGATCCGCAAAGGTTGTTCAATGTTTAAGCAAACAATAACAAAAGAAAATAAATTTTGAACTAATATAATAATTATCAAGTTCTACCGTGTAGCTAAAATTATTTTAATTTTTTAAGAATTGCGTTATATAGTAACCTTTTTCAGTTTAAGTAATATAATATAATGTTATTCCCATTTACTAATTAATAATAACAATTAAATATTGTTTTCTAATATGCACGATGTTTTAATAATATAAATGAAACATATATATATATATATATATATATGCAACATTTAAATTTGATATAATTAAGTCAAATATTTCCTATTTAATGTAATTTGTTTCTTTTTTCATTATAAAAGAAAATAAAAATAAAAATAAAATAAAAATATTAATTATTAATTAATTATATTAATTATTTATTTTAATATAAATAAAATAATTTATAATTATAAATTATAATTTTTATATTATTATATAATTATATAATTATAAATTATTATTTATTATAAATTATAAGGAGTTATGAAAGCATCATAATATGTAATATAATATATAACATTTGTGCATTTCATTGTATCGCACACTGCAGTGCAATGTATGCTTGTATGCATTTGTCATTTTGTTAACAATAAGCACCTCTCTACAATAATTAATCAATATACAAGTATACAATCATGTATATTACAATCTATGTTACATTTATATGATATTATACAAGCAGAACAAAGATACCCATGTATTGCATACAGTATAGTTAAAATTGTATAATATGAATATAGGATATTTTCAAAGGAAGTGCAATTTTTTAGCATTTCGTTTTTCAAATTTTAAATCTGAAATTTTACATGCACAGAGACCTACAAAGAATCATAGGTATCACGCAGCATTCGCTTAACAGTCATTACTTAATATTGTTTTCTACGATACTGATACTAATAGATGCCAGACAGAATCCTTTTCATATATGATAAAACATATTGTTGACTGCTTGGAATCATAATATTATATTTACTGAACTGTATAAATGTGATATTTATTCTTGATATTATATAGGCCTTTTAAAGTTTGATGGTGAGTATATATTAATGTAATATAAATAATTTTTCACATAATTATTTTTAATAACCTTTGGTATATAATATGTACTAAAAACTTTATTATAGTATTTATGAAAGCATGTATATAAGTCTTTCTGTATTCATTTTACATATATACACGGTACATTTAGCTCTTTAGAGGTATCATTAATGGAGTGTTAAGACTTAGTAAAATAGTATTAAAAATGTTCATATATACAGCATTTTATATATAATATACTATTTATGTTCAGTTATAATATGTATACCACCACTAACTTTGATCAAACGAAATGAAACTGTTCAACATTACAAAAAAAATATATTATAATAAGCTTTCATGCTGTATCCTCTGACAGAAATTTTAAACAAAAATATAAATTTATTTTATGATGAATTAATTAAATAATATTAATTTGTGGATGAAATGTTTCTTTTCTCTTCAATATCAATTACCTAATTTCCATGCAACGAAGATGTTGTATATGTAGTTCTCCATAACTATATTAATAATGTATTAGAAAATTGATATTAAATAGTCCCTTTATAGTATATAGAAGTGCAAATAATTTTCTTGTCGTTTCGAATTTTGAAATTTTAACTGCATGCAGAACATACGAGCAAAGCAAAGAGACATCTTATACACTTCCTTCTACTTCCGATATGGGAATGTTAAATTAATTGAACTGTGGCTTTATTTCATATATAAACAAGGTGGAGATGAAATCATATAAAATTTAACATCGCGGTTAGAATATTGTTTGCGACACCAGATATCGCATAAAAAAGAGGGAATATTGGATTACTTTTTTATATTAGTTCTTTAGGGATACTTTTTTTGTTGATTTTTTTTTTTTTTTTTTTTTTTTTTTTTTTTTTTTTTTTTATGTTGCTGTATATGATTTTGTTTTCGTACAAAAATGTGTATTTATAGTAGGGCTTTACGAAAGTATACATTGTAAAATGAGTTTATTTAATTTATTGAGCAAGTGTGGCAAATCTGCTACAATAAATTTCAATAGTCTCTTCAACACTTTGTGAAGTAGAATGTAAGATTTATATTACTGTATTTATAGTGCTCCCAAAGCACTTGGATCATCTCAATCTTTTTAGATAGATTTATTTTTGATTCCACACGTAAATATTTGTTATATAATTATTTAATATATATAAAAAAAAATAGAAATTACATTAAATTTCTTTTTCTTTTTTTTTTTTTTTTTATTATTTAAAATTAATTAAACCTTTATTATATAGTCTTATAAATAGTATTTTAAGTGTTTATTATTTTTTTATTGCCTCATTTTATCGTGTCATAATTCTTTAAAGTTACACATTAAGTCAGACAATTACATTTTCATTGCAAATCGAGAGAAGGGGTGTGTGTATGTGCTATGAAGTTGGGTTTCCGTAAAGTGTCTGTTTTTGGCATTGTTCCTGCATTGAGTGTCGAGGCAGAAGCAAGCGCCGCGTGATGGTGGTGGATGGAAAGGGGGGAAGGAGGGGGGGAGGGTCTCTGCCTGCTTGGCTGTGACGCATGCCGCCAGTGGAGGCGGTGGAGGCGGGAGGCGAGGAGCGAGCACGCGGGGAGCCGGCTCAATGCTGTAACTACCATTGCCATCAACACCCCTGCCGCCTCACCCCCTTCCTCCTCATCTTCACTCTTTTTATCTTTCTCGAGGGTCCATTCATCTCCTCAACTCTATGTGACCAACCAGCTGAGTTTTTTCTTTCTTTTTTTATTTCATATCCAAAAATGAAACTTTAGTTAGCTTTTTAGTTTATAATAATTGAAATTTGATTTTTTATTAAAAAAATAAATAAATAAGTTGGTTGAAATTTAATAAGTAAGAATCATTATTATTATTAGGATGATCAAAATTTGTAAAGAGAAGTTACTTATAACTGTAATAAAATTACAATGAAATTAAGACTTTGTAATAAAATGGAAGAATTTCTGTATCAATAATTAAAATATGACTAGCAATTTATTAAATTAAAGAAGAAAATCTATAATCAGATTAAATTTTTAAATTAAATTTAATTCATTTTGAACTATTTCTAATTAATTACTGTGATATTGAAATTATGCATGAGGAATTCAATGCATTTTTTTTTTTTTTTTTTTTGCTATTCATTTAACAAATTACGGATATAAAATAATTATGTTTTATGCATGAAAGAAATTATATAATTGAACAATCCCATTCAAAAAGACAATATGCATATATAATAAATTGTTGAAGATAAAAAAAAAATCATCGTCTTATGAAGACTCAATTTAACTCTTCATTTGAAGGTAATAATTTGGAAGTGTTGAAAAGGCGGTTACTTCAAATATAATATTGTTCAACTTAATTCCTGGAACTCGTTTTCATAATCCTCTTGTATATATAACTTGAGTGGTGCTTGCATGAGTTTAAAAAAATATATATAATTATAAAATATGAAGATGGAAATTATAATTAAATCTATTAGACAAAATTTAATGATAAGTAATTGTTCAAGAGTAACACCTACGTCTTTTTACTTTCAATCATCCTGGTTTTGGTTAGATACTTCTTTAAACACAAACATAACCTTAATATAACGTAAAATAAACAAAATTTATATTATATTGTTTTTACACATAACCATATTTCATAAAACTTAAATTTCTGTCAGTTTTCTTAACACAAAAGGGGAGTTGCATATATATTGAAATATATATATTATATTAAAATTATTTATATGTAAAAAAAACTCGTTATTTACATTCTGTGTTTGTTTTTTACATAAAATGTTGTTATTTACATATAAATATATTTATATTATATATTTAAATATAGGGACACAGTTAAAAAGTATAACATGTTTTAGTAAGGTATGACAATACAACTTGAAAGATATGGCAAACAAAAAAAAAATAATAATAATACCTGACAGATTTGCTAGCACTATTAATTATAAATAATAAAATACCTGTCATTCTGAATTTTAAATTTGGGAAAGTTGAGAAATTTACAACCCGTTTGTTGATTAGAACAACTTTCTGCATGTGATCTAAACTGTTCTCCTTGTCCAAGTATAGCCTTTGGAGGAGTGATCAACTTATTTAAACTTTTTCTTCTAACATCCCAAAATTACAAATCTCCATCTCCATGTTTCTTGAAGTCCAGCAACTCACTAACGTTCACGGTGTCCCGAAGTGTATTTCCATAAGTAAGACCCGTATTTCCATAAGTAAGATCCGTATTTCCATAAGTAAGATCCATATTTCCATAAGTAAGACCCGTATATGCATAAGTAAGACTCGTTTTTACCGTTCTTGTATACCAAAATTGCGTTAATGATGTTTGAAAGAAAATACCAACTCATTCAATAATACAATTCAACTTGAATTTGAATTTGAATAAGAAGAAAATATTAAATATTGTGATTTTATTAAAAAATATATATACTTGTTTTTATTTATTTTAATTCCTACACCATGCAGTAAATATTTTTAAATAATATAACCACTAAATTTAGCTAAAGTAAATAATAATTATATATAACATTTTTATATTTTCAAATATAATGAATAAACATGGTATATAATAAATAATAAGGATGTTTTGAATTTTATAAGAAATGTATTAGTTATAAAAAAAACTAAAACTTTTTAATGTTTTGCTCTGTTGTCTAAAAAGTGAGAAGTAGTAGCATGGTTGTTAAGCATAGCCAATTGTGATGAAAGTGAAAAGTTGCATCTACTTTATCATCATAAAACAACCCTTTGCTTGCTTCTAAGTGAGCCTGTCGGGGGTGGGGGGTGGAAGGGGCAGTTGAGACAGAGATATATTTAATTCCCTTCTCCATTTGCAAAGTACAGGCTGGTGGACTTTTGCACGGGCTGACGCTTTGCCTCCTCCAGTGTTCTGCATGCTCTATGATAATAAACGTAAATTTTAACTCCTCCATCGTAACACATTTCTGAAAAAGTTTACATATCTTTGAATTGTATTTTTTATTTAATTTTGTAATAAATATTAGAAATATCCAACTAATCTATTTCTTACATATTAAGTACAACAATTTACTAAGTATTATTGATTATATAATATAATGTAATCAATGTTTCATAGTTAATGTCCATTTAAGTTTTTTTTTTTTTAAATCTTAAAAAGCGTTAACAATCAGTAAAAAAATATCAATTTCTATAACATATACACTACATTTGAACGCTATTTTCTTGCCCACAAAATCTATAAAGTGACTTATTGAATCTGGAAAGCTATATAATTTCCTATTGCAATAAAAAGTGTCATGACAGCTTTTGATACATGAATGTATTCTTCTACTTGTTTGTTGATATAAAAGTAGGAAAAGTAAGGCTCGCAGTTTGACGGCACTTTATAACGTACAGTACTGTGCAAAGAAAGTAACAAAAACGTCCAGCTTTCATTTGTGTATGCCTCATGAAATGCTTATTTATACAGAGACTCAAACGCTGTGGATTGTGCACAATTTATGTTAGTTTTGGTACATTAATTTGCTAAAAAATAAAATGAAAACAGCCCGCCAGAAACACACGACTGTAAACTAGGCAACCTGCAGAGCATTCATGCTATTGTGGTTGCAGGTGTTTTAGAATTGCAGGCGCTTTCTGCTCCCAAAAACTTATATTATTTTAATATGTGTTTTCTGAATATAAAAAAGCATTTTGAAAGCTGAATAATAATGAATTTTTTAAAAGAATTTTATTATTTGAGTTAAATTATTGAAAACAATTAATATAAGTATAGTAATTATGTTAAAATATTTAAAACCTATACATTGCATGTTTAATATTTCCCTCATAATTCTTTTTTATTTTAAATATGCCAAAGCAATTAAATCCATTGACAAATCATCTTTATTATTTCCCATGAGATGAATAATATTGACAACATTGCATTCCATGAATAAAGAATCGAGAAAAATCACTAGCGCAAACTATTTCGAATAAATCTTTCATTGAATTTCTATTCAAAGAAGAAATGAAATCTTGTGAAAAAAAAAAAAAATAAATAAATAAATAAACAAAATGATTCTACCACACCTCTTTGTCTTTTATATTACTTTTAAATTAATTTTCATGTTAATAAGAATGCTTTTATAATAAATATAGGTATATTAATTTATTTTGATTAAAATTATTCAATTACATTAAAATGTTTATTACTTGACCTGAAAGTTACTTACTGATTGAGTAAAGTATACTTATTTCTTCATATATATAGCCATTCCATTATTGGAATTGCTATATGCAGTAAAACTTACGTTACATTGTAAATAGTGAACTTTATAGTGGTTAGCAAGCAAGCAAGCAAACTAACTAGCTAGCTATATAGAGCGGGTGGTCAGCTTTGAAATGTAATGCAAATGAAGGCAAGAGGTTTTGTCTCCACTTGCTTGTGTTATGCACAATTTGATGTCAAGAGGTCACTTATACAACTAGCAGATGGCTGCTTTTGTGGTGAGCTATATACTTAGAGAGGTCCAGTCAGTGAGCTTGCTATATGACACAATACATACTGTATATAATATATTTTATATAAACATATATACAAAAGTGATGTAAACATCGAGCAAGTGCTGTACTAGTCTAAGAACTATAGTTTAAGATCTTACATTATAACTTACATTGTGATCTATTATAATGGAAATTGCGATTTTGTAACTGCTTTTGTTGCTCGTCTTAAACCTATAATATCGGTGGAATATAAAATAGGAAAAACTATCTAACATTTGAAAAGGTATATAAGAGGAAATTAAATCTGTGCAATGAAAAAATTAGTTGAAATAATTGGTCTGTTTGTAAATCCTGGCTCGGTGTACTCTGAGCAATTTTACGAACAAAAATCGTGACGTCATTTGCACTGCACTCCCTACCCCACCCTCTGAGCTGTTGTAAGAAAGTGGTGCAAAAGTGTACACCGAGCAGGGTTTACCAACAGACCTAATATTTATTAATACCAAAGGATTTTGTAAGATTTCTTACATCAATTTTAAAACTGATCTTTGTAAAGTTTTAGTTTAAAAATTAGAGTCATAGAAACATAAGACATAAATTTCTATAAATATATTCAAGTCCCAGTGAGATTTCCAATTTATTTTAATTGTATATACACACAGAAAGGTAGGTATTATAGGAGTAATAGGAGGTTTTCTTGCAACATCTGTTGTACCCACATATAATTGAGGGTTTGCAAGCTGTAACTTGTTGACTCTCATGTCTACACAAACATGTCAACACACCTGGATAGTCCTCTAAAGTCCTTTTGTTTAGATGATGCTTGCTTGCTTTCTTTCTTGCTACTTAACCACCACTGTTGCTTGCTATTGTTAAAATGCTGTAAAGATTGCCCGGGAGGTAAAATAAAAACCTAAAAATAATAATAAATAAAATAAAACTAGAAAAAAAAAGTTAATTAAAATGAATTTTCATATTCAATTTATAATGTGAAAATAAATTGCAGATGTTTTAGTATTTTGAAACTATTCAGACGGGGTAAAATAATATTATTATTTCTTACAACATAATTATATTATACTATTATAAGTCACACTTTTTCATATAAATACGCACTTAAAAAACTTTGCAAAAAAAAAAAAAAAAAAAAAAAAAAAAAACTTTCATACAATGATAGAAAAATTAATAAGAAATTATAAACAAAACAATTTTACCCCGTCTGAATTAAAAATGTGAAATAAACTTCCTCGTGCTACTAAAAATATAAAATGACCCAGAAGGGATTTGAACCTAAAACTTTCTGCATGGAAGGCGAGTGCTCTTCCACTAGGCCACAGACGCCCATGCTAGGAATGTTGAAATTAAAACTGTATTTATTTTTCAATCATTCCACTACTGGTTTTAGCAGCAGCAAATAGGGGGTTGAAAAGACATTTAAAAATTATGATTCAAGGGTCTTAATAAAGGTAAATATGAATCCTACGGGATCCTACTATCTTCGTAGATAAGAAAAGAGACTTAGTTTTAGGTTTAATATAATAATTCAATAGATATTCAGCAGATACGGAAGGAGTCCAGTATGATAAATTTACACATTTTCATTGGCTGATTGCTGCTAACGGCGCCAATCATTTAAAAAGAGAAAGTGGTGAAAGGACTTGGTATTGCATCTTCTCTTCAATAAAATGAAACTATTTGCGAAACAATTTCTATTATTTAAATATGATGAAAGGTACGTTTGTAATATTACTTATCTCCCAGTGTGTTTTTACAGTACGCGTACATGGAATAATGTGCATTTTTTAAGTTTTAAAACTCATCCACTTCGATAGGCTAGGAATTTGAAATTTTGAATTTTGGCTAGATTGTTTTTGATTGGCTACTTGTTATGCAGGTGCGTACAGGTATGCATATCTATAGTGAACCGAACCTGACATAAAAGAAAATAAAAGAAAACTGCCATATGCTAAAAAATCTATAATATATTATTTATCTACCTATATATGTACCTTTTAGTGTCAATTAAAATAAATTTAGTTTTATATTGCACGCTATTTAAATGTTCAATTTTATGAAAAAAATTACTGACATTAATTTTAGTAATATTTAATTTTAAAATGTCAACAGCCATACGAAATTTTAATTGATATTATCTTTTTGTTTCTTTTTTCCCAACATAACGAAACCCTCATAAAGTATATGTACGAACAAAACTATAATAAAAGCAATGAAATAGTTTTAATCTCAATAAAAGTCAATTTTTTTGTAATGTAATATATTTTACAAAAGTTTCATTACTATAAACCAGTAATACCAATAGCTTTCATTATACTGGATTCCATATCAAGTCACTTTATTGCTATACTGTGAAGAGAAGATATGACTCGAAGAAAAGTTATTACTCAAAATACTGTTTATAGTATATAGACAAGATTTTATTACTTAAACTTAAATAAAATTAAAGCTAAGAATTCAAATTATAAAAATATATTAACTTAATAAATGTACTATTAAAAAAAATCAATTGATTTATTTTAAAATGTTTTTTGTTTTGTGTCTTAAACTCGTAAATGAAATATAATTTTAATTATTTTCATCTTTGACTTTTGTTTTCATGATTATTTTTAATGTATAATTCAAATACCCATGACATAATTCTGACAGTAAAATTAAAAAGTTTATTGGAAAAAGTCAAAGGTAAATGCTTTTCTCTTTTTTATACCAGTAGTGTCGGTGCTGTATAAAGGTGAGTCTTCATTTTGCAGTAAAATTCATTAACAACCCATTAAATCAATTTAATTACTTAGAATGATTTGTTTTTTGTCACACACACCAATATCATATACTGTTATTAAAACTGCAATACCATTTCTCAAAAGAGAAATGTTTATAATGGCTATAACGTTCAGTTACAGAACCATAATAATAATAAAAAATACTATATATATTCAATTTATCCGTAGAGAGAAAAACAATAATCAATAATAATTGCTTCTACCAAAAGAACTAAAATTGTTTTCTGTTACATTTTTGTTTTTTTCTTATGCGCTCACTACACACAAAAGAAAAAGTATAACAAATCTGAAACAAGTCTTATGTATTCTTATGAATGTTTGTTTCGAGTGTGATCGAGTTATTGAAAATAATAGAGAATATTAAACCTGAAAATACCGCCTATGAATACAATTAAAAAAAATTTACAGCTTTAGTTAAAGCTATAAGCAAATTTAATATTACTCACGGATTTAGCTGGAAGTGGTAAAGAATTGAATATTTTAATTTTAAATAATACTTCAGAAGAAAAATATCATACCATTATATGCAACAAGATACTGACTTTTATTATAAATTTTTTTATTTGATATTGGACAATTTAGGTTGAAATGAACTTTTCAATTTTGGCCTATATACGACTTGTAGACGGCGCTCTAATTGGCAAAAACTCGGCTTACGCCCATGATGCAGTAGCTTCGGCGCGTTCTTGCTATGCCCTGGTTTTGCCAGGGTCTAGAAAACTCGGCGCATGCCGATAAAATGCATTGCTTGGATTGACAACTCTAAAATTTTAACTCGGCGTGAGCCGACTTTGCAAGACTTATAAGTCTTATAACTTAGGACTTACGAAAGCTCGTATTTTAACCTTTACATGCAGATATCATGTCAGTTTGTCTCAGTATTTAATGAAGTATGTCTAATTTGATTTTAAAAATAAGATTTTTTTTTTAGAGAATATTGATACACATTGTATGTTAGTAACGGTAAATTTTGTTATAAATCTTGATGTAAATATTAATTTGTAGAATAAACCAAGCATTATATTTTGACGTCACATAATATTCTACTAAGTTTCAATGTATTTCTACATCTGTATATTTAATCGCAAGTTCTATGTTTGTTGAAGCTGTTTGCTAGGGTACCATAAAGCCAGAAGCATACAAGGCATGCAAATTTCGTTTTGCAATGTTTGCTCACTTTATATACAGTTCAATCAAATATATCCTTCCACAAAGTATTATATAGTTCTCTATATACATTTATACTATATGAAACTTGGTGCACAGTTATAACTTAATATAATCATTTTTCTTTTCGTTCTAGCCATAATGTTAGAAACGTTCTCAAATACAATTATTAAAATTTTTAGTATTTTTTTTATTAACTTAAATATTTAAATATAAATAAATAAATATTTAATATTAAATATGAATTAAAAAATAGTCAATTTGAAAGATTAAAATATAATATATGCATAATAATATAATGGATAAATAAATAAATAAATAAATAAATAAATAAATAAATAAATAAATAAATAAATAAATAAATAAATAAATAAATAAATAAATAAATAAATAAATATTGAACAAAACCTAGAATATCTTTTAATTATATATTATATATATATATATATATATATATATATATATATATATATATATAATATATATATATAATTTGAAGTAATTTCTCAATTATTTGCTTACTTTATTATTTATCTATGATGACTTTTCTTAGTAAAAAAGAGCAACTTTTAATATTTTAATTAAGAAAATTGAAACATCAATTAAGGAGTTGAGAGGTGGTGACGAAGTTACGTGAAAGAGCGGTGAACATTGGTCTGTTGAGGCCCGCTACCGCCACCATTACCACTGATGGTGCCTGCCATACAATAGTAAGGCAAAGCTATATAACACGAATAGCGTGTTGTGGCGATGGTCCTGCCGGCATGGAACTATTAAAGGGAAATCTAACTAGCCAGCCAAGCAAGCAGCCCTACTCGTCGCGCCGCAACAGAAGCCGCACTCGCCACAGTCCTACACTAACTACTTATTGATTGATTCCACCAGATGATTAGACTAACTCTCCTCATTGCAGCAGCATTGAATGTTATAAACAAATTAACCTATGGAGAGAGTTTCAATCAACTGGATTAATTACTCATATAATAGTATATCAATTTTATCAATTTATATTGATAAATAATTTACATTTTCATTAATATTATATTTAAATATACTAAAAGAGAATATAAAATAAATAAATCATTTAAATTTATTTTGTTACAAAACAAAAAGTACTACTAAATATATTATATTCTACCATTATATTAATTTTTTTTTTAAATATTTTTATTACTTAAGTTTTTAATAATAAAATGGTTTTTGAAAATAAAATATGTTTATTTTTTATCATAACATTTATCCTTGAAACAATGTGATTATTATCAAAAACGTAATTTTAAATATTTATAATTTTTATATTATTTTAAGGAAAATTTTGAAAAAGATTCTATTTTTTTTTTCATCATATATTATGTTTAAACAAACATTTTTGTATATACCTCGAGTGTCCTTTTCTAAAATATAGCAAATAATGTAGAGTACATTGAGTACTTTACGTAAAAAATTTTAAAAAAAAGTTACTCAACAACATTATTTTTTTAATATAATAATAAAATTAGCTCCTCTGATATTTGGTATAGTACATTATATATTTTTTTTTCATGACATTTAAGAGAACTTTGTGAGAACGAGTAAAAATAAATTAAAATAATGTCTTCATATTCGTTCAATTCCGAGGAGCAAGCAGGCGGCCATTCTTTGTCTGCGGCGGGCCGACTGGCTAGCTCGCGGCTACCTTGATGGACAACATTAATGTGTGTAGTATCCAGAAGCAGTCTGCACCTACCGCACGGCAAGCCAGTAACGACAAAGCTACCGACAGACTGATGCTTCTAGCTTTATATTATTAAATACAAGTTCTAGCAATAAAAGCGAAGCAGTAGCAAACTTGTGTTCTCCAAAAATCCTCATCACGCAGTAAAACAGTACTAGCTATCTGCATGAGATGACGTCCGTCAGTTAAGTCTTCTATTGCCATCAGAATGGTATATATATATATATATATATATATATTTTATATATATATATATATTTAGTTCATCACACTAAAAACGCACGCGTGGGGGTGTTAAAATACAGACACTGCATGAGATATAGTTCTTGTTAGTAGAAGTTACGCCATAACTTGATTTCTTGGGGGCAACCCCCCCCCCCCGCGCCTTAAACTTTTTTTTTTACCACGAAAAGTAATTCACCCTTCAGACTTACGAATTTGAGGTGAATGTTGCCTTAGAAAAATATTGTAGATAAATTTAAAAAATAAAATAATTTTTAATATATTTATTTTAATTTATTTTTATAATTGATTTAAATATAAAATATTTATGTTGTATTCATTTTTTTTTAAATGTAGTAAAAAATATATTATATGTTTCTTATAAATTAAATTAATAAAATATAATTTTATAACGATAATCAAAATATATGGAATAACTTAATAGTTTTAAAATTTTAAACATAAATTTCCTTTGTGTGAAGCATCAACATATGCAATCATGGCTGGGAGTTTACCTGATGGTATGCTCTTCCTGAATGCGGGAGAGACTGAGATCAAAATCCTCAATGTAGTTGGGGGTTCTGAAACAGTTCCGCCTGTTGTAGTATGGGAGAAGCCACCACCACCAGAAGTGCCTCCTGTGCGCCAAGACAATAATGACGCACAGGCGCGGCACAAGGTAGACAAGAAGCCCAAGAAGCCTAAGAAGCCTTGAGCCTTCTTGTCACCAAACTGAAACGGCCCTTTTAAGGGCCAGCCATCTAATAAACATAAATTTATTAAATTTAAAAAATAAAATAATTTTTAATATATTTTTTTTAATTTATTTTTATAATTGATTTAAATATAAAATATTTATATTGTATTCATTTTTTTTTTTTTTTTTATTAAATTTATGTTTATTAGGTAGTCTGACTGCTAGCAGACATTTGTGACAAATTTTGCCCAATCAAAAGCGAGGGAGGAGCTACGTTTGTGGAACAGCTTATTCCCCTGTTCTCAAACTTCCCGCAGCACAGACCGCCTGGCACGAGTGAAATAATATAGAATAATATATACTGCTGAAATGAGATAATTTAATTTCAAATGAATTAACAACTAATATATTTATTTTATGTTATAACAGTGTAAATAATTATGTTATAATTAAAATTAAAATATTGTACAATATCTAGTATTTAATTATTTATATATCATTAATAAATTTAATATATATAATATAAATAATATATAAATCATTAAAATCATAAATAATTAAATATATATATATATATATATATATACATATATATAATGCAAAATATATAGTAGCTTATTTATAATATATACTTAAATATATTACAATGTATTCTACCTACAAATATATATATATATATATGTTTTAATTACTATACCAAAAGCCAAATTGAGGCAGAGAAGCCGAGAAAAATGACCAAAACTAGTTTTGAGCATCTAAAGACTGGTATATAAATATAATTAATATGCTAGTAAAAATTAAGTTCTTGTTTATCGAGCATCGGGTATCATGAGCAAAATAAAAATCGAAATAATAAAATATTTCGGGTTTTGCTCAATACTATTATAGTTTTGCGCTCAAGTAGAAATGAGCAAAACCCAATGAAGACTTTCATTTCGGCTTTTGCTCATTTCCATCTAAACATATATAATTATTATTAAACTCTATTTCTGCGCATCGCGGTATTTCAAAAAATTATTAATTTGAGGTACATCGTGCCACAGACTTAATAATGTATATATATTTATATCGATAGTATACTTGGGGTGTACGTTAATTGTTTATTTATATAATAAATATGTTACATATATACCATAATTTTTTTACTTTATTACTTAAAGTAGAGTGAGCGAGTTCATTTTTTTTAATATTTCATTTTTTAAAAATAGTTTAGGCTGCCCCCTCTATTGAGAAATGAAAACCAAAAAATTATTCCATCTCAAATAGTTTCACCACAAAAAATTCCCAAAGTTGGTGTTTCGGAGGCCTTTAACGTGCAATGCAGCCTTATGGAATATGGAACATAAAACCGCGTTTTACTCCAACATTTTCTGAACTATGGTACCATTTAAAAAATACTTACGTAATCTATGATGAATTCTTTAATGAATTTTCAAATAAAAAAAAAAATTTACGGGGTCATTTTCTTGGATAAAAATCATGAAAATCCTTAATTATGGGAATTAACCCGGCCGCAAAAACTTAAAGATTTTTTTCTGAAAAAATGGCTCCGTAATTTTTTTTTTTTATTTAAAAATCCATTAAAGAATTCATCATAGATTACGTAAGTATTTTTTAAATGGTACCATAGTTCAGAAAATGTTGGAGTAAAACGCGGTTTTATGTTCCATAAGGCTGCACGTTAAAGGCCTCCGAAACACCAATTTTGGGAATATTTGTGGTGAAACTATTTGAGATGGAATTTTTTGGTTTTCATTTCTCAATAGAGGGCAGCTTAAACTATTTTTAGAAAATAAAATATTAAAAAAAAATGCAATCGCTCACTCTACTTTAAATTCTCATTATTTTTGAGCAAAGATACCCTGAAATTATATAACTTATTGTGAATACATATATAATAATTTATGTTAACCTGCAGCAAAATTGATGACTGCAAAATAATCCTAACAATGTCCTAACTTAAAACCATTTTTAATTAAATAAAAAGTAAGATATGTATCTGTTCCCTGAAAAAACATTTCTTGGGGAAAACAAACATTCCATGCAAAGTAACAAAATATTTGTCAACTTTTGCTGGCAATATATTTTTTATTCAAAGCTTTATTGATTTTTAATTAATTTTTTTATCGTAACTGTTCAACGCCGGCTAAAACTATACACAATTATTTTAAAATTGATAAAGCTTTGAATAAAAAATATATTCCCAGCAAATATTTTTGTTTGCAAATATTATTTTACGTTGGATGCAATGATTGTTTTTCCAAAAAAAAAAAAAATCTCTATGGAGGAGGTACACTTCTCACTTTTTATTTAATTCAAAATTATTTTTTTCAAATTAGGACAATTAAACTATTTTCGGCTATTTTTATTGCAATGTAAATATTTCACTGTCATATAACATGTTTTATTAATTTTATATAAATTTTTAAGTGCCATGTGCGCAAATCGGGAAAGTCATGAAAATCAATTGAAAGAACCCGAGGTTGTTCTGTCAAAAAAATCACAGAAATTAAAATTTTTGCTTCAAAAAATATGAACTTACTACTAAAATTTAAGAAATAAATTTGCTATGTGTCAGCATGTTTTTTTTACAATATTCTGGGCTTATTGGAACCTGCAGAGAGTTACAACACTCCAAAGTTCAGGTGACTCAACTTGTGAATCCGAGAGTAGTAACCCTGATTGAAAATCAAATTTTTAAAGCTGAACCAAAATTAACACTTCTTTTTTTTTTTTTTTTTTTACATATTCGGGTACATTACTAGAATTATTTTGGTATATAATTATGTTCCACAATAATTTGATAAGATTATTTTCCTAATTGTGCATTTTTTGACCCAAAGTCACACAGAAAAATGTTCCAATAAGGTTTTAGTTGTTACATTGGGATTTTATACTTGCAAAACTCCTCGATTAAAAAAAAAAAATAGGTGAAAGAAAAAAATATATAGAAAATATGACTAGCGTTATCACCAAAAAAAGTTTAAATTAATTTTTCCTTAGAATCTAAAATTCCATAGTAAAAAATACATAAAATCTCGCGATATTTAGACATATTTGTATTAAAAAATATAGGCATGCCACGCCCCCTTTTTGAAAAAATCGCGCCTGCGGCGGGCTGCTTGGGGGGCTCCGCCCCCCAAACCCCCCGATGGTACGGAGGCCCCCGCCTTTCATTGCTCAGTAGGCCTTTTGACCCCAGTCCGACCCTGATTAATAGTATATTAATATTGTAATATTTGTCGGCTCAAGTTTCGTATTTTGATTTTGCGTATGTGAATATCTAACAGTAAGATTATAAATAATATAATATATACTCTCAGCTCTCATGCAGAGTTTTCTGAGGTTTTCTCTGTCTCTCTGTGAATAAATTAAAGATCTGAAAAGTTCAACTTCGATCTCACCTCATTTGATTGCAATAGAGCGTTTACCGCGTTTATCCGCGCATGCGCATATATCGGTGGAAAATTTTGTCACATTTGTCTGCTAGGGGCGTAACTCTTTATTAGGTGGCTGGCCCTTAAAAGGGCCGTTTCAGTTTGGTGACAAGAAGGCTCAAGGCTTCTTAGGCTTCTTGGGCTTCTTGTCTACCTTGTGCCGCGCCTGTACGTCATTATTGTCTTGGCGCACAGGAGGCACTTCTGGTGGTGGTGGCTTCTCCCATACTACAACAGGCGGAACTGTTTCAGAACCCCCAACTACATTGAGGATTTTGATCTCAGTCTCTCCCGCATTCAGGAAGAGCATACCATCAGGTAAACTCCCAGCCATGATTGCATATGTTGATGCTTCACACAAAGGAAATTTATGTTTAAAATTTTAAAACTATTAAGTTATTCCATATATTTTGATTATCGTTATAAAATTATATTTTATTAATTTAATTTATAAGAAACATATAATATATTTTTTACTACATTTAAAAAAAAAATGAATACAACATAAATATTTTATATTTAAATCAATTATAAAAATAAATTAAAATAAATATATTATAAATTATTTTATATTTTAAATTTATCTACAATATTTTTTTAAAGCAAAATTCACCTCAAATTCAAATTCGTAAGTCTGAAGGGTGAATTACTTTTCGTGGTAAAAAAAAAAAAAGTTTAAGGCGCCCCCCCCCCCCCCCCCCCCCCCCCCAAGAAATCAAGTTATCAAGTTATGGCGTAACTTCTACTAACAAGAACTATCTCATGCAGTGTCTGTATTTTAACACCCCCACGCGTGCGTATTTAGTGTGATGAACTAAATGGTATAGTGACAAATAAATATTTCTCAACAAGCAGCGTGAACCAGATAAGCAAGTAAATATTTAAAACAAATAAAATCAAAGTATTATCTTCTTTCGTTATGTTTGATGATTACCCACAGTCTCTATACACAACCAAAATGAACTTTGACCGAATTATTCCCCTCAAATTATATAACAACGTTATAATTTACGTATCCATCGTGATCCTGATGGTATGTATTTATTCATGTGATCATTGTTCTATATTGACTTCGAAATATATATATAATATATATATACATATATAACAATTTTTGTATTTAATCTATTATAGCAACTAAGCTAACCGGCCTCGAAAATTGAGTTGTATTAAAAGTTTTGGGGTGTAGGGCGAAAAACTGGTTGGAATTTATTTAGTTCGTCCAACGCTTTAAAAGAAAAATCAAGGTTAAATATAGAGAGACAGACAGACCTTGTCTTCACGTAGATACTATATGGATGCTGCAAAATATATTATTTTGCTTCAAGCATTTATATAATATAATAATAATAATAATAAAAAAAGAAGGTAAAGATGACATGAAGGTAGTTTTATGGGTCTCCACTGAATGACAACAACATTTAAGATATATATTTTACTAGCGTGTTTATGAACATTATTTATATTAAAAAAAACTTCATATTTTTTGGACTTTAATGTTTTTTTCTCCTCCAGGGATTAATTTTAACATTTTTTTTATTATTATTAAGATAGAAATGCGTCAGAAACGTCACCTGTATTGCAGTAGAGGAATAGAGAGAGAGAGAGAGAGAGAGAGAGAGAGAGAGAGAGAGAGAGAGAGAGAGAGAGAGAGAGAGAGAAAGAGAGAGAGAGGTCTGACGGGGTGGGCCGAGACCCAGAGAGACAGAGATCCCGACAGAGATGAAAATGCTGCGAGCTCGCGTGCTCCTCATAATCGCTTGCCTGCTATATACCTCGAGCGCACAACGCTGGCCAAAGGTGAGTGAGCTGAGAGCAGCCGGAGCTGCTGCAGAAGGACTATCAGGCGAACAGGCGAAGGTGGCCAACAACGGTGGGGCCGAAGAGACAGAGAGATTGAGTTGAGTGCATGGAGAAGGCAGCAGGCGGTAGACAGAGCCTGCCTGCTCGATGGCTCGCCGCCGTTGCCGCCGAGGCTGGCTGACTGGCCCTTATGCACGTTTCTGGTTCGTGTAGCTGGCTGTAATTAGGGCCCGGCTTCCTTTCATCTTGGCAGGCGAGCCGCTCACGCACCTTTCCTCAGGGAAACTCTGCATAGTAAGAATGTGTGAACTGTTCCCTCCTCTTTTTTTTTTTATTCTCTCTGTCATTTTTTTTTTTATTGTTATTATTTTACATTGAAGCTCACAAGTCTATATAACTCTCTGATATGGTCTAAACACTGGCAATTTTTCCTCAGGCCCCCACACAAGATCTAGCTGTCACTCATATAAAAAAAAATGCACCATTTTATATAATATTTATATAAAAAAATACTTTTATTTCCCAAAACTATCAGAATTCATTAACAAAATAATAACACTATATATTTGAGTTTTTTTAAAATAAATATTTAAATTAAATAGTAATAGGCGGTAAAAAAAAAAAAAAAAAAAACTTTCCCTTAATTCATTTCTTGCATGTGTTTTCATGACAGCTGAATGCACGATTTCGGTTTTGATTATTTTCAACACTTAAGTTCCACAGCATTTCCCAAGTACATGTTAGTAAAGAATTAACAAAGAATAAAAGTGTGAAATTTTACAGAAGAATGTTGTGTATAAAAGAACATTAACTTGGTTATACAGGAGAAGCATTTTATATATTTATATGGCTTGGAAAAAAAAAATAAAACATGACTTGAGATACTAATGACTCACTATAAAGCTATAGAAGCAATTTATTGCATATATAAACATTAATATGCATACATTATTATTCTGTTTCTTCTTTTTTTTTTTGTTGTTGTTAAGCTTTGATCTTTTAAAGATAATTAAATTCAAAATAGTATTTTATTTTTATATAACTTAAAATTGTTTATAAAAATAATTAGCATATAACTATTATATATTATAATTGATTCTATGATTTCATTAATGTTTGCTATTAATTACAATAATGATGTTATTTTTTACTATGGTTAATTTAGATATGCTATTCATTATTAATTTCCAAGATTAGTCTTGTCTCGAATCTATAGATAATTATAATATAAAACTTCATCACTACGAAAATAAAGAAGCAGAGATCTCTTCTGATATTGTAAAGATCAAAACAACTCAGAAAGAAGTTCATTTGTTAAAATAAAAAGAACTTAAAAAACATATGGAATAGACTTATGTTATAATTATGTAGTACTGTAACTACTGTAATTTATTAAACAACGTTATACAAGTAAATACATTTTAATATTAAATAAAATAATTCATAATAAATTATATAATTTAGAAAGAGAATTACATTTATTGATTAAATTCTTTGCTGGCTCCAAAATGTTATATATAGAATTGACCAATTTGTATAATATATATATATAAAAAAGACAATCGTGTATCATCCATTTTTTTTAGGTCCAAATTAATAATAATTAATTAATTTGAAAATAATTTTTTTGGGAGAGTGAAAAGAGGCATGAAATTTTAGTAACTGCATGGATTTCAAGATAAAGTTTGTCTGGTAGATGAGAGCTATTTATATAGAGGAGGAGCGCATAAGTCAAGTAAAGCAAGTATGTTTCCATTTCCGCCTTTGTTATAATAGCTATGCGTAGTGTGACTACCATAATCAAAACTTGCTCTCGTTGTATATGCTAATCTTTTTCTTTGTCTCTAAGGCTTTGAAGACACAAAACTAATTGTGATTTTGGTACTATTATTTCAATTCCTCGAGCCTCATAATATATAATATATAAAGCAAACATTTCTCAATAAAATAAGTTGTAGTTATTTATGCAAAATAATTTAATACATGTGTGAAAATATGTAGATATTTTCTAGTTAAAAAATGTCAGAGAAGTAGTAATTATGAATTATAATTGATTTAAATGATTTAATACCCCTATACTATGACATATATATTTATATATAATTTGTTAACACTCAGATTAAGAAAAAAAGTTCAATTTTTGTATATAAAATATATATTTTTTCTATGCTTTTGGATACCATGGCTTAAAAAAAATAGGATAACTTTCATTTATTTTTGTTTTCATGAATTTTAATATTAGGGAATAATTCATATAAGATATCATCATCATCAAAATGTTATTTGAAATTTGAAATTTATATATTTATAGAAAATGAAATGATACCTAAGAAGAAAAAAAAAAGGCTAAATGGATAGCCGCTGGATATGGATGGGGGTAATGAAAATTTGACAGCGCCTCTAAGGGGTAATTATAAATGTCACTGCTATCATAGCAGTGGCAAGGAAGGCTAGCTGGTATATCAAGCTACTGTTTACCCGGACACCGGGCAGACACAGATCTGGCAGACTCGTAACTCTTATACATTGTGGTTGGTTCGCGTCTTCATGCTTACTTTTTTTTTTTTTTTTTTTCTGATGGCCTTTTCATGTCGCCTTTCAACATATAGCTTGTTCAATTGTCAGATTTCTATCTGCTTCTTCATTTTAGCTAATATTACCCTCTCTCTCGCTCTCTCTCTCCAATATCCATTAACTTTATGTGTGACGTAAGAAATGTATTAGCCATTAGAAGTTTTTGAGAGAGATTTCAGAGACTTTAAATATAAGCGTATAACTCAAAGGTTCAATTAAACTTTTTAAGGTATATAATAGTAGTTGATGCAAAAAAAAAAACAAAATAAAATAAAAATACATATATAAGTATGTATTTGTGAACATTAAGGGTATATTAATGCACTTAAAGAAAGATTTTAAAAGGTTAAGAATGAAAACTATCTTATCAAGTACTTTATTTTGGCATACATGAGATACATGAGATGCCTGCAAATTCATGAAGGCCATTTGCAAAAAGGTATAGAATAATATTGAGCGTTTTTTTTTTTTTTTAAGAAAAGGCAATTGAAAAGAACCCATTTAGAAGACGGAGACATATATATATATATATATATATATATATATATATATATATATATATATATATATATATATATATATATATATATATATATATATATTATGTATAGTATAAGCAGCCAGATACTTTTTTTCCAATATATATAATATCTTATGGTGGGGTAAGAAAAATAAAAGCAAAATTTTCAATCAGTTGCAACATAGAGTTTCAATACAATACAAAGAAAAAATATATTTCAATCAAATTTTATAAAAGATTAATCAAGATAAATGTTAAAAAATAAAAACATTGTACTTTATTGTGCAGCTAAGAATTTACAAATTAGTAAATGATATTATACTTTTCTTTCGGACAAGTTAAGTAAAATTGTTATAAAAAAAATATAGAAAAAAAAAAAACTCACATGAAGATCGAGTAATGACTGGATATAAGAAAAATATGAAAAATTATAGAAATATATATAAAAAAAAAAAGGTTCAATGAAAAATTGAAAATTATAGTATAAATACTATAAATACGATTTACATTAATTTAATTAAAATAAATCTCGTAACTTTCATCTTAATACACATGCAGTCAAATTAACTTACTGTAGGTTCTTTGGTATATATGAGTATCTTTAAATGCAGAACTATGAACCTGTTAATATTGCAATACTAAAACTTCACATAATATTTATTTCATTCTCCTAATATATTGAAACCTCTTTTTAACATTTTAAAATTAAAGTATAACATGAAGAGGTTTAAAGTCCGGAAACTTACTCCGAGTGAATATTTAATTATATAGTTTCTGTAAACCTGTTGTTCACATGATACTTCACATCTTTATGTAAGTTACTTTTGCAAATAATTTCATTTAATAGATTAACACAGTGAGTATAATGCACTAAACAGAAGTTCCTTGTATATATATATATGTGTGTATGTTAGCTATTGTCCAGTGTTGATGAGTGCAAGCAAGTAACAGCAACTAACTATTGTTCGCCAGTGTATATTAGGGTAGACGAAAAGACGAGCTGTCAGCAAAATCTACACCATGAACTGACATAGAAAGGGCAGTCAGAAGACTTGGTGCTACTCTATATACTTACATCAATGTTAGAGCATGGGAGAAAAGAAAAAAAAAAAAAAAAACTCTCCCTTTCATACTCATTCTATCTTTTGGTGTGTTGTTTTACCAACATCACCTATATAACCCCTTGTGTTTCTGCAGCCAAGTTGTACAGTTTCTCAATGACCAAAACCTTCAGCTAGATCTCAAACCTTCTATCCCCCCCCCTCCCCTCATTTTCCTTTTTTTTTTTTTTTTTTTTCCTTATAACATCAATTCTCTTCTTACTGCTAACAGTTGGAGGAGGTCTTTATATATAGGAAATGTAGGATCTGTTTGTTTTTTCTAAGTGGTTATTTTCTTAAAGATACAACAGTAAGGTATAAAGTGGAAAGAAAGTAGTTAGATTAAATTTTAGCTTCTCTTATTTCCATCACTCTTATAATCTTGCTACTATAATATATGAGATAGTGTGTACACTAATAATGTAAAAAAAACACAGAAGGAATTGGTCATATCCACTTCATTTTTAGTTAAAGTATAGACATAATAAAATCCGTTTTTTTTTTATGTAAATGACTGTAGAGTAGAACCTAAAAAGTAACTCATTGTATCAGCTTCCTATAAGATAGTCAGAAAATATTAAATTTGAAATTTGAGTTTAGGTTTATAGGAAATATTCAAATACTATTAAAAGGGAAAAATTTATATTTAGCATTGTACTGTGTTATGGTTTTACTGTATACTTCTCTCCCCAAAAATTTTCAATCATCAATAGCAATAGCAAGTGTTCCCCGATGGGAAAATTTTCTCCATAAGCCACCATGCTAGAAAATTGGAATTTTTTCTCTATATAGCTATTAAAGCAATCAATTTAAAACCGTCTCCTACCCCCCCCCCCCATTCAGGGGTCTTCTGATAATGAATCAAGAAATCATTTTTGCCTAAAATATTTTTTGAATGCCAAAACAGCAATTTTGAGTTTTTTTCTTACATATAGGTTTTGATAGGACGGTGGGAATACCGCAAATTCAGCTGACTTGAAACCTCCATATATTTTGTTTTTAAATATTTTTTTTATTAAAAAAAAGAATACAGTCCTACCAAGGCATCTCTATTGCTGCAACAATACATGCATTGACGCTACTGCTATCTCTTTTTGGAGGAATTTTTCCAAGGCAACGATTGTAAACTTTGTTTATCTAAAAATGTAACATCATGTATATTTTAGCAAAAAGTTTGAAGGTCAGTTTTTCTTGCTTTCCCTCGTTTTCTTAACTTGGTCACTTCTTCGAGTTACAATATAATATACCATGGAGTCTCCATTGGACACTCTGTGGATATACCTATATATTTACCGTCTTGGTCTACCTGAAAGTGACTTTAAAATTGGTGGCTACGATGAATTCATTGATATATATATATATATATATATATATATATATATATATATATATATATATATATATATATATATATATATATATATATATATATATATATATATATATTATGAAAAGATTACATAATGTATTATATTGTTTACCACTATAGGCTTTTACTAATCATACTCTTTTGTTGCACATAATGTAATAAACATGCCAATTATCAATTACATATAAAACTTTTTATGTGATTTGAAAATATGAATGTGTTTTTTTAAATAGAAATTAATTGAGAAAACAGACAGGGAAGATAATGAACTGTCAAATACCCACATTTCTGAAATAGATTCAGAATGGAATAAAAATAAGATGATTTCTTTGTGACCTTTAATATTTCATTTCTTGTTACCATAAATTTGAACATTTCACATTACTTGTATTCTCATATTCTAATTGCTCCTCCGACATTTTTCTATCTTAATAGAAATTCGAGAGTATTATTTATGCTTATTTTATATATATATATATATATATATATATATATATATATATATATATATATATATATATATATATATATATATATATATAAAAGGTGATATTTAATATTTTTTTTAACCTTTTTGGTCTATTATGTTCCAAGAACTCAATTTACACGACACTTCTCATGCATTAAAGGTTAAAATATAATTATTATTTTCATTAAAATAATTTAAAAATACACGCTTATTTCAATATAGTTATGTGAAACATGAAATTCGAAGCAGTCAGAATTTATTCATTTGTGACATTTCTATAATATCATTACATCATTAATTAAACTCAATAAGTTTATATTAAAATGAGAGTATATAATTCTAAATCAAATTTCAAATAAATAAAAAATATGGAAATTTTCCCACGTTCAAATAATTCTGCGAGCGAAATAATTCTTAATTGGAAGCAATTCACAAAGAAGTTTCCTCAAAGTTATCCAGCTTTCTCACAAACCACGGTTAGTGTCGACGTTCATTTAAATTTAAAAGAATTAATGAATGACACTACGTGGTTTCGCGACCACTATAAACTCATATTCATTTAGTAATGACTTGATGTCATGGCACGCGAACCTCCCATTAGTATTGCATTAGAGAACAATGAAAAAGGTTTGTGACGTCAACTACATCAAATCATTCCTAAATGAAGATGACTTTATCTGGTGAACTCTATTGGAAAAATTTATTCTATAATACTATAATAGAGTATCGACCTCAAAAATTTTTATTGCAGAAACGGATAGGGGGGGGGGTATTAATTGTAGAGATCATTATAATTATATACATTAATTAAGTACACTATACTACGTATGTACAACCAGAGAAAAGTATTTATTTTCATTGATATAACATATATGAACGTTTCTTAAAACGAGAAAACACAAGTTCAATGGATGAATTTGTTATTTAGTTAGGTTTAGTCAACAATAAAATAATATATAGCTGTATCTTTACATGACAAAAGCCTGTGTCATTTTTGGTCTATAACCACAGAAAATATTAGTACAGTGTTTTATATTCTCTTGTACAACACTTTTAATTATATCAATACTGTCTACAAGAAAATTTAAAACAAAGTTTAATGTTTCTTCACTCTAAATTAATTCCCCTATAAATTAAAACACTCTTATAACTCTTATATATAATATAATATATTATATATATAATATAGGAATCTTAACAATCTTCATAATAGAATGTTTTGCTTCTTGAATATATTATATATATATATATATATATATATATATTATAATATTATATATATCATCAGTAAAATTAAAATATAATTGTATAATTCATAATAGTGAGAATAATGTTTTTTTTTTTTTTAAAAAAAGAGAGAAAAGTTACAATAATACTCTTAAACAGATTGAATTGCAGAAAATGATATAGCTCAAAATAAGTATTGTAGTAATGCAAGTAGCTGCAGTATAATAATAATAATAAGTGCAGTAAAACCGGTCCATGAGGTTGTTCCTTGTATGCATTCACAGAATACCAGCAGAAAATTCAACATTACATTGCGTTCATGCCAAGAAGATATGCTACATAATAGCAGTAATACTGTATATATAACGAACACGTATACAGACATGAGAGGTAAAAATTAATGTTACTCTCTACAGTAGTTAATATTGTGGTAAGTCGAAGCATATCACTATATGTAAGAGAAATTACTATAATTATGTGATGCAACATCACAAGTTGCACTCGCACATTGTAAGATATATGTATCTTATTCATTACATAGACATTTTTGGCAACATATATAATATATTATACATGACATTAAAACTATACTATATGAAAAACAATACATATATAATTACAAATATATATAAATATATATTATAGATGAAAATCCTTTAATTTATTTATTATGCCATGTATTTTTGCAAGATAATAATATGATGATTGTTTTAACAATAATAGCATTATATATATATATATATATATATATATATATATATATATATATATATATATATATATGTAATAGTTTTCTAACAAGCATCAGTATATTTTCCCCAATTTTTGACCAAAAATTCTTTATTTCTAGTAAAAAAATTATTATTATTTTTTTTACACAAATTATTTTCTGTTGATCGAATAAATTAAATGCAAATAACTTTTTATATTATATTGATTATATAAATAAAACTCTAAAGTACTGTACAAAGATGTAATTGTTAAAGCTTTAATCCCCAAAGTTTCTTTTAGCCCTTTTTTTTAATTTTTTTAGCACGAAAACAAAAATATTAAAATTCACAAAAAAATATCATGCTAAAATTTATCTCCTTCCCCCCAAAAAATGTTTATAGTAAAGTTCAAAAAGGATGGTTAAAAGTATACTCATCATGCAGATTAATTAATAATTTGTGTGAGAGTATATATTATACAGCATGTGTTTGATATGGACTGTTAGTTTTCTGTGGAATCACGTGCGTGCAATCATGACATAAATTAGTGTGATTTCAATTTAAACATCACCCTTGTATTCAACATGTATGTAATCCATCCCAATGTAGATTTGTATAATTCACTCTGGTATCAGATATGAAAGAAATATTATATATAGATAAAAAAAAAATGAAGTAATCTCCTACCTACCAATCCCAATAAATAATTTTAATTAAAAATATGCATAATTCTCAGTTTTTTTTTTGTATGAGTTTACATCTATAAATTACACCTATTTATAGCACTTAAATAATGTAAAAATAAAACAGAGTGAGATAATTAATTAAATCAATTGTAAAAAAAAAAAAAAAAAAAAATTAAAATCACATTTACTTTTTAAATTTTAAACAGAGGTATACAAGTGAATTAAAATAGACTATTGGTCATACAAATTACATGTATTATAGACAGGTTTATTTAGTAACCTGCAGAGGTATTCAAGTTTTGTTACACATTGACTTGTGTGAAATATATTATATATAAACATGAAAAAAGTAAGTACACATAAAATTGATATTTTATATAATAAGAATATTTACATTTTAATGATATGATGAAAATAATCGTTGTATAAATTTGAATATAAAAACAAGTTTATTAAAAATCTATTACAAGACGTAAACTGTTAATTAAATAATTTCACTATGACTACTTGTTTTATTTAAAGTAAAATTACATAATAATTTACTCTGAATGTCCCATATTGTTTTGTATATGAGCCAGACCAGCTATATATCATAAACATTTTAAAAAGCTTGTAGAAAAAAAAAAAAAAAATGACAGTCATGTAGCTTACAAAAAATAACGTTAATTCAAAATTTATTTTTATAATATTCAAACATGTATTTTTTTTTCTATAGCCTGATGAGGTATAATTAATAAGTTATAATCTTAATACTTAATTAAGAAGCTACTGGGTAAAAAACAAATAACTGATATTTTATGCTTGTATGTTATTTTTATTATCATACATATATATAATATATGTAAAGAGCATTGACTATTTTTTTCATATTTTAAAATCTAATTTTTATTATTTGGTATTATTCTCAACTAAATAATATTACTCTGTTTTCATACTACAAAAATAAATTTCAAAAGTAAATTTATGTAATATATTACAGTAATATATTATAAGTTATTGGATGCGTGGAGCGATAGACATACATAAAATTTATACTAAATTCTTTTATTTTACTAGAATAGAAAAAAATTAAATAATTATATAATATTATGTTTTAAAGTGATATCCATTTTTCTTAAACGTTAAAACATTAAACGTTTTTAAGCAGGAAGGATAAAAAGAAAGACCCGGAATTGGTCCCAGTTTAGGACAAAAGACATGATAATAAAAATAAAAAATCAATAGTTGTGTTTAATTAATGTTTTGTGACATAAAGATGAATAAATATTTTCATTTGATTACTGATTGATTAATTATTGATTTCACCTTCTCCCAACACACTTGTTATACCCCCCTGAATTTTAAAAACTCCTTCCGCATTGTCTTTTTTTCTGACTGCACCACCACATGGTAACAAAAATTACTAAAATATATTTTTGTTCGTGAATAGTACTTGCCTTAAAATTTTATTTCTTTGTTTTTATACATGAATTTTACTCATGAAAATATTTTCATCATATTACAAGACGTTTATTAGATAGCTAAACTTTTTTTTTTTTTTTTTTTTAATTTAAGTTATTATACAGTCTCAAAAAATATATATTTTAGTACATACCAGTATCATATATAAAATTTAAGCAAAAAAATTTAAATTAAACATTCTTTTCGCTTACAGACACCGAGTTTAATTTTGCTGCTGGTTTGTACGACGACCCTGTACGTTTGTAGACAACTATTTGGCGTGTTGTAAGCTGCCAAGCTTCGAACTCAAATCTTTTTTATTCCATGATTATCAGTAATTTACGTTAAATTTACTAACGTAATTACGTTGATATTATAGCACAAAATATTTCAGACTATTTAAAGCATAATACTACCCAATATAATGCTATATAGAAGAGTACACAAAAAGTTGCTATTTGAAAAAAAATTATACTTTGTAAATTTAATTTGGTTATTATATTTATATTATATTATGTTCAATTAAGATTGAAACCAAAATTAATAAATATTGCAACTTCTTCGTCTAAATTACATTACTATCAGAAAGTATATTTGCATCATAAAAACAACAACTATCAAGTGTCTGTTTAGTGTATAAAAATGAGCAAAGAAAATGCTGATGTTCTTATTTCCTCTATTTAGATCTAATATTTTGTGTTCTACTTTTTTTTGTATGGCAATTGTAGATCCACGGAAAATAGAGAAGCACAGCAAAATATGTGGTGAGAGAAACGAAGAAGAATAAAAAATTAAAGGAAAAAAATTGAACACGGATTTGAAGAGAAGCCAAGCTCAAGAAGACAGCGAGGAAAGACGAAAAGAGCAAGAGCACCCAGCAAGTAAAAGTCGTGTGGTTTGTTGGCCGGCCGCCCAGCTCTCTCTCTCTCTTCTCTCTCTCTTCTCTCTATTCATTCGTCCTGTTGGCTGAAAGCAGAGAAAAGCGAGCGAGAGAGAGAGAGAGAGAGAGAGAGAGAGAGAGAGAATGATAGGGAAAATAGGATAGATAAAGAAGAAGAAGAAAAAAGTGAAATATAAAAAAACCAGTTCGGAACTTCATCCGACCGCCACCATCGCGTCAAAACAAGTGGAGGTACCGCCCAAGGGGTCATCGAAAATTACAGGTTGCTGCTAATTTCCCACCCTCAGCATGAATCTTGCGGCGGAGATAAGACAGAGAGGAATGAGAGAGAGAGAGAGAGAGAGAGAGAGAGAGAGAGAGAGAGAGAGAGAGAGAGAGAGAGAGAGAGGAGAGAGGAGAGAGAGAGAGAGAGAGAGAGAGAGAGAGAGAGCAGGGCGGGCATGCTGCATGATGATCACCAAGCCGTCGGTCGCTCCCCTTTCCTCAGTGTCACACACCTTGCTCACTCACCGCCCGTCACGTCACATCGGCCCAATGACAATTACAGAAACAATAGAATGTCGTCAGGCGGCTTCGTAATTACCATCTTCTTCTTGCATGATTTCTTCCACCATAAATTACTATGAAATATATGGTTTCTTGATGCCCACACAAATGAATGGAATTAAGGTAAATATAATTATTGTTATTTTTTTAACAAACTTTTTTTATGTTGTATTATAAGAAATAAAGATATCCTGAAAGTTGTTGTTTTTCCCTTTTTTTTTTTTTCTTTGCTTCAAGGTTTAACTTAGAGTATTTTGTAACTAATTTTGTTTGGAGTACATTATAATTATTAATATCAAGTTGTGTGTTAGTTTGCCAAACGTTACAATTAAGTCTATATTATTTAATGACTTAAACATATTCATATAATTTATATAATACACCTTGAGGTCAAGAGAATTTTAAGATTGACTTCTTGTAACTAACAAATAGAACACACAGATATTAATTAAATTTCATATTATATGCTTCATAGTACCTACCCACAAAATTTTATTAAATGGCAGATCGAATTCAAGTTTCCTGTTATACCGTATGACTTAAAAAAATAATTTCTTTCTTTTTTTTTTATCAAACCAGCATGAATATTATGAAGATAAATCATTAATCATTTTAATAATATATTTACGTTTCCAGATCTCAAAACACTAAGACTGATAATGAAATGTTGCAATGTAAGATTATTTAATGTGTGTGCGTGTGTGGGGAGGGGGGGTGGTAGAATTTTATAATTTTAAAACATATATGTTTTTTTATTTTTTAATATTTTTAAAATAACAATTTCAAACCTTTTATATTTTTCTAATTTCTATTACTTTCAAATTCTATAATATATATAATAATATATTAAACGAATTTGTGTTAATTATCTTTTTATTTTTCTATTGGAAAATATACATCATTTTTAATTTTTAACTTTTATTCAATCATAAGCTTTCCATTGCAGTATGAATTAAATCCATATAACTAAAAAAACAAACAAACTATAATTAAAATTACTTACAGCATTTTAATAAATTAAATTGTTAATCCGTACTTTTATGGTATGATCAAATTTAATACAGATTTCAATCTTGATGTCGTATTCGTCTTCTATATATTTTTGTATGTTATACTAAGAATGATGTGAGGTGATGATCTGATAGGAAGAGACGAGTGGAAATTAAAGAATCTTCAAGGCTTGATGAAGACTGACTGTCTGTGTCCATGGAGCAAAGACTCAAAGAGGATGCTGGCTGGATGTCTTTCTATCTATACTGTCTTCTTCACAAGATCTCCTGGAGAAGAGAGAGAGAATCTTCGCGCAATGAACTCTCTTACTTCTCGTTCTCTCCACTAATGGTTTTGGTGACAGACTAAAAAAAGAAAGAAAAAAAATAAACAAACAAAATGACAGGAAAATAAATGAGAGGAAGAAAACGTAGACTCTTGTGTACCTGAGGTAGTGAATGTATGCTTACTTACAATTAGATAGAAAGATGTTATTTTCTAATAAAATCAACTTTTTTGTTAATTTTTTTCAGGTAAAAATAAAAGTTAATCTAAATTATTATATTATTAAATTTATTTTGAAATTATCAATTTAATTATGAGAATGTAATGTAACAAAAATTAAAAAAATTGGGATTGAAATTTAGATTTTTGTAATTTAAAATTAAGTTTCATTTTAGTCACTTTTTATTTTGTTAAAAAATTATAAATTAATTTTATGTGTAAAAGAAAGATTGAAGTAATCTTTAAAATACCTATTTCTATATTTTTGTGTTTTCAGAGCTTGTCATTAGAACAAAATTTTATTAGATTATTAATTATTATTATTTTATTATTAATTATTTTATTATTAATTATTTTATTTAATTTTATTTATTAATTTTATTTTATTATTAATTATTTTATTTAATTTTATTTATTTTATTAATTTTATTTTATTTACAAGATAATGTTGATTAATGATTTTTATTTTAACTATTTAATTAAAAACAATAATATTTCTACAATTATTGATGAACTTGATCGCACTGATTTATTGCAATTTCATAAATGTGTGAATGGTGATGTTGATATGAAAGTATTTTCTGTCAATAGAATTACTGATCTTAAGAAATCTAATATGCTGCGCTCAAAGGACAAAACGGAATACATTGTGCCTAGATGTAATTCCTACTTTTATAATAATATATTTTTCCCTCGTGCATCTGCCACGCACAATAAAAATGACTATAGTTTGTAATCTTTACCTAAGTAGGTAAATTTAAAATATTTGTGTGAATTATGATTTTGTATACTTTGTTTATTAGTTTTTAAAACAACTTTTAGTTGGTTGCCTCCTTTCTTTCATATATTTTAGGATGATTATAGAACTTTGTATGGGCATTTGTCTTTTTCTGCAGCCTCAAGCAGTGCATTTACCTTGACTATAATGGCATATGGATTTTGTCTGTTTCTGCTAAATAAAATATATATTAATATTATATTCGACACAGGTAAAACGTTGTCCGTGCCTTGTAATCTGGTTTTTCAATGTGTGAAAGCAGAAGTAACGTACTGATATCCAGAGATGTCCCTTGCTTGGTTACTTGCTTGGTTAAAAGTTTTCATAAAATAATTTTATACTTGTTTAATAGTTGGTAATAAAAACAAAGTTCACTCTAGAACAAGAGAGCACTTAAAAAAATGGGGTGGGGGTTAAATCCACACTCAGAAGGATTTAGTACTTAGTAACGTTACTATACTAAATTACCAAGTGCTTAAAACATGAGTATATCATGATCTTTTTTGAAGATTTTTAGTATATCTTACGTATAGTATTAAATGTAGCAATACGTATAAATGGGCAAATTTGGAGACAAAACGATCGTAGCTTGTTCTGTAAATTCATAAGGAGCATTAAATTTTATTCTAACAAGATCTTTCTATTATAGTATTATGAATCGTATACTTACAGTATATATATTATATATATATATATATATATATATATACATATATACATATATAGAACATGCTTTATATAAAAAAAACTAAGCCAGAGCTAAAAATAAGGTAACAATGCTCTATACTGAGTGGGATGATAATCGCTCAAAACAACATTATTACAATTAAGTCTCTTGTTTCAAGTCAGTTAATATATTCTTGTAATTTCGTTTAAAGTAAAGATGAAAGTGAGAAAGTTATATAAGATTCATTGTAGTGAACAATATTCTTCACTTTTATTAAATTAAATGATTTTATTAAATAAAAATAACATAACAAAATAACAATATCTGAAAATAAAAACTTAAATTTCTTTATTTGTTATTAAAATTCTAGGTAAACAAATAAAAAAAAATATTATATATAAAAAATTATATGAAAATCTATTATTTTTGTTGCTTGTTATTATTATTTTTTTATGATCACTTTATTCAATATTATTTAAAGAAACCTTTATTTAATACTAAACTTGTATATCTACGGGAACGGCCTTGTAAGATTAAAGCTGATCGTTTCATCACGAAATTATGAAAATAAAACTTGTAATGATTACCCGTTACAACACCAAGCACCGATAAACTTTGCTAAAAGCCTTCAAGCTAAGACAAAAAAAAAAAAAAAAAAAAAAAAGCCATAAAACCACTCTTTGATCTCTCTTCTCTTAATAATGTTTATTAATTTTTACATTAAAATTACAATAAAATTAGTATATTTAATATTTTCTTTTCTTTCAATTTATGTTTTAAAGATTAATGTATATTTTTTTGCTTTGATCAATTTAATGCTTTTACCTATTCATGTCAATTTCTTCTTTCTGGTTGCAATCAGCCACAAATTGGTTTGCAATATGGCTTCCTATATAATAAACCAAGTCTGTGGCCACTACTCACGCCGTATGCCACCGCAGCAGACATTACATCCGGTTACCAATATATACTCGATCCTATTATAAACGCACGCGTTTGTAAGGCCGACATGAACGGTATTTGTGAATTATTTCATCTACCTATATAATCATACACTATCAATCCTATAATATCTGGTGATTGAACATTTGAAATTTACAAGTACAGTTCAAACCACAACAAAGTTACAAGCAAAATAGAACAAGTGTATAACAGCTATTATATGAGTGCAACCAACTTTTTACTCGGTGCGAGTGAAAAAAACAAAAACAACGTTTATTCACCTGTCTGGTTGTTACGAATTTTTCTACATGAATTAATAGTAGTCTAAATTAAATTGCGTATCCTACTTTGTAAACAAAGAGTGGCGAATTCTTTCATTTCTCGTTTAATTTCTCATCATTCTACGGAAATGATCTAATCCCGGTGTTCAGTTGTCACAGCAACTTTTTTTAAACCATTGCTTCCTCTCTTTTTTTTTATGTGATAGAAATAAAAACAATATCATTGAAATTTTAAATAACTTATTTTCAATTAGACTTGTAACATAAGTTTTTTACATGGTAGAAGGCTGTAACTAAAACCATTTAAAACGTAATTTTATCTTGAGGAAAATAAACATTGAAAAATACGCTGCAAAATGAATGCATCATGTTATTATTGATATATTGCTGATATATATATATTCAATAGCGAATTATACAAGTATTTTTTTTTAATTCTATTTTTTTTTAAATAAAAAATGTTTTAATTTAAAAACAAAGCAAGCCGTATGAAAAAAAAAAAAATGTGAAAAATTCTATTTCTTTGATTTTTTGTTAAAAAGAAAATGTCTTTATCAAGGGAAAAAAATCAACAACTTTATATGAAATTTTTATAAATGATCTAACAAGAAACTTAAGTTGCTACCAACTTAAGTTTCTTATTTTTTTGAAAGAAAAAAAAAATAATGAGCGATGGCAAGAGAGTAAGAAAGTGAACGCCTGACCCAATCAGCGTTGTGTGATTGATACGAATCATTGTATTAGCCATTAGGGAGACCATTCTGCTGAGGATCGGCGTCAGCCCAAGAAGCTATAAATCCAACCAGTTAACTTTATTTAGCTTACAGATTCGTTATAATCTACACAATATTTCATCTTGTTTCTTTGCTTCTAATTTTCTTATTATTTCCACATCAATAGAGAAAAAAAAAGAATTATTATTTTTTTTTTAGTCCTTGAAATGTTTATTTTTATATTATATATAAAAAAAATTAAAATTTATGAAACAAGTTAATTTATTAATACAATGAGAATGCGGATTTACAATATTATGTATAAAGATATGACATTTCAATGATACTATAATATAATATCATTAAAAAAAAATGCAATAGTTAATGCAATGAAATTTAAAAGTTTTGCCATTACATTTTTTTTTACTATTAAATTGTATTATTATTTGAAATATTAGTATAAAAAAAAAGGTGCTTGTGTTTTAGTATTGGTAGTAGTACGTATATAAAGCTATTGTCATTGTATTAAAGACGTGATTTAAGAGAAGAGACCACCTATTCACTGAGCAATATCGAGAGAAGTTGACTCACGACCTGAGCTCCCGTTTTTCGTGCGTCATGAATATGATAATATAGCACACAGCAGGCAAGTATAAAAAGTAGGCACAACGCTCCTTTGGTAAGGTATACTTTGGTATTATATAGCGTACACCCAACTTATCGGGTCCTATGTATAAAGCTCGTGTATTATAGTGTATACATCGTACAGGGTGGATCACTTGTATTATATACACGAATATTAAATTGAGAGAGATGATTGAAAGAGAGAGAGAGAGAGAGAGAGAGAGAGAGAGAGAGTTGTTAAAATAGATCAGAAACGGTCAACCTTGCAGCCAAAAATGCAAAAAGTGCATCATTAATATTCATTGCTTCATTGCACCAAGCTGTTCATCGCATATATTAAACCACCAGAAAAAAAATCAAATCTCTTAATATAAAGTATTTTAAATCATGCTAACTAAACTCCATCCATACTTATACTTTAACTTACGTTTAATTTAAGCTCAACCCATGACATGTTATTGTCAATAAAATATACTTTACTACTCTAATATTGTATTCAACATCTTATTTTTAGATGTAACAAGAAAATGTAATAATCATAAAAGTTTACTGCAGGTATATATATTATGTAAAAATATAATTTATTTAGTATCGATTTATTTTTTTATTAAAGTATAAATTACAAAGTAAAATATATATATATATATATATATTTACTGTAGATAAAATATATATAAAAAAAGAGAAAAATATCAGCTCAAACTGTTTGCTTGCACACAAATGTAGGACACAATGGAAAATTACATTTTTTCAATGTAAATCCTGGGATTTTATTTTTTGTTTGAGAATGTGGGTAAAAAAAAAAAAAAAAAAAAAAAAAACGGAAATATTATGGCGCCCCAGGATGGGTGGCGGTGCGTTATAAATGCAGGAGATTAAGGCCACGGTATGATGAAATATTCCCACAGAGCTCTCTCTCTCTCTCTCTCTCTCTCTCTCTCTCTCTCTCTCTCTCTCTCTCTCTCTCTCTCTCTCCTTTAAAAAATGTGTGGCAAGAGAATAAACAGGGGTGGAAAACTCATTGGTCACGAAATGTTTTGTCACAAAGAAAATTCTCCTTTTTTTATTGTACGTATAATAACAACAGTTGAAATGTCTAAATTCCATTAAAATAACTTTCTACCCTCCTTTTTATTTTTTGTTTAAAACTTTGATATAGCCATTATATATATTAAAAAAAACACTCTTCATATACCTGTTCTTTACCACAAATTTTAATAATTTATTGGTAGACATAAATAATATGACAGTATATTTTTATAAAATAAATATACCCTTTTAAAATTACACTGCATATTGATTAAAGACTTGCAATATTTTAATAAAGTTTTTAATGTACAGTACATTACATAGTAAGTAAGAGAATCAGCTGTTCACAGAATTTTATTACCTAATAGATACTCAATTAATTGATGCAACAGCATGTGCTGTAAATCGGTGTCTAATCAGATACATCAAAATGTGGCTAGCAATTAATGATTAAGCTGTTACCAGCCGATTAGGTTACAATGTTCGAACTCAAGGATGTTCGTTTGCTGAAGAAAAGTTTATTTGACTTTCTGCACAACCACTGCGCAACGTTCCTGCGCATGTTGTCATTTTTTTAGACTTTCATCAAATAAACTAAAATCAGGCTGCTAATAATTTTTTTATTCCAGCAAACCTAAAAGTTTAGTGCCAATACATTATTTTAAACTTGTATACAGGACTATTATTAGGATTTAATAATTCTCGATAAAAAAAATTGCTCCGTATAGGATCTTACGTGCACCCAATTCATTCTTGGTTGTAAATAGTATAAGGACAAAGGTTGGTGACATCAAGGTGACAGCTTACCATTAAAGAAAGTGCTAGTTCACCACGACTTCATATTATAGGCTGCGTGATAAAGTCTAAAATAGAACAAAAGTACGCATGCATGCACTCCGACATTTTGTAATATTTTGTTAGCTTCAAAAAAATAAGCACCATTTTTTGTATTTTTTTATTATTATAATTCAGGTATTTGCTGGCTGTTGTGAAGTTCTATTGGTCCTATATGTATACAGTATGATGGGCCATGACTATAGAGAATAGGGTGAAGTTATGTACATTATTCGTATGACCTCTATATAATTTATTGTTCTTTTTATTATACATTATACAAGAATCTTTTATAGTAATTATAGGGTACGATTCACGAAGCAGTTAGCCAGGTTTCTAACTACGTTTAGCTTAACCACGTTTAACTAGGTTGTTTAACACGTAAAACAGGTATAGTTAAACGTGGTTAAGCTAAACGTGGCTACAAACCTGGCTAACTTCTTCGTGAATCGCACCCTATATAAGCTACAATGAACAACTCCTAAAAAATAATTTTTACTATGGGTTTGATTTCATGCATGTCATAAACATGCAGTGCGGTGTTGTAATAAAATAATAATTACGTTTGTTTCCAGCTAGACTGATAAGGTTAATATCTTCACGTTACAAATATTTAAGTGTTCATTTATGTGCGCTTAGTACTATATACTATACGTTTGTAATTAAAGCAACAATATAACGAATATGAAACAAATGGTTAATTTACCTCTTTGCTGTAATAAAATCTATTTATATATAATTATAAATTTAATATTATTCTCGCATTACTTTGATATACATAAAGTACAGAATATAATTTCTATAATATATATAATTAATTATTATCTTTAAAGTACCACAATTTTTAAAAACCTGTCAGACTAAAAATAGATTTAAAATTTATATATAGGGTACTCTCACCGAATAATTAATTTTTATCCAAAATATATTTAAAAAAAAGTTAACCCATAAAAAACATAAAAAAATAAGAACTCATGAAAACTTGAGAATTTTAAACAAAAATTAAAATAATATATTTAATATTAATAAAAGTGCAGTGGGCACTTTTTACAATATTTGACAATAATGGGAATAATGAGTAGTTATATTTAGTAAAAAATAAGACGAATTTAAGCTTTGTTATTATGAGGAGACTATATTGGTAGAAATGTTTGTCATTTCGTCATGCTATGAGTACGTTATGGTAACGTGGAATTCACGACGTTTAAGCAAGCACGCCAAAAGCAGACAGAAAGTAACTGCCAGAAGTGTATTACATATATATACAGTATTGGACTGTCTATGTAGTAAAAGACAGCCAGCTTTTATTAGCTGCTGCTTGCATCAAATGAGCCATAAGGAACCGCAAGTAGAAAATAGCGTACTTAGGCTTTTTTAAGTTGTCATTAAATTTAGCCATACGGTGACTATAATTCATGTAATAGATGACTTTTATAGACCAAAACAACTGTTAATGAACAAAAATGAAGAAGAAAGTTCAAAAATATATTCTCTCTTTCACATTTTTTTTTTACAACAGTACAATGAAAGAGAATTAATTGAAGTTATAACAAAAATTGTATAGTATAAAAAAATATAAAACTTTCAAATACAATATTAATATATAATTCATGCAAGTTACAATTTTAGCTTTATAGAACAATAAAATACGATATATTTTTTTATATAAAGTTATAATAATTCAATTAGAAGAGAGTAGTAAGATTACAAGTACAGCTAGTAAGAATAAGGAGGCATTTAACATTGGTACATAGTAATATAAGGAGGCCGTAGTGACCTCATAATTCTTTGCTGTGTTTGTGTGTGTGTGTGTGGTGGCGACGAATCGCCCTGTAGGGAGTTGGACCCTGTGCTTTTGGTGCTTGCTTTAAGGCTCTTCGGGGGAATTTTACGTCAAGTACTGTACGACCTCTTGTAAGACATCTTGATAGCATTTTACTGAGAACACTCATGGGGGAAAGAAAATGCATATATAAAGGAGACTATATACATATATACAAGAAGATTTTTGTGATATATAAGATTACATGACATGAAATGTATGACATCCACTTTTTTTCCCTCTCTTTTTACATTGTTAACTTAAATATTTTATCATATAAAAAGATCATCATAAATTTAATTAATTTTTTTTTCATATTTAAATATTATTTTAATTTTATTGAACTTATTTAAAATTCAAGTAACGTACATTAACTTTATATATATATATTTCTTTTTGAACGTACATACATAAATGAATTAAATTTAATATTGATGACAATTTTTTATGTCAAAAGTTCTATATTTTATCCACCGTTCATGGAATCAAAAATGTCAATCAAATAACGGAATCATTAAAAGTGGCAATTTATTTTTTATTATTATTTTTTAAATGTACTTTTCATCCATACATATTATATGATGAGTAAAACTTTAACAGAAAATGTTGGCGTAATATATCTAACCAGTTATATTTTTAAAAGTTAAATTTGTTTGAAAAGTTGCATGTGGTCTTTAGAGACTTTTGTATACTATAGATGTTACTTCGCTTAATCCATGAATGAGCGAGTGTGAGAGTGAAAGAGAGAGGGAGAGGGAGAGAGAGAGAGAGAGAGAGAGAGAGAGAGAGAGAGAGAGAGAGAGAGAGAGAGAGAGAGAGAGAGAGAGAGAGAGAGAGACAGAGACAGAGTAGGGGGTATAGGGATCCTGCAATATCGGACGGCTTATAATAGAGAAAGATATTTGGAATGTAGGCACTGGGCTTAGGAGATGGAAAGCCTCTACTGCTCTTGGTGAAAAATGGTTTATGCTCCATATATATATATAATGTATTTTTTTTGCAATAAAGTACCACCAAGCCAAGACTTATTAAAAAATATATCTTTAAAAGAAAAAAAGAATGAATACTGTCATTCAAAAACTGAAGTGTGCTTTACGGATTTAGAAAGTAATAAATTTTCAGCATCATATATTATATAAGTAAAATAGTAAATAACAAATTTTAAGTAAACAAAGCAAACAAAATAATACTGTTTCTGTGAAAAATTTAATAAATAAATTTTCATTATATTTTATGCATAGCAGGTACTATATAATTTATAACAGATTTATTCATTTAATTATATTTATAAAAAAAAATATTATTGACTTATCAAATAGTTTTTTTTTTTTTTTTTTTTTTTTTTTGCATGGCTTTAATTCTGAAGGTATAAAAGTTGGTGCTAAATTTATTCAACTCGCACACTTTAAAATTTACATCGCTCTCTATAAAATAAACAATGGCAACCTAATAATAATGAAAGTAAACCCACAGAAAATACATTACCTTCAAATTTAACAAGTAATAGTGATCAAAGTGTGCAAGAGTCTCAATATTTTCGCAGAAGCATGAGGCTAAAAAACAACATGTAAATAATTTCCTCTCTAGTGATTGCCTAAGTATTATGCACTTAAACATCAATGGTCTTAATAATAAAACTCATTTTTTAGAAGAATTTTCACATAATTATAAGAATCTTAAAATTATATGTTTAACAGAGCATCACTGGAGAAAAGGAGATTATTCTAATTTTGCTATGGGCTCTTATCGAATTGCCAGTATATTTAGCAGATCCAAGAAGGTGAGGGGAGGGTCAATGATTCTAATTCGAGATATGGAGTTTGTAGAACGGGCTGATATCGTCAAAATGTCTGCAGAATCACATATTGAGTGTTCTGCAGTGGATGTTAGCTTTGGTGAAACAAAAGCTACAGTTGTAAGTGTGTATAGACCGCCTATTGGTGACATAAATGTGTTTTTCCGTAGAATTGAGTTAATCAGAAATAAAATAGTAGCACAAAATCGCGAGCCAATTTTTTGTGGCGATTTCAATATTAATCTTTTTGATAAACATAGCAATATTGTGTGTGGTTTTGAGGAAATATTAGCTATTTGTGACTTGTGTCCAGTTATAACAGTGGCTACAAGAATTTGTAATACCACTTCAACTTTAATTGATAATGTATTAGTTTCTTCTTACATTAAAAGTAAAATTGGCACCCGGTCAGTGGACACGTTTGTATGGTCAGATCACACGTCACAGATTATAGAATTTCCTCTTAAAATAAAAGAAAATAAAAAAATTAAAATTAAATCTAGAAATTATTCCGATAGTAATTTTGTTACTTTTAACGAGAGACTATTATCAGAGGACTGGAATACTGTATACAATAAGAATGATATTAATGAAGCTTTTTCAAGTTTCCACGCAATTTTCCAGCGACACTTTTGTTCCTCCTTTCCTTATAAAACTCGTACTGTAGGAGGGGATAGTAAGAAAGACAGTGAATGGAAAACCAAGGGGTTAAAAATTTCACAGAAAAAGCTTAAAATATTATTAAAACTGTGTAAAATAAATCCAGCTGTTTATACAAAAGAGTATGTATCAAGGTATAAATATATTTATAATAAATTAGTATCACTTTCAAAAAAAAAAGTAAATGAAAGAAAAATTTATAATGCTACAAATAAATCAAAAGCCATGTGGAATATTATTAACACAAGACAAGGTAAAAACAAAAATTCTTCAGGCATAAATGCAATTAAATTAAATGATATAGTGATAAGTGAAACTAAAAAAATTGTTAATTGTTTTAGTGAGTATTTTGAGCAGTCAGTAGCAGATATAAAAAAAAACATAAAGTATGACAATACAGATCTGACTGACTTTGACAAGTTTATATATTGCAATGAACGTTCAATGTTTATATCTCCTGTTACAGCGGATGACATAAGAAAATGTATTGGACAGCTTAAAAATAAAAAATCATTCGGATTTGATGAAATACCTGACTTTGTTATTAAGAGATGTCCAAATGGTATTATAGATGTACTTGCATTTCTTTATAATATAAGTATTGAAAACGGTATTTTTCCTGAATTGCTTAAAACGTCAGTCATGAAGCCAATCTTTAAAAAAGGCTCAAAGCTTGAAGTTTCTAATTATCGCCCAGTTAGTCTATTGTCTGTATTTTCCAAAATATTTGAAAAGCTGTACTTAAAATCTCTTTTGTCGTTTTTAAATAAATACAATATTTTATCAAAGTACCAATTTGGATTTAGACCTGGGTTATGTACAGAGACAGCAATATTTCACATGGTAAACGGAATTTTAAATGATATTAATGAGAAAAATAAGACAGCTGGAATATTTCTGGATCTGACTAAGGCTTTTGATTGCGTTGACCATAATATCTTGCTATCTAAACTCAATAAGTATGGTATTCGAGGTAATTGTCTTCGTTGGATCAAGTCCTTTCTTGTAAATAGAGAGTGTTTTGTCTCAATTTTATCACAGGACAAATTAAGCGTTAGACAAGAATATAAATCAGAATGTAAGAGGGTTAACTGTGGAGTTCCACAGGGATCTGTGTTGGGTCCATTATTGTTTTTATTGTATGTTAATGACCTGCCTGAGTTTTGTTTATCACTTGGTGTTTCCCCAATATTTTATGCTGATGACTCAAATGTTCGAATCTCTGCCCATGATAATTTTAACTTGGCAGAGAAGATAAACTGTATTCTCCCAAAGTTGGACAAATGGTTTCAGTATAATGGTTTGGCACTAAATGGGAAAAAGACAGAAGTAGTTGTTTTTAATACTGTTCAGAATAAAGATTTGTTTACACAGGATATAAATATAAATAATGAAACAGTGAATACAACGGAGGGTACAAAATTTCTTGGAGTTTATGTGGATTGTAATCTAAAATGGGCAAAGCACATTAGGGGCATACAAATGAGATTAGCATCCGTTATATATGGAATTAATGAACTGAAATTTGCCTGTGATGTGAAATGTTTGAAGATATTGTATTATGCAAACTTCCATTCCATTTTGAAGTATGGGGTTATTATGTGGGGTAATTCTACTGACTCAAGAAAGATTTTTATTTTGCAAAAAAGGGTAATTCGAACAATGTTAAACTTACCCTACCGTGAATCATGTAAAAAACATTTTCAATCTCATTGTATTCTCACACTACCATGCATTTTTATTTTAGAGTGTGTTTGTTTTGTTAAGAGTAATTTTGATATTTTTCATAAGGAGAAAGTCCATGACCATAATACTAGGAATATAAATAGTACTATATTACCTCCAAAAAGCAGACTTAAACTTTTAGACAAAGGTCCTATGTGCTCATGTATTAAAATCTACAATAAACTTCCTGTTTCATTAAAAGATATCTACACATATATAGAATTTAAAAACGCTGTAAAATTGTTTCTTAATAAGTATTGTTTTTATAGTGTAGATGAATATTTGAATGCTAAATTTTGACAGATTTGGATGTGTAAATTTTTTTTTTTTTTTCTTGTTGTTTTGTGTGTGTGTTAATATATTCTTTGTTCTAAAATGACGCGTCTTACCCATGCATGATACCATGTATTTTATGTGTGTACCTTGTATTTGGAATGAGATAAAATAAATAATTTGAATTTGAATTTGAATTTGAATAAAAGGTTTTAATTATTACTCAAATGGAAATAACATCTTGAGCCTGATGTAGAAATATGTATATAGAAACGCTGCATAAATAATTTAAAACTTTCACACCCGTATATAAACAAGCTGTTAAATTTGATGTAATTAAAACACTTAAAATTTGTGTTCAATTACAGAAAAATGCAATATATTTATGTATATTTTTTTTTATATTTTTCAGGGTGCAATACAAAAAATAATCAAAAGCATACACGGACAATAAAAAACACCAACATAGTTTGTAAAATTGGTTCTTACAATCATTTTGTAACGTTTAGCATCTTTCTAACTAAGCACGTCGTAAAATTTGCAAGTCTGCAATGATAATTTTTACAACGCATATAAATATTACAAATATTATTGTAATTTATAATAACAAATATGTGTGTTAACTTTACAACTTTATAATTGAAATTCAGAGGTTTGTTTTTTTCGTGTCATTATTTATTTAAGTGCTACAATTTTTTTAAAAAATTTGTATACTCTAGATGAAGTATTTAAATTATAATTAATTACCACAATTAATTAAATGTTACTGATAATATGAAAAAATAAGTATTTAATCATAATTAAATTATGTTTGCTTTTTCAATTCTCCTTAATTAAGAAAATTAGATTAGACCTAGAAAAAAATAATGACTGTTTATTTTGTATTATTATTTTAGAAAACAAAACAAAATTTCATGATATAATTGAAGAAAGAAAAAAAAGCTTAAAATGCGTGATAAATTTTCTTTGGTCAAGTGGTCAAATGGATGCTTTTCATGACTTTACACGGCTATTTGTCATGGCTTACCAAATACAAAAGGTGAGAAGACAGCAGGGCTCATACTTTTTATTAGTTTTGACTGGCTATAAGACAAGACAGCATGTTGCATTTTTTTTTTTTTTTTTTTTTTTTTTTTTTTACAATTTCAAGTAAAGAATTTCACCATTACAGCACAATAATATTATTCTAATTATTAACATAATAAATTTATATTATAATATCATCAGAAACACGATAAATAAATATAATACATTGTTTAAACTTATATAATAAATTTTAATGCATTATTATTTGAAATTATCTCTAGCTTTTACATAATTATTTATAGAGTATCATTTGTAATCAAATCTTATGTTTTCTTGATTTTGCTTGCAGCTGTAGCAAATTAGATTTTGCAAGAAAATAATTCTTGTTGAAGTGCAATTTTATCCCTTATTTGAGGGTTAGCAATAAAAAAAATCATTTTCTTATATAATATAGTAAAGAGCAGTTTCTTACACCTTCAACACATAGTAACATTCTTATACCTGAATGACTTTTATTCGTTTTCGAACGTCCAACTCTTATTTAATTTATACCCGATATCAAAATATATGTTTTTATAACATTTTATTTTACGTTTTATTCAATTTGTCAAGATTATTAAGTCTTATTGCATTTTTCAAGTAAAATAAACACACATGTAGTAATTAAGACTTGATGAATCCACGTAGTGGCTATTTTTTTTTATTCACCTTTGGTCAAAGGTAAAATCAAGAATCTTAATTAACAACTAATAATGATACAATAATTAATGCGAAATGTAAACTTGAATAAACCAACAATTGTTGCTGGTTGTCAGAATTAATTAAGCCTCGATCCCAACAATGACTAATAAATAGTGTGACGTCACAATACGAATGAATAATGAATCATTGTGAATTTCATTGTGAGCTATCCTCTATATTAGTCGTGAAGCCAGGTGTATATATAAGAAATGTTAAACAAAATATTATAAAGATTTCTATTTGATTATAATAAATATTTCATAATAATATTAGTGAACTAAATATTATTAACTTTGTATAATAAATATTAAGTTTTGTTTTTATGATATATTTGTAAGATATCCATGAATAACATGATTTGTAGCTAGTATGAACCTGCTGTAATTGATGCATACAAAACATGGGCGGTGGCATTTTATGTAACAAAATGTATTGAATATTTCTAACAGGCTGACATCTTTACAAAAAGAGGATCCTATACACAATATATATTCATATATAAAATATAAATATTATACAATTATTATAGCAATTAATTATAATGTTTTTTTTTTCTTTTTTTTTTTAAGAGAAGGGACTTTGGTCTATTATATAATATATATTATGATATTTATGATGTTCAATGCAAATGTCATATCCCATTTCTCATTTCTCATTTTACATGTTATGAGAGGGAATACTGTATATATACAAGGACTTTAATCATCATAAGTCAATATGTGTTTAACTATTTTACATTCCAAACCCAAAATCAATACACAAGCACATATTGTTAATAAATACCATTCCATGTTTTAACAGATGAAGTCAAAATATAATATCTGCATGATAAAATATTTTGTAACTATAATTTTCTAATTTTTTTAAAATGTTTTATTTATACCTTCTAAATTCTATTATATAAATTTAATATTTTTAAAACATTGTAATTTTATGAATATAATTAAAATTGTTATTATATAAAATTTATTATAATATTTTTATTCGACTTTTTTTTTTAAACAATTACTTCATACAATAAAATCATGTACATATTGTATATTTTGTAATTTAATAATAACGTTATATTTTATTATAATGAATTATTGTACATACTTAATTTCATTAATAACAAAATTTATGAAAACAAAATAATTATTTATTTTGTATAACTTATTTTTATAGGAGTAAAATTATAAACAGTTACTACTATCGATGTAATTTTATTTTAATAATATATATATTGTTAATAATATAAAGAGGAGTGTTAGAATTCTGAACACATCCAATCTTTACTAAAATAAGACACGCAATTACAACCAATGACAGGGCTACCAGACTGACTGCCGCTTGAGTTGAGGTGGGCACGCGGCGGCGGAGGCAGGGGTAGGGTCTACCTTCTTTATATTCAGCCCTTGTAGCTTGCTAGGGTGGAGGCATGCAGGCGCCAGGCAAGGGCGCCATCACTTGCGTGCGGTCACGCCTGACTGACGACGGACCAAGCGTTTTCTTGCCTCCCTTCCTCACGTCGTGAACTGGAAATGTCAAACCTGATGCACTTTCATTCTTCCCTGCACAGATTCATAACCAGATTTTTTCTTTTTTACCTAATGTTAGAATTTTAAGTAGATTACATTGAGACTCGTAATCTAACTGAGAAAATCGGGTTTTGCCCGGGACACTTGATATTTTCAAAAACTATCAATATAACTATCAGTATATAAGTGGTGAACATGCAGTATTTTTTTTTGTTTATTTTATATATATATATTTTTTTTTATGTTTATTAGGTGGCTGCCCCTTAAAAGGGCCTTTTCTGATCTGTTAGTGAGAAGGCTCAATAACAGATCACATGCAAGGTCACATCAAGCCTAAACTACGAGCTTTTTGGAAGTCGCAAGAAAAAGTCGCATAGATTCGGCGTACGCCGAGTTAAAATTTTAGGTCTGAAAAACGAAGCCAAAAGTCTCGGCGCGTGACGTCACTGCGCATTCGCCGCATCAATCAGCTGACGATGTAAACATTAAGATTTTGCGTGTTTTTTTCGACAAAAATTGAAGATAATTCGTTTCCTAGCAAAATTTTGTTAATTTAAAATGAATAGGCAGGTAGATGATAATTTCTTTGCCTGCTGCAGTGTTCACGAATTATTTTAATTGCAGGATTATTACGAGACGCAAAAATCGTCGTGTGGGATATGGTAGAGAGTTCATGCGTGTGAAATAAATTTAATATTGAGTTTTATATATTACTCCACTAGCTAGCTCTGTAATAATTAATTAGTAAGTCCACAATGATAAAAAGTAGCGAGGTGTCCGTTCTGACGGTTTCCTCAATCCTCATCTCGTTCACTTCATGAATGCTAGGACATGTAAACATATAATATATGCTGCAGGCGCAGTGGCCCCCATCCTTTCCCTCCCTTTTTCCTATAATACACCGACTACACCACCTCGAGCATCAATGTATCCCTGCGTAACTAATAATAATTTGTCAATTGATATAAATACGCATTATATGGCAATATGGGACTATATACCTATAATAATTACCATACAGTAGGTTGTTCTATGAAGGATATAATAAATATGTTGTAAAATAATAAATAAATTAATCTATCAATTATATATAATAATTCAATAAGTGAATGAATAAAAATATATACGAATAAATTAATATAGCGCGGCTGCTGTACGAAGACCTGGTAAAATTGAAAAAAACGTAGGTGTTTGTCCTTACTGAGGTTTTCCACGGTTTTCTCAGTCTCACCTCAGCGAATGCTGCATGGGACGCGTAATAGGCCGTGGCCACCATCCTTTTCCTACATTAATTATCCCTACCATTACCCCACCGCGAGCTGTAAAAGCTCTTAAAAAAAAAGGCCTATTATTTTATATAACTTACAATTAAATCAATTGAATATTTGTGATATATCAATTTAAAAAATTAATGAGTGAATGAATAAAAATATATACGAATAAATATAGCGGCTGTAGCTGTACACGAAGACCAGGCGCGGATCCATGCAGGGGGGTAGCCGGGAGGGCTGCAGCCCCTCCCGAAATTTTGAATTTAACATGGGCACTATAGGCATTTTCTCCACTCTCAATTTTTTCCTTAGCATTAGCCTTATTATGGAGATAGCCCCCTCCCGAAATTTAGTGCTAGTCGATCCGCGCCTGACGAAGACTGGGTACGGTATAATATAAAATGTATGTAATAATAATATATAATATTATGATCGACTTACAAATAAATTATATTAATATATTATTATGCCATATGTGATATATTAATATAAAATGGACTGCTTAAAAGGGTAAAATCAGTCCATTTTATTAAAATGGACTGCTTAAAAGGGTAAAATAGGGGGCATACATGACCAAAATGTGTCAATTGCCCCAAAATATAAATCAATCAATCAATCAAAGGGTAAAATAACAACACTCATGTTAAAAAAAACTCACAAGAATTCTGAAAAATAAAAAAAAAAAAATTAAAATTTTCTCCTCTACACCCCCTATAATACGATCTAGTTTTTGAGTTATGAATTTTTACAGTTGACTATATACTTTAACATGCAGAAATGGAACTCCAAAATTAAATTAGTCAACTTTAAAAATTCATAACTCAAAAACTAGATCGTATATATACCTGATATTTTAGCTACTGATAGGGGGTTTAGAGGAGAAGATTTTAAAATTTTTTGATTGAGAGGATTTTTTTTTAACATTGGTGGCGATATCTTACCCTTAAAGCCCGGGAAGTATTGCTAAAAAGTTTTGTCGAGGACGGTTTTGAACCCAAGCCCCTTTTAGGTTCTATTCTTGTATTAAGAGAGGCGTCACTTTCTCTGTACTTTCATTAATTTTTTAAAAATAGTTCCCGGGCTCTAAAAAATCTGAAAAAAATCAGGGTGGCATAGCTTTGCACCCTCTATCCATTTCTGCAATAAAAAAAATTGAGATCGATACTCCATTGATACAATATATTATTTGATACACGTATTGTATTCTTACTATTCTTAGAAATGCGGGACTACCTATAATATTAACCATATATACAGTAGGTTAATTGTTCTAAATAATAAATATATAATATATGTAAATACAATAAATAAATGAATCTATCAATTATATATAACTATTTGATAAGTAAATGAATAAAAAAATATATGTAAAAAAATATACGAATAAATATAGCGGCTGCTGTACATACGAAGACCGGGTGTAATATAAAATGCCTTAAATATATTATGACTTACAAATAAATTGAATATATATTATGTAATATATTGAATACATAATTTAACATAAAATGCATGGACTGCTTTAATTGGTATGGATGGTAAATATATGAATTTGCAGGGTTGAATTAATAATATTCTAAGAGAAGAGAAAAAAAATAAACAATGTTTGCTACATATTTTATATAATATATTTTATTATTATATCTTTTTATTTTTTTAATAACTATATAAGAGAATACCTATTATATACACACTTCAATTAATTGCCGCCGCAATCAAGTTCATTTCTATTCTATGATCTTTATTTTGCCAACTTAACGTGAAATATATAACGCTGAAATTAAGTAAAATTAATTGTTTATTATGGTTCCGATCTATACAAACTTTAAACTAATTAAATGCTTAACACAGCCTGCATGCCATGACCGGATAAAAAAAAAAAAATTATTTTTTATTATTATATATTATATAGCGTCACCATTAATTATATTTCAGCAGTTTTAGTGTTTTTTTTTTATAAAAAGAGCATCAGTTAATACGTATATATCTTAAATTATCTTTTGAATAATTAACGTTTTAATTGCAATATATATGCAATGATCACGTACCCCCGTTACATATGCCGCAAAAGTGCTCGTGCAGTTTTGATTATTTGAATTTTGGTGCGCTAGTCCTGCGCTTTTCTGTGATTGGCTAGCGTTTGGCGTAAGCCGAAGAGGCTGCGCCAAGTCTTTTCAGCCTGGCTTCGCCAAGCCGAAGCCTCTTTGCGACTTTGCTTTTAGGCGCAAGTTCGGTTTAAGCCAATCAGAGAGCCGTATAATTGGAGCAAGCCAAAAGTGAAAAGCTCGTAGTTTAGGCTTCAAAGGTGTCACCCTCAGAAGTGTTGCCTTGAGCGTCATCAGCAGGTACGCTAATAACAACGCATAGAAGAGGCCCTTCTGAAGCATTCTCCCAGATCCTAACTGCCTTTGCACCCCCAATTACATTGAGAATGCAAATATCAGTTTGTCCAGAATTGGTAAAAGGCTTCTTTTCTGGGATCTCCATGATAGCATATTATATGTTAGTGCTTCACACAAAGGAAATTTATGTTTAAAATTTTAATCAATAAAGTTATTTAAATTATTTTGATTATCGCTTTAAAAATATATTTCATTAATTTAATTTTAAAAAACATATTTACTAGTATTAAATAAAAAATATAAATATTATATAAATATTTTATATTTAAATTATTTGTAAATAATTATGAAAATAAAATAAAATAAATATATTATAAATAATTTTTTTCTTAAATTTATGTACAATATTTTTTAAACCATTCAAGGTTCACCTCAAATTCAATTTCATTCATATTCATCTTAATTGCTTTTCGATTGTACATTGTTTTGAAACTTTTTCTATGGCTTTGAGGCACTAATATCTTTAAAAAAAAAATAGAATTTTTGTGAATTTGCTAAGGTTTAAATGTTAATGAATTGAATTTGAATTGATTGATGTATTGACTTCGGGTCTAAGGACCAAGCAGTCATTGCCCTGTAAAATTAAATGTTAATGAAATGCAGCTAAATAACAGCTGATCGACGTTATCTCTACCTTAACATCACAGGTACAATATAACACAGGCCATGTAAACATTTATGTTCAATGAAAGTGCGTATACATCAAACAATATAATATATCACTAGTCATAGCCATACAGCGTGGTGTCACTTGATCCGGTTTCAATATTGATAATATTTTTTTTTTAAATAATAGAACAATTTTTCTATTCAAAATAAGGGAACATAAATATAATTAAACTACCTACCTGTCATGATTATTATATATTTAATGTATATTATTTAAACACACACACACAAATTTATATATACACAACATAAATTATATAATACATACAGGGAGACATTCACAAAACACTTTAACACCCATTTTAGCCTCGATTTTTAGCCCTGGTGCTAAAAATGGTGCTACACTAACAGTAAGAGCTTAACATGGTTAGCACCATGTTTAGTACCAGGGATAAAAATCGAGGCTAAAGTGGGGGTTAATGCGCTTTGTGATTGTCCCCCTATATAATTTTTAATAATTTTTATGTGATTTTTATTATTAAATATTTAACTAACATTATATATTTTGTTAAAGTATATACTTAAATTATAATTTTATTGTTGTTATTTTTGTTTCAGTTTAAACATGTTTGACGTAAAGTAGCGAGTTTCGTGATGTGACTAAGCAAGTGTGGGGAGGCTAGAATTGTGTTTTGTGTATAAGTCCGCGCGGCCGCCGTATGATTGCGGTCACTTTATATTGGTGACCAAATATAAAAATGCTGCTCGCATACCAAAAACATTAAAAGTTCTCTATCTCTCCCCCCCCCCTCTTTCCTAAACTTATATATTATATATTTTTATTGTTTCCTGTTTATAGAATGTTTATAGAAGAACATATGTTTTTTTTTCTATTGTAACAAAATGATATGCAAATATATATATTATATAATGTTTTGTATAAAATTAGATAATAAATATAATAAACTATGTAAGAGTAGGAGGAGTTTAGGTTTATTTGTTTAACCAATGCGCGCAGACGGTGTGACTGCTATCGATAGCGTGAGTGTTTGCTTCGATGTAACGTGATATAAACTCACGAAGATTCAGACTCCGCCCGCCCAGACGTCTGAAAACCCCAGCCCACTATAAGTAATATCCATAGTATAAAAATACTCAATAGCTAGCTATACTCTAGCAAGTGTAATGGAATAACATCAAAATGTTTAATATAATATATATGTGAGTTTTCACTTTGAAAACATATATCAGAAAGTAAATAAATAATCATTTAAATGTATAATATTGTATAGTGAAGCCAATGTTATAGGGTAAGTATTATACTGTACACTCCGTTTATATAAAAATATAACACCAACATTTCGAAGGTAAGTAGTTACTTCTTTTCATCGTCACTGTATTGGTCACATTGAGAGTTATCTGGGTTTCTCAGTAACCACATTTAGTGTTATTTAAGGTAGAGATAATACGGATCAGCTGGCCCAATGCTAAAAAAACCCCATTCATAAAAATTATGAAAAAAATTTAAAATGTTCTCCTCTACATCCCCTATCAGTAGGTAAAATATCAGGTATACAAAAACGAGCTAGTTTTCGAGCTATGAATTTTTAAAGTTGACTAATTTAACATGGAAGTTCCATTTCTCCATGTTAAATTAGTCAACTTTAAAAATTAATAACTCGAAAACTAGCTCGTTTTTGTATACCTGATATTTTACCTACTGATAGGGGATGTTGAGGAGAACATTTTAAATTTTTTTCATAATTTTTATGAATGGGATTTTTTTAGCATTGGGCCAGCTGATACATATTATCTCTACCTTAAACTATATACCGTGGTTAGTGAGAAAGCTGGAAAACTCTTCCGTGAATCGCCCCCCTTGTCACTTACCCGCCCTTTCTTTTGTCTGCTTGCAAACCTTCAAACTGTTGGCTACAATATATTCATTGATGTTATATTTTTAGATCAACGGAGTGTACATTTCTTCATGCAGGACAAAATGAACGTTGCTGATTTGCAGAAACTACAGCTCTTATAGAAGAAAAAATTATGCAGATTTTAAATTTTGGAAGATAGAGAGAGGCATTTTCGCTCAAACAGTATTAATTGACTGTGTCGCAACATTCACAAATAGATCTGGTATAGCTTTTGTGCTGTCTTTATATAGGGATATATTATGTTAAGTTGTTGTATAACGTATACAATAGAAACATTTGGGATAAAAAAAAATGTAAGCTCTTTTTAATAATAAAGGCTCAATGCCAGGAAATTACATACTTTAAATGTGATGCATAGATTTTGTTACAGTAATATCAATAAAAAATAAACATCTATTGTAGCTGAAATAACGCAAGTATTGATCAGTAATCTAAATCATTGCTATATACATGACAAACTATAAAATTTCGTTACAATTAATATTGTAAATGAAATCAATTTATATTGTTTCGTTAATTTTTATTGTAGTAGATATGGAATATATTTAATTTTTTTTATAAAATATAATTATATTGTTTCAAAATATGGATGTATCATACTAATTATACGAATCAATTGTTTTATAAATAACATATTAAGGATTATAGTTTATAATTTTATTAATTTATGCCATGGGATAAGCTAGCTGATGCGGTCATACAATAAGAAGTGAAGGTGAATTTGCAAATAATTGTGGAACACATGCCATGCATACAAGTTGTATAAGTTATGGAATGTTTGATTCTTTGAATTTTCTAATATGTAAAGCAAACTAAATGAAATTATCATCACAATAATGTTTATTGTAGAGTTATAATTTCCTTTCACTGATTAAAAAAAAATATCACAATCTGAGAACAATAAAACTGAATTCGTCCCATGGTGCTCTCTTTGTGAGGTATCTGGGTGGGCAAGGAGGAGGAGGATTGGTACCTTCCTCAGCGTCGGTCGCGTGGCTTTGAGGGCCTTCTGGCACCTGCCCTTTTACCAGACGGTGACACGTACACCTTTCGGCCCGACTGAAGAAACCACCGCTGATGTGTTGTTCATGTCAGTCGGTCTATAGCAAGTGAAAAAAGTAGCAGTTGGAATTTTATAACATATATTATACAAATTACATGTTGTAAATTACTATATACTAAAAGAAATAAAATTATAATTGTTACTTAATATAATAATTATAATGATAAGATTACAAATAAACAAATTTTAAAGGTTATATGTAAATAAAAACACAAAAGAGAAAATTTATTATGTTGGTAAAACCACTTTTTCTTGTTTATATTACTAATAATATAGAAGTCCTTTGTATTTCTTTTAAAAAAAAAAAAAACACTTTTTATTTCAAATCCTAGCTTTTATGTCAATGTATAACTTTTATCGTATTGTCATACTGTTTTATTTATTTCTTGGTGTATATTGAGCAATAGAAAAAAATATTGGTCGTTATTTTTTTCTATATATACACTTTGAGTCAAGTTGTAGCAATGAAAATAACAATTGGAAATAGAAGGAAAGAATATTTACAGTAAAATTGATAACTGATATGCGAGAAAATATCACTGGTATTACTAAACATAAAAAAACAACAACATAGCTTTGATAACTATTTCATGTATATATATAGAAATTCAAGGTTGTAAAGAAAAGTTGTAACGAGACCTCTCATAAGTATGACAAACGCTTAGTTAGCAAGTGTGAAATTTCATCTTTTAATGTGAAATATTAAATTAAATACATATTATATTTATATATATTATACTCAATACTGTATTTCAAAATGCTTTTGAAAGCCATATTGTTGACAATATATTACAGATGGATATATTTATATTATTTATAAGTATTTATTTCTCATGATAAAGTTGGTGTGTATTATATTAAAAATTTGAAAAAGAAAAAAAAAAAAAAAGAAAAAAAAAAAAAGAAAAGAACATGATAATAGTGGAATTATTTACATTTATAAAGTTGAATTTAAAAAGGGGTAATTCATCAAAAATTATGTCGAGGTGGAATGTTTCTTAACGAGCGGTAAGTGGTTGAGAGGGAGAGATGAGAGAGAGAAAGAGAGAGAGAGAGAGAGAGAGAGAGAGAGAGAGAGAGAGAGAGAGAGAGAGAGAGAGAGAGAGAGAGAGAGAGAGAGAGAGAGAGAGAGAGAGAGAGAGAGAGTCTTTCAAATCAGTGACATTGTGAAGTAAGCTACTCTTGGGAGAAGAAGCAAAATGTGATTTACTACCTTTTGTAAGAATAAAAATGTTGTTTCAAAGATCATGGTCCACACCTGATATAACTCTCTGGCGTACTTTCTATACATACATGACCTCTCTTCTGTACGCCATAACTACACCGTAATTTTGTAAAGTACCATATGACGTAAAGAAGAAGTAAAATAACTAATTATTAATAATAATATTATTTATTAAAATTATATTTTATTATATTACAATTCAATTCACGTTTTAAGTTAACATGCATATTGTTACCATAAGTTATACTAAAGGATAATATATTAAGTGCTATTTAATAGAAGTCAAGTATAAAATAAATATATACGTTTTAAATAGCTTTGTTAAAGTTACAATACTGTCAAGAACAATTTTCTTCATCTACAGTTAAATCTGTTTCATACTACAACACTTTAATACACTATTATTATATAACAGAGCTTTGCTTACCATGTCTGTCGTTTCAGTATATATACTGTTATAAATATAAAGAGAATGAAAATAAAGAGAGAAATACGATGCAAAATTATTGTAAAACACTGTAGGTAGGCCTAATATATTGTATATAAATATATACCACACTGTAAAACATGCAATATAATATTTGAAAAAAAAAAAAAAAAACACAATATATATTACAAGATGTCACACCTCTATATAAATATTATTGATGATTAAAATAAAACATAAAAATACATGCAAGAATAGAAGGTATTTTATAATGTTGTGTATTATGCATCTTTACTGATATGCTATTATTATAGTATACTCAAAATAAAATACTATCTTATTAAAAATATATAATATTATATGATATATAATAAGTAATAACAGTAAATTGTAGTCAGTAGTCAAAGAAAAGAATTGAATGTTAATGAAAGTAGACCTGTAAGTTATGTATCATTGAATTTGATCATTGTCAAAAATTATTATTCTATATTGTTATACGTAGCATAAATTGTAAGGATGTACTGTGATATATAATGATAAATTTGCATAAAAAGTTAATAATACTATACTTGCTTGGAAAGTATAATACTGTATATACATATATATGTAACACAATGTGCAATGTGCGTTACGACAAGACAGGTAAGCTAAGAAAATCAGGTGACAAGTTATAAGAAGGTGAACAGGTTTCGACCGGGCCACATCTTTTACTGTCTCTCTCTCTCTCTCTAAACCCACCTTTTTAATATCTTACCAATCCTTTCATAAGCCATAAAACATCAACTTTAATATTAGCAAATGATATTTTTATTTTAATAGTTTTACAAGGAATAAGTATTTTAAGAAGAGGTGTAATAAACATATCAAGTAATTTGGTCTATATTTGGTAAAACATAACAATTTTTCATGCGATGATCTTACAGATCAGTTATAATCTTATAATTGTAATTTAAAATAAAAAGTTTATACGGAACAATGCTGCTTATCAACATTTTTATGTTCCAAAATTACACACTTATCATGAGACTATTTTAATGCTTCAATCCAGGAATCCATGAACCATGCATGCAGCTAGAGGTTGAGATACATTCAAATTTAGATTTAGCAAATTCTACATAAGATATTTACACCATGATAATATATACAATTATATATATATATAATATATATCCTTAGGATGGTATGAACTTTAGCATGATTTGACAAAGCTGCATCAGCTAAAAGAGAAAAAATATGAACATTTTTATTTTTTTTAAGAGCAAAAAGATATTATCCAAAAGATATTCATTCAAAAAGAGTTAACTCCATAACATGACCCCCTATTAGGGTCATGTATGCGTTATATTAAAATGTATAAGAGCTAGCTGTCATCAAGTATTTTATTTTTTTTTCTTACCAAAAATTGATATGAAATTATTTACTACACTTTTTTTGATAATTTAAATATAAATACATAAAATGCTTTTTGTATTAAACAGCTGTTCAACAAAATTTATTTAAAATCAATCAAATTAACTTAAAAATAACATTAAAAATTGAACCATAGCAATTTAAGAAAGGGGGGGGGGAAGACAAATAAAGTTGCGATACTTTATAAAAGAAAAAGTAATTCAATACTATTAAATTGCTTCTTAATCTGATTGAATATCCTCTTTTAATAGATTTTATGCAAATGAGAATGTGATGCTACTTTTTCTTTTATTCCTCACCTCAATCCCAAGGCAATGACCTGCAACTGACGCCGCTGTTGCCGCTGCTATTTTATACACCACACAAGATTAACGTCATATTTTTTAATCCCACAGAGAAAAACTTTTTTTAATTTTTTTATTTTTTATTATTAATCCTTCAGTTGATCCACGCTCCAGTGCTTGCAAAAAAATATTATACATATAATATAAAAAGTAAGTTGGAAACTCTCTGATATTTTACAATAATAATTTTTATTATACAGTTACATTGTAAATAAAGTGTTAAAAAATCATTAATATTTTACACACACACACACACTAATCAGTTCTATTTTATTTTCTTTATGAAAAATTATTTCTAAAAAAATAAATGTAAATATTATATATTATAATTTAGTTTTTATTAATTAATAATGTATATACTATTAAATATTATCGTTGTATATATCTGTTAATTATTAGATTTCGTATATGTAGAATATAAATATTTTATACAAATTTATGTACAACAAAAATTGAGATTTAAAAGATATTTTATTAATTTTAAGATAAATAATTATGTCGAGTTTATTGCAGTAGATTTTAACAGTGGAGCAGTGAATGAAAAGAACAGTAAGAAAAGGTAAAAATTAATAATAAAGTGTAGAAACATGGAGGTTTTTACTTTGCTTGGTACTTTATATTGAAATTCATTGCAATAAAATATAGAGAAGAGAGAGAGAGAAGAGAATAGACTATGCAACGTAACCCTGGCACAAGACAAGCAAGCAAGCGAAGCAAACGGGGTAGAGAGAGGGAGAGAGGAGGAGGAGTTTTCCGCAGATTTGAGAAAGAACAAAGAAGCAGTGAAGATGTATCTCTTCTCTTAATTAGTTCCTCTGGTTTTCGACGCACATAAAGTTAGCACAGCGTGGTAAATCTTGCCTCTTTTCTGCTCCTGACATGGTAAGTCGGGCCAAGCAGACTGTGAGCACGAGGGGTCGCTCTCTTTCTTACTACTTGGTGCTGCTCGCTCTCGCCTCATTCTCAGTACCTTCTTTCTCCTTCTTCGTACTAAATACAAACACACAAAAAATAATGGCAGAGAAATAATTCTTAAAGTAACTCATTAAAAAAAATAAAGACTAAAAATTAGAATGAAAAAAATGAATTATGGTCATGGTCGTTTAAAATAACAAAATGAAAAAAAGTAACACAATTCTTAAATGTATAATATTATGCAGTTTGTTCTAAAACTGCAGTAAATTAAGACAAGTGCTAATTAAATGTTTTTGTTACTCTTTTATAATCGATGGCCTTTTGTATTTATATAAAAAAATAACATATATTGCTTAAAATATCATCATTTAAAAAATAATAAGCTATTCTGACATCATTTTGATGTTTAAGGAATTAACTTAAAAACAACTGTCAAATTTGATAAATGATAACATTTTTATACTTTGTCAGTCAAGCTCGATATTAAAATGTGAGTTGAACGGGAAAATTTGAGAAAATTTGACAATTTTTTTCATCTATGTATATTTCTAATCTAGCATTAACGTGGCCATTAACCTGAGATTTAACGTTAATATATCATTCACAGCATTCATCACAGTAAGAAAACTTTTGCATTGATTTTTTTTTTAATTTATATTTTTTCATTATTTTTATTAAATTCTATTTTTTTAATCTCAATATTAAACCAATTATATTATGTATTGCGTATTTCTCTCTAAATTATGCTGAAATAAAATTATATAATATAATATTATAAACAATAATTAATCAAAGTTGAACAGATTGTACATGTAGAATTTTTGTTGCTCGAACAAAATAACTAGATTATAATTATGTAATACCAATACATGCAGTGCTATATTACGCAGCTATATTGTAATATTATACGCAATAAACTTGCAGTTTTTATATACAACGTTCGATTTTATGCTATAATATAATAAGCTCACATCAGATTATCAACTATAAAATATCTGTTGTGTTAATTTAATATCGATAACATTTTATATATATATATATATATATATATATATATATATATATATATATATATATATATATAATATGAGTAAATGTAATTGTAATTAATAATAGCCACTATCAAATTTCAACAATGAAATAAAATTTAGATTAAAATGATATTATATAATTATAATATATATATATTATGTTTTCAAATATTAAAGTTGATTAGATAAAAATATAATTTTTACTTGTATATATATAGTTATAATAATATGTTAATGTAATTTACAAGTAAATTCTGATAATTTACATCACCATCTGCTTTAAAGTGGTAACTACCATGTAGCAGAGAATATTAATATACTTCTCTCTGATATGTGGGCGCATTAGAACTTGATGCAGTATATAACTTCATGAATATTCAAGTAATAATTATAAACGAAATGCAAGTCACCTTCAATTAAATTATCAGCATGTGTTCTTATCTTTTCTCTTTTCTTATACTATGAGAGTCAGATAGTATATTATATAATATATATTGTATTATTGTTATTATTACTATATATAATATTATATTATGTATTATAAAGCTGATGCGCACAATAATTTTTTAAACTTTTCATGCATGTGGGTGGTCTATAAAAAGTTTTATATAAGTATAATAATATAAAAGAATCTCACTCGCCTCGCTCACTCAGTCAAGTTATAAGGAAAAGAGAGAGAAAGCGAGAATAGGTTGCATGTAATATGCTTAACTGCTAAACTATTTGAAGTTGTTGCCTAAGTTGCCTTGCTTGCATTTTATATACATCAGAAATTCTGTGACTTGTAACCAATTGTTATTAGCTTCAAAATGAGTTATACCTTTTTTAGAGATGAGAGAGAGAGAGAGAGAGAGAGAGAGAGAGAGAGAGAGAGAGAGAGAGAGAGAGAGAGAGAGAGAGAGAGAGAGAGAGAGAGAGAGAGAGAGAGAGAGAGAGAGAGAGAGAGAGAGAGAGAGAGAGAGAGAATATGATAATATGCTTACTTGAGTTAGTACTGTTGTTATAATATAGTCTTACTAATATTTTTATGCAAAAAATACCATAACTAATTAAATATCACGATAATTAGTATTTGTAAATAGTAATCTTTTTTTTTTGTATAAAAAAAATCAAGAAAAATGATAATTTTATTAATTTTTTTAATCTAATTTTTTTTTACATATTACGTGAATACAAATAAACTTTTTTTTTAATCTTTCCTTGCTAAATAGTAAATTTTCCGCTTGAAAAGGGTTGTTGGGTGGGTGGTTGTAGGAGGGTTGATCCTCCCCCTTCTCCACCCCCTCGAGCCATGCTACTGCAGTGATCTATCACATTTACATGTCGTGAATACTTAAGTCAATTAGTCAGCCGAGAATCGTCGTTCCCCACGTTCCCTCCCTTGTGCTCCTTGCTGGCGGCAGCCACCACTACCAACCATTGCTATACCACTGCAGCAACAGCAGCAGAGCAAGCCTTCACTGCCACCGCGTGCCCCCACACACAAGTAACTACCTCGACACCATTTGCCACTCAATCCTGATTATTTTAAATTTTAGATTTCTCTCATTTTTATTTTCTACCAACTATAAGAATAATTTAGCATGACAAAACCTTTTACATGGTACATATAATCAATTTTATGCAACAAATAATTATATACTATGTTAATTTTATTTTTTATTTCTTTTAATTAAATTAATTTTAAGTATAAAATGGTATGTTTATTTTCTGCGTTGAAATTATACAACTTTTTTAAATTTACAAAGATATAAAAATATACGATATTTAAAACAAAATTTTAAATTTCATGATTATTTGAAATTTTGATAATATTATTTTTAATATTAGAATTACACAAAAAATTTGTTTTTATTGTTAATTTTTCATTTTTGTACTTTCACATTAATTTTTAATAATTTTGCACTTAAAAAAATTACTACTTGTATTTTTTTAAGCATTATTCAAAGTTATATTCATTCAGTACATTTAAATTATTATTTTTTTAAATATGTAGATTGAACAGCTCAATTTAAACAATTAATGAATAAAATGGCCTTTAAATTCAATTCATAACACAATTATTTTAAAAACACATTAGTATTATTTTGAATCGTAAAGCTTGTGGTTGTTCTTTGTCATATATCAAAATTAGCTTACATAAAATAATAAGCTAACCAAACAATAAAACACATAATTTTGAATTGTAACCCTAGCTCTTTTTAATATAAAAATGAAGAGAATTGAAAAAAATCTTGATTTTCTCTCCCACTTTTGATGGGAATATTATTAATGTTGACAAGAGTTTTTTTCCGCATGTCTAATTTAACTAGTCAATGAGTATAATAGAAAACAGAGACGGAGGGCGGACAGGAAAAGTTAAAAAAGAGTTAGTAAATTAAAAATAATAGTATTTATTTTAGTATTTAGTATAATTTTGTACGATTTAATGTCAATAAAAAATTAAAAAGATTACAGAGAAAACTTAGCTCCTAATAATAATAGGGAATAAATTTGTCTTAAATATTACTTCATCGTTGCTTCAGCCTTGATATTAAATCAGTGACATCATTTATTTTTAACTATATATACGTTTTATCAATACTGTATAGTATATATTATATTATATAGATTACATACACATAATTTTATTGATTTATTACATTTTTTATTTGTGTCAATTATTTATAATAATTCTTGAAATTATATTTGGAATTAGAATAATTTATTTAAATATTTAGTAAATTTAATTTCCGTTTTCATATACTAGTTTTATATCATGTGTCATTTAAAGAGTACATAATATACATTTTGCAATGTATAAAACTATCGATATATATATTTTTTTAATTTCTTTTGGAGATTAAAGAAAAAAATATCCAAGGAGATAAATAAAATAAATGTAGCATTTTCTGTGTGCTTGATAATCCTAGCAGCTTACCAGGTACAGTGGATGAGATGAAGATGAGAAGAAGGTGGAGGGAGGGTTTCTGTACTGGGTCTGGCAGTTAAGGGTGGGTGATAGAGAGGGAGGGGCGCCTAACTGTCGTCGCCCAGAGCTTATTCACAAGGGGCAGCAACTAACTCGCCTTCTCATTATGCAAATGGCATTGCTACTGTAGTAAAAGAAGTACGTAAATCAACAACAGCTACTTTTCAAGGGTGCATGTGAAAATCAGAGGGGAAAGAATAAGAGAACATATACTTCTGTAGATAAAGATTTGAAAAGAATAATAACTCCAAACAAATTTTTGTCACTATAATATAGAAAGGGATAAATAAGTAAAATTTGTATGCTTTAAAAAACAAAAACAAAAAAACAACATCTTAATTATATATTTTATGGTTAGTGTAAGCTCTGATTGATTAGAAAATTATTTAAATTATTATTATATAAAATTATGCTAACATTTAATTTTACCTTATAATACTTGTATCTATAATTATAAATACAAATAAAATATTTAATTTTAATTTTTTATATTTTTTTATTTTTTTTTTAAATTTTAATTAATGTTTAATAAAATAAATATAAAATATTTATTTTATAAATAAAAAAAATAACCACGCATATTATAATATTATCTTTAACAGTTTTTTTTAATATTTTTTATCATTATTAAATTTAATATTATAAAAATATAATATTTATTCTTATAAGAATCAAAAAAGTTTTTTTTTAATTTTCTAATAAAATTATTATTTAAAAAATCTTTTATGAAACATAAAAATATTAAAATATTTAAATATAATATATTTAATTTAATTTTAAAATTAAATTATATATAATTTAATTTTAAAATAAAATTAAATATTTTTTTTATAAGTTTTATTATTAAAAGTTATAAAAAAAAAGTTATCATAAATTTGGTACAAATTAAAAAATTATTGTATTTTGACAAAACGAATATTTTAAAAGTGAATTATTCAATAAAAATTATCAATGTTTTTCATAAGATAATGTCAATTTAATAATTTAAAACAAATTATAACTTCAATTATCATTATTGTGCATAAGTTGGAACACCAGCAAATTACATTTTTTTATTATGCTTAGCAATAGTATAAATTAATAAAACCTAAAGCAAGCAGTAAAAGAACGTATTACTAGAAAAAAGGTTAAAATAAATTAAAATAAAATAAAAAATAACACTCAATGGGGGACATTCACAAAGCACTTTAACCCCCACTTTAGCCCCGATTTTTAACCCTGGTGCTAAACATGGTACTAAACCAGGGGCTAACCATGTTAAGCTCATAGCTTAGCACCATTTTTAGCACCAGGGTTAAAAATCGGGGCTAAATTGGGGGTTAAAGTGCTTTGTGAATGTCCCCCGTTATCTTTATACGTTCATAATATGACAAAGTTTAATGCAGATCAGTCAGGATGCTTCGTTAAAAGTTGACAACTTATCTGCATTAATGAATCCTTACTTAACTTACGTTAGTGATTTAATGAATTTCTTTTTGAATACATCAAATTGTTTTGAAACCTAGAAGTTTATACTCATTAATATTAAAATAAAGTCAACCTTGAATTTAGAGGTTACAACTTTAGACTATCATTTATTATAATTTATAAATGTTTTAAACTTTGAAGAGTCCGCGTGCTCCCTATATACGGTTGTGCTGTGTCCACTACTTGCTGACATTGCACAAAAAAAAAAAAAAAAGCAGTTGCACTAACCACGTGGACCCAACAGACTTTATGCGCCTATTCTAAATATTGATTGTTGATATTAGCTAAGCTCACCATGCAGAGATTTTGCAGTGGCGCATGCATCTGCATTGGCAGTATATAATATGATGGTAACTGAGCTATATACACCACTTGGTCGACTGAATAACATACCAAGACAGATACACCTTAGAACATTTAAATATATTCCACGTTACTGAAGCATGTAGAGTTTTTTTTTACAATTTATTAATTTTATAAGTAAATATACACTTTCAGGAACATTTTAAATTAATAAAAAAAAAAAATAAATAAATAAATAAGTATTATACTTAAAAATTAAATTCAAATTAATACAAATTCACTGTAAATAAAGTATATAAACGCATAATGATCCAAAACCATTACATTAATTAATGTATTAATTTAAGTTTTGTATATATATATATTTTTTTTTTTATTTTCTTTATTATTATTATTTTTACAACTCAATATATTTTTGTTGGTGCAGTTTTATTAATTCAGATTTCTCAGTATAGGCAAAAGTTAGAGCATAAAGTTGTGTGTATCTTTCTGGATAATTGGATAAATCTACACCGCACCAAATATTAATAAGTTGTACAAATCATACATACTTTTTTTATATTAAGGAGAATGTAATATCAAAATATATTCTAGATATATATTTACTAAGTTTGAAAAAAAAAGTATGAAAAGTAAGGAAAATCTATACCACACCTCCTTTAAGCTATTGAGACTCGATCTAAGAGAGAGAAAAAAAAATAGCAAACAAGGAATTCAATGCGTATATACTCACTCTGCTATGATTCGTGTTCACACAAAAAGCAGAGTAAGCAGTGGCACAAGTCAAGGAGACTTTTCAACTTTTGCCTGCTTTCTTTGCTTGGTCGCACAGACAACAATCTATCTGGTCGCTCGTTTTCTATATATAATATAGTTGCTGCTTTTTCTGGTGATGTCGCCACCGCATACAAACTGAAGATTGTAAAGGATACGATTTCTTTTGGCTATAGATATTTTTTTTTATTTACTAGTTATATAATGAAATAGTTATAGAAGTTTAGCCCTTAGTAAAATATAAAACGTGAGCTCAAATATAAATTGAATCATTCGTGCGATAAGTGCTAGGTTATGATGTATTATAGTATTGCTATATGATGTATTCCAAGAAAATCTTTTTGATACATAAAAAATATATTATATATTATATATATATATAAATAGATTGATTGAAAAATAAGTTGTTTAGATGTATCAAATATTTAAACATCTGTCGATACCAATACTTGTGATTATAAAAATTTAATTGAATATAAATTTTTTTTAAATAAATTTAAAACAAATAATTAAAATAAAATAAATAAACATATTTTTTTTAAAAATAATTTTTTCTTTATAAAAAAAAAATTGTACCATGAATGAATTTCGAAGACGTATTGAGGCGCGATTTACACACATTTGTTGTGAATTTGGCAGCTATGGTAATAAGTAATAAGTTTTTTTTTATAACTTTTAATCTCTTTTTAATATAATTAAAAAAAAAAGTTGACAGTGTATGTTACGGAAAAAAGTGATTCTTATCACACGATGTCACTGAAAAAAAGAAGCACTTGTAAATCTACCTTAAATATTGTATATTCTTATAGCTTCAACTTACAACCATATAACAACATTGTTTTTCTCATCGCTCCGTGTTTCTTAAAGATTTAGTGTTAAAACCTAGTTTTACACGGAGCTGGAAGCAAGCTGAGAAAGAAGAAGAAGAGGCAAAAGGGTGGAGAAGTAAAGGCATTTATTTCATGGGCAGCCTAATAAATCTAAGCCCCAAAAGGTCGGCTTGAAGCCCCGAGCGCAAGCAGCAGCAACCAAGAGGAGTTAGTTTTTTTACAATGTGTGTTACCTCGCTTGCTATATAGTAGTAGCTTGTTACGTCACATTCGGATGCGCATGTCAACGCTCTAGTTGAGCTGCTCTCTAGGTGGTATAATGTTAGAAGGTTCTCTTCTCTAGCCCCTTGCTGGCTATGCAACTAGCTCGACCCTTCAAGCTACCATGCATAGTCTCTCATGCTGTGCACTACAGGCAGGCAGGCCCCCATGGCTATATAGCAAAAGCAAAGGAGAAGGAGGTATAGGCAAGCACCCACCCGCCTCAGGGGTGTTAATTCTTAGAGCACTTGATTTGTAGCTCGATCGTAAGACTAGTGGAGAGAAGGAAAGAAGGGCGTTGCAATACTCCCTCCCCCCTCCCCACTTACTCGCCCGCTAGACCGCCACTGCTGCTGACATTTAACTCGTATCGATGGCTTTTGTTTTCTATAATATATAAGTCTAGCTCTTAGAGTTGTAAAAAAAAAAAAAAAAAAAAAAAAAAAAATACACAATACAATACAGATAATATTGTTAAGTGCTATTTTATATTAAAATATTTAATAAAATAATTTCATTATATGTACAAAATTTATTTCTAACATAAACCAATTTATAAAATGTGATTTTTTTATGTATATAAATGATAACCAGTATAATTTATTAAGCATTGATACATGGATCTAAGCATTAATTTTATTTTTAATCACTTTGTAATATATATATTTATCTTCATTGGTTATTATCTTGAATTGCCTATATATGTGACTCAAGGACATTTAAATTTCATGGCAGCAGCAGCAGCAGAAGCCATGCACGTTTCAGCGTTTTGTTCTTATTTGAAATGGTCTCCAGTCACTTACTGAAAGAGATAAGGAATTTTCTCTACCAGCTCTAGTCATTAATTTCTGGATGATATTTCTTTTCTTTTTATTTATATTTATATATACATTTTTTTTTGTGAAGAATTTTATCGGTCTTTCATTGCTATAAGCACTTAGCTTTAGCGAGAATGCATTGCAAAGATAAAGAGTGAAGACAAACTAAAAATGTTAACCCCAAGACATTAATCATGCCAAGAAGAAGTATCCACTATAATACGAATTTGTTCATCATTATTGTATTTTCCACTTTTAAAGTACTCTAATTTTGACGAGTTCTATGTTATATATATATATATATATATATATATATATATATATATATATATATATATATATATATATATACAAGCTTAATAATAAATGTTATATTTAAGTTTGTTACAAAACAAATTTTTTGTTTTAATATTTATATAATTAATATGGTCATTTGATATACAATTTTCTTCATTACGATCTCACACCTTTTAAATTAAAGTTTACACTACATCGTGATCTCATGGGTGGTATTTCAATTAAAAAGTAAACATTTAAAAATTCAAATTAAATCAAAATTGAAGCTATTATAATTATTTTTTATCTTGAGTAAAGAATTAAGATTTTTTTTATGATGGGTATTCGAAAAAAAAAAAAGAGTAATAATATTGTATTATAACATTAAATATTAAAACATTATATTAGTGTTTTTTTATTATTTTTTGTGTGTGAGATTGAAAGTTAAGACGGTGTGAGAGAAGGAGGCGCTGCGAGATGAGAAAATTGTAAGGAGTGTAAAAATTACCGTTAGTAGGCGTGGACTGGAGGAACCTGTCTAAACTATTAGGATGGAGAGAGAGAGAATAAAACATAATAATATTATTCGTTCATTCACTTGAATTAAGATCTAACTGAATCAAATCCTACAATTAATTAAAAAAATAACATTGTTTTATTCCACTTAATTCTCAATATGTTTGATTATGCACATCAAATTGCTGTACGAAATTGATAATGCTACAAAGTATATATGTTAATCAAGCTATTTCATTAAAAGAAATATTTTGTTCATTAATTATTGTAAAATATGCATTTTTTTAAATGAATAATAAAATTATAATTTAAAAAAAAAATTACATATATATGATTTCAATGATTTCATATAATAACAAAAGCAACTAATTTAATTAAATTGAATATTGAATTTTACATTGATAAGTTTATTATTATAATGGAATGTTATTACAGATCAGATAATATATTTAAAATTATATGGTATGACGTCATTAGACACCATGGAGAATCTCACACGACCACGAAAGGGCTATCATCGAGGTGGCGGCTTTTGGCTTTTGGGACTACCGCCTCCTCCTCTACCTCTGGTGTGGCAGTGGTGCTACTCTGCCTGGATGATAGAGTTGCTTCAGGGAGAGACCACCCAGTCAGGAAGAGCGGTGGGTGGTGCTCGCCGCGAGCTACATCAGCACGCTGACTCGTCGACGATCGTGATGCGAGTAGCTGCTATATAGCCAACACGGGCCGGTGGACGGGCGTGCCGAGAGGAGCTCTGCCCAAACCCCCGACCAGGGCGCAACATAAAGCCGTGGGCATCAGCTAGGCCAGCCCAACGCCCGCCGCGGACGTACCTGATTTGTTGCACAGTCCATCTTATACTCTCTCACTTTTTTTTTTCAATATTTTTTTTTTCTCATCTGCCCCTCTCTTTTTATTTTCTTAAAATTAAAACGTAAAGGATTGGCTGAAAGATTATATAAAGTTGCGTGATTATTATTTCTTAATACTTACTTACTTTTTTTTTTTTTTTTTACAAAATTTTCCCTACCTCTCCTTCCACATAAGCACCGGATGTTTCTTTTTTATTTAATTTGTTGTCTTTGTTTTTATTATACCACTAATTTAATACTATTATTAGTAGCTAAAATATATATTTATTAAAATTACTATACATAATAAATATATTGTTTGCGACTATAACATATTAATTTTATTATTAAATAGGTCAATATAGTTTTATATATTAAATAGTTGAGAATTTAATACTTATAAATATTAAGAAATAAATGTAATTGTCGTTTCCTTACATTATATCTGATGACAATCCATAGAGCTTTAATAAAAAGGACAATAAGTAAAGCAGTCATTAAAGTAATATATGCTTGCAGAACTTGTTTTATTTATTTTTAAATCTTAACAATTGAATCGGAAAAACAAAGGTTTTAAGACCTATTTTATTTAATCAGTCAGTTTTTTTTTTTTTTTTTTTCTTTTTCTTCTTCTTTGTTATATACGCAAGCAAGTAAGCAAGCAAACGAAGTTTATCGGCATTTTAAAAGCAAGCACGTTAGTTAAACTCTTTGTACAATTGCAGTTTATTATGCTGGTGCATCCAGGAGCCATACATCACGCTGCATGTAGCTCGCCATCAGGTTTGCTCCGTAGCAACTCTTAATTGTATCTTACTAGTACTTTGTACACGGAGAAAAAAAAAGTTGGAACTACGATATTGAGGACGAATGATTACCCCTAACATTACCAAAATATTTTTTGTCCTACGCTATACCAAGGGAAGGGGGGGGGGGGAGGCAAACGACCCATTAGTTAAATCCCTATACTATTTTTTTTTTTTTTAAGTTTTGTTCTCACTAATTTTTTTTACAGAAATACATCTTTCTTATTATAATAATTATACTTCAATTTTGAAATTGAACTTCTGTCATAGACATTTAGTCAATTAGTTACAAAATTACACATTTATTATTTCTGTACAGTACACTGTTATACGAGTTATAACGAACTAACAAAAATTTATGTCATCATGACATCATTATGATATCATGACGTTACTATGTTTATGGACGTTGTCGGTAAAGGTAAAATATGTACTTTTTTTCAGATGATAACATCTCTCCCTTTCACTTCCCTCTAAGTTGCATCTTTTGAAGGGCTGCAGTTCCATCATATCAGTTAAGGGTATCGTTTGACTTGTCCCAAGGGGTATGTCGCACAGAAAATTTCCAACATTTAAAAAACATTTATATCGTCTAGGACATAAATATATATAATATTTTGAAACTTTCAGCACTTAAAGATATTAAAAGTTAGTATAATTTAAATAATGGTAGTTCATTAATTTTATTTATCTAAATCGACTATATTAAAATCTAGAATTAACAAATAATGAAGGATAAAAAAGTCGATAAAATATTATAAACTTACAAATAATTTTTGTAATAATAATTAAATTTTAATTAATTACTTGTATTATGTATTTTTATAATATAGTCACTTTAATATGCATAATAGTCGAATCATGTTTTTTTTTTTTTTAATTTTATAATTGTTATACTAATATATAATATTACAAGAATAAGCTTTTATATAAATTCATTTTTAAAGTTTTAAGTTATAAAAATTAATGTTAGCATAACGTTGATAGTGGTTGTAGAATGTAGAAAATGTAGAGAAGAGGTGGAGCTATAGAAGTTAGCATTGACCGTCTGACTACACTGAAAAAATTATTTAGCAAGAAATTTAAAAGTACGCCAAATTTTCACTCATTTTCTATTCCTCTACTTTGCAAAATAAATTGCAAATTTCAGACATTCAAATTTTCTTTTTATATAATTCACAATTTTGCCCATAGTTTGATTTAGAGTACTCACGAAACGTCTGTACCCACAATAAGCTACACATTATATGGAAGTTAAGATAGTGCTAAATTTTACGTACACGTCATACCATATATTGCAAGGTCTACCTGCCACAACTATTGCATATCATAATTATATAATAGCACGTTTTTTTTTATGGTGATAGTTTAATTAATTCGTTGAAAATAGATGATCGTACTACGCGTTCCTTCCACACATATATACGTCTTTGAAAATATCAAATCAGAATAACGTCATTAAAATGGAATTTACCAAAGATGTAAAGTGTAGAAACAGAGATACATTCTATGGACATAGTTTTAATTTTAAACAACTCAATCATAGGTAGAATTAACGAATTTATTTTTTCAGTGTAGTTGAGGCAGTATATAGGAAGAGGCTGCATGCAGATTACATCGCAGCATGCAGACGCAAGCAGGCAGCAGGTCCAGCCAGCATCCACGAGGGTGAGAGAGAAGGAGCTTGCTAATCGTTCCCCCCCCCCTCCACTCACTATACACGACCTTGCAACGTACGTAACACACATGACAAGCAACACAGAGTAGTCCAGCAGAAGCTGCTAACATCTATAGCTTTCTCAAATTGATACCCAGTTTTTCTTTAATGAGTTGGTAATCTGAGAGTCTGAGAGAGAGAGAGAGAGAGAGAGAGAGAGAGAGAGAGAGAGAGAGAGAGAGACAAAATATAATATAATTATATACATTGAGAGAGAGGGGAGGGAGGGAGTTAGGAGTTATAGTAAATATACATGCATATAAATATGACTCTAATAGGGAGGAGTTAGTTAGTTTACCTTATTGTAGGATTTTGAAAGTTATACAGAAACGATTCAGGAGAGGTCGAATTAGTAAGAAATGTTATTTTTTTTTAACTTCTATGAAACTCCAATTTTTCCGATGGAAATACGACGTGTATAATATGTAATGCTAAGCTATTAGAACTTTCAGTCTTTAGAATGCAGTTATTGTATTAGTGTTTAAAAACTTAGAATCATTTCAGAGGAGTCATTTAGTAAAAACATGACCCCTGCATTTTTTTATATAATTATATACAGTATTTTGATTGACACTACATACTTTTACCCAAGATCCCTATCCTAAGTAAGAATGTCCAGAATAAAATATCACACTTCATTTTATAATATTTATATATATCATATATATTTTTTTGCTTATAACATTAATTAAAATAATGCTCATCATCATCAGTATTTAAATTGATAATATTGATTGAATAGGCATTTTGTTTTTGATCAGCAGGAATGTGGCAGCATCAGTGATGTGAATGAAAATCAGTTGGTGCCTTGATCAGCAATGTTTGCACGAGGATGAGGTACATAGGGTGAGGAGAGAGAGAGAGAGTTGAGGGTCCTACTTTAAACCAACTGCTAACTCTATGGGGAGAGATAACAGAGGTTACACAAAATTATTCCGTGGCGGCGGTTTTCGACCAATACTAACTAACTAATCCTCCCAATATAACGTAGTATGTACAAACCTCCAGCAGCTTCCACACTTGCAATTGATGACGTTGCAATCACACATACACAATCAGTACTGATCGCAAAATAGTCAGACTGGATGGCAGTTGATTAAGCCTTTTCACTCAATCAATAAACTGCTTTCACTAGCAAATTTCAATTGGATTTGAAAGCTTTGTTGATAGCTTTAACATATATAGTATGTTTACACATATAATAAAAAAAAAAAATACGTATTTAAAAAAAGGTAATTATGTAATCATATTTTTTTATCAATTTATTACATAAACATCTAATTAGCATCAATATTTACATTTTAAAACAAATTTTAATGACAAAAATGTTATCAATGATAAAAATATTTATTTCGTAATATTTTGTTTTCTTTTTATTTTTGTTGACTTGAAAAAAAAAAATCACAAACTTTAAGTGCATAAATATTATATATGTATTTTTGTGTTATATTATAATGTATGATGATGAGTGTTAGTTAATGGAGACAATATAGTTAACAATTTACAAGGAGACAAGGCCATTAAACATATTGAATAAAACCAATGCTTAAAAAAAAAAAAAAAACTTGAAGGGTATCCGTTATAAAGAACATAAGGAACAAGCTCAAATTTTGTGTATATTATGAATATAATGTAATAAAAGAGCGAATATCATATCTTGAATTATTATTATTTTTTTTAAAAAAAAAGGAACACGCCTTAAAAAATTGTGACTTGGAAATTTATTTTTATATATTTAAAAAAAATCGCCTTACGTTTGCTTTAGGCAAAAAACTTGATACATAAAAAAAAAAAAAAAAAAAAAAATGAAAAATATTTTATATCATATAACAGCGAGTATCTCAGGTAACTTTGTTTGTTAATTTATGAACTATCATAAGGTCTGGTCATATGTTTTGGTAAAATTCCTTGTGTTGTGACGACATTAATGAAGAACGCCCCGGTGTGTGACCAACCTTAAACTAGACGTGATGTCTTTCAACCTTTTCTAACCAATAAAACTATTTTTGTGGCACTAATCACATTCTACTACAACATATTATATAATTCTTTACATTTTTTTTTTATATTATATATTTTATATTCATGACAATGAAATTAATAATATGTATATAATATATAAAAGAAGAAATATTTAGTAATACATAATATGAATACATTATTAATATTAATTATTTTCGCCATTGTTTTCATTTATAATTAATATAATTAAATGTTTAAATTAAAATTCATTAGTAATAATAAATTTATTATATTTAATTGACTTTGCAAAATAGTAATAAAAACATACATTATGCAAAAGTGTTTTTATATATATGTATAATTTAATATATATGTATTTTTTTCTTCTGTAAATGAACAGTAAATAAATACACTTTAATTCGTATCACGTTGTTAATTAAACTCAATTTAACTCATTTAACTTAACTATATTATTATATGGTACTGAGTGTATATATGCAAAACTAAAAACCTGATTGTAATATATATAAAAACATATATATTTTTCTTTGCATTTCTGCAGCCTACATACTGTTTGTGACATTTAACAAAATGTGTCCACACCAACCAGAAGCAAAGATCTTAATGTAACAGACAACTCGATGTAGATATTCAAGAAATGCAAATAAAGCAGTTGATGCAATCTTGTAATTTGCTTTGTGATATTAATTAACTATATAAAATAATGTAAAATAAATATATAATTATTCCATTGTTCTTCTTATTATTTTTTCATCTTTTATACTGTAATTAAATACACGTCACTTAAAAAAATAATAATAATACTTGTATATATTGGTATAATTATGAATCCATTACATGCAAGTGAAGTTCTTTCATACAGCAAATATTGTTATGTCATTATTCATGTTTTTTTTTTTCTTATCTTGTGATCATTAATATCTTAATTTTGTGATTGATGTATTATTTATGTTTGTGTTTATATTTTACTTTAGATTAACCTTCATTATAAAATAAAATATAACATAAAACATGAACTGTACAGACTCAAACATCCCTCTTGCAATTCAGTGCAGAAAATCATTTTATATTAATTATTGTTAGTTTGTGTTAAATGATGGTATTTACTGTATTTAGGAGCCTCAAATGCATGGTGTACACCAACTTATCTGTACTATTCAAGCAAGAAACATTGAAATTGTGCAGAAAATTGTAATTAAGTTAAATGTTATTAAATTCAGTCTTCGACATGTTGTGCTACTGTATAGTGTAGTTTTGGTTAGATCTGTCAGTTTAGAAAATATAGATGACTGGAATTTCTATACTTCTGTATATATTTTAATGATTTTTTAATGTGAAATGTTGAAGAAAAAATATACTCGAAGTTAAAAAATTATTTATTTATTTATTTATTTTTTAGAGTTTTCAATTCTAAAATTTGTTTAAATTCCTGAAATAATCTTACATTTGATAAACTGTATCTCATTTTGTTTAAGGTTACACATGTAGCGCCATCAACTCCTTCGTACGAGATGCAATATCTCATTCGGGTGTGGCTCATCAATTTCCCGAAGTTCACGGCGCATGCAGTGTCCAAGTAGAAAATAACCTCAGTGCTGCCTGATCAAACATTGATGCGATTCTGTCTGCTGTGCATGAACCTCATGCTACTGAATACAAAACCAGCTACTACGTATAATGTAAGAATATAGTCATAAATATTTAGACTCCAACTATTATTTAGACACAGATTCAATCAGAATGTGTAGATTTTGAAATTTCAGAAGTTTTCGTGATTAATGTCGTAATTAATTAAAATAACCCCCATAATTGCAATGTCAGTGGTTTTAGGCTAGAAAGGGGGAATAACCCGCTTCAAATTTAGTTCTGCATGGAGTGAGTAAATTCATTGCGTGTGGATATATGTCTAATTCTCCCCACACCTTTTCTTATGACCCCCAACCCTCTTACCTTGAGTGACAAAGAACCCTTTCCGATTTTTGTTCCTGGCTAGGTCATTGAATAATTCTATATAGCTCCGGGGTCTATAATAGAACCTAGATGGTCCACTTGGCATGTCAACCAAGTCAGATATGTCCAGTATAGTCTTCCAATCAATCAAGCATTAATATTCCGTGGAGTTAAGTAGATTTAATGTACTGTATAATGGAGAAAAACTGTTCCCAGAAACTTAAAATCAATCATTAGCTTTTTCGGCTTCAAAGTTTTATTATGAATAATTAAGACTAGGTGAAATTATTCATAATATTTGCATAATAGAAATCAGATTACAAATTCAGTAACAATGATGTATATTGATATGTTCCTAAATATTTTATAGTTACAAAAAATATACATAAAATCTAAAATATATAAATCTATAATTATATTTCATTAAATTATCAATAAATTCATTCAATGTATAAATATTTTTATTCAATAAAAAGATGTAAAAATAAAAAATTACAGTTAAAAAAATTATGAAGGAAATATTGTATATTGTTATGTCCTCACTGCTTTGATTTAAGATGAATGCTTTTGTATTATAGCTTTATCCCTTTAAAAAAGAATATTACATAATTATCAAACAAAGTTGTCCATAAATTTTTGGTAGCCCTCCAGCTAAGAGCTATTAAACACAACAAACTTCTTACCATGTAATAAATGGAGAATTAGTGTTGATGGAGGACATCTTGAAAAAAAAAATCACTTTCACGAAATAAGGGAAAAAAAGGAACGAAAGGATGGTAGAAAAAATGTCTCACTAGTGACCTAAATTTTATTTACTATTTTATGTAAATTACATAAGCTAGCTATTAATAAAAAAATAAGCAGATATTATAATAATAAGGCTGGTTTTTATTTAAAAAAATAAATCAGTTCACTAAACAAGAAATCAATGTTAAATTATCTTTTAATTTCATAATCTTTGTAATATCATTTATCCATCTTAAAATTTATATCATTGTAATTGATGAATGCTATTTGCACACGAAACAATTATTTGTTAATACGTAATATGATAAACATGATAGCAGCAAGCTATAATAATTTTTCATATTTATACTGTATTTAATAATAATAATTACTTGTTATGTTTCTACAGAATACTTATTTTAAATAAAATACACACGATTCACTAAGGAACTACCGTGGTACAACAAATTTTCTCACTGTATAACTTCGATTAGCGTCATAGGCTGACACTAACTGTTAACAAATTATCTTCTTCGTGAAAGGTGACTGTTTATTAATTAACAGAATTTTATTAGAATATTTTATTTATTTTGTTTTTTTTTTAATTGTGAAATAATCTGCTCCTTATAAATATGTCACTTCGGGAGAGCACGAACTATGCTCTGTTTGTCACTCAGTCTTTGGTGAGGCAGTGAAAATTGACTATATTGGGAATTATGGATATGCTGCCCTACCTACTATATAATAATATAGTCCAGTTAAATATAGACTGTGAGTGATAATAAAATAAAATGCATTTTTTTTATTGGAACATTTAGTTGTACGTACATATAGACAAACATTGATCAAGTCAAGATACTTTTCTTTCTATAACTAATAAACGAAATACAAGAACATATAAATAAATACATAATTTGTAATTGTCCACAAACATATTAAAATCAATAATATAAATAAATTATTATTTATGAATAAATAATAATAAATAAAATCACTAAAAGCATTTAAGGGGCATTCACAAAGCCTTAAGGCCACATTTAAGGCTCAATAATTTAAAACCAGAAATTTTGGGCCTAAAAACACGTCTAAAATCAAGCTTTAAATTATCGAGCCTTAACTGTGGCCTTAAGACTTTGTGAATGCCCCTTTTTAATATTTAAGCGTAATTAACATGTCAGTATTAATACGAAAACTAAGTAATTTTCATTTATTTAACGTACACGAATTTTAATTAAAACAGCAAATTGTCAAAAAAATATTGTGAATTCAATTTTTACCCAATTCTAGGAAAAGATAATAAACATCATATTATATATATACAATTAAATTTATTAACATAATGTAATGGAAAAACTGATGTATGATTTACCTCTCCTGAATAACATAATACAATATTCACATGTGTAATGAAAAAAAACAAAAACATTTTTAAGTTTTTTTTAATACTCAATAATTAAAAATTACTAATTAAATATTACAATATTAAATTTTAACTACATTTTGTTGAAATTGACCGGAACTAATGAATATAATATAATTATATATAAAAAAGTCCAACTTAACCACTAATCAATAACTAAAACAATAAAATTGTATACATAATTATATCCTATTTTTTTTTTTAATTTGACTACATATTTTTAACATCAGAAGTTTTAGTTTAAAAAAATTTGAATTGAAGTGTTGAACAATTTTGCTTAATTTACACTAATTGTAGTTCCAGTCATTCAGTCACAATATATTTCATCAACATAAAATATAATGCTTCTTAATTAAGATTGTAATAGATAACTTGGCAATTAATGTAAGTATAGAAATCCATTATGGAAAAGAGTAAGTTTTTTTTTCTTGTTTTTTTTTTTAACTTTAAATGAAAATAACAATTACTTCCTTCCCACATGAATTTTAATTAAAGAGTGTCTTTGTCGCATTAAAACGATAGTATATTATGATTATATGCAGATGATGTAAGCACAGCTAGATGAACAATATGAGCAGAGGAGCTTTAGGCTTTTGTACTATATTATATAGTTTTTAGTTCATATTCTACGTATACTGTACGCTTGCTTGCTTGCTTAACGTGCCTTCAGGCTTCTTATGACGTACTTTAGGTCTTCACTGAATGTGTCTTGATGCTCTTGGTCATGATGCAATTCTGCGAACAGAGCAATGGTGATTATGGTTCAATTTTCAGCACCAAAACCTTTTATCATATTATATGTATAACATAATAGTTAACTGTCTTAATTGAGTGTATCTCTGGACGGTTTCAAGTTTGAACGTCCACGCTATGTAAGTTTTAACTAACAGTAAGTTTATGGCAAGATTTTGGAATAGTTTTGAACTGGATGTTTTTCTAACCAAAAAATAAGTATAAATCTTTCGTGCAGAAATGACAGTAAATCAGGTAGATAACTTTCAAACATTTCCAAAATATACATGTTACAATTAATTATAACATTACATCACAAAAATGTTAAAAAATATGTTTACTTCAAAATAAAGTTATATATATAATACTTGCTATGAAATTAATTCTCTTAAAAAAATACAATATTTTAATAATTGTTCTGCATTACATCATTACTTATAATTATTATAAATTTATCAATGAAGTATTGTCCTCAATTTTTTTTATTGCAGAAATGGATAGAGGGTGCAAAGTTATGCTACCCTGATTTTTTTCAGATTTTTTAGAGCCCGGGAACTATTTTTAAAAAATTATTGAAAGTTCTTTTTGTGACGTCACGAGACGCCGCTCCTTAAGAAAAAGATAGGACTTGACGCCGCGTGACGTCACAAATAGGACTTTCAATAATTTTTTAAAAATACTTCCCGGGCTCTAAAAAATCGGAAAAAAATCAGGATAGCATAACTTTTCACCCTCTATCCATTTCTGCAATAAAAAAATTGAGGACAATACTCCATTGTTATGAATTTTAAATAAGCAGCTGTATATATTCAAATTAACAACTCATTTTTTTTAAATGCATGCATTGGAAATTAGTTTTTTATGTAAATTATAAATCAATCCACTTTCAATATTTAACTATTTGAAAAAAACAAAGAAGGTATTGAAATATTGTTGAAATGGTGATTGTATATAGTGCTTGAAGCTTGAGAAGAATGTGTATAACAAGTTATTTCTGGTAAAACTGCACTCCCGAGTGTCGTTGCTCAGTAGAAGCAAGCAACCCTCATTGTTGCACAGCCACCTTCTCACTCCACTTTGGTGTTGCCTGCGTGTAGAACGATGTCCTATACCAAGTGCTGGCATAAATATTATAATGTATGGAATAAATTACTCAGCATGCAGTAGCAGGCAGGCACTATATACATGGAGATTTTATGATGAATATAAAGTAATTCTAATATTATTAAATTTTATTATAAATTAACGTTTATCATTAACGTATAATTGCACATATATTTTTCATTGTTAAATATTATATAATTTTTGTCAACATATATGTAATTAGTTTACATAAATATGTTGTAAAATTTTCTTAATTAATGTTAATATATTATATAATATTTAATGTTAATTAAATTTACCTTATTATTTATTTATTAAGGTTAACTGAGATATTAAAATGAAGGTATTATATAAATTAATAGTACACTATTTTACACACATTATTATTATAAATATGCATAAGCATGTTTATCACTTATAGAGCAGATTAAATGTATTTTAAACAAAATATGTTATTATAATTTATAATAAAATAATGGTCATGTATTTTTTTCTATTTAAGCAGTTAAATTTTATAAATAATTTAATATTTACGACCTTCAAGCTTTATTAGAAAAAATTATTATTTTTATATCTTAAATAGTCTGTTTTGAAAATATTTTAATAATGATTTCAATGGTCCATTTGCACTCATAAGCTATGCAGGTCCTATTTTTAACAGGACATGTTTGGCAACATTAGAGCTCTAGATGGCTGCAGTTATAGTTGCAAAGTTACATATGATACTTTACAGGTGAGAATGCAATGTCAGTACTTCACTCAACTTTCAGCTGTCCCTTAATTGAGCCCATAATAAATTATGCTGGTCATGCAATAGTGACTTAAAGAGTCTTAGGTGTGAACTGAACGATAATTATTCATGGAAATAATTAGGATTTTGTGGGTCCTTCAAAACAAGGGCGGTCTATCAGATATTAACTGCTTAAAGTCGGGACAATTTATCTTTGGTCTGACTTCACGTGAACCTCCCACTAGAATTGTATTGGAGAACAAAGGAAAAAGTTTGTGACGTCAAACCAAAGATAAATGATCTCGACTTTAACATAGTAAGTGAACTGCTATAGTCGTCTCGGCTTAGCATTGATTTGACGTCACGCGACCCTTATATTATAATTGTATTGGAGAACAAAGAAAAATGCTCATGACGTCAACTCAATGATGGTAAGCCGAGAATATATCAGTTGTCAAGATTTTTGCAAATTTTGTTAAAACTCTTTAGGATAAAATATAATATTTTTTGTGTGTTAACTTTATCATCAATGATCATATTTCAGCGAAGTCAGAACAAGAGATTAATTATCTGCAATAAATGTAGAAAGGGAAATTAAACTAATTGACTTCTTGTTTTATTTATTGGATCTATACTTTGTTTTAAAAGTAATTAAATTTAGTTGAACTAAAACTTACAGATCGTTGAACCGCAAATAATAATGAAAAATTAAGGCAAGTGAGTGAGAATTATAGAGAGTAAAATATAACATCAAATATTGATCGATTTACTCTTTCATTATAACACTTTCTCCAATGTAATATTTTTAAATCATTAATAACAAATAAATATTTGTGTATATAATATATAATATAAAGTATAATTTATTTTAAAATTTTAATTTTGTTTTATGTATATATATTTATGTTAAAACGTTTTATAGTCATAAAATGGTAGAATATACGCAAATATAAATGGTGTGCAAATTATTTCATTGTTCGCTAGTAACGAGCGAGCCAGCAAGCATGCAGTGAGTGAGTTTAACAGCACGTTACCGCCTTGCTAGCTTACCACTGGTGTCAGTCTACAGTACATTTAACTTGGCGTTCCTTCCGAAAGTTAAATATTTTTAGGCTTCCAGATCATATTTAAATGTTGAAATTTTGCAAAATAGTTTGCAAAATTCGCAAGATATTTAATTGAAATTTCAGTTGTAAAATAAGAAGAAGAAGGCTGAAAATCTTTTACTTCCAGCTTTATACTGAGATAATAGTAAATTAATTTTTGTGTAGCTCACCATTGCTCTCTGCCTCATGCACAAAGAATGAAACAGTGTAAGTGGGCGAAACAATTGTTGTGGGAATGTATATAATAAGTGCGCATGCCTCTGTAGTTATTAATAATAGCAAGATTACAAATTCTATGCTACGACTGTTATATATACTCAGTCAGCATGGCAAAGCGTAATTATAATTTACATTTGAAATATTATTATAATAAAAAAAGAACATTCATAATTCACATCGTTTTATTAGATGGTATTATTTAGACCACATACCCTTTTTTTATTGTTGTTGTTCAATTCCCAATGGTAATAAAGAATATATATATTTTATGTATAATATATATATATATATATACACATCAATAATTCATAAACATATTTCATTCAAAATCAAATCATATTCACATTCCTACATAGTCATGACCCTATATATGTTAGTTACTTGCATAATAAAAATATATTTATAATTAAAAAATAAAGTGTGCTATAAAATATAAATTTTATATGTGAATTATGTATTAATTATTATAGATGCAAATTGAATTGTGTTTTTATTAATTATTAAAAAAGTGAATGAAAAATTAAAATTGACTACATTTAAATAACAAGGCAAATTATTTTATGAGCTAAAAAAATATAAAAGCATTGATTGCATTCTCAAACAAACAATTATTTACATTGAAAATCATAATTTTGCTTACGCCTGCCAGATTAAAATGTAGGCTAATTTCTGTGCAGCAATCTTTTGTTTGAAGTAAGGTGTGTGACCTAATACTCAGGGGTAGGAGAAAAAATGTTGGTTGCTATTTTAACTTTTATTCTTGCCTGTGACAACAATGGAACATTGCAATAATGAATGTCTTGATAACTTACACTGATAAAGGTAAAGTCACTTTCAGGGTACCTCAAAGTGTACATCCCAGGACAATATGTGCGTTGTCTATAATGGGGAACTTAAAAATATTTTTCTCTGTTTTTGTTGTGATAGATCTTACTCTGGAAACATTTAAAAATCTTTGTTTCTTACAATGGACCACCTTCATGAATTTTTATTGCAAATTTGAATAGAGGACCTAAGTATTGCCAATTTTTTTTTTAGATTTTTTGAACCTTATGAAAGTGGATTTTCATGAGCGACAAAAGCGATGCGGCGCGATTTGACGTAAAAGCTGCGAAACCCTATGCGGTGGCAAATTCACCAGTAATCACGCTAATTAACGATGCTCCTTTTCTTCTAATCGACCAATATGGCCACCAATGGATGTTACAGCAAATGCGCTTTATTCGCGTCCCGTCGCAGGCTGGAAATCGCTAATGAAAATTCACCTTTTAACACTCTCAAAATCGAGTAGAAAGACGCTGCAACGTCTGTTCCTATGCTTGCGTGTTAAATATTTGAATGACTATGACGTCACAGATTTTTCAGCACGTTTTTAAGGATATTAGAGGGTTCAAAAAAATATGAATTTAAAAGACACTCGAGGTCCTCTATCGAAATATGCATTAATAATTTTTCATGAAGGTTATCCATTAGATCTAAATTTCATGGTGTCCCGAGGTATATATAAAAACACACACTCATAATTCCTAATACTCTATATTTAATATTTATATTATAATTTCTTGTTTATTATATAGCATAATAAATTAATTACAACGAAATATTTTGTCTACATCTAATTCGAGATTGACACGCACGTTGTTCTCAGACGGCTTTAATTGTGTCTAGGCTAGGCTGACTGTCTGACATTGCTTCACGTTGTTCGTCAACTCACCAAATCTCATCAGCAGCCAGCCAGTCATGACGAATCTTAGAGACGGAGGCTGCGCATACGTGCTATAGCTTCCTCCTATAGCTTTAAGTGTCATTACAACAGCCTGCTAGCCCAGAGTCACGTCATTATATTGTGGTATACACCTCTTTGACATTGCTATAGTCAAATTAATTTAAGAAGAATTCCTAAGGAAATAGCAGGAAGTCTATTTGAATTTCACACATTTCAATATTATTTATTTTTTTTTTTTTTACAAAGTTCTATCTGCACATGTAAATTTAGTATATTAAATTTCAAATTTGAAAGAAAATAGTAAAAAAAAAAAAATACTTATTGATTTTTCAAAATAATTGTTAAATTAATTTAACTAATATAGTTTCAAAATAAGATGTTCAAGTTTTTTCATAAAGTTGACAAGTTTTATATTTATAAGATATATTTGAGTATAAAATAAAAAAAATAAATAGAAAAAAGGCTTCTAATATTTTGCCTCTAACTGGATAAATTTGATTTGAATATAAAATATCAGCCCAGTTAGGGTTATATTTCAGTTGGAAATCTTTTACTAATTTTGATTTGAACTATTTTTGGTGTGCAGAGGCAATAATTATGAACATTTTAGGCTGTAGCAATAAATAATACAATCTGATCTGTTTATGGCTCTATACCAATATATTAGATTTCTCGTCTATTAGAAAATATTGAAATTTATTAATTGAATATTGGAACGATTTTAATTGATGTCTTTTGTTGTTTATCACCATTACCTTCAATAAAACTGTCATGTATGTGACAGGTTTATAACTATTTGAATATAATATCTTAGCACTAATTTAATTGGCAGGAAGAGTTAAAATGTGTTGTTTAAACTGCAGGACTAGAGTAAAAGTGTCTGATTCAATTTAAACTTACGGAAATATAAAAAATATTCAATCAAAAATGATTTAGATCTTAATTAAAAAAATACATGGTAAATGATGAACATATATCTATTTAAATTAACTACATTCAAAGTAAGATTTTTTTCAAGTAAAGTGATTGTGCAAATCATTCAATTATCAGTTTTAATAAAAATAAAAATGTTTTTTTTTAAGTCTATCTTTTTATTCCATAAATGTATAAGCACGAATATATATATATATGTGTATATATATATATATATATATATATATATATATATATATATATATATATATATTAATAAAAGTATTGAAATACAAGAGCAAACGTTGGATTTTATAACCATTTTTTTTTCATTTGACACAAAATATTGACAAAAGAATATTGAAATATAATCGAATGGAATGGGTCACAAGAGAGTTATAGTTTGTGTTTTAAGGGCCCGATCTAGTAAAAACGGCCATAAGGAAAAAACAGCATTTTCCATCAGTTCTGTAAGGTTCAATATTTGCTTAAAAAAAAAATAAAAAATTTTATTTAAGAGAAGAGACTGGTATGTAGGGGGCCAGTCGATTTTTTTTTACACAAGTACCACCAATTAATTATTAATTAATAATTAAAAGTGGTAAAAGAGTGTCAACTTTGCTTTATCATAACACTTTAAAAAAAACGAATTTTATAAATGAAAATCGTCCAGCCCCCTATAAAAAATTGTCATCTTTCATTTGATGCGTGCTGAATGTGTTAATTTAAAAAATTAAATGTACTGGAACTGATAGACTAAAGCTACTTTTTTGCAATATCTAGTTCCTAAAACCGCTGAATGCAGCGCCGTGCGGAATTGCGGAAATATGCGAAATACTGAACTATTATACAAGTGCGACCGACTCGGCCGAGAGAGAGAGAGAGAGAAAGGGAGAGAGAGCTGAAAGAGAACAATAAAAGAATTCACCAGCCTGCAGTCCTCTTGCGCGCGGTCAACCCTTCCCCAAGCCTTATCTTGCTTTATAATACCATCATTGTCTCGCTCCTAAGCTCTATCTTTGCTTCTAGCTTGACTTTGAAGAGAATTCAGTATATTGTTATGCTGTAGTATACAGTATAGGGTCATCTGAAGGTACATTATTGCCTAGAATAAAAAAAAAATAAAATGACTTTTTGAGCTTTCAAATCTGTATCCATGGTATGGTGGCTACATGGATATCAGTGACGTATGTATACAGCTGTAAAAGCGAAGGGTTGTTGCCCAATGTGGTGGTTGGATCCACTGCTCGTATGTAAAATTTAAAAAATTAAAATTTTATTAAAATTGTTTTTGTGATTTATCACTGAAATTTGTAAATATGAATAAATCGAGAGAAAATGTGTATTTGTTAATTTGCACTTTTTTTAAAATAACCAATTTATTTATTTATATTGTTTGATTGTTAATTAAATGAAAATATTAATTTAATAACACATTTTGTGACATTTACTATACTTTTACAAGATGTAATAATCGTATATATTTTTTTATTTAATTTTCAATATTTTTTTTTTTTTTTAATTTTTAATCAAACCCTATTGGGTACTTCTATTTACTAATTACATACTACTTTGAAACCCCGAACCTTCCGAAACCCTAACTTGAGCGTTTCGCGGGCTCTTCTGGAACGGGGGCGGCCACGGCCTTGCAAATCCATCCCGGCATTTGCCTGCGGCTGAGGGAAACGTGGAAACCTCAGCCAGGATGGACGCTACAGCTTTTGTCAATGAACCGGAAGTGCAATGGTCCAAAGCCAGGGGAACCACATAGTGGAAAAGCGCAACGTTTTACCCCTGGGTGGGAAACGTGGTTTTTGTTGAAAATGGTCACCCATCCAACTACTAACCACGCGCGGCGTTGCTTGACTTCGGTGATCTGACGAGACCCGGTCAAGCGCACTGCGCCACACCTCCCCAATATACATATACACAAAAAAAATTACTGTCTTAGAAACTTGGCGCAATAGAGAAAATTTCCATTTTTCTAACTATAAAAAATATATAAATAATATTATTCTCTAAAGTCTCAGATCACTGGTATAGTATTTTCTTGCATTGAGAAATAAACAATCAAAATTATAAACGTGTTTGACAGCGGTTCATTTTATGGCTTTCTCCTCCTCTAACAGCAAGTGCAGAAGCACTCTATTGTGCTCTAAACAACAATACCAGCAGCTTAGTGGACGCTACCCATCTCAACAATGACATGTTTATGAATACAAAATTCGCACAATCAATAACATCTCATATACGCAAAAAGTACCAATCTAATTGTTTAGAGCTGCATTAAATTGAATTTTTCATTAAAAAATAGGCCAAAGTCATTTTTTTCCCACGTCTCTGTGACTTTTCTTTCCAAATATATAAATGAAGAAATGTGGTGAGGAGCAGATAAAGCTGGTTTTTCCTTTTAAGCTGAAAAACCGCGTGGTTGCCTACATTTTGCCGCGTGGGGTGTTTTCCCTCTACTAGATCGGGCCCTTAATAATGATCTACTACTACCACTGTAGTCACGAGCTGTACCCTCGTAACATCCTCCCCCTCCTCCCCACTCACAGTTCAATATTTGACAACCCTCTACACTTTCAAATGTTCAAATGATAGTAGTGGGGCCTCTCTCTCTCTCTCTTTTTCACTCTCTTCACACTTTCAGAGATGTATCCAATCTTTCATTGTTCATGAGGTCCATCCCATTCTCGTCGTCGTTTTCGTCGTCTCGTCCCCCCTTTTATACTATCAGTGATACCAACTTTTTAAGTTATTTATCACTGACAGCTACACACATAGTCACTTGCAAAAGGTGATTTATTGATTTAGGTATTAAAGTTTTATCGATTATTTTTCAAGTTTGTGAAAAGAGAACTTTTCGAGTCTAGTTGCTGCTGCTTGCTGCTTGAGAAGCTATATAGCAATAGCAGCTATAACCAAAGCTAAAAACTCCATAGTCTATACATTTATATTATATATATATATATATATATATATATATATATATAAAGATGACTAGAAAGAAGTTTGCAAGTATGGTCCTTACAAAAATCTTTATGGTTCACTGAAGAAAGTGGTTGTGAACGATAAAAGTAAGCTTTCAGCAGTTAGCTTTCTTTTCTTCACAACCCCATATTTTTTTTAGGGCTTCTTTTGTTGACGTAAAACTCAAATACCTAATTTCTAATGAACCTTTTATAATACAGAAAATTAAAATTCTTCATACTTTTTTTTTAATATAATAATATCAAAATTATTTGAAAGTTTTTTTTTATGATAAATGTAACGATTAAAAAGCTAAAAAGCTATCAATATAAAAAAAAAACTTTTAGTTTAAAAGCTGAGAATTAAAATTCAAGTGAATTATGAGACCTAAATCTACTGTGTTTTATATATAGAAATAACGGAGGGGATTGAGAAAGAAAAAAAAAAGGGGGGAGGAGAAAGAATAATGCGAAAAAAAGGTCTATTATTTAATTACATTTGAAAATCTTTATAATTCTATTATAATTCTGAACAAGCTTTTTAGGATTACAAAGTATAATCACACTAGTGAGTGACATATATGTTGGAAACAGAGCAAGTATTTTTATATTTATATAAATATTATACGTATAGGGGAGAAAGAGTAAATTAAGTAGACCATTTCAAAAATCACTTTTTGAGTCACGTCAAGCAAGATTAAGTAAAAAATTCGTTTAGATAACTCATATTATTAATATATAAAAAAGGAGTGAGTGGGTGGATACAACACGTGGTTCCACTAGGGGAGTGGAGAACCTCATATCTTAATATATAGTGGAGGGTGGTAACTCTTTCCACGCATTTCGGAGAATTTCATTGGTGGAAATCCTCCCTCAATCACTCTTGCTACAAATTAAATACTTAAAATTTTTATTTACTTATTTATTTATCATGCCAACCATATGACAGAATTAAAAGATTAACAATCTTTAAAGGTCCACAGAGTGTAGGTATGTCATAAGTGTCTGGTCTCGGTCTAGAGTTTGCGACACTCAGACGTAAGTCAAAGAAACATCGAGTCTGGGTGGGTGGATGTCTCCACCACCAGTCAGCTAGACCCCATAAGGATAAAAGAGGAGGAGAAGGAGGATATGGCTGGGCTAGGGGTCTACTAGTGAGCTAAGCTGGTTGGCTCACTAGACGTCGTCGGGCTGCGGGCTTGATAAGAAGTGAATAGAAGTCTTAAGACTTCTTTACTCAGATAATTGTTCTCTAGAGAGAGAGCTACTGAAATGATGAGTGCCGTCATCCCAGTAAAAACAAAAAAAAAAAAAAAAAAAAAAAAAAAATAGAAGATGAAGAAAATTTTTCTACTAGAAATAAGATTTGTGTCATTTTATGTTATATAAAAAGCTTTAGATTACACTAACAATTTAAGTAACATACTTTTTTTTTTCTTGAAAATAAAAGAATAAAATGAGTTTGTTTCGTATGGTCATGTTTTTATCAAGCTGAGGGAAGAATTGTCACCAAAAATGTTTAAATGTCAAACCAATTTTTGTTTTTATTATTATATTATGTTATAATAATAAGAAAATGTGATAGCTAATTACATAATTACTCGTTAAGGTACAAAATATTAGGATTCTATATTATTACGAAAATCAAGTTCACCCTGTAGTACGTATACTTAATAATGTGGATGCACTTTACAGAGAAATGCACAAATACTTTCACAAATATATTATTTAAACCGGAACTAAGCAAAAGTATAATTTTGGTCAAATCAATTTTGATAGTTCATACAAAGACCCAATTTGTAAACTTATCTATATAAAGTTTCAGATTATAAATAATTAAATAACAATAGAAAGCGTGAAACGTTGCAATTTCCGGATATTTCCGGGTGTAATTTTTTTTATTGATAAAACTGTATTTTACGTCATTTGAGCCTGATCTCGTGGCTGTAGCAGGCAAGCAAGCAGTATGTTCTTTGTTACTTTGGTATGCATGGAGAGAGAGAGAGATGGTGTACGACACATGAAGCTTTTAAATCTTTTATCTGGGGAAAATGTAATGGAGAACAATGGAGCCAAAGGATTTTTTTTTTAAGTAAAAAATAAATGTATGAAAAATCTATAGTCCACTCTTTACCATCTCTATAAGCATCAAAGAGAAAGATATATAATATAAAGTTGAAAAAAGCACTTTAATCAAGTACAGAAAGATTTGATTAGATTTAACGTTGATTGACATTAAAATTTGTGAGTGACATTATAAAAGAAAAGTCACTCAATTTTACTATAGTTTATTTAAAAAAAAAAGCTTTATGTTATTAGCTTAAATCTCTTTTAATATTCACTTGACAAGAATAATATTACAAGTAAATGAATATGGACAGAAAATATAAAGAGAGAGAAATGTAGAAAGCGTTTTTTTTTTTTTTATATATACGAAAAAATAAGTAGGAAATTGACTCGATTTACTATCAAAAGAATCTCTAATATCCTTTTGATGGTGCACATTTTTTTTTAAGGAAAAAAAAAAACTTTTTCTCTCCTTTTTGCTATATATTATAATAGAATGTAGAACTGTCGGTAGATTGGCAAGCACTTTTCACTGATCGAGTTGCCATTCTACTTCTTTCTATTGGATTGAGCCCTCCGACTGTGAACATGCGATTAGTTAGCTAACCTGCAGGCCTACAGGGGGCCGGTCGTTTTAGCCACAACCAAAAGTAGTTGGTTATAAAGAAGACGCAAGAGCAGTCAGCACCACTACTTTCAATTGCTTCCATCTCCTCAAGTTTTGCCCACGACGATCGACATATTATATATACTCACAGGTCTTGCATGTGGCCTCCCTCCCTCATATTACCTACCTGTCATTCTCTACCTTTATGTCAATTGACATCTTTATTCACAACCCTCCTATATACAATCTAGAACTAAATTTTATTAGAACATAAACTGGTTAAACGAAATATTTGTTTCAAGAATTAGTTATAAAAATATTATCATTCCATTAATTAGCTTTTTAAATTACTCTCTATATTTATAATTATGCGTATTGATTTATTTGGGAATAAAAGTAATTATGTAAATTAGTTATTGTATAAGGATAATTTTGTACTTGCGTGTCATAGAATAACAACATACCAAGAAAGAGGTATGATTTTTACAATGATGAAATTTGAATATGGTGTATGGAACTATATTACTAGTCTGTCTTCAATAAAAGATCAATGTTCTTATTTCATCAAATTTTATTGTTTCTTCAATTTACATGTAAAGCCCTTTTTTTTTTTTTTATACCTGTGGCAGATAGGAAAGTATGGTGACAGTCAACGTATAATTATTAAAATTGCAGGATAACTATTTTCAAGCCATCGATATGTACACTGCTTTTCAAAAAAGTTGAATCAGTAGTCGCCATTATGGTTTATTCCCCCGAGTATTAGGCTACCCACCTTACTTAATGTCCCTGAGGCAATGTCCCTGATTGGTGAAGTATTTTTTTATCGATTACACAGGAAATGCAGACAAAGGATATTCTTTGCACAGAAATTAGCCTCTTTACGTTTTAAACTGCAGACGCAATAGTTATAGCCTGTTCAACTATTTTGAAAAGTATTGTACAGAAAGAATGCAAACAAAGTTGAATTAGGACTTATTTTCAGCAGCATTCATGATTTTATAATGAGTGTACAACTATATAAATTAGAAAATGCATTTTTAAATTAAATTCATTTTTATTATTTTTTATATATATTATATTTACACGATATAATATAGCGAAAAGATACGTTTAACAATAAATGCTTATATTTCTATGTGATTTGAAATAATCCTACAATTTAATAATATTTATTTAAAATTCGCAAAGAACTACTAGTAAATTGTATAAAAAATTACAATATCACTGTATACAAAAATCTGTGTAAAGGCATGAAAACAGACGACACTATTTATTGAGAAAATTGTTTGTTTGCTTGCTTGTCATAGTCAATGCGGAGTGAAAGAGATAGAATTTATTTCTTCCATGTTTTTCTTATCAAATTGATATATGTATAAAACATTAGGTTCCAGTGATGTGATTGTTTATTGATTTGAAAGGTACAAGAGGGATAAAAGGGAGAACTGCTGCCTGTTCACTGGGTATGCGCGCGACGGTTCGACCAAACAAAAACTTGGGGTTGTTTGTAACACAACAAAGTGAAGGAGAAAAATTCTTCTTTTTCGTGTATTGAAATCCATCTAATACGTTTGCATAACTATTATATCTGAGGTAGCAAGCGTCTGAAAATGGTCCGCTCATATGTTAACAGTAAATTACACATCAATTAATTTACATTTCCACAGGATAGTATTCGGGACTTCCTCTTTGTATTTGTATGTTTTTAAATTTTTCAGAATAATTTTTTTATTATAAATTTGAGAAGAAATGCAAGATTTTTTGCTAATTTCATTGAGAATATAACATTAAATTTAATGAATATCCTGACATCAATAAAGATGTCAGTTTTTCATATTATTTTTTTTTTTAAATTGCACAATATAACAACAATTTTCAATTGTGGGTAGATACTCCTGGTTGAATTATAAAATTAATTTGAATATATTTTCCTGCTAGGCAAGGATGTCGTTCATCACCCACAAGTGACATATTATCCTGTACATATAATACATATGGGGTGGGCTTTAGTATATAAGCTAGAACGGCTCATCTTCTCAAAACAAAATAGAGATCAATGAGCAAGTGACATATTGCCTAGATAACCTTTTGTTTAGACCGACACGCTCTCTCTATATACAATCTATATATAAGCACGCGTTACATTCTTGTAATATAATATACAATGTATATATAACCCTTTTCAATATCGTGCAGGACAATACACATCATATATATATAGCTCCATTAATTATATAAGAGAGTAAAATTGATACAAATTTTTCTCTTTTTGTGTTTGTGTTTGTATGATATGGATCATTTATCAAAACAGCTGGATTATATATTATAATGTTATATACATATATACTTTACGTATTGCGGTTAAATGATTTAATAAGAAATTACAAGCAATATAAATCCAATCAATGTGTATGCATGCCATAATAGTAAATATAAATTAACATTCAATATTTGTAGTATACATGATATACATGTATAATATATTATGTAATATATAAACTTATAATGCAAATATTTATATATACATATATGCATGGATGTATTTAGTTATCGAGTTACGTGTAAATGAATTAATTTTCAGGACCAAAATTGCAATATATATTATGTATCTAAATTATATGTATTCTGCATTATTTATTCTATAATAGTTACATAATGCCTTAAATCTTCATTAAATTAGCATAGATTTGCCAATGTGCATAATGCATATTCTATGTTGAAATACTCATTATTTGTATTAACTGCAACAATGTAAATAAACAATGCAGCATTGTATAATATGACCTTCTTAATAACAACAAAACTTATCTCAGAGCACGAAGTACTTTAATTACCGTTAAGTATTCTCTCCACATAATTGAAAGACGATGGTCTGTTTTCATGACTTCCAAAGCGTACAGTCAGAGAGTTTTAATTTGAAGAGAGGTAGAATGACCGTGCTAACTGTATTCCCCTGAATTTTCAAGTTTAACTGGTGGAGTGCTCAGAAAAGTATAAAAATTTTGATACCCGAGAGCTTCTCCTGACGACATTGCGAGGGCGCTGACTGTACTTTGTCGGAGTTAACTAATTAACTAAGGGATGATCAGCGCCACCAAGTACTCGCCAGTTGAATTAGTCCCTATATCTACCAAAATGCACTTTTTTGGTATGCGTTTTCTACTTCGCATTCTTGTGTATAGAATCCTATTAGAGGACAAAACATCCCCATAAGCGTTCGATCTCTCTTTAATTAAAGCTCTCTGGTACAGTATAAATTAATTTTATACCTTTTTTGCATTAGTTACAGTGAATTCAGGTAAATATATTAATTATCACCGTATGATATCTTACTAAGGTGGATGTGATGTTCTATACAGACGCACTCGCCTTAATATAAGTGAATTGGAAAATTACAACGGGCTTCATGTACACAATATTGGTACAAAGTTTAGTTATTTATTTCACCAAATATATATGTACATATTCACATATTATAAAAGCAACAATAATAATTAAAGAAAGAATAATAATAATATAATGAAGTGGTGAAATAGGGTATTTTACAAGGCACTATAATAAGCACCAAGACACATGAAGTGATATTTTTTTTTTTTAAATTGTTGTAGCTATTCAATAAATTTGATATCATTTATAATAAGGTGACGATATTTACTTTCCAATTAAGCAGAATGTTTTATTATATATAATATTATATTTCAAGGCAGCATTGGGAGTTTAATACAAACATGCATCATTTATAAAAAGACACCTCAATTGAAAGTATAATATATACGTTTATATTTGTTAAGAAAAAAATGGAATCTGTGTATTTGTGGTGTGTGTGTGTGTGTGTGTGTGTGTGAGAGAGAGAGAGAGAGAGAGAGAGAGAGAGAGAGAGAGAGAGAGAGAGAGAGAGAGAGAGAGAGAGAGAGAGAGAGAGAGAGAGAGAGAAGAAAGAAGAAAGAAAGGAAAAGAGAAAGAAGGATAGAGAGAGACATCAGACAGACAGAGAACATCTCATACGTCTATATTGATTTCATCTTAAATTTAATGTCTTAATCAAATTGAAAAAAAATCTGTAGCAAAGTAAGATTTGCTATCAAAGATATTATCAATTTTCAAAATGTTTTCCCACTGAGAGATCATGAAGCTTTTTGAAGGAAAGTAGATGGATGTTTCAAGAGTATAAGATTGATTTTCGTCCATCGTGAAGTGATGGTGAAGAGAGAGAGAGAGAGAGAGAGAGAGAGAGAGAGAGAGAGAGAGAGAGAGAGAGAGAGAGAGAGAGAGAGAGAGAGAGAGAGAGAGAGGGGGAGAGGGGGGGAACGGTCGTGACTGAGTCTGAACTACTCAAAGCCATGGCTTTTGGCATTCTTCATATTTTTACGAGGAGATATATAAAAAAAATGTAATAGAAAAAAAAGGTGTACACCAAAGAGTTCACATTGAAGTCTCTAACCTCAGTGCTTATGGTTGAAAATAGAAGCAAAAGTCGTTCCATCAGTGCTATATAGCCTTTGCAGAAGTCACGGAACAAATCGAGCATTAAATAAATTGTTGAGGAAAATGGCAAATATTTGTGTTTACATGTGTCAGCGAGGGACTCAAGTTAACACCATCGCGTGCTTGGTTACTAATTTAATTTATACCACCAGCATGGCTCGCTAATATTGTATATAAGATGCATGCAGCTTCAGGCCTGATGAGTTCTTCAATGTACACTCCATTCAGATAAAAATGTCCATACTTTAATTAACATAGCCGGATCGGACATTTTTATTCGAATGGAGTGTACGTATATGTATAATTATATATATAATCGATTTCTAAAGTATAGTATTAAATGATTACGATGTTAGGGAAAAATCCATGGTATTAGAGAAATAAAACAAAATTTGTTGAATGAGCGAGGAATATAATGCAATAAATTTTTAATCTAAAATGCAATCCTCTTCATTTAGTTTATTTTCATATTATAATTGTAATATTAATACATCGAATAATATATGAATTACGTATATTAATGCCGGTGCATTCTTATCAAATTAATTTAGAAGTACCAAATAAAATTAAAATAATTTTCAATCTCACATATATATACTAAGAGTATCTACGGGAGAAAATCAGGGGGGGGGGGGGGAACTGAACCCATCAACAGACCATGTATATTCCATGTACCACAAATAATTTCAAACTAAAATATAATAAGGAGTGTTTTTTTTCTTTTTTTTTTAAAATAAACTGCACAATATGAATAGAATAACATTTGCTTGCAATGAATTTGTCTCTGTGTTCATCAGTAACCGAAAAAACATATTATCATTCAAAGTATTAAATTTGAAAAGTAATTAAACCTGTACTTACAATTAAGTAGTTTTTATATTTTTTTTTATTCATTTTTTAAAATTTTATTTTTGTATAAAAATTTTAAATTTCCAATAAAAAAATCTGTTATAACATTTTTTTTTTATCATTTCTCATTAGCTGCTAATGTTGTGAAAGTTCTTGGCCTGACAAGAACTAATTACGTAAGAAAATTATTGGTTTATCGTGCATGCGAGAAGCGAGCGAGCCGTGCAGAGGTATGTTCGATATCGAGTGCTCGTCAGTGCTGACGTGGCCCTCGGGCTGACAAGTGAATACCGCGGTGGTGCTGTCTCAGCTGTTCAGTGTGGTGCCCTGAAGGCCGACGGGCGGCGTCAGACCACACCGGTGCACGCAACAAATTAAATTGAAACTTTCAAACTTTTATAAACCAAATTGATGCTGCTGCTGCTGCCATGTTATTTGTTGTTGATAAAACGTCGACTTTCTGTTTTATCAATTTAAAGAATTCTCTTGTGGAAGTAAAGAAAAGAGCAGCATATTATATTATATTATATTATATTATATTATATTATATTATATTATATTATATTATATTATATTATATTATATTATATTATATTATATTATATTATATTATATTATATTATATTATATTATATTATATTATATTATATTATATTATATTATATTATATTATATTATATTATATTATATTATATTATATTATATATATATATATATATATTAGTTTGTCAATTTTTAAATTTTGTTCCAAATTTAATAGCACTTAATAACAGTTACAAATATCTTCATTTTCTATTCTTGCATGCATGTTACTTTAATGTATTTTAGAATTTCCATTTTTAGTTTATCGTATATAGGCACTTAAAATTATAATAAAAAATAGACAAAAAATCAATTCTTTATACCGTGATAATTGTATAAAATCAACTAGTAAAAAATCTTTGGTCACTGTTCAATTAATATCGCAAGTAACTAGAAGTACATTTATGGTTTCTGGACTAATTGTTAGTATAAGGATAATTCAATTAGCATAAATTTTCACCAAAACATCCTCCCTGCAATTTTTACAGCCAAGCCAACCAGAACATCTGCATTTCTGGCTACTTACAGAAAAATGTACTCCATTATAATATATAAAGTATAATATAATAGAGTTTATTTTCTTGAACGAGTGTGTTAACGTTTACCGAAAGCAGTTTACCAAAAAATTGCAAACTATGGCGAATTTTTAAAACTTTTTTATGATTATCTTATATGGCACAGAAGTCAAGGAACGTAATTGCCAGATTTTTTTTTAAATATTTTGCAAATACTGTACTGTAACTATTTTTACTCCACTTTATTGAATTTCTAAGATAACAAACAAATATAATATTTTGCTGGATGAATTAATTAAACATAACTTTATTTTAATCATATTTAATTAAAAATATAAATGAAATGCATTAATTAAATAATTTATTAAAAATAAACAATATTCTATAATATTAGAAGAAGAAAGAGAGAAAAAAGAGAGAATATTTTACACTAAAATAACTAACAAGCATAACCACATTATTCGGCTTCCTTTTTAATGTAAAAGCGTACTTATTTTCTATATACCGCATACATATAATACTGTCAGGAATTCCAGAATTACCTGTCAAAATACTTGCACAGCAACTTTAACTTTTACCGTAGTTTATTTTATCTGTGGAGTTAACCTTGGGAACCAGATTGAAGATTATAACAAACCTCTCAATTTACGAAGAAATGTTTTCGCAAATATATTTCTAGACGGAATAAATAATCTTTAAATATATTTATATCAGTCACTAATTAGCGTTATAAACATTTAAATTTGCATCATAATATACCTTCTCTTATATATATACCAAAAGCTGGAACTTCAGCAGTATTCAAGCCATGTGATTAAAAAAAAAAAAAAAAGTTTAAATATATTATTTTTATAAAAGAAAAATAAATTGAAAAATAGTTAAATTTAAATAAATTTTATTAATTGTGTCGTATATACTAATCAAAATCAACATAATATAGTCTGAAAATATAACAGCTAAATCCTCAATAGGAAGTTTTATAGTTAGTATTATGTTTCTTTAAAAAAAATTGTATAATACAACTAGTTTCTAATTTACATAACATTCAATTAAGAAGTCAATTAGAATGTTTTTACCAATAACTAATTTTAAATCTGCTCAAGCCTGCTTCTTATTATTTTTTTTTTCTGCTGTCTTGTGTTCAAAAAGTTCATATAGCAGCACCTGCCATGTTATTTATATAAACAACATTTTTTTTTAAAACGTTTCATTATATACCTACTGTATATAGTATAATATCGCTTACTTTATGAGAAGCTATGGAATTTTTAATAAATCTTCTTTTTTAAAGTAATTATAAAAAAAATAAATAACATATTTTAATTGGTATAAAATTATTAATCAAAATACTATACAGTATACCGTTATTAAAAAAAATATATACATAAGTAATTTTTTGTATATTATATAAAGAAGGTGTACAAATATAACGTACTACCTCTTGTTTCGAGGCAATGGTTTTAAGTCCGCCCGCTCACTTATTTCTCTCACAAAATTATTAATGAGTCGCTACATGAGGCCTCAACGGCTCAGGCGGCGGCGGGGGTAGCCAACATTTGGAGATAAATGCGTCCACTTACTCATCCTTTATATACAAGTCTGCAGTAGCCAGTATAGAGGGAGGTGGTGGTGCTGGAATATTATTGACTGGACATAAAATGTGGTGCTACCGTCAGTCGACCGAGCACCGGCTATTTGATTGTGTGCTTTGTTTTAGACAAGCAAAAATAATAACTGGATAATGTAATGGTCAGTTGGTCTAACGTAATCTTTGTTTTACCTCCATCCTCCCCCCTTCTCTCTCTCTCTCTCTCTCTCTCTCTCTCTCTCTCTCTCTCTCTCTCTCTCTCTCTCTCTCTCTCTCTCTCTCTCTCTCTCTCTCTCTCTCTCTTATAGTCTTCATTTCTAACTTACCTCTTTAATTTTCCTTCATGTTATATTTTCCACCTTATTCATCATCATTCTCTTCCTTATCCACTTTGAATGCATCAAAAACTCTAACGATAAGCATACACAGACAGAAATAATTACAAACGTTGTGGGGTGCCTTTTATATTATAGCAAAAAGATCCTAGAATATAACTAACTATAGCACCAAACTTTTCTTTCTTATTCTCAGCTTGACGTACTAGTTATATCCATTATAGACCTACAACATATTATATTTATATAATTATATATCTTTTGATATACAATGTATTATATTCTATGGAGTAGTGGTATGGTAGTTTTACTCATCTTTTTAATCGCCCTATTTTATTATTCTTCTAGATATATGTTTGATGCCACCACCAATTCAGTAAACAGAACATTTGAGGTCTAATCGATAGCACAAGAAGAGAGATTTGGTTTGGCTTGCTGCTGTTTCTTTTACAACGGACAATAGAGACCAAGAAAAGATGAATAGATGGTACCTTTTATAAGAAGTAAACCGATCTCAGCGTTTCTGATGTTATGTCGTTGTTAATATTACAAATATTATATTATAGCCTTAAGCCTAAAGGAAACTTCAAAATATTAAATTATGCTTAAAATTTGATTGATCTCAAAATTCTATTCTTCATGCTCTTATGTATTCCAGTGGGTAATTAGGCATGAGTGGTTGCTAATATCAGTTTCTAATTACATAAAATACTTCGTTAATTATACGTGAATATGATATAGGAATATTCAGTTTATAGTTTCAAAACTATATATAATTGGATAATTCAGTTACAGGATATATATTTTTTTTTTGGCGCCATTATATATAAGGAATATAGTTCTTATCAACAGTTATTTTTATATCCTTTAAAAATTGATATTTTTAATGCAATTATAATTAGTATTATAACTAGTGTGCAATTATATAATTGCAACTTTTTACTGAATTTCTTGTTTTACTTCATATATTTTTCATTTAGACAATATTAACGTGCATTCAATAATTAAAATTTCGATATCATGGTACAAATAATACAAAATATAATGTACCGTCTTATATATAATAATATTAATAATACAAAATAACGCTTTTGCTCATTGCTTCACTCAAAATGTGTTCTATTTTATATTATATAATTATATATATACGCTGTATTGTATTATCCAATTTATACTGTATTTTATATATGTGAGTTTAAATTTTTAAAATTTAAAATCTAATCATTTTTTATCCTTTTCACCACATAGGTTTTGGAAATATTATTAAATTATTTCAAAATTATAATAACTATTGGTATTAATAATTTTGCTCAAATAATTAATAATTTCATTTTATTGTAATAGAATTTATTACAAAATATTTAATGTATTATTAAATACTGTTAATTATTATTATTATTTAACCAAAAACCTATTTTAATTAAAATATTTTTTTTACTAATATAACTTTTAATGATATTTGTAATATTATCCAGCGCATATATTTTATAATTTTTTTTATCATTAATATACCCAACTTAAATACAGTGAATCACATCATACATAACAAAAGGATCTACAAAAAAGTAAACTAGTCTCTAATAGCTATGTGAGAAGGAAGAAGGGGTTGTTTCTACAGTAATTAATGACTAGGCTCATTTGGCTGCTGCAATGGAGAGAGAGAGAGAGAGAGAGAGAGAGAGAGAGAGAGAGAGAGAGAGAGAGAGAGAGAGAGAGAGAGAAAGATGCGGAGGAGCGGTGTCAGTGCTTGTAGCGTGAGCCAAGCAGCCAGCACTTGGGCAAGCAGCTGCGAGGCCTGCACAATACTTATGATAACCGGAGTTAACCATGACGTCACCATTCGGTTATGCAAATTCAAAGGTTGGGAAAAAAAATATAAAGTGGCAAATCAGGTCTAGATGGTTTATCTTAATTTTAGTCATTAATTTTGTTATTAGTTAATAGTGTCCAATGTATATGTACTGTACGTGCACTGCTGATTATTAATGTTGAAATAGCAGCCGCCATTTTGTCTCTTACCCTGGGTACCAGGCCACACACTTTACTTCAAACAAAGGATTGGTGCACAGAAATTAACCTACATTTCAATCTGGCAGGCGCAAAACATTCTGTTGATTTAAATTTTATGTAGGAATTATATACATATATGTATTTATACGTACAGAATAAGGCGTTAACAGTCGGACAGAGCTATTGGTATATAGTGCGTAAATACGCGCTGTCCCACTAAATTTCACTGTGACTGTACATGTGACCAAAACTGAAACTTGTTTCTATTATAATGTCTGAAGATCCACAATTCAAAATTAACTTTATCTTCACTTTGCAATATGAATATTTAAATTAATAAATTACGTTTCTCTTTTCAAAATGAGGTAGATCCACTATGGTAAAAAAAATCTTATTATATTTAAGAAATGTTGAATATACAGAGTTAATCGTAAAACCTCTGAGATATTGACGTCATAAAGTTAGCAGCGAACCTGGTGGTAAGAGCTGAACTACGTGCGCCTAGCGAGGACCCTTCAGATGCTTTAACAACGTAAAATCATTTAAATGCTATGACAGCATCCACAACATAATTTTGCAGAATGACAACAACATAATTAGTTGTCAAATGACTTCAGACAAATATTAAAAAAAAATTCAACTTCATAAGTAATGTCTTTCATATAATTCTTGTAGTTTTTGTGATTCTTCCAATTCTCTTATAGGTATACTCGATACAAAGAACCAAAATTTCTGCGCTCAGAGCCATCCTTTATGTCCTTTTTTTATCCTTTATGTACTCAATAAAGATATAAAAACTGTCATGTCTTACGTAGCTGTTTTACTGGTCAATATTTTTATGAGAATATCTGTACTTCTTTCAAACTACCAGTGAAACAAAGAAGATAAGATAAGATATAGGGATCTAATGATGAGATTCTAATCCCAAGAAAACAGAAGCGAAAAGCGTACTTGAAACTCACCAGTATAACTCTGACATAATATAGGAACGATTCTCGAAAGAGTTTTCCATGCAAGAAGAAGTTATCCAGCTTTTCTCAATAACCATGGTTATCACTATTGATTTAGGCTGTCACTAAAATAAACGTGGTTAGTGAGAAAGCTGGATAACTTCCTTCGTAAATCCTTCGTAATATACGTGTATATATATATATATTTTTTCATTAAATTGACAATAATATATTTGATATCAGAATAGCATTTACATTACGTCATGTTAAATATATTGTTGAATTGGTATATATAACAGTATTAGGCAAGTTGACAATTAGCAATTGCTCCAATGTGGTGTCGGTCGGTCGAGGTAATCAGTCGTCCCAATAATAACTTCTCGTCCCCACACTCCCCCAGTCTGTAACCACAGACAAATTTAATTATTCATCTAAACCACACAAAAAATACACAAACTTACTTACCACCTGCGCTCACTCGCTCACTCATTCACGCTCTTACACTTGCTACAACGATGGATCTAAAACTTAAGTCACATCTGGCTGAATTGATTTTATAAGATGGATCATTTCAAGTCCATACAAGTAAATTGAATTGTTTTTTTGTAAGTTTTCAAATATAAGAACATACATTATATATAAATATTTCTTATTGCACGTATTAAAATTAATTTTGAATCATTAAAAAAAAAGTTGAAACGCTAATTTAAAAAAAATTAATTTTTAATTATAAAAATAATTGTTTAGCACATGTTATATGATTTTATGCATAATTATGTATATCATTTTATACTTAATTGAAAACTTAATTTCTAATTCACTGCTTATAAAAAGATTGTTTACCAGAGATGTGCATTTGTGAACTAACTGTAAGTAAATATTTATTTTTATAGAATACATAAGTACACTATAGTAAACTACCTAAAAAGTTCAATGGAGTATCGACCTCAATTTTTTTTTTATTGCAGAAATGGATAGAGAGTGCAATGTTTTGCTACCCTGATTTTTTTTCAGATATTTTAGAGCCCGGGGACTATTTTTAAAAAATTATTGAAAGTCCTTTTTGTGACGTCACGCGGCGGCAAGTCCTATCTTTTTCTTAAGGAGTGGCGTCTCGTGACGTCACAAAAAGAACGTTAAATAATTTTTTAAAAATAGTTCCCGGGCTCTAAAAAATCTGAAAAAAATCAGGGTAGCATAACTTTGCACGCTCTATCCATTTCTGCAATAAAAAAAATTGAGGACAATACTCCATTCAAGTTTGCACGCTGAACTGGAATGTACCTTGGTAATTTTAATTGTATTCTCTATGCACTTCAGTGTACAGTTAAAAAAAAATGACGAAATTTCCAGAGTCTTATTGAAAATAAAACACTCACTGTAACAAGATACACAAGTTCAAAGAGTCATGCATAATATATAACAAGAAGACATAATTCATAATCATAATATAAGTGGACGACTGTAAATTTTATTTGCAGGTGCATCCAACTTCAAGATTATTGCATCAGTTTTATTGCTTTATACTTAGAATATTTCTCCACTTGCATGCATAAAATTTCACACCCATTATAAAATTCAACCCCATATACAGTATATACATATACACACCTCACAACAATAATAAAATACGTTTTTATACTTAAATTTCTTTAGCTTGCAACAATGAAACTATATAGTTATTTATATTTGAATGATATGTAAAGTATATTAAAAAGTAGTAACCATTATAGTAGTTTATCAACAATATGGCATACTTTTCGCACTGCAAACAATAAAGTATACTCAGTGCACAGTATTATAGCATTACAATTAATACATTGGAACATATTTTACTGCGTGATTTAATTATTATTTCCTATAATATAAACAATTTAATTATTTTCTCTACATATTTACGTGTTAAATAATTATGTTGTTGCACTTTATGCATTTAATCTACACTGCACTTATCTACTTTTAAAATATATGATAACAATAATTTTTCTCTTTTTTATTCACGCCATATGCATAATATGTAACATTATATTTGTGGTGACACTTTGGTTCATTAGTTAGGTTTAAGCTTAATGTGTTCCACAAACAGTTTCCCTTTCTCTTAATGTTCGCCGTCTTTTTCTTTTTTTTTTTTTCTTTCTCTCTTTCTCTTTCTACAGACAATGCTGAGAGTGAGAGAGACAGAAAAAAAAAGAGATACAAGAAAAGAGAAAGAGAGAGTGAGCGGGGTAGCTTTTGAATTGAAAGATAGAAGCAAGAGATTAAACATGAATAATATTAACTAGCTGTATAGATGATAGCAAGATAGTAGTACTACATGACAAAATTCCCAAATGTTTTGCAATTAATATCCCACTATGTATATTTTTTTATATATAATAATAAATTTTAAATAGTTTTTATTTTCAGTATGAAGAATACATGGTTTTTGTATGATTCTAATTCACTATACTATATATTATATCAATAAATAATACTCATGAAGTATGTCTTCATAACTAAAAATAGTTTTTTTTTTTTTTTTTTTTTATGAGGAGTTTTTAAACTTTTTGATATTGTTTATTTTAAGCTATGTTCTATAATCAAGTAAAGCAAGTGAAAAAATGAAAATTTTTTATAAATGAATAAGTCTTTAAAAAAAAAAATGCTCGAACTCAATCTATCAACTGAATTTTTGTAAGCATAATAATCTTATATAAACTTCAGATATTGATGTTTATGTAAAATAAAATTGATAAGGTACTACTTGCTTTTTTTCTATATATACTCAATTTGTTAAGATAAAAACTTTTATATTACTTGAATAATTATGATTTATTTGTAATTGTAACATAATAGAAGAAAAAAATATCGCATACTATATTTATAAAATTAATGTGGTGTTTGAATCAATATATCTATTGTCATCATCATAAACAATTTCTCATTGCCTTGTTTAGCGTTGTAGTCGCACCTACAGAAGTCAAAGAGATAAAGATTAATGTATGAGTTGGATTCAACATTGGCGTCGCACTGTTGCCGCCACTGCTACACTCAAATTAAATTAAAATTATGTATGGAAATAGCTGGAAATGCAAGCTTTCTGACTTTCTTATAAATAATACAATTTAAAAACTCGCTATTAGTCAGGTTAATATCTCTAAGGAGACCTTTTTTTTTATCTATTAATATGGCAAAAGAAAGGTAAAAACAAAAAACTGAACACTTCCATTTCAAATATAAAATTAATATGAGTATATTTGGTCCTCATGCCTGCTTGCTTATACTTGTTTACTTACTGGTTCTTCCTTCACCGAGTTCTTGCATAAATGTATATATATATAGCTCGTCCGTATAGATGTAAGTGTCGTGACAAAAATCATACATACATTTATGTGTTAAAGTGTCTATGTCTGATGCTGAAAATAGGGTGGGGCTATGTAAGTCTCGTTACTTGGTTTATCGAAACTAAAAAGTCACCACTATACATACTTAAATCCATAAGACTATTTATGTCGTCATAGTCTCATGAAATATAGTTATATTAATATTACATTTTCACAAAATGTCTGGTTAAGATTCCGTTTGTATTATATATATTGAAAATATTCATTATAAATTTAGAAAATAATTTCGTAATTTTCGTGATTGATATCAAGGTAGTAATTCTATTTTTAAACGAAGTTTTTGGGTATTTTTTTACAAGTTCAATAACCTTTGTCACCTATAAAAAATTATTTTCTATTTTTTTTTTTTTAATAATTGTCTCATTTTTATTATTTTCGAAAATCCCTTTAAAATACAATTTTAGGCAGTCGAAACTTTATGACGTTAGTGTAGATTCAGATTGTTTTCAATCAGTCTATGGAGGCGTGATGAACTTTAATTTCTTTGTAATATATTATAAGACTAAATTGACATGGCACTTTTCTCCCTCACAAATTGCAAATTTGCGTATCTTCTTAATATATATTCCAGGCCCACGTAATGTCATTGCAACGCATATTGCATACTTTACAGGAGCCTGCCGCGCCATAGTGTTGTATTGCATCATATCAGCGCAGCGTGTAAGGGAAGAAAATGTAGAAAAAAATTATTTATGGCAATTATTACATTTATATCGTTTCCATATCATCTGCTAGTTTATAAATAATCACAAACTACATTTTCGTGTCCTTAAATAATTATTCCTGACAAGAAAGTAAATTTTTCTAACTTAAAAAAAAAAAAAAAGGCAAGCAGAGATGACTGTTTCAAAGTACATATAAAATATATGTATGTACAACAAATTTTATATAAATTGCTTATTAATCGATCAGCCTTAAAACATAATTTACCTCAACCCCTGTTAAAATCTTCTAATAACCATTAAAAAGTGCAATAATGTATTTTTATATGTTACGATGTATTCATGAAGGAATTATAATAAAATAAATAAATAAACAATAATTTACAACATATCATGCATACATGAGACAGGGATACTGTCTTGTGTTCCATCTAGCCAAATAATAATAAAAAATAATAATAATTTATAATAATTAATGTTAGTTTTTAACATTAATTATAAATATATTTAATTTATAGATATAAAATATATGACGTTGTTGTATACATTTGTGGCTTACAGCATAGTAATAAGTATTAAGCTCAGCTGGTTTGCTGTGTCGAGAGAAGGTGGATGAGATTTGCTTGCTGTATACGCCATACAGCCAGCAAGCCAATGTCACCCATGAACGATGACAGATGACTCTTTACCTTTATACAGTATATTCTAGTTGCTATAATAGTGGTCAGCCCAGCTGGCTGGCGGGACAGTACGACAGTCTGCATACTGCTGAGTATATTTAATATATATATAATTATATATATAGCAGCAATATACTCAAGTATGTGACACTACTGCATGCAAGCCACACTGTCACAAGGATAAGTTGACACCCATGTTATATATTAAAATTTATGTCATACAGTAAAATTTATTATAAAAACAGTGTTAATTTTTAAGAAGTAATAATTGGTGGTGGTTCATAAATATTCACTGATATTTTTAAGAGTAAATTTAAAGGAGAGTGTGAATTAAAAAAATATGTATATATAATAATAATAATACATAGCTAGATGGACCCATTTACAATTAATTTTAGACTAATGTAACCTTATGCAGCACATACTTAAAACCCTGATTTTGGCATAATAGAAACTCAATGAAGCTTAAAATTATTATTTTACCTCCTCCTTCTCCCCTTTTGTGAAGTTTGTAATTACTTTAAATAAAATAAAATGGTTAAAATTTTTACCAATTTGTTGTATTACTATTAATTATCACCTTACTTGTGTACATACAACAGTTACCAAAAAAAATTTTTTTCAATAAAATTATAAATATGGAAACCACGAAGTACTTAATTTACTCCTATTTTGTTTGTAGGCGTTACCACCAGTCTATGGTGACATGGAGAACCAAAACTCTTTTGATATTGATGGAATGAGTACTCTTCTTACCTCCCCCATAATTTCATGTGTCAATTTTTTAGGACCCATTCCACCGCGAAATTTTAAAAAAAAAAAAAAAACTTCATGATGGGTGATGGGCGCACTCAAAGTTTCGCTGTACGATGGGGCCTATATTACATGCAAGTTATTGCATGGTTAAGGTAGAGATAACGCTGAACAGCTGTTCGACGTAATCCCCTTTGATTAACATGTAAACCTTAGCAAATTGACAAAAATTCTGAAATTTTTTTGAGAGGCAGATATTAGTGCCTAAAAGCCATAGAAAAAATTTCAAAACAATTTAACGAGCCGATTTTTTTTAATTAATTTTTTTAATTTTCAGCATAGGGCTTTCCCATAGAGAGCCAAACTAAAAAATTAATTTAAAAAAATCGGCTCGTTAAATGTTTTTGAAACTTTTTCTATGGCTTTTAGGCACTAATATCTGCCTCTCAAAAAAATTTCAGAATTTTTGTGAATTTGCTAAGGTTTACATGTTAATCAAAGGGGATTACGTCGAACAGCTGTTCGACATTATCTCTACCTTAAGCCCTTTAACATTAGCCAAATCGTTGGCTTAACCTGGTATAAAGGAACTTTAAAAGTAATAATATTAAAATATTAACAAAAAAAAGTGTTAGATCAATCTTAACGATGATTGCACATGATCGGCCTTCAGCTTCACATAATTGCAATTCAATCAACTGCAACTGATTTTACAGCTTTTGTAAATATAATAGCATGCAACGTAAATAAGCCTTTGCTATAAAAAGACTTTTATTATTTGTAATGACATTTCTTGTAACTTTACGTTTCACCTTTAGCTTTGTGCTAGCATTTCATAATTTATACAACCAACCATGCATGTATTATATATATATGTATAACCAAGCTATATAGCCATAATAATGTGTACCTTATTCAGCATAAGAGTATTATGACACTTGATCTGCAAAAAGCTATAGTGTCGAAGCACTATACGTTATGCTAGCTTATAATGAAAAACTAATACCACACAAGTTGATGCCATAATTTAACCTCTTGCCAAGCCTTTTACTTTGCTCTCTCTCTCTCTACATACGTTTTTATCTTGAAGTTCATTTACTGAAGTATTATTAAATAAAAATAAACAGAAGATAAAGCTATTAAGGGGTGGAATTCTTAACCTCAAAGAAAACAATTGTAAATAGTTATGTTTGATGTATGTATATTAGAATATAATTATATAGTTATATGTTATATTCCATTGTTATTATAGTCTGTGTTTAAATAAAAGAAAAAAAAATCAGTAGTTTGATGTTTATGAATGCAGGCAGGTTTGTGCATTAATGAATTGTTTAAACTAATTAGAAACATGACTATATTAGGTATGTCAAATACATGTAATAAAATGTTGTTATTCTAATTTATGTATGCTATAATAATTAATACCATGAAAAAAGTAAAATATTTTGTTTTCTTTTGTTCTAACGGAAAAACAAATATACAATTTGTTTTACTATTTATGTAGAATAAGGAATACTAGTAAGTCTGTTTACTCAACAGAATGGATTTTATATGAAAAAAAAAATACCTATTTGAATAATATATCACAATTAATTGCGGTTAGCATGTAGTAATTGGGTTAACAATTTCTAGAAACCTCCCACCATGCATATATAGATGCTATTATAGCTACTTTGCATTAAGCTGAAAGTACACATGTATATCGCGCAGTACGAACGCTTGCTTATCCTTCTTTACAGACCTATTAGTGTAAATAGTTTCATGTTAATGACTATAATAAGAATTAAGTGCTAAACAATACTTTTTCCATAAAAAATAACAACTTTTAATGTTACATCCATTTGTTATTTTAAGCTTAAGGCTAAATAAAGAGCTTAAGCCACTTATAGAATTTTTTCTTTCACTTTTTTTTTTTTAAAACTTATTTAAATTTATAGCAGTCCTTTTTCACAATCAATAGTTTATTTGACATGATATGTAACTGTTTTCTAGTAATCAAAATTATATTGTTATTATTTATATTGTATTAATAATGTGTTACACATCCAATTAATAATGAATTATTTCATTTAGATATTAGATAATATCGTCACCCTTTCTAGATAAAATTTTGATTAATTATGTATATATATATATTTCATAATAATTATACGTTCATAAATTGAGTTAAAAATATCTGAAGGTTCGTAATACTATCAGATGTCTATAGTAATACACCTATGTAAAAAAAAAAAAAAAAATGAATAAGTCTATATTTTTAATTAATAAAACAATAGAGTCCAAGACAAGTAAATAGGTAGTCTTATATAATCATTAATCGTCAATATTTTTAAGCTAAGAACTCGTCATGAATTATTAATCCTTTCTTCAAGATATGGTAGCATACAAATTAATATATTTATAAGAAACTTCAGTTGGCATCGTTAAATTTGCAGTTGTTGATTAATTGTGATATTTGGCAGCCATGATTTTATATAGTGTTCAATTTAATTGAACGTCAATCAGCTGTTCTACGTAGTCCCCATTGATATACATGTAAACCTTAGCAAATTCACAAAAATTCTGAACTTTTTTTTAGAGGCAGATATTAGTGCCTAAAAGCCATAGAAAAGATTTCAAAACAATTTAAAGAGCCGATTTTTTTCAATTATTATTTTTTTAATTTTCAGCATAGGGCTTTCCCATGGAGAGACAAACTAAAAACTTAATTAAAAAAAATTGTCTCGTTAAATTGTTTTGAAACATTTTCTATGGCTTTAAGGCATTAATATCTGCCTCTCAAAAATATTTCAGAATTTTTGTGAATTTGCTAAGGTTTACATGTTATTAATAAAAGGGGACTACGTTGAACAGCTGATTGACGTTATCTCTACCTTAAAACAGTTAAAAAAATAGATAAAACTAAAACAGCATCGTTCTATAATATAGTCATCAATATAGTATTATTATCATTCTAAATACATTATTTCAATTGTTACTGCTTCTCTTTATAATGTATTATTCAAAGTACCTATATATAGAGCATAATATTACATGCATTTATACACTAGCTTATGTTTATTACTATCTACTACTGTTAACTTTGTAGTAAATTAAATATAATGTAAGTAAAGTTGAAGAATAAAATATTCAAATGAGAATTGTGAAGAGCATGACTATAGAAGCTTGATGCATCACACTCCTCCCTCTTTTTCCATATAATATTAACCCCAATGTGTGTGTGTGTGCATGTCGTCAAGTGATGACATTGAAAAGTTATATCATATTCTAGAAACTTTGACCGTAGAGTATGCATGTACCGGTACATATACACGGTGTGGTTTTTGCTACCTCTTGCACTGTGTAATGTATAACAATGTTAACGTTAAGTATGAGTGAGTTGCTGTCTCTGTGGACGCGGTGTTAAGAAATGTACACTTTGTAGGGCCAGAGGGGAAGGGACGAGGGTGTTCAGAGACCAGCTGGAGACTGATATTATGTCCTTAATTCAGTCATAAAAACAAGACATATGCATAGTACTTATATATTATATATTATAGTATGTTGACGACACTTGAAGTACTTGAACATGTTCAGATCCTTTGCTAATCAACTATAAATAAAATAATAATAAAAAAAAATATTAAAAAATAAAAACTCCAAAGAGATGATGTGATGCTATATACGCGCGATATAAAGCAATGTATAGTATATTTATAATTTCTGTGGTTTTATGCAATTAAGAAGTAATTCAGAATATTATTATAATTTTTACTATTTAGTCAAATTTAGTCATGTAAATTATAGAACATGCAATATTTTACTATATGCGTACATTGCGTATATTTCTTTTTTTAAATGCAGATTTTAAAGACTTTATTATTAGCTGCATTAATAACAGAATGATGATTATAAAATATCTACGTAAACATGAAGTAGTATTTAGTATTTTTAAATTCATCGTTAATTTTTTATTATTAATATAAAAAATAATATAATTAATATTCTATTATATCGAACTGTTTGTTTATTTTTTGTATGACTAATTCTTTCGTTGTCGTAAATATATTTAAAACTTCCTCCCCTGCTATGAAGTTGTTTTCCACCTGCAACAAAGCAAGTCTCCTTCAAAGTTTAGATCTGATATTAAGATTGGCAGAAAAGATTAGCATGTAAAATTCGCAGGCATTAACTTTCAGTTCAAAAATTCAGTTAATCTAAATCTATTGTGATCACAAAAATATATATTGTGGATAAAGATCTGACATTTTTTTATTATATAACAATAGGTATTTTGATATCAAAAATCTCATAGTCTTAGGTTTAAACTAAAAGTAAATTTTAAACAATCTTAAATTCTCTCATCTTCTGCACTTTATATTTTCATCATTTCCCAATGCATTGTTGTTAATCACACTTTGGGCTAGCATGAACGTTGTCCGTTCTGTATTTGTAGGCGGTTTTCGAAAAATTTACCAACACGACGAAAAAAGGACAACAAAAGGGAAAGAACTGACAAGCTGTTGGCTACATCATTAGACCTGTTAATGTAAAATTTTCCAAGAATCAAACTGTGCGCATAGTGACCTTAAACTATATTTTGGATTAGCTTCACTGGGTGCAACATCTATATTCTAGCCTTTGTTCCAAAATTGCAAATATCCATCTCTTCGTCTATTTTCGAGATGGCACAGAAATCGTTCAAGCTGGTCTTTATGATATAATTTTATCCTACTGTTTTTATACAAGAAAATGTTAATAATTATGTTTTGTTAGCCATGCTAGAATATAAAAATTAACAAAAAAAAAATCATAATAGAAAAGGTGTGCGTGATAGCTGTAGTTGTTGATTTCATCATCACATGTATAATAGATTAAAATAGATTTTAGTTAAGATACATAATATAGTTATTTGTATAAAAAAATTTGTATACATAAACAATAAAATATAATAATATATATAAAAAAGAAGCTATAGGACTAGTATTTAAATATATTTTAATATTATAATGTGTATAGTTAAAAGAGTAATTTGAGTATTATCTAAAGAACAAATCCATAAAACTTTATATATATAGGCCTATCATTACATCACAATAGAAAAAAAAAACATACACTAATAATAATACACCTATACATCAAAGTTATACTGAAGTAGTAAAAGGCTTAATCTTTCTTGTGTGGCTTAACATTTCGGTGCTCCAGTAAGCATGCAAGCCGACTGACTATCTATTACTCGAGTCAAAGATAAGTAGATTGATATTCTTCTTCTTTCCAACTACAAATGACCACTGGACCAATAAAATTAAAAAAAAAAAAAAAAAAAAAAAAAAAAACATACTATACATGCGTTGGAGTAGAAGTTGCTGGTAGGTGGAGGCAGCATTGATACAGAGGTAGGAGAGGGTTGTGGGGGGAGGGGTAAAGGGGCAGCAGGCAGGAGGCAGTAGAGGCGGCGGCGGGCACTCTCAGACATAGCCTGAGGACCTGAGGGGCTCAAGGCCTGCCTGACCTATCTCGCGCTTCCCACTAATGGAAACTAATAATTACACCACCTCCAAGCTGTTATTATGATGGCAGTAGTAATTACCGTCATCAAACCTGTTTCCGCGCGGCAGCAGCGGCAGTGGCGGCCGGAGTCACGGCTAGCTCCCTTTGCCTGTGACAGTATACATATAATACCAAGTCTGCACAGTCTGCAGCCTTATGCCAACTCAAGCAAGCAGGACTACTAAAGTACAACATTAAATTTTTGAATCAATTCTGTAGTGGTGATGATAAAAAAAAAAATGTTAAAAAACAACAAAATAATAACATTGTAAATGAAGTCTAGCTTTCAAAATTACTTAATTTATAATTTACACTTTATAACTCTTTCTTTATCTAACAGAATCATGATATCTTCAACATTACCATATATAATATAATTATCTTAAAGTTTTATTCATTTGCATATATTTGTAGCACTTTCTTTTGTGCATTTAAATTATGAAAAACAAAAAATGTTTTAATTTTTGCAGACAAATATAATTATTATAATATTAATCATTATATATTAAGAGCATTAATTAACTTCATAAGTCTGATTTAATTAATAATTAGGTTTATAGCTCGGGGTATTATATTAAATTTTGAAAACAGCTTAATTTTCGTCAAGTGTTAAGAACAACTTAATGTTGGCATAAATGTTTTGTCAAGTAGAATATTATGAAAATATATTTTCTTGTTATATTTATTTATTTATTTCACCCAAAGTAAAAATACAAAATTATTATTTCTATGACAACAGCCAATTAGTGGTGGTGATTATATTATACGGTGCCTCTTGCTATAAATCCCCATCAATAAGATCAATAAGTAAAAGAAAACTTAATTAATCTACTTATAATTACTCAAGGAGTATTAGCAGCTTAATAATCTATTATTGTTTTATTTTTAACTGAAATATGTTTAATAGGTTGAAATCTTAAAAGGTAGGAATAGGAAATTCTCATGAATAATGTTAAGTAATTATAATTTACAATAATTATTCTCTCTGAATATCCTGGTCATATACAGAGTATGTAGTATATTAATTGTATTTCAATATAAATTATTGTAATGGATCCTCGACTCTCTAGCCGATGGCAAGATTTTGAAGTCTTTTTTATGTTCAGTACAAGTTGGACACATGATGACCTTGAAGAAAATTTTACACATAGAGGGCAGCACAGGATGGATAAAATTTGTAGACGAAGGTATAATAATGAATATAATATTATAATATTTTTTTTATCATCATCATATAATTATAAAAAATTCTTTAATTACAGTGTAGAGTTTTAATTATGCATATGCATATCATATTTAATGAATTATAATTTTAAAAAATACAATGTTTTGTTAAATTAATTTAATAATCTAAAAATCTTAAATTTTAAGGCCCATATATAATATATTTTTAATTAAATTGAATCAAATTATAAATAATAACACATAACAATAGAAAAAAATAATCACTTAGCTAATTTTTATTAATAAAGGCGTAATAATTTCACAAGAAATGTGATATTTTCAAATTTTCGAATAAAAATAAAAAGATTTTCAGAAACACGTTGCAGTTCTGAAAAATAGCTTTATGGAGTTATAACATAGCTACAAAAATAGTTTCATCATAAATTACAAGTATCGTATAATTGATATAATTTTTTAATATTTGAAATTTTAAAAATTTAAGTGTCACATATTCAAAGCATTTTACATTGATAAATACAAACCCCTCTTTTTTTTTACATACACGTTTCCAAGATACAAAATTACTGCAACTGAAAAAGTTTATGTATATTTTTATATATATTTTACATTCATACTTTTATAAGATAGTGCAGATTCATTGTCAAATTGCCAGATGATATTTACGTTATCGAAGCATAATATATAAAGAATTGAAGCAGAAAGCTCTACGTACATAACATTGCAGCTGCTGCATGTGTTAGATAATGTTGCAAGGTGATGAACGGTGCATCTTAAAAAGAGGAGGTATATAGACGGAACTATATAAGCAGGCAAATCTGATGAGAGGGACTGTATGGTGTGTGTGTGTAGCTACTGCATCATTCACTTGGGTGTAGTGTTGCTGCATGTACGTTGTTATATATGGAAGAAACAGCCTGTCTGATCTATGTTGCTTACCTCACTTCATCTTTGCACCTAAACTTTTAGCATGGAATTCTATTCATATAATGCGTTCGAGCAAAAAGACACATCTTTTTACTATGGTTCTAACAGGAGATAAAGAGACTTAATATATTATACAAGACTATTATATAATGTATCTAATTTATAAATATATAATACAGTGTTGCCATCAACATTTAAAAACATATTTTAAAAAAAAAAAAATTAGTTTACCAGTTGCTATGACATTATCTTTTTAACTGTATTATTCTATAGGGATTTTCATAACTGCCTTAGTATATAAATATAAGTATTATATTATAGTGAGAAAGGGAAAAGGGAGGTAGTAAGAGACAGTAGCAGAATTACAGAAGGTTATAATGACAAGGACAGTTCAGTGGCTGTAGGTGGTAAAGTCGTGTATGCAGTCTACTCTGCTGCTACTGCTTTGTGTCTGCAAGTATTTTAAGCAAGCAATCTGAAATGACGACCCCCGTGAGGTAACGCCTCATTTCGGCATCTCCAAACTAGCTATTTTCCCTTCATTTGTTCCTTCCCTTAGTCTACTACTGCTTGGCAATGTCCCTTTAGAGACCCACACAGTAATGAAGAAATTAAAAACCTTATTCTTTAATGTTCCATTTTTTGTGTGTGTGTGTACTCTATGTTTAATATTATATATAAAAAAAAATTATTTTATTTAAAGTTGTCCCTTTACACTATCATCATATAATATAATATGTAATATAAATATATAAGAAGTATTATATGATATTATATCTATCATTGTAAATTTATTAAGCTTTAAGTCATCATCAAAAAATTTTTTTTTATTATATAATAGTATACGTTTAAATAGAAGAAAAACATCATTTTTCTTTTCCTATATACGTATATTTTTTATTAGTATATATTTTTCTTTGTATTTTATATTATATTATGATCTTTACACTGCTAATTTTGAATGAAATATTTGGCAACCATGATGTAACATTTTTCAAAGTCTACTAGATGATATATTTTTGGTCTTTTGTACGTACAGTATATAAAAGTTTATAATTTATTATTATATATACATAATTACATATGTATACAATATGTTTCATGTGTTTTTTTCAAATATTAGTAAAGAAATTATGATTCTTTTCAATTCTTCATTTTTAAAATAAATATTATTTATGAAGAACTTAATAGAACAGTAGTTATTCTTTTTAATTAAATATATGCGTGGTACTACCTTTTAACTATTATTTGATGATATTGATAATATATACCTATTGAGTACATAACATTTATATAATTGATGTATTTAAAACAATGAAATAAATTCATTTATTCAATGTATTGAAATTTTTATGTCATCTTCTGTTTCAAGGTATTTGAATTCTTATTAATAGTTACATTTGATGCACATTTGACATATCGATCTGTGTTATAAAAATTCCTGTACATGTATTTAACATTATAATTATTTATTTACTTTACTTTTTCCTCTCTTTCAAGTTAGTGTTAACATTTTATATTACGTTTTTCTTAAGCTATAAGAATGTTGATCCTATAATAAAAAAAAAATTTAACTTAAAAATAATAATTTTGGACCAAGTTTTTCGGTATGATATGATATGACAAACTTAGAGCGTGTTAGAGGAAAAAAAATTAGGAGGCTTGGCTTTAGGCCGTGAAAGGTCACAGGACCAGCTATAGAGAGAGAAGAGGTTAGTTGTCTTGGTCTGTTATTCCATCCTGTTATAATCCCATGTCACCAAGTATGTCATTGCCAAGGTGGGTTTCTTCCATTCAAAAGATTATCAACATTCAACCATACTGTATAATATATATACGGGTACATCTTATGTCAGTGAACAACATAGCATATATGACATATAATATATAATTATATATGAAAGGAAATATATACCTGTATCATAACTATAATACCATACCATATATATGTATTTAATATGCTACTTTTCATAAATATATTGCTTTTTTTCCTCTTTCTTTTTTTTATATTATATATTATAATACATTTATGAAAAATAACACTTGTTAAAATTATGACTCAATTTTTTACTTAATATATGATATGAAAAAATATGTTTAAATCTTCTTATGAAGTATTAGTCTATTTTATTTTTTTCTAAAGTACCTACTGGTCATGAAAAAGAATATTGTCGTCTTTGTAACCTCAATTTAAACTTCTTATATTTTTTTTTCCTTTCTGAGTAGTAAAAAAAAAGGAAAAAAAAATGTGTAAGTAGCTTGACAGCTTGATCAAGACGTATTTAAGCCTGAGTAATGTGAGTAATTATAAAGTTTTTGTTCTCATACTTAAAAACTTGAATATATATATATTATAATATTTTTTAAAAAGGATGCAAATCATTGTGGATTAACTTAAAGAACAACTTCTTTATTAAAAAAAAAAAAAAAAATACCTGTATCATATTTTCTTAATAATGAAATAAATATTCTCGTTGTGGTATTTTCTTCAAGATCACAATTAACAAAAAAATATAGACATGTTGAAAAATTTTAAGTGTGTTAACTTGATGTTCGAGTTTCTGCTATATTCAACGATATGCATCATGTCACCGCGCGCGGTCTGGGCACTGTCTTTCTTACAACTCAATTACCGCAAACTACCTTTCAAAACACCGACATACAAAAAAAAAAAAAAAAATGAAATTATATCATTAAAATATTAAAGTCTACTATTTATAAGATGTTTTTATGAGAGAGAAAACATTGTATTTTTTTTTAATATTAAATATCATTAAATTAAATTTTAAAAGTTAATTTAAAATATTACGCTCAATTTTTGCTGTCGGTGAGTGTAGAATGCAGTCGTTTGTTTCTCTACGGGCGTCTGGACGCGTTTTTGCTCTTGTTGGCATCTTTATGATAGAGCAAACTTTTGCCTCCTTTCTTGCCCCATCTATATTATATATAGTAGTAGTAATGCACAGCGCGCCCTATACAAGGACATCACATTTGCCTATGAAGTGCTGATTAAAGCTTACATATTAACCACTCAGAGGTATTTTAAATGAGTTATAAGATAGCTCTTAACGAAAGGTTTAACTTCTCTTTTTTTATATGTATTATACAGTATATTATATCATAAGCATATTTTTTTCTTAAATTAATATATATTAAAATAATAAGTTAGAATACATTTTACCATAGACATTATAAATACATTATTTATGAACTATAAGTTTTTAATTTAAATTTAAGTTAAATTCTGCTTTAATATTATAATATAATATCAATATTATATCATTGTATATTATTGAACTGCAGTTAAAATGTGTACAGGGGTTAATAGACTAATAATAAATTATAATTTAAATTCTGTATTAATTTTGATCAATTTTTTTTAATACCTATGATAGAGCATGGTGCCATATTCTAGTTAATAGTTAGTGATAAAATTTTAATATTACTCTGAAAATATTTTATTATATTGAATCTTTTTTTTAAGCCAGATGAAAGATTTGCTTATCGTCTACAAAACTCAATACCGTTGTAATTATATTCATTATGATGTGGATCTAAAATGGAAATTTTCTGTTACCTGGTACAATGTGAGGTAGAATTTAAATAATCAATAATTTAATTGCAGTATATTAGCATGTTACTGACATTAATACATTAAATATACATTTATTTTATATTATATATACATATGTGTCCACTAGAATCAAAACCCGCTTTTTCCACTTGCCAGCAAGGCTTCTTTTTAAATATTTTTACTTATAAAAATGAGCTTTATGGAAAGTGGTCAAAGGCACAAGTAGACACATATATTTATATGATATATATATATATATATATATATATATATATATATATATATATATATATATATATATATACATTAAAATAACGTATATTATAATATAGTAAAAAATATTTTATATGATCTAAGTCAACAATATTAGCTTTGTTATTTAATATTAATATAATATATTCTTTAATGAATTTTCAATTCCAGTAGTTATAAAAATGAATAAAATCCAATCTCTAACAGTCCATAATTTAATAATTATTACTCACATTAATGTGTAATGTGTAATCAGTCAGGCTCAATGTGTATACATTGAATTTTTAAAATTTATATAAAAAAAAATGAAAACGTATTATATATAGATGACATTTCTCATATATTGAAATGGCTATTTTTTTAATATATGTTTTGATAGGTAGTATTATTGACCGGTGTTTCAATCTACATGTGGCACGCGTCTAGCACAGGTGTTGTGTGAGGAGGAGTGATTTAGACAGTCAAGCTGTTCAACAGATTGTCCTGAAAGATATTAACAACCGTCCTAGCTACGTAAGTACTATATATGCTGATAAAAATCCATACTAGTGGCGTTTAATTGCTTTCTTATTGCTATAATAATTTTAAATATAAGTACAGGTAAGATATTTTTATATAAAATTTATTTATTAATTCATATATAAATTAAATGATGTGAGTGAATGGCTAAAATCTCTCCCTTCCTCCTGAAAATTCCTCTAAAAATATTACTCCAAACAATAAGGGATGAAAATAATTATTTTAATTTAGATTTAATCTGTTGATCACAAGAAGAAAAAAAATTCCATGTTCTATATTTTATCTTCCATTTAAACTGATATGTATGTGTTTTCAAGCTTGACCTGTAAATGATGTGGATGTATATTATAATATATATTTTTTTTTATAAATTATATTATATAATAATAGTAGTAATTTGATGGAGAGAAATGGTAATTAAATTTTGTAAGGAGATAATAATAGCTGGGAAATTATGACGTTATCTATATAACTGTAGAAGCTAAGTCCGCCGAAGCACTGGACCCGGTCGGTGTTGGACATTCAATCCCTGATGCTACTGCTTGTCGTCACAATGGCATCAGAGTAGTGTGGTAGTGGTGGCCAGCAGTGGCGTTCGTTGGTTCGAGCTGACACCCCGGTATACGACTGACATCATACAGGCTAAACTAAGTACGAGTAAGAGAAGGAGTATAAGAGGAGGAGGAGGTGGAGAAGGATTCTACAGACAGATGGGTAATGAGGCCTAGTCTGCTCTTGTCATCTGTGCTGAACATGGCGCCGTCTCATTACGTTAGCTTTACACCGCGCCTCTCTCTCTCTCTCTCTCTCTCTCTCTTGCTTATTCTCCTTCATCCCCTGACTGTATCCACTTTCTTCTATCCCCCCCCTCCCCTGTTCCTCTCATTTTATTCTAACAAATTATTATCAACGAATGTAGATGCTGATTCTATAGTTTGCTATAATACATTTTGCTGGACTCGACATATATAGTTATAGTTTAAATATATTATTATTAAAGTATTATCATAACTCAAGCATAAAATATATTTATAAAAGTTATGCACATAATATGTATTTATATAATATATATATATATTTATAATAGAAAAAATTGTATGAATTGATATGACAGAGATAAATAGGCTATCAACACCTTTTTTAAGTTAAACTCTTTTGCGTAAATCTATCATTATGTCCACTCCAGATTACCTAACACAACTGTTTTTTATAAAAAAAAAAATCAATAAATTTTATTTTACTGACTGTGAGATTATTATTATATTATAGAAAATATAAATATATATATATATATATATATATATATATATATATATATATATATATATATATATATATATATATATATATATATATATATATATATATATATATATATATATTTGTTTGAAATATGGAACAAGATTTATTAATGTGTACACATGAATACAGTAAGTTTAAAAAAAAAATAATAATAAAAATAATAATAAAAATCTGGCGAAACAAGTGCGCCTGCAGATTTGATAGGGTATGCAACCGTTTCAGCATCCCTGTAATGCATGTTAGAAGCGCATACTTTACAGGCGCTGTTTCTACCCCTAAATTTCTGGCTTTTATAATGCTTGATAAAATTGCTATGGTAAATCTAGTCATTCTGTATCAGACAACCCTAAAAATACAGAAGTATCAACACAATACATACACTAGCAATGTATGTATGTATAGCAACATCTTACCTAAATAATTGAAAAATAAAGTAAACTTTTTTTTCCAACGTGTTCTCTGTAATATTTCATTTATAAATTTGAATGTTTCATGAGGTTAATACATTGTATACTTGAAGTTAGTTCAAGTTATAGTTTCAGCTGGTGTACATACAATAAATAATGTTTCTTTTTATAACAACTTACATTTTTAAATATTTGACAACAAGACTTAAGTTTTAAAATAAAATTTTTGAAGTCATTGAAACTTTATAGGAATAAAATTATTATTATTATTGAAAAATTGTAATTTGAAGAACGATTTTATGCAATTAGTCACCAATCAGATTGAAAATTGATGAGCAATGTGGAGTGAGAGTTTGGAAGAGGGAGGAAGTAAAATTAACAGCAGTTACTGCAAACTCAGCCGCTAAAAGCGTTGTGAAGACGATTTGGTAACAAGCGTCTCCCGTTTGCTTGCAGCTTCCTCCCTTGGTTGGGACCGCCACGTGATGACTGCCACCGTCGCCTTCTGATCGCTCCTTGCAGGAGAAGAAGAAGAAGAAGCAAGCGTCTTGTCTGTCACGCCGTACCAAGCCCGCCCACCCGCCGCCCCGCCAAATGAAGATGGAACGACTGAGGACGGAGGGGCAGAGAGGGAAAAGCACTCCTCATTATGACTGCTTGCTTAAAAAAAAAAAAAAAAAAACTTTTTTACATTTCTTCAGAAGCGCAAAGCGCAGTAGCTCTAAGCTCAACATGTTTCTTTTTTTCTTTTTTTTTTTCACCCTTCATATTTTCTTTCTAACACCTTTTTGTCCTGTCCTGTGACATCATTAATAAAATGAAGGAAAAAGAAGGTGAGCAGGAAACTGCTTACTTGCTTTTATATTAATTACATAAAGAGGCAGCAAAAGTAATATTTCTGTATATATTAATATGTAGAAGTAAAGAAAAGACTATTACTGTATTACTTTCCACTTTTATAGTACTTATGTAAATTTTAAGCCCTTATTCAACAAGATGTTCCAATACTTTGCTAACTTATTCATCTTCTTTATTTATTTTACCAGCTTACTTTATAGTTTATACCAAAAGAGACAAAAAATCGATTAAAATTTAAAAAGAAAATAAAAATATTAAAACAATACATTATTCTATACAAGCGGTAAAACCTTTTAAAGTTCATATTTTTTTTTTAACAATTAACTTTGGTGAACCTTGTACCTTTTATCTATATAGAGCTGCTTTACATAATAATTATACTCTTACAGGGCTGATTTTACATAAATTAAAAAAAAATCTAATAAAAGAAAATTTTCTAACTAATATAGTCAGAATACTCAAAATTGTAATTTTAAAACAGAAAAAAGTAGCAAATAATTCTTTATTATTTATTTGAATAAATTTATTTTCTTAAATATTTGAATGTCAGTTGGAGAGAATAAAATTTATAATTTATATTGATAAATTTATTTTATAATTATAAAATTTAAAGGTGTTTGAAGAATAAAAATCAGTTTAAAAATCAAGAAATCGACTTGTCTAAAGGCTTAGAGAATTTTGAGATTAGCAGTAAGCATGACGTGGTAGAAGCTGCATGTCTGAGTGATGCAGCGGAGAGGATCTCACCGTCATGGCGATCAAGGGGGGCGATGTGCTAAAGTACAGCCTGACAGCTCAAGAAAGAGCAATGAATAATGCTTAAAAAAGTAGAAAGAAGGGAGAAGAAAAAGAAGGAAAGGAATAATGGACTTGGGCTGATGTGGCACAAGTCAATGAACAACATCAGACGCACTTTTTTTTATTAGTTTTGTTTCAGTTTGCTCTTTTTTATTATTATTATTTTTTTAGTAAATGCATCCGTCTTTTTTTTTTTTATAAAGTACTTTGCACAAATTTCCATTTAGTATCTATAGCTCTTTTATTTCTACTTTATTCTTTTTTTTCTCGTTTTTTCCTTTTCTCCCTGCTATACATTTTCTTTTATATCTATTTCCGGTTGTCTCCAAGACAATGTTAATGCTTTCCCGGAGTGTGCAAGATTAATAGTTTTCTAGACCATTTCTCACAAATGACCTCAACTGACAACTCATTTTGAACCTTCTCTATTGATTTTCTTCTTTAACTCCTTCGTTTATGAGAAAGGTTAAAACAACGAGGTGAAAACTGATGCTTTTATTTTAAATCACAAAAACGAAGGATAAGAAAATATTTTCATTAGCATTAAATCAATTAAAGTTTTAGGAGGAAAAAGAAAATTAAATTTTTTAAATATTTATATTTAAACAATGCATTTAATCTCTTAATTATTTTTGTATTATATATGGATTATTATGCTCAATTTTATGCACATTTTAAATTTTATTTTATTTTTTTTAAATTTAATTAACTTAAATTATTGTTAAGACTTACAATTATTCCTATAATATAATATAATATAATATAATATAATATAATATAATATAATATAATATAATATAATATAATATAATATAATATAATATAATATAATATAATATAATATAATATAATATAATATAATATAATATAATATAATATAATATAATATAATATAATATAATATAATATAATATAATATAATATAATATAATATAATATAATATAATATAATATAATATAATATAATATAATATAATATAATATAATATAATATAATATAATATAATATAATATAATATAATATAATATAATATACGTGGACAAAGAAATTTGAGCTTTTTATGCTCATTTATGACTAGAATATTGATTTATTTTGATGAGTTTTCATAGGAAAGATGATCGAACGTACTAGAAATGAAATTTGATTATACTTACTTGTAAGTTAGTTATCCTAACACTATTGCACTGCTGACAATTTCAACAATAAATAGTCCCTCGTCCGTAATAATGAGCTATCTGCTACCACGATTTCGTTGCAATAATGAGCTATCTGCTCTATCAGGAGAGCGCAATTATCAGCTTTATTTTATACCAATTTACAGCTCATAATTGCGCTCATCTGAAATAGCAGATAGCTCATTATTCCAAATGAAAGACGATATATGACAGACAGAAATAATCTACCTGCTACCTTTTACGCAATATTATACTTTATTCTACATTTTTTTTCTGTATTTTTTCCACACCATACCATATATATGTAACATCTCATTTAATTTACTATTCAGGTGTAGTTGCAATCCCAAAGCTCAAGAAAGCAACGTGAAACTTGTGATGTATAATATAATTATATTAAAAAAAAATCATGATAGTAAATCATGGTAAAAATAAATTGTGATAAAAAAAAATATTGTTTGAATACATCAAAGGTAGGAATAAATTTAATATATGTAAGGTGTAATCTCAATATTATAAAGTGAAAATAGTAAAAGAAAAAAAAATGTTGGAGTCAAGGAATGTAATTTATGTTCACAAGTAATACGTTTTTTTTTAATAGTATTTCAAGTAGGTTTCATAAAATGACATATTATTGGTGGAAATTTTGTGATGAAATTTCTCATTGGTTTAATTTAAATCTTTGCAATATCTAATATCTATTACTTAACATTATCACACACACATACGATAAATTCAGACGATGATTTTATTCACCTTAATTGCAGTGACGTGTGTTTCTTTTTGTAGAAACGTTGATACGTAACTGGACATTGTCCATTAGGTACAATGCTCTCATTACTATAATGTTCTCTCAGTTATAAGTAACTTAGACAACTGTCATGGTGTGAGCTATTTGGTGGATGTAATTGCAAAACTACCTACCTTTCCTTTATCATCTCCTTTGAAAATTAGGAGTGGAATCTGCAGGGGGACACCATAAATAATTAATATTAATAACAAATTAATATTATAACCATTGACATTATATGTCAATATAATTATATGTCATTATTATAATATGTCAATATTATATATATGTTATAAATATTTAATTTATAACAAATTAATTATGTTATCATTAGTTTTAATAAATGCTTCTCAATTTGGTTCACATTAATTGTATTTTATTATATATTTAAGAATTTTATTCTATTATACTCATAATATTTAATTTAAAAAAAGTTAGATTTTGCTGTCTAGCTTTGTAAAGTAGTATCAGCAAATTGCTGTGTATAAAGCATAGGAGCGGTACTTGCTTGGTCCTTCAGTGGCCTCACGTGACCAGTATATTGAGAAGTCTCCTCAGAGACGCACTCTCTAGCTTTCTTTCACATACTTGTGTCACCGTCTTTCTTGTAGATCGCAATAGTTCACTAGAGGCTTCGTTTACTGCAACTTAATTCATTCAATTTAACATAACTGGCAATACGAAACAAATGTAGAATGATTACCCTTTATATCCATTAACTTTATGAAATGTATACCTTTGGACAGCCTAAACTTCATCAGATTGGTTAACATATTTGGGATGTGATTTCAGAAAATTGGTTCATGTAATATTTTTTCTCAGTAATTATTTAAAGCTTTTTTTTTAAAAAAAGTAATATTTAATAAAAATCATGTGTTTCTTACTTATTTGATGAGTCTTACCCATGAATATTACTTTATTTATGCCTGCTATCGATTGATAACAGGCATATAAATGTATTTGGAATTGGAATGAATAAAAAGATTGAATTTGAGTCTTTTGAAGCGTGGTGAAATTAATTTCCTTATGGATGGTTAGACGGGGTGTTCTTCTTATCTTCCAATCTGTATATCAATAAATCACAATGTATTGGAGAAAATCAAGCAAAGGCAACTGTCTCGAACTAGAACTGTATGTATAAAAGTTTGTTTGTTTTCTATTAAACATAATGGGCATGATTCAATTACCAATAAACTAAGTAACTAATAATTAACCAATTCACCATAATTAACCATTAATATTAAAAGACACTAACCGTGGCTAGTGAGAAACCTGGATATCGTTCTGGATAAACTCTTTCATGAAACGTGACCAATTTTTTTAGTAAATTTAAGAAAAAAAAATCAATTTTAAAAATATTTTATTATATTTAAGCTACTTTAATTAAAAATTCTATCAGATTTTTTTTTTAAATGTTACGTGCTTTTCGTATGAAACATATATAAAAAAATATATATGCAAAAAAACTTAATCCATTAAATGTCATTTAAATAATAAAAAATAAAATATTTCATTAATTATTCATGCATGGTTTTCAATAACCCTTTTATATTTATTTAATTCCCCTTACGCAAATCCTAAAAAGGCTAAACTATACTGGCTGTTATAAAGCAAATACATTCCACCATGCATGCTCGTCCGTTGAGCTGGCATGCGTTGTATAATATAGGGTGGGTGGTGGAGAAGTAGGAGGCAGAGGATGCGGGGGTGGGGTGGGGGGGGGGTGAGTGTGGATCACCCCTGTCGCATGCTGATGACTCCATTTCAATGCAGCTATAGTCGCTCGATCCGCCGCAGCAGAAATACGCTGGTAGGAGAGAGAGAGAGAGAGAGAGAGAGAGAGAGAGAGAGAGAGAGAGAGAGAGAGAGAGAGAGAGAGAGAGAGAGAGAGAGAGACAGTATCGCAGGGACAGGGGTGAGAGGGCTGTAGCCAGCAACACAGACTGAGATATTAATAAAACACACCTAAAACACAACACATTAGTGTGGCTAATTTTATGCCTTCATGTGGACATGTCCTGTACTGGAGGAGTGAGGTTTTACATTACATATCCATTTGGCATACGTTAAAATAAAATTGATTTTATTATACAACAGAAAAAAAAGAAGTCAATGACTGAGTAAATATATATACAGTAAAAAATATATATATTAAACAAACAACATAATTATTCATAAATTTGCTTGCTATTTATAATTGTGTGTAAATATACTCTTTAAATTACCGTCATTATTGAGTTATTATTATTTTTTTTTTTTTTTTTTACAATTTAGTATTAAATAATTTTGCAGAATCAAGTTTAAAAATATAGTATATTAAAAGTAAATATTTTATTAACTTGGCAAACTTTAAAATAATAATAACAGCAAACACAAATAAATAAATTTCACATTATAATTTTTCTGTAAATATTTCAAAATAAATATTTGTGCATAAATAGTAAACATTAATAAGCTGAAAAATGGAATTGATTGAAGAAAAATTTAATAATAATTTATCGTAAACACACGTGTATTCTTGTGTATAAAAAATACATGTTGTTTTTTCTGTGTTACTGTACGTGTGTGAGTCAAGAAAGTCAAAGGGTCTGTCACGTCTGCTTTCATCTGAGAGACAGACAGCTGTCACTCCTCATCATATATATCCGTCCGAAAAACGTATAAGATGATATTTATTCTTTTAAACATTTACCACACACAATTTTGTAATAAAAATTACAATTTAAAATATAAATAATAGATGCGACTAACGATAAATTTACCCAGGAAGATAACCAGGTTTCTCACTATCCACACACGGTTAGTGTCATTGAGTTGTGTTGTATTATACATAGGCTGATGCTAACTAATGTGGTTACTGGCAAACTTGGTTTGTGGATTGCTTCCAATATTACGTATTATAGAACCAAACCCATCATACACTATATAGACATTCACTTACACATAATTATACTTCCCCTAATTTCGCCCTAAAAATTTCAATAAATATTCATCAAATATTCTTTAAGACACTAGTAAGGACCGGAAGTAGGAGGGGGGGGAGAATGAGAGAGAAATGGGAAGTTTGCAAGATTCTTCCTGAAATCCAATGTGACTACTCTAATCACCCTGCAAAGTAAACCAAAGTCTTCTGCTCGATACAACATTAATTACTTTATTTATATAACTAGGGCATACAATGTTAAATCATTACGTTCTGTGTTCTAGTGGGAGAAATCAGTTACTACGTCGTCCCACGGTTAACAATGAAAAAGGTTTTATCGGACATATATTATATTACAACCATTGCGAGTAGAAAACTTTGATGACATGTAAATATTTTACTAAAGAAGCCATTTTAACATCAAGGGTGATAAGATTTTACAGACTTTGCATATAATTACACCAGCTACCAGCCAAAGTAGTCTGCTTCGTGTGCTGTTAAAATTTGATTTGTTCAAGTTAGCGTGAAATGTTGTATTTGTTTACAAATTTTCCACCACTTTCTAGAGACGTGAGGCAAATAGGAAAAAAAAAATACATACTTCAGCTGATGGGCACAAAATTGCATGGTCATACAGAAAGAGTAGTAGTAGCGCTCATATGCAATGTCCTATTGTAATAATAATAATAAAAGACTTTATTGTATAAAAGGCGTAGTGAGGACTAAAGAGTCCTATCAACTAAACCCGAAGGCACATAATACAAAATTTACAATAAACTGATAAATAAAAAAAATATATAAATAAATAAATGTAATAGTATCGTATAAATCGTTTATAAAAAATATATAATTCATGAACCACAAAAGCAATTAATTAATTATAATTTTACAAGAAATTTAAATATATATATAATACAAAACAACAAAACGAGATACTAGTCAGGTCAGTACACCTAGACTGTACGTACACCTGGGACAATATAGAATTCTTATTTATCCTTCCTAATTTGCTGAAGCTTAAAAAAAAAAAAAAAATGATTTGCAATTTTAGAATAGTATACTCAGGCTTGAAATCCTTAAAAATTTCAAGTTTATTTCACATCCATAAATTGCGTGAAAACAAAGCATTGAAATATAAAATAATTACCACACTATTTTTTTTATTTTAATTTTACTTAATTCTGCTAATTCTGTGCAGTACGTGTATAATTATATTATGTATTATTGTAAAATAATAACAATGTTATATTTGTTTAATTTGTTTATTATAATGCAAATATTTACATCAAATTGAATGCATATATAACTCTATAATGCAAATTAAGGTTTATAAAAAACAAGGATGTTTACTAAAATCATTTATGGTCACTTTTTTTTTTAATTAATTACATCCACAAAGCATGTCATGCATTATTAATTATAAAATATAACTCTATTTTAAAATAAAAGCTTTTATAAAACATAATTTTTGTTGCTCATTGACAGAGTAGCAAGATTTATCTAATTATATTTCTTTTTAATTTCATTTGTTTGTAATTTATTTTTTCAATATAACATTTTAATTATTGTTTTTTTGATTTAAAAGTATAATCCATAATTCATCTAAAAGTATATATATAGATAGAAACCATGTATACATATAATATGTAATATATATTATATATATATACCAAAGAAGAATGAAACACGTAGGCGTACATAGCAATAATATAGAAACGCTGACATTCTCGTTTTTTTTTTTTTATTGACACAAGGCTGAAAAGGAAAAAAAAAATTATACAATCTTATAAATTTCCTTTCTTCCAAGTTAAGAAAGATTGGAAATAGTTTGGGAAAAGTATTTTTCATTTCCTATACTGCTATAGACTATTGTGTCTATTGCTGTAGCAAATGCCTAAGAATTCATTCTATTCTTTGTAACAAAAATAAATAAAAAAAAAGCAAGAACAGCATTAGTGGGTGGTAGCACTAACAAGTAAGTTTCATAAGAAGTTCTGATGACGTCATAAGAAATTTTATAATATTTATAATATTCTTTGAATTTGTTTTTATGTGGGAGAGACAATCTAGAAATTACTAAGAAAGTTTTTACTTGTTGTTCTCACCTCAGAATGGGGGGGGGGGGGGGGGATATGGGCGAGGGAATGGTCAAGTCAGGTAAATTCATTAAAAAATGGAAAAATTAAGGATTTAGGTAAAATGTCTATTTACCGAGACAGTATTTTTAAGGTTTCATTTAAAATTGGACTCTATCTAGATATGTCTGCATTGTGAAGACTCTTCTATGTAATTATTATTGCTTACTGTATGAAAATTGAAAATGTCTAAAATGCAGAGTTCCAAAGATTTACAAGGCTTCAAACGGACAATTTTTTATAGTAACAGTGTACTTAAGTATGGATATTGCAATGATATTTTATTTAAGGTTTTGAGTTTATTCAGTTTATCGACAGTTCCATTTCATCAACAGAATTGAATACCCCCCTTTTTTTAAGGTTTGAAAGGAAATTTGGACTTTTAATACACATTCATTATAATCACAATCATAAACTAATTTTTTCAAGTTAAGAAGTTTCAGTGAATTTTCACAACAGTTATGCAACACATAACTGTTGTGATGATGACTATGGTCTATGACCGATTTTTTTTAATGTATGATCATTGTGACTTAACTGGAAGAAGAGACAGAAAATTCTGTCAAGTTTGATAAAATCGGATTTATATAAATCTATTGTTGTTATAAAACTCATTATGAAATCGACAGTAAGCTCCTCTATCTCTTTTTACAACACTTCTACGTCATATGGAAGCAAAGTAATTTTTCTCCATTATGTAGAACTTGCATACGTAAAAGATAATATTCGAGATTTTTAGTATGATTTTTTGAGATGACAAACATTTTATTTTATTCTTGACAAATAATATAGGAAACAATCAGATTGCTTCAAACCACAGGCATGTCTACATTGTATTTCGAACAAGAGTAAAAATTGTCATTATTAAAAAAGAAATTGACAATGGAAAAAAAAAAAAGAAAAAAAAACTATTTTAATCAAGAAATTTAAAGATGGAAATGTAATATAATGATGTTTCTTCTGATAAGAAATCTCACTATTTTTATACTGTAAAATACAAAGATAAAAAAAAAACTTGAGTAATAAAAATTGATGTTTTATTTGTTGGATTAAAAAAATATATATTTTTAAGTTTTGGTGATTTTATTTTTAAAAACAAGTTTTCAATTTGTTAAATTGAAATAAATTTATTCGAATTTCATTTATCAATTGATTTTATTGTTATATGTAAAAGTTTAGCAGCTACGTAACCCTCATGAAGAGTCGAGTTTAGGGATATAAATATAGAACTTGTTCAGTTTTGTTAGTCAGTTAACTAAGAGCTCGTTCATCGGCAATTTCACCTGTTATCTCGCCAGTTATAGAGGGAATTTTCAAAGTACTATTATATTTTACAAAATGCACATTTTTCAATACAACGTGGTATACAAGAAGAAAATAATATCATGTATAATATTAAATGATTTCACATGCAATATGTAACAATTTATTAAAATTATTTTTGACGTCACCAAAATTTCAATGGATCTTTCTGTAGGTGGTGGATATAGAAGAGATGGAGTGAGAGGTATGTACTACTATGGGGCAAGCTACTGAGGTTGCTCTGGCTTGCTGATTTCATAGTCTGTGCAGGCACCACGACTGTGCCGGGGCCTGACTACTGAACGTCTCTCTCTCTCCTCACCGTGTTTCAACCCTCTATCTTCAACGTTCGTACGTCCAGTCAAAAAGCAGCTGCTGCTGAGAACAGCTTTTTTCTCACTATTTCCCCCCATTTTTTTTTTTTTCCAATCCTCAACTCACTAGAGTGAAAAGTGCAACACCAATAAATTTTTCTGTTTGTTTAAAATTTATATTCAGCGCAAATAGTGTAAAAAAAAAATCTGTAAATAACTATTTTATAAATTGATTATTACATACATAAAGCCACTAACATTTATTTTAATCTAATTATTTAACTACATAATTAAACAATATAAAATTTAATGAAGGTGCAATTTCGGATACTCATTAGCTTTTTTTTTTATATATGTGTAAGCATAGGTATAATGTTTTTTTTTAGTTAGTAAATTTCACACGGGTTTAAGCTATTTATTATTACGTATTTATTTCTAATTACATATTCAATTATTTTAATTAGCAAAAAACACACAATTATATAGCAGCTACTAAAATTTCAAAATATATAATATCATCTATACTACTTCTAGTACAACATAGATATTATATAATTGGTTTGAAATTCTGTATTGAACATTAAGATTAATGTAGACCAATTACTTTTAAAATTTATCCATTAAAATTTTATCGTTAACACTCTGACTGAAGCTTGAGAATTGCACATCTAAGAAATAAAATAAGATCGCGTCAGCTGTGGGCAATGAACACAGTGGCGGCGGCTTTTCTTGGCGCATGAATTAGCACTCCGAGATCGTGATTAGGTCTTTGCAGGTGCGCCCAATTAAGTAAACGTAAGGACGTGAGGAAGATTACATAGTTTTTGTGAAACATCTGTACCAAATCAAGTCAATGTGAGTGCATTTTACTGTATATATTTTGTATTTGGAAGTGCATCAAAAATGCATTACAATATTATATATGACCGATAAAGTAAAGTTTGAAATATAAAAAAATAAAGATACTTTATACTTACTATCATATACAGTACTTTTTTTAAAAAAAAAAGTAATAAAAATCTAATTAATAAATTTGATTTTGATATCAATATCAACACGTATTTTAATGGAAGCTTTGATATTATAAATTTATTCTATTCATAAATGCTATCTTTGTAATTTTAATCATGGAAAAACTTATAATGCTAATTTAAAGAGAAGCAAGCAGGCAGGCAGACATGCATATGTCATGATTGAGTAAGTATAATGATTGTATTATATACATTATATGAAACGGAAATTTAAGTAGTTTGAATTATACAATAATTTACATTACACTTATATGTATATTACAAGAATCGTTCAGTAATATAATAGTATATAAATTGAAATATCACCCTCTCTATACCCTTAATTGTTATATATTGTAAATGTTTGATAATGCAGAAATAATAAAAAAAAGTATATACATACACTATACATATAAGGGTACGTAAAAGTCACGTGTGTCATTTTAGTATCACATATGTTCAAATTGTAACACCCTTTTACTGTATTTAAAGTATATACAGCCAATAATGCTGCTTAACTTATATATTAGAGTTAGTTGCATATATCTATTTTTTATATGCATTGTTTGATGTGGCTCATTTTGAAAAAAAAATGTATTCACCTCCGATCGTATGGAAAGAATTGTGTATATATAACAAGAGGTCTCAATGGGGATAAAGTGACTCACTTCTCATACACAGAGGGCGATATGGAAACAAGGGATGGAAGAAGGGCGCATATGGATATTGGGTGGATATAGAAGCTTATAACTTAGAGGTCTAAACATGAACAAATATGCAAGCAAGCATGATATATTCACTCCCCTTAAAATGTATAGCCTCTCATCTGATTCATCAAGCACAAAAAAACTTTTTTTAACAAAACATATTTAGAACAAAAATTCAGCCCTATATTTTAAATTTTCAGATATTATATGCATAAGTAAATTCATTAATTATTTTCAATTGAAATTTTGAAGTAATATTTTCAACGAACAATTATTATTAGTATAATGATTTTTATGTACATTAATAAAAATTAGATAAAAATATTATAATGATCAATTACTAGAAAAATTATTCATACATTTAAAAAAAAATCATTACAATGGAGTATCGACCTTAAATTTTTTTATTATAGAAATGGATAAAGGGTGAAAAGTTATGGTACTCTGATTTTTTTCTGATTTTTTAGATACCGGGAACTTTTTTTTTTTTTAAAAATATTGAAACTACAGTGAGAGTGACGCCTTTCTTAATAAAAGGATAGGACTTAAAAGGGGTGTGGGTTCAAACCCAACCTCGGCAAAACTTTTTAGCAATACTTCCCAGGCTCTAAAAAATCTGAAAAAAAAAAAAAAAAAAATCAGAGTGGCATAACTTTGCACCCTCTATCCATTTTTGAGGTCGATACTCTATTTTTGTAATTCTTTTACAGAGAAATAAATATCTATCTTTAACTTCGAGCACCAGCCTGAATAAATTTTACGTCTCTGGGGAGATTATACACAAATAGTTACAAATTGGTCTCAATTGAAAAAAAAAAAACACAAAAAAATCAATATAAAATTAAAATTAAGTGTATAAGAATAAAACATATATTTTTATCTTTGTGCTTAGCAAATTGCATGATTATCAGGGGCAACGTCCTCAATGGTACTTGCAATGCTTTTTACAGTTACAAGTGTACCTGATAACAATTACAAAGTTCAGTATTATTATTAAGATCAAGTTTCTAACTATTTTCAAGTATTTGCGTCTTAAAATTGAAAGCTATCATTAAATCATGATTGTTTCAGTTTAATAAATCATTAAAAATTTACAATTTTTTTTACGTTTATATATATAATTTAGGAATTAAATATTAAACATTCCACTATAAAGTAAAAAAAAATATAAATGACTAAACATATGTAAAACATACCAAGGTATTTTGTAACACAATGAAAGCTAGAAATGCAATGCTATATATATACTATGTTATATAGTTTATATAACTACAACATATACATGCACAGTATTCCAGCTCTGTTCTACTGGTGTCATACCTAATAAATAATTCACAAGTATAAGGCTCACAGGGAGATGTCAATAGCAGGCAGGTAGTCTCAGTTCTAGGTACATCTTTGTAAAACCGGAACGTTACCAACGCTTTGTTTGTGGATGTCATAACGTTGATTTATTGAATCGTAGTGAATTAAAAAAAAATTGAATACATCAATTGAATACGCTTCTTACTTTTTACAAAATTGTAATTTTTTTAACACTAAATCAATAAAGCTAGCAAATCAAGACTAGGTAACATTTTTAATGTCTAAAGGTGTACATGCAAACGTTGGTGTGACGTGGTCACATAACTATACACAGAATAATGTACAGTGGAAAGAAACCATTTCAACGTAGTTGCTACTATTGAAGTATGTAAACAAAAGATGATGGTAAGTCCCCCAAATGACATACAGTATAATAATATTATAATCTACAGGGACAATACATATAAAAAGCTCTTGCTTGCTTGCTTTTCATCAATATGGTATTACAATTCTCTCTTTATAGAATATACAGTATTATGTATGATACTGTGTCTATCTCTTTAATAATAATTTGATAAATTAACACAAAAAATAAAATTACGAAAATTAATACTATAATAAAAATATTTTTAAAAAAAAATACACATATTATTTTATGTTCAAATATTGTTTAAAATTTCATGCATATTTGGATAGAGGACCTCGAGTTATGTATAATTGTCAATTTTTGTTTTAAATATTTTAGAGCTCTCTAACACCCTAAAATGCTGTGACGTCATATTCATGCAAATATAATTTAACATAGGGAAATATGTCATGACTATGACGTCATGACAGCGTATTTCCCCTCGATTTTGAGAGTATTAGAGGGTTCCAAAACATCGGAAAAGTCAATACATCTCGAGGTCCTCTATCCAAATTATAGGCAATACAAAATTCCATGAGAATTGTCCATTAACAAAATTATTTTAACTTTTTGTAAATATCAAATCAATGTCAATATTTCTCATATACTTCCTCTTTTTTTTTCAATATTTGTATGATGTATACAACTCTAAATGACGTCATATGATATATCAATGAACCATTGTATATATAATAGAAGCATACTTTTTTTGAATCCCCTAGGACGAAACAGACACCAGTCCAATCAGTCCCTATCACGTATGCCATTTTTCCACCTTCTCAAAAGTCTGCACTTATACAATGCTGGTTATTTTTATATATTTTTTTTTACCCCCTCAATTTATCAGTTATCATTCCATTTTTGTTCTTTCTTTCTCTTTTTTTTTTTTACTCACTAATTACAGAATCAATATGATCTTCTTGAATTTAAATACACACACACACACAAAAACGATCGAACAATATACATTATGCAGTAGTCTCTCACTCTTTGCAAACATAGAGAGAGGATAAGGGTGGGTGAATGAGAGAAGGGAGTTGATGAATAAACGTTAGGGGGTAGAAACTGGTAGCAAAGCGTGATGATTCTCCCAGGCAAACCTTTCTCCCCTGCATGGTTACACCCTGCATGCCAAATGCATATAACAAAGTTCTCGGTACACATATACACTATACAATATGGAGTAGTTTACCTGGGATTTTATACCAGTAACAATTGCAATCTACACCATACCATCAGGCAGCTATATAGCTATATAGATATAGATTGGGGACAATTTCAAGCATACATGGGGGGTTTTCATCATATTATATATTATACAGCGTGATTGTGCTGACGAAGGATGATCCATAACTCATGACATTATTGTATTAAAATTTTACTGTCTTCACAATCTTACACACTATTTGTTTAGGACAATTTTATTATACCACACGGAATACATGATACAGTAATATAAGCTATAAAAAATATACAAATGTATAATAAATATATAAATGTATTAAATATATAATTTAATTTGATTTTTTTTTTAAAAAAAAAGCAAAACGTATACAATTTATTTTTAATTAAAATTGTAAAGCTTGTAGGAAAATAATGAATTTATAAACAAAGTACTATAAAATTGTTAATTAGTAATTTTCATGCTCATTTTAATGTAAAATAACTAACACTAGCTGAAGAAATTTACATTTAAAACACTATGGAAAATATGAATTTCTATAATATGAATTATCAAGAAACACATGTACATAGTATCACTGTAAGCTATAGCCTTTTTGTATAATGTATAACGAGTTTTTTTTAATACTTTCATGAAGGAAACCAAAAATCAATATCAACTATGTCTTTATTACTTTTATTGATTTTGTAATTTTCAAACTAAATAAAAAAAACATGTACGTATAGAGATAAATTTTACAATGACAAAAGGTATATAATGTATAATGAAATATATGAAAGTACATGATTGCTCTTAACTTCAATTCATACTAATTTTTTTTATCCTTTCTTATGTATTTCTTTGTATAGTATAAAATTTATTTTTGGAGTGGCTATGTAGCAAAGGGAACAATACTAGACTCAAAGGCATACGAAAGGCTATTTGTCAGTCTACGAGCTGTCACACGTCTTTTTAACTTGAAATCAAGCACTATGATTAATGTATATACCATGAAGAAATAAAATATTGGTCTAATTTTTCATTAACAAGACCTAAGTGAACCTAGTATATAGTAAGAAGGGTTTAATATAATATTTATAACTATAATTTACTGTATATATTATATAATATATGTTATGGTAGTCAGTATCATATATGTTTTAGGCAGAATTAAGGTGGGAGAGAGGTTATAGGTTGTCTGATTTGTGTATGACGTTCACTAGATTGAACGTGGACGATAGATCTTAAACTTTTATATACGTGTGTGTGTGTGTGTATGTGTGATAGAGTCAAAGTGTATATTATGAAAGTTAAAAATATTAATAAAACATTATATACAATAACATATAGTATATATATATATATATATATATATATATATATATGACGTCAAAATAAAAAACCCTTTCACCTTTAATTTAATTAAATAATTTTAACATTTATAATTGAAAATATTGATAGTGTTTTTAATGAATATAAAATTTAATGAACTGTAAAAAAATATTTGTTATTAATATATAACTTTAAATTAATATATTTTGACGTCATGTTAAGTTAAGTGGTAATAACTATATAATATTTGATGTTATAGGAAAGGTGTTCAGTCACTCAGTCTTGTATTATTAAAGCTATCTTATCAATCTACTTAAGTGGTTCCTAGAATGTCTTCCATCTCTTATATTATATAATATAATGTCTCTACCATTCCTTATATAAATAGAAGATTGAATATAAATAAACATATATGTATAGAAAAAAAAGTATAATATCTTGATATAAAGATTTATTTGTATGATAATATGAATAACGTTTCTATCACAATAATATTAATAATAATATTTTATAAACACAAAGCGATATATATATATATATATATATATATATATATATATATATATATATATATATATATATATATATATATATATATATATATATAAATATGAAGTTATTATTAAAATTCAATTCAGGGTGGCACAAATATTTATATATTTATAGTTTAATATATTATACAATATAAAATATTATAGCATTTTACCTGTATGCAAGCTGATGTATAGAACAAACAAGTAGCATTTATAAAGTGCAGTAGAAGACCATGCAATATAATATGCATTGCAACAAGCCTATTGTTGATTCAAAGTGCATAAGATTTGTTTTATTCATGGTGAATCTCATTTTCTATAGGTTACACTGGAATTACAGTATGTACATTATTTATTTTATATTATAAATATATAGCAATGTTAACTGATAATGTACTTCATTTAATTCTCAGTGTTGTCAGTAAACGAGAGAATACTTTAACATTAATTGCATAATTGAATAATGCAAATTAATAATAGTCTATTTATTTACTTGTCATGGGGTTTATTTAATACAATTCAATGAGGTTCATTAAATGGCGTACTCTTTTTATTTTTTTACAACAATGTTGAATCAATTAAATATATTATTTATTTTATTTTTTAAATGCAAAAATGTCTGTAGCTTGTTTGTTATTTGTTTTATTAGAAATAATATATTAAATATTGCTTACTAACTTATTTTTTTTTGTATTATAATAATACAAATGTAGGCTATTTGATATTAAAACACTAACAAAAACATTCAAAATTATAACATTGAAAAATATAGCAACATATTTGCTGCTCTTGGACAAAAGAAATTTTATAACGTTTTTAAAATTTGTATTTACTAATTATTGCATGTTCAATTAATTTTCTTACTGAAATCATTTTAATATTCACAATACTATTTATGTACTTGTTCAATATGTTACTTTTTATCACACTAGTAATATTACCACTTTGAGGGGCAATTAATCAAATTTTACTGCTTATCATTTTTTAGAATGTCATCATTTTATAAACAACAAGTACAAAGTTCTTTAAATTATGTAATTTTGGAGCATTTTGAGTAAATTTAGAAAATCATTTTAATTACTGTATTCATCTGATAGAAGACACAAAATGTATGTCTTAATTATTAACGTACAAAAAATGACTGTTGCAATTTTTCAATCCTATCCTAAAGCCTATATTACACGATACAATTTTTCTGATTATTGTATACAATTTTTCTTTGCAAGAAAATTTCCTCTCCATAAAAACAAATGGAGATTAAGTTTTCTTGTAAGGAAAAATTGTATACAATAATCAGAAAAATTGTATCATGTAATATAGGCTTTAAGGTTGTAAAGTAGCTTGACTATTATAGTCTTCTAAAGAGATGAAATGTAATCTTTCTAGCTCATTAAGTTAACATGTAAGTCCTCCTCTGGCCTCAGTATATTTATAGTGTCAGATTTCGTTGCTACAACATTATTTTCACCCTTGCTGTTAATCCAGTCATATTAATTTAATATTCCCACTGTAGCCGGAAGTTACTTTTTTCTAGTTAATTTTTTAAATTTGAAAATTTACAGACAAGTTTTCAATAATTCATTTTAACTGCAATTCTTCTGTATATGAAATTTTAAATTTTAAAAATTTGGTGTACGAAAAAAAAACTCTCTAATTAAAGGTAAGGAAGGAAGGAAGAGAAAAAGAAAAACAAATAAAATGCGTGCAGTCTTTTCCTCATCAGAAAAGTTCTGTTTATACTGCAAGCCATGTTTCGATGTAAGTGTGAATTCTCGAATTTTATGTATATAATATATTGTGTTATATGTATTATATATACAATACAAAATAGTTAATGCAAAAACAAACCAAACTGAGCTATTTTCGGTTGAGATGAAGCAGGCGATGATGCAAATGATGCCTGTGTTGTACGGAAAGAGACAACAGACAAAGTTTCAAAGTTGACTGGAGGCTAAGAGAGAATCCTCTTTAATTAAAATTCACGATCGTGTCTAGTGATATTAAGCATGAACAGCAGTGGCGGGCGAGTGTGTGAGAGAGGAGAGAGCGATAGACTGGGAGGGAGAGAGAGAGTGTGTGTGTGGGAGGGGGGGGGAGAGTAAAATGTGGGTGAAAGAGTGAAAGAGAGCGAGAGAGGTGACATCAGGAGGCTGTTGCCCCGTCGGCCCGTGTGGCATAATTCAGCTAATCAGCAGCAGCAGCAGCAAGTCTTCCTTCTCCTCTCTTACCTGCCATTACATCAAGCGCGGTAATTACCCACTTTGATAAAAATCTTGAAATGTCAGGATATACCTCCTTTACTTCAGTCTTCTTCTCTGACAAAGAGTATTCTTTAATGTTTATTTTTATTTGAGTTTGTAGAAATTTCACAGGTAACTATGGAACATCACGAGAGAAAAACAAAAGTTTATACTACAAGCTCAACAATGTACAAAACGATATAAAAGAATGGAAAAAAAAATGAGCTTATTTTTTTCCTTTGTCTTCTTCTTTCTTCTTACACTTTTTTGTTCATTTAATTATAACAGTTTACTTGTTTCATTTGAAGTATTATTGTAAGTCAACTTTTTTATTACCTCTTTTAATCAAGACATTTTGTATTCGTGACTTTTCACTGAGTGTATAGTTGCCATGAAATAATTCTCCCTACTTTTTTGTTTTTAAAACCTTCGAAAAAAAACATTTTTTTTAATTTAATTTACTTTTTTTTTTTTTTTTTTTTTTTTTTTAGCTTAACTAAAAATTTAAATAATTTTTGTGAAATCTGATAAATATATTTATGTTTATAAATAATAAATAATAATTTATGCTTCATATTCAAGAAGTAAAATATATAAAAAAAAATATTAAATAATAAAACAAAACTTAAAATACTTTTTTTTTATAATTGTCATGAAATAATCTATTAAATATTTTTCTTATTAAAAAAGAAAGAAATCTAATTAGTAGAATATTTTGAACAGTTAATTACATTGAGCAGTATTTCATGGTCTCGTCTCACGATGGCCCGGGGAGGATTACTACACCGTGGACGTACGGACGTATCGTAACGTTAGCTACATTAAAATTAATTCAAAATTCCCTCCGGAAGTATTAGCAAATACAAAAATACCTTAATTTTCTGGTAACACTTGCTTCATTGTAGAAGATAGAAAATATCACAATATTAAAATAATAATTGGAAAAGCAAAAACTTTGAACTTTTCGTTACTTCCTGAGTGATTATAAAATTAATTAAAGAGTCTCTGACTAGTCATACCAGAAAGGCTGCAAGCCGGCAGGCTGGTCGGGATTTGATTGTCAGCAGGGAATATGGATCGCTTTACAGGGCAAAGTGAATGTAGCTAGCTCGCAGCACAACTTGCTGCTGTCATTAGTGCAAACTGTAGCTAATGTGAAATCTCTCTGTGAAAAACGCCGCCAAAAGAAAACTCATACAATAGCTATTTCACGCAAATCATATCACATGTTACTGACGTACTTTTATTATCTCAGGTATACTTCTTATATAATATATAGTATATTATATTTTAAATATAGTGTTATGGATAATATTATACAAGTATAGTTTTGAATATATATATATATAAATATATATTATGTAGCGTTGAATTTTCATTTATTGTACATGTATCATATATTAAATTATAATGTATGTAATGGTTAATCTTAAATTTTAATATTAAAAAAATGACAATAAATTTAATTTATTACTTTTAAAATGAAATTAAATGCTTTTTTTTATAAATCTAAATATTTTTTACAGTAATAATAATTGAACATTTAAATTGTTTAAGTTGTTTTACATGTAAGTTGAACTGTAATAAAATAAAATACTGTTCTTATTAATAGCTTTAAATAGAGAGTACTAATTTAGACTTGATAGTAATATTTTTTTTAAAAAATACATGGTAAAACGATATAGCTTAGGGGGGCCAAATTGTTGTTTTAAAAATGTGAGTAAAACGTAAACTGCATGGGTAGAAACCAACGCACTGCTAAAACTTTTAATGAATAAAAAGTTGATGATATTAACTAGAATAAATAATAATGGGATAAAAAGCACTTTCTCATAATTTAAATTTTATATGAAGTGTATAACAACAAGAATTGTTTATTTTAGCACTATAAAAAATTAAAAAAAAAATGGTGAGAAATAACAAACTATACATACTGTATACTAGTTAACTAAAACAATAAACAAAACCACTTTGTAAATAAATATCCTCATTCATGCAGATGCTGCTACGTCAGACAAGTACGCTTATTAAGTTCAGAAGTAACAAGAAAAGGACATGAATATGTACAGTACGTGCTGTTATATTGTTGGTACTGTTAATACCAGTTACACTTTAGTGTTGCAAGGTTTCTGCACATGTTACAATCATCATACGGAAAAAAAAACAAACATGCAGGCAAGTTGGTGCATGTCCAGTGCAATTTAGAGTGGACAACAGCAGTTAGTGTACTTTTTGCTATACCACTTTGACAGTATGTGCACTGCACTCTATAATAGATAGGTTGGCTGGTTGAGTGTGATAGGCTACATTGCATACCACAAAAACATTTAGTATAGACGTGTACAGTAGTTATTTATACATAATCATGCCTCCCCTCCCTTCCAATAAGTTTTTATATCCGAATGGTATTTTCCACAGCAATATCAAACTTCCTTGATGTCAAACTGCAGCAACTCCCTGATGGGCTGAGAAAATTAAAGGTGCTAAATAAACTTAATGAGAGAGGAGCTTCTGGAACGTTACTGCTTGTGAGTATCCCTTTTTGGGGTTTGTGGGCACTAGCTTTCATTTAGTATTGAATATAACAATTCTATATAATACATATGCAAGTTTGTGAAGTTCGTCTTCTAGAAAAAAAGTGTGGTGTCTCCACCCTTCCTACTTACCCTCAAGTTGCAATTTTTTCTTAATATCTTATAGAATTTCCAGCAAATTAGGAAGGACGGGTAATGTCCAAGCTTCGAAAAAATGTATAAATGGATTATTTTTTAAATAATGTAAATTTATTAAATTATTGTTAGTAAAATCATATTATACGTTAATAACTCTAAATATATAGTTGATCTTTTGAGTAGAATTGTATGATTGTATTGTTGTTTTTAATTTTGGATAATTACAACAAATTAATGTTTATAATTGAATTAATAATAGATTTCAAAATAAGGATTATTTTTATTATTTATAATTAAACTCAAATTTGATAATGTGAGAGAAATAAAATAATTAAATATAATTTTATTATAGTGCCTTCTGTTATAAAACTTCAAAGTGCTTGGGTGCATGATTAATTATATACGGTCTATTCTCAAAAACTAGAAGAAGAAATTATAAAACTATAGCAAGAATACCTACAGGTATATTTGTATAATACCAATATAGACTTATTAATAAGTAGATATATTATAGAATTTCTTGGATTACGTTTCAAAACTTTATAAATTTACTACAGATTATGTCACCTTACTAGCTGCACATAAGATATACAACTGTGTATGATATAGCAAATAAAAAAAATAATATAAAATAAATGTAACATTAATAACACACCATGAAGCTTATTCTAGTTGAAGCGTAATAATATGAGTTATACTCCACTTGACTTCCGATCAAGCAATATTGTCACAGAATCTCTAATGGTATCGGATTTGTGCTATAAGAGGCTGCTTGGAGTGAGGTATAAGGAGAGAGAGAGAGAGAGAGAGAGAGAGAGAGAGAGAGAGAGAGAGAGAGAGAGAGAGAGAGAGAGAGAGAGAGAGAGAGAGAGAGAGAGAGAGAGAGAGAGAGAGAGAGAGAGAGAGAGAGAGAGAGAGAGAGAGAGAGAGGAAAAAGACGAAGGTGTTACATAGAAAAAATATAGAGTAAGGGAAGGTCCGTCCATCCATGGTGCTAGCACTTGGATCGACAATGTGAAAGAACACGGCAGCAGCAGCATCTGATCTCTCCAACCCTTGAGCTGCTGAGCCCCCCCCCTTCCTCTCTCTCTCTCTCTCTCTCTCTCTCTCTCTCTCTCTCTCTCTCTCTCTCTCTCTCTCTCTCTCTCTCTCTCTCTCTCTCTCTCTCTCTCCAGTATATAGCTTATAGATACTCTTACGTATAGTGACAATGGATATTTTAGAACTATCGTGTAAAGAAAAGGAGAAGAAAAGAGAAGGGGGAGGGTGGACGATGAAAGATCGAAGTGCAGTTGATGGCTCAAAAATTGAATCGCCGCTGTCACAAGTGTCCAATCGTCTATCTAGCTGGGACGAACGCTTGCTTGATAGAATAGCTGCGGGTAGACGACGACCACGTTGACTGTGGCAAGCAAGCCGACAGCATCAGGCGTTAGAGGGTAGGGCGGGTCACTCACACTCCTAGGGGTCATTTCAACATTGTTAGAGACGTGGTGACGACGTCTTTCACTTTGCTGTTGCTACTTCTCACCACCCTTATACCACCCCCTTCAGACAACTTTTTTTTCCTCTTTTTTTTTTGTGTGTAAGATTCTTATAGCAAATACATTTCCTTATTTCCAAGAATTTTAATAATATTTTTTCTTTCTATTTTGAATTTTTTGTAAGTTAAAAATAAGAATGGATTTTCAAAAAAGTAGATATTTTATTAAAGAACTTATTAATTATTTAGCTTATTACGTTTATTAATAAAAAAAGGTTATACTTTTTAAAATATAATAAAAAATAATCTTTTAGTGCTTTAATGATATAACACTCAGAAAGGCTTCACGTTCCCTCATGATCAATGTTTCTCACAGCTGGCAAGTACATTCCATTCGAATAAAAAATTCCGATACTTTAACATCCCCAGATCGGACATTTTTAATCGAATGGAGTGTACATGTATTGTCAAAAATCAAGTTCACACTTCAACATTCTCCAGTTCTTTTTCAGCATGCGCACGCCGTTTCTCCTTTGTTGTTCAGATTTAACTTTATAAAAATAAATAAATAAATAAATAAATTAACAATTTAAAAAAAAATCAAAAATTAATTGTAATAATTAAAATATATAAATAGACAAAGTGAAACGTAATTATATATATACATGTCATCACATGTTTTTACAAGAAACAATTCTATATAATACATTATTATATAAAATAAATGAGTAAGATAGCTAGAACATTGAAGTATATAAATAATTCAGGTCTGAGAAGTGTATTAGGATGGCTATGTATTCCATCAGATGATAAATCAGTCCACACACACACACACACACACACACAGGTAATTGAAGACCAGTGGAAGATGTATGTTATTTCATTTAATCTAACATTCATCTCCAAATAAGCCTAACGGCATGAGTATTAAAATAATATAATATGTAAAAATATATAAACTTCTTTTTCTTTCATCTGTTGTGTTATAATTAATGATGTGTTATAGATCAAAGAAGGAGCCTATTTATTTACATGACACAAACCAAATGCACAAGCACGATTAAGTGATGTGGTTGTGGCCATCACGATTTTTTTTTCTTAATTCTTTTTATTATTCTTATTTTTATAGACTTTCAATATATATATATATTATATATATATTAAAACTCTATTGTTTCTATATAAGAAAATAAACAACATGTCATCTAATGGCGCGAATAAATGACATATCAATTCAGTATTTTTTTAAAAAAAATCTATTTCTCATAGTAATAAAGTGCAGTTATATTTATGATTTTATATTGTCATGTAGAAAGAAGAATATAATATATATATATATATATATATATATATATATATATATATATATATATATAGGGACAGGGTAAATGAACCGAAAGGGAAATAAACCGAAGGGGAAATAAACCGAAAAGGAAATAAACCGAAGAGGAAATGAACCGAAAAGAAATGAACCGAAGAGGAAATAAACCGAAATTTTTACTTAGCCACGCCTCGCCACGCCTCGCCACGCCTCCGTTTAACAAAGTGGTGGGAGGTATTGTAAAATCTGGCAACACTGTACACTTTTCGGTTTATTTCCTTTTCGGTTCATTTCCTCTTCGGTTTATTTCCTTTTCGGTTTATTTCCTCTTCGGTTTATTTCCTTTTCGGTTTATTTCCCCTTCGGTTGATTTCCCTTTCGGTTCATTTCCTCTTCGGTTCATTTACTTTTCGGTTCATTTCCTCTTAGGTTTACTTCCTTTTCGGTTTATTTCCTCTTCGGTTTATTTCCTTTTCGGTTTATTTCTTCTTCGGCCCATTTCCTTTTCGGCTCAATTCCTCCTCGGTTTATTTCCTTTTCGGTTCATTTCCGATTCGGTTCATTTCCGATTCGGTTTATTTCCTCTTCAGTTCATTTCCTCTTCGTCTCGCCATTTCCAATTCGGTTCATTTCCTTTTCGGCTCATTTCATTTTCGATTCATTTCCTTTTCGATTGAATTAAAAAAATCTAAATGTATGAATATATCCCTGAATATATAGTGGTTGAAAGTTGAAAGACTATTCCGATCACTTTAACCCCAATAATGTACACTCATTACCTTGTAAAATTTCCCTTTGCAGACTTGTTAATCACCATGCCCTATGTTATTCTTATGAGACATGATGATTAATATGGCTTCAAGTGGAAATTTTCCGAGGCGACGTCGAGTGGTTAGCATGATATGCTGGCATTGAACTGTTCTCGTTAGATCACCGAATTCAAGCAACGTCGAGCTAGAAACGTAAAGTTAAAAAATTTGTCCGCAATGCAATGCAAGTTGCCTATTTTAAAAAATACCCGAACAGCTGATTTTCTATCCACACTTGAAGACGCCTTACAACGGTCAAAACGGAAAAAATACTTTATATTATATTATTAGAACAATGGATCATGGTGCACAACTGAGGTGGTGCCGTTGAATTCATCAGCGGTGCTGTTAATTCGACTATAAAATAATTAAAATCAAATCAAATGAGGTGGCCAGCTTGACGGTTTTCCAGTTACCTCAAACCTTTAAATACACGATATAAATGTGAATTGCATCCCAATCATTGCATGGTGATGCCGTGGGTTGGTGCCGTTTATTTTAGTGGTGTATCATTACATTAATTTTAATTAATAAATCCGTCATCGCCGTCTTCGCGCGAGGCGATCGAGGTAGGGAGAACGCGCGATTTTTTCAAACTCGTATTTTTAAACTTACAAGTTAGAATATTTCTCAATTCTGCGAAACACTCGCAATCGCTTATTTTCTCGAATCTATATTGGGGGCGATTCACGAAAGAGTTATCCAGGTTTTTATCCGCGTTTAGCTTAACCACGTTTAGTCAGGTGATTTAACACGTAAAACAGTTATAGTTTAAACGTGGTTAAGCTAAACGCGGATAAAAACCTGGATAACTCTTTCGTGAATCGCCCCCACTATTGCAATGTAAAGTTCTGTTTATATGGTTAAAGTTAAGTTATGGTTAATACACTTGTGTATTGGAGAGTTTGCATGATACTGGCTTTCAATATGCTGAAATCAAAATTTAAAATTATAATAAAGTGTTACACGTGTAAGAGTAAATATTGTTACTTTTTATTTTATCATTATAATATTAATTACAGCTGATTCGTTTTGTATCACAGAGTTGAAACATGACTTTTTTTTTCGCAATTTTATTTGGACGAGGATACAGCTTTACTTCTTATACAGTAAATGAGAAAAACAATACAGATATTATGAAGACGAATAATGAAGAAATTGTTAACCTTTTTTAGATGCTAGGCCTCGTTTGAATTTTAAAAAGTAGTCTGAGGGGATCAGTGCAGTGCAGAACATATTTTAATTATAAATATATTGCAATTTTATTCTTTATTAGTTCAACATTTTAATAATACTCATTCTGTATAACATTAGTTTCAGTATATATAATAGGCAAATATGCACTTACTAATTTTTTAAAGCAACTATTTTTTTTTTTTAAGTGCTATTTTGCAGTAGAAAGGTACCCGACATAAAGCTCGTATTAACAGATTAGCATTGTATATAATAGTTATCTGCAGGTCTGTTTCGTGTGCTATTTTATGTAACATTCCTCACAGAAAAATGTATTGTGCCTTTACAATGGCATGTTAATATATAGTAGGAACGCTATAGTGTAATTTATTTTTAATATTGATAAAAAACAACAATACAGTCCTACCAAGGCCGGAAGCCTTATAAAGTATAATATAGGTACTGTTTTACAATCATCTTATATTTTATATTAATTAAATTATTTTATTTATGTTTATTTTAGTGTTGGTTAAGGGTTTATGGTAAGAAAATTATTATATTTATAGATAATTTTTAAAAATAAATATTACGTTGAATGATTGGTTGATATTTCGGAGCAATTGACACATTTTGGTCAAGTATGCCCATTTATTAATTATTCCAAATATGAATAAAAAAATACATATAATAAAAGTATGCTATTCAAAGAAGGGGGGAGACTTTTTAACGGTAAAGTAGCCAAGAGAATATAATTTGATTGGTCAATCCATAATAGGATTTTTTAATATTGATTTACGCTTTTTTGTTGTTGTTAATTTTGAAATAGTGAATGAATTTAGCAGGTTAATTTTTCCATATATGGAAACTAAATTTTTTTTTAATTTTTTATGTATATATATAAATAAATTTACCACAGCTATTTTATATATATAATTACATGTAAAATTTCAATAAAATACATAACTTGTCCTATAGGGCATAGATAGTTAATCAGTAAAAATAAGTTTGTTGTTGTTGTAAGTCTACAATTGAAGTAGCTAAAAAAAATATGCAAGCAACGCAAGCAACTGGATTACGTGTGGCGCGTAAAAGAAAACTATATATAGGATAAAATTTTCATGCACTATTCACTTTAAAGTACAGAGTGTCTACTACAAAAAAGACGACAAAGAGACGAGTTAGTTATATTTTCTAAAAATAGTTCCAGTGCTCCTACATATGGAACCGAAATCTAAAATCTGATTTTCTTCAAATTAATTTGGTGGACTCACAACAATCGTCAAATTAGCTCTGAATTTTTTCGGAATTTTTTAACCGTTGGTTTAATTATAATTAATTTATTTAAATGAGAATTTTGTATCCTTCCAATGTTAAATTTGTTAATTAGCATTGCAAAAAAGCTATACAACAGATTCCTTTACTTTTTTTTTTTTACTAAAACCTAATTTTTTAGACTATTTTTCTGAATTGTTTTCATATATTTTGAACCGTGGCGATTATCGTTTCCTATATGTGATGAGAAATGTGGCAACGTTCTCAAGGACTGTTGTCACCACCCCCTCCTAAAAATTTATGCGCATTCCAATGCAAACAGTGTTGCCACTATAGCCACGCCTCTTGACCTTGGCAAACAAATTCTCAGGTTATACCTTAACCAAAACTTGTTTAAAAAACATACGTTCTTGAATCCGTTTTCCCGTCATAAAATCACGAAAAACTCTTATGGGAATCAACATGGGAAATTTTCTTGATTTTTTTACGGAAAAATGCATTCGAGCGAATTTTTTTTATTCGATTTTCTGTTAAAGCTCGGGTCATAGAACATTGTCATATTTTTTTCATACCACCTAACGGTGTATTTTTTCGAGACATTCGAGTGTCTTTTTTAGGGAGGGCCCCATGTTAAGCGACGCGTTCACTCTGACTTTGGATTTTTTTTTTTCTGGAGAACCTATGTGAGATGGATTTTTTTTTATTTCGGTTCCATATAATATGTAGGAGCACTGGAACTATTTTAAAAAAATGCTAACTCAGTTTTCATTTTTTGACATCAGCTGATACTTTAAAAAACATAATCAAAAATAACGTTTTTTATATATTATTTCATGAAATAAAATTGCACATTAAATTTTTTTTTAATTAGTGCAAACAATATATGCTCAATAGATAAAAAAAAGTGATTCCCCCATGCATTCACAAGGTGCCATGTTTAGTTCTATAATATAACGCTACATGTGCGTGGAGAGAGGTTATTATAGTTATATACAATTTAAGTAGAAATATGTTTACATATTTTTTTTATATATTTTAGGGGTCAGTATTATAGTCAGCACTAAATAACTCATTTTCAAACTGCATAATAACAATAGAGGTAGGGAGGGGGGAGGATAAACATTAAAATTTAAAAATAACCATGTATTATACAATTTACTTTTAATTGTAAACTAAAGATTGCTTCCATTGGAAAATTGGCCTGCTGAATCCATTGGTTCAAAATGAAAAACAATAAATTGAACTCAAACATTGATTTTTAATTGTGCCAAATGATACATTTTTTTTTCGGTACCTTTAATTCTCTCTTTTTATCGCTCGATCTTTTTGTCGCTTAATAGCAGAATTGTGTATTTTTGAATGGATTCAGTAGATTAGGAAACTGTAAATTTAAAATTGAACTATACGGCTGGTTATAACTATTAAATTAAATTGCAAATATCGAATATAATAAAATAGTCCATATAACCATGAAGTTCATGATGTAATTTTTCTCGAATTAAATTTTATACTTTTAATGACTACAATCAATGGTTATTTAATTAAATTTCTGTATAGCCTTGGTGTCGACCCCTGGTGCTACACTCAGATATCAGTCAACTCGGCCATTCTTTGATTTATCCTCGGCCTGCTCTATGTGTTCTTATATATTTTGGTGCTTAATAATTACGAAAAAATATATACGAAAAAATTGCAGTATAAATAAATCTGACAACATATTCATATTCTTTCTTGCATAACTTTTCCTTACCTTCTCACTTTCTTAAAAAATAATCACATTTTTTATTATACTATATCAGGCTATCAGCATATAGTAAAATGCTTCCAGCAATTGACACCACCATAATTAGTTGTGACATGTCTTCAGACAATGAGTATTACAAATTATAATACACAAATATGTCAATTTCATGATCAGATTCTCCCAATGCAGCAGGAGTATTGCAGTTTCCTCGGATACCAACCAAAATCAGCCAAAATTTCTTATACGCACATGAGAGAAATATAAGACATCTATTACTCTTATAGAGGGGATTGCGCTGACGTCATGCCCCTGGTAATATAGGGAGCTCTGAGGTGCGCCATAATGTAAATAATTATATTGTGCTGGAATATAATAAACTATAAAAAAGTAACTTTTGTTTTTAGTGTTTTTACCAAAGGCTATATACTAGACTCTGGTTTTTACTAAACTGAAAAAAAAAAAAAAACAGGTTTATGTACTGTAAGAATATGGAATAGTACACGGTAGAACTCTTAGAAAAAAGCTCGCCACCAATAAACTTTTAAAATTGTATTTCCCCCCCCCCCCCCACTAAATTGTTCCTTCATTTTCTAACACGATCTTGCCCACCTTTTCTCTTTCAGGGCCCTTCTTTCTGCATGCTGCGAGGAGCAGGTATAGCGACTAAAACGGTTAAAAATAAGCAGCAATCGTCTAAATAGTATGTCCTTAGTTGCTAACCAAATATGATAACAGATAACATATGAAATAAATAGAGACTATGGACTTATGAGAGGAAATGAATTGAAAAAGAAAGAATGGAAAAAAAAAAAATGAATCTAAATTTACTCACCATGCAAAGAATAGAAAAATATTCTAGATTTTAAATTTTAGTTCAAATAAGTTATGAGTCTTATGTTAACATTTTTAATTAATGTATATATATGCACATGTATAGAATATTACAAAAATGAGGATATAGGAATAGGGAAGGAAATGGACCGAAAAAATAAAATGATAAAATAAATAATAGACACGTTTGTTAATATTCTCTTACTTAGCAAAAATATTTAAATTGAATAATAAAAATTGAAAATAGAAAAGGAAATGAACCGAAAAGAAATGAACCGAAGGGGAAATGAACCGAAATTACTGAAATTAGGTGAGCGGTGTTGCCAATTGCATTTTGATGGGCTGCGCCTTTTCTTTAAGGCGGAGCGAACCCCCTCCACGACGTTTTAAATTTCGGTTCATTTCCTCTTCGGTTTATTTCTTTTCGGTTTATTTCCCTTTCGGTTTATTTCCTTTTCGGCTGATTTCCTGTATCCCTATATATATAAGGAAAGTAATAGTGAAAAAAATGAATAAATCTTTTTGATAAAAGATATCAAACAGATGAGAACACAGCATGAGTTCTTTTTCTTGCCAATTAAAAACATTCAGTAATATTCACATGAAAGATAGTTTTACGGTGGTGGTCCTTTCAACTTAAAAAAAAAAAAAAATCTCCACCTCCTCCAATTTTTCTTTCTATATATATATTTTTTTTTCTTTAAGAGTACCGCGCCCTTAGCGTCTCGTACAAAAGCGTGATCATTCAAAGCTCATGCATCTGAATCTTCCTCCTCATCCAACCTTTTGGCTATAGCCATGCACGCTGGGCATGTACATACACTTCGAGACAGCGCGAACGTTATCCTTGACTGATTTAATTTTGCGTTTTGTATGTGTTTAAGTGTTTTTGATGCTTTGTTAGTTATCCCCACCCTACTCTTATACCTCTTTTGTACTTGTTAAGGGTGAAATAAGTAAATAAATAAATAAATAAATAAATAAATAAATAAATAAATAAATAAATAAATAAGTAAATAAATAAATAAATAAATAAATAAATAAATAAATAAATAAATAAATAAATAAATAAATAAATAAATAAATAAATAAATAAATAAATAAATAAATAAATAAATAAATAAATAAATAAATAAATAAATAAATAAATAAATAAATAAATAAATAAATAAATAAATAAATAAATAAATAAATAAATAAATAAATAAATAAATAAATAAATAAATAAATTTATAGAACAAAGTTCATCCATGCTGACAAACATTAAAAGTGGAAACTTTCATGTTGTCCCGAGGAACGTAACAGAGTCAGCACAGAGTTTCTAGCACTCACATAATGAAGCTGCGAGTAGGATATGCAATTGCAGTAATGTTTATATATATTTCAGTATACAGGTGAAGACAGGTAAACATATAATATATTATGCTCAAAGCTTTAGTCTCATGGGCTTATGCAGTAGTAATTTAATCGTTGTAACGTTACACTTTGTGATAACAGTATTTTTCATAAAATTATTGTAATACATGTTTCACTGTACATTTAAAGCTTAAAATAATTTTGCTTTTATAGTAATTAATTTTGTTTTAAATTTATTTTAGAAGCATGGACTAGCTATGTAATACATCAGCACCTATGACTATTTGCAGTATATTATAATATATTTTCAGTTACTTTTTAACTTTTTATGCCATTATTACAACCTCACAATTAAGAGCTAATTAAAAGATACCTGTATAAATAGGTATTGAGGACATAAAGGATCAATAGGTGGCTCTGTGCGCAGAAATTTTGACTGTTTTAAACGAGAATATGGCAATATCTATAGCATATTTTGAGAGAATCACAAAAATAACAACAATTATATAAAAGGTATGACATACCTATTATATAATAATATTTTATTTATTTATTTTTATTTTTTAATACTAGTCTGAAGGCATGTGACAATACTGTCAGAGCGTTTAATTAAATATTTTTACGATGTTAATCATATACAAAAATGCTCCTTTTATCTAATTTTTTTTTTTTTTTTTACACTTTACTTCATGCTAATATAATATTACTGCTTGCTATAGTGAATTTTTATAGGTTTTGTTTGTGTTAAAGAATGTATCTAAAAAGAAATGTGTGCATAATCTATTATCGAAATCAACAAGAATTTCTCGTAAACAATGTAAATAATATATATCTAGAAGGTTGAAGGTTCTATACTGTATGGTGATAATATACACTCTTTATAACACCTATATCTAATGAGCTTGCGTCTTTTTTTACCTCATTTTTCTAAAAGCTTTCTTGATGTTGATTGTCGGTTTGTCTGTTGAGTCTGCCATCATATCTTACTTTCAACCGTCAACCCCCACATTAACCTCCCCCTCCCACCTTATATATACTTCATGAGGTTTCATTTATTTCTTACCTGTCACAAGTTTTATGTAAAAAAAAAAATTTCTTCTAATATTACAATACTGGTGACTAAATATTTTTAATGTTTAATGTTTACCTAACCTGTAGTCTGTTTTTTGAATAAATATAATAAATAAATAAATTATTAAAAAGAAGAAACCTGTTATGAAAGTGGAAGTTTGAAAATAAACTTAATTATTAATAAAATACTAAAACTTCCCTAAAAACAGGACTCGTTTTGATTATAGTTTTTTCCCCCTCAAAATATAATCATGGCCTATAATATTCACAAATATAAACTGAATGTACACCTTAAAACAAATCTTTCATTACATTTGACTGATTTATGTGAACTTTGGAACTTCAATATGATATGGGTTGATGATATGAAATTTTGAGGGAGGTGATTACTAAATCAATTACTAAAGAATTAAAGTTCACCATGCCTCAACATCATCCAGAAATGGTTCAGGGGTAACGAAAGTTTTGTCTGAAGCTGTGTTTTATATATAACATGTAGGTTAAGGTTTGTAAAGCAACAAAACCTGGTGGGGCTTAAAACACTTATATTCTGAGGTTTACAAACAAGTTCTGCATGGTTTGAATAAATGTAATCATGGTATGAATAAAAAAAATTTAAGAACACATAACGAAGAGCACAAAAAACCTCTAATATTAACTATTGTTCGTTTATTATTGACGTCCAGTTTTAGAGAATAGCTCAGCTTTGTGATAGAGAATAATATATAGGTGCTGAGAAGAAACAATTCAGCAACAATTTTCATGATGAATATCAACTGTAGTTATTATAAAGTCCAATTGACTGAGATATTTTTTCCCAAAATGGGAACAATTAGATTTTAAAATTGACCGAACATGTTTATCTAGTATATTACATAAATATAAGTTTAGTACCATAATTATCTATACACTTCTTAATTATATGTATGTGAAACAAACTTTCTTATAGAAGGAAACAAGAATCATGCTATAACTTTGATGAATTGATATTGATGTTTTCACATTTTATTATAGGAAGTTAATAGTGTCAGCAGGCAGATGGTACGTCCCACCGGCCTGAAGACACGTGGAGAAGATGGTGGCACACGTCACCTGGTTCTCACGACACACCTCAGCACCACAAGCATGCACATATAGCGTGCCTTGAGGCCTACCTCGCGCGGCGGCACACACTAATAACAGACAACAGCTACTTGTGCACGCATGTTGTTGAGGGGTAATCAGTAAAAACGACACTTTTTAAACTAAATAATTATTTATTATGTCATAAATCAGGTTTTTTATTTTAATTTAATGCTATCTAGATGATATTTATATATTTTTTTTTATTGTATTATGAAAAAAACAAGAACAATTCATTTCAGGTAAGTATGAAGTCACTTAAAAAATATATATATATAGATGATATTTATATATTTTTTTTATTGTATTATGAAAAAAACAAAGAACAATTCATTTCAGGTAAGTATGAAGTCACTTAAAAAAAATATATATATGGCACAAAATGCACGTTTATATATAAAAGTATTGTTTTATATTTTGTTATTAAATAGTTAGCAAGCTTAAAAAAAAAAAAAAGATACTTCAACTCACAATAATTCACATACTGGGATTTTTTTTTTCACTAGTGTACTTGTTCCACAAACCACTTAAGTTGTGGACTATATTTTCTACTGTACTGTACGTTGCTGCTTTTCTATTATTTCTTCTACTTCTTCCTCTCATATGCCACAAACAGGAAGAAGTAAGGCAAGCCAGAAGCAAGTCCGTAAGATGAAGTGGCAACGTGCTAGCGTGCCTCTTGCCTCTATAGCTTTGCAGTACTGCATCTTACGTATATCTCTAAGCTTAATACTTATTCTTACTCCTTCCTCCCCAAGTCTCCTCCTCCTTCTTACATACCTCTTAATGAATGACCTCAACTTTAAAGCCGGATGGAGGAAAATAGCACAAGTAAGACCTTCTTCTACTATTAAAAAAGAGTTATATATATAAGTATATTTTTTATTTTTTAATGTTTATAAAGTACATTTAAACCAAGTTCACACATTTCCATTAAATTTAAAATAATAAAAAAATAAGATATTTTAATACTGCTGTAATCTTGAATTTGAATTTATAGGTGAATTAATTATTATAGATTTTAATCTGAAAAGGTACACAATATACCATGCAGTTTTAGAGCTAATTATTCTGTTGGAAAAAATGGAAAACCATACTCACAATGCTTTTTACTTAGACTGACTTTTCTTTCTCATTTACAATGTAATCTTGCTAGTTATTGAACATTACGGTTGCTATTGTAAATTAGCTGTATCTCAGATTATGTCATCTAGCTATGTAAATTTTTCCATACAATGGGAATGGGTAGATAATTTGTTACTTTAAAATTAAACGCAAAATGAACATAGAAATAAAATAAAAACCCAAACTTTGACTTTATATAGTATTGCCTGTTATGATTGCAGATTAATTTATATATAATCTAAAAGCATGACATTTTGCATAATTTTAAGAGCATTTTATATTATTATATATATAAAATATAATATATTATATGACTATATGACTCCTATAATTTGCTAGTAGTGCTTTGGTTGCATGTGTATTGCAGTATTGTAATATATTGTCATAAATATATGTAGGACAATAAGATGTATTTTCTTTGCATGATTGATGTATATAATATATATTTATTAGAGTGTATACAAAATTTGATATTTATTTTATAAGCTACCTCAGTTTTCCTTAAAATGTTATACTATATATGAACGATGAAAACTGACAACTTGGTGCCAAGATTATAATATTTATACTATCTAGAGGTAAGGTATTATTATTAAATAAAACTATGATAGTTACGTAAGATTGTTACTTTATTAATTACAGATAAATGTTTTATTTTTTAGCGTGATGTTTATAAGTAATAAATTGATATAATTGATTTACTATAAAAACAATAAATGTCAAGTGCTAGTAAGAAAACAATTTGAGTAGTGATTTCTCGTTGGCCATTTTCAGAGCTCTTGACTGGTGCTTATCACCCTCACAGACTTGCTGCTGTTGTTCTTATAAGAAGTTATGAGAAAGGCGCGCGAGACTAGCAGGAGAGAAGATGGGGTGAAGGGGGTTCACTCGCGGTGGGGGCTGCTGCCCAAGTTTATATAAACAACCCCCATCCCGAACAACAAGCAAGCAGCGCCCACCCACCCGCCCGCCCGCCTCACGGACAGAAAGCTACTATATTACAATCTGATTCCACTTTAGAAAATGAAGAAGCTGCCGCCGCCGTTGCCGTTTCGTCGTCGTCAAGAGTAGAAATGGTGTAATATAAGAAAACCGAGTGTAGTAACACTCCTACCATAAATATTCCATTCCTTATACTACAACACCTAACTTAACTCATTAACTAAAGTACATCCCTTTTTTAGGAAAAAAAATCTTATACTAAAATTACTAAATTTTACATAAAAAATATCAAAGTTATATAATTTAAAGTTATTATAATAACATTCAATATTTAATAAAGTTTTTCATAAAATAAAAAGTATCCTTTGTTTTAATAAGTATTGAGTTATATATATTTAATTAAAACTAATTATTATAAAATTCAAATTTATACATAAAATAATTAAATTTAATTATGGGTGAATTTCTTGAAGGTTCCTCTTCACGTCGAAGCTATTTAATGAATCTACCCACCTACCAATAATTATACTGTTTACTGCATGCGATATAGGGCAGAATGCGTTGCCAATCACAACACATTAGGATAACTCTGTACAGTTTATTGATAAAAGGATTGTGCAAGTATTGTACCGGAAATAAAAATTATTTACTTACTATAATTAAAAAAGAACAACTTAAGCCTGTATGGTATAATTTAAGTCACGTACGGCCCAAAGTTTTTTTCTTGTTTTTTTTTTTTTTTGTTTTTTTTTGTTTTTTTTTTTTTACAATTGAATAAAGATTTCTTCAAGTATGTAATTAATTACACACCTTGCTAATATATTTGATGTCCTGAAGAAGGTTATAGCACTTCTATATAAGTAGGTGTTATTATGGAGTCAATGGAGGCGTAATTTAAGATAGATGGGTCATTTTTACCTTCTCTTAGATTCCAAACTGTATCGTTGTGACCGATTAAAGAACTTCAATTTTATAGTTTAGCAAATAAACGTTCCTATATTTTGATGAATTGAGAGAAAAGCACGGTCCAAGCTGCAGACTGGGTCTAGTCTACATGCAACAGTTTCCTCCCTAAAGCCTTAATTAATCAGTTGTCAGTGCATTTATAATTAATGATGTTTGGTTTAACTTCTCTTCATACCCGATGTGTGCAAATGTGATAGTAGTGTGTGGGTTAAATTTTCCAGCAATTTAAATTATTTAACACAAGTTTACAGCATTTAATCCACTATTTAAGGAAGTAGTATTAAATTAATTTAAAAAATATTGCCAAACTATAATTAATTTTTATATTAACATTTTTAATTAATTGAGTTATTTATTTAATCTTATTTAATAAAAATATATTTTTGTTCTTAAATCTAATTTTTATATTGCACATTTTTTAGTCACAAAATATTATATATTAAATCTGATAGTATTTTTTATTATTATTGAAATACTACTTTATTGGCAAGCTAAGTTTTGCAATAGAATTTGAAGTAATGTAATGAGAAAATTAGTGTATTTTAATTTTTTTTTTTTTGTTTTTTTAGTATAGTTATACATCAAGTAAATATCTGGTACGAGAGTTGGGACGGATAATTCAGGAAAAAGGAAACGATGCAAGAGAAAAACAGGAAAAATATAATAGAAAAATATTATATTGTAATATAAGTTTTAGTGGTAATTAGTTATGGCTATTTCAAGAACCAAATTCTGTAGCTGTAAAGCAGGCACGTGTGAAAGTTATAGAGCGGCCATGGCTTTGACTACAAGTACAAAATTAGGTGTGACTAATCGTTAGACTGTTTGGTTTTATGGTTACATGCCTATTACTTGATACCAAGGTTAAAAGTACCTATATACAAAAGCTTTATGTTTTGTAATAATAATTTTAATAACGCTCATGCTAATGATCTTTTCAGCTTTATTTTTTGTTACTCTCTTTTCTCTCTTCTCTTTTAATAGTTCATGAACTATATATATAAAAAAAATCACAATTCATTTTAAAAGTCTATATTATTTCCTGTGTACTTATAAGTTATTGTTGTGGAATTTTCTTTGATCTAAATACGATTGTTAGCACACACACACACACAGCATAAAGTCAAGACATTCAATTTATATAGAGTAAAACATTTTCTCAGCACGTGCTCGCCTTTTTTTTTTTTTTTTTATTGACAGTTCACTTATCATCCGTTTTTAAAACCTACGATATTATCACTCAATTTTAAAGTTCATTGCATTTTCTTTTTTATTATTATATAAAATATATGTATAAAAAAAAGTTTTGTTGATGTAAAAGCACGTCTGTATTTTATAGCAGATTGCTTGAGTTGCTGGCTCGTAGCCTAGATTAGCTCTTTCTACTTCTTCTTTCTTTGTCTAAGTGTCAATTGGAGGCGCCTGCAATACTTTAGGAGTTTCAGCACTACTGCAATCACTGTCTTGTGTTTGACCAAATTTATATCTACAAATGGTCAAAACTAATAATATGAGAGAGTCAAATAATATAACATAAGAAGGGAGAAATGAATAAGTATACAGAGTTAAGGGAGGTTATAGAGAAACGAAAGGTACAGGCGTGAACTTAATATTGGTGGAATGGTTTGCTTCCAAGCCACACGCTCCTTTTCTGAGTACCTTACATACAAATTCACAATCTTAAAGATGACGTCATTTCATATTTTATTTTTATATTTTAATACTATTTTATTTATAAATTAATTTATTTATCTCATATTAGCAAAAAATGTTGAAATTTGTAATGAAAAATAATAAAAATTTAAAATTATGAATAATAATAAATATAACTATGTTAACTATATTGATATGATTTTTTTTTTTGAAAGTTGACTTTAACTGACTAAAAACCAAAGTTAGCATTATGTAAGAATGGATTGAGCTAGGGAGCGGCTGCGGACTGCCGACTAGCAGGCAGCTATCCAAGAATCAGCAGCAGTAGTAGCTCCACCACCCACCCACCCATGGGGATGACAATGCAGTAGAGCTGAATCACAGCTGCCGGCCGGCACATTGCTGGCTTGATGCTCCTACTACTGGACCAAATATCTCCCGTATTTCTTCCACCCCACTGATTCTCTTCATCCTCTTCTCTCTATATTTTCCTTACATCCCCTCCCTCTCTCTCTCTTTTTTTTTTTCCGCCTATGCATGCAAGTATCGTAAAGGTGTGTAGACCCCATAATATTCTTCTAACTTTTTTTTTCTTTTTTTTTTTTTCGTATTATCCAAGTCTTCAAGCATGGAAGCGTGTGCTACGTCGTCACCTCATATGCCTCTTTGCAATGTTGGACTATTTTTAAAGAAAAGAAGTAAAAATAAAAATGTATAGAAAAGTTTTAACAACTTTATGCATAAGCTTCAATAGATTTGTCAAAGAAATGAAACAAGCCATAATCTTACACTGCACCATTATTATATGTATATATATTTTTTTTATACCTACATATACGAAAAAAAAAAAAAAAAAAAAAATAGAAGAATGAACTCTTATTTTCTTTTATAGGGAGAAGTGAAGTTTAACAAAATAGTTAAACGAAGGTTCAACATCTTCCATAAACATGGTGAATGATGGTAATATAATATATATAATATATGAAAGTTATTATATTATGAATGTATTGAATGAAGCAAAAAATATCCATAATATATGATTATAAAATTTGTGTAATAATGAAGTGAACTATATATTAATATATACCTTTTTAAAACTAAATAATGGTTATGAAAATTTGATAACACTTGAGAAAAATTAGTTTTGTAATGTATGACAAGTTGACAAGTAAAAGTAATACATGTCACTCATGCAGGTACGTGTAATTTTATCAGCACCTCAAAAGAACAACATCATCAATATGTAGTACATTACTTCACAAATAACAAAGCTATATCAAGATGAATTTACAAGATCAAATAATTTCGTTCCACAAGAGGAGAAATGTTGTCTAACAAAATAATAATAAAGACAAATGAAACTAACATAATTCTATACCATTGGGAAAAGATTTAAATTATACAAATTAAATAATGTTTATATAGATAGGCAAGGAATATATTATATTATATATTGATTTGAAAGCACATAGCATGAAATATAATGTGTTGGTTTTTGCCTCCTGTCTTTCCTAATGATGGGTATGTTGTAAATATTTGATTTGTTAATTGGATCCAAGACTAATTTTGGGATATGTGTATTAGTTACTTGACTGAAATATGATACATTATACATACAGTACAAATATATCTATAAACTTATACGTACAACATAAAGTATAATCAAAAGACTTCTGGTACTATAAACAATTAACAATGAATAGTTTCTGGCTCTTTTTTTTTTTACACACAGTCAAATTTTACCTTTTTCTGCATTTTTCTGATCACCCTGTTGTTTCTTATTTGAGTTTTAGAATATGGCAGTATTATAGTTTTATATAATTTACCTTTTTGTGTGACATTTTAATTGAAATGCAACAACAGGAAAATCAAAATCTCTGAACTTCCGGTTTAAGGGAATATCAAATTAATTTAACTATAGTTGATATAACAATGCAAGTACAATCGTCACTTTCGTTAATGCTATATATATATATATATATATATTTATGTATGTATATATCACCTGCGTCATTAATGCAAAGCGGCTAAAGTGACTCCTTCTTCCTTTTGTCACCAACATGCATAGTATAATAAGTATACTGTATGTTGATGTATGCAATATAGTGAGCAAAACATGTTTGTTCGATTTACCGTCACTCTAAAATTAATGATGAGAATTAATTTTGACACTAGATATATTTAGGTCATAAATTTTGCTCACTCACTGGAAATTGTACAATGATATATCCCATCCCTCTTTCCTCCTCCTCCTCCCACTATTCCCCAACTCCTCTTCTATAAACCTCATCCCCTTAATTTTACCATTTATCAGTGCGATTTACAAGATTGATAATATTTAGTTGAATTATTATTAAAAGGGGATATATATTTAAAAAATAATTTGTTTTGAGGCTGATATATATATATATATATGACTCATCATGGAAGATGTATATTATAATATATTGTATTTTTGTTAAAACGATCTATATAGTATATAGTTCCCTTTCTTCTTTTTTCTCTTCCTTCTTGTTTTGGCATATTTGACGTACTGAGTGAGTGCCAGTGGCACTAGCAGATGCGTTTCAAGCTTTACTATATGCTTACACCCTGATGAATTGTCAACGCCCTTTTTAAATTTACATCAATATACTGCGGGGTGAGTATATATATATAAAGTTAAAAGCAATGCATGCATCAGGCAGATAGACAGGCAAAACATCTTTTATCTATAGTCACAATTTTCTCTCTTCTCATCTTGCAAAATTTGACTCTTTTGAAGTTCTTATATTTTACATTATCCGAATCATCAAACAATACAACTCATCTTTATATATATATTTGTATTTATACATGCACATACTCCCTACATACTTATTATATGTCATATTATTACATATAATATATATATTATGACTATTGTTAAAATATTATATAAAAAATATATATAATAATAATTTCAAAACCACAAAGTTAATACAAGCTATATTGCTTGATGGGATTTTATATCAACGGTACGTCTTTAATTACTTTGAAATTCATGGAAATTTTGATCATAATTATGGCATCATCATTATTATAAATATGCCACGTGTATGTATATAATAAGAAAGTATATTATATTAAAGGCAGTTATAAGTTATAAGATATCTGTTATGTACACTGAAAATAAATTTATGTTTGAGTATTTTATAATAAGGCCAAATTGTTATAGTTGAAATTTATATCTTAAAATATTGATTAGATTTTATTGAAAATAAAATATTAAGATAATCAAGTGACGAAAAAGAACTGAAGTCGTTAAATATTATTTATTATATAATATTTAAGGTATATATACCACTGTATAGTTTACAATTATTTTCAAAGACATTATACAGTTGCTCTTTATTTGACAAAAATACAAGCTATAGTTTTATGTTATAAACTTGAATATTTTAATATAATTATTTATCCATTATAAGGTAACTTATTTTTTTCTGTGTATAATATCAGAATCACATTCATGTGTGATATTTTTAACCAGATTTGTTTTGCAACATTATGCTGACGTCATATCAAACTGTCATAATTCTTTTTGTATAGTGACTCGTATTTTCAGCACAATACAAAACTTGATATATAAAGCATTGTGTGGAAGAAGGAAAAAAAAATACTCGTTTTTATAACAATGAACTTCATTCGGTCATGAAAAAAACATATGGGATTCTCATGATCTCATCTATCTATCCATTACTCGATCTTCTTTAACTAATGGAGAGTAAAGATATGATTGGTAACTGAAAAAAAAGGGGGACGTTAAAAATATTCTATTATATATATTGAATGCAATTTAAGTAAGGATATACGAAGATATATATATATATATTTTTTTATAAATGCTGTCAAATTTGTTTTCTTACGTGTTATTAATCTTTTTTAAATAATAGTTTAAATTTGAAGTAAAAATTCACGTTGACTTTTATCTTGATTAAAAAGTAAAGTAAAAATATTTTGTATTTAGTACAATCATATTATTTTTTCTTGGCAAATAAATGTAATAATTAAATTATACAACACCCGAATTACGTAATTCAAAGCTCACTATGTAGAATTGAAAATTGTGATAAAATTGAATACTTATTAAAAAAAATAATAATAAAAGCATCTGAAATTAAATTTTATTGTGACTGTATCACATAATATCATTTACAAAAAATAAAACATGACATACTAACGTTGTGTTAATCATAAATAAATGTAACAACTGATTTAATTATACAAGCCTATTAAAAATAATTTTATTTTTTAATGTCAATGTTTCTTTTATTATTATTATTTATTTTCCTTTCTTAATTCAGTGAGTTTGCCCTTGAGGATTTGTGTCTCTCTCTGGCGGCATATCTACATCGTCCATCTCTGATCGGAGAAGTATAGTGGCCAAGTGTTGGCTGCTCTCTGGCAATATGTTGGCTGGAGGTGGAGACACGCTCAACCAAAGCTCTCTTGTGATGCTTTAATGCCCAATGGCAGTCATTCATCTGGATGTTTTTGTTGTTTATTGGTATAATTTACGTGAGCTAAACTTTACGATCCTGCTTCAATAAAGTAATTTAACCGCACTAAAACGGCCACCTCTAGTGTTAAAAATCATTTTGTTAAAGGGGGTTAAAAGATTTGCCAAGGTCTCACATTAAAAATATACACATAATAATATACATAAAAATAGATAATTTTATAAAATAAAAACTTTTACGGACAATTTTTCCTAAGCTACCTAAGAAAAATACTTTGCATTATTTTGGCTTTGGGATCATTACATAAGGTCAACATATCGAACGATCTCAAGCTGTCAAATTTACCGTGCATGAGGAAGATAAAAAATAAGAAGAGAGAGAGAGAGAGACGTAAGAAAAAGTGGCAAATCCTCTTTTTATTTTGAGTCGTTCATTTAATACTGCAATAAAAGTGTTCGGTCCGGCGTGAACAGAGCCCCCAAAATGTGGAGACTTTTGAACATCTTGAAAACATCTCAACTCACATTTTCTTCCTTCTCTCTTTCTCTTATTTTTATACGTCTCTTTCTACGGGAATTTAACACCTGGAGCTATATAAAAAGAGAGGTCTCTTCATGGTGTATATAGCTATAGTTAGACAACACCTTTATTTAATACCTTGAAATAACATAGTATTTTACTCAATCGGCAACGTCTCCAAACTTAAATGCTTACATTCTGTGTGTGTTCTTTAAACAACCTTATTCTACACAATATATTATTAAAAACTGAAGTCACCATTTCTCTGATTCCACATTACAAACATAACCTTTTTTCCCTTCAGCAAAATAGAAGGTCTATACACAAAGGGTAAAAGATGACAATAAATAATTAAAATTTCTTGTTCAAAACATCAAACCAATGACATCCATATACACACATAACATATATTTTTTTTTATTCCTATTCTTTCTTCAATCTTTTTATTATAACCCTAATGAGTCGTACAAAATGAATAGCACGTCATTTATAATAATACTGCTTGTCGAAAAGTTCTTGAGTCACTATGCCAGTGAAAAAAAAAAAAAAAAATAAAAATAGAAGTATAAAATACTCGATGAAGTTAGCTTGCTGTGGCATCTTTGAGGGCAGCAGGCACGCTATAGCTGTCGAGCAAGCAAGCAGGCAGGCTGGCTGGCAGACAGCAGGGCATGCATGAGACAGGTATGTGCATTTGTGTGGTCCTCCTGAGTCAGAGAGAGACTGCTCAGGCAGGCAGGCAGGCAGGCAGGCCAGTTGCAGGCAGGAATCAATGCCTCCTCAATGATCACGCGGGCAGCCGTGGCGGCGGTGTATCAACCGTGCATGCCTGCAGCAGCTTCAATCAGAATCTTCTTATATACCCACAGACAGCTTGCAACATTTTAATACATGTATTAAATCAAGTTCTGCAAAATTATTATTCTTCATGCATGCACCCTTCAAAATATTTTCAATTATTATTGAATTTATTAAATTAAAATATTGACATTTTTTTACTATTAATTTTTTGTTTTTTTTTTCCCGTATATAATTTAAATTTTTTTTATCTTGATTTGACAAAACATTAAAGCGTGAAAAATTTTTGTAAAAAAGTGTGTATCAATGCCATTTAAGCTCAAAAATATTATGGGAGACGTTAATTAACATTTAAAATTGAATTTTCAATAAATTATTTGATACTAAAAATTGTTTTAATGCAATTGGCCTAAATTAATGTTATGGCGAGTTTAGATGCCTATGTTGTACACGATAAGAACAGCTTATAGAATTCACCTGCACTGTCAGTTCTTTTCTGGAACTGCAGCTTCAATAGCAAATATTTACATATTTACAATTTTTAAAGAAGCACTCGGGGTATAGTAGCAAAAAGGTTTAGTTCATCTCGCCTCCGCAGACGGCGTGACAACGTGTACAACTGAACAAAGATAAAGTTTTCGTGCTGTCCGGAGATACACTTACACTAAAATAATAATTAAGTGACCATTTTACCAGAATATGTCTCGCCTTGAGGGTAGGCAACTTGTTCAGCTGCTATGTGAGGCGGGTTGCATAATCTACAGCATGCAGTCAATAAATTGTCGATGTTTTTTTAATTAAAAACCTTTTAAACTAAAACTATATACATTACATACAATTTTTATATTTATTGCATACAATGTTTTCTTATAAGACATTTTTATCACACTTGTAATTAAAATTTTCTGTTAGGAAAACTCGTGCTTTGTAATACCACATTCAGATGAATAAGAAAATCAAACTAGCATTATTTGAGTATACATACTATACATCTATCTGCATGATCTAAAATGTTATTTTACTGACATTCAAATCACTGAAGTCTCATAAGAATAACATGGGGGAGTAGAAGAAGTTGCATAAGTTCCAGGCAGTAAAACATTTTATCACAACAGGCTATCGTAATCGCAGGAAAAATTCAACGAAATATATTAAAATCACAAATATTAATATATAATATTTAATATATGATAGTTTAATGTTAATTAAGTTGTTGCAAACACACCTCGAGACATCATAAACTTTTTAATGTTTTATAATATTATCTAAGCCTGAGATCTAGACATTTTATGATGTCCCATCGGTACGCTTAAGCTTGGAGCATGAAAAATGCAATTTCTTGGAATTAAAGTCAGCATAATATTTAATACTTTGTTGTTGAATTTCTTTCCAAGATATAATAATAAAATTTTATTGTTTTTATTTTATTTAAACTATCTTAATTACTGTGCGCACACGAATTTTTAGGGAAAACAAAATCAAATTGATAGAAATACGTTCTTGTAAAAAATCTATGTACAATTTGATTTTTTATGCAAATGAAAACCTAATTATAAATTAGAGGTGATTATGGCAATACAATATTTTCATTACAATGTTTAATATTGTAGGAATAAAATTGTTGAATTGGCTATCATTGTAAACATTAATTAGAAAACCATAATTTATAGATAATGTTATATATATATAATATATACTTTATCATAGAATTAATGGGAGGTGTGGCGCAGTGCGCTTGACCGGGTCTCGTCAGATCACCGAAGTCAAGCAACGCCGCGCGTGGTTAGTAGTTGGATGGGTGACCATTTTCAACAAAAACCACGTTTCCCACCCAGGGGTAAAACGTTGCGCTTTTCCACTATGTGGTTCCCCTGGCTTTGGACCATTGCACTTCCGGTTCATTGACAAAAAGCTGTAGCGTCCATCCTGGCTGAGGTTTCCACGTTTCCCTCAGCCGCAGGCAAATGCCGGGATGGATTTGCAAGGCCGTGGCCGCCCCCGTTCCAGAAGAGCCCGCGAAACGCTCAAGTTAGGGTTTCGGAAGGTTCGGGGTTCAAAGTAGTATAATGTAATTAGTAAATAGAAGTACCCAATAGGGTTAGATTAAAAAAAAAAAAAAAAATAAAAAATAAAAAAAATAATAATAATATTTTTTTCTATGCTGCTATGAACAAAAATGTCCTTACTTGGTAGCACACACAAAGTGATATCTAATGACATAAATAAAGCTGCATTGTCAACTTTTGCATTAAAAACTGCATTTCTCATTTTATATAATTACGGTAATTAATCATATAAGATATTTAATGAAGCTTTGCGCTTGTAATATAGGATAAAAACATTGATATTGAATACCTTTATTAATTTGCAGGAGTTAAATTTAATCCGAAGTACCTTACAAATTTGTTGCGTTACTTTTCTTTTCTTTTCTTCAAGATTGACAAGACAAGTAAAATAATCATGAGATCAATTTAGTTAGTAATCAAGAGACAACATTTCTAATATTATATTTAAGTTAAACTCACAATTCAAATTTATAATTAATATTTTAGAATAGTGGCTGGCCATCAAATCGAGTATGCACTTTGACGTCATTCAAACTTCTTGACTATTTCATTGTGGTGGTCACTTAGACCCTCAGACAACTTGACTGTCTGCCAATTTGACTGCCTACCCACCAACTGTTGAAGAAGTGTCAAGGGAAGACATTTTACAGTCAAATTAATTTGACATTCCTTCCGGAAAATTTAGTTTTTTTTTGTTTTTATGTTTACATTTTTGTTGAAATTTTATAGAAATTTGGTAAATAAGAGTACTGACTTGCATTTGAAACTTAATAAACACAATATAAAGAAAAAACATGCACTTCTGGAGGTAATTTAAAATTAATTTCACTGTATTATAGTTGCTCTTATCTTTAATTAAATTTGCCTGCGCTTTTCGTTGAACATTCACATCCTTCATACATGAAACGACCCCCCAGTAACCACAGAAGTGCTGACAGTAAAAGTTGTCAATTTAACTATGCTGAAGCTCTGCTCAATAAATTAGTGTGACGTACGCTCTCCATGCAGACAGGTAAATTGCTTGAAGAAAAATAGTAAATATAATTAAATATTTTTTTTTATATTTAGATATTATATTATTTATTTTAAATAATAATTAATAAATAACCTAAATTAGTTTAATTTATTATATAATGATTATATTTACATTATTGATTTAAATATGAATAAATATGATCTATAAAAACCATTATATATTTTTATTTATTACATATTTCATAAATAATAATATAAATAAATAAGCAATAGATGGTAATAAGTATTATAATAAATATAAATCAATTTTAAAAAATTGTCATGGATTTTATGTGTGGTTACAATTAATTTCAAAAAAAAAAATTTTTCCCCTCCTTGTAAATGTTTCAAATTGCAACTTAAATTTATAAAAAAATTAAACAAAAAGTGTTCTTAATATTATCAACAATATCTTTATTATATATTTAATCACTTTCATTTATAAAATTACCGAAATAGTGTTAATTTTTGTCACTATAACAATTTTTTTATTTATAAAATTTTCGTGACAGTTTAATTAATAATAATAAATCTACAGTTATATAATATAAAATAAAACTATATTGTATAAACTTAAAGAGAAAATATCAACAAATTCTTCATTAAACAATTTAATTGCAAAAATAAAACAGGTAACTTGTCAAATCACGCTTGAGAGAGAGTTTAAAGCACGACGAGATTATTTTCTACTTAATTAGCAAACCATGAACAATCGTGAACACTTTCGACATAGTGGTAATTGAAAAAAAAATAAATATATATATATATAAAAATATATCTTTTGATTTTTTTTTATATATATATATATATACTTTTCTGCTCGTGCTTTGGCCATCGCATTTTAATTGACAAGACCTTTTGGTCCCACAAGTCCCAACTTTAAAATATTATCCACATCTTTATCAAGGAAGTGAAGAAAAATACTGTACACATGCAATAAGTGTACAATAATTACTTTAGTTGTATTTTATCTCTCTCCCTCGCTCTTTGTTCATGTGCTTCTCCCGACAAGACTCTGTAAGTAAAGAATTTTTAAAAGAATTCTTTGTTAGATGAGGTACTGAAGTGAAGACCATACGTATAAAGTATACAGGATTTCCAACTCGTATAATTTCATAGAACAAAACAACAACTGCAGTTCTATTTCAAAAAAATTGGCTAAGATACCGGTAGTAGTGTGAACTACAATTATTTTTACTAGAAACTCACCATAAGATCCAGACTTTGGTACTGAAACTACTGTTTTAGTTATCCTTTATCCCTGTATTCGGTAAATTTATCAATTATCAAAGTTGTAAGCAGATGATGCTTGAGTGCTTTATAGTTTCACCTGATAAAGTGCAGATAACTTGTGTAAAAATAACTCAATATATTGTATAAAATAAATTTACCATTTAAAATAACTCTTTTTTTTTCTGTCGAGAAATGGCAGTTAGCCAATAAATAAAATGAAGTCTATTAAATTCTACATATAATAATTATATCACAGAACACATAAATAATTGTATTATAATGGACAACATACATGAAAAATTTTTATTGCAGAAATGAATAGATGGTACGAAATTATGCTACTCTGAATTTTTTCAGATTTTTTTGAGACCCGGAATTATTTTTAAATAATTATTGAAAGTCCTGTGATTTCAGTTGGCACCCCTGCAGCCTTAATAAAAAGGATAGAGACTGGACGCCTATTGACGCCTCCAGGGGGCGTGGCCGCACTTTCAATAATTATTTAAAAATAGTTCTGGGTTTCAAAAAAATGTAAAAGAATTCAGAGTGGCATAATTTGGTACCCTCTATTCATTTCTGCAATAAAAAAATTTCATGTATGTTGTCCATTGTGTATCATGTCTAATAGACAATAATGGTTGCATTTTTTTATTTCATAATTAGAAAATATACATTAAATTAAGCTTTTCTGAATTTTTTCAGATTTTTTGGAGTGCGGGAACTAATTTTAAAAAAATATTTAAAATGTCTGAATTTGGGTGGTACACCTGATGGGACAACCGTGACGTCATCGACAGCCAATCACAGCAGCCGTGACATCATCAACAGCCAATCACAGCACGACAAATGACGTCACGGTTGTCCCATCAGGTGTACCACCCAAATTCAGGTATTTTAAATATTTTTTTAAAATTAGTTCCCGCACTCCAAAAAATCCGAAAAAATTCAGAAAAGCATAATTTTAGGTATATTTTTTATTTCATAATTAGAAAATATACATTAAATTAAGCTTTTCTGAATTTTTTCAGATTTTTTGGAGTGCGGGAACTAATTTTAAAAAAATATTTAAAATGTCTGAATTTGGGTGGTACACCTGATGGGACAACCGTGGCGTCATCGACAGCCAATCACAGCAGCCGTGACATCATCAACAGCCAATCACAGCACGACAAATGACGTCACGGTTGTCCCATCAGGTGTACCACCCAAATTCAGGTATTTTAAATATTTTTTTAAAATTAGTTCCCGCACTCCAAAAAATCCGAAAAAAATCAGAAAAGCATAATTTTAGGTATATTTTCTAATTATGAAATAAAAAAATGCAACCATTATTGTCTATTGTAATTGTTTAAAACTTATGCCTCATTGGTATAATTTCAATTTAAAGTGAGTGTAGTACAGGTGTTTATCATATTGTTATAATATAATATATTATGCAAAATTCGTCATACAGGTTTTATCTTATTATTTAAGTTTTTCAGTAAAGTTCAATTTTTTACAAAAAAAATATATATTACATCATGATATGTATTATGTATAATAACTCCTAACACCTATGTAATTTAAACTGCATTAAATACATATATGATATATTTTTTTTTAAAAAATATAGCATTTAGAATACATTTTACACGACAGTGTGCGTGTGTAAAGAACTTTAAAGTATATAACATGCAACGAATTTGTGGTTATTATTATAGGTTTTAACATTTCTTATTGCGTGGTGATACATTTTCTATGAATAAATACTATAGTTAAATGTTATAAATTGCATTTTTATAAATAATATATAATATAATAGTTAGAAAACTTAAAATTGACTTTCTTAAGATATAATTAAAATATTCACGATATTCTGTTACTATATACAAAAGTAAAGTGAGAGTTAAATAAATATAGACAAAAAAAAAAAAAAAAAAAAAAGGAGTTAAATGTTAAGAGAAAAGTTAGGGTTGTATTTTTATCTTTAAAAAATGATGAAAAATATATACATTAAGACTTATATGGTCATTATATTTTTGTGTGCGTCCATAATGGACATAGCAGGGCACTCATCATCACACAAAGATGAAGCTGTACTCATTCTGATTGAGTGTTATTTGGATTTTTATCGTGCTATCACGCAACCAAAAAAGAAAAAAAAAAGTATACTATAAAGTTAAGGCGTTGGCTTCAATAATGTAGATAACCAATTTTCCCTAACGTAAATTTAACTTTTGAATTGTGGTATTTGATTATATAGAAGAGCAATGTATAAAGATTATTACAGGGCATATGAAAATGCGTGTTACAAGATTTATATGATAAATTACCATTAGAATAATCATCTTCAAAGGTATTAAATCTTATTAGCTATATTAGACTATTATATCATAGATGATTATATTAGACTATATAACAGTCTGCATGTATGTGGTTTTTTTTTTACCTCTTTTCTTTTTATGATAAGAAAAAGGAAACTTTAATCTGAAATATTTTTTTTTTTATAGTTTTACTTAATAAAGAAGGAAGCAAGATTTTACAGGAAACACTCATGTTTATTCATACCAGAGAATATAAGTAAATATCTATCTCTGTTCATATAATATAGGTTAATCTACATAAATATTCATTGTTTTCATAAATCTGAAATGGTGTAAAGAATTTAGACACCTCCTCTTATCATGTAGGTGTGTAAAAACAAAATTTGTAACTGTAATACGTGAATAAGCTTTGAGATTGTACGTCACAATAAATGGAGTGGAATTTGAAATAAAAGTTTGCGAATTGCTCATACCATTACACAATACAAAGAAGCCATCTTTGCATCAATGTTTTCCGGGAAAAAGAATGAACCAATCAGAAGGTTATATATAAACTCTTGAGTTTTCCACCACTATTATCCCGTTTCGCTCTATTTATAAAACACCACAAAATCCATTCGTACTTTCCTGTTGTCGCTTCTGTTACAGAATTTGATCAAGGCAGTAGCTCAAACGATCACATAAAAAGAGTCGTTCCAAAAATCATGGCTTCTTCACATTGAATCGTATTTATAACTTTAGTGGCATTGTTTTAGGAGGAAAAGGAATTGAGATCATGCTGTTTCCAGTTTCTCGGGTCATTCATAACATAAACAACATTAGCTTTGGCTTTGTTGTATTAAATCAGGAATCCTTTTGAAATGGTTAAGCTATAAATAATTGTTCTAACATTAAAAAAAAATAAATTTAAATGGTTTCTTAATCAAAAGAAAGGAACAAATATCAAACATAATTATAATAAAATGAAAAACAAAAGATAATAAAACTCAAATTAATTTAATAAAAAGAAGCTGTAGATCAATGGGAAAAAAGTAATAATTGTTCATTGCAAAAATTAGTTAATGCTGAAGCAAGTTATTATAAATATTATACTCTGTCATATAATATATTTGAAAGCATTTAATACACATGCAAAATAGGTTTGAAGTTTCCAGACGTCTTACATACATAATTATATAATATTGAATTTTGTATAGTAAAATAAATTATATTATTGAGAATAATATATGTCACAGTATGAGGTGCGTTATGAGGAAATAATATATAATAGAGCAAAATATATTAAAGTTCTATAAATTTAATATAATAATAATAAGAAGAAGAAAATATGACAAATAAACAGAACTATACTATAATTTCTAAATATATATTATATACTTTAGTTTTATTATTAAAACAAGAAAACAATTGAATATATTATTATATTCTCTTATAATTAATTATTTATTCCTTTGTATACTCGTAGTAAACTGCTTTGAACTGATGAATCGTATAAATCTAATTTAACGTTTGATGAAGAATCTTATTGTGTTAATTCATAAGTTAAAACTATACAGAATGCAAGAAGATGAAGAATAAATGATGGAGTTAGAGAATATAGTGTGTGGTTCTTTGTTTGCATCTCTCTCTCTCTCTCTCTCTCTCTCTCTCTCTCTCTCTCTCTCTCTCTCTCTCTCTCTCTCTCTCTCTCTCTCTCTCTCTCTCTCTCTCTCTGTACGCCCAAGAATTAAATACAACTTATTGCTTAACTTTATTAATATTATTATTAAATATTACGTATTAATTAAATGATAATATATGATAATTGATAACATATATTTATTAATTATTGTATATGTATATAAAAGAAAATTCGTAACTTTTACTCAAATACATAGATAAAAATATACTGTATATTGGAGTATAAACCTCATTTTTTTTATTGCAAAAATGGATAGAGGGTGCAAAGTTATGCTACCCTGATTTTTTCAGATTTTTTACAGACCGGGGACTATTTTTTTAAAAATTATTGAAAGTCCTCTTTGTGACGTCACGAGGTGGTAAGTCCTATCTTTTTATTAAGGAGCGGCGTCTCGTGACGTCACGAAAAGGACTTTCAATAACTTTTTAAAAATACTTCCAGGGCTGTAAAAAATCTGAAAAAAATCAAGGTGACATAATTTTGCACCTTCTATCCATTTCTGCAATAAATTTTTTTTTATTTATTTTATTTGATTTAATTTAATGTTAGCTTACTACATACTCTATTATTTATTGACTAAAAGTGGACTAGGACTACTCGGCGCTAGCAGATTTATTACGCGCTTAAAAAGTTGATTATCCCTAGCATTACCAAGGACTTTTTTTACCACGCTATACCAAGGGGGGAAGGGGGGGGGGGTGAAACGACCCACTATTTAAATCACCGTGTTAAAAAAAAAAAAAATTTTTTTTCGCACTTTTTTTTCTTTCATTTTTTTTTTTTTTTTTTGCGGAAATACATTACTAACAATTTTTTTCAGATCTTTTTTATTTGAACCGCATTTCTCGCTTTTTTCCCGCTTTAGAAGAGTTGTGGGTCATCTCACCCCCCTTCCCCCCTCCTCCCTTGTTAATACTAGGGTTAATGGATTTAAGCTTACCAATTGGACGTTTACCAATTTGCTTGTTTTGGATGAGTATACCAGTATATAACGATTCGCAGTCTTGACATATGGTGTAATTTCTTTGCAACTCGTACATAAATAATTAAAAACAACAAAAGAGAAGGTAATTAGCATGTTTAAAATTTTTAATACGTTGCATGAATTCTAAAGAGTATCTTTGCAAATGTGTTGTACATAATATATATACGTACAGTACAATAATCCAAGCAGGATTAATCAAACTTAATGAGTTAGACAGCATTTATTAATTTTTCATCCGAGTCCATGCGTTTGTATACATGTGTGTACATAATTATTCCTTTATGTTCTTCAATTGTTTGTGTGTCGTTCATACATGCATATGCACGCCTTAGACTCAAGATATTGAAGGTAATTACAAGTGTATCATGTTGTAAATATTATAACAATATACAAAACATAACTAAGAGTGAAATTCAATAAGTTATCAATTTCCTTGGAAGAATATTATTATATAAGTGAAAGAACCTGAAGTTTTTTTTTAATCGTATTAATGTTAATTTTTTTAATCGACTATAAAATAAGGGCAAATTTATTAATGGTTATACACATATCTAGTCTACAAAAATGATTGGTTGTGATACAGAATGATATAAATGAAATTATATAAATTATATAATATATTGTATAGTTGAAAAATAATTTGATATCATAATGTACTGCATACCAAAAATATTCAATATTTCAATATCATTGGCGAATACAAATACAAAACCTTCGTGTATATATATATAAAATTTTTGTTTATTTGAATGAAGCTTTGAAGGAGTTTTAAGCTTCTTGAAACTTGATCATTCTGATGTAAACCCTCTCACTCTTGAGAGAAGAGAAATGTTTTGTTTTAATTACTCTACTACTCTTTTAGCTGTTGTTTATTAACAGCTATCTATATATATTATATACATAGCAGCAAAGTTAGGGAGAAAACGCTCAGCAACTTTAATTAATTAAAAATGTAGATAGATAATAGGGTCAACTATTATAGAAACTAAGAAACTGCATCAGCATTTACATTATGCTTCATAAATGTAGTGTATTTTATGGCATATAATTTGTGTGAAATTAAAGGTAAATAAAATGAAGGGAGAAATTTTAAATCTAGAAAAAAAAATGTGAGTAGAAGGGGAGATAAAATGGAATGTTTTGATAAATGTTTTGAGTGGAAATTAGCAAGGGTTGTTATCACTTCCTTAACAAAGAAGGAGTATGTTTGTTTAAAAAAGTGAAGGTATCAGCAAAAGTGCCAAATAAATTAGAACTTAATCTAATTATATTTTATTCATGAGAAAAAATATGTTAAGTTTTTTTTATGATTAATTAATCAATACAACGAATTGTAAGTCACCCAATATATATATAAAAGGTGACTTAAAATATATATAATTAATGGTAAGAAAAGCGGACCTAATCACACGAACAATATGTACTATAACATACTCGGGAAGAGTTTTGTTATTATATGTTATTCTACTGTAACTTTTTTTTATTCCGATAGTCACAGTATTTTGAGATGAACAATTTTGAAATTGTCAAAATTATAATAATTTTGGAAGAACAAAAATAATTATGTAAAATTCAAGCCACTTTGTTTAAAATAAGTGGTAATTAAGTTCAAAGAAGTGTATGATGTAAAGGCGACTGTAGTTTTGGCTTGCAAATCACCATTTTTTTTTTTTTTTTTTGCAATAGAAAAAATTAACAATAAAAAAATTACCTGCATTTTACTGACGTGTGTGTGTGTGTGTGTTTGTAGTGTCTTTTTGCCTTATTATATATTTTTAAGTATAAAACTATTTGCGGAAGGGGGGTATATCATAAAATGCACACAAAAAAGAAAAAAAAATAATAAAGCACTGAACATTAACAAAATAACAAATATTTTTCCAAATTTATTTAATTGTTATTACGAAGAGTGCCATGATATGTAAGTCAAGCTAAATATAGGTGCTCCTCTCCATAACAGGCTGGCGTTTTGTTTACCCCTAGAGATATAGGGAGAAGGTTGATGTTCTTGTTGGCTTCCTGGAAAGTCTGGACCCGCTTGGGATTTGTTCTCATCAGAAATTCATATCCCGGGATTTGGCGGCTCTACAAGCAAACCTGCCATATAGGCAGGCAAGCTAGTAGACAGCTTGGCTACATCTTATACTGCTTGTTCGCTCTCACTTTCTAATACGTCTAACTATACTAGCACAAAGTATATACAGTATATATCTACCATCTTATATTATGTTGTACGAAATTCAATGCCTAAATAAACTTAATTAATTCTTGCAGGATAGCAATGACAGTAAAGTAAAACTTTGTTTAGTATAGCCTTAAGATATGAATGACATTATAGCAAAATATATTAACATAATATGAATAATATTAATTTAGATCTTTATTTTTTTATTATAATAATTGTAACATGTAACTTATTATATAATATATATAATTTATATAGTATATATATCTCGAGCAGTTAGGGTAATGTATCAGATATGATTTAAGAAATAAAATAAAAATGAAATTCAATTAAAAAAATAATTTCATTATATCATTATAAATCTTTCTGGGGTTTTATTTGTTATTAGAGCTTCCAAATACCTGTTCTAAAACTTACAAGGTAAGAAAAGACATTACTTTAAATATATTTTTAAGTTGAGTCATTATGTTTTTTTGATTAAATCTTAAGACTAAAATCTTATAGGACATCAAGAGAAAGATGTAGCACGCAGAGAGAAAGACTTGATTATATAATATACGTGAACTAAACTTTCCGACAAGGTTTGTGTAAGTAAATCAGAGCTTGGGAATGTCTTGTTTGTTTAGGCAAAGACGAGTGTAAAGAAAGAGGGATGTTTTTAGTCACACCAAGTCACTTCAGATTACCCTCTCTTTAGACAGCCAGCAGGCAAGCAAGCAGGCAGGCGAGCAGGCAGGCAGACAAAGCAGCGAAAGTAGAAAGAGGAGGTGGAGGTAGGTAGGGAGCAACAGCAAGAAAACGGGCGGCCAAGCATCTTCTTGATGAACATGATGAGCAGCTAATGAGCAGAAACACAAGATTTAGAATAAAAAAAACAAAAAACTCACAAAGAGAATAACAAAGGAAACAAACAACAACGTATATGTTTGGTTTACCAAAATAAAACTTAAGATAAAAAAAAATAATAAAATTTATTTTACATTTTATAGTATATAAATGTCAAAATAAATAAATTTAAATTACTTTTATAACATCTCTGTAATGCAGTTGAATATGTTAATTAAAAATAAGTAAAAAAACAGTATTATTGTTTCTATTTTTACTATGTTATTATGTTTATATATATATTATATGAACACACAAAAAGAGACTATATTATAGATTAATATGGGTATGTTCCATTCTTCCTTTTATTTTATATAAAGACTATATATAGCCGCCCCGGTTTGGAAGGGACCCACAAAAGTAGGGTCTACGAAGAGCCGGGAGGTTAAATTCAATTCAGTCACTTAAAATGTGGCCAGTACCCTGTACTAGGGTTCAGTTAAAAAGCTATAAAGACTATTTATTATGTTTGAAATTAAAACTTTCAAGCCCTGTCTTAAAGAAAAATTGACAAACATTATTTTTGTTATATGATTCTTCTGTCTTGATAATTTTATTTTTAGAACATTTGAGAAAAACAACAGCAGTGAGAGCAGATAAATTATATATGATATTGTATACATAAACGTATGCAATAAACGTATGTCAGCTTTACATGTTACTGATATTTGTTGTTCAGCGTAACACCTTTTTGACTCCAATAATATTTAATAGTTAAACTGTAATTAAGCGGTTATAATAAAAACCATCATCGCCAAGAAATCTTCATGACAAGCTCGTTGTTTTAAAATTAGCTTAATTAATCAGTAAAAAAAAAAGAAAAAAGGCATGGAAGACAGTACAATTAGTTCGTGAATTTATATTTCAAGGAAGTTTCAACGTCATTTGAGATAACTATAATGGGCCATTAAAAATTTATGCAGCATAAACCTATATAGTAGTAAACTGTCAATAAAAGTACACTCTTTTAGTGTTAATGTGCTCTGCAGTGGTGACAATATTTTTTATCTTCAGTTCTTTGCTGCTCTGTAAAGAAATTTCAGTGAGCAATTAACGTTGGTGAAAAAGTTTAATTTTAATTTAATGTTTTTACTTTAATGTATGAAGATATTAAAAAAAATTAATAGCAAGTTATAATAAATACTATTCTTTTCAAGCACATATTGAAATAAATCTTGTTGAGAGTAAAAAAAAAAAAAAATTAAACTTGTATCTTGAAAGGAGAAAAAAAAATCCTTGAAATGTAACTCAATGTATCTATGGAATTCACAATTGAAAAACAGCAATATTACAACTTTTATTTTTATTTTTTTATTTTTACAAGTTGTTGGTTATAAGCACTTGACAAAAGACACATGTCAAAATGTTGACATTTTAGATTCGATGTTAAGATAAAGGTTATACCATTAACAGGCATTGCTATTTGCAACAATATCACCATGTTCAATTCAATCGTAAATGATATGATCGAGTCTTTATACTTAAGAAAAAAAGAAAAAAGTTTATAATATATATAATACATATTATGTATGTGTAAATACTACATGCGTATGTTGTATAGTACTTGTTAATAGTTATATACTCTTTTAAGATATCTCAGTAAGGGACATGGATGGAATGCGGTTTTGGACATGCCGACTGAATACTAGAAGAGTATGCTCATTTGTTCTTTAAACAAGTGAAAAATAATTGTTGTCTTATTTTTATTTACTAGCCCCACCCAATGGAGACATTTTTTTTTTTTTTTTTTAGTAAATTTAAATCAAGCTAAATATTCTTTTTAATTTTACCATTAAATCCTTTATGATAGTTATATAAAAATAAAGTATACACATGAACAATTTTAGCTCAGATGTAAGTATTCTTTTAAGAACATCTTATGAAGTTCTTTTTTATTTTTTTTTCCTATCAAAGTCACGATTGTATATAATGAAAACATGCCTTAAAGCTTAACAAATTCTTTATGATATTCAATTATGTACATATATTTTCTTTATATTATATATATTATAGTTACATTAATAGACCAATTCTTTTAAGGCATTCGCTTATAATTGTACAAGTTAATATTTTTTTTTTTTATTCTATTTCTTCTTTAACTTGTCAGCAATGCACAGATGAAGTTATACACAATTACAACACATTTTTCTTTTAGTTATTTTTTTTTTCTTTCCTTCTTATATAAAGTTCCATTTGAAGTGCTAAGTTTTTGTCTGTAACAAGAATATAAAGAGAGGAATAAAGGTGAAACCGCCAAGAAGACAGCTCACTATACTAAGGTGGACGACGGCGACATTCCGTCGAACGCTGAGAAATGTTACGTGAGTATGGCGGGCAGCAGCAGCAGGAGCAGCAACTCAGGAGCAGGTGAAGTAGCAAGAGCATAGTCTTGGCTAATCTCGTAACTATCAACAAGCCGACCTTGTAACTACACTCTATAAAAGGTCAATAGCCACGTGGTATTAAGGTATTAAAATAATGAAGAAATAGCCAGCTTCAAATTTTTATACTCTCAACTATATATATATGTAGAACTTTTTTTATATATGTTTATAAATTTAATAACTTTATTTTATCATGAGAACTATTTTTTTTAATTGAGGATATTTCTTAGTTAAAGAAATTATATACATTTAAATATTAATAATAATAAAAAAAAAAATAACCATATATTTTAAAAAATTATAATTGTACAGTTTTATACCATGGGAAAATATGTTTAATTTTTAATAAACTTTTAACAGCATTTTGCAATATTCTCAGATCGTTTGATGTGTTACTTTTTGTGCGTAGATGACTGCATGTAGCTTAAAATGCAAGTCACTTAACTACTTAAATAATTTTATAAAATTTAAAAAAAAACAATTATTATAATGTATATACGTATACGATTGCATCATGTTGCATGCATATAATAAGCAGAGATAAACAAGCTGTATGCTTTCTGTTTCTTATTGTGTATATAATATGAATAAGAGTGTCTTTTGCAGTTAATTGACAGATCTGATGACACTCATGGTGAGAAATGCTGCAATAACATCATCATGCAATGAAGACCTCACATCATGAAATGAGTCTCACATCATGCACAACTCCAATGCTACGTTAATATGTTAATAACTATATGAATACGTACTTTGGAATATATTATATAAAATGCAAATTCTTTAAGGATGAATCTCAGTAGATTGAGATCTCGCAATCGTACCGCCTGAATGTAACAAGGCTTGCAGGGGACTTCGAACTCGCCATCAATAGGTGGTATATAAATTTTGAAGCGAATCTGTCTTATCAGTTTTGTGAAAACTGAGGTAGAAGTTTAACATTGGCCTTATGGACGAAAACCGGAAATGGAGCTGTTGTAAGAAAACTGCAAGACTGAATTTGCTCAAACCATGGCATAAGCGATTAAGTTTTAGACATTCTCGATTTTTTAAAATTTATTTCATTCGATTCGTTTGCAGGGAAATATTCTTTGACTCCAGCAGTAACTGAGATTCATCGTTAATAGTTTTCTTATAGTTGCATTTTCTTTAAATTTGTATACTCTGGTGTATTATAAAGTTGGGACACTAATTTTCAACCAGTTTATGAAGGTATTTATTTTGGGGGGAATTAGTTGCATCTCTTTGTTCTGAAGCTACAGCTCTAGAAAATCAAAACAAGAGCACTGTCCTAAGATGAACACTTGTTGTCTCAATATTGATTTGTGTCACTAAATAAAAGTTACTTCGAACTGCCAATTATAAATTTAACACCCTTATTTCTACATTACATTTTGCGCTTGTTATATTGCTGCAACCTTTTTAAATTGACTGCATACATGACCATGTAAAGCAATGTCAATATAAATTGTGACAACATCGTTATTTTTCTTTATACACTGAAAAAAACAACAAACAATATAGTATAAATAAATGAACAGAGTTTTAAAAGTTTTATAAGAAGTGCATTTTTATAACATTGCTTAAAATTGTCTTAAAAAATTTATTTTTAAATTTGCCTATCTATGATATATGATATTTGGAGTCATATTTAATATTTTAATTATCATGTAGATAAGTTTAATGTCATGAAAATTCTCCGCAGTTTTCGACGCAGTACAAAACTACTTTTGCAAAATTCAATTCTAAGAGTTTTGTCGAAAGCAACCAATATGGAAGTAGTATTATAGGACCAAGTTGTACGAAGAAACGGGTTACCACAGAAAAAGATACTATAGCTTAGCTAGCGCATAGTAGATAGACATATGGAGCTAGTTCATGTTGCCTGCTCAGAAAACAACTACAGTAATATTAATTTGAAACTCTCTCTGGAAGTAGCCCTAACTGAATGGTTTTTATTCTTTTATTCTAAAACTTAGCAAAAATGAAGGTTATAAATAGGGGTATTTGTAAAGAGTCGATGTTTCAATAAATAATAGGAAACCCAGAATACTTGCAGTTTGGGCCACTTCCGGTATGAATATCAAATTAATTTTACTGTACTTTATACTTTGGTATTCAATTGAGGTTCCATTAGTACGCAAAGCAACGAGGGCAGGAAGACTCTAGTAGAGCAATTTTAGTTAGCTCAACATACATAACCTGCCTCCTTTGTGTGTAGGCAGCCACTACTACTTTTGCCTCGCCTTGTGGACAGAAAAAAAAAAATTATATAATGTATAAAACTTTCTTTACTTTAAAATGCAAGTTAAGAAATTGCAAAGCATTTTTCTTGTAAGATTTTTATCAATGTGTTGTGTAGAGCTTTTCCTGAGTAGAATATAAATCATGATGAATGTATAAACTTGTAAAATTATCAAATTTGTACCATGTATTGTCATGGTATGTATAGTGTAAAATGGCGCATTTACACTGGTAACAAATTTCATGAAAGGTCATAAGTCCATTGATTGCATGGAATAGGGCACTTGGCATTTATGGTTTTCATGTTCGTGTTCATATTCATATATATATACCTTAATAAATTTTGACTTTCTTCTTTTTTCGTTCTCAATTGTTGGAAGTGGTAGATTCACTTGTCAAAGCCATCTAATTTTGTCTCATGATTTAAACAATACTACACACTGATTACACCTTAAATTTAAATTAAATACTAAAAAAATATCTTCAAGACAAAAACAAAAATACATTTTGCTTTTGCATTCATTCAAGAAGTTGTCCAAGAATTTTTGTATTGTAATGTTGGTGTGATTTTTTTTTTTTTTTTTTTTTTTTTTGATAAGGTAGAACTACATTGACTCAATTTAGTACATCAAAGTTTAATGTACTGTACATTTTTATCCATAAAAAGTGAGATAAAGGCGATTAGTGCAGCATGTCATTACTATTGTGACTAAATTGTTGTTGTTTGACTCGTTGCAAGTTTAAGGTGCTTTGAAATACAATGTCATATTTTTTTTCTTTGTTTTGTTTTCTTGTACACAAATGCTTGCTTTTTCTCATAATTTCATTTCATTAAATAGTTGATATTTAATTTGCATCATGTAATATGTATTAAATTAAGATTAAAAAAACACCAGAAAAATAAATGCATTTTTAATTTTGCATGCATGGTTATTATGTAAATTTACATTAATTTTACTCCTGTTGTTTAGTCTGTTTCTTTTATGCCCCCATTTAGTGCAAAAAAGAAACCGATTGTATACAAAATGTCAAGCGGTTTGCATATCTAGAAGGCAAAAATGGAGGTAAATGTTCACTTGGCATACGACAGTATGGTAAATGCATAATATAGCCATAACACTCTCCTAATGCTAATTAACCATAGTATTTTTCTAAAGTGGATAGGTGTAAAGGATATAAAGGACTATAAATAAATACACCTCTCTTTATCTCTATTAACCTTTTTAATAATTTGCTCTTCTCCTTTTTTTTTTTACTTTTAATAATAATTTCATAGTAAAAAAAAAAAAATATAAAAAAAATAAAGGAATTGTCGTCTAGACATTTTCTGTCAAGTTTCTTTAAAAAATGTAATATTAATGTACATTGATATTATTATATTATATCTTGGAAACAAACAATATATTTTTTTATATAATTTCTAGAAGTTTTCTCAGATCGATTTATTTTATGCTTTTTATAAATATAATGGTATGTAAAATACATAGATCATGAAATAAGAGATACGTGTCACTGAGTAAACGTAATGAATTATGCATCGTGAATGAGACGTCTGGCTAGCAAAAGCTTATATAGGGAAAAGAGGTGGTTTGGGTGGAGAAGGGGGGCAATGACGTCGGTCGGACACTAATCTCAGTTTGTAGTGGCGCTGAAGTGTGTCACAACCCTGGGGAGGGGGTTGAAGAAAGAGCGAGAGACGACGGTGGGTATTGCTACGTAGTTGTAGAGCCGCTGAAATTGGTTCTTTGGCTGACTTGGAGGTGAGCTTGACGAGACGACAGAGAGAATCCTCAGCTACCGCCTCACACGTACCGAGAGTGGGCGGGGCTGAGAGGAGGAGGAGGAGAGATTGGGCTGACCAGCAGCCCGACTACCTCCTTGATTTCGGCCAGCTGCACTCCCCATGGACCTCCCAAGATCGTTACAGAAACGAAGAAGCCTTTGCCCTCCAGAATTTTGATGAGATAAAAAAAAAAAAAAAAAAAAAAAAATCGATAAATTATATAAATATTTTTTTTTCTTATAAAAGCACAATTTTAAAATATCCTAGTCAATGTGTCAGTTCAGAAAGTCTTAATTTAAACTGTACTTGATACCTTGAAGAAAAAAGGGTGAAACAAACAATCTTGCTATTAAAAAATGTATAATATAAATCAGAATTACACGAACAAAAAATTGTATTATCTTTACGGTAGCATTTTTTAATATTTATTGAAATAATCATGCAGAAGAAATAAATAAGTTGTTATGTTTTTCACTTATACAACATTGTTAATGATGCAGTACGTTGTAATGAATCATATCGGTAAATATTTGGCAAGGGCATACATCTTTCAGACTATGCCATTCAATGTTTTATAGACGAAAGATGAGTTCTCTACGTTTATATTATATTTATATGATTACCAATGTTATGTATAGGCTCCAGTTCGCACTGCATATATATTATGCAATTGTGTACGACCACATGCATTTCATTGTATTATTGATGTCAACAACTGTAATAAGAGAACGGTGGAAATATATTATTACATGGGAGAGGACTGGGGGCTCAGGAGGAGGTACAAGCCTTCATACCGAACCATATCTGCCTACCTATGTGAACAAATGTTATTATATGTGAATTGCGTTGAAATGACATTTCAATTTATATTGTCATCATTTACGATTCGATTAACTACTTTGTTTTTAGAACAATTGCATCAAAATGAAATATCATTGTTATAATAATTATACATAGAATATTGTATTTATTAAGGTTATGTTTATTTTTTTATTATTATTTGTATTTATAAACTGTAGTATTACAGTAAAACAATATTTTGTACTATATAGATTAATTTAAACTAGTGTTATAAATATATGCTGCAACGATAGGGGATGCGATCAGTCATCGCTAAAAACTCTTTGTTGTGAGAACTTACAATCTCCACAAAACAGTGTGCTTTTGGCTTCAATCATAAAATTTCTATATAAAATCTAAGAACCAATATTCAACCTCAAAATCCTTAAAAATCGATGGGGGGGGGGGAGGGAATACTCTTTCTCAAAAAACTTTTACGTTTGTCTCTTCAGAAAAAAAATCCATGCACATATTAATTTAATCGTTTACAATCAATAAAAAATGTTTAAGGATGAATCTCAGTAGGTTGATATCTCGCAATCTTACCGCCTGAATGCAACAAGACTTGCAGGGGACTTAGAACTCACCATCAATAGGTGGCATATAAATTTTGAAGCGAATCTGTCTTATCAGTTTTGTGAAAACTGAGGTAGAAGTTTAACATTGGCCTTATGGACGGAAACCGGAAAAATGGATCTGTTGTAAGAAAACTGCAAGACTGAATTTGCTCAAACCATAAGCGATTAAGTTTTAGAACATTATCGATTTTTTAAAAATTTTTTCATTCGATTCGTTTGCAGGGAAATATTCTTTGATTCCGAAGTAACTAAGATTAATCGTTAATTAATATAATAATATTGAAAATGATAGTTTCTAGTTATCTAACTTTTAATAATTGTATTGCTATGGGAGTACTGTAAGTGTGTACTCTGAAGCAATGACATTTATTCAGTAACTTTGATTCTTGTTATCTTTTACTTAATTAAAGAGAATATACATGCAGTGCTTGGTCAAAAGAAGCAAGCATGCAATGCTCATATATATTGCTTAAAATATGATATTTTTTCTTGCGATATAAATATCGAATGTCAATCGTCAGTTTGCCAAGCTCTTGTCGAAGAGATATAGAGCACATTTTCACAGAAAAAAAAAACATTAACGGGTAGAAGAGTTTTTTTTTTTTTTTTTTAAATGTCTGAAAAAGACATATTAATACTTCTTTTGCAAAGAACGCAAACGTTAAATGAAATAGATAATATCAAAAGTAAACATTGGAAAACTAGTAAGATGAAATAAAACGAGTAATTAAATTCTGAAGAGTTTTTTTTTTTTTTTTTGCAGACTATTTCAAAAATAAGTGACTGGAATGAAATATATTTTCTCTCTCAATTACTACCTATGACGTCATGCTTCAATTACTAACAAGATTATTAACATACATATACAGGTTCACAGAACGTATATATTTCAATTGTAATATCATAACTATATTATTTCGATATTGATAGCCATGCAATAATTTAGGAATTTGAATATTGTGGTTTCTAATTTTATACATTGCATCCCTTGTTGTGAGCCTGCATGTATAGATTTGTATGTCACAAATGTATTTTAATTTGTCATTGTGAACTTAACTGTTGCTATGAACAGAATTTGTACAAGTATTAAGCATTGAAATAACACATTTATAACGTAGCATCATCCTTCTCTCTCTCTCTCTCTCTCTCTCTCTCTCTCTCTCTCTCTCTCTCTCTCTCTCTCTCTCTCTCTCTCTCTCTCTCTCTCTCTCTCTCTCTCTCTCTCTCTCTCTCTCTCTCTCTCTCTCTATATATGTATATTATATACGTATATGACAGGCAACTCTGATTACATGAATCAAATTACCACCGCCCTATTCATGAACTATAAACCACGTATATATGGTGAACAGGCTGGATGTTGAAATGGGCGCATATATAATACAATATACTGTACTATTATAGCTATACCAAGCATCGTTAATGGCTGCTATAAATTGAGTGTTTCAATCTTCACACTTGATACACCATGATAATGGAATGCGGCGGTGGTGGCAGCAGCAATGGCAAATCAAGTTAGCCTCAGAATTTATAGTAAAACTAAATTATTTCCATGATAATTATGACTGACAACATTCAAATACAGTAAGTATAAAATAATTTACGTACAACATTTGCATGCATGATATCGGGCTTTTGAGAATACCATTACATGCTTATAAAGTTCTTCTTCATATTATATAATTATATAAATTCAACTTCCATTAGCTTCATAAATTAATTGACGTTCTTTTAAGTTAATTTAAATATAGTTAACAGCATACGTAGTTTTTGGGTTGTAACACATGACCTCTTACATACATGTATATTAAATAATCTTTTTTTTTTACCGTAGTTTCTTACTTATGCCTATTTTATTAATCTGAGTTAAATGTTTTTTTGTGAATTTTTTATACAGTAAAACAGGGTATATATTAGTATAGAATATTGGATGCAAAAATGTTTAATTTTTATTTGATATATATAGATCATCATAGATATTTCCATAAAAATTATAAGTATATTTAATTATATATATAATATAGTTGAATTATTATAACAAAAAGTGTAGATAAAAATGATAAATAAATTAAATTTCACTTATTTTTTTTTTTTAAGTATGCAGTTAGACTTATAAAGTGTCAAGGGTGTATAAGGAACCGTGTACATGTGTTCATCAATAGCTGCTGGTTATATATATTTTTATATATATACATCATGATTTAAAAATAATATTAGTTTGTTTGAAAGTATTATATAAAGAACGGTGCAATCTGATGAAGATTGTTATATACGGAGTCAAGTTTTGTTATTTGCATTATTTCAATCTGCTTCTATCAATATTTTTTTAAGGGCCTCCTCGGTCCTATAGCTGCAGCTGCCCTCTTGCTACTCTTACAGCATCGCTCTTACACACATCAGCCGCCCCAGACACCAGCATATATATCTTTGCCCCTCTATATAAAATCCGAATAATAAAGTTAAGCAAACAAAAGCTCAAATATACATTTTCTTCCGGAGAACAAAAATAGCCATATTGTTATGGCAGATAGTAAAATATTGTAACACAGAAAAAGGTACAAGAAATGACGAGAGATATTATGTTATATTTTTTATACATTATTTATATTTTATATTATACGACTGAGAAGTGAACTTGATTTGCAAATTATCATTACGTATTAGTCAAGTAAGGTATATTTTTGTTAACGGAACAGCACAGAATATTTTTCCATTAAAAATAATATTTTATTCATTATATTCTTACAAGTTATAGCTATACAGTACTAGATAAAGTATGTCAAGTAATTACGTCATTCATTGATTCAAAGAAAAATGCTCCGTGTGAATGGAACTGCGTATTGTTTTAAACTTGGTCGTCATTATTATTATATTAGGACTGTTTATCACAAGTTTGATCAAAATCAATGAATCAATCAGCGAGAGCAACAAAAATTAATTAAATAATTTGATTTAAAAATTTAGAATCTGTATTTTTTATTTTATTTTTTTTTTTTTTTCAATTTTCTTATATAATTCCATTGAAAAATATATATTGAATGAATATAATCAATATAATATTCCGATTTCTATTGAAATTTATAAATGAATAAAAGAAAGTGTTAAATTATTTCCACTGTCATTGCTTGCTTGCTTCTTCTATTTCATTTTAGTTGAAAGAAATGCCAGCTGAAGAAATTAATGTGAGAGCATTACAAATCTTGAGTGACAGCTTTTAAATTAAGTCATTACACGATGATTACCTTGTAATTTCATCAATTTACTGACATGCAGATAAAAAAAATAAGACTTTTTTTTTAATACTTCTCACAAATACCTTAATTCGTCTTGTATTTATATTCTTATAATTGTTTTTTTTTTTCTTTATATTAATGTTTTAATAAAAAAAACTAAATACCTTTTACTCAGCTTTCTTCTTGTATCTTTTTATTATTTCTAAACTAATTAAATAATAATTGCTGTTTCAGGGCCGTAATAAAGCTCGAAATTTTTAAATATGCTCATCTTGTTGGAGCCCGTTGGTGTACTTATAGTATTATGTACATGGGTATCTCATCAGTCTCCAGCATTTTTACCACATTAATGACCAAATTAAAAGCTGACATAAAAGTTAAGAAAGAATTTTTTAAGTGTTGTATTAATAAAATTAAAAATAGAAAAAAATAAAACAAGTGTCTTAATATTGTGTTGTATAAATTTAAAGTACAGTTTGCTTATATGAAGTTTTTTATATTAAAGAATTTACTGTGCTAAATTTTGTGTTTGTGCCAGTTAAAAAAAAAAAATCTTTTTGTCCTTCCTTATCTTTGGCCTGTCTGCTTTCTGCTTGCTTGCATGTGGGCTATCGTATGATCCATTAACGTATAAAGATTCAAAGAACCAAGCTGTACAGTCATGTATATTTTATATTCCCTCTAGAAGTTCCTGATATATTCAACGTAACACGGTCAAATACGCTATTTTACTATGTATTTTTTGCTGATACACATTAATTTTTAGTTTAAAGTTTTTTTTCCATAGCTATATAATTGAATAAATGCGAAGCCAGAGAATACTTGAGGACACATCTCACAAGTCAGTAAGTTAAGATATGATAGCTTACAGCATACTTATTAGAGTAAACTTGAAGGTAAAAATTCCTACTAGAGGTAGCCGGAAGTATGATGTTTTAGAATTTTTATTAGTTCATCAATTCTGAAGCTTTTTGTAATGAGAGATTTTATAAGTCTTAAAAGTTTTCAAAGTTTAATGAATTTAATGAACATAACAAAAATATAATAAATAAAATTATAAGGAATGAATGGAATGATTGTGCATTTGTGATATGTCTGCAATGTAAAAATTTCAAATTTGAAATTATATCTCCAGCTGATCCCGGTAGTACTTTATATTGTATCAGTTTGCAATACTTTTATCTTAAGCCGCAAATGATTTAATAGAGTTTCTTTATGCAAGCCTCTTACATTCTTACTTAAGTATTATAATTATTGTCAATTGGGTGCTATCTATTGGGTACTATTGGGTTTCATGACACTTTTGCAACTTCTGATATTTCACTTAAGTGCATGAATTAATAATCATTGCATTCGCACTATAACTGCTGTCAAAATATTTCCATTTGTTCAATACTCCACTGTTGAATTAATTTATAAATAATTATTGATCTATTAAAAAACTTATTTACAAATAATCATTAATATTAATTTCTTTACAAATATCTATTCTATAACCACTTGTCATGGTACCCAATGATGCATGTTTTTATAAAATTAAAATTTTAATTTTACAAGTATTAGAGAAATTATTAATTTTTATACAAATTTATTACATACATAATACACAAAAAAAAAATGTTGTTAAGTAGATTTCGGTTACAAACCATCCTCTTTAACACATTAAATAAATTATTTGGAGAAAAAAAATACTTACTGGTATAATTCCTTATTGAGAAAGTTTGTTCCCTGTACAATTACACGTTTTTGCTGGCTCATTATAAGCTGATTACAACGCAGCCCCCACTCGCAAACCAGCAGCAGTAGTAGATTATTTGTTGAGGACCCAGGCCAAGCAAGCAAGAAAACCTAATGCTTTCAGTAAAGTATGAAAGTAAACGCCTCCATTTTTCACCTTGATAAATGTATTTTACTTTTGGTATTTAAGCCTATTTGTCCTGAGCGTACAATTAAAGAGCATTAGTGTATATGTATACTTGACATCAACGGTATAATATGTATAAATTCTAGTATAACTGCTGAGCAATTAAAAATTTGACAACACACACATACACACACAAAAGGATTACAGTTTAAAAAAAAAAAGGTGTAATTCATAATACAAATTTTTAGGTCTGTCAATAATAACATTTTTATATTAATTTATTACTTAACATTACTTTACACTCTAAACACTAACAACACAAATTAGTGACTAATCAATCACAGGAGATTCTGTATGATATACAAAATGATCAGCAATGAATAAAAATTGAAAAGTTGAAAAAGAGCAAAATAATAATGTATTTGAAGTAATATGTATTCATAAACTAATTATCAGTAACACTTGACTTTTATTTTGTATGCCATAAAATCCATTTTGTTTTATTATTGTTTGTTGTTTCAAGGGGGAAGTTGGAAAAAAATTGTCAATTACTCTCATTAAAAATTGGATTGAATTGAAATGCTACTCTTAATAAAGCTAAATATTTAATTAAATTGCACTCTGTATCGAATTGATAAAAAAATAATAATATGCAACTGTTTTGTCTTTTTAGTTTTGTAACATGAGGTAACCATATCAATAATATGTGCATTATAAAATTATATAATTTATATTTTTAATTTCATCTTCAAATATTATTGAGTATTCATTAAATATAAAATGTTGATACAACTTCAAGTGTGGACTAGTTTAATACCCGTTATTTTCATGAAAGTTTGAGTGGATTTTTGTAATGACTTCTACACTAATTAGAGTTATACGAGTGATGGAAAATAATGAAAGAGACAATTAGCATACAAAATATATAAATAAATAAAGCATTAAAAGTTTTGCTTTTATATCCTCATTTTTTCTGAAATTAATGATAATAATTTCAATGTATAGAGTCGACACTATAATTGCATAAGCTGCAAGTTAACATGAATTCAATAAAGGTCTTTATCAAGGCAGAATACCTCGATTTGGTGGGTTTAAAAATAATTAATAAACCAAATTGTTCATTACGATTAATTGTACAGAATTCACAATTATGCATACAACCAAACTTGATCTAATCTTATAAATTAATTTCTATAAGTACAGAATTTCTTTAGTGTAATTTACTACTTATTTAATTATCATCAAATTATAAAATATTTAAATCATACACTTGTTAGTTTTAATTAAAATAAATAATATATTCCAATTATTTCCTTTGTTTGATCATCATTTCAAGTTCGTTGTAAAATGTTTTTATATTGAAATATTTAAAGACATTACACATCTCCCTCTCGTCTACATATTGTTAAACATTTATTATATGAGTACAAGTAATTTTTTATTTTTTCTCTCGTTTTATTAATCCTTGCTGACGTTGCCTCATTCAGTCACCTTGCCCTAGAAGTCTCCATGCAGTCTCTCAAGCCAACCTCCTCGTGTCGTCACCCTTGCTTGCTATTTGCATTGTAAATTTTAAAGAAAAACAAGACCCTCTAAAAAAAAAAAAATGGATAGATGGATGGAAGAAAGATAAGGGAGAGGAAAAAAATGAAACGCAAGTAAACATAGAGAGAGAAGGAGGGGGTAGAAGCATAAGACAAACCCTATATATAAACCTGAACGTAACAAGGAAAGAAGGGAAAAGAGAAAAAAAAATAATAGAGGGATGAGGTTCTTCTATTATAAAAATCTTTTATACAAAGTCAAAGTAAGTTTTCTTTGAGGTGCACGTAACTGGGTGTATGTAAACCTTATCAATGTATATCATGGATGAGGGTGGCTGTATAGGATCAAAGTATAGTGTGGCCAGTTTCTATAATATAGAAGCAGGTATGGTGGGCCACACCTAGCGCCCACACACCTGCAACTTCGTAATAACTCATTAGTTAGTTAATTAATTAATTATTGAACAACAATACTTTCAAATTTTATAATTAATAAAAGTGTTTTATGAAACTGATACTCATTTTGTATATAAAGTAACATTTAACATTATTTAGCAGTTAGCTATTTCTATAAAACATTATACCTCTCCTCTTTACCCCCGAAGTTCTCTTCCTTTGAACAATATAAATATGTAAATACGCGTACAAAGAAGATTCACCTTTCATTGTACCTTAATGTTAGTTTTGATTTTTTTTTAATTGAATTTTTACTCTTGTTTTTTTACCACATCATAAAAATGGAGATTTTTGTTTGTTTGATATTTTACTTCATTATTTATTTTATTTTTTTCACCTTTTTTTTTTTCTCTAAATATGGTTAAACAATGTTAAATGTTAGGGAGGTAGAATAAGCACTTGGTCTTTTACTTTACCTTGATCTAGGTCAATATCATTGACTTTACCTGCCAAGCTTTTCTAATACCTGACAGATTTTTTTTTAGCCATTAGTGTAAAATTTTTAAAATTACATCTTTTATAGAAAGCATTTTTTTCTGCCAGATTTTCAAGGGAAACATAAGTAAGAAACGTAGCAACATATTCTTTGCTGATTTACTAGTATTGTACGTACATCTCTGGACAGCACAAACTTTGTCCTGCCTTACTTGCTAGAACTCCAACAGACAGAGAAATGCAGATTTGCAATTTTGGGAGATGTAAGAAGAGCACCCAGTATATTAATAACAAAAGAATTTTGATTCATCACGTCTTCATAGACTTCGTGGTAAAGTTTACAAACAAAGCAGAAGATAAGTTCGTGGTGTTTAGAGGTGTATCTTACAGAGAGCAATATAAATGTAAATTTACACATCTGGGAGAACTAAAATATTTTTTCAGTGTAGTCTTTCACCGAGAAATTTTACTCTCTTCGAATATGGATCAGATGCTAAGATTTTTATTTCCAAGTTCCAGCAATGTACATCAAGTACGTGTGTATAGATTTTTTTTTATGTATATATCAAACTACAAAGTTCTCAAAATTCATCAAAACTAAATGCATAGGAAAACAGTGAGTTTTTAATCACTTGAATATGGAAAATAGATTATGTATATATTTTTTTAATTAATATTGTCATATTTTTCTTTTTGTATTTTACAGTAATTATATATATATTATATATATATATATATATATATATATATATATATATATATATATATATATATATATATATATATATATATATATATATATAATATAAAATAATACATCAGGTCTATAAAGTTAAAATTTCATGATTCTTAGAAGTTTTTAATATATTGTTAACAAGTTTCACAAGAAGATAGGTCATCATAGTGATATATAATATATATATATTATATTATAATACATCAAGTTTAAAAGATGATGTGCTCGTATATATGATGTTATGTTGTTGGTTGACCTCCGTTAACTTTACAAGTGTATAGAGTAGTAGTATCTCAGTAAAAGTGGTAGTTTTTCTTTTTACCTATATGTGTATGGTGACAAATACAAAGCTGACGAGTTGACATAGATATACTGGTGTTATGCTGACTGGAATAAATATATATATATATATATATACAGTGCTACATAAATATGTATACATAATATAATATCATACGTATACAAGTAGAAAATGTTCTTCATAAAAATGAATGTAATAAATGAGAAACATAAAAAGAGAGAAAAATAAAATTGATTCATTGAATAATTTTTCATGTAATACATAGAAGAATACTTTAAGATGCAAAGTAGTAATATTTAAGAAATATAGAGGTATACACCTCGGGACTGTACTAACGTTACCTCATTGGTGAGTCTATAATGGAGGCTTAGTAAACGTTTTATTTATTCCGGGGTATTGTTGGGGGGGGGGAAGGAAGGGGACGAATAAACTGAATTATCTTCCAAATCGAAGAGTTAATTTCAAATTAGCTCCCATAAATTTGAAAATTTGCATTTTATTGTCAATAGGATCCAGCAGATTTAGCGTTCAAACGATCTCGAGATGTATTGTCATGTTGTTAATAAAACAGCAAAAAATTCAGTAAAACAGGAATATATATATAATGGTGAAATTAATGACATTAGTGATGTTCTTTTTTTAGTACTCCAATATAAAGCTTTGATTTTACCTGAATGTCTGCCTGCTTCCTTGTGCAGCATAAGAAGTAAAGGTCATGGCGGTACGTACGTGGGTCAAGTCTCGAGTGAATAAAGCATTATAGTCAAGGGACCACACGATTGCTCAATAAGATGCTCTAAACTTGTTAAACATCCTATCTTTTTGGCACATCTAACCTGACATAAGCTTTCTTTCTTACTCTATTTTTGTTTCTTTTTTTTTAGCAAGCTTATATTCTAAAAAAATATATATATAATAATTATATTATAAAAAATGTAAATTAATTAAAAAATTTATAAATAGTTTTCAAAAGAAATAAAGTTAATTTTGTTTTAAGAAAAAAGAAATATTATATTGTATATGACAAAACAACTTTTTTTTTCTCCTATGGAATTTTTGTGTTTATGCATAAATAAATTAAATTTAATTTAAAAAAATGTTTTGCTTTAAAAAAAAAAAGAAATGGAAAACCTTTACTATGAAATTTAAATTCATTTGTACATCTATACATTTATTCTATAATAATATATATTTTTATTTAATAAAAAAATTAAAACATTTTTTTTTATAAATACAGACTTTAAAAAATTATATTAATTAAAAATTTAACTTTGATACTACACTTATGAAAGTTTTGCTGTATTTAGTTTGGCCTAGTGCTTATGTGTCAAATAAGGGGATCCAAACCTTGTCATATGAAGATACTATATAATATACCATTCAAACAATAGAGTGTAGCGCATACCTATATCGTTTCTTGTTGGTGTCTTATACAGGTGTCATTCAAAACAAAAGATGCAAAGTAATGACGGGAAATATTTATATTTTTTTTCTCTTCATCTTTTATATTATATTTTTTAATAATTCTTTCTTGTTTTGCTAGCTCACAGTCTTCCTATAATATAAGCCTATACTACATATTAACGAAGAGCGGCCGGACCGAGTTTTTTTTTTTTTTTATTATTTTTACCTTGCATGGTAAAGATGAAGGAATGTGACATAACTACATAAGTAAGGAGACTCCTTGTCTATCGTCTTATATTTTTACCGACAAAAGATTTCACTGTCATAAGTAATTCTATTAAGAATTGTATAGTTTACATCTATTTAGATATGACTAGCACAATTGTAACATCTAAATAAATTATCTTAAATATTATTTACAAAAGTTACAATGTTTCTTTTATATTATCTTTTAAAATGCCTTATTTTTTTTTTAATTATAATTAATATATAAAATAAAATAATGTTAAAATTTTAGCTTTATATTGATATTCTTTATAGTTTGAAAGAGGAGAATTGGGGATGAAGAATATTTTTTTAAAGAAGGGGAGGAAATGGGAAATCATATATTATAAAAATTGTCACATCATTTTTCAATCTTTTACGTCATGATTCTGGAAGTGGTTGATCATTAAAACTGTTGCTATAAACATAATTGATATCCGATCATTTGCATTATTTATGTGAGGCATGTCAATAAACGCCATTCAGGCAAAGGTCCCTCCTCGTATCCTTCTCAAATTCTCATCAACAGGTTCCGTCAGTGATGTAAAATCAGAAAGCTTTTTACCGTCACAACAATAATTGCCTTTATGATTTCTTTTCTCTTTCGTTTTTTTATTTATCAATTTTTAAGTATATATTTTTTTCTTATCGTAATAAAAGACAAACGAAATGGTTTTTGATGAGAGAGGAAGCTAATAAATTACTTTTTTTTAACTTTTTTTTTTTCTCTTTTTGTAGCTAAAAATTCCTTATCATCAATTCAATTCAAGCTTTTAAATACACCACTACTTTTTACGCTTCAAAGAATATTTATGGTAAAAGTAAAATAAAATATAATTCCCATATTTATGGCTTTTTCTTCAGTTACTTTTGTAGCAATTTATAATAATATTCAGACATATACTTTTCGCGTTGTAGTTTCTTAATAAAAGTAATGCCTTCCGGTTGTTCTAAACACCGACAGAGAAGAAGGTATTCAGCATAGCACCTTTGCAGTTCAACAAACGGATGCATATTCACAAAAAATACCGATCCCAAATTGAGATATTAAATGATGTAAGTCATTTCCGAAACATTTTAATTTTTTTTAACAGATGACTATATTTCTTGCAAACACGCTACACGTTTAAAATAATATATATAATATATTATCTTTATTTTAGAACAATCAATTATCTATTCTAAATTGATGGATTGTATATAGTTATAAGGTGTTACGAATAATTAATAATATCACATTAAAAGTATTATGAAATCAGCATTATATATAATTAAAAAAATACATAGTAAAATCTAAAATATTACTATAGAGATATAGCTAATTCATATACTGCAATATAATAAACAATTAATATATCTTCCATTTTTTTTTTTTTCAAAGTGTTGAAAATTTATTACCTCTGTTTGATTTATTTTTATCATTTTTAGGTGCAAACGAGCTTGTAAGTAATGTTTTTATTCACTTAGAGTTTAGAGAATTTGCTGTAGTAGAGTAACTTGCTTACAGCCGCCACCACTACCGCCTATCTAGCAAGCCAAAGCTTAAATGCTCTCTACTTCTTCTTCTTCTTCCAAGAGAGAGAGAGAGCGGGAGGGAGAACTGGTGCTCGGTCGGTTGGTATTACAGCCCAGGCAAGAAAACCATTCCCTAGAGCACCAAGTTAGAAGCAATAAAGTTACATTTTTGTCGAGCCAACAACGACATAACTTGCAGGCAGCTAACAGAAACAGCACAACAACAAGCAACTCGGAAAACCAAGTGACTATATATATACTGCAACCACTGAGAGGAAAAAAAAACTTGAAAATTAACTGGACTGAAAAGTTTGTAAAATGTAATTCAGCTGCATGGGCAAAACAGTATAATGAAAGTAGCAATGACAACACATCAAGTGTAAACTATAGTGGTAAAAACTAAAGTAAATATAGTAAGAAGAAAAGAGTCACGAAGGAGAGAAATAATACAAAAAAGTAAGGGATATTTAAGTTTGTTTTTTCGGTTCCATGGATGCATGGAGAACATGGGAGTCAGGAGGCAAAATGCGAACCAACAGACGAGCAGCTAAGCGACCTTGCTAGGCTGCTAGTGGTATACAGTGGCAAAAAGGTATGAATTATTTATCAACATACAAGTGGCGCTTTGGGTTTGTTATAGGTTTCTTTCTCTCAGTAGCCAACGGCTATATTTTGCTTCAAGATCTTTCTTCTAAACTTTTGTATAGACTCATTTATTTACATGCGTTAACTCAACGTTTTAAATTTACTTGTAATTCAGATAAACTTTCAATTTTATTAAATTAAATAATTTACATTTTTTTGCTTTCTATAAAAGGTGTAAATATTGATTTTATCTCACTCATTGACAACAGTTATTTATAAATAACCCATTATATTATTTTTATTTATTTATTAAGATTAAAAATGTATATAATTTAAACATCAAGAGAAAGATCTGAATACGTAAGAGTCTTATCTCAGCAACTTAATTATTTAAGATAATTAAATAAAATTATAGCCATTAAAATTTTATTATTTTTTTTAAAAGAATAACATTTTGTTTAATTTTCTTTTCATTCCAATCTTTTGTCACTATTAAATCTGGTGAAACCATTTGAGAAAGAGTTAGCACTTAAGACTTACTTCTCTGAACAATACCTCATTTACATTTACGTGAATATGCAATATTGTTGAAAATATGTATATTTTATATTTCAACTCACTAAAATATAATTTCAAAGTTATTATATAAAAATATATTTTGATGTTGTTTGAATCTAATATATAATTCTATAATCACTGTGATTGTGCTCAAACTTTTTTTTTTTTTTTTTTTTACTTGATGAAATTAATGTTGCAGATGTTTCATTGTTGTATAGATGAAACAATGCTATGTTTTAAGTACTATAGTGAATTGTATGTACAGAAGAGGCCAGCCACGCGTTCTATATTTGTATGTCTCTCTTCTATCCGTCACGACCCTCCTTAGAAATGTGAAGTAATCACGCACAATGCAAATTACAGCACAGTAATATAACATTATTATTGTTGCGATGGAATGTCTTCTAAATTGAATCCTTAACAATAATATAGCCTATGAATCAAAGAATTTTTATACTTTTAAAATTCTTAAAATTGTATATATTTATTATATTGTTTTACATTACATATTATATTTATATAAATAAATTATAAGTTATATTTGGTAGAATAATTATTGCATCATAAAGACATTTTAAAAAATATTTATTACACTTTTTTATTATAATTAATAATAATTATTCAACTCTTCTAATAATATATATAAAAAAAAATATACGTATGATATATGATGGAGGTTTTAAGAGTTAGATTAATGTATTTCATTGCAACTTATGGCCAATGGAGAATAGTATATACACGTACACATATTACCTGTGACAGAGGAGTAGTATCAAAGCAAGCGGGTATACATAACAGGCACCGGTATATATAAGCAAGAATCCTGCAGAGTGATAAACACTTTAACAACTCTTATGGTCTTAAGGATACATGAGTCGTTTTAGACCACGAGTCACTGCTTGCTTGCTGGAGACTACACTCATCGATAAGAACACTACATGTTTAGAATGAAATTTAATATAAATTAAATAAATAAAAATTATTACTTTAAAATATTATGTTAGTAAAAAATAAATAACATATATTTTTATTATTATATTTAAAGTAATATATAACTTCAATAATTTAAAATGATTTACATCAATCTCTATTATAGCTAAGCTAAAATTATAATATTATTTAATTATAAATATAAATATAAATATAAAAAAAAGAAATTAATTAAAAAATATATTATCCTATGTTGCATAAAACTTTATTTGGTGTTAAGAGAGAATGGGAGAAGAGTTAAAGAGACAATTAATTTTAAATGAACCAAAAATACCCATTTTTTTATTAATATTCATTAATATATTACATAATATTATAGTATGCAAAAGCAATATTTATAATACATTTATACACAAAGTATTTCTATCCAATGGAGTACCGACCTCAAATTTTTTTACTGCGAAAAGGATAGGATATTAACGCCTCGTGACGTCTTCAAAATGGACTTTCAATAATTATTTAAAAATACTTCCTGGTCTCAGAAAAATCTGAAAAAATTCAGAGTAGCATATTTTTACATCCTCTATCCATTTCTGCAATAAAAAATTTTGAGTTTGGTACTCCATTCCTACTGCTACTATATATAAATATATAGTAGGTCAGTCTGCAAGTATAGTACAGTTTGTTTAAATAAAAAATTTACATTCATGAGTACTACATTCATTGCGGTTAACATTTCAGAGGTCATTTCTTTCGTCACCATCTCTCTCATCTCGTCGACTTTTGGTCCACCCACGAGAATGGCTCGGACATTTAAACTATTAACTACAACACATCCATGCATTGCTGTAAAATTTTTAAGGTAACAAACTGTACAGTAAATATCATAGACATAATTATTTTTTTACGTCTCTTTTGTTTGAATATATTCAAGCTAAGTTATAGCAGGACTGCATGCATTACATGACATCACACAGTTATCATAATATCAAAATTATCAAATAATTTATGTTGAAAATATTATATACAAGAAACTATAGGAGAAACAGCTACTGCAGCAGTTTGTGCAACTTTCAACACAGCTTTCATGGGGAAAAGAGAATAGGGGGTTGCATGGGGTGAGGGGGGGAGAGGGAGGAGAATAGGGAAGTTGTACGTTAGAGATAGATATGGGAAGGAAATTGCTCGAGGCTATCTACTATAACACTAATATATCAGAACGAAGAAGAAGCGGTCAAGCGAAGCACACAGATTTTAAGTTATAATTGTTTGAATTTCTAGAAGACTGAATGCAATGTAAAGTAACATGTATACGGTATTATACTGTACTTATTAAAACAAAGATATTTAGTTAGCTTTGTTATATTTTAACCATAATACACAACAACTTACAGTATTAATAATTATTAATTTAAATTACCTTTATTATAGTACTTAATTAAATATAATAACATGAATAAATAAGCAGAATATGTTGTTGAAATTTCTAATCATTAATTAGTAATAAATAAATAACAAAATTAAATTCTAATACATTATAAGTTGCTACGGGAGTTGTAAATAATTTTACAACATGAACAGCACAAAATCATTTGATAATTACATGTAACTATAGCATAATTATCATTATAACTTAAATTGTTAGTTATAAATTTTACATCAAAACATATTTTAATGTTGAGAGTTTCGTGGTGTTGGAAAACATTGAGTTATAATTTATAATTATTATTTATTTATGAAATGGTAAGATATGACTTTATATTTATATAATTTATATATGCATCGAATTAAATTGATTATAGTTTATAAGTATGCAGCTATGCACATGCAATCGTATATATTATATGCTTTTATGCTTCATTATACACTTATATACTTTATTATATATATATGCGTATATAAGACATTAACTAATAAGCTAATAAAAAGACAACAATCATTCAATCAAACACTTAATTTAATTAGAAGTATTTTTAGTTATTACAATATTTTGATGAGCTAATTATACTTCTAGGATCGTGACCATAAAAAAAAAACAAAGAATAAAAATAATATAAAAATGTACAGCTTGCGCCATCTCTTGTTAACTTATATTACTATTTTTTATTAATATAAAGAACCGCAGTGCAGCAGAACAAAGTTAATATAATAATATTATTAAGAGCATTGTTAACTTATTTGCAATTGAGTCATGTTTTATCAAGCATTAATATTATAATTGTATTATTCAGACTTTGTCATAGCATTACGTTGCTGCTGCTAATTGATGGGAGCATCTGTGGGGGCTAGCTGAGAGGTCCATTGACTATACTGATTATAATTATGCCAGGAAATGGAATGATTGTGGATTTCGACATTTTAATTACAACAATTAATCATTCAATTTATTAATCTTTAAGATTAAACTCGCCAAAAATATAAATGATATATTTTCAAGTTTCAGGTTTGCGAAAAGAAAGACAGAAAATTACACAAGTTCTGTTATTTAGATTATATTACGATCTTATAGATTTGTTTAGTATTTATATTTTATGATTTTGTATGACCAGCAGATCCATGCCACATCTTTACTTGTCACACGCACAATGTCACATTAAAAAAAGTCACCGACGTAATTTGGATTATCATATAAAATAATAACATTACATGTATAATGATTGTAAATTATAAGTATTATAACGTTTTTCTTAGTTTTTTTTTGTTTTTTTTTTTTTTTCAGGTTTTATTTCTTGTAAGATTTGTTCATTTTTTTAAATAAATTTTGAAAGTCTTTATAGGCTTTATGAAAATAAAGTATGAATTCTGTCAGTAATTTTCATTTATTTACTATGAATTCAGATTTAAAACAAACAGCATTTATATTTGGTGCGGTCATAAGATTCATCAATTAAACGTATCTTAATAAATTGTGACTGTATTAGCTTATCTAAAAATGTTATTTATGTATACATATATTTCTTTTTTAAATTAAAATGTTTATAAGTACATAATTATATAAATTATATATTTTTAAAAAAATAGATATAATAAAAAAAAGTACCAATTACTGCTAACGACCACAACATTTATCTTTGTGACCTGAATAACACTATCAACAAGCAACGACGAGCATTTCTATTCACAAGAAGTTAAAGTAACCAAGTTAAGTTTATATATAAATCGTATTTTTTTTTATTTTTATTTTTTTTTCTTAAGTAAATAAACTACATTTCATGTATGTTTCTCATTTTCCAGTAGTAGCAGAAGGCGTTGACGTGAAGTGGCTCTAAGACAGTAGGAAACATGTTACCATCAGCTTGCAAGCTGGATTATCCAGGGCAAGTCCAAGCTCTTATGTCCCCTGGCTTACTTTCTTCATCCTCTAGTTACCTCACGTGCAACTCAAGAAGGGAATCGTCTCTGCTGTTCCTCCTCTTATAGCACATTGGTATGATACTCATGACTCCAAGACCATCAGCTCGATATAATTATGTTACTGCACTGAATGAACTATGTAACATCTAAATTAAATAATTATTTAAGTGGAGGGATTATCTGTTTTTATACAGTAAAATTAATTTAATATTTCTACAAGAAAAGTATTAGATAAGAATGTATTTCTTATTTGTATCAGTATTACTTGAAAAATTCATACAAGTTCACAAAAAGTTATATACAGACAGGAAAATCGCACTTCCGGATACTTCCAGTGATAATATTAAATAAATTAAACTATATCATGATGCCTTACGGCTATAAGGGTAAGCGAGTGATCAAATTAACGCTTAGTAGTCTATTATAGGTGTTGCAAGTGTACCATCAACTAGCGAAGGAACGGGTGAATGACTTGAAGCCTCGTCTTCTCTCAGCTGTATATGGATGCTGTAACTGTTGCAACATCTATAACTTTATATCCTAACCGTCATGGTTTTAAGCTTGCTATCTTGTATTGGCTAATTCAATCTAACACCTTTTACCGTTAGAAGTTTTTGTGATATTGCAATTTTATTTATTCATTATTATATACTACACACACAATATTTTTTTAATCAGTTAATTATTTTGTTTTAAGAATTCCAGATATTTATTTATTTTAAACTTTAAAGCATAATATATACAGTATATATAAAATCAGGGTATATAAAATACAATATTTTTCCAGGTAAATATTTAAATTTCAATTATTGCAACATAATTATTGCCATGATAGAATAATGCTTTAAGTCATATATATTATTATTTTACATTGCTATATGATTTCAAATAAAAATTACTATGTAAATAATATGTTCAAGAGTACCATGCCATATATAATTTATAAATATATTGTGTTGTATATAATTCACTACATATATTCACTTCAATATAACGTATAGAGAAATAATTCATTTAAAAAGGAAACTCTAAAGAATATCCAGTAACTCTGTTGACATTATTTTCATATATTTTTTTGTACAGTATTTATTTTTTAATATAATATAGATTTTTTTCTAAATCCGTAAAATAAATAATGTGAAATATTTATATATTACATGAATGCGTAAAACAAAACATGAGACAAAGAGCTTAAACCTAACCTGAAGCTTTTAACATAAATAAACTCTTCCATGTTTGAGACAGCCCACCGAACATAGCAAAATATAAAAAATCAATATTTTTTTCTATTAAATGAGAAAAAATGGTGAATTTACTTTACTGTCATTTGCAGATATTTCTGAATGGAAAATATAAAAGAAATAATAATATATTCATTCAGTGCAATTTTTATAATTATATGTAGTGTTAGTCATCTGGACGCTTAGTTCAATCAATTTTCAGAGGGATTATTGAGAGGTGTGTGCTTGAGTGAAGAAAAGAGACTCAGCTTATAATGATAATAGTTTGACTTGGTCTTTGACTTGGATCAAAATCAACGCATAGTCATTGATATCTAATACAAACACACACGAGTAATTATTTTTCTCTCTACTATTATTGTAAAAATATATCATAGGATAATGTATAACTTTTAATCTTTAAACGAATGATTCTGCAATGTGATGACAAAAAGAGAATCTGGACATATATAATATAATACACTCGTCGACTCAGAAATTTTCCTTTTTTTGGCCATGCAAAGAATAATACAAGGGATGGTGATTAACAAGAATACAAATGGGAAATTTTCCAAAGCGACGAATGTACTTATGTGTAAAATAATATATATTATATCTATAGAAAAAATATATATAAATAAAAATGTGATCTATTTTCAACTTTGAATTTCTAAACTCTCTTTTGGTTTGTATATACATATATATACTGTAGAAGGATATAGGCTTTACGATAAGAGGATTTTCTACTCAAGCTGGTATTAAAGTGTATAGGTATGATCAAGCAAGCAAGCAAGTGCCTTATATTCTCAAAGCTATATATCCAATTCTGCCCGGGCCCTTGATACTGAAATCTATGCCTATCTAAAGTTGTGTCCAACCAATTGGGAACTTTACAATGGTAATTTTATCTTTTTGATATGGAGATTGATTGATGTGTTGGCTATAAAGAATTTATCACTTTCTAGAAAAGTGTTCTCTATATTTTTAATATAAATATATACATCCAGGGCAAGTTTATATATATATATATATATATATATATATATATATATATATATATATATATATACGTTCTTGCTTTCTAGTAACGTTTTCAGCAGGGGATGGAAGTTGAACGTTTGGAAACAAAGTAAAACCCTCTCTTAAATTCTACTCTGCTGTTGTTATGTTGACCTTAACTTAGTTTATATGCAACCCGTGACTTGCTCGTGCAATGACGCTTATACATAATAATTAACTTACTACTGTGAACTCAACTTTATTTGAGCCATAGTATTAACTCGTTTTGTTATAGCTTTGCTATCAATTTATACGTTAAATGAAATACTAAATTAATTTCCTTACAAAAAGTTTTGTTGAAAATTATTAATTAATTTATTATTGATTATTAATGTAAGTTTTACTTTATCATATCTTTTAGCTTTTATCTCTTTCAGTATATCCATTATTTAAAGTTACAAATATATTATCAATTCTCTTTATAAAATAACATATTTTACCCGAAATTTTAAAATAAATAAAATTAATTATAATATAAAAACGTTTATAATATATTAATTATATTAAATATTACATTTTTCATGCAAAATTAATTTAAATATTACTCCATTATTATAATTAAAAGCACAATTAATTAGTGAAATAATATAATTATATATTTCTTTTAGATAGATTCATTCGAATTACGTCATTACTTTCAATTCTATGAATTCATTTTAATAATGGGGAATTCCATGAATCATTACGATTCAAATTGTTACAAAAGTTAGAGGTGAAATATAATGACAGGCATGGCGTGATCAAAGTACATGAGCTGGTGCCGCTAAGTAAAATATCTTACATGTATGGAAAAAAATGTCACGTTTTTTTTTTTTTTTTCTAAAATTGTTATTATTTAACTTTCATTTTCTTCTCTCGTTAATTTAATTAAATAAAATTTTCAAAAACTGATTGTACAAGTACATAACAACATGGATGACTAGATTTATTCAAATCACAATGCCATGTTATGATATGTACTTATGTTACTAAATTTAGTAATTAGCAAAATTATTTTACAAGCTATAGCTTTTAGCATTTTACGAGCTCATTCCGAACGCGCTGTCCATGGAATAAAAAATTCACACATGTAGCAGCTATTCATGTGACCGAGAACACTGTGTAAGCTTTAATAAGGGTAAAATGCTAGTGAATTGTTTCAATGGACTGAAAGTGTCATGATTTCAAGCCAAATGGAAACTAAAAAATTGCATTGATACACTACACCATGCTTTTAATATAGCTGTGTGGCTTTAAAATTTATTTAAATATTATGCTGGCAGTTAATCGTAACCTTAAAAGCACAAAACTACTAAATAACACCCACTCGTGCATCCGGGAGGTGATTGATGGCATCAATTGCCGACCATCCTGACTGAGGTTTCCATGGTTTCATCAGTCACAATCAGGCGAATGCTGGGATGGATTGCTTAGGCCATGGTCGCCCCGGTTTGGAAGGGACCCACAAAAGTAGGGTCTACGAAGAGCCGGGAGGTTAAATTCAATTCAGTCACTTAATTGTGGCTAGTACCCTACAACAGGGTTCAGTTAAAAAATAAAAGCACAAAACCATTAAGTAAAAATAAAACTGCATTTTAATTAACATTTTTAATTTTAGGAAGGGGGAAGAAAGGATACACCATCCCCATCGTTGAAAGTGTCCGTTTGCAGCCTTGTATGTATGTAGCCTTGTACGAAAACGACAGTACTGCAAGAAGTTCTACAAGCATGCCTTACATATTTATATTAATGTATGATAACTAGTGAGAGGTGTGGCGCATTGCGCTTGACCAGGTCTCGTCAGATCACCGACGTCAAGCAACGCCGAGCGTGGTTAGTAATTGGATGGGTGACTACTTTCAACAAAAAGCATATTTCCCACCCAGGGGTAAATCGTTTCGCTTTTCCACTAGGTGGTTCCCCTGGCTTTGGACCATTTGCACTTCCGGTTCATTGACAAAAACTGTAGCGTCTATCCTGGCTGAGGTTTCCACATTTCTCTCAGTCACAGACAAAAATTCCAGGATGGATTGCAAGGCCGTGACCGCCCCCGTTCTGGAAGAGCCCGCGAAACGTTTTACGTTAAATTTCGGGCAGTTCGGGGTTTCAGACTTAGTAATTAGTTAATAGAAGGACCCAATTATGGTTTGATAAAAAAATAAAAATAATGAATAAATAACTTCAAAATATTATGTTTGTTTCACCAAACAATTACTAATTACTGTCGTTTACTAGCTGTTAAAAATTATGTAAACGTTAATCAGACTAAACACATTTAGTTTTATTCCCCTCTTTTTACAAATATTAACAATCATTATATTTAATAAATGGCTTGTTCGTACAGACTTAATGTCAGTCAAAATGACCGTAATGCAAACACGTCACATCTACTTTCAGTGTCTAAATAAAACGATTGAGAGGACAGGATGGATGATGATGATGATTTAGAGCTTATTTCTTATCAGTTTGCACACTTGATAGACTCCACACAGAAAGAAATAGGGGAGGGACGCTGCAGACATAAACGGCGTCTGAATTGCTGGTAAATACACTAGATGCACGTGACATTCTTTCTCCACTCCCTCTGTCTGGGTAGTAAAGATGATCATAGAAAGGCATAAATCAACACATCATTTTGGTCATAACATTTGGAGCATTAATTTTGTATTAAATTACAAGAAATTCAGTCAAGTTTCAATAATATTTGAATCATTAAAAAAAAAAAAAAAATACAATATAATCGTAGAAGAAATCATGCAAAATTAGAAAAAAACAGTATGCTAGAAAATCATTGTGGGATTAGAAGGCTTAAAGAAAAGAGTTGAGTGGAAAGATGGGAGAGGGAGAGAACTGAGAGAGACAGAGAAAATAAAAAAGAAAGGAGTATGGGTAGAAAACATTGATAAGAAAGAAGACTAATGTGAAGAACGTGAAAAGGAAAAAATTGGGTGAGCATAAAGCTATAAAGATGAGAAAAAGAAAAGAAGTGTTAGTGGATAAAAGTTTACGTCACACAAAATGGGAGAATAAGATCTTCTCTGTTAGGCTGCAGTGTGATGGCTGAATGAGAAATCGTTGCCTATAGAAGGAGGCACGCGCACACGTATGTCTTTTTACAATCTTTTAACCATTTTTAGACACAAAACCGAAAAAAACACACTATCTTTTGACTTTGCCTAACAATATTTTACTATAGTAGTAAGTTATTCGTGTGGAATAGAACTCATCTCTTGTCAATATATGGAACAGACACTTGCACGTGCTTTGTGGCAGCTTGCTAATCCCATTGTGCATTACACAAAGCAAAAAAATATATATATTATATATATTTCTACTAAATTTGATGCATTAAAAATATATAAGCATGTGTTAGAGAGAAAAAAAAAAAAAATACTAGCGTGTTACTTAGTTGTGCATAATATTACAAAACTGTTTTTGTTATCGTTTGTTAAAAATATGCTTTAGGGCATTTGTCTTTTTCTTTTTTTTTATGACAAGCAAAAAGCATGACTTGTAATATAAAAAATATATATATCAGCTAAATTATAATTCACAAGAAATTAAAATGACGCTCAAATATAATTAAACGACTACTTTCACGTCTATATAATTTTAAATTTACATTAGATTAAAAAGAAAATTAATAAACATAATATTGAAGAGTATTTATGAAATTCAATTGTTTTAATTGTTATAAAGAAATTTGATACACTAAGTCTTTGAATTATGACATCATTAGGCATTGCGGTGGGTAATTTTATACTCAGTGGGGTTGTGATGCTGCGCTGGTTGCCTACCTGCGTATAGGCTTTCCGTTCAAAGTTTTCGCTTGGGGCTTGTAGAAAGGTAGACATGGCCTGTCTGCTTTTGCTTACCTTCCTTTCCTGTGTATCATAACGTACACCTCGGAGCATTTGGAACGTTAAATTAATTTTCTGGCACAGCAACTGTTATAATACTAAATAAACTTATACAACTTACATACTTGTATGCAAATTTTTTATTACAAATATGAATTCATATTTTTTTTAAATCTAATATACATTTTTTCTAAATTTCTATATTTTAGGTTGTTTCTGGAGGCATTTCTATTTGTCCCATAGGCTCTCAAGTTTTTTCTTTGTTTGTACTATTGTATTTTCAGCCTATGAATAAAGATTTAATAAAATGAAATAAATAGAGAGCACCAAAGTATGCTACTCTGATTTTTATTATGTTTCTTAGATTTTTAGAGCCCGAAAAGTATTGCTAAAATGTTGGACAAAGTTTGGATTTGAATCCACGCTCCATCCTTTTATTAAGAAGTGACGCCTATTGATGCCTCTCTTTGTACTTTCAATATATATATATAATAATATATATTTATATATTTAAAAATATTTCCTGGGTTCTAAAAAAATCCGAACCAAATTAGAGTAGCATAATTTGATGCCCTCTATTTAATTTCTACAATAAAAATTTATGTAAATTATCCGTTGTAGGAGAGATAAGCCGTTATAAAATATTTCATTTTTCTTATTCCTCTAAACAATAAGAGTAGGGAAACGTTGTGTTTGTCTAGAAGTGTAACGCAGGTTTTTCGAGTATAAATACCTGGAAGCGACATTGCGCACCAACCCGTGCGACTCTTGTTGTTGGATACGTACTTCTTCCTCTTCTCACTAAAAGCAACACTGATCTATAGCTATAGCTATTGGTCTTGTTAATCCTCTGATGGTTTCTTATATTCTGATCCCTAGTGGATCACCCTACCTCCTATATACCTTGTGGTCTCATACACTCTAACATCTGATAATGTAATATCATAAAGTGAATAAAAATAAAATGTGTGTGTATGTTTTTATTTCATAAAAATACATTAAAAATATTAAAGTAATTCAATTTAATAATCAAGTAAAAAAATATGAGGTAAATATTTTTAGTACAAAAATTTTGATCCAGTTAAAGTGAATTTTAACTGTTTTTATGGCTTTTAAATATAAACTGGGTTTTAATTACTCTTTATACTGCCCGAGTTGCCTGAGTTGGCTGATAGTCTTGCTGACTTTTTGTGAGGCTACTAAAATACGTGCTTGAATAAAATGACACACTATTAATAAATACGTATATTTCCAATATTCCTATATTATATATACGGTACAGTAATTATTCAAATGCATTTATAGTCTTTAAGTATATATCTTTTTGCAACAAATATTTCCATTCATATATACTTGCTTGGTTTCAGTGTACCATCAAATTTCCATCTCAATGAATGCAATAGAAAGACCACTGTAAAATTAATAGTATTAACAAATATATAAATATAAAATAGGATTCTATAATATCTTAAAATTTTATATCAAAATATAAATTAAAAAATCGATAATTTTTCTTTGATTATTCTCCTTTGAACTACACACATTTCTTGTAAATAATTAGGAAATTTAAACCAAAGCAAAGCAACATTTTTTTTTCTCCTTCTGTTGTTAAGACTACCACAATCGGATTGGAAAAGCGCGGCAGTGAAAGAGCGTAGAAGAGCTGGTTGGTATATATATATATATATATAAGACAGCGTGGGGGCGCGTGGGGCGGCGACAGGCAGACAGAAATGTTGATTTTCAGCTCCTCCAGAATGTCTTTATTCTTTCTCCACGAGGCTAAGAAGCTTGTGACAAAGAGATGGTAGCAGTGAGTAGTACCAGCAACAGCAGCAGCAGCAAGCCAGCCTGCCTCTTCTCATTAATTAGGGGAACCTTCTCTTCGTATTGAAGAGATTAATGACACTCGAAAGATTTCAACATATACAAGATCTTTGCTTTTTGCTTTTACTATACAAATCAACAGCAACTAAATTTTTGTTTATATAAAAACTTTTCTATTCATAATTTTAAAATTTTTCTTTATTTCTTTGTAACTGTTTGATAAGGGAACTTACTATATAATATATATTATAACTTCCTCGTATGTTTACCAATGATGTAATTAGAAGTATACTTGGTTCAATGAGCCAGTAAATCGGCCAGTGGCTTGGCCAGTAAGATCACTGTACTTTCATTAATTCATTAGTGAATGTGCTTTTAGTGGTATATCATGTTTTGTGCTGTATATTCAGTAGACGTTACAGGTTGCATGATACAGAACTATAATTTCATCACTTGAATTCTTTATAACAATGAGGAGAATTTTGAGAAGTAATATTCTGAAGAAAAAAATGAATGGGAGGGGGGCATATTCTAGTACATACATATGTATATGATAAAAGTGTGACAGAATGGTCTAGAAGAACTTCGCAAAACTCCAACATTAAAGATGAAGAAACACGGAAATAATAGTAAGTAAATATAGACACTATTGTTTTGGCTACAAATTGTACTCCTCTTCAATTTTCTGATAGACTTTTGTACCAAAATGTTGTTTGGGGGGAGGGGCAAAATTTTATATTTCTATTAAGGGAGAAAGTAAATGGTCCGACAGTCTAACTTAACATGATACAAAATGTACCATCACTACTAGATGAACTTTTGATTACGGAATACAAATTGTACACGTGGTAAATGATAGTTTCTTTTGAAAACATGCAAAGAAAAGCATTTAGTTCTCCTGCTTTTATAAAACTGTACATTATGACAGCAACACTTTTGAAATAATTTTAAAACTTTTTTGTGTGCATGACTGTAATTTAATACTAACAAGTAAGTTATTATTGATTCATGAATTTATGAATATAAAATATGCAAACCCAAACTTAAAAAAAAAAAAAAAAAAAAAAAAAAATCAGTTTCACACAGAGTATTAGTTTGTATAAAACGAAGTGAACTTTTTCTTCTTAATTTGATCTTGAAAAAAAAAAAAAAGTTATAACATTACGACAAAAAAACAACTTTGAAACCTTGATATTTTTTTATAGAAATAAAATATATTTTTATTAGTTGACATCAAGCAATTTATTTCATACATCTTTTAAATTTCATTTTAAAAAAAAAGATTTAAAAGCTTAATATAAGATAAGAAAAAAAAATCAAATGAGGTTTTGAAGCTCAAATTTTTAAATTAGATTAGAGAGGAGAAGACAAGTTCATCTTCATCATTATTGATGCGTCTGTCAAGAAGAGAGGGGGGGGGGGGCACATCTCACCGCAGCATCATCCATCTTCTGTATACATTGTACGGTACGGTGAAATATTTTGGCGTAACGACAACCCAAATCTCAAATGTAGCAGCATTTATTTTATTATACAACTTAAAAGAGGCTTGTACTATTATAAGCTGCACGGGATTTAATAATTAATATATCAACAATATCTTTACAGCAATCAAATTTATAGAGTATGATGAATATTAATAATAATTATTATAAAAAATAAACAAAAAATTCATTTAAGTGAGAATATTTAATACTGAAATATAAACATAATTAAAATGTATATTACATTTTTAATTATTCAACAAAAGACTATATTTTTTTTTAAATAAATTTTAATGTGCTAGATATAGAGTATACCTGATAAAACAAACACGTATACGTTCTAGGTTAATGAAACAGCATTAATGTTAAATAATAAATTATTGTATTTAATTTTACATCATTACATAGTAAGTTGTAATAATAATATTATATTGCTATGTACAGTATAATATTATGTGGAAACTTAAAGCCAGGTAATGTTAGAGGGTGTTTGATTTTTAATGACCTTATGGTGAAGTGTCATTTCGGAACTGCAAAGTTTTTAGTTTTAAAATTCGTATTTCAATACTGAAATTTCACAGTCGCTAGCGTTGCCATGAACATTTTCCAATACACTACTAATAGGAGGGTTGCGTGACGTCAAACCAACGATAGGCCGTGATCACTATTAAGTCGTACTCAATTTGCAAACCTTTACAAACATTATATATATATATTATATAAAACGAATACAGTATTTGACAATACGTGAATAACGGACAAGCTGTAACTATTAAACAATAATAATAATAATAACAATTTGAATGATTTCCGCGTGTCCGATATTTTTCAATAATAATATAAGTTTATAAATTAAATTTATGTATTGATTGTATTGTATATAATACTGTAAAAAAAAATGATCAAATAAAAAATTGATTAAAAGAGAGAAATATAGAAGGAAAACAACAAAAACATTAATTTCGTATATTGTATTGTATTGTATTGTATTGTATTTTTTTTTAGTGCTTCTTTATTCTCCTTTTTTTATTATTTTATGAACAAAATATTAATAACAAATTGAACAATTCTTTTCTTCTTCCCCGAACAATGTTTTATTGATTAATCAGTATATTTAGTAATAACACGTTGTTCCTAAAAAAAAAAAAAAAAAAAAAAAAAAAACTTAATATTTATTTTTATTTTTAATACAAAAATAAAATAAAAGTAATTACTTTCACTTATTATGCTTATTTTTAAATACTTTTTATATCGATATTTTATATATAAACTACAGCCCCATTATATGTTTACAGGCAAACTCTTCGAGACAAAGTTTTACTATAAGGGAACTTATACATTAAGCTCAGTAAGCTTAGTAGGAAGAAAAGTTTTGAGTGAGTTAATCCGTTGATTAATCCTGGCAGGTGATCAATGGAACCCCGGCTCTCTTGTTGGCTGTCTTGCAATTTGTTGGCACCACTGTCGAGGACGCTGCTACTTGATGGACCATGCATTCTGTCCCACAAAGAGGGTCGTTCAGGTAATCAATTACCACCTTAGATTTTTAGAAGAAAAAAAAAACATTTTCGCTGCAACCGTTATTCTTACTAAACTACAAATAAAAATATTTAATAATAGCACACTGACTTTTTTATCTTAAAATTTATAATTTTTTATAATTGTCTTTCACTTTGTTTATCGAATTGTAACGATTTTATTGTCAATTTACACATATTTACCAAACAAATTAATAATTAACAATACAGTTGATAACCAATATTTAAAATATTAATATATATTTATTATGTGTTTATTGTGATGTAAATAATCAATTATTTAAACAAATATGAATATGTTTATTTCACCCAATGTTAATTGATACATCAGAGTTATGTGCAATAGAAATTGAGGATAAAATAAAATGCATCACAGTACATATTCAGATAACAAATGTATCCATTAATTACTATTCCACTTAACTAACTATACTGTATAGTCACCATGAAAAAAAAATAAATATAATGGGTGCAATTCACAAAGTAGTTAGCCAGGTTTCTAACCACGTTTAGCTTAACCACGTTTAAATATACCTGTTTTACGTGTTAAACCACCTAATTAAACGTGGTTAGAAACCTGGCTATAATAACTGCTTCATGAATCGCTCCCATTATTTACAATTTTTTTTTGCACAACATGTGAATTAAATATTTATTTATTTTATTACATATTTTATGGGTAATATACACAATAATAAATACATATAATATATTATAAGTAAAAAAATATAAGAAAACAGCCCATGGGGTAAATGGAAAAGATTGCTTAGCATTCTATTTACACAATTCATTCACACAATATAAAATTGATGAAGTTTATATTGTAACACATAAATAATATCAACTTGATTAATTATATATGATATTTTGATGCTTTTAATGTAATGTATGGTAATTCCTACAAACATCGATGAATTTTAACTACTTAATTAAAATAAAAAACTAATTAGAGTACAATACATTTGTTCAAATTAATATAAATCTGATGGTGACTTGAAAACAAAGTGCATTTTAGATTAACTATAAGGTTAATTCAAATTTATATTATATACAAATGAATAAAATAATGCTATTAGTATATATTATATTTTAATATGTTTTGGTATAGAACGACAAATGAGAAATAAGGGTAATAATGTGATATATATGCGCAAACAAGAAACTGACATGTTTTTATAAAATATGTTATCTAGGTTAGATGTGTATGCATTTATTATGACAAAGCTAAAGCTTTAAAGTTTTGCCTTTGCTAAATTACTTCTTCTTCTTCTTCCTTCATAATATTGTATACATGCATGCAGTATAACATAATATACGTCGTATATTTTATCTCACAGTAGTTGCATTAATGTGTCAGTGGAGATTGGCTTAGTAACACGTGGTATAGCACTAACTATCATCATGTATGCTATCATTGCATTTAGTAATTACACCTTTATGTCATACTATATGAATTGAAGCTTGCATCTTACTATATGTGTTTTTTTACTAAAAAACAGTGACATCGAAAATCTAATAAATAACTTATCAATGTAATTATTATATAGAATGAAAAAGAAGAAGAAAAAAATATATCCTTGGAGTAACTCAACCGTTCATTTGAAACTAAATTGCAATTAAATTTAAAGCTTAATAATATATATATATATAATTATATTGTATTAATTTGTCATAGCTTGTTTACACGTTTTCTTAGAAAATTTGTGGATATTGTTACTATGTGAATGTTGCAATTATAGAATGTGTCATTCGTTTTTTTTTTTATTATTACATTGTATATCCTTATTATAGACGACTACCGTAGCTATAAGGGGAAAACTATAATTGCTTACGTCTGAGAGAGTTTACAACTAAACTTGTTCTGTGACAAACTATACAACACGTGGTCATTATTTCAGTAATGATACTACCTTTCAATTACAGTATAAGGTTTCATCAATCTATTTCTTTTATTTACTAATAATTATTTGTTTTTATATTACGCTTGATATATTTCAAGCTATAATTTAGAAGAAAAGAACAACATAAAAATTAATAAAGTATAAATATAATCTTATATATAATCATTGGGGGGCATTCACAAAGCACTTTAACCCCAAATTTAGTACCAGGGATAAAACTTGGGGCTAAAGTTGGGGTTAAAGTGCATGCTTTGTGAATGCCCCCCATAATAATCACTCTTGAATTTAATAAAAAATTAATATTGTTTTGTTTTTGGTGTAAATTATCTTTTAATATTCGTGAAGAGACCTCCCGCAGTAATTGAAAAAAAATATCTTCATATTATAATTTCTATTGTTATTGTTTCCTGGCATGTAAGGCATGTTTAAAGTTTATGATTTTCCGAAAACTGATTAGTTACGTGATGCGGGTGACTTTACCGCGAATATTTAAATGGGAAATAAGTATTTTACCATTATTTTTGTTCCCATCTATAACACATATTAGGCTAGATGTTATATGTTGTATAAGTTAGCAAGCGGAAGCTCTTGATCATTTTGCTTTTATACGCGTGGAGTTTTCTGAAGGTTTTGTTGTTCCCAAGTGCCTGCTTCTTTCTTTCTCTCCCCTTATATATTTTATTTGTTCTTGTTGCTTTGCCAACACCCCCGACATTGCACGACATCACATCTTTTGCTCTTTCGCTCTCTTGTAGCCTTAAACTCAATCAGAAAACCTAGGCAACTTCTTGTCTCTAACAAATCTCAAATTCTTCTATAAAGTAAGTAATCTTTATTCATATGGACATTTTTATACCTTCTCTATTTACTAAATAAAAAACAAAATACTTACATTAAAAATAAACATTTTTTTTTTTTTTTTAGAAATCGAATTTTAAACTACTATTTGTCTTCTTGTAGAGTTTATTTACAACAAACCCAAAATTACGACTTTTTGATAAGAAAAGAAACTATGTAGGGGAAAAAAATTTGGGGGGAGATTGTATCATTGCATCTCTATCGAACTTTATATGTCGCTTTTAGATTGTATAAAATCCTATCACTCACATCCCCATGATCTTTTCTCTTAACTTTCGTCCACTCCCTCCTTATACTCCAAAGTAATATTATGATATATCAAGAATATAAAACAATCTTACTAGAACAAGCAATATTGTTATAAATTATCACCTCAAGCAATACGTTTTTGGTTGGTCATGTGTATAGCATTTAAACTAGCAAGCCAAGAAGACACGCAATATCTAGTGAAGCGCACTTGAATGGTCAGACAGTCCAAGTATATATTATATACGATATAGATAAAGTAGAGACTATACGTCTGTTTGCTACGTGCGTGCGTACGTGTGTAGTGCAAAACAAGTCGAGAGGAATAACTGCACAGATTTCTCTTCTCCCTGCTTGCTTGCTACCACCAGTCGTTGGCAGTTGCTCGGCGGTGCTCATCTGCTGCTGCGCTCCCCATACCCCAGAAACCAGGTTGCTGCTCCTCCCCTAAATATATGTGATGGCGTTCCTGCTACTGCTATCCTGGTTGGACTGGCCACGACTGATTCTCCCCTGTAAACCTCCCTACACGCAAACTCTATCCCTGCCCACGACATGCACTGGACCGAGAGAAATGCCTATCATCTCCATTCCGTACGGGGAATTATTAAAAAAAAAAAAAAATCCTAATTTAAGAGTCGTGCCAGTGTTATCTGGATAAGTATAGTACTGACCATGGAAATGTTCCTTTTTATTATATATAGATGGCATTTTTTATTTTATTTTATTTTATTTTATTTTATTTTATTTTATTTTATTTTATTTTATTTTATTTTATTTTATTTTATTTTATTTCATTTCATTTCATTTCATTTCATTTCATTTCATTTCATTTCATTTCATTTCATTTCATTTCATTTCATTTCATTTCATTTCATTTCATTTCATTTCATTTCATTTCATTTCATTTCATTTCATTTCATTTCATTTCATTTCATTTCATTTCATTTCATTTCATTTCATTTCATTTCATTTCATTTCATTTCATTTCATTTCATTTCATTTCATTTCATTTCATTTCATTTCATTTCATTTCATTTCATTTCATTTCATTTCATTTCATTTCATTTCATTTCATTTCATTTCATTTCATTTCATTTCATTTTATTTTATTTTATTTTATTTTATTTTATTTTATATATAATTATATTTTTTTAATATTTTATTGAACACAATTTTGTACAGAAGCTGCATGGGTAATGAACGTGTATGTGACAGATTTTTATGCCTCAATATATTATGTATTTTTGTTTACATAAGATGAATTTTGTTAATCAAAAATTACAATTTTTTTACATTAGATTAAAAATAAAATAAATTATAATTATATCATATGATTCGACATAACACTCAAAAGTTAATAAAAAACATTTAAAACATTTCTGATGGGTTAATAATTTTTTTAGTGCATTTTTAAATAATTTTATATTATTTTTTTAGCCTCAAGGGATAATACATAAAAAAAACTGCCCGTTCAAGCAAAGTTTAATTCCCATAAGATTTAATACCCTTTTTTTGTTGTATTGCTATTATTTCACAGAATTTCAAAACTTTCTTTTCCTTCTATACTCAACTATAACGTTTTTATTAAAAAAAAATTTTTTGTACACGCAGCACGCGTGTACTATAAGATTGTACATGTACACTACATATTCTGTAGACTAACATTCCATTCAAAGTAATGTTTCTAAACTTTCTAAAGTAATAAATTATTAAAAAAAATATTAATTGTTTTTAAATCTGATTGCCTCATTAGATTTTTTTTTTTTTTTTTTCAATTGAGGAAATATGGATTGAAGCCAAAGAGAGAAGGGTGAAGGGAGAATATTGCATATCATGTTTGGCAAACACAAGTGGAGCACTGTGTGCCACTGGTGCCACCACGACCCTCGGTAAGATGTGTGTTGGTTGGCTGCAACCCCAGCAGGACTGTTCTCGCACCAGGCAGAAAGCAAGCAAGCAAGAGCAACCAAGCAAGCAGTCACAACCCCCTGCTAAAATGCGCTTGCAAACTAAAGCAGAGCGGGAACCTCGGCGGGAAAAATAACACGCTTCTGAAATTAAGTCCTGGGGGCAATAATTAAACTTTGTTTTCTTCCCAATCCCTTCCTAGCTTCCCTCACTTTTTTTTCCAATTCTCTTGAAACTATCTACGAGCTGTTTTTCAGATTCTCGTTCACATTTTTTTTTTAACTCTGTAACTCTGTGACTCATAAAAAAGAAGGGAGGAGAGGGAGAGAAAGGGAGACAAAATAAGGGTGGCAACGGTAAAAGGAAACGCAAACAATTGAAGATTAACAACTCTGCTCCAATCAATATCTTATAAAATGAACGAAATTGATTTTAGTTCGCCCCTTTTTTCATTATTTATTGCAATGTAGTATTTAGAGAAAAACAAAGTTAAATTTGCAGTTTATAAGTTGGCTTAACCAAGTAACTAATTATTAAAAACGAATGTAAATATACTTAATTATTTATTGCATATCAAAATAAAGTTTTATTTGTTTGTATTTTTCTCATTGTTGTTAAATTCAGGATATAAACTTTTTTTAAACATTTATTATATATGCTACTGTTGAATTTTTTATCGCATTTTTTTTTTAATAGCATGCTGTAATTATTTCAGTTTATACGCTTTTACATACATATATAATACCATGTATAATTACGCTGCAATTCTTACCACACGTGCGATATGCATGCCTGTGTTGTTTATGCTAATAAAGTAAAACATAGCAAAAAATGTATGAGTCAGTAAAAATATTTGCAAGAATATATAGAGGGTAATTCTTGCTACCGCCGGTTACTTTGATGTGGGTGTACAGGATTTACGCTGGACCAAACCGAGGTCTCTGTCTCTTTCTCTCATGCTCTGTAATTCTGTAAGCAACATTACTTATCTTATGCTTTTATCCATTACAAATTCTACTTGTAAAGAATAATGTACACAGTAAGATAAGAATAATTATAATTTTTTAAATGAATCTTACGGAAATATATATCTATATATTACTTATTTATTTATTTATTTATTTATTTATTTATTTATATTAGACAACTGAGATTTATTTATTTATTAATTTATTGTATTTCCCGAATGTTACATAAAACAACAGTTGGCAGGTGATACTAACACAGTCCTATACAAAACAAAACGCAACGGGTGAGTTACTCATAGTGAGATATTTTAAATGTAATAATCAGTTCAATGATTGAAATAGAACAAAAAAAAATATATAAATTTTATATAACGTAGGGTTAGGTAAGCGCTGAAGGGTCTTGGCGTGACCTGACCAGACATTATTTAGTGGTAATGGCAAATTTTTACACATTCTTATAATAAATTGACAAATTGGTATTGCAAAATTTTATGTTTAATATTCTTAAAATTACTATTTTAATAATTATAATTTTAGAGTACAATATGTATTAATTCAAAATAAATTGTTTAAATTGTTAATATGTTTATACTTTAATTATTTGTTCGTATTAAGTATGAAGTTTTTTTTATTTAATTAATATTTGAAGCAATTTGATGTTTCATCAATTAGAAAAGAGTATTTATTTTCATCTTTGTCAGGTTAAATAAGTGCTGACCTAGTGAGCAGTGAGTTTTGGACGGGTTGATGGGCGGATAAAGGGGAGGGGGAAGGGTTCCATCGGATGCCGCCACCTTGCAAGCAAGCCACTGGTATATATTTATATACATACTTGTGTCATACTCGGATCACTGAATTTTATTGAAAAATTATTTCCTATCACTAGAACAAACTTTTCAGTTTACTTTTTAAAGTTCTATACTTCATGTCAACTTGTGTATACTTACAGCTATATATTCACTTGTATGTTTTCTGTTATTGTAGTAATAATTTGTAAATAAACAAAAGTTCATTTTCAGTATGTAATATTTATTTGGCTTCCATTTTTTTCTTCGTATCCTGCTTGGAAACTATGTATGCAACCAGCATTAAATATCTGTTTAACAGGTTGCATACTTAATATAATGCAGGCGAACTGTTTGTTCCGTTTTAATTGCTTGCATTGTTTAATATAATGCTTGTTCTTAAAGTTTTGATGCGATTTTTTTAAATTAAATTGTTGCATTCCTATGGTTTCGCATCGATTATATTATTTCTGATTGATTTTTTTTCTTTTCATAATTCTAGGGCATTTATATTATTATTGTATATATGTTGTATTTTCATGCAATTTTCTCTGTTTTTCTATGAGGCTTTACTGAATGCACGTACAGTACAACAGTACATTTGTTCAAACATGTTGTAAAAATTATGTTTTTTTGAATTAAAGTATGTCAATCTAAAAAATTGTGAGTTAAAGTTACTTTCTTATTACTTTCAAGAGTTTTCATTAAGTGTAAACCTACAAGAACAGAAAAAAAAAACGAAAAATATACTAAAAAAAAGTTTAAAATTATTATAGCCTGTGAAAAATAGCGTAATATTATATGGCCTTTGTAACGTCAAGTCTACTGGTATGACAATAAATTAATTATTATTTTATAAATAGTTCGAGAATTATAGCAACATAAAAATGTTTCAATTGATGTTAAGAGAAATTACCACTACGTAAAGCACTTAAATAGTAATGCCATTTTTAGATCTATATTATATATAGCTTGCAAATATATTTGTAATATCAAATTATATAAAATTCTAGTTATAAATTATTACATTATTTAATACGATAGTAAATTGTCTGAAGATTGTACAAACGTTACGTAAGCACAAGTACATAAAAATCTATTGGGGTAAAGAAGGTCCACTGTGGAAAAGAAACATCTGCCCCATCTAAGAAAAAAAAAAAAATAAGGGAAAGAAAGAAGACGTACATTAATAACGTCCATTTTAGGAGACGATCAATGGATATTTCAATTGTTTTCGCTTTCTCATCTAAAAAAAAGGCACTTTTCTCAACTTGCCCTCAAGGGAGAGAAAAGTTGGTTGTAGAGGGTGAACTGACCGCCCATGCATACTTTTATTATGCTCTGATATGAGAGGAGGGATAGGATACGAAAGACGAAAAATTTCTTACTGTACGATCAATGCCAATGATACGGGGAGGAAGAGTGATAGTGAAATTTAGAGGGTGTATTTGGCCTAAGGGTCACTCTAGTCTCAACTTGAGGTAACCACATAAAACAAAAAAAAAAAACTTCAATATACGTATAAAGTAGATTTCCCTGTTTTATATATACACATTTTTTTAAACAAGTTACAGAAAACTATGAATAGTAAGTGTTTTTCTTTGGGATGTGAATATGCAGTCTGTATGATACATTTATATTACTGAAATACATTAGTTGACTTCATGGTTAACGTCGTTTCTCCCCATTTCTAGCATCTATAAAGTTTTCAACCCTCCGGAAGTCATCTTGGTAGGGTAGCCATGTTCACGAGGCCCAATGTTTCCTTCCTGTTACGCATGCGCACCCCAGGACTACTGGTTTTGCTCTGCTAAGCAGCTCATGGTGAGACTACATGCACAAATTTGCCAGGAACAATGCATAAATATATATTGGATATTACATATTTATATCAAACTCCTGTATAGATTCTATGTCTCTGTAAGCAGAAATGTATGCTCTATTGTACCAAATACAAAAATGTGGTAATTTTGTATGAAAGGTATCACCAAAATCATTGTTTTATTTTCCGATTGATAAAGAAGCTTTTCGTGTTTCAAATCTTTTGGCACGTTTTCTAGGGCTTCGTCATAGCATTTATAAAGAACACTTAAGAATAAATAAATGCATGCCGATGACGTAACTTATTTTTACCAGTTAGTTTAACAAACTAGGTTCTCTACAGTATGCTGCGTTGTACATCAAACTAAATTTTTTCTTACTTTTTTTGTTTGTTATTCATGGTACAAAATTCAATAAAATTAATAATTAATTGATACTTCCGTTAAAATAAAAATTTAATTATAAATAAAAATCTAAAATACACTGATAAAAATAATTTTTTAATGCATAATAATATCATTAACTGTGATTGCATTACTCGTGTAAAAGAGCACTTTACTTTGTAAAGCTTTGCTTTTCAACAAAGAGGCCACATCATAATATGAGAGGGTATAGGGAAATGACATTGGGATATGAAACTGTCGTATACATACTTGCATATATACATAGTATACTGTTCATACTTCAGGCTTGGTGGAACTTAACTTTGTCTACCCCCAGCCATCAGCTATATGAAAGAGAGAGAGAGAGAGAGAGAGAGAGAGAGAGAAAGGCGTACGTACGTGTGATTCACTTAGAGGAGCAGGAGTCCCCCCCCCCCCATCTCTCCTTACTACCCCTACCGCCGCAACAGCCGCATCAAGCTCAGCAATAGTGGTGTATAGAAGGAGGTGCCACTGGCGGCGCCACTAGCCACCAAAGCAGTGCCACCCATATTCAGCCAGGCTTTTAACTTTAATGACTTTTTCATACGTAACCTGCCTACCATACATTACATTATCCCCTCCCCCTAACCCATCCTTCCTTCTAACTAAAAATAATAATAATAACAACAACAACACAAAAAGAATAAAGCTTTATAGAATTAGATGACAATTTCAAAGAGAATGACATATATAAAGAACTAAATCCCAGCAATATGTCCATGTCACAGCTTTTACTGTCACATGGCACATATAGATTATGTACTTTTTTTTAATGTTAACAAAAAAAAAAAAAGATTAAATTATGTATATCTGAATAAACTATAAAGATAAAATATTAATACAAAAAGTACGAGTTATATAGTATATTACTTGTTATATCAAGTAATATTTTCTTTAATAAACAAATATAACAAAATAATATATTTATTATTTTAATGTTAATAAAGTTTAAAGACATGTATCTACGTTTCATAAATTATAATATCATTATATTTGGTTCATTGGTTTTTTAACTGTTGCTGAATAAATAATAATTTGAATTTGAAATAGAAAACACTTAAATGTCATTTCAATTTTTTTTTTTTTTTTTTTTTTAGATTGAATGTATAACGTAATATGACATATTTTTTTCTTTTTGATATTCACTGAAAATCTTTCTCGCTCAATCACCTGCTTCCCACTTGAAATTTTCCCCAGTATATAGTAGAGAGAGAGAGGGGGGAGGGGGCACTCAATGAACAGGGAGGCAAGAAGTAGTGAACCACCCACCCATCCACCAGTGAACATGCGTGGTGGTGCTCTATAGTATTCTTCGCCGTTCGACACTACTACCCCCCTTTGGAAACGCTAAAACTGAAGCAAAACGTTCAAGAGGGCTACGGAATTTTCAAAAGGCTTCAAATCTACTCCAGTGGTCTCCACCACCCGCCTCTTAAGTATCATGCTTCACGTGAATACTAATAAAAAAAAAAGTTCTTTTGTGTTTTACAAAACCAAGGGTGTAAAAGTAGCTAGCTAGCTACCAAAGGTACAAAGCTTATAGGAAGAAAGAGAGACGAATATAGTGAGAAAGAGAAAAAGAATGAATAAAAAATATATAATAATATAATGGAACAATAGGTTCATGTTATGCAAATTGCTAAGAGAATTACTGAACGTTTGAAAATTACGTGTAAAATTAAATCTTTTTTATGCACGATATTGTAACATCAAAAGCTTTTGCTACCATTGTAATATTAAATTATAAAACTGTGTTTTGTGTAATGCCTTTTTTATTCATATATAGAGTTAAGTAGAATAAGTACACATTATTAGGCTTTAAATGTATTTTTAACTTTTACTTTATAGTCCAAATTAATGCGATTACCTACTGCAGTAATATTACAATACTGTTCAGAGCAACAATTATAACATATTCATCAATTGCTAAAACGTGTTAATCAAGTTTTGGAAATCGTTTTATTAAAATTATACGAAGCAATATTTTTTGTTCAAATGAATAATCAATAGAGCAAAACTAAACTCTCGAGTGAAAACGTAAGTCAAAAATATTTTTTTCTTTCTTGAGCGTCAATCTTTAATAATATTCAATAACTTCATAAATTTTGTTGAATCAATAAAACATTTTAAGTTCTATCCAGCACAGAGATAACACATACACCCTAATTTTTAAAAAAAATCGCCTTGTGAAAACTCATAACATATGATAGCAATCAAATTATTATGCGGTCACATGTTAATTTTTTCGTCCAAAGCATTAAGTGTCAAGCAGGCTACAACTTTAATTTTAGTATATTGTTTCGTGCTATTTTGCCATCTAATAATAGCACTTATATGTATACAAGTATCAACATTAATTTGAAAATAAAATAAAAGATAAGTATCCACCGGGTTTCGAACCCCAGGTATTCCTCTACATCTCCGGTCATAAATATAATAATTTAATTTCACGTCATCTAATTAGAAATAAAAAAAATCTAAATTTAAATTGTACGTGTCTTCAAAATCAAGTTGTGTTATCAAGTAACATAAATCTTGATCCTCCTATACAGTATACGTATCACGATGTATGACAATATAATATTATAGTTATATTTATATGTATCCCATGTTACAAATTCTTCATTTTGTATTATTATTATTGTTTTACATTTTAGTGATTGTATAAATATTACAGACAAAAAACAACAACAAAAACATTTATGAATTTGAATGTTTAAGTGACTGGCATTAATTTTGTTTCATCTTTTTATTGTAAAAAAGAAGAAGATGTAGTATAACAATAGAATATTATTGTATGATTACAAAATATACGTTAAGATTAGAACGTATTCACTGAGTTTTTTTTTCTTTTTTGTTTCCCCATAGATAGCTTAGTTTGAGTGGCTATAAGAATACACAAGGGAAAATTCTCCTTTATAGAATGACCAAGTTGTATTTATTTACCAATCTATTCAAAACAGCTTTAGATTAATTGGTGGTTAGTCCCTTGAGATGAATAGGTATCGTTTTATTTTTCCTCTCCAGTTCTTTTGTAGCAAGTAATGGTGGAACAAAAGAGAGAGAGAGAGAGAGAGAGAGAGAGAGAGAGAGAGAGAGAGGTGGGTGAGTAGTGAGTGAGTCGCAAACAAGGCTCGCGGTGGTTCGTCCGTCTCTTGGTCGTCATGTCCCAGCGGTAATCAGAGCACTAGCTAGTGACAAGAAACGCTACAACCCTCCTCCTTAGACTTAGAGTCTCTTCTCTTCAGTAAATCAAGACTTGCTAGCGGGTGATTTCCCCTCGGAAGTACTACAAGCAAGGCAATGCCAACGCCAGAGCTTTTCTCATGTATGTCTCACTTCTGCCTTTCCTTCAATGTCTTCTGTATAATAATTTTTTATTTGCGTATAAGGTATAAGCCAACTTATTGCAAGACAATTAATTTTCAATATAATTCATATTAAAAACAATTGCAAAAAATGCTGCAATTTTTTATAATGTGCAAAAATATTTTTCAACAATTTTATTTTAAAAATGATGACATTTTGCATTGCTTTTACCATCTGTGATATCTGTTAAGGGCATTGGGTGTAGCACCGGTAGTTGGCAACACTGACGTATCTTCACCATGTTAATTTTTGATCATTGCTCCTCGGAGTAATTTTTATGCTAGAGCCAAGCTGATTGCTGTAGTATCAAGATAATTAGTAGCCCAAGGGCACAATTTGGCTAAATAAAGCCTGATTTAAAGAAAAGTATTTTTTAGTAATTTTTTAAATTTACATGCATTTTTCTAAAATATAAAAAAAAAAATACTTTTCTTTAAATCAGGCTTTATTTAGCCAAATTGTGCACTTGGGCTACTAATTATCTTGATACTACAGCAATCAGCTTAGCTCTAGCATAAAAATTACTCCGAGGAGCAATGATAAAAAATTAACATGGTGAAGATACGTCAGTGTTGCCAATTACCGGTGCTACACCCAATGCCCTTAACGCTATTGTGAACTGGGATGTCGTAGATGCACACTCAAGTGTATGAATAGAAATGAAATTTCTTAGTTTAAAAACATATAACATGGAGACGTCAGACATGAATTGTTTTCTTTCTAAAATTTTACTATTATCAAAATAAGTTTAATCTATTCAAAAATCAACAATGTAAACTATAATTTAAACCAACTACAAATAATAATGTTTGAAGATTTAGTTTAATATCAAATTACTAGATTATTATCTTATGAATTGGGCTATGCCTTTTTCATACAAGTTTTTTTTTTTTTAATTTTTAATCAAACCCTATTGGGTACTTTTATTTACTAATTATTTCTATATTGAATTCCCTTCACAAACATTGTATTTCTTAACCCAATAAACAAATATGTCATTATTAATAACTGCTTGCTTTAATTATTACTTAGTGTTTCAAATAACTTTTTTAACGAAATAATGTAGTTTCAAATATAAATGAACAATCGCCATTCATTGATGGTTGAAAGATGTGAGATCCTCTCAATTCTATCATCGTTTAATACCTTTCAGTTTGTAATAACAATACTTCATTTCTCTCAAAATATCAAAATTATTCTTTATTTCAAAGTTGGTGTTAAAATTTTTTTAAACAAAGTTTTGTATTAATTAAACTTTATATCACGATTAATTACTAAAACTTCTTAACAATAAATACCTTTATAAAAGAATATCAGAATAAATTTTAACTTTTAAGGTCTTAATTTTCAGTATTAATGTATTTCTATTGTATACCATTTGCCATTTAAATGATTAAATTTAATTCTTTAATCCATCTTTTCATTGTGAAAATTCCATTACTTCTATTCATTTGCTAATAAAGTTTTATCATACTATAAAGATAATATGCTTATTAAAAATTTACGTAATCAAAATTCTTTAGGAAAAAATAAAACATTTTTTTACTTTTTTTTTTCAGCAATTTGAGTTTCACAGCAGAAGCTTATATAAGAATAAAAGGTGCAGAGAGAGAGAGAGAGAGAGAGAGATTGAACTATTGATCGAAAAGCTCAAAAGGGGAGAAAAGGTCGATTGTTAAAGAATGATGAATGCCAATAAGAGCTCTGCATCACAATAGGAGTCACATCCACCAACTAGCGGAAATATTGGCTTCTTCTTTCGTCTCTCTCGTGATTTTTATATTCCCAGCTTATTCTTCTTTTCACATCAGATTATAATACTGCGTCTACAGTGCGAGCCTGCAAACACGGTGTCAATCAATTTTATTATTGATATTCTGATAGATAGGTACAACTGTAGACAAAACAATGAAGAATTCCTTTCTTACCTTATAAAATTTATGTTCACATTATTTAATGAAAAATAAAGTATTTAATATTTAATTTAGTCAATAAATGAGTTAATTTAAACATTCTACATAATTATATATATATTAAATATAATTTAAAGATTGGTCTCTGACGTTATATATATAATTTATTTTTAAATGCAGACCAGAGTAGAGGTATAATGTACAATGAAGAGCTATTATTATGATAATTATGAAAAATATTACTCCTTACTTTAAAATCATGTGAAATTTTTATGACTTGCCAGAAGATTAACTTAAGGTTACAGACAACTTTTCAGCATCTAAGTGAAACGAGTTGCATAAACATATATAAGAAATGAAAGGTACACACATCTCTGGAGGCTCAAAATTTGTACTGAAAAAGTACTCTAACCTAATAGAATTTTTATATGTATAAACAAAAACGACTAGAAAAATAAGTTCATTTAGTATTCTATTTAGTACTTAAATTTTATATTCATAATTTCTAATAGACTAATTTTGATGAGTGTAAATTATGGTTATATATGAATGTTTTCATGTATAAACTATTGATATAATTATCCTCTATAGTCTATAATATATAGTATATAATATAGTCTAGTAATATGTGTTAACTGTAATTGTAATTATATTTTTTTAATGAAACAGCAATATTAACTATAAATATATTATAATACAAAATTATACAGTATATTGCGTGTTAGTAGATGAGTTTTATATCGAATTATTTTCCTGATGATTACACTTGGTTGCTACTGGTGTGTGGTACCGTACATTATACATAAATAAGTTTTGCTTATATATTGTATATAATATATATATATATATACAACATAGTTATAGCGTGTTTCACTTTACAATATATACGTACATATTATTATTATGTAATATGGTGCACAAAGGAGACCTAGCTTTATACTATATACATAAGGAAGGTCATTTGCTTATAGCACTATGTTACTATACAGTACATTGGTTAAAAGCAGCTATAGCCGGTTGCGTGATCTTAGGCTATTTCAGAGCAATGTGTCAACCATGAATAGCAAAAGCCGTGGCTCAACACATTACGGTAGTCACCCTTGCCTGCCTGCATGCTTGCTTACTTGCTGCAGCATATTAACCATGCAAACTAGGCGATAAGAAAAATAACACCACTTCTGCTAGTATATGAAATTTGAACAGCTAACAGATAATATTATACAAGCTATTTTTTATGTGCTGTATATTATTAAAGTAAAGGTGAATTTACATGTGTGATTCTAAAATGTGACACGATTATTTATGCAATTTCCATGATATCTTATGTCAGCATGTTCTTTTTTTTTTAAGATGATTACAATCAACAAAGATGGCTGCCATAGAATTCTAAATCAGGACCGCAATATTCTCTTCACTACGCTCTAAAAAAAAAAAAAAACATGCACATACACCTTTATATACATAAATAAAAACCTATTTTTACTATAATTACACAAATATTTGGAATTCTGTAATATAATACTATATAAATGTAATATTTTAATGATAAAAATTTATATTGTATTAAGACCACGATTTATATTAGTACATCACCTATACTCTATATGTTGTATTAATTAATATACAATGTATATGTAATATAAAGTAAAAGAGATGATAGTACAAAGATATTATATTACAAAATAATATGTTTAGTAAAAATGCAATTAAAAATAATTAGAGATACTCATATATGAAGAGAACTGCTTGTAAAATGACGTTACCAACTTATAAAATTGCTTAGCTATGCAGTTATTTCATTTTAATAATATGATAATGGATGACTGTGTTAACGTTAAATCTTCCTATTTGAATCTGGCTTCCTCTCTCAAAAATCAATAAGAAACTGTAAAATCTTAAATTAGTGTGTACCTACTATAATTTGATGATAATTCTGTAGAGCAATTGTCTCTATGCAACACGTACAAACTTTTTTATATTGTATGTTTAAATCTCCTTCTTTTACAGAAATGTGAATAAAATGTTTTAATTTTTTACATTATATCCAAATATTGTTAACACCTTACAAAATTTCTGACGTTTCTGGGTACCGAGAACCAATAAAAAGTATTCTTTCTAGCTTTCCATGAGCTTTCTATCATGCAATTTGTCTGTTTTAGAATTTATTTAATTTTATTATATTCAGTTATAAAAACTAATAAAACTATATATAATTACAAGTTTAAGAAACATTCTATAATTGATGGTGTACACAATTAATAGTAATGTAAAATCATTAAAATAAAAATAACATAAATTTTTTGTATGCTTATATTATCTATATAACAATTGTATAAGTATCAACTTCGTTATCTCCAAGTACAAAAGAATGACTTCAAGCTTTTCAATTTCTCATTACCATAAATTTATTTGTGTTCATATAATATGTTCATACTATATATTATTATGTGGATGATACTGATTACTGAGATTACGGTTGTTATAAGCCACGGTCAAAGAAACTTGCTGTCACCAGGATACACGATAATGTATATAATGAGACAAATCATACATAATACGATTATAGGTATAATAAGAGCATTGAGAATGTTTTACATAAGTACCTTGATATAAAGACATAAACAACCATAATTAAGTTGCCATAAAAATTCTATCATTTTCAATTTTTTCAATTTAATCATTCAATTAATTAAATTATTCTAATTTTTTTATCATGCGTTTTTAAATTAAAATCAAGCTACAAATAATAAAATAATTTCTTAATTGTTATGAACTTACATGTGTTCCGTGCGTGGCGAATACTTTAATAAAAATATAGTAAAAAGTTTTTAATTTTAATATTATTTTGCTAGAGATTGCAAATCCATGTTATAAATATTACCATAAATTATGATAATATAATATAGCAAAAGGGCGTACTAAAATTATTATTTCATCTACATTTTTAGATTACGTTATTTTCATGTAAGATAAAATCTAAAAGCAAGCAAGGGTGGTGGTGGTGGTTAGTAGAGTTAAAATAACCTACCCCTTTCCTTGGCTTGAACTTGTGTAAAAGATAAGGTATACGACTATATATACTACTCATTCGATTGGATATAACATAAAAAAAGAGAATATAAACTTGGTAAATGTGGAACTAAGCAATAAATTGTTGGAGAGAGTCTGGTGAAATGTAGAAAGAGAGAGAGGAGGAAAAATACTTTTTTAAGAAAAATCCCCTTTCTCTTTGGGTTTTCCCTTGAATTTTCCCCATACCATCTTCCACTTTCTCCTCCCCCCTCTTTCGTACATACTTTATGTATGTAGGCTTAAGTGAGCTACAGCATCCACCCAGTCAGCCAGCGATCTTGCTTGCTCATGTCATGTACTGGAGGGCGCAGGGGGTGGACTAACCTAGATCTGCTGAACTGAACGAAGTATTACTAGACATCAGAAACTGTAACCTCAAGCACATACTTCCTCCCTGTCTAGTGCGCTTTAATTCTACCCTCCCCCCCCCCCTCCTCAGTAGAGAGATCCTAGTTGCAAGCAGAGCAAGATAAAGAAGAAAATTCCTTTCAATAAATCACTGTAAGAAGTATGTTGATGTTTTTTTTTCTCCTCTTTAATATTGTATGCTTCTTTTTATATTGTAATTATTAAATTAAAAGAGAAATTTACTTATTTTTAGTTCATTTTTAATTTTAAATTTAAATGATTTTTTTGCCCTTCTATTACATTTTTTATCTTAATGTTCATAAAAGAATAATAACCATTATAACATAATATGTTTTGATAGTAATACTTTAAAACATATGTTTTTTTACTAACTTTATTATCAAGGAAAGTATATCTCCTGCTTTATATAATATATTTCATATTAAAATTACCTTATTAAAGCACTATGGAGACTTTGGTTCGGAAAATATAATGTGCTTTGATGTAAATTGTTATTTATTTTGATTCATTTATTTCATTTATGCAGAACATATTACGGGTTAGGTAGTCCCATTGCCAAGAGTAAAATAATTCTAGAAGGAAGAGGAGTATGCTATACTGCATGTATATTACACAAATTAATCGAATTTATAATTCTGCAACAATCAAGCAAGCTTTTCAAAGTACAAAATTTATATCTCTGACAATATTAGAAAAAGTGGCAGAACTGGAATTAATCTTTATAATTGCATCTCTTAAATACATATGAGATTTAAAAAATGCATGCACCTAAATATCATACATCCATAAATAATAATTTTTTAATCCGATAAATGTATCTGCGAAGAGAAGCAAAAAAAATTAAATTATTATTTTAGCAGTTAATTTTAATGCTATGATTCCTATGTTTCATATTCAGAATAGATATGATTTCAATTTTAAATAATGTATATAATATGCATGATACAGTATTGATAAATATGCTAGCTTTCATGCACTACTTATATAGGACAATTTTCATGCAATGCCCTTGCAGGACCAAAAAAAAAAAAAAAATTATTCAACTTATTTGAGAAGGTAATAATCATGACAGCCGAGGTTATAAAATAATGAGTCAATTTTCGCACATGAAGCCATCGATATTTCAGTTCTGATGGAATAGTACAAGTTAACGATAGTAACGATGAACAATTTGGACCTTGTTAGACTTGCTGTGATATGCAGGGTTCTCTAAAAAGTGCAATTTCAAGTCCGTAACTTGTTTTGACTAAAGGTAAATGTTTTATACTGTTTACTTTCCTCCTCATTCACCACCTGTGTAGTCGCGGTGATGATTAAACCTTCCCCGAATTAATCTCAGCTTAGATAATACGTCAAAATCTCACTTCTCCCTTCCCCCCACTTGACATAGCAAAAAAAAAAAAAATCGTGGGCATGAATGAGAAGCAACTTCGAATTTTTTACTTGATCTCCCAATTAACTGGTCATAGACTACCCAAATCCTCCAATACGATTTTTCTGCTGAAAACGTTGTATTGTAGAATAGTATAGTAGTATACCTTTCAAGCACATGGATAACATAGCTTTTATCCTGATTTTTACTTTTTTAAGAATATAAATATATGATGCATGCAATTCATGCAATACACAATCTAATATAGTTGTAAAATTTTAATGTTTATTTGTGATTTATTTGTGAACAAAATGAAGACTATATAGTGTTATTTTTTCCCAATATAGTTAATTAGTGTTATTTATACATATGTAAAATATTGATCATAAGTACAAATATGTATACAATGCATATATTACATTACATGCATGTATCTGTTTGACGGGAGGTATTTAAAGGCTTCACAACAACATCCAATACATGCATGCACTTGTTGCAACATATCGAATTAATTTAATTAACCTGTCATCATAGTAGTAATTAATACAATTCAATTTATCAATCCTAAAATATGTTTGAAGGAAATTCAGTAGCTATATAATAGAGTAACTGTTATAGATTTATGCGGTTCCTTTGGTCATACATACAGCATAAAAACAAGTTATTCATATAAAAAATGTACACGCATTATAACCACAATTATTATACTGTATTACCTTTCCTATATATAAAATTCTTTATAATATTCTTGCATCATATTGTAAACAATGAGTGAAAACAAATGAAAAATATGAAGTAATTTATTTTG